>CM028131.1:1108384000-1109744500 GCA_016271365.2 Neoceratodus forsteri
TTTCCCTGCTTGAAACTGCTGAAGATGTGTAAGACTACTCAAGTTTTTGAACTAGGTGCACCCTAACAGCCACTGACTTTTGATCTTCACCTTCATCAGCATACTGATATAGTACATGCGATGTTCCATGCAGTTTTACCATCCCTTGCACTCTCATGGAAGTCTAGGTTGTCAATTGCACAGTGTGAATCGACCTGACTTCAGATTCATGGGTATGAAAACCCCATCTTCAGCTTCCCGCTCATCAGCAGCTGCTGCCATGGTAGCAATATAATGTTGGGCATCTTAGTAGCTAATACTATTTCCAAAAATATTTAGCATGGTTACAGTCTCCTTGCTCCAGGTGGCCTTAAGTATGTGTAGGGCAGTACCAGTAAGTTTTGGTGTTGGAACACCAGCAACGACTGCACATATGTCTTGTCCAAGATTTAGTACCCATTCATGTTGTTTTAGGTTTAGCTGAACTCTCCCATCATTGCCTACTTCTGGAGTAGCATCGGTAAGCATCCAAGCCATGCGATTGTAGAGAGTAGTACCCATACGTTTTGAAGTTGCTTCATAAGACACAGCCAGGTTTGTTTCATACGTCTTGGTCTTGTAATGTGCATTCTTTAGCTGACGTAATCCTTTGACTTTCTTCTCTTTACTCCTCCTTGATCTACAGAGGAACACAGCAAGGAAAATCGTATCCTTGGTCTCTGGCCCTCCCATATGAAGGAGGAGATAAGTTTATTCCAAGATTCAAAATAAAAGTTGTCTGGGAAGAGTGGGACAACCCCTTCTCCTTCTTTGAATGATTTTTTTCCCTTAGAACCCTTATACCCTCTATTATACAAATAGCCCCTTTTCTTTGGTATCCTTCCTGTCTCTTCTTAACATTGAGGAACCTGGTATGTTGAGGTCCCATCAGTGCTCTGTGGAGGCCCATGTCTTCATAAGATCTATGATGTCATGCCTCTTGACAATTGCCTTACATGGAGTTCATGGATACTACAAATGCTCCTACCATTATAACACATCACCCTCCATTTCCTTTGTTTTTCTCCATTTGAGTGCAGCTGTTTCAGTTTAGGCCATTTGCACTTGCGTACTCCCTAAACTACCCTGTACTGGAAAGAACTACTCAGGCACAAGTTGTGTGAAGACATCTCAGAGACTTATGTTTCTCCCTCCTTTCTTAACTGGGTCCCATACTCACCCTCACATGGCTTGCCACCAGTCTTAACTTCTGTCCCAGTGTAACAGTACCCTCTGACTCAGGTGCAATGAATCCACAGTGAAAAGGTTACCATCCTGCCAGAAGGTCTCCCAGCCTTCTGCATAGCCAAAGCTCTTCTTCTTACACCACCCCTTTAGCCACCTGTTTAAGTCTTCGACTCTTTGCCGTCAGACTTTCATATGCATGGCACCAATAAAAATTCAGAAGTGTACCATGTCTGTTCCAGTCCTTAAGCATCTACCTATTACATTGAACTTTTCCTTCACTTCATCTACACTGTGCCTTGCCAAGCCATTGGTGCCTAAGTGCAGCACAACCTCTGGCATGTCTTCCTCCCCTTAAAGTAGCCCTTTAGATTTTGATCTAACCTTATTTGCCCCTAACCCTGGAAGGCATGCAACTAATCAATCCACCCAGCTCGACTGGCACACTAGTCTGCCTGTCCCTCTTACAATTAAGTCCCCTATTCATATTATTATGCATCTTTTTCTCCTCCCCTGCTATACTCCCTCCTTATAGTCACCATTTCCAGGCACCTTTTGCCTCTCTGCCTCGTATGTGCCCCAGTTGCTTCAGTGGTGCTGCCGACTTCTTTATCCAGATTCCACCGGGGTGTAAATCTGTTCTGGTTACAGAATCCTGGGATTGCCTCCACTGCAGGGCTTTCTCATTTCCCTCCCCACGTCCATTTCCCCATTTCAGTTTTTTTTTTGGGGGTGCTTTTGAGGATGGATGGAGCTGCAGTTCCCCTGCAACCTCTTTCTAATATACCCCTCAGGCTCTGTAGTGCCAACATGAGGCATGGCAGCTCAGCCCTGAGGTTCCTGAATCTCCTAAAGAGAGGGCAGCCTCCAGCTAGTCTTAACACTCTGTGGAAGCTGAGGGCTCTGAACTCCCATTAACAGCCCCGCCCACCTTCACCTTGTTGTAAAGTAATCAGAAACAGCTCTGCACTTGTGGAGCTCAAACAAATGGATGAAAGTTAAAGGTGTTTATTTCATGGTACCAGTGGAAAACACCCAACATAAACCCTACTGGCCCAGCAGGTCAACCCACACAGGGCCTTCACCAGGGGGTGGGTCTCGCCTGTACAAGAAGGTCCTGCGTAGGTTGAAATGCCAGGGCAGTAGGGTTTGTGTGGGGTGTTTTCCACTGGTGCCATGAAATAAACACCTTAAACTTTCATATTATGTGCTGTCCATTTGTTCAAGCTCCATGAGTACAGAGCTGTTTCTCGTTACATTCAGCAGGCTGGATGCCCTGCTCTGCACTGCCTCCAGCATCCTGAGCATGCCTCTTATTTCTGCATTTACTCCCCCTTGTAGTGTCTCAGCATATGTATATATGCATCTGTGTGCCTAGCAGGGGTGCTCAAATTGGCCAACTGACCCAACAGGATTCCACGAAATTTCAAAATGTCTGATATTAATTTCAATTGTGATAAGGACACTGGATTCTAAATCCTAATTTCCATGTGGAATCCTTTTTTCCTTTGATTCTGAAATCAGAATTTTCAGACAGCTATTCCAAAAACCCTAACTCTGGAAAAAAGGCTTAGAACCTAACAATTCTGAATCCACAATTCTGGGCTTCTCCACTGGCAAGTAATTACAGGTGCAAATGTGCAATACCACAGTGTGTCTATACAGTTGCACATAGTTTACTGCCCCATCCTCTTTTTGTCCTATGTGCCCCTTTGTATTTAAGTCCCTGTTACCTGGCACTTGCCCTCCTGGCCCTTAAATGAGTGGCAAAACACGCTTCATGTTATACAGGGTGGTCTTTTACAACAAGTTCCTTCCACCTGACCTGGAAGAGCTAACTGGCCTTTTGTGTCAAAGCCTCTTAGTTCACAACATCAAATACAGAAAAAATTCCTAGATACTGGACTCACCTCTAGAGCCT
Organism: Neoceratodus forsteri; assembly: GCA_016271365.2. Classification (NCBI taxonomy): domain Eukaryota; kingdom Metazoa; phylum Chordata; order Ceratodontiformes; family Ceratodontidae; genus Neoceratodus; species Neoceratodus forsteri. The sequence continues at coordinate 1,108,387,125 of CM028131.1, forward strand.
TTACGCGTGATATCTGTACTGTACCCCAAAGGGTTTACCACATCCAACAGGTCAACATATCTGCTTAATACTGAAACCATTACCCCAGTCCTTTCTTAAACTCTGATGAGACCAACCACACCCGACTCCCAAGTCCAGACTGCATATTAAAGAGACTACATGCAACCACCTGTCACTCCAGAGTGTCCAATTAGGCTTTACATTTTCTCCTCCCAACGTTGCTCCGAAGTTCCCCCGGAAGTGCCATGAAGCCACCAGCTGACAACTGGTTTAAACTTCAATGCTGCCAACATCTTGTTGCTAAATCACCACTAGGCTGCTCCCTTCTCATCCACTTTTATTCCTTTACCCAAATAGTACCAAGCCTCTTACCCTAGGAACCCATATTCACCTCAGGCACCCCTGAACATCCTCCTGTAGTAGCAACAGTGCTTTCACTTTAATTTGATATGCTCTCAGAAACAGAGCACAGAGCTGCCAGTAAAATAAAACCACCTGTACCTTCTAAAAACACTGCACAGTCACAGATGAGTTGACTATAAAACACTTAAAACCTACATAACATGCAAGATTACACTACATACACACTAGACAAATTACAATAAAAAGGTTTTAGACAAAGGAATTACAAATAACAGAAACACACTAAACTGTCTCACAGCCTTTTCACAATACAACTTCCCACGCAGGTTTTCTAGATTATGCAGAACACTCGAGAAACCTCTCTTCTTTATATATGCACACACAGTATCTGTGGAGTCCCTTCTTAGATACAGGATGCCCACATCCCACATAGAGCTGCTGCTTCTCCCAGAGCATCAGAGGGTGAAGAGAATATTTTCAGCCTGCATGTCAACCTGCCATAGAGTATCCCAGGATTCTCTGAACTATTAACATGCATTTCCCTATGGGACCCTGCACCCCCACTCCAGTCGGAGCCTGACCTCCTTGGACGATGATAATCATCTCATTAAGCCAGCTGGTAAACTGAATTCTTTTAAAGCCAAATTCAGCCCTGGCTTGTCGGTTCATCTAGTTCTGCCTCAGAGGGTCTGGACCACTTCTGTCCTAGCAGGCTAGCATTAATGGCTTCCAAAGCAAACACTCTGAGGGCTTGTTGCAGAGGTATGCAAGAATCTTCCCCACAATTACACCAGAACTGTAAAAATGTAACCTTTGCATGCTGTATTTTAACATGCGGAAACCAATCCTAGGAAATAATCCCGATCAGGTGTCCCCCCGCCCCCCCAAAAGGGTCCATCCTTGGGCCACTCCTGTTCAGTATCTTTCTTAACAAGCTCCCTAAATCCTTCAATGGCCACATTTTACTATACACTGATGACGCTGTTATCTTTTCATGCAGTCCTGACTCTACGCTTCTAGACAGCCAACTACAACTTAGCTTTACCAATATAGAGAAATGGCTCAGTGACCACAAGTTTATTATGAATTATAAAAAAACTAAAACAATGATTTTCTCTAGCTTGCTAAGCAGGGACAAGATTTACCCCCTTTCCATCACTAATGATGTGGGCTCCCCCCTAGAGTTGGTCCAGCACCTCAAATACTTGGGGATTACAATAGACAGCTCCTTGTCCTATACTCACCATATTGACAACATTTCCAAAGCAGTAAGCACACGTATTGGTCTACTCTTTTTTTTTTTTTTGAAATTCAAGTTTATTGGTTTCAAAAGTAATACAACCAAAAACCATAACGATTAAGAAACAAACCGGTAATCCTAGATCAGACCAAACCCCCATAACAAATATAATAAATAACAAGGCACACTTGAGAGTAAAACAACATAAAATATCTGTCTATCAATCATAGCGCAAAACAGTATATACCCCTCACCCCCTCCCTCCCCTCCCAGGGTGCACCGCTAAAATCATAAACTTACAGCTTCTAAAGTCTGGATTTCCACACCTATTAAATAACCTATTTAATAACCTGACCAACAGTCCAAGTTATAGTAAAAGGAACGATCTTAAAACCACAATAAGACCGTGATACTAAAAGTAACATCTACTATGCTATATAGTATGAGGGTCCAGGGATCGGGTCACCAACCTTATCATTAAGGTAGGCAAAGAGACTGGAGCTTATCCCATCTTTTATGAAATAAGTCCATACGGTTCTTATAACTGGCAATCAAGTTTTCGGACTGGAGATACGACATCAACTCCTTTAACGAGTCCGCAAAGGATAAAACCAACCGGTCCTTCCAGTGCCTTAAGACCAGCTTTTTGACTGCCATAGATATCAGGGCCATATGGTACCAACGCTCCACACTATCAATCAGAGAAAAATCACCCAATACACAAATTCCTGGAGAGAAAAACCTGCTCAGACCCAGAAGGGGATCTAGATTATCCCGAATCAAGGACCACAGTGGGGCAACTTATGCGACTCCCAAAAACATGAATCAAGGTGCCCTCACCTTGTGAGCACCTGAAACACACTGGAACAGGGATCAGCTTACGTTGAAAAAGCTTGACCGGGGTGTAGTATAAGTTATTAACAATATTATATTGCACTAAACGAAACCTGTCCTGGGTGTGATATCTATGTAGGTTAGGCCAAAAAGTTCTCCACAATGGTACCTCATCAGGAAGAAGATATGTCCAGACCGAGGGACCATCGACCTCCTCCCCCAAGTTAAAAGTCAAAAGGTAGGAGTAAATCTGCAAAATGGAATGGGGCTGGGATGCCAGCATAGTAATGTTGGAGAGAAAGGGATGTACCACGGATTGCTTAAACACCGATCCGAATTTACTACACACCAGGTGCCGGAGCTGGAACACCTTAAAAGTCTGTATTGGTCTACTCTACAGGCATAAACACTGCCTGACTCCAGATGCTCTGAAGCTAGCTATTCACAGGTCTGTTGTCTCTCTGATTGCCTATGGTCTGGTAATTTATGGGTCCACAATGGATACCTCCCTCCAAAGAATTAAAACAGCTCTAAATAAAGCCTGCCAACTCCTCACCAGATCTACGTGCCTTACTCACACCTGTGACCCGTAAACACAGGCGAATTGGCTTCAGTTCAGTAATCGAGTTATGTTCCAAACATGTCTTATTGCAAAAAACGTTCTCCTAGGACTGATGCCCCAAGGGGTTCAGAAGCTCCTTACTCTCTATTGCTACCCCCATCAGACTAGAAATTCTGATAACCAGATACTCAGTATCCCACATTACCGTACATCTCTTGGTCAAAGGTCCTTCGCCCACAGAGCCCCGCTCTGGCTCAACTCTCTATCTATTGATGTATCCTCCTCTTGCATGCTGGGATCCTTTAAACTCAAGCTACAGCAGCACCTGGTAACTACTTCTAGTTGCAACTGCTTCCACTAGATGTACCTTCTTAAAGTGAGTTTCCCAAATAGCACTTCTCGATCCAAATCCTGTGCCCTTTGTTTCACAGTTTTTGGCCACTACCATGCTCTCTCCCTCCTACCCTCCTTCCATCCACACTCCCCTCTCCTTCACTTTGCCCTCACCCTCCCCCTCCCCACCTTATGCAAATGCCCCTTCCCTTCCCTACCTAACCTTCCCCACCTCCCCTTTTCCCACCTCTCTTACTTTCCCATTCCTTGCCCCGCCCCTTTTCTCTTTCTCCTGACGAGTCCTTCTGTGCTGACATTCTTCTGCTGATTCAATTTGTATTGTAATTTGCTTGTAAGCCAGTAATACATTATCTTCTAATTACAAATGCAACCTGCACCTGCTTTTTGATAACCATTCATAATTGTAATATTTGTTTTCCTTACCACTTCATTGATTAAATGTGTTCTCTGCCTGCCACAGGGTTTTGTAATTACCTGTCTGTATACCATTTGTGTAATCTGTGTTGTTTGCAGTCCTTGACATGGAACCGATGTAAAGAGCTATCAGCTCAAAGGTTTAATTCCGAATTATTCAATAAATCAAATAAATTATTTTAATGTACATATGAGGGAAGAAATACAACACAAATCCCTAAAACATTCACTCCACCTCAAACTACTGAGGCCCAAATCAGGCCAAACTGATTTTAGCCCTCACCAGACTGTGCCAGTGGATTTAAACCCCTGCAGACTCTACAGCATTTGAATCATGAATTCTGTATTCAGTCTTTCCCATGCCAGCTCCAAGTTCACGCTTCAGCATTATCCTTTTTCGGGCTATAGATGATAGCTACAGCTTGCTCCTTCCTAAACGGACCAACAAAACTAGCCTCCCCCCCCCCCCCAAAAAAAAAGGCAAAACATTCCTGCTTGTTCCAGAGGTGCTACCACCAGAAACGTAGTCACCTGCTGTTGCTGCTACTACTACATTTTCTTCTGCTCAAACTCTGGCCATTTAAGAATGCCTCTGCTATTCTCTACAAGGCAAATCCAGCTACATTCTAATTAACTGTTAAAATGCATATTTATTTTTCAGTGACTGTTTTGTGGTAACCCATTTGGAAGGCAGACTGATATATTTAAAAATCATTGAAACAGTTTTTTGTTATTTTGAGCTACCTAAAACAAATTACGGGCCATTTTATTATGCAATAACCAGGGTATATGTCATGTTAGTACAATGGCACTTCTCAGGTGGCTGATGATGCTCTGCTTCATCTTATGCCACAATACACCAGAGGTGCCACGTTATCCCAGTGCTGCACACTCCATGCCCTCTGTCTTTCTGAAACACAGCATGCAGGATTATTCATTACCTATACTAAATTTAAAAGGAAACTTGAAATTAGCTGTTAAAAGGACAAATTAATCTGACCTACAATGTACAGGTCAACAGTCGCAATGACAATTTCATACCATTATACGTGGAATCCCTTCTGTCTACAATGTTTTAAAAGAATTGTGTTGAAAAACTAATAACAGTATAGGAATAAACATTTGCTGCCCACCACTAAGGTCAAGGTCTGCATGCACATGATTTTTTCATGCATGTGAAGAATTACTAAAGGGGTGCATACATTTAAAATGAACTGGGCAGACAATGGTGCAAGAAAATGCAATTTAGAATATTGACATGTTGTATGTACAGTTTAACAAGGAGCAGACACAGATTTCTATCATAAACTCGGGAGAATGCATGTAGATTATGTGTTCACCAACCCTAAGGGAATCCGCTCAACAGTAGTCAAGACAAGTGAAACAATGTCAAAGGTTCAATTTAGGGAAAATGTTGGCAGACAGGTAGGCAGAGAAGTGATATTGTAACATCCCCCTAACTTTTTAAATGGAGTATAAAAATACTAAGATGTCTAAAAAATATTAATACTCAAGTCGTGCATGTAATCTAGCTTTATTAAAAGGACATGATTAACCCCCTTAGGTCTCAAAATGTTCCCAGTTTAAAAAACATTTTCTGATTACCAAAATTCTGTAAAGATTGTTGATGTCACTGGTAGTTTGAGTCCGACTTATTTTCTTTAAATAAGTGAAAAACAGGCTGCCCAACATACTGGTGTTATCACACCAAAACAGATTTGTTTACATTCCGTGATCAGCTCCAAATGCATCTTTTCTGGACTTGGGAACACCCACAAAACAGTCTAGTCCCTCATGATGCAGTGCGAGTTTAGGAGGCTGCTTGCCTTATGAGTGACTGCACTGTTTGGGTGCGTTTCTAATGCTCAGGAAGTATGCAGTAAGAACAGAACCAGGATTGTGAACGAAAACAAGGTTGTTTATAAAATATACATTGCCATACATTTTAGTTCTGCTAAGCAAGGAGACAGACAAAACAAAAAGCAAAATCAGTGAATTTTAGAGAGGGTAAGCAATCATAAAATGTGGGGTTTCAACTAGAAATATGATGAAAACCAGTTTGACAGTGTCCCTTTAAGCAATTTATTGTATTTTCACAGTAATTTGAGTACAATCTGATATCGGCTTCTGTTATGTCTAATTAAAAGCACTGTTTTTGCTTTGGTCTTGGCAGGAAAGCTTCCTTCCTCCATATTCATATCTTCAGATGAGATCCCTGTGTTTTCTCAAACTGACAGCCATGCAATCAAACACGCACACACACACACACACACACACACACACACACACAGTTGTTATGTTTTAGATACTAAATGTTAGCCTTACCTCTAAATAGTGATTTAACCAGTTTCCATAAAGACAGCTGAACACTGAGTAGTGCTCTACACTATGACATTTCTCATTTTACTTTCCTTCAGTGGAAATGCCTAAAGAGGTTTCGACCAGCCGGAAAAGTTATCAGAATCATTACTAAAGTAAACCAGAAAACAAGTTACTTCCTTATGTGTATTGTACAAGAGGAAATGAAAATGTGACGTACTCCCCATAGGAAATATAACAGCATTAAAAGGGGAAAAAAGCAAACACATGAAAGGCCAGTACTGCAGAATTAAAGACCTAGCCTTGAAATGTATCCAAGGGCACAATAGGTCTCCGCTCTGCAAAACAACCACAAAAACAGTTTTTTTCTCAGGACAACAAGCTACTGTGAAAGTATTTTGTCATTAGAAACACATTTTTAGCCTGGTCTAGAGAATGAGTTTGGTCTCGAGAATGAAAAAAATGCTAATACTGAAACATCTTCTATCAACATTTCTAAGAAACAGACTTCTGGACTTAGATAACGAAACAAGAGTGTTACTCCAAGCACTGGGAAATAACTGAAGAATAAGCACAAAGGTCATCTTCCTTTAGGACTAGGAAGCAAAGATTTTCGGGCTCAAGGGATCTTTAATTGCCAGTGGGGACAGCAAATTAACTGCCATTTGGAGTTCCACTGTCTTGACATTCACATAATTGATGGTCAAGGGTAAAACACATTCCTTCACAGCAAGTGGGTTCTGTTAAAAATCTTTTCACTAAGGATTGCTTAATCATTCGGTGCTGTAGTTCCAACTTTTCAAGGGAATTTTTTAACAAATGCAAAATCAGGCAACCAACAGTTTTTCATGACGTAAACTGAATCAAATAAAAAATCTTGCAGATGAACTTTAAAACTGTCACATTGACAGAAAATTAAAACAACAATCAAGTGCTGGTCTGGAGAGACTTCACCTGAAAAATTGCTACAAGAGTTCTAAGAGAGATCAGATATTTTGAGACAGTATGATACCGTACAAGAAATTCTGGGAAATGCTGTAGAGCATTTCCTAACACACATACTTTGTAGTAAGTTAGGAAAATACCATGAGGCATTAGTTAATAATATATATGGAGGATTTGCATAACAGAAACACAGAATTTACCAAAGAAATCGTTTTACTGTGACTCAGCTTTCTTCCACAGGATGGACTGCCTAAGGTACATAAAAATATATTTCCTATTCCGCTCTGCTGCAAACAAAGGCAGTGGCACTAGTATACGGGCAGTGCGATTTAGTGATTAATGCACTGGCTTGGAAACAGGGAGATATTCAGGTTAAAATCCTGACAGAGCCAAATACTCACTGTGTTACCGTGGGCAAGTCAATGAACCTCTCAGTGCTCCAGTGCACACAGCTGAGGAAATCAGAAGCAGCAGGACCCCACTCAAAAAGAATAGTGACTACCATAACAGTAGCTCTTCAAGAGAATCTCCTCCATTGAGCCACATCATGGAACTGTAAGATATCAGCGTCAGGATGCCTGGAAGCTTTTTGAAGGCGGGGTTGCCCACGTCAATGCACCTCGTCGGCACCCGTATAACTCTGGTATCCCCAGCATGGCTCAGTTCCCAGCCAGAGACAAGCTTGGAGGATCATCGGACCAGCAGGGACCAAAGCAACCAGCACCACACCAGGCACACAGGAGAGGATATGGAATCCTGAGTATGGATGCCATAGAGGGTATCAGAGGAGAAAAAGCTTGTGACAGCAGGCAGTATAGTCACCCATCACCGACTAAGGAGGGGAGAGAGAGGAGGGACAGCGGCAGCTCAAGGAAGGAGATTATATGGGCCAATGATTTTCCATTTTTAACAGAAAATACTGATAAATACATACATAGAATTTGACTTTTACGCAAGAGTCTATTTTTCATGAAAAGAGCTCTATTTACACCACTTTGTCCAGAAACCTGGTGCAAAGTGGGGTTTTGCATGATAAACACCTCCATTCTGAGCCAAATCTTTGTGCAAAATGTGCTTGCTGACCCCAATCTTGGGGAAAAATGAAAAAAATAGATTTTAAGGTTTTACGACATGGAACTGATGATTTTTGGAAATGGAAAATCATTAACTCTAAGATTCTCATGAAGATCTACTGTTACGGTAGGTAACTATTCTGTCTTCTTCAAGGATATCGCCCTCCACTGACCCACATCATAGAACAATTCCCAAGCATTATCGAGCGCTGAGAGAGGATGGCAGGACCTACTGATCCTGAGTGTGACGGCACGTCTACGAGAGACAATATCTAGGCTGTAGTGTTTAGTGAATGTATGAATAGTACTCCAAGTGGCAGCAGCAGAGATGACAGCAGTGGACACATTCTGAAAATAAGCCACTGAGGTAGCCACCCCCACAGGTACAATGTGCACTAACAGGACCAGAGAGTTCTTTACCGTGCTTCTGGTAACAAAAATGTCAGTGGCTCAGTAGGCAGCACACTTGCCTCTGAGACTGGGAGATCAGAAGGCTGTGGGTTCAGTTCCCACATCTGGCACTTGGGTTAATATCCCAGTACTGACACTGTAGTGCAGCATGAGAGGGGTGCTGCACTTCTGAGGTGCTGTCTTTTGGATGAGACGTTAAACCGAGGTCCCATCTGCCTGGACTGGTGGTAGTTCAGGTGGATGTTAAAAATTCCATGGCACTTATCGAAAACAGCAGAGGAATTTCCCCAGTGTCCTGGCCAAATTTCCCTCATTCACTAAAAAAAAAAAATACCACCAACAGCTTAATCTGGTTCAAGGTCAGTTGGCATTCACCTGTATCCTCCTCCCCGGGTCATGCCTGAAAATAGGCAGGATTTGTCTAGTGCACTTACCCGGTCAACAAAAACTAAATAAATGAAATAAAACAGAACACAATTGACCAGCCATCTGGATAGGTCTTGTTTAGAAATCAGTGAGCCAACCATTTGAGGGGGAAAAGCAATCAACTGTAATCCTCCCAATCCTTTGTCCAATCCAGGTACCAATGCAGCATCTTACAGACATCCAGTGTATGTAAATGATGCTCCCCACTATCCGTGGGACAGGAAAAGTAAACATGAAGGGCTATGGTCTGATTCTGTGTCCTTTCAAATATAATCTTCAGAAGAAAACGAGGACTGGTACTTCAGGTGACCCTATCCTTGTGAAAAATAATAAACGGAGGATCTGTGACCAGAATCTTTAACTCCGTGATGCAGCTAGCAGATGTCATAGTCACTAGAAACCGCATCTTCCAAGAGAGGAAGCACATCTCACAAGTAGCCGCAGGCTCAAAGGGAGGAACAGTAAGGGACTCTAAGACCAAATTAAAATCTCACACCAGAACTGGATCTCGGACCAGAGAGTGCAAAGGAGGATGCCCCTAAGGAATCTACAGGAAACCTCTAACTGAACCACATGTGGACTTTTATTGGGGCCTATCCCTATCCTGAGTCTTAAGGGACAAGACGTAGTTCAGTATTTTAGGAACTGGACATGTAAAGAGAATCAGCGCATGCCTAGTGCACCAAATAGCAAATGTTTCCATTTTTGTGAATAAATGTACCATGTAGATGGCTTCCTAGCTGACAAGAGAACATCAGCTACTGCCAGAGAAACCCTGAAGCGGGAGAGCTGTACATACTCAGAAGCCATGCGTGAAGGTGCAGGGACTGAAAATACAAGTGCACCACATTACCCTGTTCCAGTGTCAGAAGTTCGGCTCATAGGAGAAGCAGGAATGAGGTTCCACTGCCAATTGCTGCAGAAGCGGAAACCAAATTTGTCTGGGCCAATGCATTGTCACCACAATCAGGGTGGCATACTCGGCCAGCAGCTTTACCAAAACCTTCTGTATTACAGGGAATGGGGGAAAAGCATTCAGATACCTCCTTTTCCAAAAGAGGGACAATGCATCTCAAAAAAACTCCAGGCCCTGAAGTGAGCAAGCAACAACGCAGCAGTTTTGCACTGTATGGAGACACAAACAGGTCTGTGTCAGACAACCCCTTTTTTCAAAGAGGACATCCACGACAGAGTCCGTCATTTCCCATTTGTGGCAAAGCACACTGGATAAACTGAGGTGATCCACAAATGAATTCAGGATCCCAGGGAGGAACACTGCTGACAGAAATACGTTGTATTCCACCACCCAGTGCCAAACTCTCATTGCTTCTCTGCAGAGCGCATATGAATGAACTCTGCCCTGTCGATTGCTGTAGTACCTCACCAGAATATTGTCTGTGTGGATCAACAGCTGATTTCTCTGAAGGAGGGTGGCAATGGCCTGTAGGCCATGTAGAACTGCCCTCATCTCCACAGTGTTGCTGTGAAGCATTGCATCGTGAGGGCCCTATTGGTCCTGGGTTCTGAAAGGGCCTAAATGACCCCCAACCTGTCCATCAGCAGGGTTTTATTGAACTCTAAAAGTTGATTAGCGTTTTGCTCATAAAAGTGCTAAAACTTTGTGAAAATGCATAGCTCTTGCCTCACTGTGTTTAACAAACACAGCACTTCTATAAAATCTATATAAATACTTTCTGTACAGTTAGTATCATCCCAAGAAAAAAAAAACTGCTAATCAATTATTTAAAACTCTGCATCAGGCATCTGTGGTCATAATCTACAGGGGAATAACTGCATGAACAGTGACCCATTCCCTAGGTTAGAGCACTCCAGCCACCAGAGGAGGGAACAAAAGAGAAAAGGCGTAACCTGTAGGAGGTGCTCTAACTCATTTGAGTGCTGAGCCAATTACAATCTGCGGAACCATTACAGAATTCTCACATGGAGGCAGGCCAGCTGACTTGTCAAGATGGCGGCCAGCTGACTTGTCAAGATGGCAGCCACCATCAGGCTGATCAGTCTTAAGAGACAATGTGATGACACATAATCGCTGGAGATAACCAGCTATGCTTGTGTCAAGAGTGCCATGACATGGTCAGAGGGCAGAAATGCCTGACCAAGACCCATGTCCACTACAGCTCCCATGTACTGGAGCCTTTGGCAGGGGATAAGGACAGATTTTGTCTCGCCTGACCAATATACCCAGTTGGTGAAACAGTTGCTGGATCCGAAACAGTGTGTATATATACACAATCGCGTCCCGAGAAAGGGCCTTTAACAGCCAATCATTTATGTAATGGAAGAAATACAGACCCTCCCTGCAGAAGGCCGCTGCCTCCACTGCAAATACTTTGGTAAAAACACAAGGTGCAGAGAATAAGCCAAAGGGCAAAACACAAAATTGGTATTGAAAGCCCTGAAGCATGAACTGCAGATACTTTCTGGGAGGGTTCCTGATGTTGACATGAAGGTAAGCATCCCTCAAGTCCAATGGGACCATCCAGTCACCTTTTAACAGTACAGGCAACAGGGACTGTAGGGACACCATTCTGAAAGTCTTGTATTCTGTGTATAAGTTCAGGACCCTGAGGTCTAGTACAGACGGTAAATCCCTGGTGCACTTTAGAACGAGAAAGTACCAGGAGTGAAATCCTTGATTTATTTCTGCAGCCGGGACTAACTCCACAGTCCTTCTGCAGAGGAGGAGGATTAAATCTCCTCCAGCAGAAAGGCAAGATGTCCTGGTTGATATCTGTTTGGCAACCGTGAGTAACTGCAGGAACAGTAAGGAGTTCTAGGGCATGTCCATGCTGAACTAACTCCAGAACCCAAGCATCTGCAATGATCTCCCCCCACTTTGATAGAAAGAGGGAGATACAGCCTCCCACCAATACCTTCTGTGGCAGTGAGGCCAGAGGCAAGGGAGGGGAATCAGAAGGTGCTGGGGATGCCAGCAATATTCTGACTTTCTGTAAGTCTGTCATGGACACCAGGGGGCAGGTTTGTGGCCTGGGAGGTAGAGGGCTGAGGCCTCTGTGATCCACAGCCGGGACCTCTTGAGTAACCACGGCCAGGACAGGCATAGGGCCTACAGAAAGATCCACAACCCCTTTCCTCTGGGTTTGAGGTTCAAAGTATGCAGAGACCGGACAGTCATTCTTGACATTTGCAGCTTCCTCAAAGCATTTTCAACATAATTTCCAAATAGCAGCTTTTCTTTGAATGTAGCATTCATTAGAGACTGTTGCACATCAGAGGAAAAAGCCATCACCTGAAGCCAGGAGCAGCAGCAGCCCTAGCAACAGTATCAGAGGCATTGCAGGACGATCTGAGTAGGTGCCTACCTGTCTCTTGGCCATTAGCAATTGATTGCTGAGCTACTGTTTTGTCCTGGCCCTCATGCAGTTTTTCAGCTATAGTGGTCATTGTCTTCCAAAGGCAATTCTTTTGATTAACTCATGAAGCTTATTGACAGCATCAAATGACGCATCACGTACATCTGTCTTCGAAAAGAATAGTTACATAAGAACTTACCGTAACAGTAGATCTTTGAGGGGATCTGTGTCATCCAGTCACACCATAGAAACGTCACTGTCGATGAAGCAGGATCCACATGTAAGATTTTCAACAGTACCACTGGGGCCGCCAATTTTGATGTCACCTGCCAAAGTCACCAACCCTATAAAAGTGTGAGGGGAACCGCTCCCTCCTCAGTTCTTTCCCCGGAGACTAGGGAGCAAACCTGTGCCATGGAGAACCGAGGAGCGAGAGAGGCCTCCAGGCCAAAATAAACAGCTGGATACACCAGTAGGGCAGTTCTGAGAAGAGAATCCCATAAGTGGGGGATGGTGGGAGGGAAGGCAGACCTGATGACTGAGATTCCCTTGAAGATCTACCGTTATGGTAAGTTCTTACTTAACTGTTCTGTCTTCTTTCCGGGTAGCTCAGACTTCAGGTCACACTGTAGGAACAAGTCCCAAGCACCTATAAGTACAGCAAGACAATCTGGGAGGAAGGCCTACCAAATCCTAGGACAGGAGACCCTGTAAAACAGCCCAGCCGAAGCCTGCTCGGGCTCTTTAAGCAATGTCCAGACTGTAGTGCTTAGTAAAGGTATGGACAGTACTCCAGGTGGCAGCAGCACAAATGTCAGCAGCTGAGACCACCTTGAAACAGGTCACAGAGGTAGCCATGCTCCTTATGGAGTAGGCTTTCACCGCCCCGGCAACTCTTTGCCATGTTTGCTGTAGCAGAACACAATACAATGTGCCAACCATTTGGACAAACATTGTTTAGACACCTGAATGCCCTCTCTTCCTGGGGCAAAAGAAAAAAAATTTCTTTGCCTTTCTGCAGTCCTTAGTTCAAAGCAGATAAAACTTCAGAATTCTGCGCATGTCTAACATATGGAGCAGTGCTTCCCCCTGGACTGGCGTGCTCAGGAAAATAAACAGGTAGGTGGATAGCTTGGCTCAGGGTAAACTCAGACACCACCTTGGGAAGAAACTTAGGATTTGTGCGCAAAGACACCCTGTCTTTGTGAAAAATCAAATAAGGCTCCTCACATCAGAGAGCCTGAAGCTCGGAAATCCTTTAAGCAGAAGTAATAGCAATTAAAAATAAAGCTTTCCAAGAGAGAAAGAGCAGCTCACAAGCCGCGGCTGGCTCAAACTGAGACAGGGTCAACTACTCCAAAACAAAATTTAAATCCAAAGCTGGGAAAGGGGAATGGATTGGAGGTTTCAGATGCAGGCTGCCCCTGAGAAAGGTATAGGACACATCTAACAGCCACAGTGGGACCAACCATGGACTCATGAAAGGCAGAGATAGCCAAAAGGTGCAACTTAAGGGAGGAATACTGGAGACCCAAGTCTGACAGCAGAATCAAGTAGTCCAGAATCTGGCTCACCGGACAAATGAAAGGGTCCAGATAGGCTTGGCAGCTCAGATGGCAAACCTCTCCCACTTTATGGCACGTGTGGCTCTTGTGGAGGGCTTCCAAGCTGCCACGAGGATACCCACCACTCTCTGAGATACCGCAAACTGGGCAATGGCCATGTCTTCAGGAGCAGGCATACAGACAAAGGGACTTGAGACTGGGATGGACCAGGGTCCCTTGAGCCTGTGTCAGCAGATCCCTGCAGGCAGGCAAAGGGACCGGAGGTTCTTCCGTTAACTTTTGCAGTAATGGAAATCTTATCTGCCGTGGCCAGAAGGGTGCAACCAGGATCCCGCTGGCCACCTCCATCTGTGATTAGCACCCTCTGAATCAGAGGAAATGGAGGAAAGGCATAAAGCAACCTCTCGCTCCAGGTGAGGGCAACGCATCTCACCAGAAACCTCCAGGCCCTGGATCTAGCAAGTAGAAACTGGGCAATTTTGCACTGAGTGAGGGACACAAAAAAGGTCCTACTCTGGATGACCCCATCTGATGAACAGATCTTCTGCGATGGGTGAGAGAAGTTCCTACTCATGCATGCTGGACTGCATTCTGCAGAGACTGTCCTCCAGGGTGTCTAGCCTGCCTGGGATGTGGACTGCCGAGAGAACCAGACTGTGGTCTAATGCCCAGTACCATACTTTCATGGCCTCCCTGCACAGGGGGTACAAATGCATCACCCCTTGCTTGTTGAAATAATAGACAACACTGAGATTGTCTGACTGGATCAACAGCCGACCCGGGAGGAGATGTTTCTGAAAAGCCTACATGGCATACAGGACTGCCCACATCTCCAGGACATTGATATGCAGGAAGGTTTCGACCTGGGACCATGTTCCCTGAGTTTGAAAGTGACCCAGATGTGGCCCCCCTGCCCAACCTGGAAGCATCCGTTGTGAGGATCTGCTGGGGGAGGAAATTTGGAATGGGACTCCCCCGTAACAGGTTCTGTAGGTCCATCCACCACTGAAGCACCCTGCAGACTAAGGAGGAGACCAGCACTAACTGATCTAATTCATCCGTGCATTGGTCCCATTGCACTCTGAGTGTCCACTGGAGGACTCGTATGTGCAGTCTGGCCAAGGGAACCATGACAATGGGCGCAGCCGTAAGACCCAATAGCCTCAGGAACACCCTGGCAAGAATATAACAGCTCTGGGCAACCTCCGGAGCCTGGGCAATAAGGCACTCTGCCCTGTTGAGAAGCAGAAAGGCTTTACCCTGTGCCAAGTCCAGGACCGCCCCTATATACTATAACCTCTGAGAAGGAGTCAGGACCGATTTGGGTAGACTGACAATAATCCCAGGGAGAGAAACAGCTGAAGGGTTCTCTCCAGGGTCCGGAAGAGCTGTTCTCTAGATGGAGTCTTTAGGAGCCAGTCATTCAGGTATAGAGAAAACATACAGTTCCTCCCTTCAGAGAGCCACAGCTACCATTGCAAAGCACTTTGTAAAGCCGTGCGGTGCAGAGGATAAGCCAAAGGGCAATACTTTAAATTGGTAGCACTTGCCCTGAAAAAGAAACCAGAGGAATCTCCTGTGTGGTGGAAACATCAAGATATGCAGGTAAGCATCTTGCATATCCAAGGAACACAGCCAGTCGCCCTACCTGAGTAGGGGCAGCAGGCCTGGCAGAGTGACCATGCAGAATTTTTTGTACCGCATATAGACGGAGTCCTTGAGATCTAGAATTGGCCTCAGATCTCTAGTTCTTTTGGGGACCAGGAAGAACCTGGAGTAAAATCCCCTGTTCCTTGGGCACCTGGGTACTGACTCAATGGCCTTTTTCCACAGAAGGAATTGTACCGCCTACCGGAGAACAGCCAGATGGGCCAGGATACAGGTGGAGGGTACTGGAGAAATCTCTGGAGGCATCTCTACAAGTTCCAGAGTGTGACCCCTCTCTATAATCTGAAGAATCCAGGCATCTGACGTTATGGTTCTCCACTGACTGAGATGGAGGGAGAACTGACCACTAACTACCACCTACTGGTTGGGGACTGGGGGTGGGGGGGGAGATCTGGTAAGGAGTTAAGCCGAGGCAGATCCAGCTGCTCCGTCATCTCTGGGATGCTTTGCTGCAGCACCGGAGGAGGAGGGGGTAGACAAGGCAGAGGAGGCCTTTCTCTTACCCTGAGGGCAGGAGGCTGCTCTGGACTTGTGGGACACCTTGTGAAAATGAGGGCACTGTCTGCTCCTAGGCTGCATATGGTAGAGGGAGTGGACAGACCTGACAGCCCTGCCAGATTCCTGCAGGTCATTGATGCTGTCATGGACATCTGGCCTGAATAACTTGGAGCCATTAAAAGGGGCACCGAGCACCTTCTGCTGGACATTTGCAACAAAACCCAAGACCCTCAGCTAGGAGTGCCTACAAAGACAAATGCCTGTGGCAGCAGGCCTGGTACCAGTATCAGAGATATCATACAAGGCCCTGAGGAGATGCTAGCTGATATCCTCAGTGTTCTGCAAGCATTTGAGAACTTCCTGTTTCTGGGAGGGCCTAGGCAGTTGCCTTGCCCTTCTTGCAGATAGTATTCTGGCATTTAACTATATGTGAGAGGTAATTAGCAATCCGCAGCCCCAAGGTAGAGGAGGTGTATACTTTCTTACCCCAAGGGTCAAGTCGCCTTGATCCCCTGTTGGGGGGGGGGAGCTGAGGTGCCTAGGCACCTTGGACCCGTCATAAGCTGCTTTAATGACCACATAATTGATCTTGGGTTGGGAGGCATGATAAGGTAGGCCCTGGAGGACATGATATAACTAATCCAGCCTGTGGGGCATGGCAAGGA
The DNA here is from genome assembly GCA_016271365.2 of Neoceratodus forsteri. NCBI lineage: Eukaryota > Metazoa > Chordata > Ceratodontiformes > Ceratodontidae > Neoceratodus > Neoceratodus forsteri. The sequence goes on from CM028131.1 coordinate 1,108,403,797, forward strand.
CCAGGTTAGGCCTATGCCAGGCAGCAGTAATGGCATTCCTCAGGGCTGGGAGGATAGGACTGACTTTAGGAGGAGATTCTGGGATTTCCAGAAAGTCCACCAGCTCCCGCCTGGTGGCATCCTCTTCCTCGGTATGGAAGCCCATGGCTACGGACAACTGCTTCATAACATTAACAAAAGGGGGGGTCCTCTGGAGATGACCTAGGAGTATGCTTGACAGAGTCCTCACTCACTGAGGAGGCAGTGGACCTGTCAGAGGAAAGAGGTTCCTGCTCTTCCTCAGGTAAGATGAGGTCAGGATGATACTCTTCCTCAACGTCTACCTGCTCAAACTCAAAGTCCGAATGAGAGACCAATGATGGCTTATGGGGAACTGCCTGAGGAGGCCGAAGTGGCATTGATGACGATGGTGTCATAGACAGTGCAGGGGACCCAAGCCTGCAAGTGCCCCAAATAGTGTACGAGGACTGTAGTGAACCTGGCCAGGATATCACTGAAGTTGATGGCAGGAGACTGGTGCATTGATGGAGGAGGGGTCGTCGGCACAGGGTGAGACAACTCATCCATCAGGGCCTGGGAGCCTGAAGAGTCTGACGCCCATGGGCCTGGAGAGGTATCTGGCTGTGAAGGGGCGGTCATTGACAAGCCAAGCGTCAACGAACCGGGGGCCAAAAACCCGAGAGTCGACGACCAGCTGCCCTGAGAAGGAGGAGGCAGTGCTGTCATTATGGACCTGGTATGAGCAGAGGCCTGGACAGCAATGGGCATCTGTGCAGCCGCAACTGACAGAAAGAGGCCACTGGGGATTGGGAACATCACCGGGGGGAGCGATCCCATTCTCACTCTTGTGAGACCCCCCCCCGGACTTGTCTTAGGCTCTTGCGGCCTGGGAGCTAGACAAACCCGCTGGGCAACTGGGAAGAAGGGACCCCCCGAGGACCCCTGCCCAGAACTGATTACCTGTTGTTCCATCAGAATTTGTTTGAAAGCCTTTTTGCATCTCCTAAGGGAGGTTTGATTAAATGTCGTGGTCAGGCCCAAGACAGCAGAGACAGAGGATGTGGTCATCTAAAGAGGCAGTCTTCTTTTAGCAGCGACGGAAGAGAGAAGTGTAAAGGTTAACTCTCGACATAAACAAGGTAAAGGAATCTCTTATAAAAAAGAGATTCTAAAAACTAAGTAAATAAAAGTCGTAGGCAAAAATGGCGTAGAACTGCGATGGCGTTTCTGCAGAGACCCATGCACACAGAGTTGATGGCAGGAAAGAACTGAGGAGGGAGCGGGGCTGCTGATGCTCTTATATGGTTGGTGACAGCAGATGACGTTGGCACAGGTGGCCCCAGTGGTACAAATGAAAATCTACCATGTGAATCCTGCTTCACCAACACTGAAGTTCCTACGGTGTGACCTGATGACTGAGATACCCCGAAGAAGATCAACAGTTACCAACAGGATTGTGAACACAAACATTTGTTCAAAGGCAAATTTAATGTATTTTTTAAACTCAGTTTATTAAGACAGTGTCACAATACAGTTTGCACTTACAAGTTTTCTAAGGTAGGAATATACACTGCCAAGAAATGTAAAACCATTAACAACTTATAACTATGCATTACAGTAAAATATTTGGTTGTTCAAGGCGAGCTATCCCTTTCTTGCAAGTTCATCACTCTTAACTCAATTAATCCAGCAATAATACTTGCACGGAGCTGCACATGCAATGTATTCTGAATGTCATTAACTGCTTAAACAATATATTGGGTTATAAAAATGACATTATACCGGTTATTAACAAAGTTCAGCTCAACTGTGTGTGCATTTGTTCCTTTACAATAGGCAAGTATGTTGCTTTGTAACGTGGCTCTAAACAACACGTAAGCATTAATCACCGATGAAGGTGGCATCTAATGGGGAGTTAATGCATGGTTGGGACCGTTGTGATACGAGGCCGGAGGCCGAGGGCGTACAACGGTCCAACCATGCACTAACTCCCCATTAGATGCCACCTTCAGAGGGGATTAATGCACTTGTAACATGGTCTGTGCATGGGTTTAGATGTTACATATATGTTTCTGCTCATCTTATATAACGCACAATGACACAAACAGAGGTAATCACTTATTTTTACTGTTACTTTTGCAAGTCTGAACCACCCTCACTTACATATATATATGTTATTTTTTCGCTTTCTTATACTACTGCAATTATCAGTTTGCTAACAATTGCACTACATTTCGTCTATTTCTGAGCAGATGTTCATTTCCTATCGTCCCTAGGATGACCGCTCCTTTCCTCTTTCACTGCATGAGCATGTCGCTGTGTCTCTGATTTGCATACAGCTAACGTGCTTTGCTGCCGCTTCTGACTACTCTTTCGCTGCTGATATTCAGTTTTTAATAGTGCATTATTTACACTACTCACATTTCCCGACTGTCTCTTCTGTCTCCTGTGTTTGTAGCTGCGGCTGCATCCTTACAATTTACGGTCCCATATACCATGAAACTGCTACAATGGTATGCGTTTCTGGATCTTCCCTGTGCTCCTCCATGTTCAGATCCCTTCCATCCTGTCTCAATGACTACTTGTGTTACAGGTTCCTGTCTTGTGTCTGTCCCAGGTCCTCTCGTTCCACTCTATTCCAATGTGTGCTTTTCTGGCTTACTGGTCTCTGCTTGTTTCTCTCACATGATTGTTTTATGCTGTTCAGCCCATTCCTCCATGCCTCTTTCTCCACATAGCCTAAACATTTGTCTCTGTCTCCCTGTCTATGTTTTGCGCTTGCCTCGTTCTATTTTTTGTCCCATTCCCTCGTTGTTACTTTGTCCTACTACTCCTGTTGTGTACTCAAGCGCATACTTGAACTCTATTCCTTCTATTTATTCCTTCTGCTCTCCTCTTTATATACTGCTGTTTTTCCTCCAGTGGCTGTTTTTCGTACTGCACAAGCAACACAGCATTATCGTCTCATAATGTCGTGTTGCTTCTCCACCAGCTGACGCTATTCATCCTATCACCTTTCTTCTTTAGCACAGATATTTTTTTGCCGTGTTACAAAGTGAAATAACTAACACAGATTGGTTAAACAGCAGCAGCTGACCATGAAGCAACCATGGATTAATTCCACAGTAGAACCATGGTTGCTTCTGCAGTACTGTTTTCAACCACCATAAAATATTAGCAAAAGCTGTCTCCATGAGGTAAATACAACTAGCCTTGGTGAAACGCTGCATATTAATGATGTAGCGTCATGAAATCAGTCCCAGAATCCATTGTACCTGTTTGAGGAAGTAAGAGCAGTCGATGCAAGCAATGATAATTATGTTTAAATAAATGTTGTTCTGAGTAGATTTTCAAGCAATTTACATATGTTATTAAGCGACCAACTGTAGTGCTGACATAGAAGTCTGAATTTTTCCTTGAAGAGAACTGCAATGTATGTAAGTAGCGCTACGTTGGCGTCACATGTTAAAGTAAATACCTAAACTAAGCCTGTTTACCTGGAAAGTATTCATTCAGTGTTACGAGCAATAACTCAGTACATGTAACAATACTTGCAATAATTGCCATGTTAAAACAGCATTAAACCACTCCAGACCATGGTTCTACTGTGAAATTAATCCATGGTTGGGTGGTTGGACACACTAGGCCTTCAGCCTCGTGCCTCAACCCTCCCCAACAATGCATTAATTCCAAAGTGGAACCATGGTCTGTCGTGGTCTAATGCTTACTTATTTCAGTTTTGTTAAGCGGCTAGACCCACTGAGCCCTAAAGGTCCCTATTTCGAGGGGGACCTCGAATTAGTTACATAGAGCAGAAATAAGGACACTTTGCAATACAGTGCAAACCAGTAAACAGCGTGTGCTTACAGACGAGACATTGTACTTCAAGGAATTATATAATCAACAGTTAGACAATACATTTTACAATCAGTGTTTAGTACTATTATGTCCCTGTCTGTAACCATGCTCTATACAATGCCTGTACTTATATGTATTGTTACTCTTGACTGTGCTTTGTACTTGTATGTTCCACCACTGGACACTTGTGAAAATGGGCAATTTTGCTCACATGCTTTTCCAGTATAAAAAATGAAATGAAATGGTTGTCACTTTGTTCTAGGCTGCTTCACTGACAAAATAATTAATAGAGTGGCACTCCTGCTTCCATTGCAGCCCTGCTCAAGCCCTCCCACCTGTTCTAGCCCCCTCCCCCCACGAGATCCAATGAAAAGTCTTTTTTTTTTTTTTCTTTTAAAAATCATTGCTGCTGTTTTTCCTCCTGCTGCTGCACTAAGCCGGCTTGGTGCATCCAGCCGTCGGCCCTGCCCACCCGGAGAGCTGGTTGGCTCGAACCGCACTCCAGGAGGATCTGGGACGACTGTCATGCCATCCCGCTGGAGGGCACCCCTATGCCACTCCCAGCCAGGATGGCCCCAGACCCTCCCCGATGGGACTCTTCACGTGTCCTCCAGGCAGCGCAGGGCGTAGCCGTCAAGCTGCATGGTCACGCGCAGCCTTTTTCCTTACTTTTTCTCCCCATGGGAGTGCAGACGTGCAATGACGTTCAAGGCACTGCATGCCGATGTCCGCCGCACTCCCTCCCCACGTACACCCATGCTAGTAGTGCCCCTGGGCGACGCCAGGCATCCCCTAGGGCCGCTACAGCACAGCGTGTTCTTCCCTACCCTTCCCAGGACTAAGGGAGAGCAGTCTACAGATGCTGAATCCTAGTCCTCCACTGTCAACCCCCGACGACCCAGGCTCATTCCTGAACCCGGGTCGCCGGCATGGCGTAAGGAGGTGGCATCCAGCACCTCAACCCTCAGCGCCACCGGGCCAGAATAGTCCCTTCTTACTGTACCCAAAACATCTACCATCATGGAGGACCAAGCCTTTAGTGCTGCTGCACCCAAGTTTTGGAACTCTCCGCTGTTTGCAGTCCGTAGCTCCCCCTCACACCTTCAATTTAAAAAAATCTCTGTAGGTTGACCACAAGGCCAACTCTAGCTGTACCTGCATATGACTTTTGCTGGGTGTCACCCACCCCCAGGCTCTCTATCTTTGCCATCAGCATGGTCTAAACAGAAGCACTCTATGTGCTTCTCTCAATTTTAGGCAAGCTGTGCTAGCTGACTGTACATTTTCACTTGCTCTCTCAGTTTTGTTGTCTATGCACTTGAGCTGGTCTGTAGCTTACTAACGCGTCTGACCAGCTCATAAATTTTCATGAATTTTGCATCTTATATTTGTGTTTTTATTTTTCTGTTCCACAACATGCTCTGTTGTATTTGTTAATCTGCTGTATCGGTCCTTATTGTTCTGATCTGTCTTGTAATCTCCAGGGTCGTACTTGAAAATAGGCATAATTGTGTCCAGAGTACTCACCTGGTCAATAAAAGCTAATATTTATAATATGAGTTGGCACTGAGACAGGTGGCACTGGCATTTTTATTTCCATCGGTCTCTGTTGGCATGTAAAATGTACCCCTAGGTAAGGGGCACAGTCAATCAGAGACCGGGATTTTTTCAACCCATTTTCTAGAAATTCCCAAGTCAGAGCTAGTCACAGTTAATATTAGAAAATGATTTAAAAACAGATTATAAAGCTCCTCTTGCAGTTTATAACAAAGTTAATGGAATTATGTAAGAAATAACACATGATAAAATAAACAGTTATATGCTGTACTAACTGCAGGCACCAGGAGGGTTGAATGCCTTTAACCACCTCAGAAGAACAGTTTTTACAGCATAACTACAAGCTTGGGTTCTAGTTATTTTTGCTTGTCATCACCACTATTATTGAGAAGGTTTTGTCTGTATTTTTGAACACTCTGAATATTCTGTATTTACTGGTATTTTTACCACACATTTAGCTATACTTGTATGTATTTAAAGTATTACTCTGTATACAGTATTCTGCATTTACTTTACTGTTTTGAACTCTTTTTGCACTTTTTTCTGTATACACTAATGGGGTTACTTACACCTGAAAATTAGCCTCAGCCCAATGTACTTTTCCCAGTTACCAATTCAGGGTTCATTTCAGATATTTATCTATGTGGGACAATGACCCTCTAGGTATGAAAATAAGGGTCAAAAGAAAACGTAATGGGTCACAATGTTCAACCGAGCCCACATTCATAAAATAGCTGTTTAAAAGCTCTGGAACAGTGAGTCGATTGTTCCCAAGGTACAAGAAAAGGTGGGACACAATTAAAATGTGTGTGCCAATATTTCCAATCCCCCACCCAAAAATGAACCCTGCAATTTCTACATAGATAAAATCACTGCTCATCAGTGAGACAGCCTCCCCCTCTGTTGAAGACAGCAGAGCTGTGAGATACAGTGGCTATGTAGGAATATCACGTGGGATGCCACAGCTCTGCATATCTTGTCTTTCACCAGCAAAGGATGACGCTACTGTACTCTTGAAAGGTCTACATGGCCTCTACCTTGGCTGAAGAGTTCCACTCCGGTCGCTCCTCTCACATCAGTGGCACTCCAAGCACGCATCTACATGGCTCGTCTCAGTGCCAATGCAAGCCGTACTTGAGAGGAGCCATGAGTTTGGGGGCAAGTGGTTGTTTCGACATCTGATCATGTAGGTGTGGCAACAGTCTACCTGGGTTTAGTGTCCCTGTGTGCAGAACTGAGTATGGCTGTTTAGTCACAGGTATAAATAAGGATGTAGCTCACCCTGATATTTGGCTGCCTGATTCTGGTTTGGCTATGCCAAAACCATTGAACATGTAAAAGACATGCTTTCCTGTCAAGTACAGCATCATACTGAAGCCTCTGTCAACAACTGACAGTGAAAGCATGTAGTTAGTGGATTTCAGCACAGCCTGAGACTGTACTTAGTGAGAAAGCAAGTTCAGTAATATTATGGCAAAAGGCGGTTTCTGATATGGTTCCCATGCCCACAACTCTCTTTTTACAAACAAGACACTGTGTGGGAAACATGCGTGTTGCAGCGGTACAAGTGGTGCTGCCAGTCCACACAGCAGTTTAAACTGCTCGCATCATTGCACATCCCTAACTCCAATGCGGCTTTGGAAGCAGAAAAAGGAGCAACTTACCACAATCATGCAAGTAAGTGTCTACACTGTCACATCTGCATCACAGTAACCCAAGTGTTTGGACTGCTACGGTGCAAATGCAGCAGTGTAAACAGGCCTGTCTGAGGAAAGGCCATGCCTGAAACATCATCGTGCTTTTTTGCTTAGCATGGCTCACGTCAGAAAGGCACCTCCAAGGTTCTGTGCACACCGCAGGCGTCTTCTGCTATTTCCAGCATCTTCAGTCACTTTCAACTACCATGTACTGCTACAATGGATTTATATTCTGCAGAAATCTCTCCTGCACTTTCCCCTGTTGGCTGGTAAAACCTGCAACTACTGTACGTATCCTGTGAGTTGATAAATGCAAGCCATGACGGCATGTACTATAGCACAACCTGACTTGGCAAGTATATTCGGTTTACCTGTTAAAAACTAAAGAAAGCAGACATTTTTCTGGCTATAGAGAAAACTGTAGTTTTCTGACTGTGGACATTATGGTAGAGGTCAATAGCCCCTGCATTAGAATACCACTTCCTGAGTTTTGAACATTACGGTGAAAGTCTCTGGTCCTGTTCATAGTTTGCTTTGTCCTATTGTTCTAGCAAACTTTTTCATGGCTGTGCAGTTGTTTTTTTGCCAAACTGGGTATGGTATATCCTGACACAGGGTGGTAAAATTCACCAATAAATGTTAAAATTGCCTAGCAAGGCATTCAGCCAGTTTGGCATGGGCAGCAAAAATACCCACATTTGAAATCTTTAGCTTTTAGTGGTGCCGGATATAGGGATGTAACCTGCACCCACACCCCCCCCAATTAAATACTGAGCCTGCCTAGCAAGGCATTTAGCAAATATGGCACTGTGCTTATGAAGTTCTACCTTTGAAATCCCTTTTTTTACCTCTTGCCATTTATTTAATTCCTGCCAGCAGCCTTAAACATGGATATGGCTCCAGGACCGGACCCAGAGGGTTGTAGTTGGCGGGATAGTCTCATCCCCAAGGAGGGTCATTAGTGGGGTCCCACAGGGATCAGTCCTTGGGCCCCTCCTGTTCAACGCCTACGTCTCTGACATAAGGACAGGAATCAGGAGTGAGATGAGTCTCTTTGTGGATGACTCAAAACTGGGGGCGGTGGTGGATGGGGAGGAGGGGAGGGTGGCCCTACAGGGGACCTGGAGCTCTGGAAAGATGGTCTGGAAAGTGGAAGCTGAGGTTCAATGCAGGAAAATGCAAGGTACTCCACCTGGGGGCAGAAACCGGGCCAAGTGTACACCCTGAGAGAAATGCTATAAGTCTCGATGGCTGAGAGGGACCTGGGGTGGTGGTGGATGTCAAGATGAACAACTTGGAGACCTGTAGGAGGCAGCAGCCAAGGCCAACAGGATGCTGGGATGCATCGCTAGGGGGATCACCTCCGGAAGGAGGGAAGTGATACTCCCTCTGTATAACTGCTTGGTGAGGCCGCACCTCGAGTACTGCGTGCAGTTTTGGAGGCCACATTTAAAGAGGGACGTTAAACTCCTAGAGAGGGTCCAGAGGAGGGCAACCAAAATGATTTGGGGATTGGGGGACAGGACCTATGAGGAGAGGCTCGAAGAGCTAAATATGTACACACTGGAAGAGAGAAGGGACCAGGGGACATGATAGAGGTCTTCAGGTACATGAAGAGGGTAAATAGTGGAGGAACAGTCAGGGTGCTTCGAAGGAAGGAGGAGGGGGCCACTAGAGGGCATGGGTGGAAGCTGGAGGGGGGAAGATTCAGGGGAGAAAGGAGGAGGTGCTACTTCACTGAGAGGGTGGTGGAGCCATGGAATGCGTTGCCTAGGGGGCTGGTGGAGGCAGAGACAGTGGAGGGGTTCAAGAGGGGGTGGGACAGGTACAGGGGAAGGGTTCTGGAAGCAAAATCCAATGCAGCGAGAATATCCGGAACTGGGAAGGGAGAAGCCAGAGAAGGCGAGGGGGGCAGCAAGGTCAGCACCCAGGGTGGGGGCTGACTAAACGAGCAGACACGAAAGACCGTTAGGCCTATTCTGCTGGCATTTTAGTATGTTAGTATATAATCCAGCACAGGTCTTCACATTATCAACTTCATGTTCAGCACTTTATAGCATTATCTGCACAGCACCATATTAATAGCCAGAAAAACTTCCATTTTGCAAAGCATGGCCTGATAACTGATTTTTGGAACTGCAAGAACCTGTAACCAATATTAGCTGAGCAGCCACTAAAGTTTCATAGTGACTATAGTTACAAGACACTTTGGAAAAAATTTAAGAATGTGCAACAATAGTGAGTTTTTAAATGAACGTGAACTGAACTGTCGCTCAAAGAGGAAAAACTGGAGTTAAGTCTGACATACAGTTGCAAGACGCTTTTGCACAGTTTATGAATGTGCAACACCAGTGGTCTTTTTAAATGGGTGCTATTCCACTGCCAGTCAAATGGAATCCGAGTCAAGTCTGATATGCCTGATATTATTTCACTGAGAGTGCTGCTCTATTTCTAGACATTTTTTGCAATATATATTTGCAGAAGTGATTTCTAACTGTTTGAGCCTCAAGCAGCTCTGATGTTCAATGAACTCTTTCTTATGAAGATTTATGAAGAGTAAAGTATGAGCAGCTTATTCTTAACTTGCGCTAGTGTGGACAGTTTTGTCTTGGAGATGTGTTGTGATAAAACCAGCTCATAGGATGCTTGACTGAATCAGCACTTCAGACACCTGTTCAGGTGCTAATCCAACACTCTGGAGCACTCTGGTTTTGGAAGCTCCTCTGGTTTTCTTGTTTACACATACAGAGTGACAGATGCACCCTCTGCTCTTCAGAAATTAAATTATGTTCATAACAGAATTCCTTCTTGCCCAACATCTGGAAACTACAAACCATGCAAGAACTTGACTCGGAGCATTTACTGACTTTCAATATACAACATAAATTTTATAATTAGAATAATTTGTTTTCATTCAGGAGAAAGATATACACCATTGAGTCTGGGATACGTTTACAATGGTTTTCAATGTCTCATTCCCAGGTGTGTACTGGGAGCACAGGGTGGTTAAGAGACTTGCTCAAGGTCACACAGTATGAAACTGGAGGTTGGTGGAATCAAACCCAGGTCTGCTGGAAGGACAAGCCCACACACAGCTTGTTATTCTAACCTCTAGGCTATACTGCCAGCCCATGGTTACTGTTTCTGAAATACAGCATGTATAAAGCATATTGCCGACAATGAGTGCAAAATCAAAAAAAAAATAAAAATTCACAGTGAAGATCAGCTCAGTGCTGGGACTGTGAAGACACTATGATTCCTACTACTGCCAGTTGGAGGGATTTGGGATTCATTTCAAAACTAGCCAGATTTTCTTAACATAAATGGAAACATCTCCCATAACACACTGCCTCCTATCACACAGGATGAACAGCTTAGGTTGCCTTATGCTCCTGCTAGTGCCTTATACATTTTTTAAACTTGAGGCACACACATACTGGAAATGAGCTACCTTTTGCCATATTCCAAGCAGTCACGGTCAGGGAGGGGTGGGAGAGGGAGGTACACAAGTCCATTTTCAGAAGAAACAGACCAGAAGAGACTTGCAGCTCTGAAGGTGAACAAAGTTATGGGACTGGATGGGACACATTCAAGTGTTCTAAAGAAATTCAGGGAGGTGCTAGCTGCCTCGCTGACAGACTTGTTCAGCAGCCACAGGAGACAAGCGTAGATTTAGAGGTCTGAGAAGAGCTAAAGTAGTCCCCACTGCATCCGGGAGAGGTCCAGCAACTTCAGGCCTGTTAGTCTTATTTTAGTGGTGGGCAAATTAATGGAAACCCTGATAAAAGAAAGACTGGTAGAGTACATTGACTCTAATGGGTTGCAAGACCACAGGCAGCATGGATTCATGAGGGAGGTCATGCCAAACGAATCTAATGGACTTCTTTGACTGGATGGCCAGGGAAATAAATCAGGGAAGGCAGTGGACATGGCCTATTTGGACTTCAACAAGGCCTTCAACACTGTGCCACACAGGAGGCTGATACAAGAAACTGAGCATCTTGGGGGTGGGATCCAAAGTGGTGAACTGGTGTGTGAGAAACAGATTAAAAGTTAGGAGACAGATGGCAGTGGTAAAAGGCACTTACTCGAATGATAAAGGAGTGACCAGCATGGTGCTGCAAGGCTCAGTATTGGGACCGGTCCTCTGCAATGTCTTCATGAATAGAAACATAGAATTTGACGGCAGATAAGGACCGCTTGGCCCACCCAGTCTGCCCATTTCCCTGCCTACTGGATAAGCTGCAGATCCTAGTTAACCAGCAGCCTACTTCTTCCTACCCCCATCCCCTAGAATTGCCTTATGGCTGTCCCATGCATGCTTGAATTCAACCATTGATTTTGACTCCACTACCTCCTCCGGAAGGCCGTTCCATGCATCCACAACCCTCTCTGTGAAAAAATACTTCCTTAAATTACCTCTGAGCCGCCCCCTCTATCTTCAAATTGTGCCCTCTTGTTCTTGCACACCTCTTTTTTTGAAAGATGCTACCCTCTTGGACTTTGTTGATTCCCTTGAGGTACTTGAAAGTTTCTACCATGTCCCCCCTCTCCCTCCTTTCCTCGAGGCTATACATATTAAGCTCCTTAAGTCTCTCTTCATATGTCTTCTGGTGCAGACCCTGCACCAATTTAGTTGCCCTCCTCTGGACAGCTTCCATCCTGTCTATGTCTTTGCGAAGACTGGGTCTCCAGAACCGCACGCAGTACTCCAGATGGGGTCTGACCAGCTGTCTGTACAGAGGGATAATAACTTCCTGTTTTCTACTGGTGATGCCTCTCCCTATGCATCCCAATATCCCCCCAGCCCTCCTTGCTGCCCTCTCACATTGCTTGCCCACCTTTAGGTCACCTGATATGACTACCCCCAGGTCCCTTTCCATTTCTGTTGTCGTTAGTATCTCACCCCCCATTGTGTACTCTTCCCCTGGGTTTTTGTTTCCCAGGTGCATTACCTTACACTTCTTAGCACTGAATCTAAGCTGCCATACATTTGACCATTCCTCTAACCTTGCCAAGTCCCTTTTCATCCTTTCCACCCCACCTTGTGCATCAACTCTGTTGCAGATCTTTGTGTCATCTGCAAAGAGACATACTTTTCCTTTGTACCTTTGTAAGAATGACACTGCTAAAGAATTGGCAGAAAAAGTATGCCTTCTTGCAGATGATACCAAAATCTGCAATACAGTGGACACTCAAGAGGGGCTGGAGATGATATTTATTTATGTTTATTTATTTATTTAGGCCTAGAATTACAAATACCTTTGAGCTAAGGCTCTTTTACAAAAGGTACCACATCATGAGTCACAGCAAGACAAAACATAAATGGCACTAAGAACACTGAAGGTGGTACATAGAGAGAGCATTAACGGTACAGAGCTTGATATCACTTTTTTAAAAAGAGAAAAGGAATTTGGAAGAAAAAGTGGGGGTGGGTGGGGTGAACAGAGATAACAAGTAAGGGAGCATAGTAATGGAAAGGTAGAGGTAAGGTGGGTGGGGTAGGGAGGAAGGGTAGGGGGCTGGGGTGAGTGGAAGGGAGAAGGAGGGGGGGCTGCAGCCAGGAGGCAATGAGAGAGAGAGAGAGAGGAAGTGCAGGAGTGGAGCAGGGTGGTGGCGAAGTGCTAAGAGACTGTGGCCCTCATGTATGTAACAAACAGAGGGAGCCTCAGAGTAGAGGATCCATTCTTTATCCGGAAGTCCCAGATGGGTGGTCAGTTATTAGACATTGCAGTCACAGGTGCTGGAGGTACTGAGTGAGTGGTGGAGCTTGGTTTTGAAGGTGTCGAGCATGGAGGTGGTGGTGATGTCACTAGGGAGTCCATTTAGCCAGCTAGGGGCCCAGTGGGCAAAAGCTCGATGACCTTGAGTTGTGCGACAGCAGGAGATTTGGAAGTGCTGCGGCTTAGACCCCCTGGTGTTACGGCAGCTGTTTTTAGGTTGTAGCAGAGCAGTAACTCCAGGAGGGGCAAGACCCATCAGTATTTTCTTTGCAACCATGCAGGTTTGATATTTTATATGTTTGTCAAGTTGTAGCCAGTTGGTTTAAGAGTAGAGGTCACAGGTGCATGTAAGACGTTGGGAGCCAGTAATGAGCCAACAGGCCTTGCCCAGAGAGGTGGTTACATGTTTGAGCGCTGTGGCAGTAGCAGAGCTGTAGATGATAAGGCCATAGTCAATGGTGGCAATGATGGAACTCTGGACGGCAGCTGACAGGGCTTCGGGGGTAAGGTGTCTCCTATGGCGGAACAGCAAGCCTAATCTGGAGTTGGTAGCTCTGACGACGTTATTTATGTGGTCAGCGTAGGAGATGTGTGAGTCGAGGGTGATCCCAAGGTATCTGAAAGTTAGGACCTGTTCCAGTAGGCTATCGTGACTGGTGTTAATGGAAAGGTGGTGGTGCTTATGTTTATTGTGGGAGCTACTGAAGATCATGGTCTTAGTTTTTTTCTGGTTGAGGATCAGTTTATGCTTTAAGAACCAGTTCTCAACTGAAGAGAGACCTTGCTGGAGGTTTTCATGCAGCAGGTTCAGATCCTGGTGTGAGGCTAGGATTAACGCACCATTGGCGTAGAGAATGATTTGTTCAGAACAGGAGTCCAGTAGTGTGTTCAGGAACAGGCTGAAGAGGAGTGGGCCCAGGATGGAGCCCTGTGGAACACCAGAACAAACAGATTTGGCTTCGGACAGCACATCTGCAATTTTTACACACTGTGACCTGTTCTCAAGGTAGCTTTTAAACCATGTAATAGATTCAGGGGACAGCCCAGCATTTTGAAGCTGTCCAAGGTGGTGGACAGTATCAAAGGCCTTGGTCAGATCAATGTAGGTAGCGCCAGTGAGTTGCCCTTTGTCCAGAGAGCTGTGGATTGCACCGGTGCATTCAAGTAATGCGTAAGCAGTGCTATGGCCTTTTCTGAAACCATGTTGCTGCCTGCAGAGGAGATTGTGTTTGTCCAGATAATCGGTGAGCTGGTCCGATACTATACGTTCCAGGGCCTTTGAGAGGGGTAGCAGGATTGAGATTGGACAATAGTTCCCGTGGGTAGTCTTGTCCCCACTTTTGTGGATTGGGGTAACAGTGGCTGACTTCCATTTTTCTGGGAACTGGTCAAGTGTGAGGGAGAGGTTAAAAATCCTGGTAAGAGGCCCCAGAACCTCTTCTAGAGTGAGGGACAGAAGCTTGAGGTTGAGTATGTCATTGCTTGATCTGGATTTGCTTATGGCTTTGGCGACGTACCTGCGGACATCATTCTTATTTACTGCTTTAAAGTAGAAGGAAGGGTGACTGGCAGGGGTAGTGGGGTTGAGGGCTGAGGGGACATCATCATCATTGAAGAAATCGGAGGGAAGAACACTGCTAAGGTCAGTGAACGCAGTGTTGAAAGTGTCAGCAGTGATTTTTGGGTCAAGTGTGGTTTTCCCATTTACCTTGAGCATGGCCGGCAGGTATTTGGATTGCTTCACAGTGATTTCTTTTAAGTTGTTTCAGAAATCTCTGCCATTACTCCAGGTGTCAGTGATTGCTTTCTTGTAGTAGTCTGATTTCTGTTTCCAAATGTTTTCTGTGCAGTCATTTCGAGCCCTTTTATAATTTTGGATGTCAACTAGCTTCCCGGTGGATCTAGCCAGTTCCCATAGCTGGTCCCTGTATTTTAGCTTTTTTAGGAGGTCACCAGATAGCCAAGGGTTGCAGAGAGTTCTAACTTTGTGCTTTTTGAGAGGAGCGAATAGGTTACAGGCTTGGTTAAAGATGTGGATGAATTGGTCCAATGCGGAGTTTGTGTCAGTTGCCAAGATGTTAGGAGTCCAGTCTTGTTGAAGGAGGTGGGATTTGAGGTGAGTTAACTGACCACGGGGAAGAACTCTGCTGTAGATGATTTTAGGGGGTGGTTTGTGGAATTTGTTGGACCAGGTACAGCTGACGGGGGAGTGGTCACTGAGTGAGTCAGGAAGGACAGAGGAGTTTGTGATCCGTGAGGGGTGGCTGGTCACGATTCAGTCCAGAAGGGTGCTGGTCCCTGTTTTATAGTTCTTTCTGGGTGGGGAGTCCAGCATCTGGGTTAGGTTGGCCGATGAGACAGAGTACTTAAGAGCGCCCGCCTCAGCTGAGAGCCAACTGACGCTAAAGTCACCAAGAAGGATGGTTTCGGAGTCAGGTGGTTATGACCTGACAAGGTCAAAGACAGCGGTTAGCCCCAGTCCTTGCTCTTTAGGAGGAATATATACAGTAACAACTGTGAGAGCTTTATTGTGAGCACCCACTAGGATTCTGATGGGAAGAATCTGTGCTGGAGAGGTCGCAAGGGCAGGTTCTAATTCATGGCCCAAGATAGCGTCTTTCAGGAACAACGCCAGACCTCCACCTCTTTTAGATTTATGATCAAGCCTAAAGACATTATAGCCTGGGATGGTGATTGCCTGGTCAGGAACCTGGGGGGTGAGCCAGGTTTCGACAACTGCCAGAATATCAGGATTATGTTGGCTTGCAAAGGCTTGCAGTGAATCAAGTTTGGGGAGTAGACTGCAGATATTCAGGCATATGATTGCGAGAGCGCCAGAGGGTTTGTTCTGGTAAGAAACCCTGCCAGTGTGTGGGCCAGGGTTGGGGTGAACATTTCCGGATAACAGCAAGAGAAGTAGCAGGAGCTTCAGGGTGCACAGACGTAATTCCCTGAGGAAGAGCTTACGTTTTCTTTTTAAGCAGGAACGTGCCATAGTGTGGGTGCAAAAGTTCAGCATAAGAGTTGTATAGGAGGCAGATGTGGGATTCCAGTGTTCACAAACTATAAGGGGCAGTTTTTTTGTAGCGGGTTGTCCCCTGGGGGCAGGGTCTGTGTCATCCGAAGTAGTGCCAGGGTAACGATATGCTGTATTCAGTTGGTAGGTTTGGGCGGGGAAGGGAAGCTGGCTCTGGGAGGGATGAGAAGTGGGAAGAGGGTGGAGAGGAAGAGTAGAAGGGTAATATTTGAAAGGGGGGAGAGCATGGTGAAGGGAGAGCATTTACAAGAGAAAAAAGGGCCCAGACAGGCAGCGGTCATACAATGGTGCAGGTGAAAGGTGGTAGGGGAGGAGAGAGAGAGAGAGGAGGAGACCTGGTGCTGAACCAGTGTAGTGCCAGTAGGGGAGGGGGCCTCTTGGGGTGGGCGTGGCAAATGGTCTATTTAATTAAGGTCGGAGGTGAGGGAGGGGGAGCGGGTGTAAAAATTTGTCCGCTTTCCACTAAAGTCAATAGGTGCACGGCCCCGAAGCAAAGAAAAATTTACAGCAAGAGGAACAGCCAATAAGGGTTCAGTGGGAGAGCAGCGGTCCAATCAGAGTTCTCAGCGGATAGCGCTGGGCCAATGGCGGCAACTCGCTACTTCCCCGGTCTGTCAGGAGTTCTTACCCAGTTGTGTGGGTCCCTTGGACGGGCAGGAGGAAAGCGATTGTGCGGCTGGTTTCGGAGACGCGGCCGCGCCAGAGGGCTGGTGGAGCCCGGTCAAGGGCAGTGAGTCTGGATGTGTGGGTCCCTAGATAAAGGATCTGGATAAACTAGAGAAGTGGTCTAAGGTATGGCAGTTGGGGGTTCAATGCTAGAAAGTGCAAAATCATGCACCTAGGGCATAGGAAGCCAGGTACTGAGTACAAGATTGGGCAGGGGGCAACGAACAGTCACTGAACAGGAAAGGGACCTTGGGGTTATATCAGACAACTTCAAGCTGGCAGGGTAGTCTGATAAAGCAGGGGGTAGGACTAGTGGGAGACTGGGTTAAATAGGGAGGGGTATATCCATAAGAAGGAAGGTGGAGGTGTTGCCACTGTGTTGCTCACTGGTGAAACCCCACCTGGAGTACTGTGTTCAATTTTGGAGGCTGCACCTCTGAAAGGACATAGGGTAGAAGCAGTCCACAAGACAGCAACTAAAATGGTGCTGGGGCTGCACGAGAAGCTCTACAAGGAGAGACTGAGGAATCTCAATGTGTACACTAACAGAGGAGAGTGAGAGGTGACATGATGGAGACCTGTAAGTACCTCACACGGGTGAACAGGGTACAGGAGGGGAGTCTCTTTCAAAAGGGAAGGAACACCACAAGCAGGGTCATGCAATGAAGCTGGGGGAAGGGAGTTTGAGAGATGCAAAGAATTATTTCTTCACTAAAAGAGTGGTAGATGTCTGGAACTGACTGGCAGTAGAAATGGTGGAGGTGAAAACAGTGAGGGGCTTCAAGCATGCATGGGAAAGACATGGAGTATATTAGAAAACAGGCAGAGAGGAGGAAGGGTTGCCAGAGATCAGTTTGGATCTGCAGACACAGATTAGGCAGGGAACATCTGGGCAGACTGGAAGGGCCAAGCGATCCTTTTCTGCCAACAAATTTGATATTTCTATGGTGTCTATAGATTATGCACAAGCCAAGCAGCATAGAAGCAATCTACCCTAGACAACTGTATGTCAGCTAGCCCAGCCCAGTGGTACCAGCTGGTAGTGCGCCGTACTACCATATGAGAGCCCCAGGGTCTAGTCCCGATCCAGTCTCCCACACCCTGTACTGCAGGAGCCAGGTTGCAAAGGTAATGTATACTGTCCATGGGAGAGGTGGGTACAGGCAGCCCACTCTGCTAGTGACCCCAACAGCACCAAAAGCTGAATTCAGGTACTTTGTGGAAACACACAACGTCGGCCATCCAAGCTGCCAAGAGTGGCTTGCTACTGGCTCCTCCATTTCTATGAATGATTGGTGGGATGATCATCAGGACAAAAATGGTCTGGCCAGCAGACATGACACTGCTGGCCACCCACCTTGGAGCCATCAATCCTGCTGGGTCTTGCATCCTCTCCTCCATGCTTTATGTGTCTCTCTCCAAAATCGGAAGTGTGCATACCCAGTTGAAAGGAAGTCTTACCAAGGGGGAGGTAAGCTTTGGGGCAGGAGGTAGAGGAGGTCACAGGGATCGGAACCTCAAATAGCAGTAGGTATGCCAGAGAGGCTGCTGGAGCAGCTGATCAGATGAATGTGCAAGGACTCTGGTGACTGTGGTGGCAAGGCTGGGGAATAAATATAATCATGAAAAAGATACATCCCCAAACTGCTGACACTTGTACAGGCATACAGAACAATCAGCTATGGGTATACAGAAAATACAAAAAAAATTATACACATTCTAAAATACAAAAAAAAAAAAAAAAATATTCTAAAATACAATGGCTTTGTCAATCAGATTTTTGCTCTTGCAGTCATTCTTTTCTTTCACAACACTGTTGCAGCACTGAAGCTACAATATTAGTAACATCTTTATTAAATCTGAAAATGAACCCATTCTTATGCCAATACTACAGTAATATAATTTATACAAGACAATTCTCTCTAAAGTGGAAATCACAAGGCTAGGCTAAAGAAGCTGCTCATTAGCAACAACTTCCAATGTCTATGATCTGGCATAAAAGATAAGGGATGTAAATGTTAAGACATGATGTTATGTATGTTTTAGAATAGTAAAAGCCCCTTTCATTTATTTATCTAGTTTAGTTTTTGTTGATCGGGAAAGGAGGGCTATGAAATTCTGCCTATTTTTAGCCTCACCCCACACAAATGGACATGCTGGATCACATAAACCTCTGGGTGCATTTCTTTTTAGTAAATGGGAGAAATTTGGCCAGGACACCGGGGAAATTCCCCTGCCCTTCAGGAGATACCAGAAGGCAGGAGATAAGATGGTCACTGCTCTGGTGGATCTCCAAGGGATTAAACATACTTGTAACATGGCAAAAAAAAATCAATCGTAAAGAAGAAAGGTGATAAGTGGAATACAGTCAGCTGGTACAGGAGCAACACGGCATTATGAGACGATAATGCCGTGTTGCTTCCGAACTACCCAAAATAGCCACGGCAGGAAAAAGAGCAGTAAAATGAAAAGCAGAGGACAAGAAATGAAAGGGAGCAAGTTGTGAAGTAGCAAGTAGGTACAGTACAGAAGTAGTACGAGCAGTGTTAGCGAGGGACTAGGAGAAAAGATAGAACGAGGGAAGGAAGAAATGTAGAGCGGAAGAGAAAGTCAAAAAATGTTCAGTTTATGTGGAGAAACAGTGATGGAGCAATGGGTAATGAAGGAGAGACCACGGAGCGACAAATGGAAAGATTCCAAAGGACCAAAAATACAGGACCTGTCACACAGAGAAGACAGGAACCTGCACCAGAAGTAGTCAGGGAGATAGGATGGAACGGAGCGGAAGACGCAGGAGCACACGGAAGATCTGGAAACTAATTGCATTTCAAGAAGTTCACGGTGTATGGGACCGTTAATTTCAATTATCCAGCCACAAGTACAGACACAGGAGAGAGAGAGAGTTGGTAAATGTGAGCAGTGAAAATAAGCGAGTATTAGAACCCGAATATGATCACGCAAAGAATAGGAGCAAGGGGGGGGGGCGAAAGTAAGCCTGCTGTATGCAAATGAGAGAGACAGCTAGATCGCGATGCAGTGAAACAGCAAAGCAGCGGTCATCCTAGGAATGAGAAAAAACGAACAGCCGCTGAGAAACGTTCCCAATGTTGCGCAATCATTATGAAACTCATAATTCTAGTAGTATATGAAACAGAAAAAAAAAACATATATGTATGTAACTCAGGTTCAATCACAGCTCTGAAAGTAAGAGGAAAAATCACAGCACAGCATATCAGCCTCCTAGTCTTTTGTCTTCTATGAGTAGTAAGATATGTACTCCATAATAACCATGCTGATGTCCATGTTACAAGCGCATTAATCCCCTCCAAAGGTGGCGTCTAATGGGGAGTTAATGCATGGTTGGACCATTCCAGGCACTCTGCCTCGCCTCGCGTCACAACGGTCCCAACCATGCATTAACTCCCATGATGCCACCATCGTCGTGGATTAATGCTTACTAGTATTGCAGAGCTACTGAGGACAGCATGAGACCAAAACATTTTCTTTTGAGCAGACAGAGGGTTAAATACTTAGTTTTTTTTTTTAAAGTATTCAGTTGCCAAGTATGCAAGAATCTTTGGGGCAGGTACTAACTTCCCTGATTGTATGGTCTAAGGTGGAATTTGCTATAAAATCAATACAGGACAATAAATTGCCTGGAAGGGACAGGCTACTGATTGAATTTTATAAGGCTTTTTATAGCTTATTAGGACCAGCCTTGGTGGAGTTATAATGACATTCTATCTATCTTCGGGGGCTTTGACAGTGTCTCAGACAAGGGCTTTAAATATTTTATATAAAAAGGGGGAAAAGTGACTCCTAACAAACTGGCATCTTATATGTTTATTAAATTTAGATCAAAAAATGATGTTGATATATCGGCATCTCGTCTTGTGCAGATAGTAGGGGACCTTATTTTTCCTCGTCACAGATGTGCCTTACCTCACAGGTCTATCACTCGAGTGTTAATTCATGAAATGTCTGAAAGAAGCAATAGGGGTAACATCACGGGGATGTCCTTTCTCTTGATTAAGAAAAGGCATCTGAACATTTGGCACACGACTTTTTGTTTACAGAGTTACACACATATGGGATTCCTGATACCTTTAAGCCTCGTAAAAGGGTGTTATATTCACGGGTAAGCGTTATTCCATTTACTAAAGGTTGGTTTGGGTCTCAGACTGGGATCTTCGAAAGAGTGAGACAAGGGTGCCCCAGACTCTCATGTTTCACATGTTTGGGACAGACCCTCTGCTTCGGGTCACAGAGTAGTATGATGGGATTCTGGGCCTAGAAACGTTTTAGCATACACTCATGATAACGGTATTTTTTTTAGAGGAAAAATTTTCTGCAGAAGTTGGGAACATTTTCCAATGTTTCTGCATCAGGTATAAACATGATTAAAAGTACTGGAACAGGACCTGCAGTAAAAAAAAAAAAGAGGACTTCTGCAATGGCATCAAACAGGTTTTCACACCAGGGCAGAATAGAATGAAGAAACTTCATTTAAATATAAACTGGGATGAAATTAGGCGGGGGTTAAGGGAGGGGAATCATAGTTCATATCAACAAACTACACAGGTATACAGAAAATTGAAGGAACTTTCCCTTTAAGAAAACATAGAATATGACGGCAGATAAGGACTGCTCGGCCCACCCAGTCTGCCCTTTTCCCCCCCACCTATATTATTACCACAGATTGTACTTGATCTACCACTCTTTCTCCCTCCTCCCCCCTTCCTTTCCACTATGATTTCCTTGTGCTTATCCCACTCATTATTGAAACCCGCCACCATCTTCGCCCCCACCACCTCCGCTAGAAGATTGTTCCAGGAATCCAATACTCTTTCCGTAAACTGCTTTCTAACATCTCTCCTGAATCTATGCCCCCTCCAGCTTCATAGCATATCCCTTTGTTCTTGAGCACCTTTTCTTCTGAAAAATACTTCCCTTCTGTACCTTATTTACCTGTGTGAGGTATTTAAAGGTCTCTATCATATCCCCCATCTCCCTCCTCTCTTCCAGGGTGTATATATTTAGCTCCTTTAGTCTTTTCTCGTAGGGCTTTTGATGTAGACCCTGCACCATTTTAACTGTCCTTCTCTGGACAGCCGCCACTCTGTCTACATCCTTCCGGAGATGTGGTCTCCAGAACTGCACACACTACTCTAGGTGAGGTTTTACCAGAGATCTATACAGAGGTAACACCACCTCCCCTTTCTGCTGGTGATACCCCTTCCTATGCACCCCAGAATCCCAGTAACTCGCCCTACTGCCTTGTCACACTGCCTGGTCATCCAATATGATTACCCCCAGGTCTCTTTCCTGCTTGGTTGTTGTCAATACCACTCCACCTATTTTGTACTCTGTCCCTGGGTTTCTGTGCCCTAAGTGCATTATTTTGCACTTTTTCACATTGAAACCCAGCTGCTATACTCTTGACCACTCTGCTAGTTCTCAGGTCTCTGCTCATCCTTTCCACTCCCTCTGGAGTGTCCACACTATTGCAGATTTTGGTGTTATCCACACAGAGGCAGACCTTCCCTTCTAGCTCCTCTGCAATGTCACCTACAAAAACAAAGAGAACCGGTCTGAGCACTGACCCCTGAGGCACCCCACTGGTCACTCTCCCTTCTTCAGAATGAACTTTATTTACCATCACCCTCTGTCACCTATCCCCTAACCAATTTCTTACCCAGTTTACCACCTTTGGACCCACTCCTAAGCTACCCAGCTTATTTACTAGTCTGCTATGTAGAACAGTGTCGAAAGCCTTACTGAAATCTAAGTAGGCCACGTCCAACACTCCACCCTGCTCTAACTCCTTTGTCACCCAGTCAAAAACATCTATCAGATTTGTTTGACATGAAACCCCCCTCTCCCATGAAACTATACTCCCTTGGGCCTTATAACCCACTGGATTCAAGATATTCCACAATCGTTTCCTTCAGTAGTGATTCCACTGATTTTCTGACCACAAATGTCAGACTGACTAGCCTATAATTGCCAGCCTCCTCCCTGCTACCACTTTTGTGCAGTGGAACTCCATTTGCCCTCCTCCAGAACCACTGTTTTGATGAACTGTATAACAGGCCTGTCAGAGGTACAGCTAGTGTTTCCCTGAGCTCCCTCAATACCCTTGGATACACCCTATCTGGTCCCATTGCTTAGTCCACCTTCACATTAGCGAGTCCCTTCAGGACTCTCTCTTCCAAAAATAGAACTAGTATCCACCTCTCTCCCTCCAAACTTGTGTTACTTTTTTGTTGCCCATCCCCTTCTCCTTCTTCTGCGAACACTGAACAAAAGTATTTGTTTAGGATGTCTGCCTCGGTCCCCCTCTACGCAGTCCCCCCTTCCCTTTTTGACCTTACAATCCCACCCCGATCTTCCTCTTTTCATGTATATGCCTAAAAAAAAAGTCTTGTCCCCTTTTGTTACCTACTGGGCTATTCTCACTTCAGTTTGCTCCTTTGCACTCCTTACTGTTTTCCCTGCTTCCCTCCTTTTACTCAAACACATTCCTATCCTCCTCCTCCCTCTGCATCTCCTTATACTTTCTGAATGCTACCCTTTATGCCTTTACATTTTTAGGTTACCTCTTGCCAGAGCCATAGCAGTCTCTTCTACCTCTTGTTTTTGCTCACTTGTTTGATGCAGAGATTTGTTGTCTTTACTATGCTCCTTTTTAGCAAACTCCACTGTTTCTCTACACCTCCCAGGCCATGCCCCCCTGCCAGGTCACCCCTGAGGCATTCACCCATCTTTATAAAATCTGCCCTTCTGAAAGGAGAACAGGGCTGCCCTGATAGCCCAATGACAGCAAACTGCACTGCCGCAAAGATGACCTAGATTCAGGAGCAGACTCTGTTAGTTGCATTTAGAGACAGGCCATGGCTGACATAGCTACCTAGAGCAGTGCACCTCAGTTGGAGAGAGTTAGCAGGTGGTTCCAGCACCACAGCGACCCTTGCACCAGGCCAGGGGACCTGCTCTCTCACAAGATACTGAGTGTGTACATGCCAGTCAGGTGCTGTGTGCCCATCCCAGGGAGGTGGACAGCTTGGCAGGAGAAAATAGTCAGAAAATCCTGGCTGGAGGCTGTTGGAACACTCAGGCCGCCACACCATGTAGCCTTGCTGCCCACTCACCAGATGCTGTGCTGGGGTGGGGAAAGGAAACCCTCACTACCCCTCTCTCATCATGGAGGGAATGCCATGGGGGATGGTTAGTGATCGATGGAGCAGGGTTGCTGCTGGTAATGGCCTGAGGGTTCACATGAGTGTCCAAACCAGAGAAAGCTCTCTATTGGGGGCAGAGAGCGGAGCAAGAGCAAAAGTGCTTTCTGCACTTTGACTTCTGTTCTCCAGAAGCCTTGTTGAACTGGAAAGAGATTTAGCAGTGAGAAGGTGGGGACAAATAGCTAGAGCAGAGATTTGGGGAAGTTCAGGGTGAAATTCATCAGGACTACTTCCCCCCAACTGGATTGTGGGAAAGCAAAATAGACAGTGTGGTAGCCAAGGAGATGCAGGAGAGGAGGATGACAAAAGGGAGAAACATGAAGGAGTGGTTAGAAGACTTAGCGTGAGGCTCGTAGGGTGAGAGATAAGCTGCTTAAGGATGGAGTTCTCCAAGGGCATTCCCTCTTCTAGAGCTCTCCTGACATGCAAAGTACTTGTCGGGGGGGGGGGGGGCATGCAGAAGTGGAGCCTAAACTGGTAATGGGAAAAGGAAGAAGTCAATCCAGTCCACCCAGGCCTGATGTCGTCAACCAAGGCACCCAAGCGGGATGGTTACCAAGGAATGGAATAGCTTGGGGACCATGGAAGGAGGTCCTCACCCTAGCCAAAGGAGTAAAATTCAGTGGGTAAATTTAGGGTGAAAGATATATTTTTTTAAATGCTGCTAGCTAATTAGTTTTTTTTGCTTGTTCTTTGTTGACACCAAAGTCTGTTTTTGACACAAGCCATGGGGGGGGGGGGTCTTCTTTGAGGCCCTCCAGCCACTGGTGTCACAGCCTCTGCTGTCGTGCTGGTGACTGGACAGAGCTTCAGCAAGAGACAGAGCACAGTATAAACTAGCATCAGCATACACGAATTAAAACGCTAACCACATTAGACAGTAGGCGCTTTTACACATAGGTTTTTGTGATGGAATGACTGTTACGGAAACAGTATACCGTTACATCCCCTGTGTGTAAAATGCATCTGTTCCATTACACCGGTGAGCGTTCACCCGAACCACAATCTCTTCCTTCCTCGGTTCGTCCCTTTGTGATCCGTTTCGTCTGGCTGTGTAAAACAGCCATTCCGGCAGCAGTAAAAAAAACAGCCACACAGCACCACACTCCATGGGGGAGCCGAAACACAAATACTGAAAACGGAGATGGGGGGTTGCCGGAATACCCTCTGCGTGTAAAGTGAACCACAAACGGAACAGTGTACAACGGTGGCACACCGGTAATGGCCATTCCGTTGTACTCACCTGTGTGTAAAAGCGCCTAGTGTGAAGCTTCCAAACAGATTTGCCAAAGTTTAAATAAAAAAAAAAAAAGCAAGAGATGGTACTCTCCTATAACAAAAGGAGCAGGTAACCACCAGGTAGAACAAACCTTAAACTAGAAGCCTTAACTCTCGATAAAGCAAAAGACGCAAAACTTGAGGACTTCTCCTCCACTTTTGTGTAAGAGAGTGACATCTTTTGTGTTTTTTACTTCAGTAACTATATCTGTTTACAAACTATGTACTATCTAATGTGGTTAGTCTTTTGCTCTGTGTGTGTGTGTGTGTGTGTGTGTGTGTGTGTGCAAGTGCTAGTTTTTACTGCGCTGCGTGATTTATTTTTGACCTGGCACAGTGTTCAGGGGCAGCCTTCATTTAGTACTGATAAAGCAGCTACAGTGTGCCCATCCAAAAGAGGAACAACCAGCAGATGCCATCATATGTACACAGTGCTTTAATAATAAAGTACAAACATCGCAGCAGTATCTATAGCTGCAAGTATATTTACCTCATCCAAGGTTCTGAATTACTTAAGAGTGTAAATTACATTCATACAAGTACTATACAGTTCTTTGTATAAATATGCAGTCTGTGTAGTGTGCAGGTACTTCTAGTTCCCAATTACTATACACAATATTCTGCCTTTTGACTCTCAGTTACCCTTCTAAGCAGCTTCCATTTGATTGCATACTTTGCAACTCTTTTGACACTGTAGTTGGCCACTTCCATTATCTGTCCCAGAGCGATCAGAAAATCTTGCAGGGTAATTTTCTTAAAACTATTTTCTTACTCCTCCCAGTCAAAATAACCTCTAAAACAGATTATCCCCTTCCACAATAAATATTTGCATAGAAGTATTCTAAAACACACACACACACACACCATTGACCCATTTGGAACCCAACATTTAATTATTTGTCTTGGCCTTTATAAAAACCCTCCGGTTACCGAGCCTCCTACTGCTACAGCTGCCAGAACCTGCAAGAGACAACACCCATTCCAGAGAAACAGGCAGCCCAATACCATACACAGTGTTATAAACTATTCAGTTTCTTAATGCAGACTTCATTAAACTTGTTTTTTTTTTAAGTCATGGGGAAAAAGGAAACATACCAACAAGCACAGTAAACTTAGGCCTTGGCTGACACCAGTTCCAAGAAACATACATACATGCAGCACGTACATACATAATTTTTTCCACGTCCTGACTGTAACATTTGTTTTTACACAAGAACAGTATCATTTAGGTGCAACATCTAATATACTAGACAGTACCAGGGCAACAAATGTTAAGCAGCAGTGCATATTACGGTTAAAATGTTGATCGATATATGCTTTTATTCCATTTTAGACTGTACAAGGATAAGGTTTTTGTCAGTATTCCTAGCAGTTTTTGTATACTTTTTGCCTCAGAAGTTTAGGGTGCAGTGTTTGCTGCATACTAGTTCATTTTAGTCACAAAAAAGTGATGTTTGACATTCAAAAATAACACAGAATATTGCTGAAAGCCTGGACCTGGCCATATTAAAATAATAATAATAATCTTTATTTATATAGTGCAGTCCAAAGTATCAAAGCACTTTACAATAATTGAACTAATAAATATTAAAAACTATAAATAGATTAAAATTCAGCAACAATGTAAATCAAATCATACTCAGGTGGTACAGAAGGATAGATTAAATAAAAACATCTTTAACAGTGCTCCTTTTATTAATTTGCATGTTTAAAAAAGTGCAAAAGTTGACTTAAAATTGGTAAAGAAGGGTATCATACAAGACAGAAGGTAAGGTACAATCTAAAACAGAACAACAAAGTATTTGGTTACAGTTTTTATTACTAACATGCACTGCTGCTTTAAATGTAGTTTCAGTACAATAATGCACTTATACCATAATGCATAACAATATATAAAAATATTATAGCTTAGAGACAAAACAAGCTTGTAACAGAGGCCAAGGAAAGAGACCAAGAGAGCCAATAGAGTGCAAAAAAGACCACAGATTTGCTGCAAAAAAAAATGAAAATGGAAGGAAGACTGAAATCTGTCCTTTGGAAAAAAAGGATAAGGCATTTTTTATAGCAGCAGCAGTAGTAGTAGTAACTAGAAAAGGATGCATTTATTCTTAGAACAACCACTAGTAACTTCCCACCATTTCCAAAAATTATCTTGCATAAATTTTTTTATAATGCTTGAAACTACATTTTGAAAGCTACAACATTTGAACAGTTATTACAGTTCTATGTTGCTACATGCATACACATGTCAATATGTTATATTAAAATGACAGGACTTTCAAAATGCAGTAAAAAGTGAGCCTTTTTCATTATCGCTATGAAACTTTTTTTTTTTTTTATATCGATGATGGGTCTTTGTAGTGATACATGAATGATACATCTACTTAGCCGACTCCAAGCTTTCATGTAAAAAAAAATTAAGTCTCTAGCCATAACAGTTCCAAAGTTATCAAATTTTAAAGAAAATATCTTTTGAAAGGTCTAAAGGCTTAACTCTGGAATTATTGGAGCTAAAAATATATTTAATTTTACAGGAAAGCTTGGAGCACAACCATTAAGAAATGGTGTAGTGATTATAAGGAATAAAGTATGGACGCCCACACACAACGAGCCTGTGTTTTCATCAAGGGGTTGAGATACCAGGGCATGGACCTCAAGAGCGAAGCTCAAGAGGTCCATGCTGATATCTCAACCCCAAGATGGAAACACAGGGCAAGTTGTGTATGAGCAGCACCCATACTTTGTTATAATATATGATTCTCCAAGATTTAAAAAAAAAAAAGTTCTTGTTCTGAAGGTTTAAGTTTAAAGTGAATTTCCAACCTAATGGCATAAGGTATTGGGCTTCACAGCTGAATACCTTATGCCTGTGAGAGCCCATTTTTGTAAAAAGGAAACATTTTTTTTTTTTTTTTTTACTCACTGTGTAATGCAAATAAAGGGATCATAGCTGGGGCTTGCCCTGTGCTCTCCCTGCTCTATGTCACAAAAACACTCAGCGCGGGGCAGCGTACAGCTAGTAGGAAGCTGGAAGGGATCGTCTGGTGGTGGCTACGGAGCCGGCTACAATCTCTTTATTTGCATTACACAGTGAGATAAAAATAATTTTTTGTCCAAAAATGGGCTCACGCTGGCATAAGGTATTGGGCTGTGAAGCCCAATACCTTATGCCAGAAACTTCCTTTAACAAGGTTTCGGACCTTGCAATCACACTCCCGGTTTTTGTCAGCAGCTCAATGTGCTGCTAAGTCCGCCGGTGCCGCCCCATTCCACTGCTGACCACTGAAACTTTTGTAGTTGCATTTGATTTAACAAAACCAAAAAGCTTAAATTAGTACAGTTTGGTAACAGCGCCAACTTCAGCAGTCCATCTTCGTGTACCGTTCGCTAAGTGACACTGCCATGTGTTTGTCAGGTCTGTAAGAACTAAAGCATGTACCAATTAACATTTAGGGGATTAACTTGAAAAAGGGACGCAAGTCTTAGTGTGCAACCCTAGTCAACAAAATCCAAAATAAATAAAATAACTACTAGTGATAACTAAGGACTGCCCGGTTTTGAATAGAGTGGGTGAGATGGACACAAGAAAAGAACTCCCTTCAGATAATCTAGGGTGGCATCAAACACAATACAATTTACAGCTACATAGACACACTTCGTCAAAATGTACTTCAAAAAGCAGTGAGCTATATAGCTGTACTATACAGACGTGCGTAAATTTGGAAGCTATAATACACCAGAAATATTTCACACACAGCTGTGGACAGCTGTCCAGGTATGCAATTGAAAGTGAGGGAATATTGACTAGGGCACCATGGTTATCCCGATCTTCAAATAGTGTCATCATGCTAAATTTAACTATTACAAGAAATGGGCAGAAAAAGCCTCACTTCAGCAAGTCATCTAAACAGTAGCACCTTCCAGCTGTGCAGCAATCCCCCACTGTACTGCAATCTCAGGACTGACATGAGCACAAGTGCAGACCTGGGGCTTAAAGCTACACTCCTCAACATGTAAAGTCTTATGGGGCAACAACAGAACTGTTAAGAGCAATCCTTTATTTAACAAGCAGACAGTTCAAGTACCCAAAATCTGGAGTAGCAGAAAAGCTGCTGAGTTGTGAGCATTGGTCTTGTAGCTGAAATACAGACTTTGAAACCTGAAGACCCAGGTTCGAATTGCACAACAGTCATTTACTCACTGTGCGACTCTGAGCCAGTCATGTAACCTCTCAGTACTTCAGCCCTCTCCACTGCAAAAATATGTAAACAGCAGGGTGACATTGAAAATGACATGCATCTAAGAGGAGCTTTCCTGGGTAACTATAGAGAAAAAGGTGTCAGCAGGCATTCATATGAAAGCCCAACTAGAATAGAGTAATACTATTACTACAAGAGTGACGGCATGACGCACATTTGTGAATCAGCATTGTGTGTTATACTCTATATGAACTAGACAATAGGAATATTTAAACAGCCTAATAAATCCTTTGCATAATTTGAAACTACAAACTTTGGATCACAAATTGTACATGTAACGAACTGTATATTAAATGAACAAAAGTCACTAGTCCAGAATATGTAGATCCTCGCTGCTAAAAAAAAAAAAAAAAATTAACTGATTTCTAAAGCTGGGTTACAAAAGAAACTTCAGTCAACCTGATGGTCTAGCAGTGTATACATCTGCTCACCAGGTGGTAGGGAGTCAGGTTCATGAACAGAACTCGGGGATCATACCTGAGCCAAAGGAATCTGACTGCATCCTCCAGGAGGGCTGCAAAGTGACTGGCCCTGGGTCTCACTAACTGTCTCCATTCCCAGCCTCTGCCCCAAGATTTAAAGATGTGCTGATATAAGCTGCATGGGCATGTCTTGACCCGCCCCACATGCTGGCATCACATGGGGCTCAATACGGACACACCTCCTAAGCCACTATACGCCGGATATGTGTTCTTCCCTGGGAACCCTAGTTGTTCAGAATCCCCAGTGCGGTGAAAGGGGTTAAACCACAGGGACTAATTATAGTACAAAAGTTAAACTGTGCTTCTCAGCTGGCCTGCTACAGATGTACTGGTGTCTCTAGAATCAGGGAGCTGTAGGCACTGGGAATGGGAGTGGAACTGGGGTACAGTACTGGGGCAGAGAATATTTAAAAACAAGGAAGTTAAGTACAGCCTTAAAAAGGACTGGGCTCACTGAATCAAGAAATTAACCCCAGCCACTGTCAACAATAGTGACAGAAAAAGTTGCTTAATTGTTTTATATAAAAATGGCCACAATGCATGCAAAAATCATCTACATAAAAAATGTTGAAAACATTTTTGCATCCCCTTTCATGCCATGAACTTCATTTTTTTTCAACATGGAATCATATATCTGCTACATCAAACACCATACAGAGCAACTATAATGTGTTAAAATCAGGCAATCATTAATATTGGACTGAGAGATAACAAAGACATGCAGGAAATGCTTTCTATCTTCTTCTGTTCTTAAGTCAACAACTAACCACTCCAAATTGCAGCTACAGCATGGGAATACGAGAAAACTGGCTGTTATTCCACTGATCACTGTAAAATGTCAAAATGATGAGAGTTTTAGATTAAAAAAAAATGTCTGTTTATCCCAGATAAATCTTTGTATCTTTGCTCCAGTTAGAGTTGGCAACTCTGCTTCAGGCACTTTAAAATATATATATATTTTTTTTTCAGCAAGGACTAGCCAGAATAGATTCTCAAGACTGCTGACAGCAACCACCTCGGATAATCTGAAGGCTTGGTCTCCTGAGTATTTTTACCAGCAATGCTTGAAATCTTACATAGTCTTACTACTTGTAAAATCTGATCTCTTGCAACACAGGGAATACAGAACCAAAACTGAAGTAAACAGAAAAAGAGTAACTACACCTATTTAGGGAGGAAATGTACTTCTTACATTTGCATGGAGATGGATATACATGCTGCACTGGATACAATGAATTAACATTTACCCCAAAAATCTACATTTAAATCTTGAAAAGAAAAATGCAGATTCTGAAAATAAATAGCTCAGAAAACCTGGCACAGAGCTACTGTTATTCACTGGCTTGAAAACAGAAAGAATCAAACTCATTAAAGCAATGGGATAGATTGGTTTCATCTAAGCCCTCTGGGAACAGCTTAGCATGTACTGTATAATAAACCTGAAAAATGATAGCCAGAGCAACTTTAAGCCCATTTACAAAAATATTTCTTGCATAAGTCACAATCCAGTGGATGCAGTATTGCATTCCTTTGCTCTGGAGTTGTTTTTTTTTGTTTTGTTTTTACTGAAATCTACCAATTGCAAATTACATACTGTGCACACACAAGTTGTTGGCTAAACACATTTTTACAGTGGCCAAGTAGCTCACATCTTAAATCTAAAGTCTCTCTTTTCAGAAGACTACTTGGAGATATTTATTTATTTATTTACGAGATTTACCAGGAAGACATACTGAGCAACATGCTCGATTCCAGATGCGACCTGGGGGCCGAGACCCACTTACATAAATGGATATACATTAGACAGTAGTGGAGATTATCAGACCAGCGCTACTTGCGTAGCATTAAAGCTTCAGTGAATACAGCGCATGATTGTGCTTGCTGTTAATTTTGGATTTGTCAGTTTACACCTCCCCCCGTTGTTTAGTTTTTACAGGGGGTTGGGGGGGTGAATCCCCCAACTGCAATAAACTAATAAAAACTAACCCAAAGATCAATCATCCATGGTCCAATAATCTCCACCATCTCAGACTACTTCATGTCAACACTGAAACCTGGTGAACCTTTCCTATATTTTCTTCCTGCTAAAAAGCTGAAACATGGCGCTCCCTTACCTACCTCAGTGGGAGTTCCCAGGGCTTAAAATTCAGGGGTGTTTGCACAAATTGCACTATTTTTAGCCCACCCCCGGCAAATGCTGGACCTCAGAGGTGGGACAATCCTGCTCAGATGTGCTACGCAAAGATCAAGGTGGGGGGGGAGGAGGAAACACCATTGAAATGAATGGACCCATTCATTTCAGTGGCGTCCCATGCAGCAGAGTGGCAGCGGAGAGCACATGCCTGACTCTGTGGTCAGGGCAGGGCACAGAGTCTCCAGACCGGCAGTCTGTTTGGAAGCTGGCAATGAGAGCAGCCTGAGGGGGCCCTTCTGGGCTAGATTTATTGTTATGCCAACTACGCTTGGGTGTAGGGCCCTTGTTTCTGGTGGGAGGGGCCATTCCGAACTGTTTGCACATGCTTGCTGTCTGCTGGCCAGAAGCCCAGCCAAAGGTGGAATAGGGGGTGACCATACGTGAAGCAATCTGGGTCACGTTATCAATCATCACCCCCCCCCCCTTCCTGGTCTGCCTAACTTGATGCCTGTATGCTGAGCAGGATTCTGGTGATTGCAGCAACTAAGGCAATAAAAGTCAGCAGCCCCACAGAGATGCATGTTTTGAATTTTGCACCAGTGTTTCATCTTTCTACTTGAGAGACTGACACACCTTGGTAAGTGTTTTCTGTATGTAGCTCAGGTTGTCGCATCATCCCAGTCCATCTCTGCCCTGTGTGTGCTGCCGGCACTACCACCTCCTTGCATGCTAGCTTGAGCCCTGCTGATCACAGGAGTCATCAGAAAACAGTCAACCCTTATGGGGGCGGTGGGGCTTCCATGCCTAACTGCTGCTGCTGCAAATGTGGTGCCAATGTCGATTCTGTCAGTCTGCAGCCAGCCAGGTAGGCATACAGCACTAAGTACTTTCTGGAGATGGAGAGCCGAGGGTCAGAAATTAGGATGAGTGTGCCAAGCTGTCCTCAAGATACCACGCACACTCAGATGGGTGACAGATTTTGCCTCATGTGCGCTCAGGTTGAGGAACTCCTTTCCTGTCCAGGTTCGCTCATCCCTCTCACAGGCTTGCCTTAAATCCTCCCTTTGTAATCACCTTAAGCTTGCCTCAGTGTGTGGCTGTTCCAAGCCTCCATAATACTCACCTGCCCCCTGGCACCATTTCCCCTCCTCTCTTGTGGACTTGTCAGACCACCTGGGGCTTAGCTCAGTTTATAATTACCTCCGCCCTATGTTCTGGGTATGCTCTGACTGGGGCTCCACTTCTATGGGGTCCTGTAATGCTCGTAACTGTTTTTATTTGCACTTCAAACTGTATATATTGTACTGCTT
The DNA here is from genome assembly GCA_016271365.2 of Neoceratodus forsteri. NCBI lineage: Eukaryota > Metazoa > Chordata > Ceratodontiformes > Ceratodontidae > Neoceratodus > Neoceratodus forsteri. The sequence goes on from CM028131.1 coordinate 1,108,437,039, forward strand.
GTGTTCTCTATACATTTGTACCACTGTACATGGGCAGACTGGGTGGGCCATAGGCCCTTATCTGCTGACACTGTCTATGTATCTATATACATACCCTATCTGGGCATGTAATATTTTCCCTGACTCTGTTAATCTGATTGTATCTGTACTATGTTGTCCTATGTATCCGAATCGTACTTTCCTGTACTCTCCCAGGTCGTTTCTGAAAATAGGCAAATGTCTTGTCTAGTGTACTTACCCCGTTAACAAAAGCTAAATAAATAAATTATCGCAGTCTGAAGTCAGAGTTTGCAGACGGTAGATGACTCAGTCAGTGAGTTGGGCAGTTGGCAGACAACTCTGAGAAATGGTTTTAGCTTTGTATAAACAAGTACCCTCACCCCCCACCCCACCAACTTCCAAGTAACTCTGAAGGCAGAAAGAGAGAGATCTGTGAGTTGATAGGTCAGTCAATACTGCAAGTGTTTCAGTCAATCAAGCAGCAGAAATAAGTAGAAGCAGGACCCACTGAAAATGAGATGTCTATCAGCTGGCTTATCCTAACTAAATGATAAAAGAAAAAATAATTAAAGCCGAACACACACTCGGAGAAAATAACTTTATTAAAACACATCAGGCTGAATCAGCTATATCTCACTGGCCTCCTTCACAATTGCTTTTTATTGCTTATTTATTTTTTAACACATCCCAATGTGGAAATGTAACAGTGGGCCAGGAAATATAAACTGGGAGACTCACATTTCCGATGGAAATGTACCACTTTGACCATTTTTTCTAGCTCTGGTCTTTTTCTCATGGTCATAACTTCCTTACCTTTTTAAGGAAATCCACCCCAAAATGCCTCCCTTCCCCACAAAAATGTGGGTTCCTTCCCATTCAGTAGACTCAAGGGGGAATTTCCCCCTGGAGCCTAAACACAACTTGAAGCCCAGACTCCATAACGTTTAAGAAAGGGAAGGGATCCTAATTTGCCCGAGGGGCTGGCAGTACAATCCCTTTCCACTTCCAGACTCTCTGATCTGCCCCCACTCTCCAATGTTTTGTAAAATCTCTATACGGAGAGTGCAGGGGTGTGAGTCACCTGAATAGAGCATCTTTTTCAAGCTGATTTCCCAATTTTAAATCAGGTTTTTGTACCAACTGATGCCAGGGTTCAACTAATGGCATCAATCAGTACCAAAGCTTGGTCTGAAATTGGGAAGCCGGTGCTCCCAGATTGATATGGCATTTTCCCAGTAACTCCAGGGCAATTGTCCTGTGTTGTCCTGCAGATTACATTACTTCCTATGGAAGCTGAATTGCTGTATTTTCCTGTGGAACAAAGGCATGTATATGGGACTAATTTCCCTGTAGATGGCCCCTTTCCCTCTAAAATACTGCAACAGTTGTAGGTCTGGGAGCCCAGGAAAGATGTTTCATTTAAGTGAATGGCGCACACCCCCACACTCTCCCTATAGGGATGTCTCAAAACGTCGGAGCGTGGGGGCAAGTCACAGAGTCAAGAAGTGAAAGGGATTGTGCAGCCAGCAACTCGGGGACAAATTATGATCCCTTCATTTCCTCTGGGGGCAAACAGAACTAGAGCTGAGCGAAAGTTGCAAATTCTACTTTTCTGTACATTTCGAAAACTTTTGTGAAATTTTCCAAACTTCTGCCATAGGTGAGATTGGAATCTTCCACATGTGTTTGGCAGATTTTCACCCTGTTCCAATGAATTTTTTGGCTGAACTGCAGAATAAATACAAATGAACTGCGGAATGACAGTTCTGAGGAATTTTATTTTGCAGTTTAATGGATTTTTCTGCAATACATGTAATTATTCTGCAGTTCAGTGATCAGTTCTGCAGAATTTATTTCTAAGAAAATGTGCTGGTACTGCTGCGATCCTTTTGCATGACCCCTACTCACCCAAGAGGCGCAAGGACAGAATTTGCATACAGATATCTTCTTTGGCTCTGAAACTAAAGGATCTAACATTTTTGGGTTGGTTTCTGGCAACTCATTTTCGCCTTTAAGGACTACCTGAAAATGTGGCTCTTTGCTGCTGTTTCACTGCTTGAGCTGACAGTTCTACTCCCGCAGTCTGAGGGTTAGTAGATGAGGGGGCTGTCTTGCACGGTTTGGTTTACATGTAGTGCGATACTTTTGGGGTATTTATATAGTGTTGCTACTGTATTAAAGAATCCTGCACATATATGCAGACATTGTTTAACCAGCAAAACAAATCTCTGGGGGTTTAGTACCATTTTCTGCTTAGTTACAAATCAAAGCACATGTGTTTTTACAGATGGATAAAGATCAAGTCAGAAATGTACCAGGCAAGCCGGCCCATCAGCACACCGGTAGCGCTATCGCTTGCGACACTGGTGACCCGGGTTCGGGTACGGACTCAGGTCATCGGGGGCTTGCCAGGGGGGAGAGGTTACAGCATCCCACAGACTGCTCTCCTCCTCCTCCAGGGAGGGACTGCAGTAATCTCCACTGCAATACCGCCACCTGGGTGACCCCAGATGGAGGTGCATCTCAGGGATGTCATGGAAGGGGAGGACGTTAGTGAGGTCCGAGAAGGCCATCACGTAGTTACACGTCTATGTCCCTTTGAGCTCCCAGTATGCTGACACCCTCAGGGAGGGGAAGGAAGGAAACAAGGAAAGACCCCACGGCCAAACATGGAGACATCCTCCAGCACGTAGTCCCACTACTCTGATGATCCCCTGGGAGGCCTGACAAAGGCATAAGCAGGTAATGGGGGGCCGTATGGGAAGACCACACCCTCCCTCCCTCCCGGGTGAGTAAACCTACGCAGCATGGAGGTGGATGTTGGAGTGCAGCCAGCCCGATGCCTTGGAGGACCTGAGGGAAGGTAAAGCCATGGAGAAGGGGGGGACATAAACGGCAAATATAAAAAAAGAAAAAGAAATGTAGCAGGCAGACACACTGCAATAGCTGGGCATATACTGAAGAGAAAATTATCTGGCATCATCGTCTATATTTTTGCAATGCAACTTAACCCAGTTCAATGTCGTTTTTAGGAGATCAAGTAGAAATACATTGTATATGTAAAATGCTACGACAATGTAAACAGTGCAATACATGTTCATCTAATCTATGTGCAGATGCCAGCAAAAAGTTATACATCTTCCATAGCATGTGTCTTCCTTAAAAATACAGCAGATCTGAGACAGTAGTGCTGCAAACCCAGGTTTAATAACATATGATTTATAAAACCATCAGCAGCTCCCAGATGCTGAAATTTCACGTCTGTAAGGAGTTTCTTAAATCACCTGCATGACAGGGTCCCCAATTCAATATCCCTCACACAGATGCTTTAAGCTGAACACTGTCGGTATTTATATATGTTTATTTTTAATTTATATGGCATACAGGAAAATAACTAATGAGGTGGGAGCGTCTGTTGCAGAGTGAAGTTTTCAGGAATGTGAAACTTGACTTTTACACAGTACTGAGCAGTAGTTATGTTAATATTTAAAAAAGCCAGGTTAGACTTCATATAAAATGATAAAGAAGGCATGGTCTGTGTGGTGCAGTGTCTGTTTCAAGTCGGCACTTGCTTACTTGTACGGTTAAACTGTCGCGTAGCCTAAGGCGGCAAATCAGTGGCATGATCGAAACCAGAAATAATATAAGAAAGTAAGGTTAGTGACATATTCAGACTTACTAGCAGGACTCCACCACTAATGATTTATTCAATATTACTTCAATATACTATTCATTCTTTTGTTTATATATTTCTGAAGGGGGGGGCTACAGCTCAAATATCTGAATTTCACCTGCGGCAGTAGCCTTTGAAACGTAAAGTTGACTCATGCTCCCTGGTGCCTGTGGGAGTCAAGAAGGCTGAAAGTGAGGACATACAACTTGGGTCAATCTCATAATTAATTAGTCATGGTGTTGTGTTGCTGATTAACTGCTGTATTATGCTCAGGATGGGGAGTGGTGGCGCAAGAGAAACAAGGGATGCATGTACCTTGAAGCTGCACCATGCTGTTGGCAGGCCGACAGATAGTAAGACCTATGTAAGTGCTAAACTACCAATTAGGTGGCCTAGCACTTATGTCCAATAAACTGCTGACTCTGGCTGTGACAGCCAGTCACATCCAGACTTTACGGTGGTATACTGGAGAGACAGGAGAGTGGATACAGAGACTACTATCATGTCAGAGGCTTGGTGTGGAGCTAGAGAGGGAAGGAGTATAATTGCTACTGTTTGTATTCCTGACCGCCTTCATTGTCCATCTGTAGCCGGACACTGCGGTAGTGTATTCCGCATATATACAGACAGTAAGAGGGTCGCTGATTAAGCTTAAGTTCCCACTCCAAACCCGGACTTATTCAAAGTGAAAGTATATATATTTAAATTGATTGGTTTTTATGGTGATACAAATTAAGGTAGAGAATTTAGAACATCAGATAGCATGAATACACCTAATTTACAGGATTTTGATTGTGATTCAACGGACACACTCGTCACAAATGAATTAGGTCTCCATAATTACATAGATGAACCTGATGGGATGGGGTGGTTAATAAACACAAACAAGGGTCAACTGACCTAACTGACCAAACTGATTTAGATCTATTATTGCAACAATTCGAGATACAAGCTCATTTAAGTCTAATTAAACCAAGTAGGATAGATTTCAGACCCAAATCGCATTTTTTCCCTAATATAGGGCAAAATCCTATGATCATTACTTTTGAAAAATTGCTGTTATCTAGTACGGAGGACATTTTTGAATGTAATGGTAATAAAAAATAATTCAATTTAAGATTTCGGGAGAAACAAGCCCTTGAACTCAGGAATCTGCAAAACATAGTTATTAAACAGTCCAATAAGGGTGGCAACTTGGTATTAATGGCAGAAGATTGGTATAAAAACAAAATTTTGCATAAGCTGAGTAATACAGATAAATATAACAAACTACCAAATGATCCTAAGCCCAACTTATGGAAAAACTATTTGATTTAACTGATTGGGGGGGGGGGGGCTTACACAAAAGAGAAGCAAAGTTTTTTTTTAAATTTATTATCCAGTGGTCCCCACACTGTATGCACTGCTGAAAATCCACAAAGATTTAAGTGATCCCCCATTAGGGACACTCATTTCTGGCACTGATTCTATTACAAACAATTTAAAGCAAATTCAGAGATTCCAAACCGTGTCTGGAAGGACACATTGGATCACAATCAATGTTATAAGTCTTTACACACGTACTCCACATAACCTGGGAATTGAGGCAGTTAATTATCATTTGACAAAATCAGAAGACCCATTGCAAAATGTGGATTTCATTTTGCTGGCTTTAGAATTTATTCTTTATCATAATTATTTTTGTTTCAATGAAGATTTTTAACTGCAGAAATGTGGCACAGCTATGGGGGCATCGGTAGCGCCCTCATACATGCATCCTTACATGGGCTTCTGGGAGGACAAGCACATCTACAATGATCACACATTTACCCCTAATGTGGTATTTTGGGGTCATTTCACTGATGATGTCCTACGTATCTGTGATGGCACTGAACAAAAAATTGAATATTTTATAGAATATTGAAACAATATGAACTTGAAATTTACACATGTAATAGGTAACAGTAAAATATTTTTTTTTGAATTTGACCTTCAGTGCCCTGCCTGATAACAGGATCACATTGATGAGTTTCAGGAACTCTACTGCATGGCATTCTTTATTGCATGCTAAACATCATCATCCTAGAAAACTCAAACATTCTATTCCATACGGACAATATTTAAGACTGAGCAGAAATTGCACTAACAATGATACCTTTGAAGCACAAGCTTAGGACCATATTTTGAGATTCTTACATATGATCAGGATATGTTGTCACAAACCTATTCTAAAGTTAGAAGCATAGAAAGAACCACATTATTATTCCCTAAGGCAGAACAAATACCCCATGATAATGTAACTACTTCTAAGAGACTGATAATGTTTTCAACAGAATTTAACCCACTGGCAGGACAAATGGCGGGCCGGGGGGGGGGGGTGACTGTTCACAAACTCTAGCCAATCCTACAAGCAGATCCTGTACTCAAGAAGAGGATACAGAGTAGTCCTATTATGTCCTTCAGAAAAGGCAAATATTTGGGAGATTTACTGACATCCACTTGTTTTATAGCCACTAAACCTGCACATCCTTCACTAGCTAAGAACTGGTTACCTGCCCCCCATGCAGTTTTTACGCTTGCAAAAACTGCAACATATGTAAGTATGCATCACAGGGTAAAAGCTTTATTAAGGATGATAAACAAATTGATATTAAGGAACTAATCAGATGCACAACACAATTTGTTGTGTATGTGACATGGTGTCCCTGCGACTTTTATATGTAGGGTGCACTGTACGTCCATTAAAGAAAAAGAATACAGGAAGGTGGATGTTAAAGATCCCATGGCACTTATCGAAAAGAGTAAGGGAATTTCCCCGGTGTCCTGGCCAAATTTCCCTCATTCATTAAAAATACCACCAACAGCTTAATCTGGTTCAAGGTCAGTTGGCATTCATCTGTATCCCCCCTCCCCTGGGTCGTGCCTGAAAATAGGGAGGCTTAGTCTAGTGCACTTACCCGGTCAACAAAAACTAACTAAATAAACTAAACATGTAAGGGCAATTATTAATCAGAAGGACAAAAAATGCACTTGGTTATTTTAAATGTTACCATAATTCAAACACATATGAACTACAGTTCACAGGTCTTGAACATGTACCCCCCCCCCAATTACAAAGGGGTGGTGATCAGAAAAAACCTTTACAAAAAGAAATGAGGTGGAGAGCAATGTTAAACACTATCCCCTTATAGACTTAATGAAGATATAGACTACAATCCCGTTACACAGTTCTCCCTTCTTTTTATTAGTTAAATATAATCATTATTGATACTATTTGTTTTTTTAGAGAGACCTGTACAACTCATATTGCTCAACAACTGACATTACCCTCTGATAAGTGCATCTTATTGCACCATCACCTGTACTATGATATTGCAGTTTCTGGTTCCAATAAGTTCTAATAAGTAAAAATATTTTTTGAGTGTTGGGTATAACAAACTAACTTTTGAATGTTCACATGTTTATATAGTGGTTTTATTATAGCATTGTTGAGAAAAAATGTACTTTTAATGTATTTTGTGCTCATTCACTAGGGGATCCTTTTTATATATAGTGCCTGTGTCTTTAAATTGAGGCTTTATATTGAGGGTCAGTTTGTCTATCTGTTAGCATGCCCCCTGAGGAAGACCCACGTGGTTGAAAAACCAGGGCTTTGTCTATTTGTCAGCACCCATGAGGTGGGCTGATTAATAAACTCACTCTTTGCACTATCAGTTTTTGAGCTTTTGCTCCTTGACCCGAGTACCATTCTGGTGTGAACTGTACATGAAGATCTGGATCTTTTGATCTTCAGTGGGCACCAGCACAGCTTTCCTGAGCGCACTTACCTTTGTGTATTTACTAGAAACAAGTAGCCCCAACAATTTCATTTCCATAGCATGTAAGGCAATATAATCTAGTATGAGATATACTAGAGACAGGATTAAGCAGAAATGGGAGGGGGAAAACGGCTTTCAGATCTCAGAAGGAGATTTAAGCAATAAGGCATGACCAGTGGTTAGATTAACAGTCTGTTAATCACCTCCTAGGGGTGTAATGTGGCACGAGGTGCAGTAGAGTTCCATACTGCCCTCATGGGGTGATATACTGACTGTTAATCTAACTCCTGGGAGTGTCTTATTGCTATTATAAAAAGTTATTCACAAAGAAAAGTGTTAGAAGTGTACTTGTTGAATGTCTTCCTCATTTAGAGGAAGATTTTTAATAAAATAGTTCTTCCATCAACAGTTTAAGTATGCTGGTTCAGAATCAGAATGCAGCATTCCAGCCATTCAGCAGTGCTGGAGAATGGAATGCTGACAGGAACAATTCATGTGCCACACTTATCAGCCTGTACATGACCGAGTGACAGACATTTTGTAAGGCTGTTGGAATTCTAACAGCCAATCAGATTGCAGCATTTCTGAAACCCTTTTTATAACAGCAATTAATCTCTTAGCACAAAAATACATCAAGTCACCAATGAAAAGAATTTGGATTGAAAAATATCATCCGTTTGTTCCACACACCACATATTACAGACGAGTACAATTCTCTTTCCCAAGATATATGCTGGTGAGGATGCGGTATGATACCCACCACTCATACCCATATATTTTTGACTTTCCTTGTTATTAGAACCTAATGGGAGGATACATAAAAAGCAATGAATGACTTTATTCCAGAATATGGAGAACTCTATCTACAGGCAGCTCTGTTCTTTTTATATCCCCCGCATATTAAAGCACAGCAACTATTAAAAAAAAAAAAAACTCAATATTTGGTTTTCCAACAGCCTTACATTAATCTCTGTCACTCGCTCATGTACAGGCTGATAAGTGTGGCACATGAATTGTTCCTGTCAGCATTCCATCCTCCAGCACTGCTGAATGGCTGGAATGCTGCATTCTGATTCTGAGCCAGCATACTTAAACTGTTGATGGAAGAACTATTTTATTAAAAATCTTCCTCTAAATGAGGAAGACATTCAACAAGTACACTTCTAACACTTTTCGTTGTGAATAACTTTTTAGAATAGCAATAAGGCACTCCCAGGAGTTAGATTAACAGTCAGCCAAAAAATATTAACTAGAAACTGACTCATCAATCATGGACCTGAGATGCAAGAATGGGAAGATGTGGTCATGTCAATATATATCAAATGGAAAAACTCACCACTGGCCTTAGGAATAGGCCCTCCACTTTGACTACATTCATTAATCAATGGAGTAGTTGGTTAATATGGATAATGGCAAATGGGGCCAATGTGATACCACAGACCTAACAAAACACTATGGTAATGAAATGTTAATGACCATGCCTGGAACTTTCACATTTTGGAGGCAGGATCAGTTTGGTACTGTTTTGCATAGTTATTCACTCAAGTACTTTTATACAGCTATTTTATATATTTAATAAAATAGTCAGATAGGGATTCATGTGCCACAGACTCTCAGTATGTTAACAGATAGTTTTAACTATGTTTCTTATCTTGAACGGTTACCGTGGTACCGTGCACAGTAATGAATGTCGTTAAATGTTTGTCTCTTGAATTTATTTATTTATCTCTTTGGTTACCTGGTAAGTGCACTGATAAGAGGGACTGTTTTCAGGCATGACCCGGGTCATAAAAGATGGCAAGGAAAACAAAAGTACAATCAATGGAACAATAAAGGTACAAAACACTGAAGTCAACTAAATTAAAATACAGGAATATAAGTATACAAAACAGTAAAATCAACTGATTTACAACACAGAAACACTGAAAGCTGATATACAGGGTAAGGCTGATAAATTACTGGTAGGCTTACTGATTCATAACATAAGATGCAGAAACAGTCCTGCGCCCCCCACCCCACCCCGTCGACATATCTTGAGGAGACATGGAGGATGGAGGAAAAAAGAGAGAACAGAGACCAAACACAGCGACATCAGATGAAAAGACCCCACCAGGAGTCATGTTAGTGCGGTGGTAGTTTATCTGTTAGCGAGATGAGGTGCTACCAAGGTGGGCAGGAGCAGCGGGTACTATCCATCAGCCAGGTTTTAAAGAGGGCTTTGAAGGCTGTATGTGTACTCGATGAGCATAGTGGTGCAGGGATCCCATTCCACAGAGAGGAGACTGCAACTGATGAGGCTTTCTCTCCCATGTTGGTGGAGACCCACAGTACCTCAAGAGGTGGGACAGTGGACGAGCGCAGTCTCCTGGGTAGGTTTCTGACCTTGAGTAAGGAAGAGGAGGGGACACATTACCGCCCCTGATAGTTCTGTCCACAATGCAGCTGAAAGCAAAGTCAAAGCGGCCTTGAAGGGGTAGCCAGCCTAGGGTACTATAGAGGTCACAGTGATGAGCTGAGAAAGGTGCCAAGAGAGCAAAGTGGCAGGTGCTATTATAGACAAAAATGAGCTTGGTTTTGAGAGCACAAGATGCATGAGTACAGATGGGGGAGCAGCAGTCGATGATAAGAAGTAGATTACCTTGAACTATCACTAATCGAGCCTCCAGAGTTAGCAAGTTGCATAGCCAGTAGGTGACCCCTAGTTTTTAACGGACCCTGAGAACCACATTGTTGATGTGGTCAGAGAAGGTTAGTGCCAGGTTGAGTGTTACCCCCAGGTATCTGAATGAGGAAACGTCATCAAGGACCATACCCTCAGGGGAAAGTATTCGGAGGGAGGAGACTGAGCTATGAATTTTGGCGAGGTTGAGTTTAGATGCGAACGCATGGATTTGTTTTTTTTTTCCCTCATTAACCAATAACAAGTTAGATGTGAACCAGCTATGGGCACTGCCATAGCTCTGGGTAAGGACAAAGGAGATCTAGGCAAGGGACTTATCGCTGTGGTAGATAAGATCGACGGCACACAGAAGCGATTTACATTTGATGCTTTCAGAGTGGAGAGAATTAATGAAAATGGAAAAGAGTAGTGGGCCCAAGATAGAACCCTGAGAGACACCAGTAGAGACAGGGAGGGCAGGAGAGATGGCAGAACCTATGCCCACAGATTAGGAGCAGCCCGAGAGATAGCTCCTGAACCAATCAGAGGTCCCGGAGGAGCAGCCAAGTTTGTGCAGCTTGGAGAGGAGGAGTGCATGGCTGACCATGTCAAAGGCCTACAAAAATGGCCCCTGTAACTTGCCCTCGATCCATATTAGTGAGGACATGGTCAGTAAAGAGTGCAAGTGTGGAGGTGGTGCAGTGATTTTCACAAAATTGTACCGAATGATGATTCCTTGGCATACTAGTCAAAAGTTTTAATAAAAAGACAATTACAAAAAAAACAAAAAAAAAAACCCACAGTTTTCCATCTGTCAGAGAAGCCAGATCATGTTATGGTAAAGCTTTTGGACATGTATCTTTTTATTTCATTTTAGATTACCCTTTTTTACCTATCTAACATAACGCCCTTTCCCCCATTTTGAGTCCGCTTTAGAATTTTTTTATTTGAAATAGTTTACCCATATAAATGGATCTGAAAGCAAAAATGGACAGCAGTGATCAAATAGGGGGTTAAAATGGCGGGCATAATGAAGTATACAAAAACATTGTCAACACGAACTGCTGCTGTAAACTCCACTGAATTTCAGCAGTAAGAGTCAGTTCTGATTCTAAAATGGGTTTTGCTTGCAAAGCACATTGTGTATATGTTAATATGTCTCCCAGAGCCTCTCATTGCTGTATAAGAGTGGTTTCATGCATGTTCAGCTGTAGTGAGAACAGCGAAGCGAAGCTGAGCTGTTCTGGCTAAAACTGAACGCAAGTGAAACCACTCTTATACAGCAACAAGTTGTGATTGGGGACGTACTAATATATTTATTTATATATATTTATATATTTATTTTAACTGTCCCGGAACGTGCGTGAGACACACTTCACGGAAAAAGAGTGTCTCACATGCAGAAGAAAGGAGTACTCGGATTGCTGGGGAGCGCTCCTTCAATCTATAAGTGTCTATATATCCATGGCACTCCACCTCTTACATCTTGGGTTATGTTCAAATGACAAGCTGCCAGATGCACATGTGACACAGTATCGCATTTCAAACCCTTCCATTTAAGCCCCCTGGTCTCTCACTGTCTCTAGTTATTCTGTGCCCCTGAGCAGGTTGCAACACATCATCAAGCTCCTTTGCTGAACAAGAAACTAACAGCACAAAGGACCAACATACAGAAGTTAAGAGCTCCCCAGATCTCCTTATAATGCAGCACAGACTAGACAGAAACCATTTATCTCGTTTTGCTACTAACCCACAGTACAATCTTCAACTGATTGTGCTGACCTACCCTTCTGGGTCTCAGCACCACATTGGGCATCAGGGAAGAGCTGAAAAAAAATAAACCTCTCCAAATTAAAAGGCACTTCCTCAGGAACAGACAGAGAAGGAGAAATTAGTAGCATGCACACTTTACAAGATGTTTCAAATGTGGTGCCTTGCTATTTAAAGCCGATGTCTTCCCTCCAGACCAAGGACACCAAGGGCGGAAGCGCGCCTGCAGTCCTCGATTCAGCAGCAGCAGGAGGGCGCGGACACAGAAGGCACTACCTCAGATTTTCTAGCACCAAGTACACTGTTTTTCCCCTCAGTACTACAGTGATAAGCCAAACCCCTCATGTAGCGGGGTGGCAATGGCCATTAGTGCTCAGGGCTTAGTACCCTTGACCCCTCACACAGTGGTTGCAGGACCACGGGCCGGAAAACCTCAAGTACCCAAACAGAGGAATGGACCCACATACCTAGTTGTGCAGCACCATTAAAAATAGGTTCAATTCGTCTGCCTCCCATCTCTGTTGCCAGGCTCCAGTGAAGTCCCTTCCTTCCTAATCCATGGTCACAGAGCCCGACCTCAACATGGCAATGGACACCATCACTGTCATCCCCCCCCTTTCTCCTTCACTGAAAATTATGCATGCGTTTGACAGGGACAGCCGTTCCCACTGCACACATCCACACTGACATGGCATCCATAATGTGAAGGGAATACTGGGCCTTCCACCGCATGCATGTGCAATAACACGGCAGGCATATTGAGTGAGGACTACTGAGCCGCTTCTGGCGTGTGTATGCATACTGACGCAGCGATAACATTGTGTGGGGAATACCACAAACAGTCACATACACGGCAGCCATATTAAGGATGTGCAGTAACAACAGCTATAGCGGCATAAGACGGCAGTCATCTTGGGCAGGTCGGATCACATATTGGAACTAGCACTTATACTGTCCCAGGGAAATACAGTGTATATATATTAAAGGCTAGCAACACAAGGGAGTGTTAGGGTCCCTCTCATAAGGATGGGGACACCTCACCCCAGGCAAGGAATCACAATGCAGAGTTCTCTATTCAATTCCAGGTACTAATACAGTGTTCTTTGCCATTATAATTTCTTAGATATGCCCAAGTCCAGAGACTGCCCATCCTGCAGAGTCCCTCTCTTACTACACGAAAGCGGTCCACAGTGCCCCTCCTGCAAAACAGAAGGGCCAGAGTCAGAAATGGACATTTCCATAACACAAAGTCCATCTAGGGCAGGATGGCACTACAAAAGACCACCGCAGCAATGATGGAAAGCCAGCAGAACTTCATGCTTAAGATACTCGAATGCATGGAAGCTATGGTGAAAGCAAGGCCCATAACGGGGGGGGGGCACCCCAAGATGTCATCAGGGGTGTGTGGAAAAGAGCAGCAGCACAGTGGAACTGGTGACTGAGGACAACTGTAGACCCCATCTAATCTGACTCACAAGAGGATGGATGAGACGAGGAACAGGACAGAGATGAGGATTCAGATCAGGAGTCTGATAAGGAAGAGACTCCAGTAGACTCTGAGGAGCCGTCTTTGACAATGAAGCTATGCTCCTTTGAGGTCATACCAGATTTAATAAAATGGATCAAGACAACCATGGGGTTTGAACCATCAGCACCACAGCCACACAGTAAACTGGATCTAATGCTCCAACAGAAACCAAAACAGGAGGACTTCTTTCCCATATGCCCCACCATGGATGACCCCACTGCAAAGGAATTGGAAGTGACTGATCCAGCCTGAATCCTAGAAAACAGGTCCCTAGATAGGATGTACCCTATCCAAGAGGACAAGCTAAAATTGTGGTGCACGGCCCCTAAAATAGATCCCCACATAGCCGCACTGAACAAGAGGACAGTGCTGCCAGCAGAAGGCACGACTGCTCTAAAAGACCCTACAGACAAGTAAATGGAGGAAATGCATAAGAAAATATTCGAGATGGCTGGCCTAGGAACCAGAACTACCACAACGGTTACATATGCAGCAAGGTCAGAGGTCAGATGGCTTGAAGAAATCTCAAAGAAACTAGTTCCCAAATCGCAAGATACTGAGCTATTGGAATACACACTGCAGACAACAAAGTACATTAGGGACATAACCACAGATGCTTTAAAACTGAACACTAGAATGGCAGCATTAGCTAACAGGATATGACAGTCTTTATGGCTCAAAATATGGGACGTGGACAACGAGTAAAAAGCCCGACTGCAGAAACTGTTATTTAAGGGAGGCATTGTGTTTGGAGAGGGCCTGCAGGAATTCCACAAGACAAAAGGACAGGGGAAGGAACTAGACAACGACAAGGACAACTCTGCCTGTCTAAATAGCTTTCAAGGCTGACCGCAAGGCTACAGACCACAGTACCACAGTAAGATACAATACCAACTTCCACTACAATAACAGATCCCCATATTCCGTTAGAAACAATACTAACTTAAAAAGCAGAGGTGGAACAGTCAGAGGCAGGTTTACGTCAAACAGAAGAAAGTCTTCCAAAAGATCTTAGCAATGACTATCTCGGCTCACTCTCATCTCAAGACATACCAAAGGTAGACTGGGAGACCCCCCCCCCCCAGTGGGGAGACGTCTTCAATTACTCAATTCAACATGGGTCAAGACAACCACAGACAAGTGGGTAAGGGAAGTAATAAAAGACGGTTACACCATCAAATTCAAGGAAAAAATACTCAGAGAGAGAGTGGTAATATCACCTGTGTCGAAAAGTAAAACCTCAGCTCAAAAGATCAGAGACGCCCTGCACAAACTAATGGCAACAGAAGCAATAGAGATAGTCCCCAAGGAGGAAAAAGGAAAAGGCATTTAATCAATCTTCTTTTTGGTGACCGAAAAGACAGGGGACCTCAGGCCGGTGATAGACCTGAAATTCGTCAAGAAATTCATACGGATGAAAAGATTCAAAATGGAAACAATAACATCCACCCTGGGATCAATACAGCTAGGCAACTTCCTTACATCCGTAGACCTAAAAGACACATAACTGCACACACCAATCCACCCATCACACAGGAAATATCTGAGGTTCCACATACTAGGCCAGTACTTCCAATATCAGGCACTGCCCTTCACGCTGGCCTCGGCCCCGAAGAGTGTTCACAAAAGTCTTGGTAGTGGTAGCAGCAAAACTCTGAGAACAAGGAATTTGTATCACACCATACCTAGACAACTGGCTTATCAGAACCAGATCCCCACAGGAATCAGTCAAGAAGAAAGAAAAGGCAATGAAGACTCTGATCGATCACGGACGGGTGAACAACACACTCAAGAGCTGCTTAACACCAACGAAGCAAATGGAACACCTGGGGGCGGCAGGCATGGCAAGACCATCAGAAAGAGAATAGCAAACCTAGTAAACCTTGTGAAGAAACTGATGTCTCAGCAATCCCACACAACAGCTCTAGAAAAATTGACAGAGCAGTGGAACGTGCTACACAGATACCAAGAGAACAACTACTTTAATACAAAGAAAAGAATACCACCACCAGAATACCATTGGTTGACACATACAATCCAGATCTGGAGCCACTAAGTATAATTATTAAGGACCTCCAACCAATATTTAGTGAGGATGACACAGTGAAATGTATCTTCCAAGTACCACCTCTACTGTCTTTCAAATAACCACCTAATCTATTTAACACGATTGTCAGGAGTAAACTTCTACCCAACATGAACAACAGAACACTAGGTGGCACGAGACCCTGCAATCATTCTAGATGTAAGACATGTAGGCACATTTCCTCTTCACATTTTGTCAACACCCCTGAAACAGACAATTCAACATAGAGGGGAATTATACAAATGCATCTCAGAATATTGTTTATTGCATTCAATTCAAGAAATGTTCACAAACACGTTATGTGGTGGAGACTGGACAACCTCTTCGAACCCGTATGAACTCACACAGACATCATATTAAAATGAAGAAGACTGAGAAGCCTGTTGGACAACATTTCTCTCAGTCTGATCACTCCATCTCTGACTTATCCGTCCTAGTTCTAAAAGGCCATTTTGAAAATACACAACAGAGGCAAGTACGGGAGGTGAAACTGATTTTTATTTTGAATATTGTGCAGGATGGCATGAACGTAGACATCAGTTTCATGTCCCACTACAATATTTAACATGCTACTGCCTTTTTTTTTTTTTGGCCCCTGGTTTCAGGTACAACACATGGACAGTTATTTGATTTACATGGTTCTAATACGTTTAAATATAAAATGGTTCTATTTATTATATCTAAATGTGGATTCATAGATTTGTTTCTAACTGGTGGGTGGCAATTCCCAGGGCTTTTGTTTCATGTATGCAGAAATTCTATTTAGTAGTAAAATATTTTAGTTTCATACTGTTGCCTACTTATCTCTGGTTGTATTTTAACTAACTGTTAATCTGTCATACTCATAGGATTCATATGAGTGTTACAAGTCTATAGCTTGTGCCAATGGGACTTGCCATTATTCAATGGGTTACATTACCTCTCATGTATTTATCTAATCTTGTTTTAAATGTATACACGCTATCACTGGAAACCACATCATCTGATGAAGCATTCCAGTGAATAACCACCCTCTGGTTTATCCATGAACCTCTTTTATTTGATCTGTAGATGTCGCCCCTGAGCTGATATTTGTGAGCTCCAATTGTCCTATTGGCGTATGTAGATTTTAATCCTACACATTCCCACAGATCACCATTTCTAAGGGCTGAGTATACCAAACACAAACCGCCTCGCAGTCTACAGTGTTCCAGACCAAACATGCCTGGTACTTGCAATCTATTTTCATAGCTACCTCACCTGTCTCCTTGCTAGGAAGCTCTCCCTAAACACCTCCCCCCAGGTCTCCGCCACCTCGTTCAGCCCTCCACTTAGCCACGGTCTACACAGAGCTCCTTGCTAGCCCCCCTCTCTGTACCCCACTGCAGGACCTCTCTGGGCCAACGCTTTTACTAGAGGGCCCCCTTCTGGTTAAATGAAACGCCATTGGCCATCACCTTGGAACAGCGACTAGGCCCGTTTAAAACCCTATTCTGTGCTGAAATCCTCTCCCACTCTGGCTGTGACTGTGCTTAGCCTTCTCCCCCTTGCCTGTGACTATAACCTTTTAATTCCTGTATACCGTTATTGTACATGCTGGACTTATAATGATTTGACACAGGTTGGTCCATTCCACCCTTGAATTGTAACTTGTCTTCATTATGTGTCTCTTTTTGTATATACTGTTTCTAAAATTGCAATGTATGTATTCTGGTGTGTTCTCTGTATATTTATTATTGTATATCTTGTAATGTATGCATATCTGACGTGGATCCTTTGCAAAAGAGTCCTTGACTCAAAGGTTGTAATTCTGATTCCATCAATAAATAAATAAATAGCTAAGATTTTTAAGTTTATGTATAATGTTTTTTCCCTGGACTTTTAAAAGTGAGTTTTCTGAAAGATCTGCCATTTCTTCTGAAGAACAACTCTGTCTAAGTTTGAAAGCTTAAGTTTTTTCTGTAATCTCTGTTGGTTCCATAAAAGGTATCAAATCACCTAACGTGTTCATCAAGTGCTAGGGTGCATGGCATCATGCACTGACCTGATACTGTGGGCAAGGGGAGCATCTATGGGACACAAAATAGCCCAAGGCAGGTGGACGCCGCTGGAGAGAAAAATGTCCATCAATGTGCTAGAGATGAGGGCAGTGAGGAATGCCCTACACGCCTTCAAGTACCACGTTGTCAGGAAAAGCATATTGATCAGACCAGGCAACAGTGTCCTACATAGCAAAATAAGAGGGTACAAAGAGCGTCAAACTACAAAAAGAGGCCACCAAAAGCATGGCATGGGCACAGCAGCACCTGAAACACATAACAGCAATACATCTGGCAGGAAAGCTGAACATGATGGCAGATTGAATAAGCTGGCAGCAGATACGTCCAAAAGAATGGCAACTGCATCTTGAGGTGTTTGAACTCATACAGAAAAGATGGGGGACCATGGTCATGGATTTGATGGCGACAAACAAGAACAAGCAGTCTGAAAAGTTTTTCTTATGGTTCAAGGAATCTCACTCGCTGGAAATCGATGCACTGTCCCTACCAAGGACTCAAAATTACTCATATGTCTTCCACCATTCCTGCCCATTACCTAGGTTCTCATGAAGATACGACAGTACAGGAGTCATAATAATGATCACACCTTACTGGCCCAGGAAAGCATGATTTGCACACTTGTTACAATGGCGATGGACAGATAGCAACTGCCACTCAGAAAGGACATACTATACTAATTTAGGTCCCGGCACGCAATCTGAAGCTTATGGCTTGGCTCCTGAAAGGGATAGACTGCTGAAAGTGGGCTACCATTAATCCATTATAGACACTATGCTACGATCAAAGAGGCCATCCACAATATCAACCTATGACAGACAATGGCAAATATTCACCACCTGGTGCAAGTCAAGAAAAATACAACCAGAAACAATCTTCATTACCAACATCCTGCTACATTTTTGGAACAAGGACTGGAGAAAAGACTATCTCCCACCTCACTGAGAGTCCAGCTATCAGCAATCAGGGCAGCACCAGAGCGTGAGGATGGCACAGCCCCAGGTTCAAATCCAGATGTCATACACTTCTTAAAGGCAGCCAACAATATCAGGCCATGAAATAAATCAACAATGGCACCATGGGACCTCATGCTACAATTCAATGCTGTCACTGAACAGCCAAAGAAGCCCACCAATGAAACACACATATACTGGCTGGGTCTGAAGACACATTCTTGGTTGAGATATGCTCTGCATGAATAACAGGAGAGCTAATGGCTCTCTCATGCAAAGAAACATTCATATGCTTCACCCCAGAAGGAATAACTCTCAGGATAGTGCCTTCTTTTCTGCTAAAAATAAATTTGCCTTACCACTTAAATCAAACTACAGAACTTCCAACGGTCTACGCAGAATGCATGGGCACAAGAGAGGAAGCCCTACATACCCTAGATGTCAGAAGGATGCTTGGGGTTTATATCGACAGGACAAGGCCATTTAGGTGAACAGAGAGACTATTTGTAATTGCTCAAGGCCACAGAAAGAGCTTGGCAGTGGCAAAAGGGACTACTGCCTCATGACTAAAGAGGACAATACAGGAAGCATATAACAGCCAAAATGGATCCCCACTGGAAGAGGCCAAAGCCCACTGCAACACAGCGGTGTCAACCTTGTGGGCAGAAAGGAACTGCACGACAACACAGGAAACGTGTTCAGCTGCAACCTGGTCATCAATACACACCTTTGCAAAACACTGTAGATAGGACACTACAATCCCCAACACGGCAGCCTTCGGGACTGAAGTACTGATGACAACAACCTTGGCCGGCACCAGATCTGGTAGCTCCATCCCACCCATCTGATGGGGTACTGCTGTTTACATACCCAAGACGTAAAAGATGGAGTGCCATGAATGTACAGACAACACAATGGTATTTTACTCACCTGGTGAAGGTGACTGTGTGCCCGTATATCCATGGCACTCCAGAGCACCCATACAGAACATAAATCTGGTGCCAGCCAAACCAAATAAAAGCAGCACAACAGTTTCACAAAATGCCTTCTCCAATTGCTCTAGTCATGTACGGGTAGAGTGTTCACAGTGGAACGCTAATAAGATAAGAAGACAAGGTCAGGATATAGCGTACTGTTAAAGTCTGTGCGTACCTCATTCAGATATGTTTATAGCTTAGGAAGTATCTACTTGGAGACAATGGGAGACCAGGTGGCTTAGGTGGATGGGTTCAAAAATCTGATACTAGGTCACAAGTGCATCTGACAGCCTAGCACTTGAACATACAATGTAAGAGGTGAAGTGCCATGGATATACAGGCACACTATCACTTTTACCAAGTGAGTAACCTACCAATACCAAAGTTCTCAGTTTAGGTCTGCAAGAATCCATGCTTATTGGCCATCTGGGTTTTTAATTTTGGGGGGGGGGGGGCATTTTTTTTTCATTTTACTCTAAGATTACAAGTACCTTTGAGCCAAGGCTCTTTTACAAAGGTTCCGCGTCGGATGAGGTACAATTCAAACAAGACACTGAATAACAGTGGGTTACAGGCAGTTACATACAGTTTTATACATTCAATACTGTGGCAAAAATGCCAGAAGACGGTCTGGTAACAGGGTTAACATTGTATGGAAGAGACACACACTAATGGGGTGTGGCCATAGGGACCTGTCAAATATCAATTAAAGTGTTACAAGGGGGTAGAAAAGGTGGGTTGGAGGAGGGGAGGATGAGTGGTTGTATGGGAGAGGGTTAAGTGCTAGGTGGAAAGAGCAAATAGGAAAGGGGAGAACAATTAGGAAGGACAGTCACAGGAGCTAGATACAGACAGGATGTGATGGAGACTGGATTTGAATGGACCAAGCTTTGGCACTGAGGTGACGTCAATGTTGAGACCATTGAACCAGCTGGGAGCTCTGTGCGCAAAGGATCTTTTCCTCTTGTGAGGTGCGGAAACACGGGATATGCAGTAGCTGGGATTCAGAGCCTCTGGTGATACGAGTAGTCCGTGCTGGGCAGAGGAGAGCATGGACACCTGGGGGAGCAAGGCCTAGTGTTATTTTCTTTGCCATAAGGCAGGTTTGGTACTTGATCCGGTTTGAAAGTTGAAGCCACCCAGTCTGTGCATAGAGATCACACATGTGGGTGAGGTGATGGACACTGGTTATGAGCCAGCAAGCTTTGTTTAGTGCAAAGGATACACGCCTGAGGGCGGTGGCAGAGGCAGAGCCGTAGATGATCAGGCCGTAGACGATTATTGAGATTACTGAGCTCTGTACTGCAATCCTTAAGGCATCTGAGGTAAGGAACTGCATATGCTTGAAGAGTAGGCCAATGCAAGTACTGGCAGCCTTGGCAATGTTGTCAATGTGCGTAGCATATGATAGGTTACAATCGATGGTAACTCCTAGATATTTAAAGGATTGAACCTGTTTGAGGGTTGCACCAAGGCAGTTTTTGATCACGATGGAATTGAGTCTGTGTTTGTTGTGTAGGCTGCAGAAGAGCATGGACTTTTTTTTTTTTTATAGTTGAGAACTAATTTATGTGTACTAAACCAAGTTTCAGTCGAGGTGAAGGCAAGCTGTAGATTCTTTTGAAGGTGGCCCGGAGCCTTGTGAGTGGCTAGGATGACGTCGTTGTTAGCATAAAGGAGGCTTTGTTCTGGACATGATTGTGGAAGATAATTCAGAAAGGGGCTACAAAAAAGTGGCCCAAGAATGCAGCCTTGAATTCCTGAGTGAACAGGATGTGCATCTGAGAGAACATCAGCTATTTTCACTCTTTGGGAGTGGTTCTCCAAGTAGCTCTTGAACCAGGTAGTGGACTCAGGTGAGAGCCCAGCAAAACATAGCTGTGTGATTAATAGTTTATGATGTACAGTGTCAAAAGCCTTGGTCAGGTATATGAAGACCAACCCGGTTAGGAGGCTGTTGTCCAACAAGCTGTGGATTGCACCGGTGAATTCAAGGAGGGCCGATGTAGTACTGTGACCTGTACGGAAACTGTGTTGTTGGGGGCAGAGGATGGTGTGTTTATCCAGGTATTCCGTTAGCTGGTCAGATATCATACATTCAATGGTCTGGGGGGGAGAATGGAGATAGGCCGGAAGTTCACATGCAAGTCCTTGTCCCCACTTTTGTGGACCGGGGTTACTGTGGCTAATTTCCATCTGTTGGGGAACTGGCTGAGGGTGAGGGAGAGGTTGAAAATTTTTGTTAGTGGAAGCAGCACTTCATCAAGGGTGAGGAACTCCAGCTTGAGGTCGAGCGAGTCCCCACTAGTTCTGGGATTTGGCAACTGCATTAAAGACGTATTTACGGATCTCATGTTCCCTGACTTCCTTAAAGTAGAACAGTGGGTGGTTTGAGGGAGGGGGTTGTGGGCTGGGGGTAGAAGGAAGGTGGTCATTATTGAAGAAGTCTGAAGGGAGAACACTACTGAGGTCAAAGAACATAGTATTGAAAGTATTTGCAATTGTGGCACGGTCAAGAGTTATGCCACCTTCAATGGCCAACATAGTATGTGAGGTTTTGGCTGCTTCCCAGTTACTTCTTTAAGATTGTCCCAGAAGGATTTCCCTTTTCCCCAGGTGTTCGTGAGGGTATCTCTGCAGTATGCATTTTTCTTCTGGCAGATTGATGTTGTTCCACGCCAGTTTGTAGTTCTGAATATTGGCGTGATTGCCAGCAGCCCGTGACAAAGCCAGAGGAGGTTCCCTTGCTTTCAGATCCATAAGTAGTTCAGCGGAGAGCCAAGGATTGCAAAGGCCTTTGATTTTATGCCTTTTGAAAGGGGCATAGGTGTCACAGGCAGCATTGAAAGAGTTGATGAAGAAATCTAAGGCAGAACTGACATCAGAAGCATTGAATATAGGAGACCAGTTGAGCTGTCGGAGGTGGAATTTGAGGTGTTTCAACTGATCGCGTGAGAGGACTCTACTATTGATTCATTTGGGGGGGCTTGCAGAATTAATTCGACTATTCGCAGATGACTGGGGAATGGTCATTTAGTATATCTGGAAGGACAGAAACATCTGAGATGCGGGAGGGATGGTTGGCCAGTATCCAGTCCAGGAGAGTGCTTGCACCAGTTTTATAATTATGTCTGGTGGGGGAGACTACCAGCTGTGCCAGGTTGGCTGATGAGATGGCATCCTTGAGGCACCCCGTGTCAGCGGCTAGCCAACTGATGTTAAAATCACCCATTAGGATCGACTCAGAGTCAGGGGGTTGTACACGGATGAGGTCCAAGACTGAGTTGAGGACTTTATCTTGTTCTTTTGGAGGAATGTAAACAGCAGCAACAGTCAGTGCTTTGTTGGGAGCCCCCAACAGAATTTTAATAGGTAGGATCTGCATAGAAGAAACCGAGAGGTGGGAAAGTAAGCGGTGATCCATGAGGGTTTTCTGAGACATACAGCACAGTCTCTCCCTCTTTTTGTACTCAAGTCAAGTCTGAAGACATTGTACCCTGGCAGGGCAATAGCCATATCTGGAATTTTGGGTGATAGCCAGGTTTCAACGATTGCAAAAATATATCAGGGTTGTGTTGGTTAGTGAATATTTGCAGGGCATCAAGTTTAGGCAGGAGGCTGCAGATGTTGAGAGACGCAAGGGTGAGAGTCCCAGGATGCCTCGATTGATGGCCAGAGCAAGGAATTTTAGGCCCAGGATTTGGCTGAACATTCCCAGATAGCAGCAGCAGGAGTAGCAGAAGCTTCAGAATGTACCATCTTAATTGTTTTAAGGCAGATCTGTTTACCAGTTTCATGCACAGTCTATTGCAGTGATTCTGTCTTAGGTTCCAAAGTGAAGTAATATGAGCCAGTGTTGAGAACAGCAACAGGCGAATATACACTACCCTATCATGGTTCTTCAGGTGTTGCCAGCCATCCCCAGAGGAGAATGGGAGAGTATAGATAAGCTCAGCTGGAAGGGTACCAGAGTGGGTGTAGATAAGGTCAGTCCTGTAGCTTAGCGGAAGAGAGGGGTATCTAGCTCCAGGCAAGAAAAACAGCAGTAGCAGGGAGCAAAAGAGAATGAGATGAAGAGACAGAAGAGGCAGAGTCATAGTGCTTAGAGGATGCGTAGAGATAACCAAGACTGTCTGTAGGGTAAGAGCCACCACCCATAGAGGTGAAGCAAGGAGAGGGAGAGGGAGCAGTGGGGGAGGGAGGTCCCAAGTAAGTAAGCCCAATAAGGTTCAAGCAGGGTGGATACCAAAGTCGAGTGGGTGGAGCCAAAGCCTATTTAATAAAGGTAGGAGGTGGGGGTGGGCGCAAATTTTCGGCAAACGTCAATGCAAAGCAGAGGGCGCCAAAGCCCAGAGACTGAAAATCCAATAGGAAAAAGGCAGGGCCAAACAGTGGCCAAGAGCAGAGCGCAGCGGTCCAATTAGCGGAGGGTGGCAGCAGGCGGCAGACTTTCAGAGCCGCACAATGCTTCCCCCGGAGCAGCTGGGACTCTTACCCGGCTTTGAAGGTGTCCTGGTCAGCCGGAGAATGGAGGTGCGGGCGGCTGGCAGGATTAGCTGCAGTCACTCACTGGATGCCCGATTTGGTGCAGTGGATCTAGAATAAGATACAAAATGTAGGTTAAAATAGGGCATTTTAGCTAGTGCAGGGGGGTACCAAGACAACTTGAAGATTATTGGGGCTATGTAGAGGGTAGCAAGGGAGGAAGCTCAGGTATGGAACTGTAGAGTAGATAGCAGAACAGGTGCAAAACAAAGCTGATAAATGAGCAGATAGTGAAAATAGGAAGATGTCTTTAAAGGGAAGGCAGGAAAAGTGTTAGGCCTAATAGCTGCACTCTGTATGTTTAAGTTGAGTTGCAATATTAGTGAGAGGGGAAGATGAAGATTGCATAGAGGTGGTGCCGAGAGGGGAGGGAGAGTATTTAATAAAGGCTGAAGAGTGGTAGGGGTGGGTAGGTGGAAAAATTCAAGCAGGAAGGAGACAGAAAGAGGAAGGAGACAAAATGACGCAGAAATTGGATTATTTGCAGGGCAAAGCTTACAACTGTGACCCAAATTAAATCTGGTCTAAACAGAAAAAACTGTATCACTTTAAACATAGTTTCTGATCCAGGGTAGATAGCCACTGGACCTTAAAACAAAGAGAGCTATAATACTTTTAAAATCTACAAACCTGCAGCCTAAAGGAACTTGCACTTCAAACTACCCTTGGAGTGCAAAATTGCTGTAAACAAGCTTAGGTTCACGTTTAAATTAGGAGTCACTGGACATTTTGGAGAGACTTAACCAGTACCACAATCAGTATGTAACATTAGCTTAAAAGTCCAAAAGGAACAGGAGTAGCAAAGAATTAAAAAAGTGCAGCAGCCAGTCAGTAGGCAGTCGATGGTTCTGGCCAGTCAAGTTTCAGCAGCGTACCTTTGGTCTGGTGATCGGCGGGCAGTACAGCGAGGTAGGCAGCCAGTGGACAGAGGGGGCCCACCTGACTGCTTGCAGCAGCAGAGACACCTGTGTCAAGGGTGAAGCTTTGGTCTGGTGATCGGCAGGCAGTACAACGAGGAAGGCAGCTGGCGGACAGAGGGGGCCTGCCCGGCTGCTTGCAGCAGCAGAGGCACTCATGTCCAGGGTGAAGCTAACTTTGGTATAGCCTAGGCTACAACATGGCTGTTATTAGTGGGGGTGAAGCCTCACTCAAACCTAGTAAAAACAAATGCTTCTTAATCTTACAAAGTCAACAGGCAACACAATAAATGTCTAAAAACACAAAGACTCAGACTAGTATTGCCACCGTGCAGAGACTGGCTCAAGTACCCTATTAGAAATTTCTGATTAGCAATTACTCCAATAGCCCACTGACACTTGATGGCACAAAACATCAACATTACGATTGCAGGCCATTGACCAACAATATCCAAGCATCTTAATTTAAAATCTTACTAAGATTCTCTGTTAGTGCCCCACAATAGTGCAGGTCCTTTTCTCTGACTGCCACCATGTATCGGTCTTCTCACCTGGCCCCATGTATGCCTGTTTCTTCCCCTATGCTCCTGTTTTCTCCCTCTCCACAACTGGCCCTTTCTCTTCTTTTTCAAATACCTGACTGTCTAGTCTCTTTCAAATACCAGATCCTCCAAGGTGGCCTCTGGTTATTTTTCTACTTCTATGGCTACTAGGTATACAATATCATAGGTGGGCAGCATGCCTGCAACCTGACAGAGTCGATCACCAATAGCTCTGCCTTGTCAGGGATCAACTATACCCAGCTTGCTGCAATCTGGCCCCCAACCACAGGCCAATACCATTCTATTTAAAACAGTTCTGGAGGCATGGCGGTCCAAGACAATAATAGATATTTACGGGTCCATCAGTGGAAACCACAGTCATGTTTCTCAATGGCATTTCCTAGCACCAGCAGGCACACTGCATAGAACATCAGGGACAGTGCAGAACCCTGGAGTACACCACAACCAAGAGTACCTGGGTGTAATAATTACCCATCAGAACTGTCTGCTCCAGTCCACAACGCACAACTGTAACCAAGATGATAGTGTTCCAGACAGACTACCTAAAGGGACTCTGCGTAATAAAACCTGACGATCCATATTTTCAAATGCTGCTGAGAGACTGTGGAGAATAAAAAAATTCCCCGATGTGCCCCAGCCATGAGGAGATTATCAATAACCTTTAATTAACCAGTGTCTCTCTATGGTGTGGTCTGAAGACTGACGAGGCAGGTTCATACATCTCAAACCTCTCCATCATAGCAGCTGTCAGAAGCAGCTTTCATCATTCAAAGAACATCTCCAGGCCACTCTCCTCCTGGTAACCTACAGCTCTCATCCAGGTGTTTGCCACTTGTAATACTCTACTTATACATTTTAGTTTAATCAGAGACAACAGTAACAGCAGTATGTTCCACCATCATGGTGAAATGCAAAGATAAAAAAAAACTTTGCTTTTGTATTCAGAGTAGTTTAACCCTATATATACATATATATATATATATACATATATATATATACACACACATACATATATATATATATATATCCACCCTTATTTAAAAGGAATAAATATCTTAATTTTTAGATTTTTTTATGTAATTGGAATTGTGGCCTGTTAAGTATAATAACACCCAGGATTACTGTTTCATGTCCTTGTTCTGGAATCATCTTAGTTTTAACTTATTTAAGGTCGCCTGTTAATGCTGTATTTTTCCTAACCAATTTTCATTTTTTCCATTTCTTTTAAATTCTGGAACCTGTTTAGCAGAAGCCCAAGTAATTACAAAAAGACTACTAAGAAAGGGAATGGCAGCCTTAACAATGGACCCCCAAAAAAGGAAATAATATCACAACTTCAAAACAAACCCACAAAACGATACACAGGTGTTATAAAATAGACTTCAAATTAGGCAGGTGATGATATAAAATTTTAAATATCACAATATTTGTGCAAAAAAATAAGATACTGATTATTAAGATAATCTGCAGCTATTCTAATTTGAGGAAAATAGTAAAACTTTGACTGGGGAAAGGTGGAAAAATCAGGAGTCTAACTCGCACTGAAATGGAAAATGCTGCTGCAGCACCAAGTCAAGGTGGTTTTCCAGTACATCGCAGCATAGGATGCCACGTGAGCTGAGGTGTTTAAGTGCAAGAACCATTTGATTCTTGATGAATTATTACAGATTAAGGGAGCACTCCTAACCAATCAGAGCACTTCTCTCTCCCACATGTGAGACACTCTTATTCTGTAAAGAGTGTCTAAAGTGCAGGTGCACTAGGAATGAACATGTATGGGAGGGGACTGTTTTAAAATGTTTTTTGTAAAAATATTATTGATCGACTTTGATGAATAATATAGTTATTTTATTTTGTTAAAATCTGGTGACCAAGATAAGCACACTGAGCTCGAGTTCATCTCCAAGTGCTACTAGAAGAGTGGTACAGCAGGGACTGCTACAGAACTATCAAATATAGTAATGATGATAGGTGAGTGAACATGAACAATAAAAGCAAGGCGCAAGTAATTAATTCCAAAAAGAAAACTGAAAACAATGCAGTAAGTGTACAAAGTACATAGGTTACAGAAAAAGCATCCCACCCCTACATCCCCCTACATGAAGCTTTGGCTTTCTAAAAAGCAGCATACTGCGCATTGAGGAAACAAGTAAGGGTTACACCTGTAAACAATTACATTCCTCAACTCGGAATAATTTCTATAAAGTGTTGTGGAATAGACCATGACCCAGGTCACAGAGCTGAAAAGACAACACTGTAGGCATCTGTAAAAAAAAAAAAAAAAAAAAAGGTTATGAATAAAGTAAGCAACAGGACACGATGGGGTGTGGGTTTAGCAGTGTAAGAGTGGTCTCCCATTCTTAGGGTGTCAGAGCCATCAATATGAAATGGGCAAGGAACTCCCTACGTAGTGATTGGCTGAGACTTGGCTCTAGCCATGGCAGTAAGAGAACACCATCAATGACTAAAAACAAGTCCCTGCCAACAAGCTCAACTAACAGAATTCATAAGCCACTTCCTTCCTAATTTACATCACAAACATGGCTAAAGTAACTAAATAATTTATTGTAGTGCATGGTGGAACGTTGTTATGGATAAAAATCCATAACTCCAATAGTGTTGTTATGCTGTAGTAGCTACGTCATTGTAGCTGTTATGCTGCACTAGATACGTAGCTACTGCAGCATAAGAATATGTAACATGTATTGCACGTGGAGGGTCTGTCCATAGTGGCCACGATGGGGCAGAGTTGGGGTCAATTCCTAACTGAACTGAAATTCAGAGGTCAATTCCAATTCAAGTGTGATCAAGTGTGGAATTGGTAATGAACTGGAATTAAGAAAAATCTGTAAGCTTCGGAATTGGAATTTTTTTGGTTAATTCAGTTCCACTGAACTATGCCCATTTTTGCACAAAATTATTGCACTTCATTGCTTTCAAAAACCTGAGGAATAGTACTCCCCAGTGTAGCCTAGCTCAGTAGTCAACACACCTGTATGTTATTCACATAATCACAACAACAGGTGTCATGACTGATGAGCTGATTACAGCTTAAGTTTCCACAAGGAAGAGGAGCCTGAGGGAGGCAGATCACTGGTAGCCACTTCTATTGATAAACTGCTTGTCATCTTTACAAGTGAGATAATCAGGATGACAAGTGTGATGTGAATGTTAACTCCTGTTCTCAGTTAATTGGAATGAGCCAACCTGCCCTACAGCTCTATTTAAGACCCAGCCTTGCACTCAGTCTTTGTTGGGTACATTTTTTGGAAAGACAAGGAGGGTGACGGGGAGTTTTAGGATTTGGAGAGTAGTTGGCTGTGTTGGAGAGTTTTTGAAGGATTGCTTGGATTTTGGACCTGGACTGGAATGGAGAACCCTGATCATGTGATTGATCCTGGGCTGGATGAGGAACTGAGGCTAGGCTTCTTTTTGGGTCCGTCTGGGACAATGCTACTGAAAATTTAGGGTAGCACCGGACTTCTCAAGACAGATGAAATGTCCTTCCACAGCAGGACCAGACAGGTTGGTGCCCAAGAAACGGACATCAGCTAGCTTGTGCTGGGTGTCTGCTGTGAAGGTGGACAGATGCAGTCAGGTCCTGTAATGCATGGAGATGTCTGCCACCATGGCATGGACACATGAATTACCCATGTTCAAGGCCGCCTGCAGCTGGTGTTTAGCTAGGGGACTGACCCTGGTGTTGGAGGACTATAACCATTGATTGCTGCTCAGCTGGAAGTTGAGGAAGGGCTGCATTAAACATTCCCATCATGGAGTGATGAAACTGGCCATCATCATGACAGAAATAGCCTGATGGAAACCGAAGGATGCCACAGTGTACACCATTTCAGTGTCAGTCTTACGAGACTCCTTTTCCAGAGGCTGGTCCATGTCTTCCTGTTTTCCCATCTTGTGGAAAACCAAATTGTTCACCAATCCCCTCAGCAGAAGGGTGGTCCAAGAACCCCAAAGGGACCCTGTGGAGATCGCATACTTGCAGACCATACTGGTAGAGGATGCTGCCAAAACTCTTGGGCCAGTCCCAAAATGGCCTCAGCCATGTCAAAGGCAACCCCTGGGGATTAGTCCTCATCCAGAATATCAGTAAAGGGATACTTGACCCTTTTCTGAACTGGCTCCAACAGGACTGATATGGACTTCAATATACTGTACATTGGAGAAGTATCCCAAAAAACGGAGAACTCCTCAAATGATCCCCAGAAGAAGAGAAGAGTCCCAGAGAAAGTCACGGACTCATGGTCCAAGCTGTCAGAGGACTTCTCAAAACAGCCCTTGACCATTTCTCACCACAGATCACCAGAGTACCCTCTACCAGGGTGATCTGCATTGACAACTGGTCTGGCAAACCAGTGACCGAATGGGCCTCCTTCGCTGGAGCACCCACCTTCAGTAGCAGCTGAGGTGGCTCCACGTGAAGTGGTGGAGAAGCTGTTGCAGGGAGCACCTGCACAGCATGGACCGGCGGAGGCACCACTGCCAGGTTCCAAGTCAAGCAGGACTGAGAGCAAGAATGCCTTGACTGAGACCTTGACAGTCAACTGGATGACAGACATCATGGTGAGCCTTCCAGCTAGTTGTACTGTAGTACACAAAATGCCAGCCTATGATGACCAGCACAAGCATGGAAGACTTGACCGTCAGTGGAGGCCGCTCCCTCAGTGGTCTGGTTGGGGATACCGACCAGCCCACATCCTCTTGAGTGAGGACCAGGAGCAGCAGGGTCTACAAGATCGAGTCTTCATCCTACAGCTGGGCTACAGATTCAAGGAAATCTCCATAGCCAGCTTGATCACAGTCAAAGTTGACAGGCTCAGTGGGGGTGCCAAAGAGCCCTCAACCTGCCCCTCGACCGAAGGGCACTTGGCCACTGTTGAGCAGTCAGGGACATCAAGGGATTGTGTGACCTTGATCTCTCACAGTCCCATGAAGGTGCAAATGGCGCTTGTGCTTAGAACCACGGTGGACACTGTCCTAGAAATAAATGATTCTCCACAGCTGGCCCTAGCTGGTAATAGTGAGGAAACTGAGGAGGTTACCACCATGGCAGCCACCGGCTCCACTTCAAGGGCCAAAAGCTGCTGTGCCAACCCAGCAGACGCCGAGGCCTTCTTGCAGCCTTCAGGGCAGTCCTTCAGATTCCACTCCAAATGCTGTCCAGGGTGTGCTGGAGCTTCTTGTCCTCATGGGAATCGGGGAGCATAGACAAGCAAAGGCCACACTCATCCATGTCATGCTACTGCACAGGCAGTACAGGCACATGTTGCGTTGGTCAGTGACCAACATCTTCAGCCAGTATCAGAGGCACAATTTGAACCCCTGCTTCCACTGCTCCATCAACGACTGAAGAGAGGAGTTAAAGAGACAGGAATAAACCGCTGTAAGTCGAAGAAACCTCAAAAGCAAAGTTCACCTACGGTACACCAAACCTAAGCAAGAGCCATGAAAGAGGTTGTCTCTTCTTCCAGCAGAATAAAGATAAGACATCACGGGGCAGAGCTGGGGGACATACTGCCAGGTAATGGGGCAATGTAGTACATCCATGTAATCAGAGCCCTGGTCTCCCGTAACCCCCCCACCCACCAAGTTTGTCTCTGGTTTCACCCCTCCCCATACCAGTCCTAAATTTCAAGGCCCAACAAACCTCAAAGCCCATTCCCACACAATGTGGCACTTGCGGGCAGGGCCAACCACCTTCTAAGCCTCCTACTGTAGCTGTTGTATGGGGCTCCCCTGCTTGCTAACATCAGTCTGCACCCCTGCTCCTGTAGGGCTGATGCAGCCAACTCTGCCAAATTGAATTGCTACTGCCCATCTGGAAAGAACACTATAAGGGATGCTAGGTCTCTAACCGCAGCAATCATCTCCTGAGGGTTTACAAAATGTGTATATAGTGACGCTGCTTCTTCATTGTTTGAAGTGGAAAGTCATTATCAAAGAATACCTGTGTGCCCCAAACATCACCTCCATCATGTGCCAAACACACAAAAATACATCCTGCTTAACATTATAGTTTAAAAAGTGCACAATTACAGAGCAGGACCTGGAATTTAGATCTACAGGCTCAGGCGCAACACCCTGTTGACCCATTCCATCTCAAGAGCCATGACCAGGTCAAGCTGGTGGGCTGTGCACAGAAAGCGATCCAGGAAAGTATCCAGATAAGTACCCTCAATCCATTCTGATCGGCCACGAAGTCTAATATTTTCTGACATGTTCAGCTTTCTGTGTCTTCCTGGTGGTCTTAAGTATGTGCCTGGGTTGATACAAGCTGCACTACTACTGTCTCAAGGCAGTCCACACTGAAGTCTGTGGTGGCATACATCTTGTCCACTCGGGTGTGTTGAGTGTTTTAATATCTGTGCTTAATCTAATTTTGATGTAATCATGACCCAAAAGTCACTGAGTTCATGAAGAATGGCCTCCTGTTTCTTCCCTTTTTTGCAGTTTTCACTGGTGAGGAGCAGTCCGGCCCCAAAGACATTATAGGGCCAGAGGCCTGTGATGCATAATAGTCCCCAGGATCGTTCTGCCATCCGCATCCACTGATCTTTCCCCGTGCAATCTTAAACTTCCCTGCCTTCAGCATAGTGAGTAGGGAACTTCCTCTTCACAAAATATATGGTGTTCTAGTTGAGATCAGGGGAATAAAGGAAATATTTTATTCAGTCTGGGAGATGGAGCTCAACCGTTACATAGCCATTAGCGTGTTGATGCCACCAGTAGTCCCACGTTTTTGGTTATATACATTTAACTTATAGGGTACACCCTGGCTTGCCCCCTTCCACCGAACACCCCAGACCCATCACCCACCTTCCTCAGGACTTAAGGACCAGTTGGTGGATTGTGCCATAGCTGGCAGTGCAGGGCATGCAGGTTACCAGAATCATCCTGCCTGCCAAGGAGGTTACACTCTGTTTCACCTTGGTAAGCCAGCATGCAATAACACATGCGCATGGTTATTCAGGTGTTCAGAGGTATCCACACTCTGGCTGTGCATCTCTGACTGCACTACCATCTTGCTTCAGCCAGATGGAAGGCACCTACTGCAGCATGCTGTCCCAAAACCCAGGAAGAAGTGAGCTGCACCTGTGACATTCAATCCCCATTCCCCAGCAACCCCCACAAAGTGACCAAAGTTCATTCCAAAATCTGGGTCACTGGCACAGCGAGAAGTATCAGTACTCGCCAGCTGACAAAGGTTTAAAGGAAACAAGCTACCCTGAACACAAAACAAGTGATTTATTAAAAAACAACTTTGCATTCCCCCTTTAAGAATACATCTGTTAGTATCCTGAAAGTTTGTATTACAGTTGTCGGTTAGCCTAATGGAATGCATTACTTCAAAATTGTGTACTGCATTTTCTAGGATTTTCAGCCACATAACTGAGACACCATGAAAATTCAAATGATATCAGCATTATAAAGGTGACCAACAAGTTCCTTCCAGTTCAGGACTGAATACAGAATAAGAGACAAACATTTAAGGTTTTATACACAATGACTATTAGAATATGCTGCATCTCAATACACACTAGCAATCAGCAGTCTTTAAATGTTGGGAGTACACTCCTTAAGGCAAAAGAGGACACCTTGGAACCCAGAGTTGTGTAAACAGAATGACAGGAAATTCAATATGATGCTAAGTCTGTATGCCAGACTCAAATTCTTGCTTTAAACCATAGCATGCTGGGATGCATGTTGACATTTTTTCTACAAATAGTGTATTTAAGGATAATTATGTTGGTGTTGCTTAACATACCCTGCACCCACTTGGCAGATTTCAATCTTTACTTAAACTTTGGGTTAAAGTGTCATGTTACTGCTGGTAAGGCGCTATTACTCTCTCTGGAGAGTTTTCATTGCCAAATGCATCATATCTTGACTCAAATACACTAAAAGAGATAGAGAGGCATTTCAAATACGTCTAAGGAGGACTTTTTGACAAAAAATTGGGAGTTTAGTTTTACTTTCTTATCAGTTCTTCAAAGTTAGATATCTAGCTAGGTCTAGGATTAAGCAGAATGTGCACCATCTACCAAATGATTATTGTATGTTACTATAATAAATACTGGAAGAAGTAAAGTGGACATAAAGGGACAGATTTTCAAAGCCCCTTCCAATGCAATTCCATCCATGCATCACAATTGGAGCATACTTGCGCACTAACTGCATCTCAGTTAGTCCACATAAAACATAGTCTAATTTGTGACGTGACTGATGCAAGTTGCACTCAAGAAAGGATGCATGCATCAAACTATTGATGCATGCATCATTGTTTCACTGTAAAGAAGGTAACTTGTCATAAAATGGGTCAAAATGTATAAAAATAGCATTTACTGTGATGCAGGCACAACACAAACTCCGCAATTGGATGTGTGTCAATACCTCTGAAAATCCACCCCCCCCCCCCAAACTAGAAAAAAGTATGATTGAGGAACTCATTATCGGAACAGAGAAAGACGCATTGCACAGGTGCCGTTTCAGGAATGGGCATCCAATATGTTGGATGCTTTGGTGGTCAGGGGGAAAGGGATGTAGGTAACCTAATCTAGCTTCACCACACATCAAAGTCCACAGTCTCTTGTTTTCCAGAGTCCAGTCAATCATGATGGAGTAATGAATGGTCAGAATTTTAAACATAATGGTTTGTGGTGGTAGTGGTATGGGGGGGATCTTTGCCCCCTCTCCACAATTCAAACCTAGGATACATCATGGGATTTTAAATTAAACATCTTAAGACTGAGTGCCGCACTTTATGGTCCTGTCTGGACTTCGCCCTAAGATCAGTGTGTTTACATATTTTTGGTTATTGCTATCATATGTTATCCTGTTATGTGATGTACAACACCCGGCTGTCAACTGCTACCTTGTTACATTATGTTTTTTATATGCCTTCCTGTTAAGTCATGCTGCGTCTGACTATTTACCTTTCTCTGAAATGCTGTTATACCTGCTGTTATCTGTATCACAATCTCCCGGTTCGCACCTGAAAATAGGCATTTGACTGTCTAGTGTGTTTACCTGGTTAACAAAAGCTAAATAAACAAACTAAGAGATGTAAAAAAGTTGTAACTAGTTTGCACAGTGATGTGGTGATGATTTGACAAGTTATTGCTGTTTTAAACTACTTTCAGATTTTAAGACTGCAAAATGTGCTCGTGCGTTCTCTTTCTGAATAAAGCCCCCAGAACAAAACAAAAAAAATAAAACTGAAGTCACAGCAGCAATCTAGAAACTAGTAGCTAAGTTACATACAATTAAAAACTCAGAGTGATACGCACAGCTCCCACAACAGTAATGAGCTGTAATGACTACAAGAACACACAAACTGCAGACATGGATAAAATTGAATATTCTGGTGAGTTTAATTAATCCTTAACAAACAAGGAGGCAGTATAGCACAGTGGTCTAAGGCTCTGAGCTGCAAATCTGGTGACATCCAGCAGACCAGACCTGGGTTTGAATCCCACAGCTTTCACTTACATACTGTGTGACCCTGAGCAAGTCACTTAACTTCCTTGTGCTCCCAGGTCGCACCTGGAAACAAGCTCCGGCTTAGTGTGCCTTTTCTGGTTAAATAATTTCCCCTTTCCCTTTAACAAAAGCTTACAGAGCGAGGCAAAGACTCCCCCAACGTTTCTCAGCATTCTGCTGACATCCTTCACAAACGAGCGGAGTGCAATCAGTGGGAGTTATTTCAGGCACTGCAACTTGTTACTACAGCACTTGGGAGCCATGTACAGTATATCACTCTGTTTTTTAATGTGGCTTTTGAAGTATGGCTGGACAACATCTGCAAATTGTTCACAGCAACACAGCATCTTAAGTTCTGCCTAGATTTAAAGCAGTGGTTCATAATTAAAAAAAAAAAAATTAAATAGCTTATTTAGCAGTTAGAACACACAACAATAAGGGCACCAATCAATCCAACCATTTTATTTTTTTTCCATGACAAGATATAGAGAATACTGGTTGGGCAACCATGCACAACCAGCCTGTGCTACCACAGAAGGATTATGATTGCATAAAACTTCATGAGCAAAGCAAAGGTGACAGCTCATGCTGGTTGGGCATGTGATTGCCCAGCCAGTATTTTTATAGTGTATAGTTTTTCTTTACAAAGGAAAAGGTGTTTTCACAGGGCTCCCACAGCAGGAAGGCAGTTTCAGTTCAGAACTTGTACTGATTGCTGTGCATGCACCACCGCTATGCAACACACCAGCTGCCTCCAGGACTTCCTCTCAGCTGGAACCTTGTACCACAGTAGGGTACAACCACATTCCACGACATATGAACTGTGGTACAGCAAGGTTTCAGATGCCAGCATGGAAATCCATGCAGAACAAACCCTCACTATACACTAGAAGTATTTTTTGAGGTTGTTGGGTGGGGCAGCACTGTGATGTAAGTCATGATAAACATGTGCTTGCTCCGCCTAGACATATCTGCAATTTGAATACTGATGTCATAGTTGAAGGGTGAACTCAGGAATGTGACAACTGCTGGGGCTGCCATCTTTATTGCAGATACGCATTAATTACAAAACTAATAACAAATACAATTTTCAAAACTGTTGACCTGGAAAACCATATAGCTGTACAGAATCTATGGCAGACAGGAATACGGAGCTGCTAAAAAATTTTCCAGCTAACAAACTGCTGCTTTAACTAATAACATCAGTAACATATACAAAAAATATTGCTTAAAGCCTTAAATAGCAATGTAAGGCATCCCATTTTGTGGACAGGAAAGGTATTGCAGTGAAGTCAGCTTAAGTATCCCTATTTATTTTTTCATACAGTAACAGCACACTGAACTGAAATATTAACAGGGTGCAGTAAGGCAGACAACAAATATTCACCCCTCACAGTCACAAGGATCATCTTAAATTAGGTAGAAAACACAAGTTTTTGACAACACTTTAAAAACAGACTTACTCCTTTCTTCACAGTTAAACAGAACCCCTAAAAATGCATTTCTACTGATATAACTGCGTACTGAAAGACTGAAGAGGCCATGACATCATCACAACTCTCTTCCTGGCTACAAAATGGAGGCCTCCTCGGGGGGTCCAGTACAACTTATGGCCGAACTGGTCCTGATATCAATTCCTCCTATGAAATTCGATGCCACCTAGATCATAGATGTGGCTATACATACTGGCAGCAAAAAAGGCTATTACCCATCTTTGGATAAAGCCAGAAACCCCACAGGTAACCCTCTGGTGCAATACTGTACAGGAAATGCACAGTATGGAAAAGTTAGCAGCTGATCTTCATGATAGGTTTGACAATTTCAGTTTTAAGTGGCAGTGCTGGGCGTGGGTATTGACTTTGTCCTACAGGGTAACCAGGATATAAATATATTTATTTTCTCTAACAGTAAGGCAGAGATTAGGGAACCTTCTTAAATCAGCTTAACTGCCATGAAAGGTATATAGATTACAGGGTTTTTTTTGGGGGGAGAGGGGAAGGGGCTGGCCCTGCATGTGGGGATTAGTAAGAGCATTATGGAGAAGAAATAAGGTTGACAGCCTCTGATGCCACAACATTTAACTGCTATCTCTCAAAATCTAAAACTGAATGAATACTGTAATATATAGCTTGCAACTTGTAGATTACTATAACTGTACTAACTGCTTAAAGTGCTTCAATAAAAATTTTAAATACAAAAAAATGGAGGCCTCCACATCACGATTTTAAAGATATTTTACTACACTGTACTTGAGAAATGTGTTAAATCTAACCAAACAAAATCAGTTACTGGATGATTACAGTGAAGTTTAATATAAATATATTAAAAACACAGAATGGTACAATTTCCCTTTCATGTAGAACTCTGATAGTTATTTAGGACAGTTCTCAATCTTATCTCATTTCATGTTACAATGTTCCAATGGTAGAAATTTTAGTGGTTGTGGATAATGTAAGTAAATACAGAGTAAGAAAATATTGTTTGCAGATGTTCTAGAGTAAAGGTCTCATTACTTTTGTGGTAATCCCCCAGATGTTTTCTGGACTGGTTTTACCCAGGTTGGTCCAAAACCAGAGCTGGCACTCCAAGCCAGGTTAAATATGGGTGCAAGGTAGTAATCAGTGAAGCAGCTGTTGTGAATTTGAAGTGCTCCATTTTGTTTATAAAGGATCAAGTGTTAACTGCCTTCTTGAATTACCTCTTCAAGACCTACGTTAACAGAGCTTAAAAAAGTGGAGAAACTGGAGTGAGAAACTATTTGACCAGGCATAAGGGGGGGGCCTCAACAGGAGCAAAGCCAGAGAGAATTCAGCATACCTAGGTTTCCGATTCAAGGACCTGCAAGTCCCCGCTAACAAATCCCAGTAGCTTTTCTTCCTTTCAGTTACTTTCTAAACACTCTACTGCATAACCCTTCAGAGGTCAGGCACCCACACTGGTTCTAAACAGAGAATAACTAACCACCAAGTGTTAAGAACAAGCAGGTTCTCGGCACCGAGTTAGTGTGGTCACATCAAGTGCCCTATGATGTCACCACACTAACGAGGTACGGAGAACCTGCAAGTTCTTAACACTAAGGGGGCTAGTTATTTTGATACAAAAGAAAGAATGTTTCTTAAACAATAAATACTGCTCCAGTTTTTCTCCTTTACAGACTCATTATAGGTCTTTTTCTTTTTTTATGTGAGGCAGTTACGTGACAGTGACAGTTCTGAAGCAGTGCATGAGGCTAGTTACTGCAGCTGTGTGGGGGGGTAGCTTGCACTTCATCATTACTAAGGTAGGAGCACAAGAGTGATTATGGCAACTGTGGAAAGTTGTTCTTCACATTCTAAACCATGAAGAACAGCTTTCAAAACCACGGGAGAAACATGCTGACTGTATTATACGTCCATTTCTCACACTGATTACAAAATGTGGACACATTTACCTACAGTTTACAATTTCTTTTTTTTATTATTTTACTGTATTTTGTAAATAAGCTGTGCTCAAGACCATTGTCTGCATCTGCATTCATATGACTGATCTTGCAAATACAAGGAAGCAGATGTTCCTCAGAGATAACAGCAATAACTGGTTATCTCCTCGGTACCAATGGCTCAGATCAACTACCACAGCAGTTAACTAGTACGTGACCTTTTTTTTTTTTTTTAATCAATTTACAACTTATTTACACAGTACAGCCCAAATGTGCTGCAGTCAGGGTGTGACAAATTAGTTTGTGGGCTGGTAGTCAGCTGTCCACTAGTTTTTTAAATCTGTTAGCCAAAACATTTTTAGTTGTCATCCTTTTAAGGGTTCTATTCAACATTACTCCCATGGTGGGGAAAAACACTTTGTGGGCAGGTGGCCAATGACTACTACTTTCAAAATCTGGAAGCCAAACCAATTTTAGTTGCCACTGGCCACCAAGCTACATAATTTGTCCTACCCTGGCTACAGTTCCTAATATTCAGGAAGTTCCTACTTCCAGCCAACTCTGTCAGCTGA
Source organism: Neoceratodus forsteri (assembly GCA_016271365.2). NCBI lineage: Eukaryota > Metazoa > Chordata > Ceratodontiformes > Ceratodontidae > Neoceratodus > Neoceratodus forsteri. The sequence goes on from CM028131.1 coordinate 1,108,476,031, forward strand.
ACAGACTGAAGCACAAAGAGATTGAGTGACTTGCTCAAGGTCATGCAGTGAGCCAGTTACTAAGGCGGTGTTCAAAGCTGGTATGTCCTGGTTCACACTCCTATGATCTGACCATGAGACTACACAGCCATTCCCAAATATTCATTTCCCTCTATTCAAAAAAAGCCAGTCCCTTATTAAACACTAACACAAATGCTTTTAAAAGTTAAGAAAACATTAACAAAACCAATTAAAAAGGCGATGAAAGAAATCATTTATCACAAAGACAGAGTGAAGAAAGCCCAGTATTCAAAACAAACTAAGTGAGTTCTGCTCTCTAAACTAAAAGCTTACTTGCCATCAGGGACTAATACTTTATAGCAGGTGATGTGAAAAGGAGGAATAATTAGGTGAATTTGGGAGAACACTGCAGTGAGCTATTTCTAAACAGTTCTTGTGGTTGACAACTTCCTTGCAAAATAAATAAATACATAATTAGTCAACTCCTAGCACCCCATACAAAGTATTATGGGCAGTACATGCATATCACCAGGAAGGAATTTAGGCTGGCGAAAGTTTAAGCAGGACTCTCTGTATGGTATCAAAAGGCCTCACACAAATCTGCAAAGGCTGTAAACAGACTACAGACATGAGGAGTTTCATCCATATTATGGGTCTCAGTGTCACAGCTTTTTGGCTCACCATTACCCAAACACTATGGCTGGTTCCCCCTCTTTCTGGAGGGAGGCACAGCCATGGCACACTGAGTCCTACTGGACAAAACCCACATCTGTGGTCTGCTGGTTTTAGCCTCTAGATGTTTTTTTAGACTTTTTGGCACCATGCACTCTTGCTTAAAGCCAAGCTATCTTACACTTCTTTGTGGTGATGTACGTATACTACCCATGATACTGCACTGTATTAGGAATATGTATAATTGCATATTTCTTTGAAAATATAAATTAAAGCAGTTTTAAAAATATTTTACATTACTATAAATTACTTTGTGAATATTATCATCCCCACCAACACTTCACATCTTTGCTTTGGAATGTGTTAATCTAAAAAAAAAAAAAAAATAGCATTAACATATTAAAAGGACATACGAACATACGAAACACCATCAGAAACAGGCCCAACAGTCTATCGAGTCCGCTCAATTGTGCAGCTAGCCCCTCAACTTGCAGCTGCCCCATCCTCCCCACTGCTCCTCATAATTACCTCCCCCACTCTGTCCCACCCTCTCTTGAAACTTCCCACCGTACTACAGGATACCACTTCCTCAGGCAGCGCATTCCACTTGTCCACCACCCGTTCAGTGAAAAAGTGCCTCCTGATTTCCCTCCCCAATCTTTCCCCCACCAGTCTTAGCCTATGCCCTCTTGTGCCCCTTCCTCTTCTAATATGGAATATCCCTTCTGTATCAGTTTTATTAATCCCCTTTAAGTATTTGAAAGTTTCAATCATATCCCCCCCCCCATTCCTCCTCTCCTCTCCTCCAGTGAATACATGTTCAGCTTGCCCAGCCTATCCTCGTAGGATTTACCCTCCAGACGCTGGATCATCTTTGTCGCCCTATGCTGTACTCCTTCCAAGTCTGATGTCCTTCTTCAGAAATGGGCACCAGTATTGCACACAGTACTCCAGTTGCAGCCTGACCAGTGACCTGTACAGGGGAAGGATCACCTCCCTATTCCTGGAAGAGATACCCCTCGCTATACACCCCATCATCTTGTTGGCTTTTGCCGCCACCTTCCTGCACTGGGCCGAGCTATTCATCTTCCCCGTTATAAGCATACCAAGATCCTTTTCCTCCTCTCTGCTTTCCAGCTCGACCCCTCCCAGCTTATAGATCTTCCCCTGCTTCCAAGCTCCAAAGTGCAGTAATTTGCACTTCTTGACGTTGAACCCCAACTGTCATGTTTCTGACCACTCCTGCAGTTTGGTCATGTCTTCCTGCAGCCCCTTCCACCCACTGATGTCATCTACCATAGCTCCTATCTTAGTATCGTCTACGAACAGACTAATCTTACTCCGGATCCTGTGTGAGATATCAGTTATGAATATCCCAAATAGCACCAATCCCAGCACCGATCCCTGTGGCACCCCGCTTGTCACATCCCTCGGTCCTGAGAGCTCCTCCTCCACTACTACCCTCTGCTGCCTTCCCTTCAGCCAGCTGGTGATCCATGTGACCATTTTGGTTCCCAACCCATATCCTCCAGCTTCCCTCCCAGCCTCCCATGTGGCACAGAATCAAAGGCCTTGCTGAACTCTAAGTACAGGACATCCACCATGTAGCCCTTGTACAGTTCTCTGTTCACCCAGCTGTAGTACTCGACTAGGTTTGTCTGGCAGGATCTTCCCAAAACAAACCTGTGCTGCTGACAGTCTTGGAGTCCACTGTCCTCCAGAAATGTCACCAGCCTCTCCTTTAGGATGTTCTCCATGAACTTCCCCACAATCTATGTGAGGCTCACTGGGCTACAGTTCCCCGGCTCATTCTTAGGGCCAGTTTTGTGAATGGGCACTACATGGGCCAGCCACCAGTACTATGGTACACATTCTGTGTCCAGAGAGGTATTGAACAGGCCAGTCAGTGGTCCCGACAGGATCTCTGCCAGTTCCTTCAGTACCCTAGGGTGAATGCCATCTGGACCCGGTGCCTTGTCCACCCTCAGTGACTTTAACCCCTCCAGAACCCTGTCCTCTGTAATCCCTTTACCAGTCACCCCTTCCCCCACCCATCCCACTCCTCTCCCAAGGTATCTGCCCCTTTCTCCTTCGTGAATACAGAACAGAAGTACTAATTTAGTGCCTCTGCCTGATCCCCCCTCCACCCACCCTCCATCCTTCTTAATCCTCACAATCTGGTCTCTGTTCTTTCGTCTCTCCCTAATGTATCTGAAGAAGTCCTTTTCTCCATCTTTGATGCCCCATGCCAGCCTCAGCTCTCTGACCAGCCTGGTTACCTCCCTGGACTTGTTCGTATACTCTTTCTCATCCTCCTCTCCTCCCGATTTCTTAAGTCTCTGAAATGCTATCCTCTTGGCCCTCACCCCCTCCATGACCCCCTGAGTTAACCAACTGGGCTTCTTTGCCCTACCCTTCCTGCTACCTGTCCTTGTACATATCCCTGTAGCCTCCGCCAGCCCTGTTTTAATAATCTCCCACTTTTGACAAGCATCCATGTTAAGTTTAATAACAGCAAGATGCCCACCCACAATTTCCCCCTCCCCATTTTAAAGTCCGCCCCCTTAAATTCAATCACCCTGGTTCCTGTGCCTCCTTTCTCCCTTCCCATATTAAGCATGAACCACACCGTGCAGTGGTCACTCCCAGCCAGAGGGTCCTCCACTGCCAGATCCCTTACAACCTCTCCATTTGATAATACCAGGTCCAGAGTTCTTCCTTCTCTAGTCATCTCGTAGACCAGCTGTCTAGAAATTTATACTGGTTCCTCCACATGGTCGATCTGGTATTGTCATTTTCTAACTGCGGGAAGCTGGACATCCAGCAGGGACATTTATTTGCATCTTTTGGGGCCGAGAGGGAGAGCAGCTTTTTGTAAAGGAGGGAGGTTGAGAGTCGTTGTGCTGCTAAAAATAGGAGTTCCTCCCATGAGTTGTGGTTTGATAGATGCCATGGCTTCGGTCCTAGAGACTGTATGATAGTGTGATGTAGCTGGAGGAAGAAGGTGAAGGGAGGTATGTGATGAAGGTATTGTAAGTTATGAAGGAGTCATTTTGGATGAGCTGGTCCAGTTGCAGGTGTGGTGGGAGATTAAGATGTTTTGCTTGCATTGGTTTGTTTTAGATCCTGATGTTTGGGTTACCAAACACTGGCTGGTTGTGCATTCGGTTAGGTTTTGTTTTTAGGAGTCTGTGGAGTTGTTTGGAAATTAGTTGGGAGGTGCCTACTGAGGTGTGTCTTACGGCGAAAGGTAGTTTGGCATGTGGTATGTAGGTTATTGCTGCAATGTTGATTTGTGCCTGCCAGCACGGCTCGACTTCCATTTGGAGCCACTACAGCATATAGCTTGTCGGCAACCCTCTCACATCATGGGCAAGCTGTATGCTGCAGTGGCTCAAATGAAGTCGGCTTCCGATCTGTTGAAGCCTGGTAACTGTGCAACAATATTTCGCAACCACATCTCTTCTCTGAGAATTTCCTGCATGGAGGGCTAGGTAGCACAGGTATAGTCCAGAAGTTGGAGCCCCCTGGGCTTTCTGGGAGGTCAGCTTGTGAAAACCCCTACGCAGTTTCTTGTTGCTCCAAAGGAAAGCTGTGATCGCAGCTCTCAGTTTGGTTAACCTCTGCACTGGGATGCAGATGTCTAACATTCCTATCGAGTATAGCAATCTAGGCAGGATGTTCATTTTGATAATGCTAATTCTTGCCCAGAGTGTTAGTGGAAGTGCCGCCCATCTGGTCAAATTGTGCTTGATTTGAGTGAAAAGAGGGGCTAAGTTCTGAGAGTGGAGCATTCTTTTACTGTCGTTAATGAGATCCAGAGGTATTTGATAGCGTTGGGGGACCATGTCTCTCCCCATCTTGTTGCCTCTTGCCTGTTTATTCTATTTTTCAGTGGCATGATGTTAGTTTTGGTTAGGTTAAGCTTGTACCCTGATGAGCGACCGAAGGCATGTAGTATGTGTAACGCCTCTGGGATCGACTGGGTGGGGTTTTCTAAGTGTAGTAGAATATCATCTGGATACGCTGAAATTTTGTATTTTTCAGGACCTATTGATATGCTCTGTATCTTATCCTCTTGCAATATATTTCTTGTTAGGGGCTCCAGGTAGAGGTTGAACAAGTATGGTGAGAGGGGACAGCCATGTCTTGTCCCGTGGCATAGGTGGAAGGGCGGTGAGTTAATTCCATTGCATCTGATGGATGTTGTCAGATGAGAGTATAGTAGTTTGATCCAATCCACAAATTCCTCGGGAAAACCAAGGTGTTCTAGGGTGTTAAACAGAAATTGCCAAGAGACCCTATCAAAAGCCTTTTCAGCATCAAGTGACATTAGGACAGCAGGATGTGGTGCATCTCTGGTGGCAGCCATCAGGTGTGCAATTTTCCAGGCATGATCTGATGGAAAGTGACCCTGCATAAACCCTACCTGTTCCACTCTTATTAGGTTCTGCCATATTTTGCTTACTCTGATGGCCAGTATCTTTGCCAGAATTTTGATGTCTATATTGAGGAGGGATATTGGGTGATAGCTTGCCATGAGTTCTGGGTTCCTCCCCAGTTTTGGGAGTAGAGTTATGGTGGCCCCTTGCAGGGCAGGGTATGGTGCCTAAGTCTCATATGCCTCGTTAAACAGTCAGAGGACGGAACCTGTTATAAGTTGGGCTAGACCTTTATAAAAGTTTGGTGAGAGACTGTCTGGTCCTGGGGCTTTGTCCGGTCTTACCTCCGATATGGACTGGCTAATTTCTTGTGCAGTAATTAGTGTTTTTAAGCTGGCTGCTTGCTCGGGTGCAAGTTTGGGTAGATTTGCCACTTCTAGAAATTTTTTGATGTCTTTTTCTGGCACCGGTGGTGCTGCCTTGTAGAGGGTTTAGTAATATTTGGCAAATTCCCTGGCTATTGCTCGGGAATTAGTGATCAGGTCAGCTGTTGGGTTCTATCGTATTCCCTTTACCATTTTGTGCACCTCTTGTTGTTTTAACCGCAGTGCTAGTAGTTTCCATGCTTTCTCTCCCGTATCGGGTTTTGGCCCCTAGGATGGAGTATACTGTGAATTCCCTTAGGTTTTCATTGTATTTAGCTCGGAGGGTCTGTATATTGAGCCAATCCTGTTCCGGTGAGGACCAAGTCAGGGTGTGTTCCAGGGTTCCGATCTCCTGGAGTAGTTGGGTGTTTTCTTGATCTCTTTTCCTTTTTCTAGTTGAAGATAGCCTGATTAATTCCCCTCGGATAGTGCATTTATATGCTCCCCAGATGGGGGCATAGTTTTTTACTGAGCCCGTGTTCTCCTTGAAAAAAATTTTCTGTGCAGGTTTTAATTTTGTCTAGTGTGAGGGGATCTTTTAGTTGTGAGTTGTTAATTCACCAGATTCGATCCCTGTCTGAGGAGTCTGGGAGTTCAAAGGTGAGGAGATCGGTGCATGGTCCGACACTACCTTTGCGAGTATATCACAGCGTTTTGTGCCTGCGAGGATTTCTGGTTATGTTAGGAAGTAATCTAGTCTGGACCATGTGTTGTGGACCTGGGAATGGAATGTATATTCTTTAACCCCTGAGTGTAGTACCCCACATGCCTCCAGTAGCCTGAGGGAGTCCTGCAGTTCGTTCAGGGCCCGTCTGTTTTGTGAGAAGCCGTATTTTCATGGGTGAGATCTGTCCAAGTTTGGGTCCTGTACTAAGTTCCAGTCCCCTGCCAGGATCAGCGGAAGGGGTTCAAGGCCAGCCAGCTCCGCTAGGAGAGCTGTGTACACTTGCAGGTCTTCCTTGTTGGGCCGTAAATAGATGCCATAATCAGATCTGTTCTGTCTAGCATGCCTATTAGTGTTATGTACCGCCTGTTTGGATCGGTCAGTTGGTTCTTTAAAGTGAAAAGTGTTTTACGGCTTATTAAGATAGCTGTCTCCTCCCCCCTTATTGTCTACCCCTGCAGCGTATGCCTGGCCCACACATTCCCTGTGCCAAACATGTGCATGTGATGCAAGGGTATGTGTCTTCTGCAGGAACACCATACTGGGGTTTGTTTGTTTGTTTCAGGTGGCGAAGTACCTGGTGACATTTTTCTTTGTTTTGGGCCCCTTTTATGTTCCATGAGATGAAGTTGAGTTCTGTGCCTGTCATTTCGGGATATGCATAAGTTGTGCCTCTGTTAGTGTTCTCTGCCTGTTGCATGTGGGGGTTCACTGGGTTATGGTCTGCATATATGGGGGTGGTCTTGATGTGTCGCCCAGTACAGGATGGTGGTCTGGTGAGGCCCTCCACCCTCAATGACCAGGGCCCACTCCATCTGATGCATACGCTCTGGAAAAGACAGTATTCTTCGTAACCTTTTTAAATCAGTGGCTAGTGGATAGGGACTTTATAGACTACTAACTAAGCTACAATACCATGCAACACAATACAGTGCCTCATTCAAGTTGTGTCTTACAATAAACCTTGGTGTGAAAAAAAGATGGAAATAAGAAACATGTTTTTCATAATGTTAAAGTCAGCCACAGACATACATACACAAACACAAAAAACAATATAAAAACAAATATGGAAGTCAGTGGGACCCGTCCTGACTCCTGAACAGCCAAGGTAATGGCGGGCGTACCTGGCCCCCTACACTTCTTGTTCAGAGAATGTCTCCTGCAAGAGCTCTCCTCAGGCTGCGAGTCCTTTCTTTTGAGTGTACCCAGTAGCTCTTTAGTGGGTTGGGCTGATATTCTTGTTAGTTAGCCTGAGATGAAATCCAGGACTGGATGAATGCCAACTGGCTAAAGTTGAACGCCGGTAAGACTGAGGTTTTGGTTGTGGATCCGGGGCGTGGGACAGGTGGGTTGGGGTCTGGTCAGCCCTCTGGCGTATTACTGGGGGGGGACCCGATCCTTTCCTCTGAACGGGTGCGCAACCTTGGTGTGGTACTTGACGACGGGCTGACCCTTCGTCACCAGGTGTCAGCTGTCGTTAAGTCCGCATTTTACCATCTTAGGAATATTGCCAGGGTGAAACACCTCGTTCCATCCAGCGATTTACCCGTGTTGGTCCATGCCTTTGTGACATCTGCCCTTGACTACTGCAACTCCCTATACTTGGGCTTCCTGGGGCTGATATCCGCCACAGCTAGTGCAGAACGCTGCTGCAAGATTAATGACGGGGTGACTAGAAGGACACATATCACCCCTCAGCGCGATCTGCACTGGCTGCCTATACAGTGGCGGATCACCTTTAAAGTAGGTCTTTTGACCTTCAAAGCCCTGCAGCGGACTCGGCCCTGATTACTTGAAAGAGCTTGTTCCTTACTGCCCTTTGCGATAGCTCTGCTCAGCCTATCTAGGGGTTGCTAGAGGTTCCAAGGGTTATACTGAAGTCCTCTGGGGCTAGGGCCTTGGTTTTGTGGCCCTACCCTTTGAACTCTCTCTGCCTCGCCGGCTTAGGAGAAATGCGCACACTGGAAGTTTTTAAGCGGGACTTTAAGACTTTCCTATGGAAAAAGGCTTTTATTGACTGAAGTTTGTTTGTTTTGTCGATTTTATTTGTATATTTTGATTTTATGTTCTGTTTGTACAGCGCCTTTGTTTCTGAAAGGCGCTGAATAAATAAAGTTATTATTATTATTATTATGTGGCCGGTCATTGTAGCTGTGGATGGTCATCCTCTCCCTTCCCTACCCCCGTTTGCCCCAGTGAAACAGAAGCGCTGTCCGACCCATTTTGGTGGGTCTGAGGCATCCTTTATTAATAGTGTTGTTGGTTTGGATTATGAGACGGCCTGTTCCTGGAGGGCATTATATCCACAATGCTGTGCCTCTCCCATCTGGTAGGTGTCTCTGCCACCCCCCCCATCCATCCCAGAAATGTGGAGCACCTGTGTTGTGGTTGGGTTTTTGTCCCTCCCTCCAGTGCATAAGAATCATGTAGGGTGCTCTCCGGGGAAACCAGATTGTTGCATGTCCGGCGGCACTCATTTTGGTTTCCCTAAGCTGTAGGGGGTTGTGGGTGTCTTGGGATTGTATCTTGTTGCCCAAGGCATGTGTCAGCTTGGAGAGCCGCCCCATCTCCCTGTTCAGTTTCTAGGCCTATCATGCCTCTTACTCAATATTAGCCAGCGGCTGTGGGGAGAGTGAATGGTCATTCATGAATAAGGTCTCCTCATGCCTCCACTGCCACTGTCGTGCCCCAGCTTGGGTTCAGTCAAGGGGTTGAAGCCTGATGTCTCCGAGGCACTTTCTCCCTGAAGAGACGTTTAAGCTAAAAGTTTGTCCCACGTCCTAAGAAAAGGATTTGTGGTGTCAAGAGAGTCTTCCTGGTTCCCAGCAATAGTAGCAGAGCCTCGGTGATGATTCTGTTTGCTCATGCAAAGCACAGAATTGCACAGGCTTGTAAACCAGTAGAGAGAACCATACAAAACATCATACAAACTAATTCTAATAAACAACAGTATTGTCACTGCAAGTTCCTTTAGTGATTGTGCACCTCTATATAAAGCCTTGAGATGGCTGGAGAGAGCAAACGAAGTGCTGAGTATGCAGTAATATATTTGGGTCAAAAAAACTGCTTATATGTAGCAAAGCAAGTCTGTTTACTGGTCACCGAGTTCTATGCCAGTCTTGTGAAAAAGTTCAGTATTCAGTCTATGTCGGCCCCTCCAAGCTTTTTAGCGCGTTTTGAGAGTTTGCTGGCCGGGAGTATAGTTCCTCCCTTAAATAGCGAGGCTCTGAATGCTTGTGCTACTTAGTGTGGGATGCTACATGACTAGAATGGAGTCTAGTAGGATTTTATGCCAGAGTTATTAGTCTTACTCTTGAGTAAGGTGAGGAGTGGTGGAAAGACTGGGGAGAGGAGCCTTGAGTGCCTCGTAACCTCCAGATAGCATAGCTGTGATCTTGGTGCTCGCACCTCTTCACACACACACATACACACACACTTGTAATCCCCTGAGAAGGGATGACCAGTACACACCACGAGCCTTTAATCAGGTCCAAATAATTTTCTGTGTAGTGATCAGCGGGCCCATTTTCTCCACACTTTCCGGCTATACACTCCCATTGGCTTCACTCTGCACTGTGATGCATCCCTGTGCCTGCAACCTGCAACTTGATTGAGCCCTATCGGCATTCAGGTTGGGCAATGTGGAGTAGTTGAAAGTGGCGTTGTTCTCCATGGAAAGTTGTTACTTGGACCTCAGGTTGGTGCCCACTGTGCCACTATGGAGAGGATCAGAAGTGTTCGCCATTCCCTGGCAGGTAGAAAGGTACATTTGTTGATTGGTGTTGTGGGGGGCTGGCGACTTTCCTCTTAGACTGAGGCAAGTTAATCAGGCTGTGTAAGCTGGATGGGCCTGGGCTCCCTGTGGTCCATGGGGAAGGCTATTCGTAGCTAGCAAGAATGTTTTTTTTTTGTTTTGTTTTTTTTAGGTGCAGGGCCATAACTACACCTTTTAAAGTATGTGGACTGGGTAGAGGGGTCCTGGACGTGTGACTGTCACCTTCCCCATCTCAGTGAGTCACCCAGTTATCATAAGTTAAAGTCTGCTAGTACCGGTGGTTGTCTCAAATCGTGCACTCATATCTGGCTGATGGTAAGGGTACATTTTATTATTCAGTGGTGCTGAGCAGTGGACCTTACACAGGGTGGCTTTTTGGGGCTGTGGGTATAGGGCTGGGACTCCATGGAATCCCCAGATGTTTCCTAGAACAGACGTCCGGCGGTTGAGAGGGGTGGTCAGCTGTCATGCATCTGGCCAAGTTATTGGCAGGGCAGTGTCCCAAAGGGAACAAAGGATTCCTTGGTGGGATATTTCAGTATGTCAACAAGAAAGGCAATAAAAAGGCTGTGGTTCCACCATGATAGAGGGTCTGGTCCCTCCTAGACAAAGTTCAGAGACCTTCCTGCCTATGTTATGTGGAGCCTTGGGCATTATAGCAGATCCTTTCCTCCCCAATCGCTGAAATCCATATGTAGGGCATTTGGTCATGATCAGAGTGAGAGCAGATTGTGTTTAAAAGTTTTAATCCAACCCCGATGGCATTTCTTGGGTGTAGATTGTGGTACAGAGTTTAGACGATTTTATATGGAGCAGAGGGGAAGATCCAAGAGGGAAAAAAAAAACAGTACTCACCAATCATGTTGACATGCTTTACATTCTGCTCCGTGGGTCCTTGTTAGTCAGGTGGGGCTTTGAAAACAATAGTGGGAGAAGTCTAGGGAGGTCTTTGCGGATGCATCTGCATTTGGGAATTCATGTGTTTCTATGACTACTCTTATGACGAGCCTTGCTGGGTGCAACATGCAGTACAGGTCACGGGCTTGGTATCGAGTTTTTTTAATGTCCTGGTATGCTCTCTGCCTGTCCCAGACCTCAGGTGTCACATCCAAGAAAATATGGAAACATTTTCTTCTCCATTCCAGGTGCCCCTTTTCCGTGCCTGGTCCATGATGTGGAGTATGTCATGGAAGTAGAGGCACCTTACAATGATGGCCCTGGGTCTATCATCCTGGGATGTTTTCCAGCGAAACAAGCAGTTAGCCCATTCAATGGCATAGTTGGTGCTTTGCAGGGGCTGACCCAGTGCTTCTAGTAGGAGTTGCTGGATGAAGCTCAATAGGTTGAACTCTTCCACCTGTTCTGGTATTCCTACCAAAACTAGGTTTTTGCTGTAGTCTCCCCCTTCATGCTCGAGTTTGTCCTCCAGCTTAGACACTTTTTTCCTAAGTTCCAGGACTTCTGTGCTCTCCTGGTTCTGTCGGTCTTCTACTGAGCTAATTCTGCTCTCTGCGTCGGCTACTCTCATTGATAAATTCTCCAGCACCGACTTTACAGTTTTAAAATCTGAGACTAGTTCACCCAGTGATAGCATTACCATTGTTATTTCGGAGAGGAACTGATCGAGTTTTGCAGACAGATCTTCAGTGGTAATGAGTTCAGTAGGCGATTCCTGCTTATGCCTTTTGGGTGGTTGTCCTAGAGGTGGGTCCGCGGTCACACTGAAATCCATTTGTTGTTGCTCCTGGTCATTCATTTTGCCTGAAATTTGATATTTCATTCAAGGGCACTTATATCTAACTAAATCTTCTGAGATGGATCGAAAAATTGAAGGTTTGGATTACAAAAGCCACGGATTTTGTGCGAGGCTCACGGAGCTCTAAGAAACACGACCGTTCAGCTAGCGCTTATCACATGACTCCTCTCCCCCAGCCATATGTTGAACTCCCTAATACGTCCTTTCCTGGCTGTACTCACACAGTGTACTGGTATCGCCTCTGAGAAGGCCAACGACTCCCCTATCTCCTCACACAGCCTTCCCATATCCTCACACCTCCCACTCACTACCTTCCACTGTTTCCCCTGTCAGGTCGTTCATCCCTACATGCACCACTATATGCGGTTTCTTCCTACCCCTCCTTACACACTTTAGAATTGACTACCATGCCCCGCTTGCCGTTAATCCAGGTATAGACTCCACCCATATGCAACTATGCCGTTTCCCCTTGCTGCCCCATCTGATTCCTTTAAGTATGGCATCCCCCACCACCAATACACCCCCCCTCCCTCTTCATTCCTCAACCCCCATCCCCACCCATTTACCTACGTTTCCATTTCTAGACTCCCGTGCATTAGTATCTCTACCGTTTGCCCCTGCAGTCCCCCCCACCCTATCCCTGACCTGTCCCCAACAGTTAGAATGTAGGCTCTAGTAATTCAGAAGAGTGTAATTAATAAGGGAAAATTCATGGTCATCTGAAGTTTTTAAATTTTAGAGATTGAGACTCCCAAAATAAAAAAACAAACAAAAAAAAAAAACTGGGAGTCCCAGACCAAAATGTTTGCTTACAGCTTATAAAGTTTAATGGTTTGGGCCTTTTACGCTCCACAGAAGAGGCCCGTTAAAGTAAGCAGCACTCGTGACCTGGAATTTATTTATTTAAAGGTTTTACCAAGAAGGCATGCTGAGCAGACTACTGCTCGATTCCAGGTACGTCCTGGGGGTGGATGGGAAATACAAACATAATTAAACAGTGTACACAAATCTTAGAGAGTTTGAGGTACTTAGGGTATGCAGACATAGCAGCAGTGCAGGGCATATAGCAATACAGAATAATGTACAGTTACATACAAGGTATTTAGCATATCCATACAATATCAATTTACATTCATGACAGGAGGGGCTGGCTCAAGGGCTATAGGCTGACCCAGGAGCTAAGGCTATAACCACATTAAATGTCACTGTACAGTCACATGTAGGACTAGGCAGGCCCTGGAGCTAGGACTGAGGCATACATATGCAGATAGAGGAAAAGTGAGCTTTGAGAAGGGCACTGAGGTGATGTCTAGTGTTGGCATGCCAAACATCCGCAGGGAGGGAGTTCCAAATTTTAGGCATACAAAATGAAAACATTGACTGGCCTGCCGTGGTAGACATGCATGGAACTGACAGAAAGCATGAGTCATTATTTTGGGGTGAGTACACCAGGAGGTGGAGGCTAAGATGAATGAGTCGAGATATTGGGGGAGGATTTGTCCAATTTAGATGTGATGCTAGCATAGTGAGCGAGCCACCAGTCCTGAAGCGAGGGGAGGGGAGGTCCAAGGTCCGGTAAAGAACGCAATGATGGGTGGTGGGTGGACAGTCTAGGGCAAAGCGATAGAAGGAGTGGAAAAGTGGGTCCAGTCTGTCTAGAGAGGACTTGGGGGCAGCGCTGTAGACTACGTCACCATAGTCAAAAATAGGGAGACTCATCTTCAGCACAATGGCACGGCGAGCTGGTAATGGGATGCAGTCACGGTTGCGGTACAAAGCACCAAGCTTGGGGTGAAGCTTTTTGTGGAGGGCATCAATATGTGCTGACAAGTCCAGGTGCTGGTCCTGCCAGACCCAGAGATATCTGAAGGAGGAGCAAGTCTCCAGGGAAGTACCATCTAGGGTGTGAAAGGTGGAGGTGAAGAGGAGACGCAAAAGTCTCTGCCTTGTGCCAAAGGTCATGGAAAGTTTTCTTGGCACTGAGGAAAAGTTGATCTGAGCGAAACCAGCACTGAACATCATTGAAGTCCTGCTAAAGTCTGGTCGCCACATGAGAGGACGAGGGGCTGGATGCATACAGTACTGTATTATCCGCGTACATGTGAATAGATGTGTGTGGGCAGTCAGTGGGCAGATCATTGAGGAAGATGGAGAACAAGAGCGGGCCAAGGACCGAGCCTTGAGGTACCCCAGTGGTAACAGGGAGAGAGGCAGAGGTAGTGTTCCCAATTCTGACTGATTGGGATCTGCCTACCAGGTATGAATGGAACCAGCTGGTGGTCACACATGACAGCTCTGGGAGAGAGAGAAAGAGAGAGAGAGAGAGAGCTTTGTTAGGAGAAGTGAGTGAGAGACAGTGTTGAAGGCTTTAGCCAGGTCGACAAAAATGGCGAAGATGTTGTGGCCACTGTCCATCCCTTTGAGGATGGAATATGCGAGTCTTAGGAGAAAGGTGGTGGTGGAGGGGTACTTCCTAAAACCAGACTGGAAAGGTGTGAAGAAAGAACAGGAGTCAAGGAAGGAGGAGAGTTGTGAGAGGACTAGTTGTTCCTGTATTTTGGCAAGGATTGGGAGTAGGGAGATCAGACAGTAATTCCCTGGTGCAGAGGGGTCACCGCCTTTAGGAAGAGGGAGGTCTGTGGTGTGCTTCCACTCAGTTGGGATAGAGGCAAGAGAGAATGAGAGGTTACAGAGGGAAGCTAAAGGTATGGCGATGGTTGGAGCAGACAAATAGAATAGTCTGGAGTCCAGTCAGTGGGGCAATGGTCCTTAGAGGGATTAAAGGCCAGGAGAAATAGATCTAAAGGTGAAGGAGAGGCCAGAGGGGGGAGCTTGCCTGTGGGGGGTGGTAGAAGGGGTGTTCGGATCGGGAGGGAGGCCAGAAATGAGGAAGTACATTCTGTAAAAAAGGAATTGAACTGAGATGCCACCTCCAGTGGGTCTGTGATCATGATGCCTCCTATATTTAGAGCAGGGGTGGGGGGCTGCAATAGAGGGAAGAAAAAAGAGATTTAACCACCTTCCAGAATATAGCTGGTTGGCCTAAGTTGGAGTGGAAGGTGTCTAGGAAGTAGTTGGCTTTTGCCTTGCAGATTTGTCTAGTGCAGGTATTATGCAGGGCAAGATACTTTTGTTTGTGCATGGGCGAGCTGGAGACCTTGAAAGCCTTCAAAGCCTGATCCCTGGCCTTGATAAGTACCATGATATCTGCTGAGATCCATGGTAAGTGGGCTCCCCTCACCCAAGCTCATCTTAGTGGGGCATGGAAGTTCCAGACTGCAAGAAACCTGGTCTTGAAGTACTCCAAAGCAGAGCTGACAGAAGTAGCCAGGGGAATGCAGGACTAGTCTGTGTTAGCTAGGTCATATAGAAGAGATGCAAGGTTAAGGGACTTACAGGATCTTGTTAGGATGATTTTTGGGGGTGGGGCCTTGGGCCTGTGAATTTTCCTTACTATGAAGATCATGTGATGGTCGCTTAAAGAGTTCGGTAGCAGTTCTGAGGAGAGTATCCGATGTGGGTGGGAGGCAAGGGACCAGTCCAAAAGAGAGTGGTTCACTGAGTTGGGGTTAGTACGTGTGGGCTCAGTGATCTGCTGAGATAGGTTAAGGGCTGTCACCTGGCTGCGCAGTTTGGAGCTAAAGCCTGATAGCCAGTTCTGGTTGAAATCACTGAGGATATGTATTTCACCCCTGGAAGCCAGGTAAGCTAGGGTTTTCAGGTGTTCCGTGGTAGAGGGTATAGTGGAGTCAGGAGGGCAGCAGAACCCAGCAATAAAGACTGGGCTAGTTTGGGGGAGGGAGAGTTTAATCAGTAGAGTTCTGATAGTGCAGCTCAAGAACATGGATGCAACGTGTTGCTTAGTGCTGCATCACAGGTAGTACATGTCATTAGTGTGACACTTGGCCAGCTGGTTATGATTGTTGTATGATATCTGTAATATAAAAATACAGTATGTGAACCTGTGCTTCCATGGGTGCCCCCCACCCCCCAAGTTTCAGTGAAGCTACAGGATATGTAAACTGACCAGGAGATCACTGCAATGTAATCAACTTCCTTGAGAAATTGCATTTTATGGTCACCTGCCAGAGGATAAGCCTAATAAACTTTTATGACATTTTAAGAGGAACAGGCCATTGATACCAACATGGTGTTAAAAGCTGTAAAACCCTTTAAATCTGCCTTGGGAACAGGAAACCACACAAGAGCAAAGAGAAAATGTTTAAGCGGTCATATTTAGGAAGTGCATTTCCTTCTGATGTGACATTATTTAACATACCTTCTGCTACAAAATCATGTTTGGAATTTTTAATTCTAAAAAGGAGGAGCTAGATGACTCACCAAGGGGGTTGGGAGATGGGGTTGAAATATATCCTTGTAACTGGAGAATATTTATTTAATTTTTGTTGACCGGCTAAGTGCACTAGACAAATCCTGCCTATTTTCAGGCATGACCTGGGGGAGGGGGACACAGATGAATGCCAACTGACATTGAACCAGATTAAGCTGTTGGTGGTATTTTTAGTGAATGAGGGAAATTTGGCCAGGACACCGGGGAAATTCCCCTACTCTTTTCGATAAGTGCCATGGGATCTTTAACATCCACCTGAACTACCACCAATCCAGGCAGATGGGACCTCGGTTTAACATCTCATCCGAAAGATGGCACCTCAGAAGTGCAGTACCCCTCTCATGCTGCACTACAGTGTCAGTACTGGGATATTAACCCAAGTGCCAGATGTGGGAACTGAACCCACAGCCCTCTGATCTCCCGGCCTCAGAAGCGAGTATGCTACCTACTGAATATGAGATTATTTTGATATGAGATTATTTTGGTACTCTAGAGAGAGACACACAGTTCTCTACCTTTCAAGGCACATACAGAGGTAATACATTAGATAGAAAAAGTCAAAATGTATTGTGGTGGGAGTTTTTCTTTTGTACTTTGCTCTTGTTCTTTTACAAGATTGTGATCTCTTGGATATATTGTTCTGTGTTTGCATTTTTCATATTTTTATCATCTTTTAGTAAATTTTTTCTTTTCTCAAGATAATGCCTGGGCATGTCTTCCAAGTTCTTTTTGCATGTGATGTATATGTGGTTAAGTTTGACAGCTGTTCTGAAGGGTTTGATGGTGTTACTAAACTGGGAATAGGTACGACTATACCCAAGGTCTCTCAGAGTTACAAGGGTTCATTTTGGAAGCCTGGCTTGGTGCCCCTGGCGAAAGATTGTACCGCAATCCCCGAAGAGTGTACACATCCGAGCCTGTACATTGGGTATGCTAGCATAAGGTTCACAGTTTGAATCCCCCCAGAACTTGAGACTAAAGGTGATTCGGACCCAAAAGCAGACAGGAGGGTTACTCTGTCTGTTACCTGTTCACACTATTGCGTTCTGAGGTTTGCACTGTGGGAGCAGAGGGCCTGACCTGCTGAGTGCATGTGTGACAGTAAAGGATGAGGGTACTGACATTTTAAAACGTCTGGCTGGTTTCTCAGACCCATCCTATATTGCAAAGCCATGCACAGCTTCCCTTTGGGCCTGCAAACAGTAGCTGCTCTAGTCTAAACTCAGTTTTAAGAGGACATCTGACATTATATTCTGGGGAACTGCTACCCGTTGGCAAAACTGGCATCACTGAAAAAAACATACTGGGTTCATTTGTGCCATCAACACCCATCCTTAGAAACAGAATTTGGACAATAAGAGCCATGACGAAACCCAATGCAATAATAGTGATATCTAGACACAGCTGGAGAGTTCTTGTTCTTGCCTGTCTGTCTACTGTATGTCATTTAAACTATACCATCAAAACTAAAACCCACAGGTGTACTTAACCAGCCACACCTATGAAAAGTATTAAAAAAACCGTATACACACACACGCAATTTCCAACAGCCTGACATAATTCAGGTCTCACAAAAGCAATTTACTGCTAGCAAAATCCATGGTAAAGGAATGTGCTACAAGTGGTTTATTAACGTTCATTTTAATGGGCAAAGCAACAAATATATTAGAACACAAGTTGGAAAGATCTCAGTAACTTTGTATCCAAATATACTGTACTAACAGCCTACATTACAGACACCCTCTGAAATTACACAAGTATTTTGAAAGAAACATGTTAGAGCACCAACAATTTCTTCACGAGAACAACAGTCAGTCATTCCACAGGTCTTTGTCACTCCAGACAATTTGCTTTTTGGAGTAAATGAATGTCTATTCACATGCAGCTTTAAAGTTCCTTTCAAAGCAGCAGAATACCCCCCTAACAAAAGGGGAGGCCTCTTTGTATTTAAAATTGGTTGCACTACTTAAGTAATGCAAGGCGATTCCTACAATACGAGTGACCCATGACACATGACAACTGGTATTTTTTTTTAGCGGTATTTAGTCCTCATTGATACTGACAAGGAGAGGCAACCAGACACAAAAGATTAAATATATATATTGTCAAAACAAGTTATTTAGCTGTTCGTCACATACTTTTCATGAGGCATCAAAGCACTTTTTATGTGAACTTCAAGCAGCAGTGTGTAATGTGTGATTGACTCGCACTCTGATGTTTAAAATTCAAAACCATGAGGTGTGCTAGTTTTAGGCCAGGCCCCCCCCCTTCCCCAACCACATTGGGTAGGAAGACCTCTGTAGCCCCAGCCTGATGCCAAAGGTAGCCTTTTGACGTTGTTAAGTAGGTTTAAAGTTGAATGGATAAGGCAAGCCCATTCTTATGGTTGCTTAAAAAGAGATACTATCAACCAAAATGGCCAGTTTTGGTCACATTTCAACTAAACAAGATTCTGCTTAAACAGTATGTATAAAGAATAAAGTGAGGATCCATTTACTTACTGAAAATTGGTAACCAGAAAGGGCACATTGAGCCAAGGCTAATTTCTAGGTGTGACTGGGGGAAGGGGGGGGTGCATAGGAATAAATTTAGAGAGAGAATGATGTAGCCAAAATATACAGCAAAACATTGTTCTGGCAGATATATACAGAAAATAAGATGCAAGTAAAGAACAAGAGCAGCAATACAACTATGAATACGGTATATGACTGTTTGAGCTTTCAGGCCAAGTGAATAACAAAAATGTCCACATCTACAGTAACGTGACTGATTGGGAGAACGAGTATAGCAAAAGGAATAACCAAAAATAGTCTGACTGGTGACATTATATCAAAACACAACATTTAGTATGGCTTGGTGGTACTAGATGGCAGTGTACTGCACTAATACACGGGAGACCCAAAATCAAACCTCAATCTTAACCTCCACACCTTCAAAGAGATAGTGCTCACAAGCCCTCTCTGCCGGCCAAAACCAAGTGGGCCACCGCATTACAGATCACCATTACTGATCTACAATGGTGACAGTGCTGGTTGAGAACTCGCCAGGCCTGCTGTATTCCCCAAAGCCTTCTTTTACAGAATAAAATACTGCACTTCTGGTACTATACCCCCGTACCAACTAACTGCTGTTGGAGATGTGAGGCCCCAGACGCGGATCTGCTTCACATCCTATGGTCATGTACTCTTTTGAAGTCCTACTGGGAGGCAATAATCCTACATTGTTCCCTTATCTTAAAGACGTCCCTTCCAGCAGATCTTGGTCTTTGGCTATTAGGCCTTATACCCGAGGTTCTCACTCTCCCCAAAGCCTCTACACTGTGGCTCATACAGGCCTCAGTAGAATGTAAGCGTCTTATCATACGTCGCTGGAGATCCCTAGAGGTTCCATCCCTGGTAGAGTGGCTCAGTGCCATAGAAAGGTTGGCCACCCTGACCAGGATATCTTGTGTTAAAAACCAGTGTTATAACAAGTTTGAAACACTTTGGGCCCCTTATTTAACCTATGTTGACCACAGTAACCATGCCTTGCCCTCCAGATATTCGAAGGACAAACTGAAACCCCCATGACCACCCTAGTAGCAATGGTTGCTTAATTGTTAAGACTGCAATGGCTTTTCTTTATAGCTAGCTTGAGTGTCCCACCTCCAGATGGTCATAAAGGCCCCCCCCCCATGTGAAGATGCTCTGTCGTTCTTGAGCCCGCCTTTTTAAAGTGAGTAAATACCTGTCTCTGGATTTTCTTAGTATACCTATGGTAGGATTTTCCAGGTTTAATGATGTTTCACAGTTAATACATAGTTAAGCTAGTTTTAATACAAGGACACCAGCACGATATGGTTGTTTGTATGGTGCCTCGGCTGTTCGCATTAAGTGGCATGTTTGTAACCACTTTGTCAGCCATTTGGTCTAATGGTTCTACATATGGAATAATCTGAAATCTCCTAATAAAAAGATTAGCTGCAAAAAAAAAAAAACCTACACACCTGTGGTCCAGAGCAATATACAAGGCAAAGAACACTGTTCACAGAACCAGTGGGCCAGCTTATACACTATCACAGAACCTCCTATGGTGGAATTTGGTGGTGGCACTGAAGTCATGGGTGACAATGGGATGTATGCTGGGTGGTGCCATCTACTTAGGAATGAGTGGTGGGAGGGTTCATCAACAGGGATAAAAATTTAAAATGTCCAGTCCTGTTAGCCAAGTGGTGTGGAGTGCTGAGGCCTGTGCACCTCACCTGCCTCCATGACGGTGCCCCCAGTTCAGAAACAGACCAAACTCACTCAGTAGCAGGATGGCAGCAGGAGGACTGAGCATTGATTGATGACACTCCTCCTTCAGGGAGGGGTGACAGCACCAGTTGCTGCTCGACCACCACCTAGCAGAGGCTGGGTGAAGCAGCCATGATGGCCTCCTGATTGGCTGATGGCAGGCTCTGTGTATATGCTGCAATTCAATGGCAAGCACTGCGACATGGTGTGCATGCTTGGCTGAGAATAGGGAAAAAGGTAATATGTCCAGTCACCCTGCATGATGGCCTCCCAGAGCCCTCGGATCTGTCCCCATGTCAATACCCACTGATGCGACAATGGGGTGTGGTTGTTGGGGTAGAGTGCACAGGGGACGCCCGAAGCAGTTGTAGGTGGCAACCGGAGACAAAAAAAAGCTACATTAAAAAGAAATTTCCAGACCCACAGCACATGTTGCCAATCACCACTTACCCAACCAGGAGCACAGAAAGATCCAGGTTTGTCTTACAATCTCTACAACTGGATGCATTTCTTTCCGGATGGCAGGGAATGCACACATCCCACCAAAGGGGCAAGGTCCGGAAGTATCGAAAGATCACATAGGTCTGGACAGATGACTGCAGGGATAAGTGTGTTAGAGGGGCAGCTGGGAATGTAGCTTGGTTGAAATAATAAGGTGAAAAGGAAGTGTGGAAACCAGTAAGGGTAAATGACAAAAAAAAAAACAAACACTCAGCTGTACTGTACTGCACAGCACTATCACTGTAATTAGATTTTGTTTAACTAACTGCAAGGTTTTAAGCACAGTACTATGATGTGTTTAAGACACTGACCATCCACTAACTTATATGCATCTTAGATATCATTATATGGTAGACAGAAATAATAGTACACTGTATTTAAAAAGGGTTTATGAGTGTGTGGCTGCTGCCACGACAGTGGGTGCTGACAGAAAGAAAAAATACTTAATTGTGACTAACCATACTACTAGTATTCGGTTTACATCTACACATGGGCAGTTTCCTCTGAAACATAGACTTTGACGGCAGATAAGAACCGCTTGGCCAACAAAGTCTGCCTATTTCGCTACCTATTGGATAAGCTGCAGATCCTAGTTAACCAACAACCTACTTCCTCTTACTACCCACTAGAATTGCTTTATGTCTGTTCCCATGCTTTCTTGAATTCCTCACTGTTTTTGACCCCATGATTTCCTCAGGAAGGCCGTTCCATGCATCCACTGCCCTCTCCGTGAAAAAATACTTCCTCACATTGCCCCCGAGCCTTCCCCACTCTGTCTTCAAATTGTGCCCCCTTGTTCTTGCACATCTCTTTTTTTCTGAAAGATGCTACCCTCTCTCAGTCACCAGAATGGTCTTCCAAGCTTTTTCCTTCCACTCAGTCATTTGTTCTCTGGCTCTACCCCCACTGCTCGCTGATCTGGACACTGAAACACAGAAACTGAACGCAAGCCAGGACGTGTGATCCCACTCCACAAGAGTGGTGGCAGGGAACTACAGACCAGTCAGTCTTACCTCAGTAGTGGGCAATATTATGGAGGCACTCCTTAAGGAAAGGATACTGCAACACCTGGAATCCATAGGAGCACAGGATCCAAGACAGCATGGGTTTATAACAGGAAGGTCCTGTCAAACTAATCTCATAGATTTCTTTGACTGGGTAACCAGTGTGGTGGACCAAGGGTGAGCAGGTCATGTCACCTACCTTGACTCCAGCAAAGCTTTCGATACTGTTCCACATAGAAGATTGATTAATAAGCTGGGTAGGCTCGAGGTGGGTCAGAAGTCAGTCAACTGGGTGGCAAACTGGTTGATGGGCAGAAAACAGAGAGTGGTGGTAAATGGTATACTGTCAGAAGAGATGCAAGTCACAAGTGGGGTACCTCAGGGATCAGTCCTGGGGCCAGTCCTCTTCAATATCTTCATCAGTGACATTGCAGATGGACTGGTGGGTAAGGTTTGTCTGTTCGCAGATGACACCAAGATCTGCAAAAGAGTAGATGATCCAGATGGGGTGGGCAGAATGAGAAAAGATCTGGATAAACTGGCAAAATGGTCGGAAGAGTGGCAACTGAGGTTTAACGCAAAGAAGTGCAAGATCATGCACATAGGGAAGAGAAACCCTGAAGCCACCTATACGCTGGGAGAGGAGCTGCTGGTAGTCGCAAGGGAAGAGAGAGACTTGGGCATCATCATCTCCGATGACCTGAAATCATCCAAGCAGACCACTAAAGCAGTAGGATGTTGGGGTGTATTAGTAGGGGTATCACAAGTCGTACGAGGGAGGTAATAATCCCTCTTTACAAGACACTGGTTAGGCTCCATCTGGAGTACTGTCTGCAGTACTGGAGGCCACACCTTCACAAAGACATCAACCAAATTGAGGCAGTCCAGAGAAGGGCAACCAAAATGGTGCAGGGACTGCATCAGAAAACATATGAGGACAGATTAATGGAGCTCAATATGTATACCCTAGAGCAAAGGGGGGAGAGAGAGAGAGAGAGAGAGAGAGAGAGAGATCGGTCATATGACTGAAACATTCAAACACCTTAAGGGCATTAACAAGGTGAAAGAATCTAATATGTTTCAAAATAAGAAAAATAGCAGGACAAGAGGACACATCATGAGATTAGAGGGAGGCCGATTAAGGGGAAATGTGAGGAAGTTCTTTTTCACAGAACAGGTGGTGGATACATGGAACGGCCTATCTTAGGAAGTGGTGGATATGAATATAGCGCAGGGCTTCAAACAGGCATGGAATAGGCATAAGGGAGCAATATAGATGAGTATGAATAGCTAGGCCATTGACAGAGCAAAGGCTGATGGCACATTCATAAGGTAGAAAAAGAAATGGGCAGACTGGATAGGCCTTGCGGTCCTTACCTACCATCAACTTCTATATTTCTATGGGCGGTTAGGTGAGCCATGTGGATGGAACTGGATAATAGTAGTAGAATTATGGTTACAAGTACTGTACATAACCTATTCTTCTAAGTAGATTCAGTTCATTAGCCACACTTAAGCAGACTATAAGCATTCCTCTGGGACGAAGACACTAGGTGTGTACACCAAGACCGTTAGGTGCATGGAGACTGGGGCACAGAGGACTCAAAAGCAGCGTCTCAGCTACTTTGCAAGTCAATGAGTAATATGAGATAAAGGTGTCTGCATTGGACCGGGCAGCAGTCCTACATTTCTCAAAGAGGAGGATGTACCTGGCTGCAGCAAGAGGCAACAGTTTATCTGACAGAGTGAGCCCATATCCATCTCTGGTGGCTCCTTCCTAGCCAACTAATAACAGATTGCAATTCAGGATGGGATCCACCTGCCAATGATCTGCGTGGCTGCTGGTCTGCTCCAAGAGTGTCTCAAACAGCCTGCAACTGTATCTAGCCACAATTACAGCACTGCTGGCCTAAAGGATGCCCAAGTGCTCTCCCATGAAGATCCAGTGGCAAAGATGGTCCTGTTTCCTGGAATCCTTGCCCATGGGCTTCAAAGATTCTTCCTGTATCTTGGCCTTATAAAATACTGTGTCTGCCACTAGACCCCCCCAGAGAAAGTTGCTTAATGAACTCAGTGTACATACAAAGCTAAAAGTAGGTAAAGATACGGAGACCATCAAGTTCTTTCTGGAACCCTACCTAGAAATTACTGCCCTTTTATCCTCCCCATTTTTCCCTTTAATAAGTCACTGAAATCATTCCTGCCAGCTTTAAACCCAGGAATGGTGCCTGTATTGGCCACTGTGCTAGGCAAGCTATTTATCTTATTCATTACTCACTCCATGAAGCATTTCCTCACATATTTCTTGTATTTGACCTTCACCCTCCCAGAGGACAATGTGTTTGTGGTCCACCCACTATGAAGGAGGTATCACAAGGGTGGACACTCCCAGATAAGGAGATTTAGGCCCACCACCATTGAAAACTGCTAACCAGATGCAGAGTCCTTCTCCACAGCTTCCATAAGTATAGGATTCCACCTTCTACACTTTGCCCAGTTGAGTGTTGAGAGTTAACGACATCTTGTTCAAAAGCAATACAAAGCAAATAAAGTTGCTCATAGAAGCAGCTTGACAGATGCAGATGCTTTCTGTGTCCTGATCATGGGAAATCTCCTGGCCAAGGACCCATCTCCAATCAGCCTGACATGCCTGCCCCACCACTGGGATGGTTTTAAGGTCAGTGGAAGAATGACCATGATAGCAGTCTACCCATCAGTAGTGCCCTTTTGGTTGTCAGTTCTAACTTTGCCCACCCTTGAATGGCTAGAATGGATTGTTGACCAACATGGAGTGGTCCAGTTATAATCTCCACAGACTTGCCCAGTAACTCAACTGGTGGTCTGGTCTCAGACGGCAACCGACATAGTGAGACTCTGAAGAGAGAGAGATCGAGAGCAGCCTTTTGAGCGGCTTTGAACCCTTGATCGGTGTGGACTCTTCTTGGGTCTTTGGCATCTGAGAAGAGATTCTTCATTGTAGCAGACTGGATACTTCCATCCAGGATGAAGGGACAATAACTGGTGAATAATGAACTGAAGATTCTTCTTAATCTCCAAAAATAACTACCACATTTCCCACGAGTCTGGCACTTCCACTTCCAGTCTTAATTCCCTTCCCAAAGGTCAATAATGGACACATGCCTGAAAGACTTCAAGTTCCACGGACTCCACTACGAGCTGAGCATGAAGCTAGGTTTCCAGCTTACCCACTGCACACAGGCCCCAAACAGACTTGGTCCATTCCTTAAGCACCAGTGCCTGGCAATCCTGGATCATCTGCAGGTGTGCAGCAATACAATAATGGCAGGTACTCGTGTTGTGATTAAGGCCTAAATGATGCACGTCAGCATCATCATCAATTATGTCTATTAATGGCAGACATACTAAAGTAAACTTGAAAATCATGCACATTTTAAAACCCATTTACTTTTCTGGTCCTAAGTGTTCACAGAAAAATGTGAAAGTGTCACAATGCACAAAAAGACTCAAAAGACAAATTGAAACTGTTGAAAATGGACAAAAAGCCTGAAAACTGTAAAACTCCTATTCACTAGCAGAAGCTGTGAAGGAGATGACCTGTCTGTTCCAGCATAAAGAAATATGGGAGCAGTTGGAGCAGAGCCAGGGGACACACGATTGAATGGTAGAAGGTGTCAAAGCTTCAACACACTGTTTTGCGGACTGAGCATGTTCAGTGGAAACTGCCCAAGTGTGGATACTGAACTGATCCAGGTTGTCAAAATCAGGACACCCACACCTGGTTCTATAATGCTTTTTCCAAAGTGTTCAGGCCAGCTAACAGCACCCCCAGTGCAGGCCATACCAAAGTGGGACAGAGGCTTAGGGTAGGAACTGGGAAGATAACACCACCACACAGACCTGCTCAGTTGTGTTACTCTGACCACCAGGTTTCTGCCCCTTCACATTTGTTTGGATGGTTCTCACTGCTACCCCTTTCTGGCAAGCCACCCAGATCAGAAGGGAAGTGTCCATGGTGGTAGATGAGTGTCAAAGGGTACCCAATGCCAGTGGCAAAAGATCCACTGGTGAGGAGGGGTATGGGGAACAGCCTGAAGAAAAGCCTGGCTGTATCCTGAAGCACACTTACAAAAGATGTAAAAAAATATATATACATGTTTAAGAAAAAGGAAAAAAGCCAGAGGGCCCACATAACTGGGATTCCAGAATGAATCAGGCCAGAGGGCCCATATAACTGGGATTCCAGAATGAATCAGGCAGGATTTAAGACTGGATGACCACAACTGAGGAGTGCCACCACTGACTGTGTAACTTCACCTGAGGGGAGGGTGGTATCACAGTTCTCTGCCAGACTAACCTCTGAGATACTCTCAGGAACATGCTCCTTCACTGGGGCATGGTACATGCACGCAAGGCCACGGTGGGCATCTACAGAGGCAGTAGGAGGGTGGTGATGGGCAAATAAACAGGTGGGAAAAACACACCCTGAAGGTTAATGCCACAGGGTACTCCTGCATGCCTCACTGCTGCAGAACCAGTAGGATGCCTGTCCAATGGGGGAGGGAGGGCTATCCCCTCCTGGAAGGATTCACCACTGCGGCAAGCTGTGGGGGACAAAGGGTCAGCTAAGTGGTTGCTAAGGCCGTAAGGCTGCCCAGATGGGTCTAGAAATAACCTCTTTGGAACCAGAAAAAAAAAAAAAAAAAAAAGATGGGAACAATGGAGATAAGAATAGAAATTTTGAAAAAAAGCTGTTGTGTAAGGACATTTTTTAGTCCTTTTTACCTGTTTGGCACCTCTGGCCTGCATTTTTCCACCTCCTGGCATCTGCCCTTTCTCCGGCTGCCATCTGGTTCTGCCTTGGTCCCCAACGAAGCCCCTACTGCCTAATTACCCCCATGGTGGGGCAGAGGAGAGCCCCCATCACTCCCCATCGAACCAGGATCCAGTACTCAGCAGTGGTGCCCCCGGAGGCCAGGCGTCCCCAAGACGGCCATCAAGCCGCCGCGACCGAGCACCATGTTTTTCCTGTTTTTCTAGCCAGCGTGACAGGGGCGTGCAAGGATGCCAAGAGGGGAGCACGCACATGTCCGCACGCGTTCCCTCCGGTGTGGTGCCCCAATGTCACCCCTTGCAGTGCAGTGCCAGCTCACCGCCCCCAGCCTCCTCCAGAAGTCGCAAGCATGCCGACAACTGGTATCCCCCCTCCACAGAGAGGGAGAGCAGTCCCACGGATGCTCAATCCCTCTCCGCCCATGGCGACCCAAGTCCATTCCCGAACCCGGGTCGCCAGCATGGAGCAAGGTGTGGCATCCAGCACCTCAACAACCCTGGGCTGGCTGTAGGAAAATTTTTTTAAGTATAATTATGTTAACTGTAGTTCTATAATATGCCAGTAAAAGAAGAATACGTTCAAAAGCCAGGGAAAGGCTCTTGGATGTCTGTTAGAATCTGCTGTAATATCCTGTCTCATTTTATGATGGGGAGGGTTTTCTGGAATGTACATATATGATGAGGTAATAGACAGAGCAATTTAGATTTCAACTTTGAACCGGTCTGTATTTAACAACATACAGCCAAGCTTGATGTGTACCCAAGTTGTATGTCAATAACAATAATTTTTTTCAATAATACATCTTGTCATGGTAAAACAGGACAGGGGTCACAAGATAAATTGTACAACCGTACTAAAAGGATGAAGTACAGCAGCAGTGTTGCCTCTTCAAACACCCAGAGACCTGTGTTCAGGAACCATGCCAGAGAACTGGCGGTTGAGGAGGACAAATGTCCCAGAGGACACACTACTCCTCCAGGGAGGGATGGTTAGTCATGCCACTGCATTACTGCCACCTGAGTGTTCACAAGTCATAGTACAGTGTTTCTGAAGTAGGCCAGAAGACAGAAACCAGACACTAAGCTCCTCTCAGGTGCATGTACACTCATGCTGGAAGCATCAAGTCACATCCTGTAGATCCGGGAGTAAACTGAAAGAAATATCCCAGAAAGATGCATGATGAAACCAGGGTGCACTTGCATTCTGCCTCTCAGATGTTCTACCTGAGAATGGATCTCCTGAATGGGGTAAGTGCCAGAGATGGAGAGGTCGGGGATGGGAGATAGCTCATAATGTCTGAAGAGTTAGCCGTGTTGATCCAGGAAGTAAAAAAAGAATTTAAAAGAAAGGAACATAATTTGACCTAATATAGCACCTTTCATGTTAATGTATTCTTAACCACTTTAAAAGTCTTAGGCACACAGGTAAGCAAAGACAATAAGGGCGATAGAGGAAATATTGGTGAAGCTGGAAGAGAAGTGACTTGATCAGTTACCATTTGGGAGGGGTACAACTATCCATCTCCGAGACGGAAAAGGATCTGGGGGTAATGGTCACAAGGAATTTGTAACATGGCTAGGTATAACTCTATGCCCTCATTGACAGACACACAACAGGTGACCATGGATTAATTCTCAATTAATCCATGGTTCATGCTGTAGTAGTATCAATTACAGCCAGACTTTTGGAAGGCTATCTTTTAGCAACTGTGTAGGCGCATAACGGCACTGCAAGTCTCTTTTCATTTCCAAGTGCACACCGCTTTGCCAAGACCCAAAGAGCCACTGCAATTTCACCCGGTGACTGTGTATCTGCATCGCAGAATAATTCCAGTCCCTCAACTCTTTCACACAGTGACTGTGTACCAGTACCATAGAATAAATCCAGCCTCACTGGGTGTCCCTTCCCACCCACCGCCCCACGAACCTCGTAGACTAGCCATCACTGTAGAAATAGAAAACTATTTCAGCCAGTTACTTTATGTCTTGCAAGCCACCCGCCCAAGTTATGTACATGTAGCCATCACTTCAGCTGCTCAGCATAGTTGTTCCGACCCACCCAGCTGCCCGCCCGAGCTCCGTACATGTAGCCGTCAGTGTCTGTAGCTTAACGTTACCAAGCCAGCATGATAAAAAGCACACATAAATTATCCCTTCCCACCCACCTGCCTAGCGGACCTCCAAGACCCCAGTGCATCTTAAAGGACTCCTCACACAGTGAAGACCCCCATCAGGCAAAATATGAGCTGCCACTCCTAATAAACACAAATCAGGATCCCCAGTCATGCGCACAGTGAAAGTCCACGAACAATGTGCCACTTACTGTAGCACAATCAGAGATTTCATACCCATGGAGGCAGCATGTGTCGTGCTCCCAATATTAACTTCAGTCTGTGCGGGAGCATGTCCATTCAGGATTGAGTGGATTGCTACTCCCCAGATGGGAAAGGTCCTCCGATTTAGCCAGAGCAACAGCACTCTCCCTTCGAATGCTCAGAGGAAGGCAAAACAGTAGCAGTCACGTCAGGAGTGTAGTGATGCTCCCTCTGCAGCAATGATGACAGAGGCACAGTGTGGCATATTATGCCATCAAGAAGAAAGGATGCCACCATCACCGGAGCCTTTTGCTGAAGATGATCACAACAGCACTGTGCAAGACTGTTTACAAATCTCAAAGCACCACAGCACTGAGCTATATGTCACAAAATATGATTCTGAGCAAATGGGGCCTCAGCAGCTCCACAGCACAGACATCTACATGAAGACACCCCAGGTGCACTCTCACAGCTGGCCTCAGGCATCAGAATCACACAGGGAGGACATCGGCAGCAGTGCACAGCAGCATCGGAGCAGCCAGTGCACATCAGTGCAGTACAGCCAGGAGCCATGTGGCAATATCAGTAAGCAGACATGGCTGGTAACTTCCCATCACACAGTGGAAAGAATAGAACATACTCAGCCATGTAGTGGAGCAGTGGGTGAGTGAAAAGCACCACCACATTCACAAAACCCTGAACAGAGCAGGCGACATGCTACGATCACATCAAGTGAGCTGGATGAACCTGAGGGTAAGAAGAACGAGGCAAACACACATACGAATATGTTGGGGACACTGAATGTGTTCGAGGACTGGCTGAGTGCCACAGGCAGGGAAGTCAACCTCCACACCATCAGTAGCACCAACCTTGCCGCCCTGCTCTGGGAGTTCTATGCCTCAGTCCACACAACGGAAGGGCAGCAGTACACGATCAGCTCATACACTGGAATGAGAGCAGGTCTCAATGGACACCTGAATAGTGCGTAGTTCAAAAGAAAGATAAACATTGTTACAGACCCAGATTTCACATCTGCCAGCAATGTATTTGTGGCAGTATTAAAGGAATATTGCAGAGGTGGGAAACAAATTACCACTCACCACCCTGACAGTGACTTACACCTAATCAGATTTTGCCTCAAACTCAGACCAGACACTGCCTATGGTCTCATCAGGTGAGCCTGGTTTGAGTTGCAACTTGGTCTGGCAAGACGAGGTCATGAAGGCGTCACAAAGCTAAAGCAAGACTCATTTACAGTGTCAATAGATGAGAGTGGCAGAGAATGCACACCCATATCTTTCGACGAAGCCACTAAGAATCACAATATGGTAAATGAGCATCATAGCTAGTCTCTAAGAGGTGTGCTGTTTGCCACACCAAGCAATCTGCACTATGACCAGTAGCACTATTTAAAAGATATCTCTCGAAATGTCAACCAAACAGTGCATCATTTTACTTGCATCCCAAAAAACTTCCCCAGCACATCCTAGACCACCACCAATATCGGTATGGTAACCAACCAATGGGGATAAACTGGGTGACATGATGGTCCAGATCTCCCGAGATGTATGCCTCAGCAAGAGATACACGAACCATTCTATTTGCAGCACAGCGGTCCAGTTATTGTCAGAGGTAGGGCTGGCATCTCGCAAGATCATGTCTGTAACTGGGCACTGCTGTGAGACAAGCCTAAGAAATTACTGTGCTCCTTCAGCATCAGAGAGACAGAAATGGTCTTCCATTCTGTCAAACACCAGCACAGTCAGCTTTGCACCACAATAGATATCAACTACAACATGTTCAATATCAACAGAAGCCACAAGTCCCAGTGGCTCACTGCCATGGGAAGTTATCACGACCACGTGTGGCTCATCTCCGAAGAGCCACACCCCTCAGAGAGTTACAAGTGTATTACTGCCATGGGAACTTCCTACCACAGTAAATCCCTCACCTCCCAACAATATCAGAGATGACAGACATGGAAATGGGCCACTCCCATGGGAAGTTCCTAGCACAGTGTATGGGCCATGTTAGCAGCAGCACAGCTCACACACTGAGAAGTGGCTTACTCCCACGGCAAGTTTTCACCACAGTGCACGCCTCATTTCCCAGCAGTAGCAGCAGTCACCCAGTACTGAACATAGCACGTAACCCCACAGTGCTACAGAGCAGTGGACAAAACATGAGAAAAACACTAAAAAATTACTGGCCTACTCCACAGCCTGAGAGTAACAGATGCTCAACTCATCTTTCAAGTAGTACACAGCACACAGTGCCAGTACAATCAATGCAGTCATCACAGACACATCTCATGCACACACCTCCTCTCCATGGCTACCTCCAGACAAAGTACACACCCCCCTGCCAAGAGCAGTGGA
Source organism: Neoceratodus forsteri (assembly GCA_016271365.2). Lineage (NCBI taxonomy): Eukaryota > Metazoa > Chordata > Ceratodontiformes > Ceratodontidae > Neoceratodus > Neoceratodus forsteri. The sequence goes on from CM028131.1 coordinate 1,108,507,340, forward strand.
CAACATACTATGGTTCCTGGAGAGAAACACAGTACTATGTCAAATGTGACACAGTCATAACCTGCAACATGTTCGGCACCGTGGCAACATCTCAGCACAGTCCATGTAAGAACTCCCACCAGCCATCCATGCAAAACAGCAGTTTTCACAGAATCACACCCCATGTTTGGCCCATGCCACAATCCTAGCACAGAGCATCTACCACCACCCAGCAGCATGACACCTCAAACAGCAGGCAAGACATAAATGGAACGCATAACACTTAACAAGAGAAAGCCCACAATGGAGATGAAACCTGCAGCAGTGCCACCTCCACAGCCACCCACAGCCTAGAACCCCTTCGATATGCATAACTTACAATCCACGGACCAGTCAGTTTTAACTATTACACAAGTGAGTGGGGCAGCAATAGTCCACAGAATAGCAGTAAGCAGTCAAGGTCCCAGAGACCTCCTTCACAAATGAGAGATGCTGCAATATCCAGGTATTATTTTCCCTGCACAAGGTCAGTAGGCACTTGTTATAGCTGTAACACTGTATAATTGAACAACTTGTTATTACTGTTCCTGTAAGAGTCCAGAACTAGAAAAGCCAGTTATTATTGTTCCTGTAACAGGGCAGAACTTCAATAGCCTGTAATAGTTGTTGCAGCTGTTAAGCAACCAGTTGTTAATGTACAACACTGCAACATACAGTTCCCCTCTATGTAGACTGCACTGCACTGTAGTGTATATGTGCACAATGAGTTTTTTATTTTCCTCCGATTGCTCTGTTTAAGCAGCATGTTAGCAGTGCTGTTATTTGTTCGACTCTGCCCTGTTCTGAAGGTCTGGTGTGCAGTGAGTACAGCTCTTTTTACGTAATACTGTAGGCCTGCTAGAAAGTATGAGCAGAAGAGCCCTCAGCATGTCCTCTTCCCTTACCTGTACCCCAGAGTTTCTCCCATGTAGTTGCTCCCCTGTCATATTGAAACCCTCCTCCTTCTCTCTGACATGCGAGAGCACACATGTGGACAGACAGTCACTGCTCCGTCTCTCTCAGAAGTTCCCCCGAATGACCACCATATCCTGCAGTCTGCAGTACACCTCTGTATACAGAGGTAGTGTCCTAAAATGTTACTGCCGACTTCCGATGGATTCCATAATAGCTATCGTTATCCAGAAAGAGGCTACTGCAAGTCGACTGGTGCTGTGTAATTCCTGAGCTCCCACTGTCTAATGTACATCCTGAGCATGCATTAATTTACTGTCAGACGTTCTTGCAACACGGTCACATCCAGTCACCTTCTTGATCCTCCTACACCTCCAACACCCAAGTACCCCTACAGTGCAAGTCCTGTAAATCCTGGCAAATTCTATGTAACTGCTAGCAAGACATAGCAATAGGTTATGGTGCGTGATCCTGTAATTCGATGATCCCTTCCTCAGTAAGTCCCCTGAGCAATGCAGACTCCCTGCCTGTAATTCCCTATATGGGGTCACCAAAGTGGTAACAGTTGTAAAATCCATTTTAGCGGAAGTTGTTTTCCATTCTGTTGTCTCAGGATTTGATAATAAAAATGAAGCGCACACTGTGAATGTTTACTTGCAGAATTGTCGTATGTCCATAGCAGGTTTTCTGTAACAGTGTGAAGTTCATCTCTGTGTTAAGAGTTCTGTTTCCTCAGTGCTGTGTTGAAGGTTGTAAAATGCCATTTTAGACCACTTCCATAACATGAAATGCCTGTGCTTTGCAACATTTGGTTACATTGGTGTTGTATAGCATTTCCTTTGATAGTAAAGTTGTTACAGTCTGTAACTTTACATTTGTATTGCACAGCGTTCCATTTGATAGTGCAGTTGTTACAGCTTGTAATATTTGGTCACGTTTCCTTTCATAGTAAAGTTGTCACAAGTATAAACACGATTGTCTACTCTCACTCATTTTAGTCTGCCACGCTCAGTGTCTTTTCTTCCTCCTACATCCACCATACTGTAACATGGGTAAGAACAAATACTCACAGCAACTGTTTGTTCTTAAACCATGTTACAAGTGAATTAACTCACTCAAGAGCATGGGTCCACTTATGAATTAATCCACGCCTGGGTGGTTGGAACCATTTGGCCTGCGGTGTCGCGGTCCAACCCCTCCCCTCTGGCATGGATTCATTCTCAAGTAGACCCAGGCTTTCCAGTGAGTTACTCCTTACATAAACCACTCGTCGCAATGTAAGAAAGCAGCGGCCAAAGACAATAGAATGCTGGGGTGCATTGCTAAAGGAATCACCTCTAGGAGGGAGGAAGTCATTCAGCCTCTGTACAGATCACTGGTGAGGCCACACTTGGAGTACTGTGTGCAGTTCTGGAACCCATACTTAAAGAAGTACATCAGGTTATTGGAGGGGGTACAGTGGAGGGTGAATAAGATGATCAGAGGAATAGAGGGGAAACCTTATGAGGATAGGTTGAGGGACCTCAACATGTACTCACTGAAGGAGAGAAGAGATGGTATGATTGAAATCTTCAAGCACTTAAATTGCATAAACAGGGTTAGTACATAGGGCATGTTTCAATTAAAGGGAGAGAGGATTACTAGGAGGCACAGTCTGAAGTTGGAGGGGGGTAGCTACAAGAGGGAAATGACGAGGCACTACTTCACGGAGAGGGTGGTAGTGGGATGGAACGCGCTTCCTGAAGAAGTGATATCTCTTAAAACAGTGGGGGCCTTTAAAAGGGGGTGGGATAGGGTCATGGACAAGGTACTAATTGGTGGGAAGCTGAGAGGAAAGGAAGGCAGCAAGGGGTCGGGGGGAGAGGCGGGAGCAGAAGCCTAAACTGTGTGCTGCACAATCAAGCAGACGCGATAGACCAACTGGCCTGTATCTGCTGGCATTTTCATATGTTTGTGTCAAGGCAACACTGTGAGGGCTCAATTCACGTTGCCTATGCTCTGGATTAACTTGAAATCCCATACAACAGGGGGCAGGGAGGTCCCCATGGAATTCATCAAATACCCCCTCTCCCTCAAATGCTGCAGAGATCAGGTCCCCTAAACAGATACCTCTTTGAATGCAAAGTAGGCAGCCAGGTCATGGGGCGTTACAAGTCAGCCATACATTTTTTACTCCCCTTGCCAAAGCCTCCAACAGCATCTGGGGCCCTGACTGGTCCTCAGACAGATGTTCCCAGACCTCATTTTTGGCACTGAGGGGTTTTTTTTTGGGGGGGGGGGCCACATTTTTATAAACTTAAGAAACATACATTTCTAAAGGGAATATGGCAGTCCTGGCAACTGACTTTTCATGTCCCATAATCCCCTGCTCATGTAGAACAGGGCATCTAGAGCAAGAATGAATGGGGCCCCAACATGAAATCCAGTATCTGGTATTACCCCTCTGGCTGCCTCTGCATGGAGCTACCGTGCACAGGGTTGTTGAGGTCGGTGAATGCTGACCATAAGCAGGGTCCTAGGAATGGAATTTGTGCTTCTGTCTGTGGAATTTGTACTTGGCACTCTGTGTAGGTGACAGCAGTGGGATTCACTCTTGAATATCAACATTTATAGCTCTGAACTGTAAGCAGTAAAACAATATGGTCTCCAAAAAGGGCAGTTTGAAAGCTTCACTAGAACCTAATGAAGTCTGTAGTATCAGTCCGGTGGTGGCAGACACCAGCCAGTGACACCCACATTTAGTTAACAAGTATCCCACCAGTGGTTGACTATGTCCATAATCAGTCCATGAGGAGTTTACATGGGCCGCTGAATAATTAGCTTCTAAATAACTACTTGAGAAAATCCCCTTCCTCATCACAAGCTCTGCACTGGAGAGGGATGGATAACGGTAAAAAATGTTTGTTTCAGACAGCAGTTCTTAATGCCCGAATTTCTACATTATGGTAATAATAGGTCTTATTTTATTATTATCTGTATTTTTAAGTTTCCCATGACCTCAAGTGGCACGGAAAATAATCCTCCACCTACACATTCTTATTCAAAAACAAAGTGACTCCAGAACTTCCTTTTTCCCAGATCACTCACTGAATCTAATAGTTACAGACAGTGTACATTCAAACAATGAGGCCAAAAAGCAGAGGGCAATATCATGGATTACAGGCTGGTTTGGTAAATACTGTATAATATGCAAAACTAGTCCATAATCCATGATACTCCCGATGTGGGAGGATGCAATGAGAACATGACATCGTTGTAATACAATATAAGCTGACGCATTGCCTCTTCCCCTAGTTCCTCAGGTTTCTCCTCTGTGACTTCACAACACACTCCTGCAACTGCTCCTGAACCCGTGTTATATCCTGCTGTTCACCACCTTCCAGCCACGGCTTGCCTTTGCCCCACTGTTGTACTAGTCTACCCCACCCCCCCACCCCAATTTACAGTATTCTTCCTTTTCCGTACTTGTACTCGCGCTTGTAAATTTGAAAATGCATTTAACTTTGTACACCCTGTGGCACTGTATTTCTCTGCACCTGATATTTGCCTGTTGCATAGTGTTAATTTATTGTTCCTGCTGCACCTTGTTATATTGTATTGCGCCCCTGGACGTGCGCCCCCCACCAAGAATGCACTCGGAAATGAGGTGTCACCAGTTCAGTATGCCTTTCCTGATAAACCTTTTGGAAAAAAAAATACATTAAAGAGCACCTTTCCCAGTCCTTTTGACTTTTCATGCATAAATTACCCCTTCTCGCATTGATTCTGGAATTGTATTTCATTACTGTTCGCTGCAGTTAGTTTTTGCATTCTGGGCTGCTAAAAACTGCAGGGTGTACTACAGCTTCTACAGCAAGCCTGGTGTTGCTGTCAGCCCAGGGTTGTACTGCTGACATCACTATAGGGTAGCGTCAATTTCACACACACAAAAAAAAAAAACAACAACATACTGACAAGGCATTTGGATTTTGGCATAATGCATTGCTAACAGGGTGCCTTGGGGAAGGGGGAACACAGTAGGTACACAGAGTACTGGTAGTTTTTCTTTGCAGCACTGTTGCGACTTCACGGTACTGCACAGTGCGAGTCACCTTCACCCTATAGTGATGCCATCAGCAGCCAGCAGCTGAACAGCAAAGGCAAGTGCAGCTGGGCTCAAAAAACAAATCCAGATTATGGAAGGCACAGTAAACCTTGGCCAAGAATAACAAATGCACACACCCTTTCAGGTCTAGTAGTGCATATAATGACTACAAGCTGTAACTTTTTGGACCATCATGAAAGGTGCTCTTAAAGGCCCCGTCCACACTACACCGCTCAGACCCCTTAACGGACAGAAACTGTTACAGCTGGGGAGCGGTACAGTGTGCCCACACTGCAGCGGTGACCAGTCCACACCTCGGGAACCGGGCGACCATTACCGCGGCACCCAATCCCACAATGCAGCTCGCGCTGCGCTACGGGCCCTGCAGTGGACCATTACCGCCCATCCATACTACCGCTGGTAACGTTACCGTGGCAGGACCAGTTTCATAACCGTTGTTGAAACCACCTCATATGTGGTTTCAACAATGGTTATGAAAACGCCTTCTGTAACATTGCAGGTGTAAACGCAAACCGTTGCGGTAACAGTTTGGGCACTCTGTAACGTTACAGAGGCGTAGTGTGGACAGGGCCTAAGACGGAAGGAGTTAGACAGGTTATCCAGACTTCAGCCAGAGCACAGCAGGACTGTTTGAGGAACAATTTAAGCGTGAGTGACAGTGTAATGAATATCACACCCTCTGTGTACTGCAAGATATAGATAAGCTACGAAAGCTGAGAGGTACAAATGGGTGGAAACCTGCAGGCAATCTCTCTGTTCTGGGAAAAAGAGTGCAGAACTGCTGCTACGTAAAATATCCTTCACTGCAAGGGTGGTAGTCCTCTGGAACAAACTGCCAGCTTAAATGATGGAGGGTGAAAACAGTAGGGGCTTCAAGCATGTATAAGATAGACACAGAGGTGTATTAGAAAAGAGGCAGGGTTCCCATGGACCAGTTAGGGTCTACAGAGACAGATTAGGTAAGGAACATCTGGACAGACTGGGTAGGCCAAGCGATCCTTTTCTGCCAACAAATTCTGTTTCTATGTAATATCTTTACTGTGTAGCAACTGTGTACCAAAAAAATATAATAGAGCTTTGTTTCACACTGTTTTCATTCTAAAATGTAACAAGCATGAGAATGATGTTCAAAAACAGCCTCTAATGTCACAGAACAATATTTACCCTGAAACAAATAGCAAAATGGAATGATAAATGGTTCACAAAACAGTAATTAAATAAGCTACAGAACCGGAGGTCTTTCATTTGTAAGCATGTGTATGCTTTAACCGTCTGTGAAGGTAAATAAATTTTTTGTAAGCTCTACAACACAAACGTGTAATGAACTTAATATTCTTCTTTACTGGTGTAACCCCCCTGCAAATGGGGGTTCCCAAAAGACTTCCAGGAGCTTGCTTGAATGCTCCAAGCCTGAATGGTGTTTGGCATTTAAGCCATTTATCAGTGAGTGTTTTTAGAGCCTCTGGTACTGTCTCTTTAAGAGCTGTCTGCTTGCAGACATAATTAGTTTGTATGGGGGACTGTGTGCTTCTCTGAGTACCACTCGAGCTGCTGCCAATTCACTTCATTTTTGCAGTCACTAGGAGTGCAAAGGAACCTATCTGAAAGATGTAACTGTTTGCCAGAAATTATTTAGAGTAATAATGAAATTACAGTTTGTCTAACCTGCTTTCTTTGCAGTCAGAACTGTGTCTGCTAGTTCCCCATTCTAGTTTTGAACTGCTGAACTGGACCAATCAGTGTGGGGTAAGCTAGCTCTAAAATGATGCCTTGAATGAATCAGAACTTGGACTCATAATCTGAGCCAGCCACAAGAGGATTGTGGGGGCAGTGACTCTGGGAGATGTAGTTTAGACTTCAGTGCCTTTTGGACCAACAGCAGCAGTCTATTGTGAGTGACAGCCAATCCAGTCAAGAACTGGGAGGAACTCAAAGGAAGTGCCGGTTTCGTCAGTTGGAGTTCAGTTGAGCTTTGCAGTGAAGAAGGGAGCCCTGTGCTTTTCAGTGTGCAGTTTTAGTCAAAAACGTGTGTAAGGCCCAGAGTTCCGTCTGCAGCTTGTGTAACAGCTTGTTAGGACTGAACTGGTCCTGTGAAAAGAATCAAAGGATCTCTGAAGAGTAGAAACCAGGCTCACCCTGTAGAAGACTGGAAGAATTGAGGAAAATTGCACTCGGTCTGTCAGGAACTGAATCTGCTGTGTGTTCCCGGTATTGTGCAGTATTCATCGGACAGATGCAGCCTGCCTGGTATAGTACTTTCTTTTATATGGATGTGTGAAGAGGTTTGTGTACCTCAAGTGAGCCCTGCTGACATTGAAGGACCCTATCTTATTTGGAGGTCGTGAGTACTAATTCAGGGTTGTTCCTGTTGAATTGCCACATTAAATCCAAATGGAATTACTGTACTGCTGACTGTTTAATTCTCCTTTCTCTGTGAAAGGGCCCCTACCAGCTGCCACGGTTTGGACTAGCCACTAGGGCTTGGGTACCAGGACAGTAACTGATAGGGATAGGCCTGTGCACAGAGCCATAGGTAGATTATTAGAGTGATAAGCTAATTAACCTGATTTCCCCTGTCCTTGTTATATCCCCTAAATAAATCAGAGCTGCTTGTTTCAGCAAAGTTATACTGCCTGAGGTATTTGTCTATGTTAAAGTACTGTACTGTGATTGTTGCACTGTATCTCATTTCACAGGAGGTCCCAGTGCCGGAACCAGACCTGGGGGTAAGTGTATACTGTGAAGGTAATTCTGATATAGTGGGGCCACTAGTGGGAAGAAAGGGGGTTGCAGTAACCCAGAGGGCTGTGACCAAGTTAGTTTAACTATTGCAAACCCTGACCTCTGGGTGGAGGCACCGCCATTGATCCAGGCCCTCAACCTGTTAGTGGCAAATCAGGCAGGGTAGTAGCCCCTGGGATAGCGCCATCTAGGGGTTACATCTTGAGGCTCACCGCTGGGATTGTGTGTCCTAGTGGCCATATTTACTTAACCACTGTTAAGAAAAAAATGGGTACCCGACAGAAGTGGCTGCACCGGCTGGTGGAGTGGTGTACTGGGGAGGAGATCGACTTCAAAATGCTATGCTTATCCTGGACATCCCCTGGGTATCAATAGGACACTGTGCAGGGAGTACTTTCCAAGGTGGAAGGTTTACAAAACCCTGTGGTGGTGGGTCGGCATGCTAATCTGCTCACCCACACTTTCCTGGCCCTAGTAGAGTTTAAGGATCCCATAGATGGCTCCAAAGTGCCACAGACCATTACCCCAGAGGGAGCCCTCACTGCTTGGAGAGTGATAACATAAGGACAGTAAAGACCTGGGGAATCAGCCCCACCACTATCTGAAACTTTTGAGGAGAAATTTGCTGAATGGTTGCTGGGAGAGGGAAACTGTGGAGGACTTGAAGAAACTATTCTTTCCACCTGGGGGTGTCTTCCCCAACACCCTCTCCTGCTCCAGTGCCCGTAATGGTGGCTGAACCAATGCAGACTCCTATTTCTGCACCTGCCATTAGTCACGACTCTTACCGAAGGTTGAGGATCTTCTCTGGCACCTCCCCACCCCCAAGGGAGGATGACTGGGAGACCTGATAGACTATGTTGCCCCCAAGTGCTAGAATGGCAATGCTCGGAAGGTGAAAAGCTAAAGAGGGTTAGTGAGAGCCTCCGAGGTCCCGCCTGGCTACCATCCGCAAGCAACGGGCCAGTAACCCTGAAGCGACTGCACAGGCCTATCTTGAGGCCTTGGAGAATGTGTATGGGAGCCCAGATTCTGATGAGGACCTATGGTGGAGAGTAAGAGATGCACAACAGTACCAAGGGAGTTGTTGTCTGTGTATGTATCTCTCGGTTGGAAAATTGTTGCAAGAATGCCTCAGAAAAGGTAGTTTGCCAGCGATTGAACTGGACCGAACCAGGCTGGACAGGATCCTTAAGTCTGCCCCTTCTCAGAACTGCTGTTGCTTCAGTTACACCTGGCAGATCGACTGGAATCCCACCCTCCTATGATGAGTTAATGAGAGAAATTCGAGGAGTTGAGAAAAGACGACTCGGGAGGGACCTGCACCAATAGCTGCGGCTACGACCGAGTGACTGAGGGTGACCCATCAAGTGAAGTTCAGGGGCAGAGGTTGGCAGTCAATGAGTGCTCTGACAAGGAAAAGATATGTCACAATGGGCTAACTGTTGAGAGAGATCCGAATTCAAAAACAGTCCTTTTATGAAGGCCACTGCAAGTACGGGCCCTGACCTATATCCGACTGCATGCTATGGGGTGGGGGGGGGTACCCACCCATGTATCTCCTGCTGATAACAGCTCCGAACTCGATTCCTTGACCATGGAAGTGGAGAAACTGACGAGATGTTCCAAATGCTTATCACGCCGCAGACAGAGATGGCACCAAGGTTTCCAGTTAGTAATACCCCGCCCTGGCTCCCAGTGTGGCGCCGGCCAGCTCAAACTCCAGAAAGTATGTTTTGCTATAATTGTGGGAAAGATGGGCACATGAAAGGGAATGCCAGTCCCCAAAAGACACTGACAAAGTTGCATATAGGCTACAAGGAGAGCTTGAGAAGAAATCAGTGGTTAAGAGGTGCACCACATGATCCCAGTGAGGGCACCAAAAATGCTAATTCACGTCCTTTTGTGGCAAGGTCAGTTGCCCAGGCCCCCACTACCGCCTCTCCAGACTGGTCCAGAATAGTGGGTCCCTCCATGGAGACCACTGTAAAGGTGAACGGAGTGTCTACAAGAGCTATATTAGACAGTGGCTCCCAAGTGACAATTATGTTCCAAGATTGGTATCAGAAGCATTTGTCAGACATACCCTTACAACCATTAGAAGGACTGCATGTATGGGGGTTAAGTGAGAAGGCTTCACCCCTATTCCGGGTATATCCTATTTGCTGTCTTTCCCCACCTCCGTGGCTGGAGTGGCGAACAAGTAGAGACCCTAGCCTTAGTGTGTCCCCACTGGACTGTATGATGGTGTCCCTTTGTTGATTGGAACAAATGCTCATATGTTCGGAAGGCTGGCACAGTTGTGTTATGAAAAACAGGGTCAAAGACTAGTAGAGTTTTAAGAGTTCCGGCTTTAATTAAGAAGGCCTATGAGGCACAGAGAGATGCTGAAAAACAGAACCAGAGGAACCGGTCGGAATTGTATGGAAGAAGGATCCTGAGTCTGATCCTGGCGCCAAATGCCCAGTGTACCTAAGGAGAGGTCCGTATCAGAAAGGATGTTAAGAATAAAATATTAATGTTGGATGCACCAGGCGATGGAAAATTGCCAGAGGACTGCTGGTCAAGCCTAGTATTTTGCCCGCTAGAGCCCATGCTTATGCCAGAAGGGTAATGGTCCAAGTTCATAATGTGTCTGAAAGAGACATTCGAGTAAACAGAGGTTGCATCCTGGCTAATGTGCATTGTGCAGACACTGCAGTGCTACCCAGCAGCAAGAGTTCAAGGAAGAATGACAGAGTAACGCCTGACTTGTTTGATTTCGGCGACTCCCGCTGCCAGCTGAATGGAAAGTGAAGATCAGTGAGAAGCTTGCCCAGAGACCAGGTGTTTTCTTTAAAGGAATGGGATGTAGGATGCGTGCAAGGAGCTGAGCACAATATCCGGCTGCATGACGAAGACCATTTCGTGAGGGTCTGACGCCTGGCACCTGCTGACATAGATGATGTGAGACGGCATCTGCAAGAGATGTTAGCTGCTGGTGTAATACAAGAATCCAGAAGCCCTTATGCTTCCCCATTGTGGTAGTGAGGAAAAGAATGGAACAGTAAGGATGTGTGTGGATTATCGCACCTTAAACCGGGCGGACTATCCCTGATCAGTACACAATGCCCCGATTCAGGATGCTTTGGACTGCCTAAACGGGAGCAAGTGGTTCTCTGTGCTGGATCTCCGAGTGGGTACTATCAGATCCCGATGGCCCCAGAGGACCGTGAAAGACAGCCTTTATCTGTCCGCTTGGCTTATGAATTCATGAGGATGCCTCAAGGATTTCAGGTGCCCCAGCCACTTTTCAACGATTGATGGAGCGTGCAGGGGACATGAACTTACTAGAGTGCCTGGTATACCTAGATGATGTTATTGTGTTTGGCAGCTCACTGGAGGAACATGAGAGCAGATTATTTAAGGTATTGGACCGACTGGAGGACTTTGGCCTTAAACTGTCCATTGATAAGTGTCAAATTTTTCAAACATCAGTAAAGTATGTGGGACATAGTATCCACCGAGGAATAGAGACTCACCCAAGTAAAGTTGAGGCCTTGACCACCTGGCCACAGCCCAAAAATCTAAAAGAACTGCAAAGATTCCTGGGATTCTGTGGTTATTATCGGCGCTCATCAAGGACTATTCAAGAGTGATCCGCCTTTACTTAACCTTACTCAAGGGTATCCCCAACCCACAAAAATACCAAAAGTCAGCATCCTCAAGACTGAAAGAGTGTATTTTCATCCGAGTGAAGTATTTGGGCCCTGGACTCCTGATTGTGAGACTGCTTTTCATGAGATCATATATCAACTCACCCATGCTCCAGTGCTGGCCTATGCCGATCCAAGAAAACCTTACGTCCCTGCACACTGATGCTAGCTTGCAAGGGTTGGGGCTGTGTTGTACCAAGAGCACGAGAATGGCCTGAGACCAGTGGCCTTTGCCAGTAGAAGCCTGACCCCATCCGAAAAGAACTATCCTGTACATAAGTTAGAGTTCCTAGCTTTGAAGTGGGCTATTGTTGACCAATTCCATGAGTACTTGTATGGGGCTAAATACTAGTAAAACTGACAATAATCCTTTGACCTATGTGCAGACCTCAGCTAGTTGGATGCCACTGGCCATAGGTGGCTTTCTGCATTATCTACATATGACTATGCTCGAATACCGAGCAGGTCTGAACCACATAGATGCTGATGCTCTCTCCGGAGGCCTGTTCCCAGAATGATTGGGTCCGATTGGTAGAACCTGACATTCGGGCACTCTGCCGGAAGTTTGACAGGGAGGAACAAATGTCCACGGACGCAGTGGACTGCATGGTGATTGCTTGGGAGCCTCTGAGAATTGCATACCTGCTGCTTATTGCCACTTTTCTGCAATAGACATTGGTGCACTGCTCAGCTGGACAATGACAGTATTCGACGGGCTCAATCCCGCATCCCATGATCAAAGCAGCTTTAGAAGCCCTCTATGCAGGAAAAGATGTGTCCAAATTACGCCCACTGATTTGAGAACTGCACTGTTATACAAAGAAGGTCCTAAATTGAAACTGATCAATAAACTGTTATACAGAGAAACAGTAGACAGAGGGGACAAGTAGACAAACAACAACTAGTGCTGCCCACTGCCTTCGAGACTCAGTACTGAGGTCCTTGCACAACCACATGGGGCACCTTGGTATAGACAGAACACTTGACTTGGTGAGATCCAGATTCTATTGGCCTAAGATGGGGCTGATGTGGAGCAACACATTCGAACTTGTAGTCGCTGCTTACAGAGGAAAGCTTTTGCCCCAGAGGGCTGCCCCCCTTGTTAACATCACCACCAGTGCACCCATGGAGCTGGTCTGTATTGATTTTCTGAGTTTGGAGTCAGATCAAAGAAAATATCAGTAATGTGCTGGTGGTCACTGACCATTTCATGAGATATGCCCAAGCTTCCCCACCAAAGACCAGAAAGCATCCACTGTGGCCAAAGTACTTGTAGAAAACTTTTTGTTCACTATGGGGCTCCACAAAGAATCCATTCTGATCAAGGGAGAGACTTTGAGAGTCGCCTGATCAAAGAGATGCTTTCTGTGGGGAGGCGAAAGTCCAGAACCACTCCTTACCACCCAGGGGACCCACAGCCTGAACGTTTCAACCGTGACTTTGCTAGATATGCTAGGCACCCTGCACCCAAAGGACAAGCCTAGATGGAGCCAACAAATTAGCACCCTGGTACATGCTTATAACTGCACCAAAAGTGATGCCACTGGATTCTCCCTACCGCCTGATGTTTGGAAGAGAAGCTCGACTACCAGTAGATGTGTGTTTTGGGGTCTCTCCTGATGGGGTTCAAGCTGACAACTATTTACAGTATGTGCAAAAGAAGGCCCAGCTAATCCATGCACTAACTGGCTCAAACCATGGCTGCCAAAAGAAATCTGGCCAACAAAGAAAGGCTATAAGGATAAAAAGGTGAAAGCACAGGAACCCAGGAGGGAGATCGGGTATTGCTAAGAAATCTGGGACTGCATGGCAAGCACAAGATTGCTGACAGATGGCACCATCTCCTCACATTGTAGTGGGCAAACTAGATGATCTGCCAGTGTACAAAGTAAGGCCTGAGAATAATTCAAAAGATGTAAAACAATGCATAGAAATCATTTACTGCCCATTGGACAAATCTTAATTGAGTCTGAACCCCTAGAAGATGCCCCTCTGGACCAGTGACTAGAGCTGCTGCTAAGAAAAGATCAAGAAAGTCTGCACCTACAGAAGCAAAGTTAAAGTGTTCCCTCCACAAGTCCCAGTTGAGCATGACTGTCAGTCCATATCGGAAGAAAGTGAGAGTGACTTTGAATACTATCCTTCTTACGAACTGAGTCAATTGTTTCGGGCAATCCCTAGTCAATACTGAGACAAAGCTGGGCCTTCTGACTGTCTAAGCCCTCAGCTTCATCCCTGAGCCAATGCTCCCAGAAAGTGAAGTGCAAAGCATCAGATCAGATGAAATGGAATCATTGTGCATGGTTGAACTGTTTGAGCTTTCAGGGAGGAAAATGATAGATTGGGGCAGACTGGTGATACACCGAACAAGAAGAGTATTTTGAGTGCCCTGACAGTCCACTGCCAGTGTCCGAAAGCCTCCATGCGAGCCAAATGTTGTGGACTCAGAAACTGTAACTCCTGGAGCTGAAAGTGCCCCAGGTTCTAGCCTCTCTACCCCATGGAGACTCCTGACAAGTGAGGACAATGCTGAAAATGAGGCTCAGAGTACAGAGACTATAACAGTTCCCCTAGAAAGACTGGTCGAGCTGTAAAGCCTGTGGTGCACCAGTTATGATTCACTTGGGAGGCCTGTGGACTTGCCTCTCAATGTTGTCCATAAAGGAGGTATTGTCCCCAGCTCATTGCCCAAACTGAGCATCAGTGCTAACTCCAAGTTACTTGTGTTGCTCCTCTATATGGTGCCTTGCCCCATCCAGCCCCAAGGTAACTGATAGGAAGGGCCCTCTTCAGGTTTCATGTACAAGAGGTAATAACTTGAGTTATGGTACAATGTGTATGTAATACTGTGTAAAGAGGACGTACTGCAATGTTTCAGAAATGTGTTCTGGTAAAATGATATATTGACTGATGATTACATGTGCGAGCCTAATGCAAATGTATATGGTTGCAGTTGAAACTTATGGTACTTGCTTGACGCGACGCCAAGCTTTCCAGGCCAGGAAGGGTGTAACCCCCTGCAAATGGGGGTTCCAAAAAGACTTCCAGGAGCTTGCTTGAATGCTCCAAGCCTGAATGGTGTTTGGCATTTAAGCCATTTATCAGTGAGTGTTTTAGAGCCTCTGGTACTGTCTCTTTAAGAGCTGTCTGCTTGCAGACATAATTAGTTTGTATGGGGGACTGTGTGCTCTCTGAGTACCACTGAGCTGCTGCCAATTCACTTCATTTTGCAGTCACTAGGAGTGCAAAGGGAACCTATCTGAAAGATGTAACTGTTTGCCAGAAATATTTAGAGTAATAATGAAATTACAGTTTGTCTAACCTGCTTTCTTTGCAGTCAGAACTGTGTCTGCTAGTTCCCCATTCTAGTTTTGAACTGCTGAACTGGACCAATCAGTGTGGGTAAGCTAGCTCTAAAATGATGCCTTGGACGAATCAGAACTTGACTCATAATCTGAGCCAGCCACAAGAGGATTGTATGGGCAGGACTCTGGGAGATGTAGTTTAGACTTCAGTGCCTTTTGGACCAACAGCAGCAGTCTATTGTGAGTGACAGCCAATCCAGTCAAGAACTGGGAGGAACTCAAAGGAAGTGCCCGTTTCGTCAGTTGGAGTTCAGTTGAGCTTTGGCAGTGAAGAAGGAAGGAGCCCTGTGCTTTTCAGTGTGCAGTTTTAGTCAAAAACGTGTGTAAGGCCCAGAGTCGGTCTGCAGTTTGTAACAGCTTGTTAGGACTGAACTGCCCCTGAAAAGAATCAAAGGATCTCTGAAGAGTAGAAACCAGGCTCACCCTGTAGAAGACTGGAAGAATTGCTGAAAATTGCACTCGTCTGTCAGGAACTGAATCTGCTGTGTGTTCTCCGGTATTGTGCAGTAATTGCGATCGGGATACAGATGCAGCCTGCCTGGTATAGTACTTTCTTTTATATGGATGTGTGAAGAGGTTTGTGTACCTCAAGTGAGCCCTGCTGACATTGAAGGACCCTATCTTATTTGGAGGTCGTGAGTACTAATTCAGGGTTGCTCCTGTTGAATTGCCACATTAAATCCAAATGGAATTACTGTACTGCTGACTGTTTAATTCTCCTTTTCTGTGTGAAAGGGCCCCTACCAGCTGCCACGGTTTGACTAGCCACTAGGGCTTGGGTACCCAGGGACAGTAACTGATAGGGATAGGCCTGTGCACAGAGCCATAGGTAGATTATTAGAGTGATAAGCTAATTAACCTGATTTCCCCCTGTCCTTGTTATATCCCCCTAAATAAATCAGAGCTGCTTGTTTCAGCAAAGTTATACTGCCTGAGGTATTTGTCTATGTTAAAGTACTGTACTGTGATTGTTGCACTGTATCTCATTTCACAGGAGGTCCCAGTGCCGGAACCAGACCTGGGGGTAAGTGTATACTGTGAAGGTAATTCTGATATATTGTGTGGGCCACTAGTGGGAAGAAAGGGGGGTTGCAGTGTCCCAGAGGGCTGTGACCAAGTTAGTTTAACTATTGCAAACCCTGACCTCTGGGTGGAGGCACCCGCCATTGGATCCAGGCCCCTCAACCTGTTAGTGGCAAATCAGGCAGGGGTAGTAGCCCCTGGGATAGCGCCATCTAGGGGTTACACTGGAAAACAAAAATCTTAACTTCTGGCTGGAACATGTGGAGGCACTTTGCATGCATTGAAAACAAGACCAGTATGAAACAATATCTGCCCAGTATAAAAAAGCACAGCAACAGATTTAAAAGAGCAATGCCCCATCTTTAAAATACATACAGTTTCAAAATGCTATTAACATAAGGGCAAGTGCGTAGTTTAGGAATCTATACTCTCTCCCCCCAAACAAATGGCAGCACCCCAACTCTGAAAAAGGCAAAAAGCACTGGACTGGGCCACCAGGTATTTGCATGGTATTCCCCAAACCAGGGTTCACTCAGGTGGCTCTACAATCCCTTACCTGGATCCAGCATCTTGTCACGTACAGCTTTCCTACTATCCACCAGCAGGCCATGACACAGAAGCCTACCACTTACAGTCTACTCTAGGTAAGTCACCAGCTGTTTTAAGATCCTGGCTGCCATATTTGTCCAGCTGCACCACAAGATCTGCGACTGACTGCAATTTGTGGATCAGGAGCATAGTTATGCATCAAGAGAGTGTTACAAAAATGACTTAACCAGCTAGGGCAGTGACAGTACTACTCCTTGCCATCTAGACGAACCATGTTCTTGCCCTGAGACCAAGAACTGTGATGCGAACTGGGGTTCTGGCTTCCAGCTCACATGCCTCCTGCTTCAAGGACTGAGGACATCTCCTTCCTCTGCAAGACTTCCCCTGGTGGTCCAGAGGTGGGGTGGGGGGAGACATGTTGTGCAGAAAGGACTATGCAATCCCTATGGAGGGATCGTACATCCGCATGCTCCCACTTGCATGGCGAGTGATGCAAAGGCATCACACACACAGAACGGGACTGGCAGGGGATTTGCAAAGGCAGAGCAGGGCTTTCTCATTATTCTAAATTCCTGACAGGTGCTTTACCCAGTCGCTACTCATCTGATAGAGGGATAAGAAAGGACTTACTGGGTGATTAAATACCCCAGCAGTCCCAGGTAGAAGAAATCACAATGCCCACCACACCTCAGTTAAGGCCCCACCAAATCCCACGTCTCACTAGATCCTCCTACCAGACCACGACCATTGAGTGAAGTGCTATATCCTCCTACAGGCTTTTCCCAGTTTTGGGAACGGGGGGTCCAACTCACAGCAGACAAGTTGTGGGTTACGGTCAGGATTCCACAGAACATGTCAAGCAGGTGCTGCTGGTGGGCTGGACCATTGGAGGACTCCTACGACAGCCAAAAGGGTTTAGACATGTGGAAGGAAGACCTGACAGCGAGAATTGGGGAAAAAACAGAAAGGTAAGAAAACCAAAAAAAATTAAAAACACAAAGAGAATCCTTTAATCAGGCTACATTCTGAGTTGACCACTCGTGCACATTCACTGAGACTATGTCACGTCTGCCTGGTTATCAGTAGCTGACTGCACTGGTGGGAGGACAAACCGGAACTTAAGGCAACAGGTTTGGCAGACCACAGACCAAAAAAATGTTTCATGCCCCACACAAGTGTACAACAATGGCATTATTCTGTTAAAATGATTCATATTCTTTCAGTTTCTATTAACTACCGAAAGATAATTTCATTTCTCAACTTCAGCTAACCATGCACTAATGCACCATGTAGCTGCAGTCAATCTTTCAGATGCCCAATTGAAATGTCGCACACTCCCACCCCACCACCATTTTTAGTCCTCAATTTTTCTTGGTTTGTAGACAAATATTAATCAGAGCTGCGCTGTTCTGTTTATATAAAATATTTATCCAAGACCATGTTTAAGCTGCCATTAGCCAAAGTACTTTTTGCTGATCATTTCTGTATTCAGATGGCAAATGTGTTGGAGCATATTGCCAAATGGCTCCTTCAATTTGATGAGTAATTTACTTTACTTGTATAGTTTGGCTACACATTTTATTTCACTCAGTTAAAAGGTGATGTGGCAAGTAGCCAAAATTCTGTATGACTTAAAATACAACCTGAAACTGCAAAGTTTTAGACTTTCATTGATACCATGGTCTCCACTGCACTGAGATCATGAGTTGAAGGCTGCATTTCAAAATTAGCCAGCCAATTTGACCTTTCAGGTCACAATATGTCTTCCATTAGGCCACAAGGCTAAAAGTTATTAATTTGGGAGAAAAGCAAATGCATCAGAGCACAGACAAAATGGCGTACATTTTACCAGCAGCCTATAGCTATTTCTGTCTCGGAGAACTACATTTTCCTTTGCTTCTATTTCACATTGATGTTGTCATGCTAGTGTGTATGTTACTGAAGCCCTGTTCTTTGTCACATTACATTATTGTACCCGAGATGAATGTCTCTAAGAAAGAACATTTGGGAAGAGTAAAGCTCAGCATTTGCTGGTTAGCCAGATACGGTAGGAGCAGCACTCTCTGAAATGAGAAGATCCTGTGGCCTTTACATGACATTCACTAAAAAATACCACCAACAGCTTAATCTGGTTCAATTTTAGTTGCTTACCATCTGCATCCCCCCCCGGTCGCCCCTGAAAAAGGGACTTCTAGGCCCAGTGGGCTTACCGGGTCAACAAAATTCCACAAAACAAATCAAACAGTGCACTGGGACACAACAATCAGAGTGCTACATCCCACGGACATGCTGCCAGCATATCAGTACACATATTACTCTGCCTGACACCCACCCAAACAGCAGCGGTATGCAAGAAAGGGCACCAAACTCTGCAAAAGGTCTGGGATTGTGGTACAGGAGAGATTTTTTTTTTGGGGGCTCAGACCCCTAGAAAGTCCAACCTCCCTTGAGTCCTATAGAAATATGAAGCAGAATATGCTGTATGTGCGTCAGATACTGAACTGAGAAAATTGCAACAACAAAACGTGATGGTCCATAGTCTGATTCCCCCCAACCCCACCACCAATCTGCATGACCTCATCACCTTCGACTCTCCACCCAGCTCACTCCATTCTTCTAACTCAGGGCTTCTCTTCATCATACATGTTAGCATTAGGGGAAGACCTTCGGCTTAGCTGCACTTCAATTCAAATAAGTCTTCCCGACTTGCTTACCTTGCAGACTCCCCTCAACCATCTTCAAATCCCACCTCAAACAAACCCAGACTCTCTTCCTTCACCTCTGACTCCTTACCCTTCAGTGCCAGCCTAGAGAGAGTACAAACTTATGAACTGCATGTTCTGCCTCTCTGTTGATAATTTTTAATACTGCTGTACATATGTAATTGTGTGCTTTTTATGTCACTGCAATAAACAGCAATGCAACAAAAACTGTTTTTTCCAATAAGCTATTTTCAGCTACACTAAATACAGGTTACTCATCTGTAACAGGAGTTCTAGGAATGGTATATGTTGTTCATCCACACTGTCTGGCAGGTATCCTTGCCGCTTTAAATCTTGCCGGAAGGTCATCAAGCTGGCTCCTCCCACCCACCCGGTGGTAAAACTCTCGGCCCGCCTATGACGCCAGATCTGCCCGCTAGCTCAGGTTGTGCGTCAAGCCGAGGTTTAGGAATGTAGGATGAACAATATATACCATTCCTAGAACTCCTGTTACAAGTGAGTAACCTGTATTTCTAGGGACATGGATATGTTGTTCATCCACACTGTCTGGCAGACTCCTAGCAGTTCTCCGGGGAGGAGGAAGGCAAGGCGCACAACCCTACTTAGGAATAGAGACTGAGAACTGAGGCCCCAAAACCAGCATCCCGGCGTGACTCAAGGTCGATGTGGTAATGGGTGATGAAGGTGTGTGCTGACTTCCAGGTAGCAGCCCTGCAGATTTCCTGGATAGGGACGTCCCTGGAAGCAGCCACCGATGCAGCAGTATGGCGGGTAGAATGAGCTCTTATCCCTCTGGGAGGCTCCATGTCCGCCAACTTATAGCAGAGATCTATGCAGGAGGTGACCCACCTGCCTATTGTCCACTTGGCTGCAGGTCTGCCAGGTGCGGCTTCAAGTGTAGGTGACAAACAGCTGGCAAACCTCTCCACGACTTCAGCGCGCTTCCCTTATAGTAAGCGAGCCTTTCTAGGGTCCAGCATGGAGCCTATATTCGGCCTCCAAGGTGTGATTAGGTAGAACACCAGCAGAGTCAACACCTGATTAAGGTGAAACTCCGACACCACCTTCGGAAGGAATTTCCGGTGGGGGCGAGGACAACCTTGTCCCTGTGGAAGACCAGGTAAGGAGACTCGATGCAGAGCGCCTGGAGCTCTCCCATCCTTCTGGCTGACGTGATAGCCACCAAGAAGGCGGTCTTCCACGACAGGTGAGAGAGTTCACACCTGTGCATTGGTTCGAATGGCTTGCCCATGAGCTTTGCCAGTACCAGCAGTAGATCCCACGGAGGTGGAGGTTCTCGCACCGGGAGGGGAAATGTGATCAAGGCCTTTGAAAAAGCGCCAGACCACCTTCTCCTGCGCCACTGACTGCTTCCTGGCCCGCGCCCGGTAAGCAGAGATGGCTGCCAGGTGCACCTTAAGGGTCGTCGACCTAAGCCCTTGCTGAGAAAGGGACCAAAGTAGTCCAATATGCTCGCCAAGGAACAGGAGGAAGGGTCCAGGCCCTTGCCCTGACACCAAATGGAAAATCTTTTCCATTTGAAGGCGTAGCATTTTCTGGTCGACTCCTTACGGGATGCCTCAACTACGTTGAGGACCTCGTCGGAAAGACCCAAGGCCTGGAAATCTAGCCGCTCAGGAACCAGGCCGTCAGGTGCAGGGATTGAAGGTCCGGATGGAATACCTTCCCCTGATTGACTGACAGCAGGTCCGGGCGAGCTGGAAGCTGCCTCGGGAGCCTGGAGCTGAGGCTGAGGAGATCTGGGTACCAGTACTGGCGGGGCCAGTCTGGGGCTATCAGAATCACCTGCGCCTTGTCCCTCCTTGCTTTGAGAAGCACCTTGTGCATCAAGGGGAACGGGGGAAAGGCGTAGAAGAGGCCCGGGGTCCACGGCCTCGAGAAGGCATCCCCCCTGCAGCAATCCCTGCTGAGGGGGGCGGGCATGGAACAGCCTCAGCTTCGCATTCTCCCTGGAGGCAAACAGGTCCACCTGAGGTGTGCCCCAATGGGAGAATAGATCTTGTACTACCTCCGGCAGGAGAGACCACTCATGGGACGCAGCCCCTATCCGGCTTAGGGCATCGGCCAGGGTGTTGGAGGCTCCTGCCACATGAATGGCTAGGAGATCCGCCTCCAGGCTGCGCACGAGTGACCAGATGCGGAGAGCTTCCTTGCACAGAAACATGGAGCGCGTCCCGCCCTGGCGGTTTAGATAGTACATGGTCGTGGTGTTGTCCGTCTGGACCCAGACCACTTGACCCCGAAGAAACGGAGCAAAGGTGGTGAAAGCTAGGTGGACCGCTCGGAGCTCCAGCAGGCTGATGTGGCATCGGGACTCCCTCGGGGACCAGAGGCCGTGCGCTCGGTGTTCCCCCAGATGGGCACCCCAACCCATCAGAGAGGCATCGGTCGATAGAGAGACCGTCGGCTCGGGGCGGACAAACGGGATGCCCTCCTGCAGATGAACTGGAACAGTCCACCACTAGAGAGCATTCCACATCCCCTGGGTCACCGTCACTAGCTGGTCCAATGGATCGCAGCGTTGGGACCACTGGCTGGCCAGCCCCCACTGAAGGGGGTGCATGTTCCAACGGGCCCAACGGACCACGCTGGTAGAGGCCGCCATGAGACCCAGGAGGCGCAGGAAGTCCCGGGCAGGGCGGAATTGCCCAACCAGAAATGATTGGGCAAGGAGGAAGAACCTCGACCCTGTCCGCCGACATGCCCTGGCTCGAAGAGAGTCGAGCTCTGCCCCGATGAAAAGAATCACCTGCTTCGGCTCGAGTTCCGACTTGGCCTCGTTGATGAGGAGGCCAACCTGAGAGCAAACCTGGAGGGCCAGATCTCTGGACCGCTCCACCTCCTGTCTGGAGGGGGCTGCAATCAGCCAATCGTCCAGGTAAAGGTAAACCTGGACCCCTCGGCACCGCAGGAATGCTGTCACCACTGCCATGCATTTGGTGAAGACACTGGGAGCTGGAGATAAGCCGAAGGGCATGGTTTGGAACTCGAAAAGGGATCCCTCCGCTCGAAAGCGAAGGAACCTTTGATGGGACGGATGGATAAGGATGTGAAAGAACACGTCCTGTAGGTCCAGAGAGCAGAACCACACGCCGTGTTCCAAGGATGGTATTATCTGAGCCAGAGTGACCATCCTGAAGGTTCGAGACCTTAGGAACTTGTTTAGGTCGAGAATGGGGCGCCAGCCCCCCGTCCGTTTCGGAACCAGGAAGTACCTGGACACGAACCCCGGGTTTGAGGGAGGGTCCACCACCTCTCTTATCACCTCCTTCTCGAGGAGGAGAGCAATGTCGGCTCGGCGAGCTGACAGCGAGGTTTCGGAACCCGAGGCCCCCCGAGGTGCGACGGCTCTGAAGGGTGGGGCCTGCTCAAACTCCAGAGGCAGGCCCTTCCCTACCACTTCCAACACCCACCGGTCTGTGGTAATAGCAGACCAGGCAGAAAGGAAGAACCGGAGCCGTCCCCCCACGGAGGGAACCTGGGTGAGGTGACAAGGTTGGGGGTGACACCCCTCAACCCGTCACTGTGCAGGCTTGGAGGAGGAACCGGCCAAGGGACCACCTGGGCCTTTACCTCCCTGCTTCCTGGAGGAGGAAGCCACGGGCTTGGGTTTGGGACACCAAGAGCGAGCCTGCTGGCCCTGGTGTTGCTGGGCCGGACGTGCCGGGAGCGCAGACGGACGAAAGGGCTTGGGTTGCGGTCTGCAGCCCTTGTCCCTCTGAGCGGATGAGACCGAGTCCAAGGTGGCATTGGACTTTTCGATCCTCTGGAGGTGGCCTTCCACTCCAGGGCTGAAGAGGTCGGTCCCCAGGAAGGGGACATCCGCCAGTTTGTGCTGGGTATCCGCTGTGAAGGTGGATATCCTCAGCCATGCCCGACGCGATAGCCACTACGGCCGCGACTGACCTGGCGATGAGTCTCCAATGTCCAGAGCAGTCTGAAGTTGCTGCTTGGCCACTGCCCTGCCCTGGTCCCGCACCTGCCCAACCGTGGTCTGCAGGTCAGCCGGAGATGAGGGACTACCGTCCAGGAGCCCAACAGGGCATGGGAGAAATGTGCCATAAGCACGCCGAGCTTGCCTGGACGAAGGCCAAGGAGGACGCAGATAGACTTTTCGCCCGGCATAGTCCAATTTCTTGGACTCCTTGTCGGAGGCTTGTCCACGCCCTCACGCTTCCGGCAGCCGAAAACGCTGTCGGTAACTAACCCTCGGCTGAGGGATGTTCCGAAACCGGACAGGGAACCGGTAGGGACCGCATACTTCCTGGCCATCCTGGCCAAAGGCGCAGGGCAGGAAGCAGGGCGTTGCCAGAGCTCCAAGGCCGGGCCCACAATGGCCTCAGCCACAGGAAAGGCCTTCGTAGGAGAATCCCCTCGGTCCAATATCTCCGTGAGGGGATACTTGGCCCGCTTGGAAACGGGCTCGAGCTGCATCCCGGTGGACTCAGAGATGAGCCTGAGCAAACCCAGGCAGGACGAAGGGCTGTCGTCCAGCGACTGACCTCCAGAGGACTCCAAGTCCACTCGCTTGGAGAAAAGGGAGGAATCGTCGTCGGACTCAGAAGAGTCCGACAAAGAGCTGCCTCGGGCCTGAGCCACCCTCCACCTGTCGAGGGCAATCGGGAGTGAGGGTGACCGACAGCCTATGGGGCAGACCCTGAGCCGACCGAGAGTTCTTGGTCGGAGCCCCAAACAGCGGCTGTGGAGGCGGAGGTTCCACCGAATCGGTGGGGCAGCTGGTTTTGGCCGAACAACCGCCTGGGAACAGGCCCTCGGTAAAACGAGGGGTTGTTCGCCACTCCGTGACAGCCACTTAATGGCCGGGGAAGGCGACGGTGTCGGCTTGTTCCCGGTCAGAAGGAGCTGTTGCCACATGAGGTCCTCGTATCGTCGACGTAACTTACGTCGAAGCCTCCCCTCATCTGAGGAGGAGGACGAGGATGAGCGGCGGCGCCGCTTACTGCGGTGCCGAGACCGCCTATGACGGCGGGATCGGCTGGACCGCGAAGAAGTCCGAGACCGAGAACCTCGGCCTTTCCGAGGACGGTACGGGGACGGGATGGGTGGAACCAGCTCCTCCCTCGGCTCGGAGGGTTCACCCGAGGGCTCCGGAACCGGAGGCACTGGCAAGCCCGCGGGATCCTCAACTCCCACCGGGGGAACCGGGGAGAGGGGATTTTCGGCTTCGCCGGTCGACAACCTGTCCAACGGGTCGAGAAAGATCTCGACTGCGTCGACGGGAGTCTCGGTCAACTAACCTGATGGGGACACCGTGAGACCAGTGGCCGAAGCCAAACGATCGACCAAAGTCGATGGCCGACAACTCGGGGAGAGGGACCTTTCCCGGTCCCAAGAGCGTCGACGGAGGGACTTACCCTTGTCTTTCTTTTTGGACCGAGAAGAAGGTCCAGCAGACATTGGTCCCTCTCCTCTAGTGGAGAGGGACAGACAAAAACTCATAAAGGAAGCTGTGTAAGGAACCAGGAGAGGCGGATAAATGCATGATCGAGGGAATGTGGCCAGCGCCGCCTCTTCGAGGCTTATCATCTGCTCTAGCTGATCCACGAGCCCGCTGAAACCGCCACCGGCCTCTTTGACTTTACCGAGGAAATCTTTCGGGCGCCTAATTGTAAACGGGCAGCACGGTCTTCGAGGACGAGGCTGAGAAGGAAGAGCACAGGTCGCAAGCCTGCGGTCATGCTCAAGGCCTAAACAGTAGACACACGTGGAGTGCGGATCCCCCGAGACATCTTCTGTCATGAAGGCACGCCCGAAAACGAGTCGATTTGTCCATCGCAGCCGCCAGGGATAGAAGACCAGTCTATAATGCAAAATTTTAAATTGGAAAACCAAGAATTAGGAACCAGTCTTATACGCAGAGCGTTAAGGAGGGAACCTGAGCTTCCAAGCGGTAAGGAAGATCTGGCGTCATGCAGCGGAGCCGAGAGTTTTACCACCCGGGTGGGTGGGAGGAGCCAGCTTGAAGACCTTCCGGCAAGATTTAAAGCGGCAAGGATACCTGCCAGACAGTGTGGATGAACAACATATCCATGTCCCTAGAAATAAAATATTAGGACAACTGTGAAATCTACTTTTGTAGGTCCCTCCTATGCTAAGCACCTTCATCTTTTTTGGTTTAATTTTCTCGAACCTAACTCTTGCCAGGTCTACAATGCTATTTCTAAGCCAAATGTAGTTGTCATCTTTTCTCATGAGAAAAAAAAAACTCCATTAAAAACACTTATAAATAAAACACATTTTGGTGGAACTAGAAAATCTTGTCATCAAATCAAAGTAGAAGATACCTGGAATATTCTATGGTGAAAAAAAGAAAAAGATATTATCAAATGTTTTGTCCAATTCTGTTGCACTGCTGTGTGTTGAAGCAAGGCAACAATAAATACAAATGCACAATTTCTGGAACAAGACACAGGGGGATATTTTACAGGATTCTACAGAGAAACTTTTTTCCCCTTCATTGTTTCAAGGTAATTGAGGGTAAATTTAATTAAAGGCACACACATGGCAGAATGCCATCTTCTCCTGAAATCCTGCTTTGAACACTGAATCAATGTTTAAGCTGCCACTACTTTTCAAGCATCAGTACCCCTTAGCAAAAATTTAAATAATCTGGTTGGCAGTTAGGACAAACCAAAACAGCGATTATATAATTTTCTTTTTGCTTTTTATTTCATTCCTGTGGCAAGGTAGATGATTTTGAAGTTCTTAAAAGTTATTGGTCCTTTGCCAGGTCCACCATCATAGATGTAAGCAAATCAGGGTGGTGTTTTGCTGTTGGCTACTAGAAACATGTGCTGGCAACACCTTGACATATCTGCATTATAAAGAAAGTGAGTGAAACATAGAAACATAGAATTTGATGGCAGATAAGGACCGCTTGGTCCACCCAATCTGCCCATTTCCCTACCTAATGGATAAGCTGCAGATCCTAGTTAACCAGCAGCATACTTCTTCCTACCCCCACCCCCTAGAATTGCCTTATGAGTGTCCCATGCATGCTTGAATTCCACAACTGTTTTTGACTCCACAACCTCCTCCGGAAGGCCGTTCCATGCATCCACAACCCTCACTGTGAAAAATACTTCTTAAATTACCTCTGAGCCCCCATCTTCAAATTGTACCCCTTGTTCTTGCACACCTCTTTTTTTGAAAGATGCTACCTTCTTGGACTTTGTTGATGCCCTTGAGGTACTTGAAAGTTTCTATCATGTCCACCCTCTCCCTCCTTTCCTCGAGGCTATACATATTAAGCTCCTTAAGTCTCTCTTCATATGTCTTCGGTGCAGACCCTGCACCATTTTAGTTGCCCTCCTCTGGACAGCTTCCATCCTGTCTATGTCTTTGCGGAGATTGGGTCTCCAGAACTGCATACAGTACTCCAGATGGGGTCTCACCAGCTGTCTGTACAGAGGGATAATAACTTCCTGTTTTCTACTGGTGATGCCTCTATGCATCCCAGTATTCCCAACCCTCCTTACTGCCCTCTCACATTGCTTGCCTACCTTTAGGTCATCTGATATGACTACCCCAGTTCCCTTTCCATTTTGTTGTTGTTAGTATCTCACCCCCATTGTGTCTCTTACCCTGGGTTTTGTTTCCCAGGTGCATTACCTTGCACTTCTTAGCATTGAATCTAAGCTGCCATACATTTGACCATTCCTCTAACCTAAAGTCCCTTCTCATCCTTTCCACCCACCTTGTGCATCAACTCTGTTGCAGATCTTTGTGTCATCTGCAAAGAGACATACTTTTCCTTCCAGTCCCTCTGCAATGTCACTTATAAAGACATTGAAGAGGACCGTCCTAATACTGAACCCTGCGGTACCCCACTAGTAACCCCCTGTCTTCAGAGTGGACTCCATTTACTATTACTCTCTGTGTCCTGTTTTCCAGCCAATTCTTTACCCAGGCTGTCATCTTGGGACCCACTCCCAGGCTGGCTAACTTGTATATTAATCTTTTGTGTGGGACTGTGTCAAATGCCTTTCAAGTCTAGGTAGGCCATGTC
Organism: Neoceratodus forsteri; assembly: GCA_016271365.2. Lineage (NCBI taxonomy): Eukaryota > Metazoa > Chordata > Ceratodontiformes > Ceratodontidae > Neoceratodus > Neoceratodus forsteri. The sequence continues at coordinate 1,108,534,522 of CM028131.1, forward strand.
CACAGCCCCTCCCTCATCTACTACTTTAGTCACCCAGTCAAAGAAATCTATCAGATTTGTCTGGCATGACCTTCCCGCTGTGAATCCATGCTGCCTTGGGTCCTGTGCCCCTCTGGCCTCTAGATACTCGACAATTCTGTCCTTCAGAAGTGATTCCACCATTTTCCCTACCACTGAGGTAGTTAGTGTGTGCTCTCTGGAGAGAAGATTTTTGAAAGCTGCTGGGGGCTGCCATTTTTATTGTAGATCCACGCAAACTGCAAACACTGTAATGAAACACAGTCTTAAAAATAGCTGATTGAATTTAAAATACCTCAATGAAATGATCTAACCCCTTTGTAAGTCTTTTTATTTACCTAACATTTTATACCATAATCAGTAAACACAATATTCATATTTTTTAAAGGGGCACCGTCAGCTTTACTCCTCCATTTCTTTCTACATCCCATCAGTGTGCATCTTGTCACCCTCCTATGAAATTACCACCATAAAATGCCCCTCCATGTCTGAAAATTCAGACTTTTTACCTTTTTTTTAATCTGATGCATGGGATTTCGGCCCAGAGTTTCAAATAGTATTTGCAGAACTTACAGTGCTCGGTTTCTTTTCTGTAACACCAAAAACACTTTGGATTAATGTGACAGACCGGCACAGCATGTTTGTAAACCATGCTTGTGAAAAACATGCAGTTTGGAACAGCGCTCATGGCAGATGCACGTTCCTGAGCTCTCTCTGCTTCCAGTAGGCACGCAATTTAAGCTCATACCGGACGATAAACATCGGATTAAAAAAAAAAAAAAAACAGGTAAAAAGTTAGAATTTTCAGACATAGGGGGCATTCTACGGTAATCATTTCATAGGCGGGTGACAAGATGCACACTGATGGGATGTAGAAAAAAAATGGAGGGGTAAAGCTAACAGTGCCCTTTTAAAGACAGTAGCCAAAAACAATTATGCTAACTCAGCTTAGACTTTTTCTCAAGGCCGGTAGATCACAAGTGTAAGTAGCAAGCCCTGGCTATGTCAAAATGAAACAAAGTTATGCCAGTGGTATGTACAGCAGACAATCTGAATGCTAGAAGCTGAGCTTTAAACTTGGCACAAAACAACTGGAATATTTACCTTTTTTAAACAGTTTTTCCTTTCTGTCATGTAAATGTAATGGTAGAAAAGCAGGGTGATATGCCAAGACAATCAGACCAAGTCAGATATTAACTGACTGGGAGCTACATTTTATTAATTGCTATAAACCATGTGGTTGAAAAGAGCAGGAATGTAGTCCACAGCACTTCCAGGCTGGAGTTAATTAACAGATCGAGAGCAGCATGAACCTGACAAACTGTTGCAGTATTCAATTATTTTCAAGCCCTGTCAATATGCATGGAATAATCCATAATCAAGTGTGCAAAAATACTGTAGTAACCAAATGATCTGGGTGAGTTGAGAGGCCAGAGGTGCAGCCAAGGGCCTTCAACCAACATGGAAGTGAGATTTTTATAGCACAGATGCACATCTGGAGTGGATTATTATATTTGTAAAATGGTCAAAAGTGTTATAAATGAAATTAGTAAACCTCTTGTTAACAAAATCCATGTGTTCCTGAAGGTCACATTTTGTTCCACAATAAAGAACTAATCAGAAGTCTAACAGCCTGGCATATACCTTGGCCACAGGTTCCCAGAGGTTTCTGCCACTAGTAGTTTTCCCTTCCACAGTGCCACAGTCCACAAAATCTACTAGTACCATTTCCCATTAAACAGTGACTGCATCTACTTCTGATAATACTGATTATAAAAAGGCTTTGGAAAATCCACCAATACGACTGGCTGAAACATGTCACATGACTGTTCATTAAAATGCTTTACGGCACACCCTGTTGTGTGTTAATGATTACATGATGAAACTTCCTGGACAGTAGAAGGCAAGCACAAGGGACCCACTGGAACAGAGTTTCAAAATATTTGCATATGAAGCTAGACTTCTCCAGCGACTTTTTAAATGTTAAATTTAAAAACTACCTGCCCAGAACAAAAAAATGCCAGATCAGAATGGGCAACGAGTGTAAACTAGAATACTGTCTCCAGAAATGCAGAACAGTTAACTTCCTGTCACAAAAGCGTTTAACAAATTTGCTGAAGCAACTCAATTTTATTTATTTATTTGAAAACTAGTAACCGGGAGAGGCACACTGAGCAGAGGCTAGTTTCCAGGTGTAACCTGGGAGAGGAGAACAGGAGAAGTCCAACACATGAGCAAGTCAACAGAGCAATATCTAGTAAATACATTGACACAAAAATGAATAGGTACAATAAATGAAGTTATACAGCCAAACAGAGTGCAGTCACAGCTCAAAATGAGATGCCAGATTCACGGGCAAGGGGAAAAGACCATCCACAGCATGCAGTTATTATCTAAAAACAGCCAAGAGACCTGAAAATGTGCTTATGTCTAACCCTGTGGTTGCCAGTAGAGCAGAGGTGTGAGGAAGTTCAGTCAGTAGGCAGGCAGAACAGATGCAGCTGGAGACCCAGACATGGACGCTGACACCTGGTCGGGGTTGGGGAGATGTCAGGAGGAGGGGTAACAGGAGCTGGTGGTTGAAGTTCCAACTGGTGCCTGAGGGACTCAAGGGAGGAGAGGCAGAAGGAGTAGGGGAGTCTGTTCCAAAGTAAGGGAAATCGATAGGAGAATGCAGACTGCCCAGCAGAGGAGTGGGGTTGAGGAGTGGAGAAAGCATGAATATCCCTAGAATGGGGGTAACAGGAGGCATGTGGTACCTGGGAGAGGAGAGAGGTGAGGCAGGAGGGAAGGGATCCAAAACAATATTTGGATATGAAGGAGGTACTGTAAGCCTGGTTATACGAGGGCAGGGGGAGGATGGAAAAGGAGGAGCAGAGGAAGCAGCAGTGAGTACAGGAGGTGGAGTTTGTAGTAAAGTGGCAAAAGGAGTTGCAGAGAATGTCCAGTCTGGCAAGGGAAGTGGAGGAGGTCATGCCACAGATGACACCTGAATAGCTGAAGACAGGGAGCATTATTTTGGTAACCTGCAAACCTGGAGAGGTAAGCAGTCTTTTTTGTGGTACAAGGCACCAAGCTTGGGATGGAGTCGAGCATGGATGACATCAATGTGGGCTGAAAAGTCAAGGTTACTGTCAAACCACATACCAAGATACTTGAAGGACTGCACTGCTTCAAGGGTGGGGGTGGGGCATCCAGTGTGGTGAAAACTGGGGGGGGGGGGTATAGCCTGCTTCAGACTGATTACTAAGGTCATGGACACTTTTTATTTTTTTACTGTTGACCCAGAGTTTTTTCGATTGGAGCCACTGCAGAACGTTGAAGTCTTGCTGGATTAGATCTTTAACAGCTACAGTGGAGGGACCGGAGATGGCGGTGGAACAGAACCAATGAACAGCAGTAGCTGAGAGGCCAGCAGAGCTCAGCTTGTCCAGGAGTGAAGAGACACCAAATGGAAGACTGGCCAGCTCGATGAAAATGGCGGCCATAATGTACGCCTCTGATTCATCCCAGAGAAGATGAAATCAGTGATATACAGCAGGGAGGAAATGGTGGAACGGTGCTTCTGGAAGCCAGACTGAGGGGGAGAGGAAGCTGGAGGATGAGAGGCAGTAGAGGAGTCAGGAATGGAACAGTCTCTCAAAAAGACATGGGACGGAGTTTGCCTGGGGAGGAGGGGTCACCACCCTTGTAAACTGGAAAACTCTGGCTAACTTCCAGGACTGAGAAACAGCACAAAGGGTAAGGAAAACCTGAGCAGGTGAGTAAGGGGAGCAATGATAGCAGGAGCTGAGAGGTGGAAGACCTTTAAGTTCAGCCCTAATGAGTTGGACCCAGACGAGTTGAGGGAGGCGAGGGCAAGCAGGGTTTCTTCGGTGGTGATGGGGGGGGAGGGGAGTGGAAACCAAGGGAAGGATGGGTAAGGGAGTAAGTGAGAGCAGGAGTGGGAGAAGCAGGGAGGGTGAAGGTTGTGAAGAACTTGCTGAAGTGAGCAGCAACAGAAGAAGGGTCAGACACGGATGAACCATGAACCATTAACCATGAGAACTGGGGAGCAGACTGGGCAGAGGGGTCAAAAAGGGAGTGGATAATCTTCCAGAATTTAGCTGAGGTGTTAAGGTTTTTCTAGAAGTTCGCCTTGAAATTCATTCATTTATTTATTTATTTTTTGTTGACTGGGTGGTATGCACTAGGCAGACAGCTGCCTATTTTCAGCCACAACTCAGGAGGTTACAAAGCAAGAGAGATCAAGATCAGAGAGGATAATGAATCAGTGGATTAGAATACATGCAAAATGCACATTTCACAGGGTTGGATAAATCTAACAAGTAACATGTAACAAGCAACAAACACTACAGGGATTCAGATTATGCACTATATCATTACAATGAGCATTTTTTTTTTGTATTATCTGTTTATGAACTCTCAGCCGCTCAGTCAGCCACTCCTTTGGGCAACACAGGACCACCAACAGCCGCACCAAACACCCCCCGCCGCCATCTCACCGTTCGCAACTGTGCCCCCCCTCAGTTTGCCTGATGTATCCTTTGAGGGGCCCCCGATATCTCTTGAAGGGGACCCCTCACCGTATGGCCACCAGGAGGAGAGTGCTTGCTCATAGGCACTGAGAATTTGCTGGGACATGGAGGAATTGGCACAGGCTCTCGTGGGCTGTGTGGTGGGCAGTGGGGGAACCAGCTGCTGCCATCCAGCCAACCGAGAGGCATTTTCCCATTTTCTCCCAACCACCCCTCCCCAAACTGGCCGTATGCCGGGGCAACCTGAAGGAACGCACCTGTGGTACAAGGTCACCCACTCTGCAAGGTGCGTCTCTGCAACTGGCCACCAGGAGCTGCACATGGGCAATGCAGGCTCAACCCACCCCCCTGGAGAGGAAAGCATCCCACGGATGCTTGAAACCCTCCCCGCCGGCCTCTGCTCCTGTCGTCCTGGGCTCGGGCACAAACCTGGGTCACCAGCGTGCCAGGTGATCCCCTATCATCTGCCGTCATGGAGCCAGCCCACACAATGAGCATTCTGAGCTACAAAAGTTTAGAGAAATGGGAGCTTAAGTACTGGAGTGCAGGTGTAGACACATGGTCTTAACTGCATAATAGTGAGGAGGTGGGAATAGGTCCAGGTAGGTAGGTATTTAGGAGCATGCACATACTGAGTTGTGAATCAAGAAGGAGCGGAATGAACTTCTGAAGGTAACGACTGACTGACAATGTCAAATAGAAGGTGGGATACTATTCCATTGTTTAGGGGTGATGGTGGAGAAGGCAAACTCCCCATATTTAGTACGAAACCTTGGGATGGATAGCTGCTCAGAGTCTGAAGACCTGAGGGAATAGTGATTAGTGCAGGTTATTAGGTGAAAGACTATGGTGTGGGGCCTCTGACTGAGTAATGTGCTACAGATGATTCTTACAAGTGAAAAGTCAAATAGGGTTGCGGGGAAGGCCATCCTAACTTACTGTATAGGAGGCAGTGGTGAGTGACATGATTATATGAGAGAGCGAACTGGCAGATGCTGTTGTACCCTTCTACCCATTTATGCAGCAAGGTGTTGGGGGAGTGGGCAAAGACTGGTAGGCTGTAGGTTAATTTTGGGAGGAGCAGACTGCGGGCGATAGTGGTTCATGCTGAGGGAATGAGACAGTAGGACCAGCCCGATATGCAATGCATAGGTTGGAATTAACAGTTTTGTATACAGAGTGAACGTGGAGAGAGAAATCAAGGGTGGGGTCAAGCATGACCCCGAGATATTTGAAAGATGTCACAGTGTCTAATGGGGTACCATTCTGGCAGACCAAAGTTAGGGAAGTATTTTGCTCTTTAGCCGATGAGAGGTTCCAAAGGGCATAGCCTGGGATTTTGTGTGGTTCATCAGAAGTTTGTTAACACTGAACCAGGATTGCACAGATTTAAGGTCTGCTGTTAGTTCCCTGTTGATAGCAGTTATTTCAAGGGTGTGGCAGAAGAACACTAGATCATCCATGTAAAATAGAGGAGAGTGGAGTACTTGAAGCAGTGATTGAGCTGATATGCAATGAGAACAGTAAGGGTCTTAGGATTGAATCTTGGGGTACACTGAGAGAGGTGGGAAGATAATCTAAGAAGGAGGAACCAATCCTGATGAGCTGGCACCTATTGAAAAGGAGCTAGAGAACCACAGAAGAGCGTGCTCCAAGATCCCAAGGCAGCCTAACTTATTGAGGAGGAGAATTGGGTGGTTGACCGTGTCAAAAGTCTTTCGTGAGGTCAATGAATACTGCACGAGCGTAGTTGCCACTATCAAAAGAGGAATATATAGTGTTAGTTAGTGTGTGCAGTGCAATGATAGTACAGTGTCCCTTATGGAAATCATGCTAGGCAGGGCAGATGAGGTCATGTTTCTCAAGGTATACCTTTAGTTGAGCTGCAACAATTTTCTCTAACACTTTACTCAAGCTATGTTATGGGCCTACAAATTAGGTATGAGTTTCTGATTTCCTTTTTTGAAGACCAGCTCAATGTTTGCTTTTTTCTAGAGGAGGGGAACACTACCCATGGAGAGTGAGAGGTTAGAAATACGGGGTAAGGGGGCTGCCAACTCCCAGGCTGCAAGTTTTAGCAATTTGGGATTGATTCTTCGGCACTGTCAGGGATTTGTTCAAGCAGTTTTAAGACCTCGCTCCTGCTGACTTGCTTAAAAAGGAAAGGGGGATGCGTGTGTTCAGAAGGGAAAGGGAGAGTGGCTTAAGTGTCTGGGTGGGTATTTAGCACATCAGCAAGAGGGGATAGATCAGAGAAGTGTTTATTGAAAGCATTTGATATGGTTAAGGGGTTAATACAGTTGACCCTGTTTACTTCAAAGTCTGTCGGGGTAGAGGGGCTGGAGTACCAGAGGGACTCTTTGAGGTGTTTCCAGTACTGCTGGGGATTGCAAGGAGAGAAGATTAGCAGGGTTCAAAAACATATACTTTTACTCTGCCGGATAGGTTGCTTACATTTATTACACAGGTTCCTATACAAGGCCCAATCTGAGTTGGAGTTTGAAGCTTTGAAGGAGGCCCACTGCCAATCCCGTTCTTTGAGTAGCGATAGTAAAGGGCAAGTGAGCCATTTTGTTTCCCGACCCAGGACTCTTCTAGAGGCAAAGGAAGCATGTTTCTTCCGGAGCAGTTGCAGAGCAGTACTGAAAAAGGATACTGCAAAATCAACATCAGTGGTTGTCCAAAGGTAAGCCCTGTCTTAACTAGCCAGCTCCAACCAAAATGGTGTGGGATAAAGGAGTGAGTAGTTACGGATGGGGATAATGCAAGGTGGGTCATTTGGTAATCTAGCGTGCCAGACACAATACACTGGTGAATGATCGCTTAGGGACTGGAAGTCTGGGAGGATGCCAGCAGTAGAGATTTTATCACGGTTGGAAATAAGGATCCACTTTATTAAGGTGGTGGTGAGGGCATTGTTTGAGAGTCTGGTAGGTTGGAAGATTAGTTGAGTAAGTAGTAACTTGCTAAGTGTTAGTTCAACGTGTGTGTTAGTTCAGTAGAGCCAGCTGATATTAAAGTCACCAAGGATTACGTCACCATGATCGCTTATACAGGGACCAATAGTTTAGACGAGAAAAGAGTCCATTCTGGCTAGTGGCTGGGGGGCAAGTCAACGCAGAAAATGTGCAGCTTTTTAGAGCTGCCCAAGAGTAGAGTACCATGGCACAGTTCAAGGGACATGGTTGTGGGGTGTGGGAAGGAGGGAAGGGCAGTGAGGTTGAGGTGATCTTTGAAAGATATCATGGTGCCGCCGCCACGTTTGTGAGAAGGTCTATCCTGCCTAATAAAACTGTAGCCAGCAATGTTGCAGAGGTGGTTAGGTACGAAAGGTTTGAGCCAGGTTTCGGATAAGCATAGCACATCGGGTTGGTAGTGGGAGATCCAAAAAGTTAGTTCGGCCAGGTTATGCATTAGGCTTCTAATATTAAGGTGTACTATCTTCAAGCCCTTCATCCCATGCCAAGGTGGGGATAATAGGGAGGGTGTGGTGGTATCGCTGGGTCCAGAGTTGGGTTCCATGTCACCGGCAACTAGTAACAGTTGGAACAGCCAATGGAGAAGGGAAATAAGTTTGAGGTATTTGAACAGTTTTATACATGAAAGTGGGTACCAGCGGATATTGATGGGGAGATGAGACAGTGGAAACCAAGCTTTGGGGGAGCAGAATGCTAGTGTGAATAAGGGCCATTGGGAGTGCACTAGGGAGTCAGACATGGAGAAGTCACTGAGTGAGGAAGGGACAGATGTGATAGGTGGAGAAGAAGGCATAGTATTGGTAATGTAAAATGAAGCCAAATGGGTGGATAAGGAGATCAAGGTGGCCATCGAGGAGAATAGCGGGTACAGCGGAAGGGCCATAATCAAGGAGTGAAGAGTCAAGGGGGAAGAGTATTGGGAGTAGAGGGCATTACAATAATCGCTAGAAAGATTCGTTGAGGAGCAGTAAGGAAGCTACTGGAGACTGACAGCGAGGGTATGTTAAGGATGAGGAGTTCAGAGACAATGATTATATATATATATACCTGTGAAGAGTGACAGCGGGGTGGAAACAGAGGTTGTCAGTTAACAGGTGATCTTGGGCCAAGAGACTCTAGACAGAGGTGATAGCACCTAGGCTGATGGATTGGACTTACTAAGGACCTCAGGTGCGGGTTGAGTCAGAGCTGCGTTGTAATGGGAAACGCTCTGAAAGGGATGGATGAGGAGAAAGACAAGGAGATGTTCATATACAACCAGGGGAGGGGAGAAGGGATCCCATAAAACACAGGAGCTGCTCAGGATTATTTCAGGAGCCAAGCTGAGGTTATCTTAACACAGATTGGGGGGGGGGGGGCAAACAATGGAGTAGTCCAGAAGAGGTTATCTGAAAGCAGATTGGGGGAAGTGGACAATGGAACAGTCCAGAAAGAGGGGGCGAGTAGGCTGATTGGGCAGAAACTGTGCATGGTGCTGCACCACGCTCTATTTGGATGTACCTGCTAGATCCATAGCAGGATGGGCAGCTGCTAAAGAGAGTGGGGAAGACAAAGTCTGTCCAGGAGTCCTCATGATCCAGTAACTGCTGGGCAAGGTGCACTGGAAGGGAAGATAAGCCACAGGTTAGTAACTTGAGGACAGAGGTAATTAGAGAGGCAAGGGGCACGGCAAAGGACAGAGTTGGGAGGGCATACAAGGGAAAGGGGAGACTAAGGCTGCCTTGCAGAGCACACTGACTATCCCTAATACAACACAGAAAAGCACAGGAATGTAAGCTGGACACACTATTACAGACACGCTGGCTAGCCTTTAGAAGATACAGCAATGCACAGATCTCACATCATAGCTCACTTTAAACACCCTGACTAGACCATAGAAAATAAAAACAGACATTTCCTGAATTAAAGTACATTGCAGAGCATTATACTGAGCTATGCCTCAGGCACAACTAAACAGTCAAAAGCAGTCATTTACTGCTGGTTCTCTCCTTTGAAAAAATAACAGTTAGCCAGCACAGTGACACTGGAGGTTAAGGCACTAGACGTCACATCTCGCGCTACGCCAGCGGCCCAGGTTTGGGAATGAGCCCGGGCCATCGGGGGTCGGCAAGAGTGAGAGAAGGATCAAACATCCAGAAGATTACTCATTTCTCAGGGAGGGAGGATTGTCATCACACCTGTTGATAGCCCCCTGGTGGGGGCTGGGGGTGGGTGGGACGCTGCAGGCTGGAGACAGGCAGCCAGTGGGCATGTGACATGTGTGTGCCCACACATATGGGTACCCACGCCGTACCTCGGAGGGAGAACCAACCAGAAAAGAGGAAAATAGTGGCCGGGGGCTTCATTAAGCTATGGCCTCATTCCGCCGGTCTGTCGCCACTGCCTCCCCAGATTTGGATTGTGCTCTGGGGACTCCTGCCAGCCCCTGCCACAGGGGCATGCCATGGGGGGTCTCGGGTTGGTCGGGGGGGCTGGGCTCACCGTCAAGTGATACAGGGTGGAGTTCCTGCCCCCGGTGCACCCAGGAGGAAAAAATGTAAAGGGGAAAAAAAAAAATTAAAAATCAGTTGTTTTTGGCTGACAGTAAAGGTGAGGCGGCAGTCCTGGTGCAGGTGCAAAATGGAGCCCCACGCCAAACACCACGCATGCACCATGCTCCATCTGGATGTACCTGCTAGCTCTGTAGGGGGACAAGCATAGTGTGATTTCACAGCCCGGACAGCCTTCGTACAGTAGTTCCTCACAGCCCCGTAGAAGATAAGGTCAGGAAGGGAGTGGGACAATTTGTAGTAGGCCTAGACAAGATCACGGAACTTGCATAGGTCTAGGATTTCAGAGGTAGTCTTGGGGTGCTGGGCAGTTCTGATTCTGGATTTCCTGGGGAGAGTTGTTGCTTGTCCCAGATGGAGGAGAATTTGGAGTCAAACAGGATGAGGGCATCATCAATATCAGAGGCAGAGAGGAAGGTTGACCAGCCTACTGAAGTTAGGTTGCTCAATATAGTATTGATGTTTAGCAACCAGAGAGACCTAGACCCAATGTATTTTGGTGAGGAAGGGGGACACCAGATTTTTCTGATGCAGAACATCTTGCAGTGGTCGTTAAATGAATCCGGCAATGTACCTGCTGCAACAATATGGCGAGGATGAGAGGTTAGAACCCAGACCAACAGGGTATGGTTGGTGGAGTGGGGATTGAGTTGAGGGGGTTCTGAAATGATCTGTGAAAGATTAAGGGATATGATCCTATGGATGGTAAATATGGAGGCCAGGGAGAGCCAATCTATGTTGAGAGGAGGATGAGTTCACCTGTGGAGGAGTGAGAGGAGATGGTGGAGGAGTCAACTTGGGAGAAGTGCGAGATTTTGGGAGAGGTGTAAAAAACCACAATAAAAATGGATATGGTGGAGGGTAAAGAAAGCCTGATAATGAGATATTCTTGGGAGGAGGGCATGGCCTCTCTGATTGCAACAGTACATGAGAGGCTCTAGTTGACAAAGATAGTGACGGCTCCTCCATGTTTTCCCCTGTCCTGTTTGAAAAGACGATAAGAAGGGACAGGCTCAAGTCTGGAATCCCAGAGAAGAACCAGGATCCCAAAATACAGAGGATATCAGGAGAGTGTAGTTGAAGTCAGATGGCGAGACTGTCAAGCTTAGGGAGAAGGTTCCTAGCGTTCAGACGGAAGATGCTAAGATTCTTGAGGGTAGCGGAGGGGGAAGAGAAGGAGGAAGAAGAAGCGGGAACACTGTTTGTCTCAATGTCACCAGAGAGGAGGAGGAGCAGAATAATGAGGAGAAGAATGGAGTGGGGCTTCCTTCCCTTGGAGCAAGTAGGAGAGAAGGAAGTGGGGTGAAGGGGTAGAGGAGGGAACAGTGGAGAAGCTCCAGGCTATAGAAGGGAGAGGGAAAGAGACCAGGGTGGACAGAGAGAGAGGAGGGGAGAACGGGAGGGGAGAGGATGGGTGGGGGAGGGAAAGGAGGGTAGGAGAGCTGGATGAGGGAGGGGTGGAGGGGATAAGAGGAGAGGGGAAAGGAGAAGGCAGAGGAGTACAAGGAACACTGCAGTTAACAGATGGGAAGTGACAATTGGGTTCACACGAAATGCTGCATGGATAGCTCTTACCAATTGCTTCTGTATGAGAATTCAATAAAGAGAGCGGCCTACCGGGGCTAAAACTCCCTATATCTGCCTAGCTTTGATAAGTTGATAATACAAGTGCTCCATTATAGATCATTCCTGAAGAATACCTATGGTTGAAACATCGATTCTAACTATTTTCTATTTTCAGCATGTAGGGAAGTGCCTGGGTACCATAGGTCTTTTCTGTTGTTTACTGAAGAAACAGCAAGTCGTCTTCTCCTTTCCCTCACCCCTCTTCTGTACTGGGGTAGTGGCTGAACCATAGAAACTCCACTGCATACAATACTTAATGTCTGGCAACTTCTCATGTTCAATAGTTATACAGTGCTTAAAACACTTACATTAAACAGCCAGCCCACCAGTATAGGGGAAGTGCTACCATTTGTGGTTCTGACTACCCAGGTTTAGGAATGAAGCCTGGTGAGTTGGAAGGTCGAACAGGGTAGGGAGGACTTCGCGTCCGAAGGGCTGCTCTCCTCCCTCAGGGTGGGGGAATCCAACTTCCTGTTCGTAGGCTGCCACCTAATGGAGATTAACTTGTAATGCAGTGAGGAAATCTAATGAGGAAAAGGCTCTGCGCTGATATGTGTGTGCACTATCACATGATGAAGACTTGGAGAGAAAAGGCAGAAAAACCACACCACCGGCAGGATGATGTGCCCACCCAGTGCATGCCCTGCACCACTTATGAGTACAGCTCCACATCTGGGTAGGGACAATGGGGGGGGGGGGAGATGGCCCTCTCCCCGGCCATGCCATGGGGTAGGGGCCATCTGTGGAAGTTCAAAGTCCCAGGGATGGTAGGTGATGAGGCTGGACAGGTGGGCAGCAGAACGAGGCTGGGGAACAGTTCCATGGGCAAACTACATATGAAGAAAAATTGAAACTAAATGTGAGTAAGCAGATTTAAAACTGAACATGGCATAGGAAATGCTAGGTGAAAAAAAAGACAGCTGGTTTTAAACCCATTTGCATGTTACTCCACACACAGTAAGTGCTGACAGTCTGGGCTAATCTCGCCGCTGTTTAGGTCTCTTCAAGTAACTCTGACTGTAGTCATTTCCAAGCTGATTCACCAATATTGTACTACTCCATCATAGCCACACTTCCTCATAGCCACCTAATGCTGGACCTTTTGCAGTGCCTTGCCTAAGGTTGCTCTAGCTCTCTCCTCAGGTACTTCACTACTTCTGGGGTTACTCTCCATCTGGGTCATTCCTGCTACTATTAAGTTATTTAGCATACCTAGCTACTGCTCTGCCTAACTGAACCTTGCACAGTCTTACCATTCGGTTATAATTACTAGGGCTGTGCGAATACCATTTACCAAATATTTGGTGCCGAAATATTCGGTATTTGGTATTCGTTATTCGTGACCAACATTAAAACAAAATACATCATCCCTTGGTGTCTAGAGGTCCCACCCCCTGGCCGATCACCAGCCCAAACTGAAGAATCCCCCACCCGCCGAGATTTACATGAATTTCCCTACTTCCAGTGTATAACAATTAAAAATAATTACTAACTCCTGATGTCTAGAGGACCCCCACCCTCATATCAGTTAGTGCTCTGGGCTTCTCAATGAAAGAAACATAGCCCTCCACTCATCTTCATGGCCGGCAGCCCAACTGAATGCTTCAAGGAATGAGCATGTGCTTGCCTGTGTACAAGCACACCCATGCACTGGATTCAGACCAGCTTTCACCTAGCTGTAACAGCACAACTACCACAGGGATAGAGAAGAGGGAGCTGCTCCGGTCACTGGCGGGAGTGGGGTGGGATGGAGGGAATGGTGTTGTGGATCCCAGGAGGGGTCCACAACGCCATTCCCCCATCCCACCCAACCCTGCCAGTGGCCGGAGGCCCCTAGTAGTGGTACTACGACTAGCGTGAGAGCTGGTCTGAGTCAAATGAATGAGTGCGTGCTTGTACAAGCATGCACTCATTCACTGAAGTGTCTAGTCGGGCTGCCAGCCATGGAGGGGAGGGAGGTCTGTGCTGGTGGCCTGCTTGGGGTACTGGGAAGGAGCGAGGGATGGGCACTATCTGATGACAGGGTGGGGGGGTCCATAGACACCAGGAAGTTGGGAATTTTTTATTTTTACACACTGGAAGCAGGGAAATTGATGTAAATCTCAGCAAGGGAGGGGGATTCTTCAGTTTGACTGGTGATTTATCAGGGGGAGTACCACTAGACAATTAGGATTTTTTTTTTTTTACTGCTCATCGGGGGAGACAGAACAGGCTTTCTTTTAGACAATCCCCCAGCCGAATATTGCTCAAATAGTGGGCTATTCGGTATTTGGGTCCCAATATTCCAATAGCCCATTATTAGTGGTATTCGGAAAATGATATTCGGGGGATGCACAGCCCTAATAATTACTTGCTCATTGTAGTTGCTCCCCATCTGGGTCTTCCCTGTAAACTGCTTTTTGCCTTGCAACCTGCTGTTCCATAATTTGCTAAGAGTAGTTACATTCTGCACTGCTCAGCCTGACTGAATCCTGCACAGCCATGCCATCCTGTTATTTTTGTTTTTTGTGATTGCTCCTTACTTGGGTCTTGCCTGTGACTCCAAAGAGTCGTTCGATACTAGGGTGCCCAAACTGTCCCTTGCAGATTTTTGTTTTGTTTTTAAACTGAAAAGAAAAACAGTCCCTCATCTATCTCTGACGCCCCTGCCACCTATCTCAACCCCCCACTCAGCACCCACCACCCCACCCACACAATCATCAACAGACTGTCCAGCACCATATTTTACTCTCTGTGATGGAAGACATTCTCGTCCTGCAACCACAAACAGAATGAACAACACAAGTGCCATCATATGTATTCTCAATAGATTTTAAACTTTTTCTCATAAATCTGGCATTATTAAAATATGTTTGCACCAAATTTTCAACAGGGCTTTTTTGGGGTCCCACCTCATGAACAAGGTAGGTGAGATTTTCAAATCCATCTCAAAAGGTGATTTTGCAGTTGCTCCATGAAATCAACTTTCCAGCGGGATCTGGAAAATTTCACTTACCAAGTTCATGAGGCGCAATCATGAAAAGACTATGCTGACATTTTGGTGAAAAATTATGTTAAAATGACCAAGTTATGAGTGAATGTTGACATCTTTTTTAATATTCACTCATAACTATGGTAAATTTTAATATTTTGACAGCAAAGTTTCAAAATGGCCATTATTTCACATCACCTCATGAATGTGACAGGTGTCTTGTCTCAACTAGCCCAAAATGTAATTTTACACTTGTGGTGCAAAATGACATTTGCCTGTATTTTATAAAGAACACCTGTCATGTTAAGAACAGGGTGGGTGGGGTGTTGGTTTGAAATGTTGGAAATTTGGAGTAAAAAAAAAGTTATGAAGAAACATTGTGTGCAGGGCTGGCAGCTGGCCCAGCAAGTAGCGCACTGCAATCCTGTGCCAGTGAGCCATGTTCGGTGGCAAGTTCAGCACCACTCCCAGCCTTCGGAGAGACGGTGTGGTGTTGGCCACATGAGCAACAAGTAACCATACAGTGAAGAGAGCATGGAGACAGAGGGCACCGGGCTCTCGCAGCCAGATGGATTCTTGGTTCTGTGTGTCTGCATCTGTAGCCACAAGGATGCGCAGGACACACAAGGCTCTGCACTTTAGAGCCCCAAAGACAGCCATATGGGTTCTATGCATCCGTAGATGCACAGGCTGATGGACTCTTTCTTCCCTTGGCACAAGGCCCATGGGGCTCTGTTCATCTGCATCTGTTCACAAAATTTCTCAAGGGGCCTGCATGAATTAGGATATAATTCCACTATCACCAAAAAAAAAAAAGGAAATTCATTGCAAAGAACTACTGCAAACAACTACATTAATCCAGACCACCTCCCCCAAGCAAACAAACATGCCCACTTGCCACAGAACCCTGCGTGAAGAAAGTTATGATCAATTCTCTTGGACACATGTGGCAAGATATACTTCTCTACCTCCAAAGAGTATATACCAGAAAGACACTGGCTTGGCACTGTACCAGGAACATCACATGACTGATTCATTGGCTAAAGGGACTCAAGCTTAAGAAACTTGAGAAGTAGAGGATAATCACCTGGTTAAAAGAAACGTTGGTAGCTTTGTTAGTCCTCAATGTGAATGTTTTTTGAAATGCCTTAAAGAGTTTGTGTCCTGAAAGTGAGTTATCCTCTTACTGCAGCCATCCCAAGCTGTGCATTTGGCAACTGTATTGTGGTTTTACACGTATGTGGTCGTTTGAATAAAGGAATTTTTTTTGTACTATTTTACATTACTTCCATATATCAGGCTGTGTTCAGCGCCATTCACTGCTGCAAGGCATGGATGTGACATAGTGGGGGGGAATGGCATCAATCAGCCATGTGAAACCAGTCGGACGTCTGTGTCAAACTGACACAGTGGTTGCTCATTTCAGAAAGCCTGAAAAGTACTCTGGTCACATTTCTCTATTTATTTTTTACTCACCCCCACCCCACAAGCCACTCTGTTTGTGGTGCAAACCAGCTACAAATAACTATCACTGTATGTCAGTCATCACCCCCCTCCCACCAACTGTGTACTAACCACTGCAGACGCCCCCACCCCTCCAAGGTGACCGGCACAGTCCCTCCGCTCACCACTGTGGCCAACCACCATCCAAGTGACCGAGCGCGATTGCAATATATGGGACTGCAATTGCACTCGGTCATTCACATGGCAGACATCCACGAAGATGAGCGGAGGGACTGTGCTGATCACCATGGAGGGGTGGGGGTGCCTTCAGTGGTTAATGCACAGCACATGGGGGGGGTGGATGATGGCCACCATGCAGAGTTGGGGGACTGTGGCCACCAGCAGTGCTTAGGATTTAGAATGGACAGGGTACTCACTGTTAAAACAAACTGTTAGTGACAGTGAAGGCAAACTGAAATTACTTCCCCAGGCAACAAAACTGAACACCACACACACTCACAAATCCAGCAGGTCACAATGCAGAGGAAAAAGCCCAACAAAGGAAAATGTAAGGCTTTAGGCAGCGAAGCATTTGTACAATCTTAGTGCCACTCTGCCTATACAGCTAAACTAACAGAGCTGCACAGCCTCCCCACCCCACCCGTGTCATTTCCTATTACTGGAGGTGTGCACAAACTGCCCATATACAAATTCAGTCTACGAACAGATCTCTCACAGGCACATTTTGATATTAAATGAAGAGCTTACCTAAAAACCTTTGGATGGCAACATTCAGGTAAAATCTCACAAACACAATACTCTGGTTACAATTACTTGGGCTATAATGTCTCAATACACTAGCTCTTTAAAGTGACTGCTATTACCAATCAATAGAATGGTAAGTATCAGTGATACAGTAATAGATATCCAGGTGGGGTATCTGGTAGGGGTCAGTGGGCTGGCTTGGGTAGAAAAAGCGCCAAGCAGTCACAGTCACTCGTATGGCTCGTGAACCAACTGTGGATCGAGGTTGGTCCAGTAGTTCAAAGGGAAGGCTGGGGAGGTCTAAGCCTACAGCCGCTCAGAATATTTTGCAGGTGGGACAGCCTGTGGTGAATGCAAATACTGATACCAGGAAAGGGCTGAGAAGGTTTTAAGCAGACAGTCACTCAGGATATTGGGCAGGTGAGACAGCCTGTCAGAAAAAACAGCCAAGTTCATTAGAAATGTGATAAGAATTTTAGAGTACAAAGTTTAGAGGGATTCAAATGACTGCTTGTTGTTGACACATTTGAATCTACCATATCTGGCACTATCAGAATGGTTAGTAAAGTTATATTTGTTCATTTGAATTTGTTGTGAGTTATTTCTCGGAAGTTATGTTTTTTGGTTTGCCTTTTTTTTGTCTCGCATGTCATGTGGCTTCAACTTGTCAGTGTACTGCTATGAAATTCTCAGCTGCTCTCACTCCCTTTCCTCCCACAAGGGTTTTCCACAGGTCATCTGGTTGGGGCATCCTAGCTGAGCGTACCATCCCAAGACCTCAGCACAGCGAATGTTGAGTGGAGGGGAAAGCAAGAATCCCTGTATGCAAACAGTACAATTATAGTGTAGTCAACACTAACACAGTAGCCGGATTCAGCACAGGATGGGTCAGACTCAAGGAGCAAATAGTGGAGGCAGGTGCGGGACATAGAGAAGAAACATTATTCTTTGACGGGGCACCTTCAGGTTGCTTCACCTACTGTAGATGGGCATGTCACTCCTATTGGCTAGTGTACTTGTGCAGACTGGATGGACCACAGATCTTTTTCTTCCAGTAAACATATATATTTCTATATAGAACAGATAACCTTGGACTGTGAACAACGGGGCTTTTCAAACACAAACAGGTTTGTGTGACATCACAGAACCATGAGTGCTAAGCTTGAGTGGTACTATGATACCACAAGAACCCCAAGATGTCCAAGCAATCTTGTTCTTCACAGACAGAGGTTAATACAAAATCTACACGTAAACTAACTGACGCAGTATTTTTTCCCTGTTAATCAGACACACCAACTTAAAACTTTCTGTTTACACTTCCCTCTTCTGCCCTACCATCTCTCCCCCAAGTCAGTGCTACCCTGAGATTAAAAAAGCCATTAGTTTTAAAATGGGTTCCATGGTCATTACAGAAACCTGTTCTGCGCATTCCAATTTGTTCAACATGGTTCCAAGTTCTACAAAAGTCATTCTGCACAGTTCTATGTATAAAATGTCTTTCAGAAACCACCAGCAAAATGGGTTAATCTTCAGTATTACATGTGCATTTTGTTTGTTAACTGCTGTATCTTGGGACTCAAAAAGGAAATATTACAGTGTCATCCCATAATTCCACCGGATACTAATTTTTAAATAATAAACAGGCTACTGCAGCAGCTTTGAGATCTGCTTCCCAGATGGCTGCTGGATGAAGTCCTGAATTCTTCACAACACGAGAGAGCAGTAGTACAGAAATGAGTCATGCCAGAAGTTGCTTGCTGTTATGCAAGATTTTCTGAAGCATATCTGCATTTGTATTTTTTTTTTTATTTATTAATTTTTACCTGCAAAAGGTTTACGGAGCAATTAAAACAGCTAATTTTCAGAGGCTTCCTGAGAAAATAATACATGGGGAAAGGGTGTAAACCAATACAATAAAAATAATAATGATACAGTCTGCCAAATCAGTGCAAATAGCAGTGTTGCACAGCAGCACAATATCGGTCATACATACGGAATAGTGAGCAGAACTATACGGTGTTAAAAAGGTTTCATGATACAAGTACAATCTGGCTTAAGTTGCAGTACAGACAAAATACAAAATTCCAATGCAGTGAGCGAATATAGGCTGCCACCAAGGGGTTGGTGGGAGGAGGGGGTGCATAACAACAAGTGAAACTAGGGCACAAGAGGTTAAGTGAGTGAAAAGACTTGACAGGGTGTGGGTGCTGGGGATACACACGCGCCAAGGGCATAGTGAGGCTTGACAGCAAAGGGGTTTACAGCCCTGAAAGTGCAGGTATCCCCCAACACCCCATATCCTGAAGGGTCTTGCCACACTTGTTTAGTGCAAAAATGTGCACACCCTGCAGTGCCGATTTCAGGGGCTGCAGCTGGGGTGCCTGTACCCCTTACTCACAAACCAGTCCAAATGGCTGCAACACACCTCTGCCAGGATGGTCAGAACCCCAATTAAATTAAATCTACCGATCACGACAAGTTACAAAATGCAGAAATTTATCATTTTTGACCAGGAAAGGCACAATAAGCTGCGATTTTATTAGCACAAAATGCATACTGTACAAACAGAACTGAATTTGTCAGAAAGTGGGGCCTGATTTACAACACCCGTACTGCCAGAACATCCTGGCACTTCCCTCACTACAGCTACATCAGTGTGCAAGTATTATTAACACCACCAAAAAGAGCAGCTCTGCCCCAGGCGTGTCATAAACAGTAAATTGCAACAACAACAAAAAAAAAAGACAAGGCAACACTATACCAGCTTAAAAAGGAAGAATTGATTTATTTATTCACAACCTTAGAAGCCAAGAACATACATCTTTAGAGCACGGTATGAGAGGATATGAAAGGATTCAGTCCGAAACGTGTCAGACGTTACAAGTTGCATTTATGTGTGAGCACTGAATAAACTGATGGTACTATACCTCGCAGAGCAGTGCTTTCATTGATGTGAAGGGCGAGTGCCTGATTTTTTGTTTCGTTTTACAGGCTATGAAGATGTATGTTCTTAGCTCCTAAAACAGTGAGTAAATAAATTCTTTGTTTTTAAACTGGTATGGTGGTGCCTTTCTTTTTTGTTGCTGCAGTCTTATCACACTGAGAAAATGGGCTGTCACTTTTTTGTTGCAGTTCTTCAATAAAATAAAATAAAAAAAATTTAAAACAGTGAATTTGAGGAAAATAATCCTTCTGCCACATTAGCAGCCTGATTTGTGTGCTACTGCTTCTGGCTCACAGGTCACTCTGGGAGAGTGGAAGTGCCTGGCTCTGTCTGTCCAAGGTCTATTACCATTCTGGTGGGTTCATGTAGTTTGTGACATTCGGTGTTTTCAGCTGTGTGAGGTAACAAGGCAAGCAGGGGCTGCAGCAGGAGCGATGGCAGGAATGTGGGCAAGGAATCGGACATTGTTTACTTTTGCTGTTTGTGGTACCAACCTTTTTCTTTTTTGGGTTCTGTTTTTCCCCATATAACTTTTTCTTCCCCAACTGGCAGCACGTCTCAGGAATATACCCTGTTCACAGGGATATACTCTGATCAGGCTGAACCCATCTGTCATGCCTGTGTTGACCACGCACATCCACAGCCCACCCTGCAGCAGGAGCAAGCTCCCTGGCCCAGCTGCAGGGGTTGCTGGACGTTGCTGTGGTGCCACTGCCAATCCCTGCCAGCCCAGACGCACTGCCCAGCAGCATCTGCCTCGGCCTTGTCCTGGCTCCCAATGCAAATTCCCAGGCCTGCTTCTGAACCTGGATCATCAGCATGACAGCGCCATCAGGGCAGCCCCTTAGAGGGCTCTGTTTCCGGACAAAATTATGCCTTGTGACTGCAGTCAGCCAATCAACTTTAAAGATTTTTTTTCAACCCATTTTTTAAAAACCGATAAAGACATGGAAGGTATGATCACAGATGAGAAACATACATGCAGTTGGGGAGGGAGTGGAGTGTAGCAAAGGTTAAAGCAGAGCCTAGGAAGCCTGCAAGATCAGACAGACAGACAGACCAATGGAGGTCTGGGAGCTAGGAAGAAACAGCAGAAGTCACTAGGAAGAAACAGCAGAAGCCAGAGTTGCGCAGTAAGTCTAAAGAGAGTAGAGGGGAACAGAAGAGGGAGGTTGGGTAGCACGGAAAGGTGCCAGGTTAGAACTTGGATAGGCTGGTATTTAGAGGAGGACTTACACAGTTCAAATTGTCAAATAGCTACTGCAGCTTGAAAGGTTGTTTTACATGTATGATTTGGCTAAGAATTTGTCATTTAGCCGTGTATGTGGGTAAGTCGAAATAACATTTAAATTCAAGCTGAAACCTTGTTAAGAGGATGCCAGGACCAAGTAAAATTTTAACCATAGCATCTCTTTACTGGTGATCAGTTTTCATGGCACAATAACCATATCAATACAATTTATTAAGCCACAGTACTACTGTGCCTTTACTTCAGAAACCTGGACCCTTTGCCTAACCATATTACTGTTCCATGACCACAGGATTAAGTCAAAACACTGCCAATGCCATTACTCTGAGTCATCAATAGTGCCCCAAGAAAGTTTACAAAACTATCAATAGGTGTGTTTGCACTGGCAGCAGTGTGTGGAACACAACACTGAAGCCATCTACAGCACGTCAACAAATGGGAGTGGGTGACCAACATAGGCAGATTGCTATTATGTGTTTAAAAAATTGAGCAACTTCTTTTTTACCATTAAAAACCCTTCCACACTTTTCCTCTGTCAGCTCCACCCTTCTAACCCTTGACACACAACACCAGATCAGGATTTTATAAATTATTTAATTTAAAAACCCTTCCTCCCACCTTCTCCATCTGTGGGTTCCCACCCTCCAACTCTGAGATAGCTGCATTACTGTAAATGGTGCAAAGCGCTCCCCCCACCACCACAGTGACCCAAAACGGCCACAATGAATGGGTGCCACAACACTGCTAGAGGGGTCCACACTGATCAACAAGTCTGTACCACTGACAGTGCTGCACACAGGGAAAATTAACAGGCCTATAACATTTTAACTCCTCAATGGTGAACACTATTAAAAGGAATACATCTTGTGTGGCCAAAAAGTATGTACTGAGTAATTTTCCACCACACAATTCACAATATTTTTATTTATTTAATATTTTTGTATACCAGACTACCCTTTTTTACTGTAGGCATATACCACCTAGCTTACAGAAAAGTCACGGAGAGATTTCAGTGATGCAAAGATATTACAGGTTTCATAAAGTAAAATAACTATAATGCAAAGTTTACTCTATCTCCCAGGAACTAGTGCCCGATCTCCCTTCCCCCTGTTCAGCTAAACTTCTGTAGAATCATGCCTTCTTCCAGCTCCCTGCCTTCCCCGACTCCTCATGCTTCCTCTCCCCTGAGTCTGACTTTAGGAAGGCGCACTCCACTGCCTCCTCACTTCTTCAGGTCACTGATTCATTCGGAAGGGGATACATCGGGGGCACGTTACCAGTACCATCTTCATCAACCTTGCCAAGGTCTTTTATAAAGCATCACACCCCCTTCTAATGGATGAGTCAGTTCAGATAAGTGATGCCTTATCCCCACCCCTCCCCATGTTCCGGTGTTCCACAGGGTTCAATCCTGGGCCCCCCAATTTTTCTCTCCCTTTTCCTCAATGACTGCCCCTCTGCTTGAGTTAGTGCAAACATTCACATTTATGTCTATTACACTATCCTTTTCTTCACAGATGCCTCAATCAGAGCTGAAGTCGCTACTGCAGAGCGACTTTGATAATGTCCAACTCTAGTTCTACTGAAACCAGCTAACACTAAACACCAAAAAGACTGTCTATATCCTTTGGTACTAGGCATTATCAAGGATCTCCTCCACCTCTGTGTTCTTAACCTTGAAAGGTGCTTCCCTTAATGAGGTCGCCTCCTTGAAGTAGCTCAGTATGTCGTTACACAATAACCTGGATATTTCTATTTTCTACTCACATCGATACCATGCACAAAACAAAAACTCCACCCCAAGCTTGACACCCTATACCACAACTAAGTTTGCATTACCACTTCCAGTCCACCATGAAATAATTCTTAAAATGATCTTGTCGGTGCTTGACTACATGGATGTGGTCTACGGCACTGCTCCAAAATACACCCTAGCCAGACTGGATCCTTTCTTCCATTCCTTCTATCATTTTGCCAGAAGCTCTCCCATACTTATTCTTCATAATTATTTCTATCAGTGCCCCTCACTCCCCTCCTTAGACTCTCGCAGCCTCATATTGTGCCTCCCCTTTAATCCACATACTGGCTTTCCTCTATCCCATCCTCCTCCCTCCACCTTCTCCTGTCCCTGCTTCTCCCCATCTCCTATTTACTCTGCTGCTCCAAATTCCTTAGTTTTTCCATAACCTGCTTCTGGACCTCCGCGGGTCAAACTGCATTCTCTGCATGACTTCTCTCTATCTAGAATAATCTCAATGCTTCCATACACCTCTAATCCTTTTACGTCTCTCTAAAATCCCTTCTAAATTACCTTTTTCTCACTTGCATCTGCCCCAGCTACTCCTGTGATCATATCTGCTAATCCACGGCTCATCAGACTATTTTCACTTGAATTTTATATTGTTTCTGTACTACTATATATACATTCTCCATTAGTAAATCTTTTTTTTTTTTTGTATTTTATCTTTCCTGTATTTATTGCATATTTATGTATCATATGTAAATCCTGTACTCTTGTTATCACTGTACTTTCTGTAATTAATTTAACCATATGTTTGCTCTTGTTATCCCTATTGTTACCCTTTCCTTGGGATGCACCAGGAAAGGAGCCTAGGCTCAGTGTGTCTTTCCTGGTCACCAAGTTTCAATCAAGCAAACAAGGTAAAAATTGAAACACTATTTTCACAACCATTAGAACGTAAGCAAAATCTTGAGGGGCATAACTTTCCTTAGTGCCACCAGATAAATCAGTAACACAAGCTTTCCAGGATTTCAACACACCTATTTCTTACAAATGATTCCTTTGTTTACTAAGTTTTCGCTGGTGTATGCAGCACAATAACAAGATATTACTGTAAATAAATATTTAGAGAGAAGTGTACACTTGCCTTATATGGAATTGCCTATTGGAATAGTATTCTAGCACCAAAACAGTACAAAAACCTATTAACTTTTAAAACAACTATAAAATATTTGGGGTCCCATGCTTAGCTGCTAGGAGTGACACTACCTTGTCCAGCATAAACATAAAATGCAAATCCTTTCTTAGCGGTTTCACGGGTTAATATAACTGGTTGGAAAAAGAGATGTGAACCACCATGCAAACTGCCCAATGGACAACCTTGTAAAATCTGGCAGTAATGGGGGGGGGGCACCGGGCATTGGCTGGGTAAAGCAGCATTAAAAGTGGACAGGGTTGGAGGGAGGGAGGAGGAGACACATCAGGTACCATGTCACACACGAGCTGGGAGTCCACTTAATGATAGGAACAGAGATGGCTGGTGGAACATTCCACAAGACCACCTGCAAAAGGGGAGGGGGTGTAGCAGCTCACAAAAGACATAAATATAAGGGGGAGGTTGGACAGGGAAGCATACCATATCTACCATCTTACCAGGTCCCAGACTGGAATGGCGATATGCCCCTGGTACAATGCCCTGCTGCAACCCAACCAGGGGTACAATGCTCAGATTTTCAAAGCAGGACTAGAAAGATCCATTCAAAAATGGCACTGAGAGCTACACATCATAAGCAGCAACAATATTCCAGCTGATAAGCTTAAATGTATTTCTGCATTACATTTTCAAATTTAGTAGTCACTGCCGTACAGCAGGAGAAGTGGACAAAGGGAACCCCGAGTCCCTACCATCACCACTATATTATGGTGCAATGTATCTCTTCACCTGAATGTCATGATGTGGCTATGGGATAAAGTAACTAGAAAGTACAGTAACAGTCAATTTCCATATATAGATTAGAGAGAGTTGGACAGACAGATCGCTGATGCTAGTTTTCTGTATTTCTGTGAGTGCAGAAAAGGAAAAATTACCATAGTAATGTTTCTTCTAATGGAGTTTTGCTGTATTCTAACAATATGCTGTTAGACCGACCGGTTCAACTGCCCCAGAGAACCAAGAGTTAAACTCTATGCAAATGCATAGAACGTTGAGCTCGAGCTCGGTTTTCAAACCACTGTCCTCGGTACGTTCTTGTAACTGATCAGATTCTATGAAGCGAACTAATTTAATGTGTGTATAATGGCCAAAACTATGCCTAAACAGGACCCACATCAGGAAACAAAAACCAAAGGGCACATAAAAGACTCGTCACAGACGCCCAGAGAAAACCATTACCACTGATGGTTTCATAAAGTTGCTGCAGAACAGCCACCCTTCCCCAGGTTCTGAAAGGGCGGTAGGGTGGGAGGTCAGAATACAGCAAGACTCCATTAGAAGAAACAACATTACTATGGTAAGTAATTTTTTCTTCAAACAACATGAAGTCTTGCTGTAGTCTGACAATATGCAGACTATAAAGCAGTGCCCCCAGGAGGTGGGCACAGAACCTATTTGGGGAATAGGCTCTGCAGTACTGCTGTGCAAACCTGGCATCACTCCTTGCCGAATATCCAGGCTGTAATGCTTAGTAAATGTGTGGACAGACTTCCAGGTGGCAGCCGCCATACCTCAAACAGGGACTTCCCTGGCAGCCCAGTGAGAGAGGCAGTGCCTCTGGTAGACTGGGCCCCAAGACCTGCTGGTGGGTCCTTACCTAGCTTACTGTAGCAGAACTGGATACAGGCCACAATTCATCTGGCTATAGTCCTTTTTGCAGCTGGCCTGCCTTGGCCAACATCCCTATAAGTAAGAAAAAGCTGGGAACAATCTTTCCTTAGCTCTTTTGTCCTGTCCATATAATAGCTAATAGCTCGTTTAACATCTGAGCTGTGCAGCCTGCGTTCACCTGAAGTAGAGTGATGTGAGAAAAATACAGGCAAAGTAATGGATTGGTTCAGATGAAAATCAGAAACTACCTTAGGGAGACATTTCCTGTTGGTTCAGAGTACAGTCTTGTCCCTGTGAGGTCAAATATAGTTGGACTCCACAAATAAGGCTTGAAGCTCACTGATGCTTCTAGTAGAAGTGATAGCCACTAGAAAAACAGTTTTCCAAGTGAGAAACTTGAGTTCTGAAGAAAACATAGGTTCGAAAGGAGGATGCATAAGCTGATCTATACAAATGTTCAGGTCCCATACAGGGGTAGGTTCCCTATGTTGGGGATGAAGATGCAACAACCCCTTGAAAAACATTTTGAAAATTGGGTCTGCAGCCAGCGAAGATGCTTTTCCTGCTGAAAGATAAGCAGAGACAGCAGAAAGGTGTACCTTCAGGATAGATGGATGTAAATGCAGAGACTGAAGGTGGACCAGATAGTCCAGAAGCTGTGGAACTGCAGCTTGCTGAGGATCCAAATCCTTCTGTGCACACCAGATGGAAAATCTTTTCCATTTGGAGGAATAGGTTTTTCTGGTAGCAGGCTTTCTGGTACCTTTCAGGATATCCAGGACAGGATGAGACAGGTGTAAATCTACATATTCTAGGTCCTCAAGAACCAAGCCCTGAGGTGAAGGGATTGAAGATTGGGGTACATTATCCTGCCCTGAGAGGATGTCAGCAGATTGTACCTAATGGGTAGAGAAATCGGTTTGGTCACTGACAGTGACAACAGCATTGGACACCATGGCTGTCTGGGCCAGTCTGGGGTTACGAGAATCATTGTGGCAGACTGGGACCTCAACTTGACCAGGACTCTGGCTATCAGAGGAAAGGGAGGAAAAGCATAAAGGAACCTGTTTGACCAGTTCAGAAGGACAGCATCCAGTGGCACTGAGCCCTGGAGTGGAGGCCTGCAACAATACAGAAGTAACTAGGCGATTGTCTGGGGCTGCAAAGAGATCTATCTCTGGAACCCCCCCGCCACCTCCTGAATACTGAAAGAAGGACCTGCTTGTTCAAGGTCCATTCGTGATGGCCCTGGCTGATTCTGCTGAGAGCATCTGCCAGTACATTGTCCTTGCCTGGCAAGTGAACTGCTAACAGTGACATGTTGAGAGAATATGCCGGCTTCCAGATCTTCATGGCTTCTGTGCAAAGCGGGAGGATCTTGTTCCTCCCTGCTTGCTGATGTAGTACATGGTGGTGGTGTTGTCTGTCCTGACCTGTACCACCTTGCCCTGTAGGAGACTGGCAAACTATTGAATAGCTAGGAGCACTGCTCTGACTTCCAGAAGATTGATGTGCAAGAGGGACTCCTGAGGGAGCCATGTACCATGTGCTGTGTGATCCCCCAGGTGGGCACCCCAGCCCAGGAGAGAAGCATCCATTGTCAGTACCAGAGAGGGTACCAGAGGGAGAAAAGGAACCCCCACTCTGAGGTTGTCCATCTCCTGCTACCACTAAAAAGCTAACAGAAGAGTGCGACACACTGGAATAAGTTTGGACAGAGAATCCTTTTTTTGAGACCAGAAGGATCTGAGGTGGAACTGAATGTCCCTCATCTGAAACCTTGCCCCCACAACCACAGCTGTGGTGGAGGCCATGTGTCCTAGAAGCTGTAAAAAGTACCTCGCCGGACGAGGAACTTGAACCCAAAAGGATTTTGCCAACTCTGTGAGGGCCTGCACCCTTGCAGAAGGCAAAGAGGCTCTTGCCTGAATGGTATTCAGCTCTACCCCTGTAAAGTCTAGTCTCGTCTCTGTACTGGGGTTAAGACAGACTTCTGATGATTTACCAAAAACCCCAGGGAACGAAGAGTAACCTGAGTGAGTTTTAGGGCTTCTGTGACCTGCTGGGGGGATTGACCCACCAACAGCTAGGAGTAAACTGAAACCTCTTGTCTTCTGAGGAATGCCACCACTACTTTGTAAACGCCCTTGGTGCAGATGTCAGGTCGAAGGGCATAGCTCTGAATTGGTAGTGGCCTGAAGGCAGCGAAACCCGAGATATTTTCTATGAGACTGTCTGACGGGGATGTGGAAGTAAGCATCCTTTAGGTCTAGGGATGCCAGCCAATCCCCTTGCTTGAGAGTAGGTAGAATGGTAGCCAGGGTTGTCATTTTGAATTTTGGCTTTGTAAGATGCCTGTTCAGGAATCTGAGATCCAGAATGGGCCGCCACTCCCCATTTTTCTTTGGTGCCAGGAAGTACCTTGAGTACAGTCCTTTTCCCCAGTACTGATATGGCACAGGTTCCACTGCTCTTGACTGAAGAAGTGTGGAAACCTCTGCCTCCAGCTGGGCTGTTTCTGCAGTGCTGGAAGGTCTGAAAATGCTTGCTGACAGTTTTGGGGGCACCCTAAAAGTGAGAGCAAGTCCCTGAGCCACTATCTCCAGGACCCATATGTCTGAAGTGATGGAACGCCAAGCCTGGAGATAGTGGGTCAACCTGCCCCCAACAGGATATGGGGAGGTGGTCCGAACAGAGCTTTCAGGTGTCTGTCTGGCTGGGGTAGCAGACTGGGGGGTGGAGGTGGCCCTGCCAGCACCCCTCCTGCCTCTCCCTCTAAAGAACCCCCTGGGTTGCTGGCAAGAGGGAAAAGCTTGGGCCTGGTGAAAAGGCCTGGGGTAAGGTCTGCCCCTGCCCCTGGCCTGCTGCTTTTGAGGAGTGGCAGCCTTTCTCTTTTGCTGAAGCACTCCTGTATGCCACTCTGTAATCATTCGTTTTCTTCATATATGCCTCAGTCTGTTCCCCAAACAGAGAGTTCTGGACAAGGGGAAAATCCATTGCATTATTCTGCGTATCCTGGGACAGGCTAGTACACCTGAGCCAGGAAAAATGCCTGAGGGATACTGCAGAAGCCACAGCCCTAGAAGCTGCATCACTGGAGTCCACAGCCATGTGGAACTGGGATTTAGATGCTTGTACCCCCTTATTGACCAACTCCTGAAGGTCAGCAGAAAATTCAGGAGGGGCCTTTTTAGCTAGTTGTTCAACAGCCTCCCAAAGGGCCTTTTAATACCTGGAGGCATAAGCCATATAGGAGGCTTGCCTGATATCCAAGGAAGATGCCAGGTACCCTTTCTTGGCAAGAGAATCCACCTTCCTGGAATCTTTGTCAGGGGGGTGAAAAACCAGGGGAATGCCAGCCTTTTCGCAGGCTGCAGTTTGAACTACCCCTACATGGCTACAATGGCTAGCTAAAAAGTCAGTGCCATTGCCAGCCAGAAGGTACTTCCTGTCCATCTTCTTATCTAAAGGAGGGACAGAACTAGGGGTTTGGAGGATCTTTAAAGTCTGCTTCTTTAGGGACTTGTGAATGGGAATCAAAAGTCTCTGGGATACAGGAAGATCCATCATCCTCCTGCCTGGCCTCTTGTACAGAGAGCTGCAGGGTCTCAGCCACCTGCCTCATAAAAGCAAAACAGGAGGTAGCCTCAGACACAGGGCTAGGAGACGTTTCGCACTGAGGATGGTCGGGGGAGACCTCAGGGTCAATGAGCTCCCCTTCATCCTGCTCCTCATATATAGAAAAGTAATACTCCTCAGGATCAAGGTGTCCTGAAGGAGTTGAACCGGAATACGGAACCGCTGGCTGCCCAGACAGTACTTGCAATGGTTCGCCAAATCCAGATTGCAAAGACTGCACTATTCGGATGGCCTTTGCAATTTCATCCGCGGTTGGAACAGAGACCGATTGCTTACGCGGTTCCGAACTGGAGCGTTTGGCTTTCTTCAATGGTGCGGGTTCAGAAACTGACTCAGAGCATCATTTAGCCATCGACGGTTCACCCCGGCTTGCAAGGTCAGTTATCGGATCAGAAGGTTCAGTAGAACTGGAACCGGCCTCAGCAGTCTTGTCCATTCTTTCCTTCAGTTTACCGAGGCGCCTGTCTAAAGTAGACGGAGAGAAATTCTTACAAATATCAGTCTGTTTGTAAGTGGTTAAAACCCAAATAATACAGACAAACCAAATGTGGATCAGCTTTTGCAAATTGCTCCCCACACTCAGTACAACGCTGAAACTCAGTGGGACCAGTTTTTCTCTTGGGTTTCTGTGACATAACCCTAAAATTTGGAGCTTAACCCAGTGGCTTAGTTAGGCCGGTTAAGCAAGAATCAAATACCTACTTTATCCATAGTGGCTTAGTTAGACCAGGATAAAGAAATAGAAGAAAGAGAGAAAAATTACCCCTGAAGGCTTAGTTAGGCCGGGTAATAGAGAAGACAAAGTCCGAACTGGTCAACAGTTTAGTGTCAGCCAAAAAAATGAACTGAGAGCCCCTGGTTCTGGTCAGGACTTTGCACCGGTATCCCAATACAGTGAAAATTTAGATAAACAGAGAAATTTAGAAGTTCGGCCCCCTCACGGTCGCGGAACCGATTGAAAACCGAACACTTACTCAACCTAGGAAAAGTTACCTATACCGAAGACAGCGGTTTGAGAACGTTACTGAAATAAAACAACAAAGCGGTTTGAAATAAACCGTCGAAACTACGCTAGACCGAAAGCAGGGAGGAGAAATCTCTGAGTCGTCTTCACTGGTGAGCGGAGTAAAGAATCTGATTAGCTACTAGAACGTACCAAGGACAGTGGTTTGAAAATCGAGCTCTAGCTCAACGTTCTATGCATTTGCATATGTAACCCCCTACAAATGGGGGTTCCTAAAAGCCTTCCCGGAGCTTGCCTAAGTGCTCCCTGCCTAACTGGCGTTTGGCGTAAGGCCACTTAAATGTGGGCGCTGAGAGGGCTTTTAGACCCTCTGGTACTGTCTCTTTAAGAGCTACCTGCTTGCAGGCTTTATTAGTTTGTGTAGGGGGGGCTCTGGGTTTATTGCTCGAATCCCACTCGAGCTGTTGTTTGAATTGTTCCGTTTCTGCAGTCGCTAAGAGAGCAGAGGGAGCTTGGTTAAAAGATGTAACTGTTTGCTGGAAAATATGTAGTGTCATCGCAAAAATGTAGTTTGTTTAACCTGCCTTATTTGCAGCTGGGACTCTGTGTGTGCAGCCCCTCCATTTTGGACCCGAACGGATGAGATGGGCCAATTGGGGAAAGGGGGCCTTAAAATGGAGACCGCGTGAGCCAATTAGAATTTGGACTCCCACTAGGAGCTAGCCTGAAGGGGAATATATGGCAGGTGTCCTGGGAAGTGTAGTTTGGACCCTGGTGCCTTTTTGCACCAATAGAGGGTGTATGGAGTGACTGACAAAACAAAGCAGCCAACCGGAGCCCTCGGGAGGAGAGGAAACTGCTCTGCAACTGTCCTGGAGGGGCAAGTCGTTCGTGATCGTGAAGGTGGAGCTCTGGCTCCTGCGCTGTGGAAGTCTTTGCGCGGGAAGCGCGTGTGGCAGGCCAAGAAGTCGGGCGACAGCATCGCCAGAAGGAGTGGACAAGATCCGTGGAGAAGTGCAGGCAGAAGAGGCTGTACGTTTACAGCTACCTACCAGGCTCACCCTGTAAAGGACTGGAGAATCTGCTTCAATCGCGCTTGGTCTGTCAGGACATGTGAAGCTGCGTCGTTTGGCCCTGTTATTGCAGTGAAAGCGATTGGGAGTATGAAGCAGCTGCCTGGTATGGTACCCCTCTGCTCTTCATATAAATGTGTGGAGAAGTGTTTGGATCTCAGGCTCGGTCCTGCGAGTGGTGTGAGAGCGATCTTACTGCAGGAGTCGTGAGTACTAAATCAGGGTAGCTCCCTGTCAGATGTTTATTGAGAGGGCAAGCTTTGTCTGGCTGCTTTACTGGCTACACGAACTGAGCCTGCTGGCTCTGCTTAATCCATTTAGGTATCAAATGCTTGTTTTCTGCGTCAGGGCCCCAACCAGCTGCACCGAATAGGCTAGCCTTCCATTGCCTGCGTACCCAGAGACAGTGACTGATAGGTCTGGCCTGTGCACAGTGCCCTATGTATATTTATATATTAGCATGTTAAGCTACTCAACCTGATCTCCCCCATCCTTGTTACTCCCCTTAATAAATCAGATTTGTTGCTGCATGGTATACCGTTTGAACTGCGTGTTTGTGCTACCCTTTTGTGCACGGGTTATTGTATAACTGCACCTTATTTTACAGGGGGTCCTCAGCATCAAGTTGGCCATCCCGACCTCGGGATTAATGTAAGTCATAACGATAGTGTGGGAATCACTGGTGAGCCACTAGTGGGAAGAAAGGGGTGTTGCAGTGACCCAGAGGGCTGTGACCAAGTCATATCTGACAGTTCCAACCCCGACCTCTAGGTGGAGGCACCCACCGTTGGACCTAGGCCCCTCAACCTGTCAGTAGTCAGACAGGCAGGGGTAGTAGCCCTTGGGACAGCGCCACCTGGGGGTTACACAGAGTTTAACTCTTGGTTCTCCGGGGCAGTTGAACCGGTCGGTCTAACTACATATTGTCAGTATACAGCAAGACTTCATGTTGCTTGAATACATATGTTTCAGTGCTGCAGAGTATTGCAGAATTAATTAAAAACAGCTTTTAGGGTGTTCAACTAGTGAAAACATGGCAGGGAAGTCAGATGCAGTAAAGACCAAGAATAGAAAGGAGATCAGACAGCACTCGTGTTGTTTGGATATATTCCTGTGCTGTTTCACATCATCCATTTTGTTATGTAAATATGTGACCTAAAACAAATAGTTGGTGTAAACAAAATGTAGACTTTAGACGAAATAATTAAAACTATGTGTAGGTGTGTGGGGGTGGGGTGGCGCCAGAGCTTAACAGCAGTATTCAAGGCTCCTGCTACAGCTTTCTCTTTCATTAAACAAATTAAGTTAAACTTATCCAAAGTAAACAAATGTTATATTGTTTGGTACAGGAAGCTCAGTGGAACATTAAGTGAAGAAAGTATAGAAGTCAGCAGTAGCAGCAAGAAAGAGTGAAGGAAACAAAATAGTTGTGGCTCCAGCTATGTTACTGACGGCTGGTCGTGCAGGTGCGAAGGGTATAATGGTGCCTGAGGAAACTCTCCAAATGTTAGACAAGAAATTACAACTTATCAACTTCAAACTGGGCTGGCTGATATGCAGAAGAGGACAGACAGTGCTGCTAATCTCCGCCACTGTAAAATCCAAGACTTTATTCTCTATACACTTGGTGAGTTGAGTTGTAGTTTCCAGTATCTCTTGAAACTGTACATGCATCATCTTGAAACAGACTCCCAGTTCTCTGTTTCTGACGCAGTTTCAGGAAGTCACACAGGGTGTGATATCATAGGAAGAGGGAGAATGTCACCATGAATTTATTTTTGTGGACCTCACCAAGGCTTTTGAGCTGGTTGATCATGATCTACTGGAAGTCTTCGTTGGACTGTAATTTTTTCACAAGGTGTTCTATATTGGTTTTCAAATTATTTGTCAGGGAAATGTCATAAAGTGTCAATACAAGGTTGTCAGTCAGATTCTCTTAAAGTGTGGGGTTCTCCAGGGCTAAATTTCTGGGACCCCAGATTTTTTCTCCATTTGTAAACTCTATTACAAATAATTGTAAATCATCTGAAGTTTTACTATACACGGATGATGCTGTAATTTTTAGTTCCGATAACAATATTAGGATGACTGATGGCAGAGTTTAAAATTATTTAACATTTTTTTTTAGTACTGGCTTCAGTCAAACAAGATGGTTTTGAATTAAAAAAAAAAAAAAAAAAGGATGCTTTCTGGTCCAAAGATGGAAAGAGATCCTGAATTATCAGTTGTGGATCTGAATAGTGATCCCATTAAACAAGTTTGCTGTTTCAAGTATTTAGGCATAATACTTGACAATTCACTGTCCTTCGAGCTACATGTTAAATATGTTAAGACCATCTATCAAAGGCTGTGTTTGTTATCTAGGACAAAGAAGTTTCTCATCCCAGAGTCTCAAATTGTAGCTCATGGCCTTCTGCTTTCTGTATTAGACTATGGGCTACTAATTTATGCAGTGGCAAACGACTGTATTATGTCAAAAGTTTGGGTTGTATATAATAATATTTGTAGGTTTATAATCAATCTTCCTAGATCCACACATCTTCATATTTTGTACTCAACTGCTGGTTGTCTCCCTCTTGAAGATCAATGTAAACTACGACGGTGTAATGTTGCAAAAAGATGGTTTCAATCTACTCCCAGAATCTGTCTCAGGCACGTTTCGTAAGGCTCAAAATTTGCATGGGACAAGATCTCAGAATAGAAGGATTTGTAACATTCCATTAAAAAAAAAAAAAAAAAATCTTCCACTCAAAGTTCATTGTTGTGCAGGGACCCTCAATTTCATAATCTGTTACCAAGTAAACTTGTCTACTGTCTCACTCTATGTTTAAAGTTTGCTTAAAAAAATGGCTATGCCAACATAGTGTTTGCACATTTTAACAATGCATGTTTTTACATTTTTTTTTTATAATTTTTCTTGTATTGTATTTGCGTATTTATGATCTTGTCACTAATGAAAATGGGCAGTGATGATCATTAGCCAACAAATATAAACAATAAACAATAAAAATGAAATGAACTCTAGCACACAGTTAAAGGAGAATCAGCTTTGGTGCTCTAGTGAAAATCTTGGAAATCCAGGCTTAAAGTGCCAATCGACGCTTGTTGGGCTTACTGGAAGAAGCAGAGGGTGATCACCTCTTCTTGCTGCCTAAAAACTGGTTTATGGATTCACTGGGCAATGGAAGCAGAGGACACCTTTAAATTTTAAAGGGAAGCAATCAGCATCAAGAGCCTCATACCCAAGTGTAACTATGGTTTACTCAGTGCAATATAGTGGATTGCATCAGGCTAATCTTGCTGACTTCCATGCCGACATTTGCTTTAACCCGAAATCCCAGAATCTGCAGCAGCTGACATCAGAGGAGGGCTGCTGCACTGAGAGATTCAAAACAGCCAGCAGTGTAAGTTAGAGATTTCATAAGCTCAGATCACATGTTTGCCGGTCCTGCTGTTCTCCCAGGACTAAGTACAGTCCTTTGTGACTGTACTTAGCCCTGGGAGCACAGAATGACAGTAAACAAAAGATTACAGCTTATAAAAACTCTAACATACACTACAGGTTACTGACTCTCCCACTGCTGCAGCCCTCCTCTGAGGTCAGCCGATGGAGATTTTGGGATTACTGGTTAAAGCAAATGTCAGTTTGGAAGTCAACAAAATCGGCCTGATACAATCTACTATACTGCGGCGAACAGTAAGTTAAAAAATAAAATGTTTTTGCACACAAAGTGCAACTTGTGACCAGCCACACACTTGGGTGTGGGGCTCTTAGTGATGAACATTCCCCTTTAAAAAGTTGATGGGGTTATTCCACAAATCCAGTCTCTAGTTGAGGATATGCACAGTGTTAATGGTGACAGACATAGCTGGCAATGATATGCTAGAGTAACTTATCAAGTGTAAATTTCCCTTGCTTTATGATGGAAACCAGAGAAATGCAAAAGTGCTTTGATGGAGTTCACCGACAATTTCAGGTAATGGACATATTTCGCACCATGGTTTCTCCCAATAAATTTGCAAGTTGTACACAGCAATACAATATCTCTTTTCAACCACTCAACAGTGGCAGGTAAATGGGCTGATCGGCAGATGGCAGCAGCAAGGAGAACCAACCAAGAGGAGCAACAGAGGCTGAAGCTTCAGACAAGCAACAACTGCTTTTTCCCCCGAATGATCAGGTTGGCCAGTGATCTATGGCCCTACTGGGTCATAATGTAATACGCTTAATAGTGTACAACATTATAGCTAACCCTAAACAGCGCTGTCCATGACAGTGAATGGTACAATACCAAGTATACTGCTGTACGCGATATTGCACCATTCACACACTCCCGGCAGAGGATAAGACCTCTGCTGGGAGTGGGTTCCGCCGAGCAGCTGCCATGGTTCACTGGACTAAGCCACAGCAAAAGGAACCCAGGCACTGCGACTGGGACCGGGTTTGATTCCCGGTCCCAGACATTTTATTTTTCCATGGATTATGCGCTCCACAGAGTTGAGAATCTTTAGTGGGGGTGCAGCCCCTTATGGGTGTGTGGCTGCATGGCAATATTATGCTGGTACTAGCAGCACGATTTTTACATACATTATGATCTCATGCCATCTATGGCTATGTGTCCATATTTTGTACGCTATATAGTTCAAGTGAACTGTAGACACTTTTACCTTTATTTACTGGAGACTCCTGTAAATTCCTATGAGGACACTGTTCAAGAGGCAACACACAGTCTTCCTTGGACTTATAGACTCTTCTGTTAGTTGCATAGACAATATCTTTGTATTCCTGTATATATGGAGGACCTCAAATCTTTCTTTTGCTTTAAGACTGAGAATTTTTAACAGGCTGGCAGCTGATAGACTTACATATAATGTTTTTTTCTCTGCACTGCACTGCACTACCTCTTTTCATCATACCTGGGACTGAATAAGAATTTCTAAGCATTCTTAAAGAGCCTTAGAGGCAGGTGCCTAAATTTAAAATTTTGTGTACCATTCATTCCTCTTTTTAGTAAACTGTTGCTTCTAAAATAGCATGCATTTTTTACTTTAGGATAACGCATGGTTCTCATTTCCCTAGCTGGAGGTGGGTAAACCATGAGACTTAAGCGTAACTGAGTGATCCTATGCTGTTCTTGAGCTAGCAGCAACAACATGCTTGGGCTAGTACTATTTTCAATAGCTTTATGTTTCTTTTAGACATGCCCAAATGTATATTCATCTAAAAGATTCCTGCTTTCTAGTTATGCAAGGAACAGTTTTGTCCTTCTGTGTAACGTTTCATACAAGCGAGTATGTCTTTTACATAGTATGCAGTATGCTTTTTGTATTGCACGCAAACCTAGTAAAA
Source organism: Neoceratodus forsteri (assembly GCA_016271365.2). Taxonomy (NCBI): domain Eukaryota; kingdom Metazoa; phylum Chordata; order Ceratodontiformes; family Ceratodontidae; genus Neoceratodus; species Neoceratodus forsteri. The sequence continues at coordinate 1,108,571,194 of CM028131.1, forward strand.
TATATCTTTAAAAATAATAATACCGACTTTCGGTGACGTCACGGCACCCTCAGCAGCTTAAGGGCTAAGCTCTCTCCCCGAGGGAATATATAAAACCTCCATTTATCATCTTAAACCTCCAAAATCATTTGCAAAATGCCTCCAGGAGGTTCTAAGCAGGACAGAGGAGAGAAACAAAGACTGAAGGGATCAAGTAAGAAGTTAGATGGCTCGGGATCCAGAGACAAAGCAAAGGCCTACACTAGGAGCACCTCGCCACAAAGCCTCCTGGGATCTGACTATGACACGGAGAGCGAATCAGAAATCCTGTCTAGATCACAGTTCGAAACACTTTTAAAATAGATACAAGATTCTTGCTCAGATAACAAAAAAGAATTCCTCAATCTCTCACAACAATTTGGCAAAATGGAGAAACATCTGGACCAGGCGGAACAACGTTTAGCAGATGCGGAGAGCTCTGGGGAGCTTCTGGGTCAAGCGGTGGGCTCTCTTTATCAGCAAACCTTGGCACTACAAGCTAAATGTACTGACCTTGAGAGCAGGTCCAGGAGGGATAACCTTCGCCTCCATGGTCTGGCGGAGGGCGCCGAAATACAACCAATGGCTTCCTTTCTAGAGGACCTCCTAAAAGACATTCTCGAGCTCCCAGAGTGTTACCAGCTCCGGACTGAACGGGCCCACCGCTCTCTGGCACTAAAACCTTCCGATCCGGCAGCCAGACCCAGATCTATAATTATGAAGTTTTCCAGCTTTGGGGTCAAAGAAGATGTCCTCAAACGTGCCTGGCAAAAAAGAGACCTGAAACACCTTGATTCCAGACTGTCACTCGATCAGGATTGCCCCCCCAGAGATCCAACAAGCCAGACAAAAATGGGTCCCTTTCTTCAAGCCACTTCGGGACCGTCAAATCCGATTTCAGACACCCTACCCGGCCAAACTAAGAATTATTTGGAAGGAGGGGGTGAAAGTATACAACACACCTGAAGAAGTACTTAAAGTATTCGGGGAGAAAGGCATAAGCCCCCCAATCCTAGATCTGGAATGAATGAAGCGGAAACAAGCGTTTACCTTGGACTGGCAGCAGGTGCGTGGAGAAGAAAATAACCAATGCGCTAGAATTTACTTGCTCCGTCCCAGATCATGTTATCTCCCTGCAGGAAAAGAAAAAAAAGAGATGGCACAGCAACAGAGCACTTCGGAGACACTACGCTGACTGGGACATTGTGCAGTTATTTGAAATGTCTATTTGTAACGCCGCATCTATGGGGCTAGATCTGGTTTCCATGGCCCCTTCACGGCTACATGGTTTTCGTCGATCTGGCCTCCTCACTGTGGTGGCAAAAGTAAACTGTACAATTGTTGACTATCCCGTGGATAACAACGCGACAGCTGGACGCCTTGAACTGTTCCTATAGAAACTTATCCAAAACAAGGTGAACTATGTGCATGGTTCTGTTTTTCTTTTACGTTTCCCAATTTTGGTCCTTTTTATTGACGCAGACATTTAGCTCCAGTTTGAGACGGCTAGAAGCAGCAGAATGTTTTTTCAGTGCTTTGGAATAGCTGATGTTTGGAGCAACAATCTGGTCATAACATCCTAAGACATGTAGCCCTTTCCAACTAAAAGTAGTTAGAGACCCAAGGACTGCTACTCTATTAGAACCTGTAATATTGAATACCTTTCTGTCACATAAAACTGAACTGTGAGAAGGGTTATTGCAGATTAGTGCAAACAAGGGAATGTCCACAGGCAGATCCAACGTAACCTACTTGGTTCTTCTATAAACTGTTTACTGGGTATGGACTCCTTGGCCACCATAGTAAAAAATAAGTGTATCCTCAGGGTGGGGGGGTTAAGCGATGCTAGCTGCCTAGACAGTAATGGAGGTTGCATTGACGATTGAATTAGAACAGCCTAGAGGTCTAGTGTGTGACCAAGGACCTCAGGGGAGGACCCCATATCTTTGGGGTACAGATTGTCCTCCCCTTCTCTCCCCCTTATATGGGAGGGGAGAGCAGAAGCCTGATATTTCAGGTTTCCCACCTTTGGAGCAAAACATCTTTGTATAGAAGGTTAACTTTATTCTTGACCTGCTGGCAAATCTTCACTTGGTTTTACTAGGTCGAAAGCCGATGAAACAATACTATTACAACCAACATATCTGGCATGGGGGTAGATTAAAGGTAATTATGTCTATGGAGAGGCATAATGAGAAAAAAGGTGCTTTGGGACAACAAACACTATGGCTAGGCACACAAAATTTTGTTCGTATAATGTACATGGGCTCTCTAGTCCTGTTAAAAGGAGTAAGATTTTGTCCTATTTAAAACGGACAAATGTAGACTTCATTTTTCTCCAGGAGATGCACTTGTCCCTGGAGGAGCATTTGAAGTTGGTGGTATGGGCTTTGGGAGTGCGGCAACTGCCTCGTACAAGGGAGGGCACCGTCGGAGGGTGGCAATTCTGGTACCTCGACAGGTCCCTTTCGAAAAATTGGATGTGCTGGTAGATCAAGAGGGTAGATATGTCCTAATGAAATGGACATTACAAGGTAGGCCTCTGACCCTGGCTTCAGTATATTTCCCTCTCGGTTCAGATGCAGTGCTTTACCTAAAATTTCTTACCACCCTACAAGATTGGGCGCAGGGCGATGTGATCTGGGGAGGGGACCTGCACTTGACCCTCAATCCTTCTTTGGACTCTTCAGCACAAGCACCTCATAGGGACCATGCTATTGCCAGGAGGGTGAGGAGAACATTGGGGGAGTTAGGATTTATAGATGTCTGGCGACATCTAGAGGGGAGAAAGCGAGTCTACATGTGCTTTTCCGCAGTCCACCAGTCCTACTCTAGATTGGATTATTTCTTGGTCCCTAAGGAGACGGTGGGCAGTGTTCGAGAAATCTTGATTGGGGATTTCATCTTGTCGGACCATGCCCCTATATTTATGTCCATGGAGCTGGCCGAGGTCAGGAGAAACACCTTCTGGCATTTAAATGTATCCCTGTTGCAGGATAAAGAAGTTCTAGAGTCTGTCCGTAGGATGATAGACCTTGCTCTAAAAGATAATGATCTCCCTGGTGTGCCTCCAGCTATCCTGTGGGACACAACCAAGGCAGTCATTCGGGGCAAGTTGGTGGAGTGGTCCAGTAGGAGAAAAAAGGAGAGGGAGGCTAAGAAACTGTACTTAATAGCTAAAATACACCATCAAGAAATGCTCAAAAAAACTCATATAGATAAGGGTAGAACACAACTTCTAAAAAAACTAAAAGCACAGCTCTCTAATATATTAAACTACGCAGTGGAACAGAAAATACAGGTTACTCACCTGGAACAGGAATTCTAGGAGTGGTATATGTTGTCCATCCACACTTATTGGCAGGTTCCTTGCCGCTTTAAATCTTGCCAGAAGGTCTTCAAGCTGGTTTCTCCCACCCGGGTGGTAAAACTCTCGGCTCCGCCCCATGACGCCAAATCTAGCCCGCTGGAAGTCAGGTTGCGCGTCGAAGGTGGGGCGGTCAGGTGGGTTGTGTGGATGAACAACATATACCACTCCTAGAACTCCTGTTACAAGTGAGTAACCTGTATTCCTAGGGACGTGGATATGTTGTTCAATCCACACTTATTGGCAGACTCCTAGCAGTTCTCCGGGAGAAGGGAGGCAAGGTGCGCACCCCCTACTTAGGAAATAAGGACTGGAGAACCGAGGTCCCAAAACCAGCATCCCGGCGTGACTCAAGGTCGATGTGGTAGTGGGTAATGAAGGTGTGTGCTGACTTCCAGGTAGCAGCCCTGCAGATTTCCTGGATAGGGACGTCCCTAGAAGCAGCCACCGAAGCAGCGGTATGGTGGGTAGAATGAGCTCTTATCCCTTTGGGAGGCTCCATGCCCGCCAACCTATAGCAGAGATCTATGCAGAAGGTGACCCACCTGCCTATCGTCCGCTTGGCTACAGGTCTGCCAGGTGCGGCTTCAGTGTAGGTGACAAACAGCTGGCGAACCTCCCCCCGAACTTCAGCCGTCCACTCCTTATAACAAGAGAGCTCTCTTCTAGGGACCCGGGTATGGAGCCTATATTCGGTCTCCGAGGTGTGACTAGGGTAGAACACCGGCAGAGTTAACACCTGGTTAAGGTGAAACTCCCGAAACCACCTTCAGAAGAAATTTCGGGTGGGGGCGCAGGGCAACCTTGTCCCTATGGAAGACCAGATAAGGAGACTCGATGGAAAGCGCCTGGAGGTCTCCCATCCTTCTGGCTGACGTAATAGCCACCAAGAAGGCGGTCTTCCACGACAGGTGAGAGATGTCACACCTGTGCATCGGTTCAAATGGCTTGCCCATGAGCTTAGCCAATAGCAGCAGTAGACCCACAGTGGTGGAGGTTCTCGCACCGGAGGGAATATGTGATCAAGGCCTTTGAAAAAGTGCCCGGCCACCTTCTCCTGCGCCACCGACTACTTTCCAGCCCACGCCCGGTAAGCAGAGATGGCTGCCAGGTGCACTTGAGGGTCGTCGACAAAAGCCCTAGCTGAGAAAGGGACCACAGGTAGTCCAGAATGCTAGCCAATGAACAGGAGGAAGGTTCCAACCCCTTGCCCCTGACACTAAATGGAGAATCTCTTCCATTTGAAGGCATAGCATTTTCTGGTCGACTCTTTACGGGAAGCCTCAACAACGTTGAGGACCTCGTCGGAAAGACCCAAGGCCTGGAACTCCAGCCGCTCAGGAACCAGGCCGTCAGGTGCAGGGACTAAAGGTCCGGATGGAGTACCTTCTCCTTGTTGACTGAGATCAGGTCTGGGCGGGCTGGAAGTCGCCTCGGGAGCCTGGAGCTCAGGCTGAAGAGATCTGGATACCAGAACTGGCAGGGCCAGTCTGGGGCTACCAGAATCACCTGCACCTGGTCCCTCTTCACCTTGAGAAGCACCTTGTGGATCAAGGGGAATAGAGAAAAGGTGCAGAAGAGGCCCGGGATCCACGGCCTCGAAAAGGCATCCACCTGCAGCGAGCCCTGCTGAGGGGGGGCGGGCATGAAACAGCCTCAGCTTTGCATTCTCCCTGGAGGTGAACAGGTCCACCTGAGGGGTGCCCCAGTGGCAGAACAGATCTTGTACCATCTCCAGCAGGAGAGACCACTCGTGAGATGCAGCGCCTATCCAGCTTAGGGCATCAGCCAGACTGTTGGAGGCTCCTGCCACATGGATGGCTAGGAGATCCGCCTCCAGGCTGATCACGAGAGACCAAGTGCGGAGAGCCTCTTTGCACAGAGGCAAGGAGTGCGTCCTGCCCTGCCCTGCTGGTTGAGGTAGTACATGGCTGTGGTGTTGTCTGTTTGGACCTGGACCACTTGACCCCGTACAAATGGAGTGAAGGCGGTGAGGGCTAGTCGGACCACTCGAAGCTCCAGCAGGTTGATGTGGCATCGAGACTCCTGAGGGGACCAGAAGCCGTGGGCTCTGAGCTCCCCCAGATGGGCACCCCAACCCAGAGAGGCGTCAGTCAAACGGGATACCCTCCTGCAGATGAGCTGGAACGAGTCACCACTGGAGGCCGTTCCACATCTCCTGGGTCACGGTCACTGGCTGGTCCAGAGGACCGGAGTGCTGTGACCACTGGTGGGCCAGCCCCCATTGTAGGGGACGCATATGCCAGCAGGCCAAATGGACCAAGCTAGTGCAGGCCGCCATGAGGCCCAGAAGGCGCAGGAAGTCCCTGGCAGGGTGCAACTGCCCAACCAGAAATGGCTGGGCAAAGGAGGAAAGGACCTTGGCCCTGTCCGCTGGGAGCCGTGCTCTGCCTCAAAGAGAATCGAGCACTGCCCCGATTAACTGAATCACCTGCGATTGCACAAGTTCCGACTTGGCCTCGTTGATGAGGAGGCCAATCTGGGAGCAGACCTGGAGGGCCAGATCCCTGGACTGCTCCACCTTCAACCTGGAGGGGGCTGCAATCAGCCAGTCGTCCAGGTAAGGGTACACCCAGACCCCTTGGTGCTGCAGGAATGCTGTCACCACTGCCATGCATTTGGTGAAGACCCTGGGAGCTGGAGAGAGGCCGAAGAGCATGACCCAGAACTCGTAAAGGGATCCCTCTGCCCTGAAGCGGAAGAATCGCTGGTGAGACAGACGGACTGGGACATGAAAGAACGTATCCTGAAGGTCCAGAGAACAGAACCACACGTCTCGTTCCAAGGATGGAGTAATCTGAGCCAGAGTGACCATCCTGAAGGTGCGAGACCTTAGGAACTTGTTCAGGTTGTGTAGGTTGAGAATGGGGAGCCAGCCCCCCGTCCGGTTTGGGACCAGGAAGTACCTGGACACAAACCCTGGGTCTGGAGGGGGGGTCTGCCACCTCCCTGATCACCTCCTTCTGGAGGAGCAAGGCAATGTTGGCTCAACGAGCTGACAGAGAGGCTGCGGAAACCGTAGCCCCCCGTGGGGTGATGGCACGATAGGAGGGGGACTGCTCGAATTCCTAAGGCAGACCCCTGCCTACCACTTCCAACACCCAGCGGTCCTTGGTGATAGCGGACCAGGAGGAAAGGAAGTGGCGAAGCCGTCCCCCCATAGGGGGAACCCGGGAAGGAGTGACGAGGTTGGGGGTGACACCCCTCAACCTGTCACTGGGCAGGCTTGGAGGAAGGGCTGGCCAAGGAACCGCCTGGGCCTTTTCCTCCCAGCTTCCTGCTGAAGGAAGCAGCAGGCTTAGCTTTGGGGTGCCAAGTACGAGCCTGCTGGCCCTGATGCTGGTGTTGCTGGGCCAGATGTGCCATAGGGGCTGAAGGATGAAAGGGCTTACGCTGCTGCTGGCGGCCTTTGTCCTTCTGGGCAGACGTGACTGAGTACAAGGTGGCATTGAACTTCTCAATCCGTTGGAGATGACCCTCCACGCCAGGTCCGAACAAGTCAGTACCCAGGAAGGGGATGTCTGCCAGCTTGTGCTGGGTATCAGCCATAAAAATACAGGTTACTCACCTGTAACAGGAGTTCTAGGAATGGTATATGTTGTTCATCCACACTTATTGGCAGGTTCCTTGCCGCTTTAAATCTTGCCGGAAGGTCTTCGCTGGCTCCTCCCACCCACCCGGTGGTAAAACTCGGCTCCCCCCATGACGCCAGATCTGGCCTGCTGGAAGCTCAAGGTTGTGCGTCAAGCCGGAGAGGTCGGAGTTAGGGGATGAACAACATATACCATTCCTAGAACTCCTGTTACAGGTGAGTAACCTGTATTTCTAGGACATGGATATGTTGTTCATCCACACTTATTGGCAGACTCCTAGCAGTTCTCCGGGAGGAGGGAGGCAAGGCGCACACCCCCTACTTAGGGAATAAAGACTGGAGAACAGAGGCCCCAAAACCAGAATCCCGGCATGACTCAAGGTCGATGTGGTAATGGGTAATAAAGGTGTGTGCTGACTTCCAGGTAGCAGTCCTGCAGATTTCCTGGATAGGGACGTCCCTGGAAGCAGCCACCGATGCAGCAGTATGACGGGTAGAATGAGCTCTTATCCCTCTGGGAGGCTCCACGCCCGCCAACTTATAGCAGCGATCTATGCAGGAGGTGACTCACCTGCCTATCGTCTGGCTTCTGCAGGTCTGCCAGATGCAGCTTCAGCGTAGGTGACAAACAGCTGGCGAACCTCTCCACGAATTTCAGCCGTGCGCTCCTTATAATAAGCGAGCGCCCTTCTAGGGTCCAGAGTATGGAGCCTGTATTCGGCCTCCGAGGTGTGACTGGGGTAGAACACCGGCAGAGTCAGCACCTGGTTAAGGTGAAACTCCGACACCACCTTCGGAAGGAATTTTGGGTTGGGGCGCAGGATAACCTTGTCCCTGTGGAAGACCAGGTAAGGAGACTCGATGCAAAGCGCCTGGAGCTCTCCCATCCTTCTGGCTGACGTGATAGCCACCAAGAAGGCGGACTTCCATGACAGGTGAGAGAGATCACACCTGTGCATTGGTTCGAATGGCTTGCCCATGAGCTTTGCCAGTACCAGCAGTAAATCCCACGGAGGTGGAGGTTCTCGCACCGGAGGGGAAATGTGATCAAGGCCTTTGAAAAAGCGCCCGACCACCTTCTCCTGCGCCACCGACTGCTCCCCGGCCCACGCCCGGTAAGCAGAGATGGCTGCCAGGTGCACCTTTAGGGTCGTCGACCTAAGCCCTTGACTAGAAAGGGACCATAAATAGTCCAAAATGCTTGCCACAGAACAGGAGGAAGGGTCCAAGCCCTTGCCCTGACACCAAATGGAGAATCTCTTCCATTTGAAGGCGTAGCATTTTCTGGTCGACTCCTTACGGGACGCCTCAACAACATTGAGGACCTCGTCGGAAAGACCCAAGGCCTGGAACTCTAGGCCAGGAACCAGGCCGCCAGGTGCAGGGATTGAAGGTCCAGATGGAACACCTTCCCTGATTGACTGAGAGCAGGTCCGGGCGAGCTGGAGCTGCCTCGGAGCCTGGAGCGGAGGCTGAGGAGATCTGGGTACCAGAACTGGCGGGGCCAGTCTGGGGCTATCAGAATCACCTGTGCCTTGTCCCTTCTTGTCTTGAGAAGCACCTTGTGAATCAAGGGAAATGGGGGAAAGGCATAAAAGAGGCCCAGGGTCCACAGCCTCGAGAAGGCATCCCCCTGCAGCGAGCCCTGCTGGGGGCGGCATGAAACAGCCTCAGCTCGCATTCTCCCTGAGGCAAACAGGTCCACCTGAGGTGTGCCCCAGTGGGAGAACAGATCTTGTACTACCTCCAGCAGGAGAGACCACTCGTGAGATGCAGCCCTATCCGCTCAGGGCATCGGCCAGGGTGTTGGAGGCTCCTGCCACATGAATGGCTAGGAGATCACCTCCAGGCTGCATGAGTGACCACATGCGGAGAGCTTCCTTGCATAGAAGCATGGAGCGCGTCCCGCCCTGGCGGTTTAGATAGTACATGGTCGTGGTATTGTCCGTCTGGACTCGGACCACTTGACCCCGGAGAAACGGAGCAAAGGCGTGTGAGAGCTAGGCGGACCGCTCGGAGCTCCAGCAGGTTGATGTGGCATCGGACTCCCGGGGACCAGAGGCCGCAGCACTGTGTTCCCCCAGATGGGCACCCCAACCCATCAGAGAGGCATCGGTCGACAGAGAGACCGTCGGCTCGGGCGGACAAACGGGATGCCTCCTGCAGATGGGATGGAACGGTCCACCACTGGAGAGCGTTCCACATCTCCTGGATCACTATCACTAGCTGGTCCAAAGGATCGCAGCGTTGTGACCACTGGCTGGCCAGTCCCCACTGAAGGGGGCGCATGTGCCAGCGTGCCCAACGGACCACGCTGGTAGAGGCCGCCATGAGACCCAGGAGGCGCAGGAAGTCCCGGGCAGGGCGCAATTGCCCAACCAGAAATGATTGGGCAAAGGAGGTAAGAACCTCGGCCCTGTCCGCCGGGAGCCGTGCTCTGGCTCGAAGAGAGTCGAGCTCTGCCCCGATGAACAAGATCACCTGCTTCTGCTCGAGTTCCGACTTGGCCTCGTTGATGAGAAGGCCGACTTGAGAGCAAACCTGGAGGGCCAGATCTCTGGACCGCCTCCACCTCCTGCTTGAGGGCTGCTATCAGCCAATCATCCAGGTAAGGGTACACCGACTCCTCGCGCCGCAGGAATGCTGTCACCACTGCCATGCATTTGGTGAAGACCCTGAGCTGGAGATAAGCCGAAGGGCATGGCTCGAATCAAGAGGGATCCTCCTCAAGTGGAGGAATCTCCGATGTGACGGACGGATAGGGACGTGAAAGAACGTGTCCTGTAGGTCCAGAGAGCAGAACCACATGCTGTGTTCCAGAGATGGTATTATCTGTGCCAGAGTGACCATCCTGAAGGTTCGAGACCTTAGAAACTTGTTCAGGTCGTGTAGGTCGAGAATGGGGCGCCAGCCCCCCGTCCGTTTCGGAACCAGGAAATACCTGGACACGAACCCGGGTCTCAAGGGGTCCTCTACCTCTGTGATCACCTCCTTTGAAGGAGGAGAGCGATGTCGGCTCGGTGAGCCGCCAGTGAGGCCCCCCGAGGTGAGACGGCTCTGAAGGGCGGGGCCTGCTCGAATTCCAGAGGTAGGCCTTTTCCCACCACCTCCAGTACCCACCTGTCCGTGGTAACAGCGGACCAGGCGGAAAGGAAGTGTTTGAGCCGGCCCCCCACGGGGAACCAGGGGTGAGGTGACAGGGATGGGGGCGACACCCCTCAGCCCGTCGCTGGGCAGGCTTGGAGGAAGGACCGGCCGAGGGACCACCTGGGCCTTTTCCTCCCTGCTTCCTGTTGGAGGAAGCCGACGGCTTGGGTTTGGGATGCCAAGCTCGAGCCTGCTGGCCCTGACGTTGCTGGGCCGGGCGCTGCCGGGCTGGGCACAGAAGGATGAAAGGGCTTTAGGCTGTGGCTTGCGCCTTTGTCCTTCTGTGGAAGAGACCGAGTCCAAGGTAGCATTGGACTTCTCGATCCTCTGCAGGTGACCTTCCACCCCAGGGCTGAAGAGGTCAGTCCCCAAAAAGGGAACAACCGCCAACTTGTGCTGGGTAGCGAGGTAAAGGTGGATATCCTCAGCCAAGCCCGACGACGCATGGCCACTGCAGCCGCCACAGACCTGGCACATGAGTCCCCGATGTCTAACGCAGTCTGGAGCTGCTGTTTGGCCACTGCCCTGCCCTGGTCCCGCACCTGCCTGACCGAAGTCTGCAGATCTGCGGGAAGATAAGGGACAACCTCATCCAGGGAGCCCAACAGGGCGTGAGAAAAATGTGCCATGAGGACGGCCGAACTGGCCTGACGAAGGCCGAGAGGACGCAGCATAGACTTTTCGCCCGGCATAATCCAATTTCTTGGATTCCTTGTCGGAGGTTTGTCCAATCCCTGGCGCTCCCAGCACCGGAAAACGCTGTCGGTAACCAACCCTCGCCAAGGGGTGTTCTGAAAACCGGACAGGAACCGGTAGGGACCCGCATACTTCCTGGCCAACCTGGCTCAAGGCGCAGGGCAGGAAGCAGGACGCTGCAAAGTTCCAAGGCGGACCCACTATGGCTCGGCCACCGAAAGGCCTCCGTAGGGAGAATCCCTCGGTCCAGAATCTCCGTGAGGGATACCTGCCCGCTTAGAGAACGGGTTCGAGCTTCATCCCGGTGGACTCCGAGATGAGTCGAAGCAACCCTAAGAAGGACGAAGGGCTATCGTCCATTGACTGCCCTCCCGAGGACTCCAAGTCCATGCGCTTGGAGAAGAGGGAGGAACCATCATCGGACTCAGAAGAGTCCTCAAAGAGCTGCCTCGGGCCTGAGCCACCCTCCACCTGCCGAGGTTTATCGGGAGTGAGGGTGACAGACAGCCTATGGGGCAAACCCAAGGCCGACCGAGAATTTTTGGTCGGAGCCCCAACTAATGGCTGTGGAGGCGGAGGTTCCACCAGAATCGGTGGGGCAGCTGGAATTGGCCGAACAACCGCCTTGAGAACAGGCTCCTCGACTACAACGAGGGGTTGTTTCGGCTGCTCCGGTGACAGCCACTTAATGGCCGAGGAAGACGACTGGGTCGGCTTATTCCCAGTCAAAAGGAGCTGTTGCCACATGAGTTCCTCGTACTTCCAACGCAACTTGCGCCGAAGCCTCCCCTCGTCTGAGGAAGAGGAAGAGCGGTGGCGCCGCTTGCCGCGGTGCCGAGACCGAGACGCCATGGCGGCGGGATCAGCTGGACACGAGGATGTCCGAGACCGAGAGTCTCGATTCAGGCCGAGGAAGGCGAGGAGAAGTGTCGGAATCGCACCCTCGGCCCGGACGATCCCACTGAAGGCTCCGGAACCGAGGCACAGACGAGCCGACGGATCCTCAACTCCCACCGGGGAACCGGGAGAGGGATTTCAGCTTCCACGGACAACCTGTCTAACGGGTCGAAAAATCTCACCACGCCGACGGAGTCTCGGTCAACTGGCCTGACGGGAACACCGTGAAGCCAGTGGCTGAAGCTGAGGGGTCGGCTCAGCTCAAGGGAGGGATCTTCCTGCTCCCAAGAGCGTCGACAGAGAGACTTACTTTTGTTCTTTTTGGACCTGGAAAAAGGTCCCGAAGAAGTTGGACCCTCACCTTTGGTCGAGAGGGTCAGACAAAGCTCCTTAAAAGAAGCAGAGTACAAGGCACCGAGAGAGAGCGGGACAAATGCCACAGCCGAGGTAGAAGCGGCCCGCGCCGCCTCCTCTTCCAGGGCGATCATCTGCTCGAGCTGATCCGCCGAGCCCGCCGCCACGGACACCGCCAATCGAGCCTCTTTAGATTTCACCGGTGGAATTCTTTTCTCGGGGCGCCCCAGTTGTAATCGGGCAGCACGGTCTTCAAGGACGAAATGGGTGCGAAGAGCACAAGTCGCAGGCCTGCAGGTCGTGCTCAAGGCCCAGGCAGTAGACGACGTGAGCGCGGATCCGCCTGACATCTTCTGCCCGCAAGGTCACCTCCGAAACCGAGTCGATTTGTCCATCGAGCTGCGAGGAGAAGAAGACCAAGTCTTTTAGCGTAAAACTTTTGATTTCGAACTTTCGAAGAATTAGGAACCAGTCTTAAATGCAGCGCGTTAAGGAGGGAACCTGAGCTTCCAAGCGGTAAGGAAGATCTGGCGTCATGGGGCGGAGCCGAGAGTTTTACCACCCGGGTGGGTGGGAGGAGCCAGCTTGAAGACCTTCCGGCAAGATTTAAAGCGGCAAGGAACCTGCCAATAAGTGTGGATGAACAACATATCCATGTCCCTAGAAAGGTGGAGATCCGCAGCCAAGCTCTGCAGCGCATGGCCACTGTGGCCGCTACTGACCGGGCACATGAATCAGCAATGTCCAATGAAGTTTGGAGCTGCTATTTAGCTACCGCCTTTCCCTGATCCCGCACCTGCTTGACCGTCATTTGAGGGTCAGCCGGGAGATGAGGAATCACCTCATCTAGGGAGCCCAAAAGGGCGTGTGAAAAGTGTGCCTTCAGAATGGCCAAGCTAGCCTGACGAAGGCCTAGGGAGGAAGCAGCATATACCGGACAATAAGAGCTGCTGCCACATTAAATGCTCGTAGCTCCGACGCAACTTGCGCCTCCGAACAGGACGACAAGGATGAGCGGCGCTGCTGCTTTCCATGGTGCCGAGACAGAGACCACCGATGTCAGCGGGACCGGCTGGACCTGGAAGAGGTCCGAGACAGAGACAGAGACCTTCCGGGATTCTGAGGGTGGTTCAGAGAGGGAACGGAGGAAACCCGCTCCTCCCTCGGTTCAGGGACCTTAACTGGGGACTCCGGCAAAGGAGGCACAGGTAAGTCCTCGGTTTCCACCGGGGGAACTGGTGAAGTAGGGCTGTCGGCATCACCAGTCGACAAACCGTCCGACGGGTTGAGAAAAATCTCGACTGCATCGACGGGTGTCTCGGCTGGCTGACCCGACGGGGACACCGTGAAGCCAGCGGCACTACCCGCAACCTCAACCGAAGTCAAAAGTCGACCATCCGGTGAAGGGGATCTCTCCCACTCCTATGAACGTCGACAGTAGGACTTATCTTTGGAGTCCTTCTTTTTGGACCGACTGGAATGTCCCGATGGTCCTTCTCCCTTGGTGGAGAGGGACTGGCAAAGCTCCTTAAAAGAAGCTGTATATGAAGAGCCCAAGGACAGCGGGATAAATGCCGCGACCGAGGAGGAAGAAGATGCAGCCTGGGCCGCCTCCTCCTCGAGGGTGATCATCTGCTCCAACTGATCCGCGGAGCCCGCCACCACGGACACCACCCAATGGGCCTCCTTTGACTTGACCGGTGGATACCGTCTTTCAGGTCGCCCCAAAAGAAGTCGAGCAGCGCGGTCCTCCAAGACCGAAGCCGAAAAAGATTTGCACAAATTGCAAGCCTGTGAATCATGGCCAAGTCCTAGGCAGTAAACGCACGTGGAGTGCGGGTCGGTCCAGGACATCTTCTGCCCACAGGAGCACCGACAAAATCTGGGAGTCGATTTTTCCATCGCAGCCGCGAGGGAAAAAGAAGACCGAAGTCTTTTAAATTTGAGAATTAGTTTCGAATTAACCGAAGAGTGTGGATCCAGGCCTAAAATGCAGAGCGCTAAGGAGTGAACCTGAGCTGCCAAGTGGTAAGGAAGATCTGGCATCATGGGGTGAAGCCGAGAGTTTTACCACCCGAGTGGGTGGGAGGAGCCAGCTCAAAGACCTTCCAGCAAGATTTAAAGCGGCAAGTAACCCGCCAATAAATGTGGATTGAACAACATATCCACGTCCCTAGAATTGTTATTCCTAAAACAAAAGTACTATAAAGGAGGCCCACCGTCCCGAGGCTTTTGGCCAGACGGTTAAGGGCACAGAGGGCCAGGGCCATCATACAAGCTTTAAAACACCCCAGTATATGTGAAATAGACAAGGAGTAATACAAATTGCCGAAGCCTTTCAAGAATATTATTCAGCTCTGTATAAACAAGGTCCCCAACCCTCGAGAGAAGAAATGAGAAATTTCCTTCGAGGTTTGGGTCTTCCTTCCCTAATCAAGGAGCAGGCGGACCACCTCAACCATCCAGTGGGGGATGGAAAAATAGATTTAGCTATTAGGAACCTAAAAACCCTTAAATGTCCGGGTGACGACGGGTTGCCAGGGAATTCTACAAGCAGTTCCGAACAGATTTAATACCTACAGTGGGCCGAGTGTTCCGAGCATTGCAGAGGGAGGAGGGGAAGGTCCCACCTTCATGGACAAAGGCCATCATGTCGGTTATTCATAAGCCAGGGAAGGATCCATTGCTCTGCTCTTCTTATCGCCCTATATCGATACTGAATATCGACTACAAAATATTCACATCTGTTATGACTAAAAGGTTGCAGGCATTCATTCCAGATCTGATAGATCTTGATCAAGCTGGCTTTATTCCTGGTTGACAAGTCCGGGACAACCCAAGGAAAACTTTTCATATAATAGACTATCTTAACGCAACCAAAACTCCAACCATTCTAATCAGTATTGATGCAGAAAAAGCATTTGATAAAGTGTCATGGACCTTCCTGGAGGAAGTAGTTGGACAATTTGGCTTGGGAAGACCCTTTCAATCCCTACTCTCTAAACTTTATCAAACACCAATGGCTTATGTCAGGACAAATGGGCACCATGCACACCCTTTCCCCCTTGAAAGAGACAGGGATGCCCTCTCTGCCCCCTTTGCTTTGCCCTATATATTGAACCCTTAGCTCAGAGTATAAGACTAGATGAATGTATTCAAGGTATCAGGCTGGGAGGTGAGCAGTTTAAGCTCTCCCTATATGCCAATAATATCCTACTATACCTGGGGACCCCAATAGCTCACTGCCCCAGTGATGGAGAGTCTAAATAGTTTCTTTTGTGGCAGGGTATTCTTTGAATACCTCCAAAACTGAGATATTAGCTGTCAATTATGACCCCAACATTTAAAAGCCACATACCCCATGAGGTGGGACTTACTACAGATGAAATATTTGGGAATTATTATTAGTTCTGTCCCGGGCACAACTCTACCAGCTTAATTTTGTCCCCTTGTTAAATCAGCTTAGGTCCGATAATCAAAAATGGAATATAGTGCCCCTTCCTATGTTTGCCCGTATTCAAGCACTCAAGATGAATGCTCTCCCTTGCTTACTATACCTCTTTCAGGGAGTCCCTTGTGTCCTCTCGAGGAGGGAGTTAAGAGACTTGGCAGAAAATGTTTATGAAGTTTATATGGGTGAACTAAAAAGCCAGAATAAGAAGGCAGACAATGTTCCTCCCAAAGGCATCTGGAGGTTTACTGGGTGGCCACACAGATGAGAATTGGTCTATTGTGGAGACACCCCACTTACAAAGCTAAATGGAGGGGAGATAGAAATAGAGATCTCAGGAGATCCTCTTCTGCCTTCCATCTTATTTCAGCAACAGGAGTTGGCCAGAAGAGATCCACATAGACCTACGGCTACCCAAGCTACACTCGAGGGGTGGAGGTGGGGGACTAGGGGTGCGGTCCAGCATGACAGACTTTGGAGGTACAGATGGTGGGCAACAGACCCAGAGTTTGGCCCTGCAGTTCTGGATCCTTGGTTTCACATGAAGGCTAAGTCCGGGTTCAGAGCCCCCTGGCAACTTTTACAGGAGGGAGGAATTCTTCCCTTCACGGTAGCACAGAGGTGCTTTAACCTGAGTCTATCGGACAAAATGAGATACTACCAAATTAGTAGTTATGTAAATCACAAATCCAGAAAAGACCAGCTTATAGGTAGATCTGACTTCAGAGAGGAGCTGTTTGAGCAACTCTGGAAATCAGAGCAGGCCTCAGGAGCAGTGTCTCTCCTGTATCAAAGATATATGCAGCAATTTAAATTTAATACTGAGTATCTTAGACAGAGGTGGGAACAAGAAATTGGCTTGTCTATCTCGGAGAGGCAATGGGCAAAAGGTTGGAGACATGTCTGGAGTGCCACATCCTCCCCCCAGTGCAGGGAGTTCCTATGGAAATTGAGGACCAGGTATTTTTGGGTCCCTGAGATGATTTCAAGACATAAACCAGACAGGTCTGCACAGTGATGGAGGCAATGTGGAGAACTCTCCGCCTCTCTCACCCACATTTTCTGGGCCTGCCCGGATCTCCGACAATACTGATCAGATGTCAGTAATGCACTAAATCAAATATTTCAGCTCCAGGGACAATGGGGACCCGAGTTCTTGATTTTAGGGGAGATCCCAAGGGAAGTAAGGGGTTGAGAGGCTACCTATTTGTGGCAAGTCCTGGTGGTGGCTGCCCTAAAAGCTGTCACTAGGAAGTGGCTACAGACAGACCCTCCGATCGCTCAGGACTGGTTGGTGTTGGGCGCCCAGATCCGGAGATTGGAGGAAATCACCTTCAAACTGCAGCAGAGAGTCGCTTCGTTTTTGAATAGATGGACCAGATGGGAGATGTGGAGAACCCAGGCCCTTTTGGGAGATGACATGGACCCCTGATGAACTGCCCCAGCTAACCTGTGTCTCACTGGACAGACCTTCTTCCTCCTACAAGCAGACGATTCTGGGTGTCTGCCGGGTGTGGGGGATGGGGTTTGCCTATTGGTGATGCGCAGATGAGAACCAGCCATAATAGCCAGAATTGCACCCTATGTACTCATTAGCTCTATATACCTAAATTGCCAGAATGTTGGATCTAGAAGAGTTATTTTATACTTTGCCTTGACCTATTGAGTTTGTTTTTTTAAGACGTAGTTCAAACGTCTAAATGGTTTTCTTATATTTTAATTATCCAAGTTTTTAAATAGTATAGATACTGATTACTTACTGTCTGTTTGCAAGACTTCTTTTCAACCTTCTCATTTCTCTGTGGCTTACATGAAGGACTGAGAGGCAGGATGTTTGTCTAATGTGCCCAGCAAGTAATTACAAACTCAGTTAAGAGTCTTGAGGAACATTACAGATTGATTGCATTATACTATACCTTTGATATGGGTTAACAAACATATAGAGAAGAAGTGATTAAAATATGAGCTGATTTGGGTTTTACATTATAAAGTTGTGAATGTATTTAAGTGGAACATTTCCCTGGGGTGAATGTCTGTATACCTCAGGAACTGGTATGTATGTCTACAGAAACTTTTAACCAATAAAGTATAAAAAAAAAAAATAATAATAATAATACCATTGCAGAAGTTTAGAATACATTGTGCAGAATTTTAGAATATAGTGAGCAGAATTTAAAAAAAATATGCTGCAGAAAACAAGTATTTAAAATGGTACAATAGCACCACTAAATCACACATGAATTTTATTTATTTATTTTTTACCTGGGAAAAGACTCACGAAGGTATCTCTTTCACAAGCGTGCTCTAGGGTGACACTGATGTACAAACATTATAATTTCCATATACAATATGATACCAGTCACTTTAAACACTAAAACACTTTCTGTCTTGCTAAGGGCGCGCTGTTCATTAAAAGGAACCAATTCTGGTGCCTCCAAAAACCTGGACTAGAACTCTTATTCCAGGTAAACACATTCTCAGGGACCTTACATTTTTAGCAGTCTTGCTGTTTAAGAAAGGGAATGGCTCTTCTATTGGCTCTATGAAGTAGCCAGCCTGACCCTTTACATATTCAGAGCCCCTCCCCATGTTTTTAGCTGACCAGTGGCTAGGATTTTATCTGCCTCAGTGGCTAAGTAGGTAAGCATGCTTGCCTCTGGCACCAGAAGATAAGAAGGTTATGGGTTCTAGCCCCATAACAGGTACACTGGGTAATACCCATAACTAATAATTCAGTGTAGTGTGGGGGGAGCTGCACTGTTACGGTTCCATTCTTCGGATAAGACGTTAAACTGAGGTCCCTTCTGCCCGTCACTGTCCAGGTGGAAGTTAAAGATCGCAAAACAAAAAACAGCAGTGCATGCATACAGAAATATATTTGCAAAGTGCTATGTATATTTAAAGTGCAAAACATGCCAAGAACCCCCGGCACTCGGAAGGCACACTGCCCTTTCATCAGGGAGGTTCTGCACAGGAGTAAAGGACTACTATTTAAGCACGGAATGCAAATTACTTAGCTAATAAGAGTCACACAGAACTGTGGCATTTGGCTTTAAGTGTTATCTCTCATCACTGTTTTGAAAAGATTATAAGCAATACTGGATCAGTGTCTAACACAATTCTGTTGCAAAAGTTGAAGATCCCATGGTACTCATCAAAGAAAAGTAGGATATTTTTTATTAAACAAAACAGAAATACAAAGATACTGTAATATACAAATTCTGCATAAAACATACTAAAGAAATTCTTACAGGTTCATAACACAATCAAAAAAGGGTCAAAAATGCAAAGAAAAAACTGAGGGGAAAAAAATGAAAGGGGGGGAGACAAGAAACACCGTGACCACTTAAATGTCCTAAGCAAAATAACAATACAGAGAGTACTCTGTACTATCTAATCGTGAAATTCAAAAGTAAATTAAAATTCATACAGCATTCTAGTGTGCTTTAGAAATCAAAGTCATTGCTTTCCAAAGAGACTGACTTTTGCTAACTGACAAACCATTTCTTTCTGAAAGTAGATATATAATACAGATAAGGAAATCTTTCTCTCAATCACAGACAGAAGCTTGTTTTGCTGCAATATTAACTGACATCTTACCTGCGAAACAAAGAATTTAATACAAACCACATGGATAAAGAGCTGGAGTTATACTTTCCCTAGCCAAGGCTAGCATGATTATATACTAAATTATCATGTCATATGGAAAGAAAGAGAAGTTCATTCCTGGTGGTTGCAGCATGAGCCCAGTATTCCTGAATAAAGGGACAATCAAGAAATAAGTGAACCCGAGTTTCCAAGATTTCCTCGCACCTCACAAGTGGGCAAGATCTCTCCTCCATCCCTTTACGCTTCCTACTGCTGCTGACACTGAATTTTCCTTGGCAGCACAACCAGACCACAAGCGAGGTGGGATTCTATTATTATAACAGCACTTTTCAAAATGCCTGTTACTGTGATGCAGGCCCTGCAGAAAAGTCCAGTAAAGTCCTAAAACACATGCTCATCAGGTCTAAGTGACCCCTTCAAAAGAAAGGGATCACCTTCTCAATTTTGTGGTAGTGTCTGTAATGTAAGATGGAAGTTTGGATACTTTCCATGTTTTTGGAAATCTAAATTTTCCTGCTTCCGTTATGGCAAGAAAGGAGCCAGCATTCCAACAGCCACGGAAGCCATATCTTCTGACTGGTTTGTGCTAAACCACCCAGATTGCACTTAATGAAAATAGAGCAAACAGAGTAGGGAGGCCGATTAAGGGGTAACGTGAGGAAGTTCTTTTACACAGAAAGGGTGGTGGATGCATGGAATGGAATGGCCTACCTCAAGAAGTGGTGGATGTGAATACAGTGCAGGGCTTCAAACAGGTATGGGATAGGCATAAGGGAGCAATACAGATGAGTATGAATAGATAGGCCATTGTCAGAATAAAGGCCTATGGCACATTCATAAGGTAGAAAAAATGGGCAGACTGGATGGGCCTTGCGGTCCTTATCTGCCATCAACGTCTATGTTTAATCGAGTTTCTCATCCCCAATCTTTAACTGATAAATACGTTACAATGCGCTTTATTTGGTTAAGCCTACTTCTTGTACTGCTGGGTACAGGCTCAGGTTGCCCAGAACACTAAATATTTACTATGCTTTGGATCATTCAAATGTAACTAAATTGTACTCTAATGAGAGAAAAAGCTGAATGAACTCCAATCCAAGTGTATTGATAAGATTCTTCTTTATTTCTTAAACACACATCATTCAAGCGGCAACAGTTTCATGGCTCCACCACTTCATCAGACCCAATGGTGCTGTTTCTATTGAACAACATGTACATGTAACATCAGTAAACAGTTTCAGTTCCTTTCATTACTTATGCAGCTTCTACTCAGTGTTCCCCTTCACCCATCCTATGTGCTTGTTATATGTAGTCACTGTGGAAGTTTGCCTTCATTTTTTATTTCACACTCTATTTGCAGTATACAAATCCCTTCATACTCCTTTCTTTAGATTCTTTTATTAAAATTTCCCTTGCAGACGGTCATTCAGTGTCTCTCTTCCCTTATCTTACTCTGGGTTTAAACATTTTCTGCTGCAAATATACCTTACTTATTCTTTTTAATTCATAGTTTTATTTCTTTTGGGCTCCTTCCCCTTGGTAATGCCATCTATTCACTTAAGGACAACAAATGGGAGATCGTTACTTAAAAATAGAACAAAAGATTCATTTCCTTATATTTTTACATTTCCAGTTGCTAAAGCTCATCTATCTCCTCCCTCACCTGTACATTGCTTACATTTCTTTTTCCAGTTTCCTATTTCTTTAAAACATGCCTTCGGTGCATCTGCACATTTGCTGTAAATAAACAAACGTTTCTTGTTCATATTTCTTTTCTCTCACCAAGTTTCTCAAAGTTTTAGCTTCAGACGTACTCACTGTTTGCTTGCTGCAACACAGCATACCACTCCTGTTGTGGGAAGGAGCGGTCACTGGCTGTGTGTATGCGGTTGCTGTTGACACCTCTTCTGTTTGTATAGAAGCAGTAAGAGGGGCTCTAGATTCCTCACTCACCATGGGACAAGCTATGTTGCGTTAAAAACTGGGCTGCACTAGATTTACCCCTATATCCACCTTCAGGGCCTTTTTAATGAACTGGTTAGCTTAGGACACAATATCTTGCTTTTTGATTTAGGAAAACACCTGTATGTGTCTTGACAGCTGATAAAACCTGTGCTGAACTTATCATGTGCAACTACTAAGGGGGTATAAGAAGGCAGTTTTCCATGCCTGCCATATCCTTGTTCTGCCAACAAGGTAGAGGCTCTATTGTATTGAAATATTTTTCCATAGCAGCCTTAGTATAAGAAATTTGACAGAATAAATTCTCCCCAGTCTCACATGAATAAGTTATGAGACTGTACTGGTGCTGTCTAAGGAACAGATACCGGCGATAGCTACCCTGAACTTTTCCTTATCCAATTTTTGTAAAAGCTGTCTATAGGTTATCACAAATTGTCTGAAGTTAGGGGGCAACCCCAACCTACTTCCCCGTAGTACTTGACAAAGCCCACTGGCTGACTACCTTGTTTCTCCCTCTTTTCTATTTTACCCTTGCTTTATGAATGGATTTGCACTGGCATACATTGTACAATGCCATATAATGTGACCTACCAGTTAGATAATCTCTGCACCTGGTTACGACATTCTCAGAAAACCCTAGATCACTTAGTTTAAAAACACAAGAGTGGATGGTTAATCAAATCGAATGCCTTGGTCAGGTCCACAAAGACTGCCCCCATAAAGATACCTTTCTGGGAGGGAAGAGGAGCCAGCAAAGGCGAGAGGTCAGTCTGAGACCAGAAGATGGAGAGTGAGAGGCTAGCGTACAGGCAGGGCAAGACACAGAAGGGGTAGGGAGACTACATGAGGGAGAGGACTGGAGCAAGAAATCACAGTGGATAGGGTGAGGGAGGCCCTTCGGAAGCTAAAAACTGATAAGGCGCCAGGGCCGGATGGGCTACACCCGAGGGTTTTGAAGGAACAAGCGGATGAGCTGGCAGCTCCACTGGCTGCACCCTTTTAACACCTCTTTGCAGATAGGATGGGTGCCCCAAGACTGGAGGGTGGCTTATGTAGTGCCTATTCACAAAGGGGGGGGTCTAGGGAGGAGATGGGGAATTATAGGCCTGTCAGCCTAACATCTGTGGTAGGCAAAGTAATGGAGGATTTTATCAAGGAGAGGCTTGGGAGGCAGCTGGAAAGGTTAAGACACCAGGAAGATAAACAGTATGGCTTTGATCCGGGGAGACAGTGTCAGTAAAAACCTCATAGAGTTTTATGATTGGGTGATGGAGGCCTTGGACAGACATAGGCCGGTGGACGTCCTATACCTGGATTTTAGCAAGGTGTTTGATTCAGTATCCCATAACAGGCTGATAGCAAAGCTGGGGGAGGTGGGAGTGGGAGGACAGGAGCTCAAGTGAGTTGAAAATCGGCTTACGGGGCAAATACAGAGGGTAATGGTTGGTGGGATAGTCTCCTCGCCTAGGAAGGTAATCAGTGGGGTCCCCCAAGGTTCAGTATTAGGGCCACTCCTGTTCAATGCCTATGTCTCTGATATAGGGAGGGGGTTAGGAGTAGACAAAGTCTCTTTGCAGATTATTCCAAACTGGGAGCACTGGTGGACTGAGATGAAGCGAAAGACAGTCCAGGGGGGATCTGGATACCCTAGAGGGGTGGTCAAGAGGTGGGGAGTGAAATTTAATGCTGGGAAATGTAAAATACTGCATTTGGGGGTCAGAAATCTGGGCCATGTTTACACCCGGGGGGGAGAGGTCAAACTGCAAGCCACACTGGGTGAGCGGGATTTAGGAGTGTTGGTAGACGTCAAAATGAATAACTCTGAAAATTGTAGAAGAACTGCAGCCAAAGCAAACAGGATACTGGGCTGCACAGCCAGGGGAACTGCATCCAGGAGGAGGGAGGTGATCCTCCCTCTATATAATGCCTTGGTCAGGCCACAACTCGAGTACTGTGTACAGTTCTGGAGACCTTATCTGAGGAAGGACACAGCGCTACTGGAGAGTGTCCAGAGGAGGGCGACCAGGAAGATTCAGGGAATGGAGCTGAGGCCTTATGAGGCGAGACTGGAGGAGCTTGAGATGTACACACTGGAGGAAAGGAGGGACAGGGGAGACATGATAGAAGTCTTCAAGTATGTAAAAGGAATAACAGAGTGGAACCAAGGAGCTGTTTAGACTAAAGAAGGGAAGAACAATTAGGGGGCATGAGTGTAAGCTGGAGGGGGGAACGTAGGAGGCATTATTTCACTGAGAGGGTGGTGGAGCCATGGAATGCGCTACCTGGGAGGCTGGTGGAGGAGGGTGCAGTGGAGGGCTTCAAGAATGGGTGGGACAGGTACAAAGGGAAACTAAAGCCAAAGAAGACACCATCAGGGGCTAGGGAGGGCGGGAAAGCGAGCACCAACTAGATGGCTGACTACCGAGCAGATATGAGAGACCATTAGGCCTATTCTGCTGGCTTTTTAGTACGTTAGGAAAGCCCTGGAGGATGGCATCTGTGAACCTGACCAAGGCAGTCTCAGTACCGTGATTTTTCCGGAATCCATGTTGGTCCAGACTCAACAAATCCTATCTCTCAAGATATTCAGTTATCTGGACAGCAACAACTTTCTCCAGCAGTTTGCTTAACGGATTAAGAATCGAAATCAGTCTGAAATTATCAAGGGTTAGTGCCCCGGACTTTTTAGGCACTGGAACCACCCTTCCTAGCTTCCATATAGCAGTAAACTCCCCAGAGATAAGACACAAATTAAAAATGGAACATAGGGGTCCAACAATATGGGGTGCAATTAGTTTTAAAAACCTAACATCCAACCCTTTTCCACAATCGCTGAACTTTACTGGGGAACTGTCACAACTAACTTTAGTAAAGCTCGATTTGTCAAACATCAAAAATAGAATCTTGATCTACTGTAATAAACATTGCTAGCGTTGTTAAGAGAAGAGTCATTAAAATGGGCCCAAAATTAGATAAATCAGAAAATTTATCATTGAACATTTCTGCCGCAACATTTGGGTCTGAAACTACCATGTCACCAGTCTTAATCTCATCAATTTTAGGAGTTTCCCTAGGTGCAATCAAATTTTGAGCCAACTTGCAGGACAATTCTGAATTGGAGCAATTACTACTAAAATTTTCCTGTAAAACTTTTCCTTAGCACATTTAATGGCAATACATACACTACCGGTCAAAAGTTTTAGAACACCCCCATTTTTCCAGTTTTTATTGAAATTTAAGCAGTTCAAGTCCAGTGAATAACATGAAATGGTACAAAGGTAAGCGGTAAACTGCTAGAGGTTAAAAAAAAAAGTTTAGGTTAGCAAAAACTGCTGTAGAGAAATTGCAAAGAAAGCCAAGGTGTCAGTGAGTACAGTTTCCTACACCATCAAAAGGCACTTGGAAACTGGAGGAAACTCTGATAGGAAGAGGTCTGGCAGACCCAAAGCCACAACAGAATCAGAAGACAAGTTTCTGAGAGTCAACAGCTTGCGTGATAGGCGGCTCACAGGACAACAGCACAGAGTGACTGGCACCCTGAACCAAAAGGGCTACCACAGCATTTTGCAGCGCCATGCAATACCCTCTGGTCTACGCCTAGTTGGTCAGGGGTTCATCCTACAGCAAGATAATGACCCAAAACATACCTCCAGGCTATGTCAGAACTACCTTCGAGGAAAAGAACAAGACGGTAGGCTTCAAATCATGGAATGGCCAGCACAGTCTCCAGACTTAAACCCCATCGAGCTGGTTTGGGATGAACTGGACAGAAGAGTGAAAGAAGCAACCTACAAATGCAACACATTTGTGGGAACTTCTGCAACAGTGTTAAAGAACTTCCAACAATATTTGATGGCCATTGTAGGAAGAATGCCACGAGTGTGTTCAAGTGTTACAGTATATCTGTAAAGGTGGCTACTTTGATGAGTCAAAAATTTAGATTAAATTTTGTTAAACAAAATGATTCTATGATTTCTTTTTTATCTCCAATTGTTTATTTGTTCTATGCTTTAATTTCAGAGTACATTGAGACATTAACCTGCGTAAATTTCAATAAAAACTGGAAAAATGGGGGTGTTCTAAAACTTTGGACCGGTAGTGTACTTTGTTCCTCAGAAAACAATATCTATCACGAAAAACTGTCGAAGGGGATTGTTAATATTCTGACCATGCACAATTTCTAGCTTTTATTAATTCTTTTAAATCTTTAGAGAACCACCTATTAAAGGTACCACGAACCCTAAATTTTCTCAATGGGAAGAACAAGTCCTGAACAGGATGTAGTTGCTTGCAAAAGTAGTCAACCGCCCAATTTGGTGAGGGAATTAGATCTATCAGTGACCAATAGTCTCCGGTCGATTCTGAAGTTTTGCACTATCAAAAGATTTAAAATTACGTAACTGGATAAACCGGGGAGGTATCTTAACCTTTTTGAAGTTCATAACACGATAGACTGCCTGATGGTCACTGGTTGAGTTAGCTAGTACCCCAGCTGCCAAAATAACATCAACCCTATTTGTAACCATCCAATCTAGGGTAGAATGGTTTCCAGAAAGGAAATTTAACCTAATCGGTTCTTTAATCAGTTGGAACAAATCAAAGGAGTGAAGCAAAGAATCTAATCCCAGTTTTTCCAAACGTAGCCAATTCAAATTTATATCCCCCACCAATAAAAAAAAAAAATCAGAGTCCGAGATAAACCTAGAAATAAGGTTAAAAAAAATCACTTAATCCACTACTACCACAATTCGGAGGGTTGTAAATACCAGCAAGACTGACATATTTACAACCACCTAGAATTAATCACAAAATTAGCCAATCATTTGTTGAATCAGTACTTACACTACCATCCAAAGAACATACCTCCAAACACTGTTTAAACATTACAGCACCCTCCCCCTTTTTTTTTCCCCATTTCTATCAGCTCGGATAATATTATATCCTGGAATTTAACAAACACTATCAGGGATATTGGGCTTCAACCAAGACTCAGTTATAACTATAATATCAGGGTTGTAAGCCAAAGACAAGGCCTCTATTTCAGCAAGTTTGGGAATTACGCGTTTTACATTTAACTGCATTATCTTTAAGCCATGCAATATAGGCCAAGCTTTACTGTCCATGCTATGGCCCACACCACCTTGGGGCCCAGAGTTCAATTCTATGTCCCCTGACAAATAAATTAATTGCAACAACACAAACATCTTAAAATGAGTTTGCAACATATATTGCCCCTTATGGTGAAGGAACCCCAGACAGAAGATAAGAGCCACATTGCCTCAACACATCACTTTGTGATAACAACCCAAATGTATCAGACATATTATGTGTAGAAACAAGGAAGTTGGACACTGAATAATCTTCCAATCTGTTTGTATTCCCCTCCAGATGGGCATCATGCAGTGCCAATGAATTATTGCACAAAATCAAACTCACCAAAAGCACACAATTACACTTTGTAAAAATGAACCCTATCGAAAATCTAACAGTTCAGGTAACAACACCTACAATAATGATCTCAACCCTCAGCAGCGTATCCCAGTCTCCACATCTCCCTTGGACTCCCTCTGACTCCCGAGTGCACTTGGCCGCATTTCACCACACTGGACGCCACAGTAAACACCGCCACAGTTAACTGAAAGTGGGATTTTAAACTTCTTTAACCCCATCTACCGGGCTGTGTGGCAAGGCTATGAGGTGGGAACTGCACTCTCCGTAGGTAATAGCCATGGATAATAGGGAGAAACAGGTAGTTTAAGCAGCAGTCAATTTAACAACAAATTCAAACACTAGAAATCTGAAGTGCAAAACAGGTAAAAAGTGGCAGTCACTCCTCTATCAGTAAAAGGCCCACATAGCTTGCACACACATATTATTCAGATACTTTTAAAAGCAAATTGCGTTTCAGCAGCAGATGACTTGCACAAAATGGTGCTGAATAGCACTAACCAATAGTTACATTCCACAGTCCCGGCAGTTAACAGTGAGGCAGTATAGCACAGTGGGTTAAGGTTGTGAGCTGCAGATCTGGAGACCTGGGTTTGAATCCCACAGCTGCCTAGGTGCATACTGTGTGATCCTGACCAAGCCACTTAACTTCCTTGTGCTCCAAGGCCGCATCTGGAAACAAGCTTCGGCTTAGTGTGCTACTCCTGGTTAAACAATGTTCTCCTTCCCCAGCAGACAGGCCTAATGGTCTGTCATGTCTGCTCGGTAGCCAGCCACCTAGTGGTTGCTCACTTTTCTGCCCCCCCCCAGCCACCAAGACGGTCTTCATTGGATTTAGAATCCCCTTGTACATGGCCCACCCCTTCTTGAAGCCCTCCACTGTGTCTTCCTCCACCAACCTCTTGGGCAGCGCATTCCACGTTCCCACCACCCTCTCAGTGAAATAATGCCTCCTACGTTCCCTCTATAATTCCCCCAAGTTTCCATTCATGCCCCATCATTGTTCCCCCCTTTTTTAGCCTAAACAGCTCCTTGTTTCCCACTCTCAGTTATTCCCCTTACATACTTGAAGACCCCTATCATGTCTCCCCTGTCCCTCCTCTCCGTTAGTATGTACATCCCAAGCTCCTTCAATCTCTCCTCATAGGTCCTTCCCTCCATTCCCTGAATCATCCTGGTCGCTCTCCTCTGAACTATCTCCAGCAATGTTATGTCCTTCTTTTATTTTTATTTATTTAGCTTTTGTTGACCGGGTAAGTGCACTAGACAAATCCTGCCTATTTTCAGGCACGACCCAGGGGAAGGGGATACAGATGAATGCCAACTGACCTTGAACCAGATTAAGCTGTTGGTGGTATTTTTAATGAATGAGGGAAATTTGGCCAGGACACCGGGGAAATTCCCCTACTCTTTTCGATAAGTGCCATGGGATCTTTAACATCCACCTGAACTACCACCAATCCAGGCAGATGGGACCTCGGTTTAACGTCTCATCCGAAAGACGGCACCTCAGAAATGCAGCACCCCTCTCATGCTGCATTACAGTGTCAGTACTGGGATATTAACCCAAGTGCCAGATGTGGGAACTGAACCCACAGCCCTCTGATCTCCCGGCCTCAGAGGCGTGTGCGCTACCTACTGAGCCACTGACACTGCTAATGAGATGACTGCATCTTCAGATGAGGTCTCCACAACTGAACACAGTACTCAAGTTGCGGCCTGACCAAGGCATTGTATAGAGGGAGGATCACTTCCCTCTTCCTGGACATAATTCCCCAGGCTACGTAGCCCAGCATCCTGTTTGCTTTGGCTGCGGTTCTTCTACTATTTTCAGAGTTATTCATTTTGACGTCTACTACCACCCCTAAATCCCACTCACCTATTGTGGCTTGCAGTGTGACCCCCCCCGGGTGTAAACATGGCCCAGATTTCTGACCCCCAAATGCAGTACTTTACATTTCCCGGCATTAAATTTCAATCCTCATCTCCTTGACCACCCCTCCAGGGTATCCAGATCCCCTTGGACTACCTCTCTTGCTTCTTCCCAGTCCACCAGTGCTCCCAGTTTGAAATCATCTGCAAAGAGACTTAGCCTACTCCTAACCCCCCTCCCTATTTCAGAGACATAGGCATTAAACAGGTGTGGCCCCACCACTGAGCCTTGAGGGACCCCACTGATCACCTTCCTAGGGGAGGAGACTATCCCACCTACTATTTCCCTCTGAATTCTCCCCCAAAGCCAATTTTCAACCCACTTCAGCTCCTGTCCTCCCACTCCCATCTCCCCCAGCTTTGCTATCAGCCCTTTATGGGGTACTGAATTAAACACCTTGCTAAAATCCAGGTACAGGACTACAGGACACTACTTTAACCAGATTTGTATAGTAAATTTTAGGGTAAAAAATGGTATTTAGATAGTGATATGCAGGCATCCATTTTGTGGTCAGGAAAGAATTGGCAATGCTCGCAAGGCCTCAGTGGCTCCAACAACAGTGAAGCTGGAGAAGCAAACAGCTCATGCTGACGAGGAACCAGTTTACCCGCAAAGAAAACACTGCATTTTCTTTTTGGCGCCTCCTATACATTGCATCAAGTCTTTCTTTCACAATTTAAAGAGCAATGTCAATGTAAAATGCACTGCAGTTTCTTTCGTTTTCCCCATTTAAAGCAGCAGTACTTGTTGGCCAGCAAAATTTTCATGATATAGTATTTTAGTATTAATATATTTCTGATATAATTATCATCAGTATATTTTTATTCCTCTCAGGTGTTTTTAAAATAACTTTTATTACAAAATGTGTAATTAATGTTTCAGGTCATTAAAGATGGCTGTTACTAGCAAGCCTGAAAAATCCATTTCTAGTTTTCAAAACAGAATCATACTGTTTGTTGGGGGTGTTAGTTACCAATACATCCACAGTGTGACTGCAGTACGAAAAGTCAAAAAGAAACCTCGAGGAAAGGGACTTTAAAAATTTGCTAGTGACAGCCATATTTAGTAAGATTTTCGCACACATTTCTGATAGTAAACAGCACTGTCAATAGTGCACCAAAATGTTTCATTTATTGATAGTGGGTGTAGCCTGAGAGCAGTTACTTTTAAAACCCTTACAAACATTATCTCAGTTCAGGAGTGACATACAGTGAAAAGAAAAATGAAATTATTGCTAATTTCACCATAAATACATGTAACCCCTAGATGGCGCTATCCCAGGGGCTACTACCCCTGCCTGATTTGCCACTAACAGGTTGAGGGGCCTGGATCCAATGGCGGGTGCCTCCACCCAGAGGTCAGGGTTTGCAATAGTTAAACTAACTTGGTCACAGCCCTCTGGGACACTGCAACCCCTTTCTTCCCACTAGTGGCCCACACAATATATCAGAATTACCTTCACAGTATACACTTACCCCCAGGTCTGGTTCCGCACTGGGACCTCCTG
This sequence comes from Neoceratodus forsteri, assembly GCA_016271365.2. Taxonomy (NCBI): domain Eukaryota; kingdom Metazoa; phylum Chordata; order Ceratodontiformes; family Ceratodontidae; genus Neoceratodus; species Neoceratodus forsteri. The sequence goes on from CM028131.1 coordinate 1,108,601,196, forward strand.
TGAAATGAGATACAGTGCAACAATCACAGTACAGTACTTTAACATAGACAAATACCTCAGGCAGTATAACTTGCTGGAAACAAGCAGCTCTGATTTATTTAGGGGTATAACAAGGACAGGGGAAATCAGGTTAATTAGCTTATCACTCTAATAATCTACCTATGGCTCTGTGCACAGGCCTATCCCTATCAGTTACTGTCCCTGGGTACCCAAGCCTAGTGGCTAGTCCAAACCGTGGCAGCTGGTAGGGGCCCTTTCACACAGAGAAAAGGAGAATTAAACAGTCAGCAGTACAGTAATTCCATTTGATTTAATGTGGCAATTCAACGGGAGGCGACCCTGAATTAGTACTCACGACCTCCAAATAAGATAGGGTCCTTCAATGTCAGCAGGGCTCACTTGAGGTACACAAACCTCTTCACACATCCATATAAAAGAAAGCACTATACCAGGCAGGCTGTCATCTGTATCCCGATCGCAATTACTGCACAATACCGGGAGAACACACAGCAGATTCAGTTCCTGACAGACCGAGTACAATTTTCAGCAATTCCTCCAGTCTTCTACAGGGTGAGCCTGGTTTCTACTCTTCAGAGATCCTTTGATTCTTTTCACAGGACGGATTCAGTCCAACAAGCTGTTACACAAGCTGCAGACGGAACTCTGGGCCTTACACACGTTTTTGACTAAAACTGCACACTGAAAAAGCACAGGGCTCCTTCCTTCTTCACTGCCAAAGCTCAAGCTGAAACTCCAACCGACAAAACCGGGCACTTCCTTTGAGTTCCTCCCAGTTCTTGACTGGATTGGCTGTCACTCACAATAGACTGTTGCTGTTGGTCCAAAAAGGCACTGAAGTCTAAACTACATCTCCCAGAGTCCCTGCCCATACAATCCTCTTGTGGCTGGCTCAGATTATGAGTCCAAGTTCTGATTCGTCCAAGGCACCATTTTAGAGCTCGCTTACCCACACTGATTGGTCCAGTTCAGCAGTTCAAAACCAGAATGGGGAACTAGGCAGACACTGTTCTGACTGCAAAAGAAAGCAGGTTAGACAAACTGTAATTTCATTATCACTCTAAATGGTTTCTGGCAAACAGTTACATCTTTCAGATAGGTTCCCTTTGCACTCCTAGTGACTGCAAAATGGAGTGAATTGGCAGCAGCTTGAGTGGTACTCAATCAAAGAAACACACAGTCCCCATACAAACTAATTATGTCTGCAAGCAGACAGCTCTTAAAGAGACAGTACCAGAGGTTCTAAAAACACTCACTGATAAATGGCTTAAACGCCAAACACCATTCAGGCTTGGAGCATTCAAGCAAGCTCCTGGAAGTCTTTTGGGAACCCCCATTTGCAGGGGGGTTACATACATGAATACAAAAAAAAACCCAAAAAACTATATGAGCACCACCCAATTTTCTGCCGACAAAAATCCTGGTGACTAAAGTTCCATTTAAAACAAAATCTCTTGTAAATAAAAGAGCACTAAGCACTATTGTTTAATTTTTTGGTCATTGGCCACTGCCCTCTCTGCCCTGAGCTCACTGCACAGCAATATTCTGTGACAATGATCAGCATAATTATGTCATTTAGGACACAGGCTACAGTACAGTGTTTTACCAATTAAAAAGTGGCAAGCAGAACACCTTGGGCCCTGTTCTCACTAGGGCATTTGAAACAGTTCCCGGCGCTTGAACCGTTTCAAATGTGTGCTGATGAGACCTGGGCCTGAGCACACTTCCAGAAATCCGATTTAAAAGTAAAGCGGTTTACCTACAGTGTGAACGCGCCAGCTTGTATCCTTTCATGCATTTCATGCGAGCGCACAAAGCATCACAGTAAGCAGCACTGCAAGAGCTGCTGAATTGGGCTAACAGGGCAAATGGATTATCTCTATAGTGAGAATGCTGAAGTCTGCATCGCCAGAAACTGATTACAGAAGCTGACTACAGTCTGAACGCTGCAGCATGGTAAACTTTAATCTATTTTCAGAAACGAATCACTAATCCATGTTGTAGTGAGAACAGGGCCTTGAACACCTTGGTTCATTCTGTTACAATTAGTTTATTTCTCACTCTTTCCAAATAACATACATTTGTTGGTCATTAGAGTAGAAACATAAAAGCACAGAAACATTGACAATGACAGCAGAAAAAGATTAATATAGTCCATCCAGTCTGCTCGAGCAGAAAAAATTGATCGCTGGAGACCAAAATGACATCAGATTGATGTGAATCTAAAGGAGGCAAGGGGAAGCAATGAAAAAGCACGAGTAATTATGTTTTGATAAAACTAGTACTTTATGACTACCACATTACTAACAATAAAGTTGTATACAGTATACGGTTAGTCCATGTTGTACTTCTCTAATGTAACTGAAAAGCTGTTGTACCGCAGTTTAAAGGTCATGGAACACTGTTGAGCCCTTCTGTGGTACAATAGTTAGAATCTTGCACCACCTGCTTTCTGTTTTCCTAATGTGAGAACTCTAAATTCAATGCCTTGCTGCAATACACATCACCTCCCACCCACACTCCCATGAGAAACTTGATTTTTATCTAAATCTCAAAAGACATAAACCCACCCTGCACACAGCTGTCAAAAACCCACACAGTGCTAGTGATATAATTTTTTTGCACTAACGAGCCTAACATATCTTCACATTTACTGAAGAGCCAGCACTGAACAATCACCATCACTGTGACTTTAAGAACTTACAGTATTTGAAGATTAAAATAGCTGAGATACAGTCACAATCGCACAGACAGCCTGGGACTGAATCTTTTCTAAATGTGAGGTTGTTATAATGAGTTTTACAAGAAAAAAATAATATGACAGGCAGTGGATGCGTTTTTGGCTGCTGTGTGCAGAGAGACATACTTTTCCTTCCAGTCCCTCTGCAATGTCACTTATAAAGACATGAAAAAGGACCGGCCCCACTACTGAACCCTGTGGTACCCCACTAGTAACCCCCCCTTTCTTCACTGTCCACTCGGTGTACTATTACCCTCTGTGTCCTGTTGTCCAGCTAATGTTTTACCCAGGCTACTACCCTGGGACCTACTCACAGGCTGGCTAATTTATAAATTTTTTGTGCAGGACTGTGTCAGATGCCTTGCTAAAGTCTAGGTAGGGTATGTCCACAGCCCCTCCCTGGTCTACTACTTTGGTCACCCAGCCAAAGAAATCTATTCGATTCGTCTGACATGACCTTCCTGCTGTGAATCCATGCTGCCTTGGGTCCTGTGCCCCACTGGCCTCTAGGTACGCAACAATTCTTTCCTTCAGAAGTGATTCCATCATTTTCCCTACCACTGAGGTCAAACTGACAGGTCTGTAGTTTTCTGCCTCTGTCTTGCTCCCACTTTTGTGAAGGAGAATCACATCTGCCCTCCTCCAGTCCTCAGGTACCACACCATCCTCCCATGATTTATTAAACAGGGTAGTCAGTGGTGTTACTAGTTCTTCCCCTAGTACTTTTAGAATTCTGGGGTGAATCCCATCTAGCCCCATTGCTTTATCCACCTTCAGTTTTAAGAGTTCTTTCAGAACCCTTTCTTCTGTGAAAGGACTAATATCAACCCCTCTATCCACAGTGCTTCTATTGACCGGATTAGGCATGTCCCCCTGCTTTTCCATTGTGAATACTGAGCAGAATTCTCTGCCCAACCACCTTCCTCTTTTTCAGCCTCAGTATCCCTGCCTTAGTCTTTCTTTGCTCCTTAATGTACCTATAAAAGGTTTTATCCCCCTTCTTAACCGAGTAGGCCATCTTTTCCTCGGTTTGGGCATTTGCTATTCTGACTGCCTTACCCGCTTTCTTCTGCTTTAACTGGTACAGTTCTCTGTCTTGCTCCTTCTGTGTTTCCTTATACTTCCTGAATGCTGTCTTTTTCTCCTTTACCTTCCCCGCCACTTCTTTTGAGAACCATAGTGTTTTTTTCTTTCATTTTGATTTATTTGCTTCACACAAAGACTTGTTGCCTCTGTGATGGCGGTTTTGATGTTTCCCCATTGCTGCTTCATCCAACCTTCTTGCCTGTTTGCTAGTGCTTTTCTGAGGCACTCTCCCATTTTGACAAAAATCAGCCCTCCTGAAGTCAAGTACTTTCACTTTTGTGTGGCTTGACTCTACAGCTAAATTTACCATGAACCACACTGTTTGGTGGTCGCTTGTTCCCAGATGGCTACCCACTTCAAGATCAGAGATCTTCTCTCCGTGCCCATTTGAGAGTACCAGGTCTAAGATTGCTCTCTCCCGTATGTAAATGTAAAGGTACTCAGTATTAGATTTATTCAGCTGGTACTTTTTCTCTAATTTCTTATCCATCCCTGGTATGGAGGTGGGATTCTGAAGTAACTTGAAAGTAGCCCTATGAAGGGACTTATGAAATGGAAGGAGTAACTTCTTAGAACGAGGGAGACCCATCATATCTAAAAAATCTTGCTCCTCATCTTCCTCAGTGGACTTTTGTATAGAAAGGGCAAAAGTATCCAGCATGTGCTGGACAAAGGAAAAACGTGAGCCAAATTCTTGGTCAGGAGTTTCATCAGGTTCTAAAGGCTCACCCTCAAAGAAAATGCCCTGACCGAGACCACAGCCAGGGGAAATAGGAGTAGCAGGACCTGGTGGGGCACCCAGAATGGAGCCCACAGCCTGAAAAGTTAGATATAGTTGCCAAGCTTTAGCCATTTCCTCCACAGAAGGTATATCTTCTTGTAACACTGGCGCATCCCTTTGCTTATTAGTGGGAGGGTCAGTGATAGGTTTTTCTTTTTGTTTCCTTTTAGCAGGCTCTCAATCAGTAACCTGCTGCGAGTATCTTTTCTGTCTGGCTTGGTAATTATTATTTTTATCAGACTTATTTTCCATAGGGTCCCTTGGGGACCGATCTTTACATTTTTGATGAGAGGAGGACCCTTCTTCTGAATTTTTCATATCAGGGAGGCAGACTGAAGTCACAGCTTCCAGCCAAAGGCTGGATTCTTGATGAATAGAGCAATACCAAGTAAGCTCTCAGACAGAAAACAGTGACAGGTCCCAAAATATAAAATGAGAAGTGTGGCAGTCTGCCTAGTTCACAATTTAAAAGGCTTTTATTAATTTAGAATAAAAAAGGGCCAGTCTTGTATGTGGGTCTATCTGACCTGCCAATTAGTCAGGGGATCCAAACACAGAAACAGACTTTGATGGCAGATAAGGACCGCTTGGCCCACCTAGTCTGCCCATTTCCCTACCTACAGGATAGGCCGCAGATCCTAGTTAACCAACAGCCTATTTCTTCCTACCCCCCACAAGAATTGCCTTATGTCTGTCTCATGCATTCTTGAATTCTCCCACAGTTTTAGACCCCACAACATCCTCAGGAAGGCTGTTCCATGCATCCACTACCCTCTGTGAAAAAATACTTCCTCACATTGCCCCGAAACCGCCCCCCCAATCTTTAAATTGTGTCCCCTTGTTCTTGCACGTCTCTTTTTCTGAAAGATGCTACCCTCCTGGACTTTGTTGATTCCACTGAGGTACAGTACTTAAAAGTTTCTATCATATCCCCCCTCTCCCTTCTTTCCTCAAGGGTATACAAGCTCCTTTAGTCTCTCCTCGTATGGCTTCTCTTGCAGACCCTGCACCATTTTAGTTGCCCTCCTCTGGACTGCCTCTATCCTGTCTACGTCCTTTTTGAGATGGGATCTCCAGAACTGGACGCAGTACTCCAGATGGGGTCTCACCAACTGTCTGTACAGAGGGATAACAACTTCCTGTTTTCTGCTGGTGATGCCTCTCCCTATGCATCCCAGTATACCCCCAGCCCTCCCTACTGCCTTCTCACATTGCTTGCTAACCTTAAGGTCATCTGATATGATTACCCCAGGTCCCTTTCCTTTTTGTCATTGTTACTACCCCCATATTGTGTAATCTTCCTGGTTCTTGTTTCCCAAGTGCATTATTTTGCACTTCTTTGCATTGAATCCTACCTGCCATACTTCTGACCATTCCTCCAACCTTGACAAGTCCCTTCTCATCCTTTCCACGCCTCCTTGGGTATCAACCCTGTTGCAGATCTTTGTGTCATCTGCAAAGAGGCATACTTTTCCTTCCAGACCCTATGCAATGTCACTTATAAAGGCATTAAAAAGGACTGGACCCAGTACTGAACCCTGCGGTACCCCACTAGTAACCCCTCTTTCTTCAGAGTGGGCTCCATTTACAACTACCTTCTATGTCCTGTTGTCCAGCCAATGTTTTACCCAGGCTACCACCCTGGGACCCACTCCCAGGCTGTTTACTTTTGGCTATTAATCTTTTGTGTGGGACTGTGTCAAATGCCTTGCTAAAATCTAGGTAGGCCATGTCCACAGCCCCTCCCAGAATAGTTTGTTCCCAACAGAGAAAACAGAAGGCTCCAAGCGTTGTGGAGCCACTGAAAAATGGCTCCCAGTTGAGGTAAAATAAAGAAAAGTGGTTCAAAATCACAGAACCAGCTAAAAAAAAAAGTATCTGCAGGAAAGATAGTATTAAAATATAAAATTTGCGGAATTTTTACCTCAGGCACAATTCAGAAAAAAGCGTGGTAACATGGAAAAAGGCAGCATTTGTTCGCAGATTCCACGAACTAAGAATCCATGGAAGACACATAAAAAGCACTAAAACTTACTAAAACCACTCTAAAAGCAGCAAAAAGTAAGAGAATGACTGAAAATATGAAAATAAACTACTTCAAGCGAAGGTTTGAAGAGGGAGCTCCAAGGCAGATTTGTTCAGTCAGCGGAGAAATGAATCTGACTGGAAGTACAGCAGCACCTACAGGCAGCACTCTCATACTACAACCAGACTGGCCAATTTCCGGGCATCATTAGCATAACTGCACTAGTCAAGCATACTGAGGGATTCCTGGGGTTAAAAGTCCTTGTTCTCTGCCATACTGCTCGGCATTCTATCCTGGGGTTCTTGCTCCTTAGGTGCATCACTTTGCACTTTTTTGCCTTCCAAACCTTAGACCACTTCTTTTGTCTTTGCAGGTCACTATCTCCTTAATTCCCTCATCACTACCTACCCTCCCCATAGAGATAAGTGTCATCTGCAGAGAGGCAAAACTTGCCCCAGACTACTTCTCCAATGTCCCTGACGAACACACTGAAGAGGATAGGACCCAGGATAGAGCCCTATAACACAACACTTGTGACCACCCTCTCTTCTGACTTTTCACTATTTAAAGAGATGCATGTATATCTTGAAGACATTTCTTAAATCTAAGCTAGTAATCTAATTACTGGATCACTGTAATACCTTTTAGTGTAGTCATACAGGAAAACGACACCTTCCCGTAAAAGAAAAAAAAAAAAAAAAAACGGCTTTTACTTACAGCACTTTATGCAATTAGAGAAGAATAAATTGCTTTTGGACTATTACAGAAAACTATTTTACTGTTTATCAAAAGCTCGCCATTTCAAATAAAAAAAAGGATTTTTACCATGCTTTGCTACCGGGCTGTGTGCCTTTGTGATAAATATTTAGTCCCAGACCACTTAAATGCAACATCACCCTTAAAGCATTCCACTGTATTTAGCAGGAAAGAATGTCATCTTAAACAGATCATTATAAATAGATCTGTTCCCTCACTGAGTAAAAGTTCAGTAATGAAGAATTTTAAGGATACATTCTTTTCAGAGTTCTCACATTTCAGTAGCCTGAACTTCAGGAAGAGCAGACATTTAGATTATTTCTTTGACAGCTGCATCTTTTCATGCACGTTACTAAAGTCTCAGTGTGCATATAAATCAGCACAGGTGAACCTGAGCTGCCACCATTCAGCTCATTAAATGGTATGCATACATCAGAAATCAGAAGAGCCACAATTACTTCCATTACCTACACATTAAGGGTCTCAGAGCCCCTGTTTCCCCTTTGAAAACAGTACAGCAAGGGGTCAGATAATTACGTGTAAATCTACATTAATCTGGGACCCTTGAAAATCTGTTAAGGGGAGCAGGGTCTCATGCTCCTGAAAAAAAGTGTAAGCTTGAAAGAACTACAGTACCTTCAACAAACAAACTAGCCCACTGATGAAACTATCAAAATCAAAATGGAGTTTCACACTAGCACTGTTCCAGGGCATAGCACTAACCACTATCAGACTGCCCAAAACCATGTGGCAATGCCTTTAGGGCCAGTATAGTTCTGTGATTAAAGGAAAACTAAAGTCAAAATGTATTAAAAAAAAAAAAAATGCTGTGCAGAGTGTTTTGATTTGTAGGTGTACTCCTAGTAAGTTCTTCCCTTTATTTGCTGAAAGGATTTTTTTCTAAATTTGCTTGCTGGTTTTATGGCCCCTGTGGATATCCATATCGGCATGTCTAATGGCTCATCTTGTTCCTACAATGCCTCCTGTCCCATGTGACAGTGATGTGTCCTGGACCATTAATTCAACAACAGCTGTTTTTCTGTCACGTTTACAACAGTAAACATCCGGTTCCGGTTTGGAGAATGCTGGTAGCATAACCTTCGAACTCCAGCATTCCCCCTCATCAATCCTTAATAATCCTCAGATAATTACTTGAAAAGTTCACTATGTCTTCCATCGACAGCAAGCTGAAGATGGCTATCAAGCCAGCATGTCTTAAGAGATCGAAAAATACACCAGCGCAAACATAACTGAAGCAACGTACCCTCGATGAGGAACTGGAGAGTCAGATGGCCCGACCGCGCGATCTTAGGCCAAACACGGATTCTTCCTTAGAATCAAAGGACAAGGATTTGGCAATGTCTCGCAAACCAGGCAGAACCCTACTGAAAATCCTACAGTCAGTACAAAAGATAGAGTCCTCTTTGGCAGACTTACGCCAAGACGTACGAAATATGGACACAAAAATTGCTGAAAATACCATGAAGCTAGTTGAGGTGTCTGAGGCCCAGGACCCAAGTGAACGCTTGATGCTGTATCTACTTATAGACCGGGAAATCTAGGGCCGTTTAGAAGATATGGAAAACCGTGCCCGACGAAACAACTTGCGCATCCATGGTGTTACTGAGGGCGCGGAAGAAGGGTTCGCCTCAACTATTGATTTCATTCAGCAACTGCTTAGAACAGTAATGGAAATCCCGGCAGATCTCGATATTACAATCGATAGGGCACACCGCTCCCTCGTACCGAAACCAACCAACCCACTGGTTAGACCTGGATCCTGGGCAATTCGGATGGCGCTATGTCAGAGTAAGGAGTGGGTGCTCTGACAGGCCTGGAGGCTTAAAAACCTGAAGTACAAGAACAACACCCTATTCTTTGAACAAGACTTCTCTACAGCATTACAGGCTGAGCGTCAGAAAACAAGAGCCATAATAAAAGAAATACGAGAAAAAAAGAACCTACGTGCCCAGCTTCTTTTCCCTGCGAGAATCAAGCTGTATCTGGATGAGGGCCTTAAAACCTTTAGGAGCCTGCTAGAGCTGATGCCGTTGCTGCAGGAATGGAAGATCGTAGCCCCGGATATGGAAATGGCCCGATTGGAACAGGTCCTTATGTCCCAGACATGGTCAGGGGCTAAAGGGTTTTCCTTAAGATCCACCTCGGGAGATATGCCGAAATCTATCTCGCAAGACATAACTAGCCTGATCCGTCGTACAGATAAGCGGACGAAGGATACCCGAGAGGTCCCCCCCTCGAACCTCCCCGAAGCACTGACTCAGGTGAACACGCACAAAATGCTTTGTTGGCGCTCGTTAGTGCAGAGCACTTTGCTAATTATCTAATCCACGTTCTGTGTGTTTAGTGGATCACATTGCTATGCCTGAACCCTGATTCGAGGTATCGATCGTTTTTTCAATGTATAATCAAAGGAGGACTATGAAAGTAGTAAGAAAAGGGGACCATGATAACAACGGGGTCAGGCATAAACTAGGCGGCATGTATTTCGTGGAAGCGCGAGAGGGGGTTCCTGTACAAAACATGAGAAAGTGTAAATGCTGACTAATTTCAGACAAAGATAAAGTATCTGCCGAAAGGGGGAAGTGCACTTATTCCTTTTATGGCTGGAGCAAGATGGGGAGAGGATTTCTTTTCTTTTTTTTTTTTATTTTGTTTTTCTTTTGTCTCTCTTATGCTCCTCATATATCGTTGGATAGCGCTGAGTATATGGACAGGCACAATTCTCCAATATATCCGGATACATTAAAGAGCCTTGACATCTGGCTAGGACTCGCATTGTTTAGAGTCCAGGAGATAAGAGTCAAGAAACTGGCTCCCATTTCTCCCACCTGGGTGAGAGCTGCATTACAACAGCTTATCCGGATTTTTAGAGTGCCCCATGAATGGCACTCCTGCCTTGGAGGTAGCACTGTATATAGTTCCTTCCCTAGAGAGGATCCTCGAGAGAGAGGCGCCACCTTGTGGGGAATTCTGATGTTTGTATTTGCATTACTGTTTGTTAAAGTTAAATGTTATTTAGTTTTATGTTATGCTTGCGTCACAAGACCTGAGTTTATGGAAATACAGAGGTCCTTGATGGACCAAAGGGGAGATCACACATGTGGACAGAAAATAAAAACGGGAAGAGTTCATATGGATCAGGAATGAGGAAAATATTGCATTTAGATGGAGGAATGGAATCGGGAGTAATGGGTAAGTTTACATGTGGAGATAATGGGAGATAAAAGGAGAATAATCATTGTCTCTCACAATGTCAATGGATTGAATAATCCAGTGAAAAGATGGAAAGTTCTCTCGAGCCTTAAGAGACAGGCTCCTCTCGCCATGCTTCTCCAGGAGACACATCTCAGTAATCAAGAACATGTTAAGCTGAGGAAATTTGGTTTTTCACATGTAGTATCCTCCTCATACCAAGGGGGGAAAACGAGGGGCACAGCTATACTGATAGCACGCGGAACACAACTGAGCATCTCCTCGACTTATTCAGACCCTGAGGGTCGACTGGCAATTCTGGTGGGCGTACTACAGGGCACACCAATCACCCTTGCATCATTCTATATCCCCCCTGGATCCACAGTAGCTACTATACGAACCTTATTACAAAAAATAACCGAATTTACAGGTGGGGATGTTAATAGTGGGAAGGGACCTAAATCAAACCATGGAACAAATAGACTCCTCTAACCTGAGACACTGTAGAAAAACCCTAGCTAATAAAGCACTAAAAAAATAAATGAGGAGTACCTTATGGGTACATGTCTGGAGACGTCAACATCCAGGACGCAGGGAGTACACGCATTAGTCAGTGTCAGTGGCTCAGTAGGTAGCACACTCGCCTCTGAGGCCGGGAGATCAGAGGGCTGTGGGTTCAGTTCCCACATCTGGCACTTGGGTTAATATCCCAGTACTGACACTGTAGTGCAGCATGAGAGGGATGCTGCACTTCTGAGGTGAGCTCTTCGGATGAGACGTTAAACCGAGGTCCCATCTGCCTGGATTGGTGGTAGTTCAGGTGGATGTTAAAGATCCCATGGCACTTATCGAAAAGAGTAGGGAATTTCCCGGTGCCCTGGCCAAATTTCCCTCATTCACTAAATACCACCAACAGCTTAATCTGGTTCAAGGTCAGTTGGCATTCATCTGTATCCCTCCCCGGGTTGTGCCTGAAAATAGGCAGGATTTGTCTAGTGCACTTACCAGTCAACAAAAAGCGAAATAAAAAAAAAAAAATTATTCCGCCCCCACAATACATATGCAGAATTGATCTTTTTAATCTCTAGGAACGTTTCATAGAGTGGTGGACTGTAAACACATACCCTCAACCTTGTCAGAGCATTCCCAGCTGTTCTTGAGGTTAGACTGGGGGCCTGAATGGAAACAAACCCTCTGGAAGTTTAATAAGTATTTACTAAACTTAAAGGAATTTACGGAACTTGCTAAAAAACGTATATCCCAAATCAACAGGATAATGCCTCTCTGCAGATTTCGAATGCTACTCTTTGGGACACAATCAAAGTAGTCCTGAGGGGAGACATAATTAAATATACATAATATTATAAAAAGCAACAGAACTTGATCCTGGAGAACCTTCAGCAACAATTGCAAGGTCTCCAAACGGCCCAAGCAGGAGGGGATAAGACAGCTGGCCCACTTACACAATCCACCAAGCAGCGGATTAAAAAAATAATCGACAGGAAAACAGAAAAGGCCCTACAACACCTACGCCAAAAATATTATGAAATGGGTCCAAGGGTAACATGACTATTGGCTCACCGCTTGAGACAGCAAAACCACCCAGTCTACGATAGCACATATCAGAGACCCTAGAACTGGTCAATGGAAGAGAAATCCAACCCAGATTCTAGATTCCTTTAAGGAGTACTACCATACTCTCTACACCCCTGGAGCAAATAGCAAGCGATGCACAAATACAGTTATATTTATCCAAACTTAGATTGCCAAAACTGTCTTTGGACCTTCAGTCTCAGTTGGATAAACCATTCTCTCCTGCAGAGCTTACTACAGCCTTCACTTCTTTAAAGACCAATAAGGCTCCGGGCCCTGACGGGTATACACCTGAGTTTTTCAAGTTTAAAAAAAAAAAAAAAAAAGTAAGAGAATCACCTCCTGGTGGTTTGTAAGGCCTCCCAGGGAGGAGAGAATCTACCCCAGTCCTGGAACTATGCGGTCATATCCAGTATACTGAAACCAGCAAAAGATAAAACACAATGCAAATCATACCATCCTATATGTTTTAAATATAGACTATAAAATATATACTACACTGATAGCAAGGTGTTTGGAAGGGGTAATTCCGAAACTAATTGAACAAGAAAAGACAGGGTTCGTCCCCTCTCGACAGACCCAGGATAATATTCGGAGAACCTTGTCAACACTTCACCACGCCTCCCGGTCGAACTTGTCCTTCCTTTTACTGAGTTTAGATGTGGAGAAGGCGTTCGACCGGGTGGTGTGGAATTTCCTATCCCAGACATTGAAAACATTTGATTTCTCAGATGTATTCATTAAGATCATAGATAATATTTACATGGGCCCAAAAGCCTATGTCAAAATAAATGGGGCAGTGTCCGATTCATTCTTGCTATACCGAGGTACCAGGAAGGGGTGCCCCCTTTCCTCTCTTCTATTTGCCCTTTACCTAGAACCACTAGCACAACACCAGAGGCAGAGGGGAGAGATGGAGGGCCTGACTATAGAGGGGGAACCGCATAAATTAGCTTTGTATGCTGACGATCTTCCGATTTATCTTAGCAACCCAGATGAGGGACTTATACCACTTTGGGAAACACTGGAGGAATTTGGACATTTAGTAGGATACAAGGTAAACACTACCAAAACCGAAGTACTAAAGCTATCATACACTCCTTCAGATAGAAATAAAGAGATTCCCCTTCAACTGGAACAAGAACCACCTTAAATATCTGGGGGTACAAATCTCAACGGTTCACTCTCAGTTGTCTGAACTAAATTTTATTCCCATCCTGACACAGCTCCGAGCAGATTTAGAGAGGTGGGTACTTACACCTATCCCCCTGCTTCAAAGGATGGAAGCAATCAAAATAGTTCTCCTCCCTAAATTTCTATTTCTATCGCAAACCTTACCAATCTGTATACCAAACTCATTTTTCACTCAGCTTAATAGAGGGATCTCACGCTTTATCTGGGGTGCGCAGAAACCTAGAATCTGCTTATCAGTATTACAAATTCCAAAAGGGGTGCGGATTGGCCCTCCCAAACTTGAAACTGTACCACCAAGCAACCCAACTTCGTACAGTTTTCTACTGGCTAGATGGGAAATATGTAGCCAAGTGGAAGACCCTGGAGGCCAGTGGGGGGGGGGGGCCCCGCAACTCGATCCTGCGAAGATCCCTCCTTGCTGGACGAAGTCATTTCCTGGTTATACACAGAAGAAACCCCTATATAGAGTCTACTTTAATAAGCTGGCATGAACTCCTAAATGATAAATCCTTAAAAAAAATGGAGACCTTTTTTGAACCACTTGGCATATGACCCAGTTTTGTTCCAGCCAGCTGGGACACGGGGTTCCGTGGATGGGAGGAAAGGGGCCTCTTCCTGGTGTGGCATTTTATGGGAGAGAGGGGAATATTAACATTTCAGGATTTGGTGTCCCAATTTGTGGTGGCATGGCGAGATAGATTCGGATATTTTCAAGCCAGAGATTATGTCCAATCCCTCAGACTGAGCCCGCAGGAGGGAGACTCCCACTCCCCATCCCCCCAACCCCCACAGATCCTACATCTTATTAGATTGGCGCTGGAGTCTCAAGCCCCATCAGAAAAGATTATCTCCCATCTATATGGTGCCATTCTCCAATGGAAGGGAGATTCAACATTTACAATTAAGACAACATGGTCTAAAGATACAGGGATGCAAGTATCTGATAAGATATGGCCAGAAGCTCTAGAGAAGACATACTGGGGGTTAAATGCGATATGCTGGAGGGAGTTTTCTTTGAAGTTGCTTGTAAGATTCTTTCGGACTCCAGCAGTACAAGGAAGATTTGGGAAAGGTATGGGTTCAACCCAGTGCTGGAGAAGCTGTGGACATTCACCAGCCACTTTGGTTCATGTGTTTTGGGAGTGTGCCCATCTGACCCCCTTCCTCCATGAGTTTCAGCAGGCACTATACAATATATCTGACCAGGACCTGACCCCACATCCAATGCTTTATTTCTTTCTGGATCTTCCCCCTGGATACAGGGATTCATGCTCGGCAAAACTGGTGACAATTTTACTATTAACAGCCCAGAAGGCGATCACTAAAAAACTGGCTTACTGCTAACAACATATCTATAGTCTATTGGCATGACCTTATGATATCTATCAAATGGAAAGGCTTACAGCTTCCTTTAACAAAAGGCTAACAAAGTTTGAATTGCTCTGGAGAAGATGGGTCATTTATATAATGAATGTGAAACCCGATTTCATTCCTTAAGTGAAGTATTTGTAAAAATAGAAGAGTATCAAACCATCTAGATTTACTAATTAACTGATATAATTCTTTATATATGATATGTGATTCCTCCTATTCTATTATGTAAGCATAATGTTTGACTCAGTGCATAACTAGTATATGATGTACATTTAATTGTGTGTGTTACTTTGTATAAACTGCAATAACTTTAAATAGAAAAAGTTTAAAAAAAAAAGTTTACAATAGTAGAGCTGTTGCATTAATTCACTCTCCTTGCCCAGGGAGCTCTAAGGAAGGTTACATTTATACATGACAAATGCCTGAGGGATAACAGAGTGGGCTATTCTGTAAGGAAACAGCCAGCGACTACACTAATTACAGCTTTTGAGACATTGGATGATTTGTATGCTTTCTTAATGATTGTGTGTAGTTTGACAAAACGAAAGGCTTTTAAAAACAAAACATTCAGTTCTGCGAACTAGACCTAGACACATACCTAGAAAACAGAGAGTTTGGATTAGACAGAGTTATTTAGTTGAAGCCAGAATACCAGGTCCCCAACAGTAGATTGGTGCTGCAGCAGTTATTACTCTCTGAATCAATGGTCCTGGATACATCACAGTCACATGGGACAGGAGGCATTGTAGGAACAAGAAAGGCCATTAGAAATGCTGATATGGAGATCCCCAGGGGCATAAAACCAGCAAGCAAATTTAGAAAAATCTTCTTTCATTAAATAAAGGGAAGGCCTTACTAGGAGTACACCTACAAAACACTCTGCACAACACGTTTTTTGTAAATTTTTACTTTAGTTCTCCTTTAACTGGGTAAGACATTTCTTTGCTTAGCTATGCTACTCCGTTTATAAGCTCAGCAACCACATAAAAGGCTCACTTACACACTGCTTCATTATTACTACAGCAACCGCACCACTTGGGTTGCTGCAGTGTGGACATGTACCTAGTCGAGGTAAGTCGATCACTAGTCCACTCCAGCAGCCACAGCAGAGTTGGGGATGCACTCAGGAGTGAGCAGTATGAGCTGCCATGTGGACAGACTACACTGCTCACTATGATGGATGTTCCCAGCATGCTCCTGCATAGCTGGCTATTTCTCTCTTGTAGTGTCACACTGGACCCAAGTTTTTGGGCTTTATCTGTTGGACTGGGCACAGGCAGAGTGTTGCCCTACAGTTTGTCTCATTTCTGTTTGGACAAGTATGCTGTGGGGTGAGGTCAGCAACCTGCACGTCATCGGACAAATCACTGCTGACATTACCAAGGACCTGTCAATCTCCCAATCCAGTGGCCTCCCTCCAGTGTGGTTTGCAGTGGTGCTGAGAGGGCCCATATTAACACAGATTTTGATAATCTCTAGTGGTCAGCACAAGTTTAAGCAGGCGCATCAGACGTGTAAACAAAGCTACAGAGTCCTGTTCTCAAAAAGACAATCTTCCAGTTCTGTGCCAACTGCAAAGTTTTGTTCTGACTAAGGCTCCAAAGAATTCCTTGTACAGTATGGTGGTGGATGCCCTATACAAAACATTGGCATCACGCCCCTCCCCCCCCACCAAGTATCCATATGATGGCCAGCTGAGGAGGTGAGCTGTTCCAGTTGCCGTATGTGATCCTGTGGCACCGGCATGTCTGGTAAGGGGGGGGGGGGAGTAGTAGCTAGTGCCCATAGTGCGGGGCCACTAGATACCAGGAAAGAATGCTAAGGGGACAGGGATCGGTGGGTGGGGGTACACTAGATGCCAAGGAATGTGTGTGATTTTCTAAAGTTTGTTTATTTAGTGCTGACTTCAGGGACAAGCTTCTGTTATCTGCAGTGCTCTCAGGGTGGGGGTGGGAGGAAACAGTGGACACCACAGCCTACAATTTTTTTTGTGGGGCCAGGTGTCAGGGACGAGGGGACCACTGGCCATCAGGAGGTATGCAGTTTATTATGAGGTCAGAGATTGGACACTGGGGGGCCCAATGACCATCAGGGGTGTGGCATTTCATGTAAGGGATGATGATCAGACACGGGGGACCACAGACCATCAGGAATGTACCAGTATGTAGTTAGTGTTGGGCCAGTGACTGGAGACAGGAGGAACCACTGGGCACCAGAGATGTATGCATTTAGTGTCAGGCCAGAGACTGGAGGGTGGGGGTGAACCACTAGGCAGCAGGGAAAATGCATTCAAACTGCTGGGACAGCAATCAGAAGGTGGGGTGGCCCACTAAACACCAGGGCTACCCTAATGCACCACCAGTACATCAATCAGAGGGTCAGGGGAACCACTAGACACCGGGGATATTTTTTTTATGACACAATGGCTATCAGAGGCAGGAGGGGCCACTGGACACCAGGGCTATTTTATTAAATGGTGAGATGGTGATCAGGCACCAGGACATTTTCTATCTTGTACAGGACCGGGACTGCAGCTTCCCATGCAGATGAACTCATAGTGGGCATGCAAATGGCCCTTAGCACCTTGCATGCCCAATGGGCTCATTCGCATGGGTCCATCTGAATATTGCACCTAGGGCTACCGGTGCAATCTGATCTGGCAGCACAATTCCCTGCACTGTAGGGATCCAAGTCAGGGCATTGTTACTTGACTTGGCGCTGTGCCGACATGCCCCTATATTCAGTAGGATTGTGTCAATGCGCTACCCGACTGAATATAGCATGCTCAAGCTCCTGGGCAATGGCAAAGTGCAGCGCAAAACTACATGCTCCATTTTGGCCACTGAATATTGGGCCCTCAGCCTTTAAAAAACTATAACATGCACTGCCAGCTATTGAATCTCCCAATGCAGCAGCACAGTTCTGTCATCCGTTGAAGTGGATTCTGGGATTGGTGGGTACAGCAAATGTTAGCTTGGAGTCAGAAGGATCAACCTGATACAATCTACTATACTGCAGTATATAGTAAGTAAAAACAAGCGTTTGTCAATGTTGAATGTTTGCTTACTTTTATTTCTTCAGTTGTTTCTAGTAAATCTAGCAGGAAGTTACCCCCCCCACCCAAGTTCTAAAATTACTCATAAGATTAACCGCTAATGACAGCGCTGGAGGAGCTTTGTGCCCCCACCAACTAGGTTTACAAGCAGTAACCTAGCCCAGTCAGATGGCTAAGCAGATCAGTACGATGCACTCAGAGCCTCTTTTTCGGTGTTTCTGAAAAGTTGTTCTAAATGTTAGAATGCTTGGAACACCTTTACAGACCATGTAGGACAACTCTGAATGTTCATTAACTGCAGCTGTGCTTGGCAGCTGTCTGCGCTCCATGATGAAGTACTTTAATTTTCAAACAGCCTCCAAGAAAAACGTCTAGACTGATTATTGATATTTAGTGTACACAGAATATCATATGCTAGTTTCAGTTGCACAAGAACATTGTAAGTCTTAGTTTTTTTTTTTACAGCTATACTGAAATCCTAGTAAATAAAAAAAAAAAAAAGAGGCTTATGATATATTATATACAACAACCCCTACCCACCCC
Organism: Neoceratodus forsteri; assembly: GCA_016271365.2. Lineage (NCBI taxonomy): Eukaryota > Metazoa > Chordata > Ceratodontiformes > Ceratodontidae > Neoceratodus > Neoceratodus forsteri. The sequence goes on from CM028131.1 coordinate 1,108,619,575, forward strand.
TAGCTGCACAAGCAGAACAAGCTGGTTCTCACACCTTGGAGGGTTGGGGCTTCACTCTCATAGAAACACAGAAACATAAGAATGTGCAGACTGGATGGGTCTCGCGGTCCTTATCTGCCGTCAACTTCTATGGAGCTTCATTCTCATGCTTTATAACAACACCAACCCTTCTCAGGAGAGAACCAGCTTGCGCTGCATGCTGGGGGTTGCTGTTCTCTGTATCAGTAGAACTTTTATCAACCCTCAGAAACATCATCCAAACCAACCCCAATGAATCCATCATCCTTGGTGATCTGAACATGGATTGGCTTACACCCAGAGCAAATACACCAAAAGATATGTGCGATGAGCTGGGTACCTCACAGTTTATCTCTGAACCTACCAGAATTAATGCAAAAAATAACACTAAAAGCTCTATACTAGACTTAATCCTCACAAACAGACCACATAACATCCCGCACACAGCAGTCCTCCATAATTATCTAAATGACCACAATATAGTTGTCTGCACAAGAAGTTTGGACAATGCCTCTCTCATTCCACATTTATTACCAAGCGAAGGTTCCGAAAATTCAAGCTTAAAAATTACCTAGCCAACTTCAGGAATACAAACTGGCAAACTTTTACCTGGCCCCTTCAGTAGTTGAGGCTGTTGACACCCTTAATATAAACCTCACAACCCTAGCAAATAAACATGCCTCATTAGTAAAATGTAGTGTGAAAAAGGCCACATATCCATGGTTTACTGCTGGCTTGAAAGCAGGTCTAACCCAATGGGATAAATTGTGGGCATTAGCAAGACAGACCAAAGGCCCCGTAGACTGTACCGCTTTGAGAACTTAGAAATGCTTGTTCAAAGCTCGTCAGAGCAACCAAAACAAACTGTTATGTGGGTGCCAAGTACAACTTGGCTAAAATCTGCAAACAATCAAAACCATCAAAGGTGACAGAACCCCCTTCAATTCCCATCAAAATCACAACACAAGGTACCACAATCTCTGATCAAGGCACCATCCTAGAAAAATTAAATGCATACTTCGCAACAGCGGGTCCAGCATTTGACCCCTCACCAGCTGCTGGGCTCGTTAGTTGTTCCTCAGCCAAGGATGTTTCACTGGATCTGCAGATCCAGGACTCCCATCTTTCCCCAGTAACATTCAAACAAGTTGAGGGCTTATTAAAAAAAATGGACACAAAAAAAAGTGCTGGTGCAGACTGAACTGAGCCCACATTCCTAAAACTCTGGTACTACTTCCTAACCGCCCCCATAACACACATCTTCAATCTGTCAATCACAACTGGTACGGTGCCCTCTTGATGGAAAACAGCCTTCATACTGCCCTTGTTTAAATCGGGTGACCCTAAACAATTACAGGCCTATTTCTATCCTGCTGGTCCTGTCAAAACTTCTAGAAAAGTTAGTCAGTAACCAGCTAACGGAACACCTTGAAAACTTATACCCGTTTAACCCACTACAATCTGGCTTCCAGCAAAATCACAGTACGGTGTCAGCACTGGCCAAAGTAACAAATGACTGGTTCACCGTCCTTGATAATAAACACTCCACAGGAGCTGTCTTCCTAGATCCAAGTAAAGCCTTCGGTACTGTTGACCACAGTCTCCTACTAGTCAAACTTAGGCCCTGTCCACACTACACCAGTAAAACTGTTCTGTAATGTTACAGAGGGCTTAAACAGTTATCGTAATGGTTTGCATTTACACTAGTAACGTTACAGAAGGTGTTTTTGGAACCGTTATAGAAACCTGTTGTGAGATGGTTTCAACAACGGTCCCTGTAACGGTTGCAGTTCTGTAACGTTATCGGTGTGTGTCTAAACGCTCCACCACATAGCCTCCAGTCCTCCACCATACCTGCATGCATTGCAGCACTGGTGTAATGCATGCGGGGGGGGGGGTCGGAGGCTACCAGGGCGTAACAACGGCAGTGTGAGGCACGCGCATGGGCTGCAATACTGGGCAGCCTCCACAGCAGGGTAACCCAACCTACAACGGTATACCTAACCCTGGAGTTACCCATGTGTCCCCACTTGACCTACCCCCCGTCCTCACATACCTCCCTGAGAGCCGCCTCCTGAAGTATCCATATACTGTCCGTGATGACGCCTCTCTCACTGTGATGGGTGCTGGGAGTACCCTGCCTGCCCAGAGCTGTGGCATTAATACTACTTGTGGAATGGTGCCAGTAGTGCACACATACAGCGGTTGAGCTCCTGAGTGCATCATGTAACACCGCTGTGGTGGCCAATAGATGTGTGGCACTGTGTACAGGGGAGTGGTGGGGTACACTGATGGCAGTAGTGGAGGGGCTGCCATCAGCCATTCGGCAGCAGTACCTGACCGGCTATCATGCACTGGTGCCCTACTCCTGTTGGACATGCTGCCATGTCACACACTCTCCCTCCCTCTCACAGCAATACCTCCCTGAATCCACCATGCAGACCCCCCCCCCGCACCTTCTCCCTGTCGCCTCCTCACCATAGGTGTGTAACAGATCACTGCCATACTGTATGTTGCACATTATGGCTTGTACAGATGCATACTACCCCATATGTATTGCGGGTGGGTGCCCATCATCAAAGCTGTCCTCACCAGGTGCACCATGGGATATGCTCTGCTTCGACGGGGTTGGGACCACACATACTATCACACACAATGTGGACAGGCTGTACCGTTTTCAATCCTTTATCAAACTGTTCACTGGCAGTGTGGACACACTGTACCATATATGGTCTGTAACGGTTTGGAACTGTTACAGATTTTAAGTGGTGTAGTGTTACAGAGGACGGGGCCTTAAAGAACATGGCGTGAATAACAGCTCATTAAACTGGTTTGTTAGTTATCTTTCTGGTAGATTCCAACATATTAAAGCTGATTGGCTCCTTTCTCTCCCTTACCACTCACAAGAGGTATACCCCAAGGCTCCCTCTTAGGACCATTGTTGTTCTCAATCTATATCAACTCCCTAAGCAACAACATTCATAATTCTAAACTCCACTTCTTTGTGGACAATACTGTTCTATACACATCTAAATCTCCTCGTCAGATGTTGACACTGAATTCCAGTCCAATTTTAACCAACTGCAACGCACCCTGCTAAATTCCAAATTGTTGTTAAATGCCAAGAAAACAAAAGTAATGTACTTTCTTCCCCCACATCCCCCAACATCTCTACGTGAACAGGCCACATCAGCGCCTATCAAAACCCTTTTAGGAGACTCACTCGAGGCAGTGGAAAAATTTAAATATCAAGGAATCTGGCTGATTAGATCACAAGCTATTCTTTGCTACCCACATCAAATTCCTCTCTAAAAAAACTAAAAATAAAACTGCTTTTGTTTTCTACAGTAACACATCCCTCTTTCCCGCAGATATTAGGAAAAGGTTAGTACAAGTCACCTTTCTTCCCCTCCTCGACTATGTGGATATCATCTACAATAGTAGCACAGCGTCCAACCTACACAAGCTAGACATCCTCTTCCACCATGCTATATATGTCAGTTGTCATATTGCCATATTGCAGTCATATTGCAGTGTCAGTGGCTCAGTAGGTAGCACACTCGCCTCTGAGGCCGGGAGATCAGAGGGCTGTGGGTTCAGTTCCCACATCTGGCACATGGATTAATATCCCAGTACTGACACTGTAATGCAGCATGAGAGGGGTGCTGCATTTCTGAGGTGCCGTCTTTCGGATGAGACGTTAAACCGAGGTCCCATCTGCCTGGATTGGTGGTAGTTCAGGTGGATGTTAAAGATCCCATGGCACTTATCGAGAAAAGAGTAGGGGAATTTCCGGTGTCCTGGCCAAATTTCCCTCTTTCACTAAAAATACCACCAACAGCTTAATCTGGTTCAAGGTCAGTTGGCATTCATCTGTATCCCCCCTCCCCCGGGTCGTGCCTGAAAATAGGCAGGATTTGTCTAGTGCACTTACCCGGTCAACAAAAGCTAAATAAATAAAAAATAAATAAATAAATATACTTCATTACTAATGCACCTTACAGAAAATATCACTGTGCCCTCTATTCTGCAGTGGGCTGGACATCCCTTGCCACAAGAAGGATGCTCCACACTAGTACCTGGGCTCTCAAAATACTGCTGCACAAACTCCCACCCTACATCACTTCCCTATTTCACCACTCTCATGGCTGTTATTCCCTTAGGAAAAACACTTTCGTGTTGCTAGACGTGCCCAAATTCCACACATTTTATGACAGAGCTGCAATTGGTTACACCAGACTGTCCACCTGGAATAAAATACAAACCACACTAAAGCTCTCCGAATTAGTCTCTGTAAAATTTTAAAAATTCCTGACCAACAAAGCACTTAAGGAAACCTGCCGCTGCCAAAATGGCTAGCTTACTTCCTCTATGACAAAGCTACTAGTACAACTACTACAATAAACACTTTTTCTTCTCAGCTATTTTATTCTCGCTTTCCCTTGCCTGATAGAATAACTTACCAATATGTATAGTCATAGCTACATTCCTGCTCTCAGTGTTTATTGTTGCATGTCTCCTTACTGTCTCAACTGTGCTGTGTGCCAATTTTGTACTGTATACTGATGTACCACATTGTCCTACCAGGACCTCCTGGTAAATAAGTGTACTAAATGGAGTTTTTTCCTGCAAATGAACTTGAGCTTGAACATATTGCTATTTAAATGATTATGATCCTGCTGATGATAAATATGTATTTGCAGTTCACTTGCTTACCTTTCCTTACAAAGCAAAGCAAAAGGTGCTGAAGGTGAAACCATGCACGGAGTGTAATAAGGAAAAAAGTGTATGAGACTAACTGAGCCACCTCCACTTGCACCAGTGAGGGGGAATGTGAAAGAGAATTTAGGTGGGAAATAAAATCCCTCCACAGGGAAAGGTTCAGTATCCCTCCCCCATCCCCAAACCAAAGAGAGGAACACAGGACTAGAGGGTCTGGAGGTTGGGAAAGAAGTCCTAAAATGAAAACAGAACACACACACACACACACACACACACACACACACACACTCCCCCCTCCCACCCCCGATCAGCAAAAAGTGCACTGCGGAGCATGAGCTGCATTGGATGCTACAGTGACACTCCTCTGCAGCCTCTACTCTCCCGAGTAGATGCAATATGTTCACTATGCCCTTGTGTGTAAGCAAACATAAAAAAAAAAAAATGTTTCTGCACACAACCTGCAAACTGGAACAAGTCCCATATTTGGGTGCGGGGTTCTCAATGCTGGCTGGTTCCCTTTAAAGAGCACCTTTCCTGCTCTTTTTAAAATCTTCCCCCAGTAACACAATAGGAGTCTTTCCTTGGCCTTGTAAGGGTCTTGTTAGTTGAGCACTGGCTTTCACTTGTTGAAATAGACACTCTAAAATGTTAAAAAAAGGACTTAAAAGATTTGAAAACTGTACGGAGTGCACCCCAGTACTCTTCAAAGTATTACATCATAAAATGTGAAGGTGTGGGGGCATGTCTCCAAATCAGGCAGTAGAAGGGATCAGGCTCTCGACTCCCGAATTGTAGCCACATGAAAAATTATCATTTCGGCACCAATGAACTTTGAGGCAGGTAAGGCTCCTAAGTGTGTTCACACTGATGACCAGAAAAGGTGCTCTTTACCATGTACAACTGCCTGCAAAGGAAGGTATCTGAAGGCCACCACTGAGCCTGACCACATTGTATGTCTAGCTACAGCACTACAGCCACTACCTTACTGTGTGTCATCAAAATGTGGGTTGTGTGTGCAGGACTGTGACAGGCACTCAGTGGCTTCAAGTATATTAGGAATTGCGACTGAAAACAAAGTAAGCTAAATAACCAAGGAATCCTCTCTCAAAAAAATTACAGTAAATTATAACTGACTTAGGTCCTTGGACAGGCGGCTCCTTGACGCAAGCTGCCTGCCTTGTGGGAGACAGCTGCTCTTTAAAAAGGCACACATTAGTAAATAAAATCACAGTGGCACAAAATAAAGGCTGGGGAACTTGGTACAGCAAGCATCACCATGTCCCAAGTTATAACAGTAAAAATGGAGCTAGCTGAGCTCAGTGTGTGCAGGAAGGCACACATTAAGCAGACAAGATTTTCTGTGAAAAAGCACAAGTCTTTCTTAAGTGATTTATTGGGCAAACAAGGTCAGATTTGGACAAATTTTGTAAGCAAAAAAATATTTACTTTACATTCCTGCAAGTTTTATAACTCTACAATACCACAAAAGGGGGTTGATAGCAGTTCATAATTAGTCAAGTGTTATGGAGACAGGAAAAAGGCTGCTGCAGTGAAACAGGGGAGAGGTGCTGTCGTAAGACTTCTATAGGTAAATGGAGAGAGGCTAGAGAGCAGACTCGTGCTGTCAGCTGATGCAGACATCCGCCATATTACAGGAGGATACCCTGCTCCCAACTCTTGCTGTGCCACTGAGCATGAACTTTCTGTCATCCTGGGCTCAGAAGCTGTGCAATGTGACAATCCACAACTTTCACACACAAGTTTCGTACATGATGAACAAATGATGACGCGTGCAGTGGTGTTCTCGCTCTCTCCCACCTTGATCCACCGGAAACCAAAGGGTGGTCCCAGTGCATAAGTTGTTTGCCTGTAGCCAAAATCCCGGTACAGCAACAGGAAACAGTGCAGACAGGCTAGACCACCGTGAAACTCATGCGGTTCCAGCTAACCTTCAGTAGCCGACTCCTCCAGTAATATGGCAGATGCATGGCTTCAGCTGAGCCAATGAGCTGCTAGCGTAAGTCTAGACTCTCTCCATCTACCTATAAAACTCTATGGATGCTGTGAAACAATGGGCAGCTGCTTCAACATGGGACCAAATTTCACAGCGTTAGCCTTGGACAGCCTCCAGGGTGGAGTTATTCAAATACATAAAATGCAAACAGAAGCTAGTGATATGCATCACAATGGGGCACAAAGACACAAGTCCAATTCTGGAGCACAACTTAAGAAAAAAAAAAATAATGTTGAAGAGGAAATACCAAAAACCCAAATTTAGTATTCTGATCATCCAAAGAGCATTGCTAAACTGAAGACTGGTGACATGCTAAAGTGGTACTCCAGCTGGAACACCAGCATGAAGAAAATGGTATTCCACCATGAAAACTGATATGAAGAACCAGGTGAAATACCATGAATTTCGAGCCATGAGAAGGAAAGAGAATAAGGATTTCCAAAGGCTACAATTTATCTTTCCATATCAGTGTGTGTGTGCCTGTGTGTATATAAGGCATCCAGTCAACACTGTGCAACAGACAATACCGTCGTAATAAGAAATTAACTTTGGGCAAATATTTTCACAGTAGTGTTCTAAAACTTCCAATTTTCAATGCAGAATTTGTTTCAGCAGGTTTTTATCCAACACATTCTGCTAAAACCCCTTGCAAATGCCTCCTTGTGAATTTTTTTTCATTTATTTTCATAGCGCTGATATTCGTTTTATTTTTTTATTTAGCTTTTGTTGACCGGGTAAGTGCACTAGACAAATCCTGCCTATTTTCAGGCACGACCCGGGGGAAGGGGATACAGATGAATGCCAACTGACCTTGAACCAGACTAAGCTGTTGGTGGTACTGTTAGTGAATGAGAGAAATTTGGCCAGGACACCGGGGAAATTCCCCTACTCTTTTCGATAAGTGCCATGGGATCTTTAACATCCACCTGAACTACCACCAATCCAGGCAGATGGGACCTCGGTTTAACGTCTCATCTGAAAGACGGTATGACTGCAATGTTTTCCCTTCGCGGTTTTGATGTGGAACCTGTGTGGAAATGTTTGAAAATAATTTAAAATGAATTTTAATGTGATTTAACCAGTATGCATATTTTTATCTTATTTTGTCCTGAGGGGGAACAAGGGACACAGCACAGAAACCAGGATTCTACAGGAGATTCAAATCCAGGATTCCAAGGTGTCTAATGCTGCAGAGTTCCAGAAGGGAGGGCTGCAGACAGCAAGTGGATCCTGATTTAAGTCGTTTGGGGGGGGAAAACAGTTAGGGGCCATTCACTGGGCTTAGATGTAAATATATAAATATTTTCATTGATTCAAAAGGATCCTCAATCTAGTTTCAGGGAGATCAGGTTAAAGACACCAAGGCATTAAGTAAGCTCTGGGAAACAGCATTCTTTCCTGATCCTTTGTGGTATCCAGTTTTCCAGTGTTGCAGTTTGCCAGGGATTAAATGCACCGAACCCAGTCCAGCTAGCAAAGTAAAAAGGTTTCATCCATACTCAGGAGTCATCAGCTATCATCAGATTTCACTACTCATCTCTGGTTGTCATCAAGAACCAGTGTGTTCATCCAAAGGACTGTGGTAGGCTCAGCCATTCTACAAGTGACTCGGGGTGGGTGGTGGTGGTGGTGGGGGCTGTCTCTTGTAATTTAATGTATAATGTATGCAAAATTAACTGATGTAAAGTCCATGTTAATGCTGCAGTGATATCTGAACTATTCTCATTACTCATTGTTCAGTACCCCGTCACATGGTACTGCACTGACCTAGCATACATCCTTATTCAGAAGACGCAAGAGCACAAACAGTCAGGGTCAAAAAAGGTCAATATGGGGGCATAGCCTGACCAGGCAGAAGACATCAGCATAGTTCAGAATCTCTGCAGTAATGACTGCAATCTAACCTCATCCAGCCTTCACCAGACCTTTCTTTGGTACCAACCTGTACTCTTACTGACTGACACAGTTTGTAAGTCATTTTTGATCCATCATCTACTTATATTCAATTATTCTACACTGTAACTGCACCATACTAGGCCTCATCCTTCAGCATTATGGCAGATCTCCAAGTACAGCAACACTCACTTGCTAGAGTGGAAGTAATGTTTTTTAAACTGATGGCTGAGATTAATGATCTAAAAACCTCCACCCAACAGAATGTGACCACTCTTGAAACTTTTATCCAGAAAATTGCATTTAGTGAGAAAGCAACGGCCTGTAACACCACTACTATTCATGACCTCCAGGCTACTGTCCGCAATCAAGATCAAACTATTAAATCCCTACAAGCCAAAATTGATGATATTGAAAATCATAATTGTTGCAACAATTTACGATTTCTTGGCTTCCCTGAAGGTGTACTGTAGAATTAGGAGACACTACTGCGCTTTTATTACATGTGCTGCCTGCAATGCTTAAACTGCCTCCTGACCTAACGTTAATCATTGAGCAGTCTCACCGCACTCTGGGTCCCAGACCAACATCTGACCAGTGACCAAGGCCTATCATTGCTTGCTTCTTGAACTATTCCCACACAGAATTAATACAGAAACGAGCCAGAGAAATGGGGAAACTTCAGTGGCAAGAGTTTATTATTTCCATCTACATAGACTTTTCAAAAGGTTTAACCATCAGAAGGAAGGCCTACAATCCACTAAAACAAATCCTCCACCAAAGAAGCATTAAATTTGCTCTACGTTACCCCGTGACACTACGCCTTTTCTCAGGCTCTTCCTTCAAGGATTCTGAAACCCCTGACGCCTTAGCCAACTATCTGGAGGTCTCTCTCTGCAATCTTACCCTGGGAGGTTCAGCAGCAATTGGCAACCCGAACACAGCTTTGGTATCCGCATGGAGGGTGGATGATTAGGTACAGGAACGTGGGGAAAGTGTTGCAGAACTTGCAGCCTCAAGCAGCAATGCCGTAACTGATTTGACCCCAAGGCAATCAACACGGCTGCAAAAGCTTCTATCGGGGCATTATTCTTCAAGACTCTCATGCTGTTCTAGCAAGGTTTCACCCCAAACACCCCAAGCTGCAGCCTCTCACCTTCAAATCAACCCCTCTATTGCCTTGAGCAATAAAGTTTGCTCTCTTGGAGGATGGCATGCACTCCTCACAGGAGGATCTTTCCCAGCAAATTTCAGATGATCATCCCTCTAATTTGGGCCATGTGCCTCAGGGATGTATTTCTGCCAATACTTCACGGCAGAAGTTTTTGCCAGTTCCCCACTCAAATCTTTAGAGCCGCCCAAAAATAAACGTAGGGCAAAGACCAAAAGCAAGAACATCAATAGTCACAATCCTGCTAATAAATCTGAGGTGTCATGAGCTTATATGGTCAGTAATATGGTCACACTTGCTATACCATGGTAGGTTTTGCTTCCAGGATACTTAAAGCGAGTGCCAGTACACTTTTTCTGCCTAGCCACCCGCTCTACAGTCTATGCTACCTGGTTGCTTTCGCTCCCAGCAGGTGCAGAAAGCAAAGGCTGTACATCACGGCATGATCAATTTACTTTTTGTTGCAGTGGTTAAACGAGAAGCTTAAAGGTCTTCAAGGGAACTTTAATATATCAGCAATGCTTTTCTAACCCATTATTTTAGTGTTAGATCTTATACATTACTTCACTAAACAGGCTCTCCGTATCTAGCCTTTTACTCTCCAAGTTAGCAGTGCATCAGAATTATAGTCTTTTGGCTGTTCAGCTGCATATCTTCAATCGGTATGCATCCTGATTATTGTTTTTTCTTTTTTCATATGTGAATTACTATATATTACAAGGCAACTTACCCCTTCCCTCTCCTGATGACAGGTTCTTAAGTATTATTGGCAACAACATTTAATCTATTTCCTTCCCTACGCTCCATTATTCTTACTGCCTCCTATTTACAATATGGAATTATCATTAGCACTCAAAAGAGGTGGGCTATGTTTGGTGTACTGTTGCAAAGGATTGTCAATCTACATCTTCCTGTAACCCCTCACCCCTGCCTTTTAGCAAAAACGACAGGTGGCATGCTGTTGAAGCTGACAGCAGTACCTGGTGGGGACTGGGTTCAGGGAGGATGAGGTTACTCGGCACAGGGGGCCTAGGTTTGGCTACTCTGCACAGGGGCACCCAAGTAAATCAGAACACAGGAAACAATAACTGTAATGTCCAGAACCAGGAATGGGATTCTTCAGTGTGGCTTTTATTCACATCCAAGCTAAACAAACAAAGCACAGACAGACCCCCATGGGGCTACATTCCTGGTAATGCAGATTAGAGACAGCAGAACACTTTTTCACTATTTCCAGCCCTCAGGCTCTGAACCCACCAGGCACACAGCCCGGACTTGCATGCAGCTTTGGGTACACAGTCCGACTTGTACACTACTTGGGTTTTCCCCACGGGCCCGGCTCCCCCGACGGCCACTTGATCCATGGTCCATTTTGAGAAATGAACCAATTATCCTGTTGTGGCTCCCCAAACCACACTACAGCCTTCGACTCCTAGAAGGAATTTTCCTTCCAATCCCACGTCTGGGTACTTCTCTCATCACTGGCCAAGTGCATGAGGCAAAGTAGAAATCCACAGAGCAAATCCGTAGAGGTGGACCTGGTCACTAAAGATGGGGGGGTCTCCCACCTCCAGCTCCCACAATCCATACTCGGCCATTTCTCTGGAAACTAAACAACTCTTTACTGAAAGCTGGCAACGTAGATTACTGGGTATACGTATGTCACATCTCCTCTACATATCATTTTGATTTCCAAATAAGCACTGGACTTGAACCTACTTTTACTTTTTGGCTAAGCCTATTACTCTAGGCCTCCCACTATTTCAGTAGTCCAATCCCCACATGTCACCCAAGTCCCAAGGTGAAAAACACAGGCCCTTTCAGGAAGAGCAGACACTCACCCTCCAGTTGCAGATGCCCCACAGGCGATTCACAAATCTTCTTGTTCTCCCAAAAAACTCTGGAACAAATAGGCAGCTTCTCCCTTAGTAGCAGAACCTGGGAGTTGCGCCAGGAATATGCAGGGAACCCTTTCCTGCCCCCATCCCTGGAGGGAGGGGGCACTGAGACTCGAAACAGCGGTCTCCACCACTTCAATTATCTTCTGTGTCTCTCTTTTGGTGAAGATACACACCCGTTTTACCTAAAAGTAGCCTTCTGTCAGGGCTGAGGCTCCAAGAGCCTACACTGAGCTGCTGTGCTGCTTTCACAGCAAGCTCCCAACACCAACTGACCCACAGACTACTGTTCAAACCTCCCAACATTCTATTCCAACTCCCTTGCTGCAGATTCCATTGTGGCTCATGCAGCTGCGATAGTTCTATGGTGATGTCATCCCTCAGTCTCAGCTGAGACTGATCACAGAGTGAGACAGTGTGAAACCCATTTAACTGGAGTTTCACAAGCTGCCTTCCCTGCTACCACTAGGTCTTACTGGGATTCTAGTAACCCCGGGTAACAAGGGGGTTACATTCCTTATGCTCCTTATTTTACTCGAAGCCTACAGATATTATAGAAATCCACTGCCGTGTGGTCCCTCCTGTTTTGGGGCTCACTGGGCCTGGTCTTCTAGACCTAGTCAACCCATATAACACCTATTTAGGCGATTTTCGAGTAATCAGAGCTGATCTTTACTATGACTATCTCTTCTGTCTACAGCTATCACCGAAGACTATACCTCTCCACATAATCCCGATTTGCATTTGGCTCAGGGCGTAAGAGCTTAAATTGACCTCCCTTTTCTTCTTTCCCCCTCAATATTGTATTTATTATGTACTTATTCTGTTGCACTGCGAAGTATACTCAGAGTCACACTAATGTGGTAATGATCTACTTTTCCTTTTATATTTGTTCATTTGCATTCCACCTGGCTCCCTGAATTCCTTGCTCTATGTCTAGGCTGTACTCTTGTATATGGTTCTTTATTTTACTGTTATTTCGAGTTGGTATATCTTGTACTATTACTACTGTTTATAAATAAGTGCTGGTGTTTAGCTTTATCCTTATACCTTGTCCTGTTAGCTTAGAGTTAAGCCGAGGTTATTACAGTCCCTGCCTTTCTTGGTATTATTCCCTTTCAGTTTAGCTCATCAGGAATACTCACTTTATTACATTACTGGTATCAGACTTAGGTTTGGGCCAATATTTATAACCAGTCCTCCCTACATCGATGCCCCAGAGTGTGGTGAGACAGTCTCTTCGCCAGTTGGCTGACTCATATCTCTTCACACCCATAAAATGTTGTCTTTGTTATTTAGCTTACTAGTATTGTTGTTGGTAATGACTTTTCTCCTTCCCCATCTCTATTCTAACTTTAATAAGATATCTGTGCTACTCACGTAACATACATCTCACTTTTTTTGGCTTGAATGTTCCTGCCTCTCTCTGCATATACGTAAGCACTCTATATCGTATTCTAATCATCCTCTGCCTCATTTATTTGTCCCTTCAAACTCCAGCGATTATTACCTTTCTTTAACACTAACAATATGAGTGACATACTATTATATACATGGAATGTGAAGGGACTTAATTCTCCTTGTAAGCGGAAGCAAATTCTTTCACATCTCAAAAAAACATAAAACACAAATCGCTTTCCTTCAAGAAGCAAAATTATTAGCAGAGGATGTTCATAGACTTAAAAAAGATTGGGTCGGTCAGATCTACGAATCACCCTATACCTCAAAAAAAAAAAAGAGGAGTTGCTATTCTTATTCATAAGAGTCTCAAATGGTCCCTTGTAAACACTGTTTCTGATACTGACGGCAGATGGGTGATGGTCGAACTGAATACCAACTCTGGCCCTCTTCTGCTTGTTAATGTCTATGCACCCAACTCAGATTCCCCAGAGTTTTTTCATAATTTAGCTCAACAGATTCTATCCTTTAACACTGATAATACACCAGTTATTCTTGGAGGGGATCTTAACTTAGCATTAGAAGCCAGCACTGACAGAAGTATCCCCACTACAGAGGCCCACCATAGAGGCATTAAAGCTCTCTCATTACTAATGCAAGATGTTGGATTAGCTGATGTATGGCGCTTCCTTCACCCCCGTGATCGAGAATTTACTTTTTACTCCTCTCTACATAAGACATACGGTAGAATTGACTACTGGTTAGCCTCTCCTGTTATAATGGAAAACACTATTGATTCATCCATCTCTCCCATCATAATCTCGGACCAGTCACCTGTCAAATTGCAACTTTTGTGGGGCCTCATTAGCACCTAAATCTTACTGGTGGCTGGACCCTCTCCTTCTCAAGGATCCAAATTTCTTACCCATGATCAAAGCACAATTTCAGGACTTCCTCTTTCACAATACCCCAACCGAATCTTCTATATCCTCTGTATGGGAAGCTCTTAAAGCTACGATTCGAGGGAAAATTATCAGTTATGCTGCACACAGGAAAAGAGTAAGGGAACAACAGCTGGCTGACTTGGAAAAATCTCTTAAGGCTAAAGAAAATTTATACTTTTCTTCTAATAAGCACTGTCCTGATTCTCAGCTTCATCTTGAAATTCTTCAACTTAGAGTTAAAATTAATTAATTTCTCGTAAAACCGAACTGGCCTTGTTTAAACTTAAATATAAGTTTTGGGAACACGGCGATAAAAATGGGAAACTCCCCTCTTACCAGCTCAAAGCACAACAAATGGAACGACACATCCTAAGTCTAAAAGATGAACAGGGTACGATTTACTCCAACAACCCCTCTATAAATCGTATCATGAAAACCTTTTATCAAAAACTATGACACAAATTCTCCATCTACTTTACAAATTCAACAGTTCCTTAAATCGTTACATCTTCCTCATCTTTCTACTCTTGAAACAAATTATTTAGATGAACCCTTCTCGCTTCAGGAAATCCAGAAAACTTTGTCTTCCCTGAAATCCAGCAAATCCCCTTGGGGTGACGGATTCCTTGTCGATTTCTATAAAATGTTTTCCAACGCCTTATGTCTCTTCTTCTTAATGTTTATCAAGAAGCTTCCAATACTGGCATGCTTCCCCCATCTTGCACCAAAGCAATCATAACCCTAATCCCTAAGAAAGAAAAAGACCCTACTCACCCCGCAAGTTACAGGCCCATTTCTTTATTGAACACAGATGGGAAGATATTTGCTAAACTACTAACTTCTCAACTTGAATCCTTGATTCCCAAGCTAACTCACTGGTCGCAAACTGGTTTTATTAAACATAGATCTGATCACCTACGTTCCTTACTTAATTTATTTCACAAAGCCAAATCCCTTAAGACACCAGGTGCAGCCATAGCTATTGATTTCAAGAAGGCTTCTGATTCCTTAAACTGGGACTACCTTCATCAAGTTTTATCTTCTTTTGGTCTTTCTCATACCTTTTGCTCCTGGATCAAGCTATTATATAACTCCCCTGTTGCTAAAGTACTTACTAATTCCACCCTTTCCTCTTACTTTCATCTAGCAAGGGGAACTAGGCAAGGCTGTCTCCCATCACCTTCCCCGGTTATTTTAGCCATGGAACCCCTGACTGCTTGTTTACGTCAATCCTCTGGCATTATGGGCATACCTGTGAGCAATTCAAGATATGTTTCTCTCTTCTACGCGGATGACTTCTTAATCTTACTCAAAAACCTGAATGAGGCTGGGCCCGTTGGTTGATTTGCTTAATAATTTACTAAAATTTCTGGCCTTGCTTTGAATTATGGCAAATCACAAACCATGCCCCTTAACGACCACTGTAAAGCCTTTATGAACATACCTTTTGGATTCCGATGGTCACCACAGGGTATAACATATCTAGGAATCAAAATTACTAGTAACTTAGGGAAGATATGGGACATTAACCCCTTATTTGATAACATCAAAACAATTCTACACTGATGGAAGCTTCTTAATCTCTCTTTCAATGGGAAAATTGGAGCCATTAAGATGTCCATTTCTCCCAAGATTCTTTACCTCTTTGCCAATATTCCTTCAGTCTTACCATTCTCCTTTTTTGCTAAAATTGATAAATTAATAGGTAACTTTATCTGGGATGGGAAACTACCGAGATTTAACCGCAACAAACTTCGATCGCATTAAAAAAAGGGGGATTCGGACTCCCCTGGTTCAAAGACTACCTCTGGGTTTTCCGAATGGCCCAAACCATTAAATGGTTTCAGAAACCCTCCCCTCACTCACCACTATGGATTGCAACGGAATCCGCATTGTGCCCGGGAGGAGCCCCCATTGCCTTCATTTTTAATCCCATTTCCTCTAAACTAAAATCTCACCCGACTATATCATCCTCTGTTCTTTACTGAAAATTAACCCAAAATTCCTGAAATCCAGTCCAACACCCTGGTTTTATGCCCCCTTATAGGGCAATCCACTGCTCATTCTAGATGATCACCCAATTTTCTGTCGTACATGGAGAAACAAAGGCATTTTCTTTCTCGGAGATATCTTGGACCAGAATTCACTCACTCTTAGATCATTCTCAGACTTGCAGGTCACATGGAAGCTTCCTAAACAGGACTTCTGGAAGTTTTTACAAAGTCGGGCAGCTTATAATGCTCTCTCTAGTTTAGCGTATAGGCATACTCTTCTAAACCCATACATCTCGCACTGGACTAATTCATCAGTAAAAATAAATAGCTCCATTTACAAAGACATTATTGATAATCTACCTGATCAGTCTATACAGGCCAAAAATAAATGGAGTACTCTTCTTAACTACAATATTTCAGATGCACAATGGAGTAATTTTTGGCACACTGCACATAATACCTTTAAAGATGCCCGTAGTTCTTTAATACAAACTAAAATCCTACATCTTTGGTATAGAACCCCCTCTGTGCTTCAATGAATGGGCCTATTATATAATAATAATTGCTGGCACTGCAATTTGGCCAATGGGGATCTACTTCATCTCTTGTGGTCTTGCGCTCTCATTAATAAGCTCTGGCATAAAGTCTGTTTACTTGCCTCCAGAGTAACAGAACAAAAACTACCTTTTGACCCCAAGCTATTCCTTCTAGGCATCCTTATCACCAAAAGCTCTCTCCTCTCACATGCACATTTTAGATGGCTAAACATACTTTCTCTTCTGGTCAAACGTCTGATTCTTGTGAAATGGAAATCAACTCTGGTGCCTTCTCTTTCAGATGTTCTTCAAAGCCTCTCTCAGTATGCCTCCCTAGACAGATTATCTCATGTTACTCATAACTGACTCACTGTATATGACAGATGTTGGCAGGTTTAATCAAGTACACTGAACCTAGATCTTCTAGACCCTAATTCTTAGGGATATTTAGCCCTCCTTCTTATTTTGCTCTCAGATTAGGTTTTCTCGAAACTTTTGTGCACAGATTTCTCCTCTTTTTTCCCCTTCTTCCCCATTTTCTCCCTCTCTCCTCCCCTTCTTCCTTGCTTTTTTTCTCTCTCTCCTTGCACACTTTTCTCTTATCTCCACCTCTACATTACTGAACATTGTTCATACTGCCACATTTATCACTTTTTGCAATTTACTGAATGCCTTACCATAGCCTGCCCTGGCATGTATTTCGTACATGGTTGCTATTTCTGATCCTGTAGTACCCTATTGATTGTAACCCTTCTGCTCTCCACTTACATTCTGTGTAGGTTTGTGTTTTATCATCAATACATGTATATAAAGGCTTCTCCAATATGTTTACCCTAAATACTGTGCTTAGTTAAGTGATATTTTATACCTTACATGGAGAATAGTCTTCCATTGTATTAGATGTGTGTTTTCTTATATATTCAAATTTCAATAAAAAGATAAAGCGAAAAAAAGTCAATATGCTACTTACATATTCTCAGCATCAAAAAGGTAACAATGCAAATCAAACAACCAAGCAACACCAAAAAGAAATCATGCAAACACACACACACACCCCAGCAACCTTCCTCAAGAATCACGAACCGTAAAGGAAATTAATTCTACAACTATGAAAACATACTTCCTACTCAACAATCCAGACCCAAGAAGTGTCAGTGCTGCTCAGATGGAAAAAAACACTTTAAACGCCTAATAAAAACACAAAATATATTTCAAAACTATGATTCTACACAATATTAAAAATGTGCGTACATACATCACTAAGCCATGAGCAGAGCTTACAAACATTGCTCCAAAAGCTAATAAAATATCCTCATACCTATCTGGCAGCCATGCAGAAAGAAACAGAGGACAGCTCAGACGCCCTGCCTGAGCCCACAGAGTTCTGCAAGTAGATGGAGAGAGACTAGAGTGTGAACTAATGCAGATTCCATTGAAACCGCATGTCCACCATATTACTGGGAGACTGAGCTGCCGACAGATAGCAGGAACCACATGGTGTGCAGTGGGTGTGAGCAAGAATGATGTGACCAGAACCCAAAGGTAGGCTGCTCCAGTGGAAAAAAAAAACAAGGTTTGCTAGTTTTTCTTTTGCTTGTATAAACAGCGTGTTACTTGGATAGCTTTTCAGAAAAGTGTTCTGGTGCCGCTACCTACATTTCAGTCACTACAATTTCTTGTGGATCTGGGCGAGCGAGCGAGAGAGTCATGGAAGCAGTCTACCTCCGAGTTCTGGCCACAGCATTCTTGCTCACACCCACTGCACACCATGCAATTCCTGCTATCTGCCAGCAGCTCAATCACCTAGTAATATGGCAGACGAGTGGCTTCAACGGAGCCAATGCCAGTCCACACTCTAGCCTCTCTCCATCTACTTACAGAACTCTATGCTTGAACCTAAGCAACTGCACTAAAGAGAGCACCTGAGAGTTCACATGACATCCAATCACCAGCCAAGGCTTTCAGGTCTGACTGAGATCAAATGGAAAGTACAGGAAGCACAGCTCAGGCTTCCAGTTTAGCCTCATAGATCAGATGAGAAGTGCAGGAAGTTAAAAGTCAGGAACAGTGACAGTGCTAGGGGGTTTAAAACATGGGTCTACTTGGACCTCTGTTTTAAAAATGTGAGACCAAATAGGAACCTGTCAAAACATAATCAATGGCAAATTTTGAACAGTTCACGTTCCCTTCCTTTAGATACTGTTATAGAGTAGGTGCATAAATTTTGGCCCCTCTGACAATGGAAAGAGGCGTCACTTCTGGGCAGGATGCAACATTTGCCCTTTTGGTACTTTTTTTTTTTTTTTTAACTCTCTTTCCTCCGGTGGTGGTCCTCAGAGCAATCTCTCTGGCATCCAACCTGTTCCTGCCCAGCCTGAAGCCCCCCACATCTGAACCTTCCTCTCCCCCGCCTCGCAGCTGGTACCCCCAGCTTCACCCCTCTGGGATGGGGCCACCCCTCCTACCTTGGGCGCTCTTGAAGTTTAGACTCCAGCTGCGGATGTCGGCCCCGGGCAGGAGATCAATATAAACCAGCGGAGTCGGACCCAGCTGCGGGGATGAGGACTGGTGCCTACTCCCAGGACAGGGTTTTTCCGTTTTTCTGTGCCTCCCTCCCCATGTGTGCACGCCCCGACGCAACTGGCGCACGGCAACCCTGCCTGCGTCAGCCACGCTACTACGTGCTGGCCCAGCTTGCTGCAGTACCCCTTGGTCTCCACCAGAGGTCACTGGCACACCAGGCCATCCCATCCCCTTGGTCCGGGGAGGAGAGCACCACATGGGCACTCAGACCGCAACCCTTCCCCTGCCGACCCCCGGTGCCCGAATCCATTCCCGAACCCAGGTCGACGGCGTGCCGCGAGGTGTGGCGTCCAGCGCCTCAACCCTCAGTGCCACCGGGCTGGCTCCTTTTGGTGCATGTTAAGGTTGTCCCCGGTCAGGAATACTTATTTAAAGCAACAACACCAACCATAACCATACAACCATAACTCACTCCTTGCAGTGCAACTGTACCCAACTAATGCAGCTTCTTAGCTGTAACCTAATCCCTGCCACATAATGCTAATCCCTAAAGCCAAATATTTAAAGATACAGCACTAAATTACAACACTAGCACACTGCTAAAATACAAACATTACTAAATATTTTATAAGTGGAACAAGGCAGTTCCCAATGGGTGAATTATCCCATGTCAATGTACTTTGTGGTGGTTGAAATCCCTAACCCTTCGGGCTTGAGAATCCAATCCACCACTTGGTACATTAACATAGCATAATCCCTCCTCTGTCGTACCTTATTCCTTACATAGAATATCACTAAAGTGCATTAGGTATCCGGGCAAAATGGGTAGGTGGGCTGGAGCTAGTCTGGGAGAAGCCTAGCAGTCACTTGACACCTTTAAGGCACATGTGTGTAGTCTAGCTGAGGTTCAGGGTGGCCTAGTAGACATAGCAGGAGGGCTGAAAAGAACAACAGGCCTAGAGTCACTCAGTACATAATTTATATAATGGTCTAGCAGAGGTCAACGATGGTCAAGCAGACATGGCTGGAGGGCCCGTCAGGAAAGTGGGCCTACAGCTGCTTTGTTATTTTTTTTAATAATATTCAGGAAGAGGCCTGTGGCAAAAAGAAATTGAAATACAAGACTGCAGAGTTTAAACACTATAGAGTAAGAGATGTCAAGTGCTAGTTGTAACATTATCTGTTCATTTAAGCAATATTTTGCTGTGCTGAGTATGATCTACTGCCAGGAAAGTTTGTAAATTTACCCAGATTTCTACCAGATATGAAATGTTCAATCATTACTCCAAGGCTGTCTTTATCTTGTATGTTCCTGTTGTCTACAAGTGTCTGCCAGTTTTCAACAACTTTCTTTCCACACAACTCAACTGACTGGGGCATCAAGCAGAGCATTCCATCCCAATGGATGCAAAATGACAGGGGAAGCAAGAACCCAGTAACACTGTGACTGGAGTGCATGCGTGTCACTAGAGGGTGTATCAGGTCACATCTGCAATCAACAACAAAAGGAAAAGCCCCACGACAACGGACCAGAGGGTTTGTCAGGTTCCTGACTTACTCCACTTCGGTGCTTCTGAGGGGGCATACTAGGGTTGCCTTGGGGTCAGGAATGATGTCATATGTGACAGCCTCAGTGGCAGGGTGTAGGATGTTGCATGGTCCCCCACAAGATTCCAAACCATCCAAAAACAATCTCAGGAGTTGCTGTTGCATCTGGATTCCTGTAAGCCACTCGCACATGCCAGAAGACACAGATCAATCAATCAAACCTTTATTTATATAGCGCAATTCTCTGGCGAATCAAAGCGCTTTACACAAAGTCATCCACATACATATAAAAACTATAACAATACAATATGAAAAAAATCTTATTTATTTTATTTAAAACATACCCAATTAAGTTACTTCAGGGAATGCCGGTCTAAACAAACCTGTTTCTAATTCATATTTAAATGGAGTCACATGATGCTCAGCTCTGGATAGCAGCTCCAGGATCTAGCTCCAGCTTCACCAGGTCTAATTCTAATTAAAATCAGCATATTTTCTCTACATCTTCTTTCCCAGAGTGGCTGGACACCTTGCTAAAGCCACAGAGGACACAATCGCTTGATTTGGGGAAGAAAAAGAGGATTTATTCTTGCAATTATGGAGAAAGAAATGCCGCAGGCGCCTCTGCACCATATGCCCCCACAGACTCCTGAGAAGACACCAAAGATCAGGCATCAACGGCCGGGGGGGGGGAAATCATACTACTACTGCAACAGCTGCTCTTCTTACTGAACAAAAGTTCCTGGAGGAGTTTGCCCCATTTAAAATCGGTACTACAAGACCTAGCTGCTGACCTGAAATCTCTTCACTCTGATCAGGGAGAGGCTACAATGGTGATCAAAGATATTGTGGCCCACACCTCATCACTAGAAAACTGGCGCAGCAAAATGGACCCTGAACTTATCCATCTTAAGCAGGCCCTGAAGGCCTTATTACCAGAGTTATTTCAGGAGCGCCAAGTTTGGCCACTACATGGAGTCAGCTACCCATAGTTAACCCGCAAGAGTGTGCAATTGCTTTTCTCGAATGTGTGGCGCCCCCTTTTTTTTTTTTCGTTCTGCAAATTTTAGCCAGATTGCAGAGGTTCTTTCACGTTTCCACGTGGTTTACTTTATCTTGTTGGACTGGTTTTATCACAGCAGAAGACATGGTATCCAGAATCATTTTTGAGGAAACATATATTTGTCTTTTTGCTTGTTCAACATTTCTCACAGATCATGGACATTGCCCCAGACTTTGACATTATCCTCCACATGGGTTTATTATTTTATGTTTGTTCGGACATGCTTAAAAAGGGTCTCTCTGTGCTCCAATGAGATCAGTAAGAGGTCCACATAGTGCCTTACTTATTTAGTAGCTATTCATATTATACAAATCTAGGTGGAGCAGGGGGTGAAGGGGGAATGGACGATACTGCTCCATAGTTTGATCATTGTGAGCCGAATTGATGGGGGAAATTTGTCCTGCAGGATCGAAGATTTTTTTTTTTTTTTTACAATCTCTTTTTTACTATGTACATCTTTTATGGACTACAATCATCTTGGACTTTTTTAAAGCAAGTTGGGTAAAGATTCCACTTTATCTCGCTGCTGCAGGAATGGGGGGCGGGGTTGGTGGGACTCCTGTTAAGGCTTTACTTCAACTTCTGCATACGTTTATTTTTCCTTTTTTCGGGGAGGGGGTTAGGAGTGATGGGTCGGGAGTAGGAAGGGGGCAGGGCTGGTATGGGACTTTTTTTCTTAGTATAAATGTACGCTTAGCAATACAGGGGGTAAGTTGGGAAGGGGGCTGCTAAGGTACTGGTACATCTGATAGGCCAGACTATGCTCACAGGTGCTACAATAGCTCTCATTCCATTTGTAAGAATACATCATGGCAGTGTATAACTTTTGTTCACGGAACATTAAGGGCGCTCAGGCTCCAGTTAAGAGATCAAAGATTTTATTCCATCTGCAGAAATTACAAACTGAAGTTGCCTTTCTCTGAGAGATCCATCTCCCCCTAGCTCAGGTTTCCTTATTTAGACATTCTCGGGTGGGACAGATCTGAGGGGCTGGTTCAGACTCTCTCAAAAAAGGGTGTGGCTACCGTCATAGCCAGGAGAGTATCCGTTTCCTCCAAGAAATAACCAATCCCCATGGATGCTATGTCATCTTGCATATCTTGCTGGGACACTTGGAGATGGTTTTGGGAACTATTTATGGCCCCATTGCCGGTGACCCCTCCTTTTTCACTACCTTGATATCTCACCTTGCCCGCCCCTTCCTCTTATTCTCGTTGAGACTGGAATACTGTTCTGAATAATGAACTGGATAGATCGGGTCCAACCCCTCAGGCCTTGTCCCTGGGGCAAATGGCAATCAGATTTTATGTACTCCCTGGGGTTGATAGACCCATGGAGGACAGTGAACCCCGGACCGTAGGTAACACTCACTTTACTCGTTTCCGCATCACTCTTTCTTCAGGATTGATTACTTTTTACTGGGGGTAAATTATCTTTCTGTAATAGGGCTCTATCACTACTCTGCTAAGGTTATCTCAGACCGCCACCCTACTCTCCTCCAGCTTAATTTCCTCCCAACTATAAATAGGGATAAGGTTTGGCAATTTAATAACCAACTACTTAAGTCAGAAGACCTTGTCCAACAGCTGAGGAATATCATCACTAACCATATGGAATTAAACTCCCCCTCCATGCCCAAAATAGACATTCTTTGGGGTAGCTTAGAGTGTACTTTGAGGAGAAATTATATACTTGGCAACTACGCGAAAAAAAAAAAAAAAAAAAAGATGTCAGCTTCCCTCTCAGACATTCTCTCCCGTATACAACTAGCTGAGCAAAATATATCCCTCACTTCCCCCTCAGTAGAGTGGGAGCATCTGGAATCCCTCAGATCCCAGTATAATCGCCTGTTGGGGGGAAAAGGCAGAGCATCGCATTCTGCGTTCAAAGATCTGTTACTTCAATCAAGGTGAGAGAGTGGGTAAGTTACTCGCCCTCCGTCTTTGATCCCAAGAGATGGACAGGATTGTCCCCTCCATCGTATCAGATTCTGCTCAGCACCTTACCTCGCCTAGAATTATTGTGGATGCTTTTAAGAACTCCTACCAACAGTTATACTCAGCCCCTTCTCTCCCTTTTAATGTATCCCAATTTGAGTCTTTCCTTCAAAATACCACCCTTCTGCAATTAACTGATCCCCAGCTAGCTAGTCTAAACGCCCCATTAACCCTTTTAGTAATTTCTCAGGCTCTAGACTCCATATCTTCGAATAAATCCCCCAGGCTAGATGGGTTTACCACTAATTTTTATAAGACCTTTAAGACCCAGTTAGCTCCCATTCTTCTTAATACGTATAACTATATTTTTCAGGAGAGCCTATACAATGTGTCACTCACGTCAGCCACTATTGTTGTACTAACAAAACTTGGGAAAGACCCTAAGATAGTATCAAACTATAGGCCTATTTCACTTATCAATGTATATTTCAAAATTCTAGCCAAGGTCTTAGCCTGTAGACTGAACCGGGTAAGGATAGAGTTGATAAGTAACGAATAAGTGGGGTCTGTCCAGGGCAGATTGTCAGCTGACCATCTCAGGAAGCTGTCCCACCTCTTCTCGGCATCCAGGGACTCCTTCACCCCTGCAGCCCTGGAGTCCCTGGATGCTGAAAACGCCTTTGATAGGGTCTCTTGGGACCATCTGTTTGCCTTGCTTCCTAAATATCATATTCCTCCCAAGTTTATACAGTGGATAAAAGTTTTATACTCTTCCACATCAACCTGGGTGCCTTGTAAATGGTACCTTATCAATGTAGTTTCTGCTTCTTCAAGGAACCAGGCAAGGATGTCCCCTTTCCCCGTATCTTTTTAATTTATTCTTGGAACCCCTTCTCCGGAAACTCAATTCCTCCCCCAGTATTTCCAGAATCTCTATAGGTGGTATAGAGTATAAATTGTCAGCGTATGCAGATGACATTTAGCTGCATATCTCCTCACCATCTACATCTCTCCCCATAGCCCTTCAGCTTATTTCTCACTTTGGGGAAATCTCAATTTATAAACTGAACCGTAGTAAAACTGAGATCATGCCTCTGAATAATGCAACCCTTAAACAGGACTTAGATAATTTTGGCTTGGTATGGAGGTGAGATAAGATGAAATACCTAGGAATTTACCTCAGTACCTCCCCTCGTAAAATGCAACAATACAATTTGGACTCCATAACAGCCCACCTTAAGGTGGATCTTAAACGTTGGTCCCTCCTATCTCTATGTGGGGGGGGAGACAGTGTTATAAAAATGAATGTTCTCCCTCAGTTACTGTACCCTTTGCAGATGTACAATGGCTCACTTTCTCAGTCACGGTTTGCCCAAGTTCATAGGATGCTTGCCTCCTCCCTTTGGCAGGGGAAGCAGGCTCGGGGGGCCTGGTCCAAACTGATGCATCGGAAATATGATGGGGGACTGCAAGCACCCAATTTCTTGTTATATTACCTGGCACAACATTTGGCTAGACTCTCTCACTGGCTGAAGCCTCCAGAAGCAAATCCTTCTAATGGTTATATTCCCCTTTGGGTGGAGATTGAGTGTTCTTTATGTAGGGCTACAGGATTGGATATATGCTCTCTCCCTAGCAGGAGGAGGGTTTCTCATAGGGGAAAACTGCCGAAACAACTGCAAAATATACCCTTGGGAGGTTCTCTCCAGACTTGGGTCCAACTTAACTCATACTTGAAGAGTAACCCAAGTCTGGATATTTCCTAGCCACTCTTTGGGAATCTGAATTTCTTGATCTCTACAAAGATGCTCTCCAAGAACAGATTCTGGCCAGACATGAATAAAGATTTGGTTAGCAACTTAGTAGTCCACCATAAACCGATGTCTTTCCAGGAGGTGAGTTCACAGTATCACAGTATAGGGACCCTATTAGTTGAGCAGTGGCTTTCATTTTTATCAAACATTCATTTAAAGTTTAATAAAATCGTTTTAAAAGTTAGACCCATAGACCTGCATTAGGCACATCCCCGCGCTCTCCCTGGTTAAATGTCACAAAACGGGAGAGCGCGGGGGCACAGCAGGCAAACTCGGAAGTGGGAAGGGATCGTCTGGCTCCCAGTTCGGACAAAATTACGATCCATTCCCAAACGTTATCAAGTGAGTAAAAAAAGAAAATTATTTTTACACAGAGGGGCTATCACTGCTCCAGAGCAGCCGGCTACGAAGCCCAAACTGTTAGCTCACACAGTTCCTTTAAAGAATAAATATAACAAAATAATTTTTTGATTACCCTTCTGGGCTTATGATGCAATACATTTTCAGTGTAATATGTAGCTTTTCTGATTTCTAACTTGCACTTTCTTTGGATCTGCTTAAATGCAGCTTAAATTCTAACATTTCTTAGCTAAATTTTTTTCCAAAATGTCTTTTTTCCTTTAATAAGTTTGTAAAGTTTGAATGATAACCATTTTCGATTGTTACCGAGTTTCCTTTTTTTGACTCTGGGGATAAATTTATAAGCAATGTCAAGCATAATATTTTTAAATGAAATCCACATAGAATCAACGTTAGAGCCATCAAATAATGCTACCCAGCCAATATTTGCAAGGTGTTCGTAAACAGCTTTATTGACTTTGCTGTAAATGAAAACTTCCGTTGTTTTGTTAGTTTGCTTTCAAACAGTGAAGTTCAAATTTAATTGCACAATGGTCAGTGTTATCTAGGGGAGGAGTGACTCGACAATCTTGTACATTAATAGATTCACTACTCAATGCAATATCTAGAATGTTATTGCCTCCTGTAGGAGAAGTAACAAACTGAATTAAAATCAATTCTGTACACATGGTCGGGGCTGCAAAAGCAAATGTACGAGCCCCAGATGTTTTTAACTGGACCCTGGGAACCTCTAGCAATCCCTCGTCAGAGGTGCAGAGGGGGTAGGAGGGGCAGTAGGGACATAGGAGGTCTTGCAGATAGCCAGGCTCCTGTCCATGTAAGGCTTTGTACAGTAGGTCAGCAACCTGACCTTGAAGGAGGTCCCCCACTTTACAGGTAGCCAGAACACAGGTGTAGTATGACACGACCTAGGTAGGCTGGTCAACAACCTGGCTGCCGCATTCTGCACTAGCTGCAATCAGCGCAGATCTACCCCCGTTAGCCCTAGGTAAAGGACGTTGCAGTAATCTAGGCAAGAGGTCACAAAAGCATGGACCAGCGCTGACATGTTATCAGGGGTAATCAGGTGTTTAATCCAGGCGATATTCCTTAGATGGTAGAAAGAGGTTTGGACCACGGCCGACACCAGTGCCTTAAGCATCAGCAGGGAATCCCAAGCCACAGTCCACAGACCTGTCCTGCATGCCCCTTCAATCCCTGGCAACCAGGTTCCAATACCAGTACTGCAGTGTTTTTCTGGGTTTAAATGCAACCAGTTGGCCCTCATCAAGCCTTGGATCTCAGCAAGGCAGTTATTAAATACAGAGACAGTTTCCAGCTGTTATAGCACAAAAGATAGCAGAGTATCATCTGCATAACTGTGAAAACTCAGCCCATACCATCTTATATCTCCCAGTGGTAGCATGTACACCGTGAACAACATGGGGGACAAGGCACAGCCCTGCAGTACCCCACATGACAGGGACAGAGATTCAGAGGAAAAAATCCCCAACACAACCCTCTGAGACCTGCCAGTGAGGAATGTTCTAAACTAGTTGAGGACTGTACCAACTAGTCCACAACAAACCCACAGGCGCTCCATCAAGACCCCCTGGTCCACGGTGTCAAACGCTGCAGAGAGACTGAGGAGAACAGAGATGGAACGATTTCCCTGATCCCTTGACTCTAGGAGATCATGCAACACCTGACCAGGGCTGTCTCTGTACTATGCTTTTTTCCTGAAACCAGAGTGCAGGGGATCGTAGATGTTGTGCATTGTTAAATGGTTCTCCAGTTGTGCAGCCACCACATTCTTAATAACCTTACCCACAAAGGGCAGGTTAGAGACAGGTCTGTAGTTTGCCAGGCAGATCCCACTGTCCCAGTCTGGTGACTGCTCATATGGGAGCGTGGCATGCTCAACCTACATCACTGGGCAGGGCAGAAATTGCTCTAATTATTGTGTGCCATACCAATTGCAACTCTAACACTAGACAGGATATGACTTTTAATGACATGAAGCCTATTTCCTGGTAGTCACCTGTACTGTATTAAATTACTTCCTTTACAACCTGCCTTTTGTTAAGCGATCTAGGGCCCACAAACTCTTGTATATATTCAGAAATGCTGGTTAGTCGTCCCTGCACCTGATGGAGGGACCTGAACGGTCTCAAAAGCTTGTGTAAAAATTCTTCAGTTAGTATAATAAAAAGGTATTACCATCAAATACTAGACTTCAGTTATAGTGTATTTCTGAACTTACTATTCAGACAAAATAGTTTAGATAAAAGTGATCCATTTACAAAATAAGAAAAAAAAGACAAATATTTCAAAACCAAAACCAAACATATGATTATATCTGAATAATCTGTAACAATACAACAAACATATTAAAGCTCATTTGAAAATATGCAAGTATACAAATTAAGAAACTATCCCCTCATCAAGGCAGATAAGTAAGCATTAAACCACTCCACAGCATGGTTCTACTGTGGCATTAATCCATGGTTGCTCTGGTTGGCCTCGTGTCCAACCATGCAACCATGGATTAATGCCACAGCACAATCATGCTGTGGAGTGGCTCAATGCGCTTGTAACATGGCAAGTGCTATCAGGAGTATTCTAAGATGTTTTATCAACTTGCACTACAAACAAATGAGGACATTTGTTTTTACTGATGTGAAGTACATCACTTTTATTATTACAAACAGCATTACGAATGCACGCGCTTTTATTTATTTATTTATTAATGAGATTAACCAGATAGGCGTACTGAGCGGGAAATAAACCGCTCATTTCCAGATGCGACCTGGCTTTTACATAGGTATTTCCATTATGCAAATCTGTTCTCACTATTCCCATTCTATGATATTATTACTGGATACAGGAAACAGCTTTTGACATTTTCTACACAGCTCAAACAACTGTAAATTGTTACTGTTTTCTAACACTTTCTGTTGCTATAGTTTCTGGGTAAGCTTAGTGCACTAATCAGTCTTCTAATGTATTGCTGCTTCAGTTTAGATTTACCATTTATCTGAATCAATTTTTGAACATCAAATATTGTTTGCTACTTACTTTTGAAACTAATCTGTTATGCGACACAACACTCGCTTTCTATACTTTGCAGAATGGAGACTGCATTTCGCTACTTGCATGCACACATCTGATGCATTTCAACTATAACTACTGGTGGCAACTATTACTAACTGCAACAACAGTGCAGACATGACAAAAATGGAATCAATAGCTGCCACGCAACATTGCACATTGCCTATTTGCTGACTTTAGCAATTTACTTCATGCTTCCACAATAATGAAAATTTACTGGTCCATTTACAGTGAAATTGTGCATATTAAAGGCGGACATTTCACGCATTACTGACTCTGGATTACAAGCAGGCACTTCTACATTTCTGCTCTCTCCTCTTCCTATTTCTTTAGCAATTATATACCTACTTGGTTTCGGGACACTGGTGGATATGTCTGGAGGTACTCTTTCTGCACTGACACTTTACTATTACTTACTATGTTATGCTCAGAAGTACTGCTCTCTGCAGACTCAAAGCTTGTGCTAGGCAAGTCAACATTTGCTTTTGAGTTACGTGAGGTGAGGGACACTAGTGTGCATTTCTACATTTCCTACTTCTGCCCTCTTGCACACTGCAGCAACTTTGTCTACGGCCACATATTTTGCACCTGGCAGTGTGCAGCATGCAGGGCTGTCTTCCAGATTACTCTCACACATCAGCTTACAGGTAGATAAAACAGATGACCATTTTAAGCTATCAGATGGAGAGGGAGACCGATAACTGCATAAACTGGTCTCACATTTATGGCCCGTTATACTCGTTATCTTGCGGGATGCTAGCCCCGCTTCAGAGAGCAAGTGCATGGCTGTGCTCATTATAGAGTGACTGGTGTATCTCTGGCTAAGCTGTGCATCTGCCGAGATTTGAGCCATCATCTCACCTAAGTACTTCACATCCATAGGTTGATTCCCATACCAAATCGGCGCTGTGTTCAAATTGATCATAGCTTTTTTGGGGGGGTGAAGTAAAACATGTTGGATTCTCAGGACATCTATAGATATACTCCTTAAATAATGCAACTGAATAAATTCGGCTACCCGGTGAGAAAATTGCCTCTCTGTGATTGTCTGTTCACTTTGTTCAACTGATTGTGATTCTTCGCAGACTCACTGAATCTTAAAGTTAGGAACTCTCTACCATGTTCATCTGATTCTACAGCAAATGTCTGCTGTGTGAGCTTCTTCAGGCCTTCTCTTCCCCTTCTTGCTAGCCCTAACTGTAACTCGAACCAGAGGCACCCAACAAGTCCATAAGCGCACTCTGGGTTCAGTTTCTCACAGGTACGAATTCTGTGCAGGTCAGCATCTGTGATTCGGGGATGATGACTTGCCGTATCTTGCCCTCTTCGCCTGTACTCTTTCACCACTGCTACAAAGATGTTATTTGCAGATTGGAAATCAGGATCTGTTAGGATGTTAATATTATGAATGACATCTACATTACTGAAATGTCTATTTAAACCAGCTCGCAATCCAATGTAAGAGCTGATACCGTAATTGTTGCAGTCAGTGATGCGCACGGTGGCATAGAATCGCCTCAGAATGCTTTTCTGTCACCTAATGTTATCTACCCAATCCAATTGTTGTCTTTGCTTCTTGTATTAATGCCATGTTACAACACAAAATCATATCATATTAACCATACTGCAGGAAGGGTTCCTTTAATCTGACAGAATCTAATTACAGCAGTTCAGTTACACTACTTCCAAAATAAATACCAGGAAAAACTAATTAAAATAAACTGGAAGAATCAAACCAGAATTATACAGCTCTTTTCAAAAAGTAGGTAAATAATATTTCCAGAACCACACATTTTACGGCCTAGAATTATGTGGTAAACTTAAAAGAAACCAACAAAAGGAAAAATTACTCACCTTAGTAATGTTGTTTCTTCTAATGGAGTCTTGCTGTATTCTGACAAATGCAGTGAGGTCCAACCTTCAAACTGCCTCGGAGATGAAAGAGTCAACTTTCCATGCCAGGCATGGAACGCTGAGCTCGAGCTCGGCTGAGACTCTGTCTGTTGCTGTTTGAATTCAAACCATCAGATCTTTACGAGCTAAACTCACTGAGTGTCCTGTGTGGAAGCTGTAAACCTACACTAGCCAACTGGCTACTAAATATAATAAACAGATTTTTTGGTCCCAAAACAAAGACTCAAGCCAGGAAACTTAAAAAATAAAATAAACACAACATCCACTCACCCAAAGAAAAAGGGTGATAATAACAAGGTGGGGGCACCTCTGGAGTGCCAACACTGCTACTGCCCACCCACATCCCCAAAAACAAAGGTTCTGAGAGGGGAAGGCAGGAGGGAGAGGTCAGAATACAGCAAGACTCCATTAGAAGAAATAACATTACTAAGGTGAGTAATTTTTTCTTCAAAACAACATGAAGTCTTGCTGTATTCTGACATATGCAGACTACCAAGCAGTACCTCCATGGAGGAGGGACAGAACCTACCTAGGAAATAGGCTCTGAAGCACTGCTGTGCCAAACCGAGCATCACTCCTAGCCTGGATATCCAAAGAGTAATGCTTGGTAAAAGTGTGAACTGTTTTCCAGGTAGCTGCTTGACATATCTCTAAGATAGGAATATCCCTGGCAGTAGCCAGGGAAGCAGCTGTACCTCTGGTAGAGTGAGCCCTCAGGACTGAGGGTGGAATCCTGCTGAGTTTTTCATAGCAAAATTGAATGCAAGAGACAATCCACCTGGCAATGGATCTTTTAGTTGCAGATTTTCCCTTACCAACCTCACCATAAGTGAGGAACAGTTGGAGGGAGTCAACCCTGTGACCCTTGGTACGCTCTATGTAGTAGCTAAGGGCCCTTTTCACATCCAAACTGTGCAGCCTCCTCTCAGTAGAGGAGGAATGGTTAGTGAAGCACACAGGAAGAGACACAGACTGGTTAAGGTGGAAGTCTGAAACCACCTTAGGTAAAAACTTCCTATTAGTCCTGAGGACCACCTTATCTCTATGGAAAGAGATAAAATCAGGCTCCACTGACAGGGCTTGTAACTCACTTGTGCACCTGGCAGAAGTGATGGCCACCAAGAAAACAGTTTTCCAAGTCAAGTACTTAAGCTCTGCTGAGGACAAGGGCTCAAAAAGGGGGTTGCATAAGCTGAGCAATGCAAACATTAAGGTCCCAAGCAGGGGCAGGGTCCCTGAATGGCGGATTGGTATGAAGCAATCCCTTGATAAACCTTAGAGAAATCAGGATGAGCTGAAAGGGAAGAAGGCTTACCTGCTGAAAGAAAAGCAGAGACAGCTGCCAGATGCACTCTTAGTGTAGCTGGTCTGAGTCCCAAGCTATTCAGATGAACCATATAGTCAAGGACTGTGGGCAGGCCAGCAGACTCTGAAGAAATATGCTTCCCAGAGCACCATATGGAGAATCTTTTCCATTTGGAATTGTAAGTGTTTCTGGTGGAAGGCTTCCGTGAAGCCTTTAGGATATCCATAACACCTTGGGAGAGGTGTAAATCAGCAAACTCTAACTCTTCAAGAGCCAGGCCTTGAGATTGAGAGATTTGAGATTTGGATACCAAACCCTCCCCTGAGCACAGGTTAACAGGTTGTAATTCCTGGGAAGAAACAGGGGGAAGGTGGACTGCTAAGGACAACAGGAGAGGGTACCAGGGCTGTCTGGAGCAATCAGAATCACCTTGCAGGGCTGAAATCTGATTTTGACTAGCACCTTGAACAGGAGAGGGAAGGGTCGAAAAGCATACAGGAACTTCCCTTCCCAATTGAGAACTAGGGTATCCAGGGGGACTGAGCCAAACACTGGGGGCCTGCAGCAAAAGAGGGGAAGTTGGTGACTGTCTGGGGCTGCAAAAAGATGCATCTGTGGGGTGCCCCATCTGGAGAAGATCACCTTCAAAACCAGGGGATCCAGTGACCATTCGTGATGGCCCCAGGATATCCCGCTGAGAGCATCTGCCAGGACATTGTCCTTGACTGGGAGGTGTACTGCTGTAAGAGAGGTGTTCAGGGAATAGGCCAGAGACCATAACTTCATTGCTTCTGTGCTCAAGGCCGAGATAGAGTGCCCCCTTGCTTGTTGATATACCACATTGTGGTGGCATTGTCTGTCCTGATCTGAACTACTTTGTTCTGAACAGACTTGGAAAAAGCTTGAAGTGCTAGAAACACTGCTCTGAGTTCTAATAGATTGATGTGAAGCAGAGATTCCTGAGGAGACCACAACCCTTAGGTGGTCAGGTCTCCCAAGTGGGCTCCCCACCCCAAGAGGGAGGCATCTGTAGTAAGGATTAGAGAGTGAGACTGAGTGACAAAAGGAACTCCCTGTCTTAGATTGTCCTGATCCTGCCACCACTGCAATGCCTGGATCAGGGTTTGAGTCACTGGGATCAGTTTGGTCAGAGGATCCTTTTTCTGAGACCAAAAGGCTCTCAAGTGGAACTGAATGTCCCTCATCTGAAATCTTGCTCCCTGCAGCACTGCTGTAGAAGCAGCCATGTGCCCCAGGAGCTGTAGAAAATACCTTGCTGGTCGAGACACCTGTATAGTGAATGAAGAGGCCAGTGTAATAAGGCTCCTTGCCCTGTCCAGGGGAAGGAAGGCTCTTTCTGTTACTGTATCTAGCTCTGCGCCTATGAAGGTGAGGAGCTGTACAGGCTCTAGAACTTACTTTGAAAGATTCAGAAGGAAACCTAGAGAAGTGAGCAGTTGCTGAGTTATTTATTTATTTAGTTTTTGTTAACCGGGTAGGTGCACTAGCCAACAGGTGACTATTTTCAGGCACGACCCGGGAGACACAGTTACAGTACAAGATAGGACAGTTTAGTTATACACAATACAGGCAAAGGTACATTGGTACAAGTAATCTGTAGGTGTAACTTGACTTGGTCTGGGGACTGGCCTACTATAAGCCAGTCGTCCAGGTATGGGAAGATGAAAATCCTTTTCCTTCTTAGGAAGGAAACTACTACTGTCAGGCATTTTGTGAACACCCTTGGAGCAGAGGTTAGGCCGAAGGGCATTGCTCTGAATTGGTAATGGCCTCAGGGCAGCTCGAACCCGAGGTATTTTTGATGGGAGCTTCTGATGAGAATATGGAAATAGGCATCCTTGAGGTCCAGGGAAACTAGCCAGTCCCCTGGCCTTAGAGAGGGTAAAATTATTCCCAGAGTCACCATTTTGAATTTTGGCTTTAAAAGGTGCTTGTTTAAATATCTGAGATCCAGGATGGGCCGCCATTCTCCTGTCTTTTGGGGTAAGGAAGTACCTGGAGTACAATCCTTTCCCTTTGTGTAGGGGTGGAACCCTTTCTATAGCTCTGACAGCCAAGAGGGAAGAGACCTCTGCCTCTAGGGCAAGTGCCTCTGAAGGTGGAAAGGATCTGGTTCTCATCTTTGGAAATTTTTTGAAGCCGAGAACCAGTCCCTGACTTACTACTTCCAGGACCCACTTGTCTGATGTTACAGACATCCATTCCTAGACAAAGTAAGCCAGCCTGCCCCCTACAGGTGGTGGAGAATCGGCCCTGACAAACCCATCAGGGTGCCTGTTTGGCAGGGGCTTTAGGCTGAGGGGTGGAAGTAGGCCTGCTTGTACCCTGTTTGCCTCTCCCTCTAAAGAACCCCCTCTGAGCATAAGCAGAAGAGGAGGCCTGGGCTTGGTAGAAAGGCCTATGAAAAGGCCTGCCCCTGCCCCTGGGATGCTGCCTCTGAGGAGTGGCTTGCCTTTCCTTGGCCTGAGCACTCCTATAGGTGGTCCTGTATTCATCCATTTTCTTCATGTAGTTCTCCGTTTGCTCCCCAAACAGAGAATTACCCACAACAGTAAAATCCATGGCCTTAGTCTGGGTATCCTGAAACAGGCTAGTACATCTGAGCCAAGCCATCCTACGAAGGGCCACAGATGTAGCCATGACTCTAGATGAAACATCATTGAAGTCCACTGCAGCATGAAATTGCACCTTGGATGCCTCAATACCATCCGCAGCCACCTGCTCCAGCTCCTTGGCAAGCTGGCCAGGGACCTGTTTAGCTAAAGCCATTACAGTGTCCCATCTAGATTTCTGATATCTAGCTGTATAGGCCATATAATTGGCCTGCTTGAGTCCCAAGGATGCTGCCATGTACTGTTTCTTTGCCATGGCATCAATCTTCCTGGAGTCCTTATCTGGGGGGTGTGAAGCCAAGGGTATATTTGCCTTATCACAGGCAGCAGCCTGCACTACCCCAACATGGCTGCATTGCTGGGTAAGGAACTCTGTATCTGAGCCTGAAAGGAGTATACCTCTTGTCCATTCTTTTATCCACAGGAGGTATAGAATTAGGAGTCTTTAAAATTTTTATTGTCTGTTTCCCAAAAGACTTATGAAGGGGAATAGACAGCCTCCTGGACTCTGGGATATCCATCAGTTCAACATAATCAGGCTCTTTCTGGTCATCCACAGCTTCTTCCATAGGAAGCTGGAGGGTTTCAGCCACTTTCTTGTAAAACATGAAATGGGAGGGGGACTCAGAAAGCCTAGGAGGAGACACTCCTGAAGATCTGTCTGGGGAGATGCCAGGTCAATGGGCACATCCAGACTTTCATAATCACATTCACTTTCCTCATACTCTCCTTCCTCCTCCTCCGGTTCATAAAATTCCTCTAAATCATATTCTGGAACCGACCCGAACTGGCGCCTTCCTAATGGTGCCAGTTCCGGTCGGGCTTCAGATAGCGACTGAACAATTTTGATGCTTTGGCTATTTCATCAGCGGGTCGGGAGAAAGAACTTTGGATCCACACCGCTGATTTATCCCTTCTTGATCTCTTAACCGGAACCGACTCCTCGGAATCAGTTCTCCTTTTGCCCGAAGAAGTTTCGCCCTGGTCAGAGGGCACTCCTTCTGGTTCGGTTGGAACCGAACCGGGCTGGCCATCCAGGTCAGCTGACTTTTTGGCCTCCCTTTCCCTGAGCCTACCAACTCTTTTTCTAGGGTAGCTGCAGGAAAATTTTACAAATCTGGCAGTCTGAATTGAGGTGGTCAAACCCCAGACAGTAAACACAGGTGGTGTGGGGATCAGCTTTAGCAAAGACTTCCCCACACACACTACAGTGTTGAAACCCAGTGGGCCCGGTTTTTCTTTTGGGTTTCTCAAGTTCGGCCAGTCCTAAACAACAACTTACCCTTTTTCAGCAATCCGCCAGGCAAGACACTCTTATCGGTTCCTGACCGTGTTACGGGTCGTGGAAAATACCGTAATAAAATCCGTTTTTTCAGAACTGATAAGAATCGGTAACCACACTCTAAAAGTAGAATTAAAGCTTTTTCAAACAACCTGATCGGTTCAAACCGAACCGATGGACACGTTTACAAGTTCCACACAGAATAAAAAACAAATTTAAACCTATCTAGTACTCACGAATACCACAGACAGAGACTGAACCGATAGATTGCGGTTTAAATACGGTCGAAAAACGGTACTTTAGGCGACAAATTGAACCGAGCAAAGGAGAAATCTCCAGAGCGACTGTTCAGTGAGGCGGAGTAAAGAATCTGACGGTTTGAGTTCAAACAGCAACAGACAGAGTCTCAGCCGAGCTCGAGCTCAGTGTTCCATGCCTGGCATGGAAAGTTGTCTCTTTTATCTCCGGGGCAGTTCAAAGGTTGGACCTCACTGCATATGTCAGAATACAACAAGACTTCATGTTGTTTGAATAAGGCGTTACTCTCTGCTCAGATCATGGACAACAGAAACAACTAAATTAAGAGCTGCATAGAAAGAAAAAAAACTGTACTAAAATATCCTTAATCATAGACTATCTGTTTTAGTGGAGGTACGATTTCCTAAATCAAAGTAGTCTTCCATCAGAAACAGAGTGCACCATCACAAGAAAACTCTGTTTCTATACCTCTTAATTTACTGTTAGCCCTGTGCTTGTATTCGTAATAACTTAGGACATGACAGAACCTTGTCAAACTTTTTATAAAATGGTTCTGAAGAATAAATTAACCTGACTGGTGGAGACCTACCACACGACAGTACAATACACTGAATTCACATAAATGTACAATGATCCGATCTCCTTTTTATAGCCAAGAAGCCTGTTTACTAAATATGTAATTACATGCACCATTGTATGTAATTATGGAACAATATTCACACACCTTGAGTTGTGTTACACAGACACACTAGCTTATTTTGTTCTGTTTCTAACCCGTTTTTGCACCACAGCTTCAACTTTCCTCAGGGTCGCCCGGCTCAGCCATGCTCTGAACCCCTCCAGCTACAGACTTCCATGCTGCTGAGGTATCAGACACCCACCTCCCCAGCGGGGAAGGAGGGAAGGTCCCCACCACACGTAAACAATCCCAGTCAGGCTGGTAGCTGAAGGTCACTGAGCAGGTCCTTCTTCTGTCCACAGGGGCCGTCATCGGACAGTGGGATATTTTCTGTGTTTCTTCCAACTCCATGAACACAGACACGCACAGGAGATCCAAGGTGCATCGGCATGCAGAAGCGTGCTGTTGCATCGGAAACCCCAGCCTGCGTCCCTCCCTCTGATAGTGCCCTCGCCTGCACCGCCACCTGTGATCACCCAGGCATAGCAGCGAGGGCGGTCATCCACCCGGCCCAAGGGACGCTCAATCTTCCTCACCCCTGGCCCACCACAGACAACCAGAGTTTGTTCCCAATCAAAAAGTATTACTGACCATAATTTAACATCTCTGAAATTTCTTATTGCACTTATAAAATGGGTCACATAAGACATTTAAAGAAAAAAAAGAATTTGAAAGGAAAATGCTGGTTTTTGTTCTCATTTTCTTTTGGCGGAATGGATTGATAATGTTTGTGTTATCTAGCTGGAAATGCAGCCCATGTCATTTTGGAAAAATAATATGTGTTGGAATGGTTTTCAGCCAATGAGAGTCCAGGATTCTTTATGCCCATTTTACAAATAACTAAAAGTCATTTTATTAATGCAATAAAACATTCCAAAGTGTGCAGTAATGCTAAATCTAATGCACTTTCCAGAGTGCAAAGAAAGGAAATCGGCATAAAGGCACTGCATTTGATCACCCTGGGATGGTACTGATTTAGCATCAGAAAGTAGGAACACAAGTGCTGCCCACCTGAGAACAGTTCAGGTACAATCAATGTGCTAACAGCCCTATATAATGTTCAGGTTTTACATAGCAGTCCTTTTTTTTTTCTCCTCCAAACAACTAGCACACTAACAGTATAGCCTAGAGGTTAGAGGAACGAGGTGTGAACAAGCTTGATACATCCAGCAGACCAGACCAGAGTTTGATTCTCACAGCCTCCACTTCCATACTGTGAGACTCTGAGCAACTCACTTAACCGCCCAGTGCTCCCAGGTCGCCCCTGAAAACAGGCACTTTTGCCTAGTGGGCATTACCCAGTTACCAAAGACTAAAATAAAATGAAAAAACCTGCCGGCTCTCACGGTGGTTCCCAATGGTGAAGAAAGTATTTTATATTGAAAAAAAAAAAAAAGTACTCATTTTTAAATTTCTCTATACTGTATAATTTATTTTTTATTTACCTAGTTACCAATTTTATAAGTGCAATAAGACACTCCAGGGTGGTGTTAGTTATGCTAGAACTGCACTTTCATGGTTGGGAACAAGGCACTCTGACTGCAGCCATGTTATTTGCTACTATGCCCCCTTAGGCATGTGACTGTGTCAAAACTACCAATACCTTTTCATGTCGTATTGTATACTTATCGCACACCCAATCACTGGTTACTGCTTGCTTAGCCAATGATGTCTCACATTAACTGCAATGATAGAATAGGTACAAAGAAAATAATTCTGGCTGCTGATTGGCTGACATGGGCTAGCACATGTACTTTCATTTCAGCCTAACTCAAAGTAAAAAAGTATCAGTGCCAGCCAGCCTGCCTATTAAATCACCAGACATTAGCAGGCACACCTGTACATTTTTACTTTTACGATTGCAAGTTTTGGAACTATATCTTCCGTTTTTTTGTTTGTTTATTCCCCTGCCACTTGCATACCAACTCCTTTGGGAGTCGCCAAGGCATCTAGTCTGCTGTCTCCCCTATCGTACCTGTTATCTGGTGTTTGTGCCTTCCCCCATGGAGCCGTGGATCCCCCCCAGGCAGTGAACAGGGCCCCCCCCAAAAAAAACTTCTGATACTTCTTTGGGAAGCCGTGGCCATGGGACAGGCAGGAGTAGATCTGGGATGGTGCTGGGTGACCAGTCATCCTGGTGCACAGGGGCCATTTTTCTTCTTAGTTGTAGCGTCCACCAATGGACGTCTGTGTGCAATGGGGATCCAAGGGGCCGTGCATGCCAAAGTGTGATCGCTCTCACGGATCCGACCGGCGTCCCCAAATCTGCACTACCACCTGTGGTCACCCAGGTAGCAGTCCAGCAGCAGGGACAGCAACCCTCCCTCCCCTCTGCAGGCCCCTGATGACCCAGAGTTCGCTACGGAACTCCAGTCACCAGCGTCGCAAACTGTAGTGCTACTGCTGCGCTGACGGGCCAGTGGGACTATTACTAACCTAAAAAATACCATTAGGCTAAAATAAAACATTAAATCAACTATTATTCTGTCTGTACATTTTTTTTTTTTTAAACTATAAAACCCATTTTATAAGCTCAATAAAATACTCCAGGGTGCGAGTTAGGCTGAGATAACAGCACCTTCAAAAGTTGTAAGGCCCTCTGTCTGTAGCAGCAGACCTCACTTCACCCATGGGCTTGTAATTTCTCATCCAAACTCACACCCTCTCACGCCTTATTGCTTACTTGGTCTTAAACCACAGGATTGTACAAACCACCCCTTTAAAAGATAACTGTATTTTTAGTTTCAATGTTACATCGTTACATCAACAGAAACAAGAACCACTGTTATATGTAAATGATAACGTGCTAGTTGGCTCACTATATGAGGAAATAAAGTGACTATCGAGTAATAAAGTATGTGGTTGAAGGCAGAGAACTTATTCTCATGAGACAATCGCAATACGGCCCAGGATAGTAAGCCCACTAGCACATTATCTCTATTATGCTTCACATGTTTGAAAAAAAAAAAAAAAAAAAAAGCTAGTGGTACTGTTTTTTGTCCCTAGGTATGTTTGTGGCAAGTCCACTTTCTTGCACAGCACCTGTTTATTGCTGCTGCTGTGAGTACAGACCAATCAGAACATAAGGTAGGATGATTACGTTACTACTGTCATTTTATTGGTAATAAAATGACTTGTCCTATGCTCTTAGCAGTCATTTTATTGAGAACAAAATAAAAGCTGGGAGTCTGCTGTTTGTTGCTCTAGCTTGTGATTGTAGGGGAGGGTCCACATGTAGTATAATAAGGAAGAAATGTTTCCCCAAACTAAAAACCATCAAACATATACTATGGTGATACTATTTACCGTCATGTCAGTGGTTCAAATCTTCTCCCATTGAACACCATTTACTATCAACTTCTATGTTTCATTTTAAAGTCTAAATGGATGAACACCACTGTACCCCTACTATTTCAGTTAAACTGGTGGTCTTTCACATGCACCTCTCATCGGTTATCCCTTATTTATCCTGAAACCCCCACGAGGTCTGCATTGGAGCTCTCCCTGAGGCACGGATACATGCCGACCCCCGAGCTACAAATGTTGGGTGCGAGGTGAGGGTGAGAACTGCTGCCCTCCTTGAAACCCCCATGGTCGCGGGCTGCGTTTGGAGCTCTCCTGGGGCACGGATTGCATCGGACCCCACCCCTGAAGCCACAAAAGTTGGGTCACGGTGGGGTAGGGGACTGCTGCCCTCCCAGAAACCCACCGAGTCGCGAGGGCTGCGTTGGAGCTCTCCTGGGGCACGGATCGCATTGGACCCCCGAAGCCACAAAAGTTGGGTGGCAGGAGGTGGGGCAGGACTACTGCCCTCCTGAAAACCCCAGTCCGAGGGGCTGCGTTTGGAGCTCTCCCTGGGGCACGGATCGCATTGGACACCCCCGAAGCCACAAAGTTGGGTCGCGAGGGTAGGGTGAGAGACTGCTGCCCTCTGGAGCCGAGTCACGAGGGGCTCGTTGGAGCTCTCTCTGGGGCACGGATCGCATCAGGGCCCCTCTCCCAGCCACAAAAGTGCAGGGACGACTATATTTTTCTGCAGGCAGGACTAGGCTCTTTTGTCTGTTTTGGCGCCTTTCCTGCAGTTTGAATCTTCGGCTGTGTGAACCCAGCACATCGCGCCGGTACTGCTCTGCCGCATTTTTGTTACAGGCACTGCAGTCGGCGTACATCTATAGACTGTTTCAAGCTAACACTTTTCTGTCTTTGCCTGATTTTACTACAGACAAAGCAAGAGACACTTTTACTTTAATAGCGCCGTGAAATGTAATTTTTTTCCCCTGCATAGGCTGCTAGACTGCTTGCAAAAAGTCTTGTAACCTTCCCAATTACATGTGTTTCTAGATTCTGTAACTGTGCACTGTTTCCCTGTGTTAGCAAATGAATCCCATAGCTATTGTTTAGAGACCCAGCATCAATTCAGTCTACTTTAACTGGGAATTGCTCTACTGAGCACTGTTGTTGTAGTACCTTAACAGCATAGCTTAGTATTACAAGGATTTAGCCCTCGCTCCCTAATCCTCTAAATTAAGCATTACCTGCTTGCTGCTCTTGTCTTTAACAAAGGAGCTGCCCAAGTTTTAAATTAATGTTTGCTCTGTAACAGGTGGGCGCCCAAACAGTAGTACAGAATAGGACATACCTGATCGAAACTCCGCCCCTCCTGCTGTATATAAACTAATCCCTGTCCTCTTCTATCTCCACAGTTGGGTCGAGAGGGTAGGGTAGGGGACTGCTGCCCTCCCCCTGAAACCCCCATGAGGTCGCGAGGGCTGCGTCTGGAGCTCTCCCTGGGGTACGGATCGCATCGGACCACCCCCCCAAGCCACAAAAGGTACGAGAGAACGATCGTTTTTTCTGCAGGCAGGACTAAGCTCTTTTGTCTGTTCTGGCACCTTTCCTGCAGTTTGAATGTTTGGCTGTGTGAACCCAACATCGCATGATACTGCTCTGCTGCATTTTTGCCCTTGGCGCTGTGCGGCTCCCCACCGCCCGCCACCACCTTGGTCGGCACTCTAATTTATTAGGATCAGTGAGGTCAGGTGACTGTGCCAAAACTGATCAGCCCACTTCAGGTTTGCAGATTATCAGATCCCCCCAGTAGTGGCCGCTATTACTAAACTGCAGAGTGTCTTTTTTTCCTGTATCTCATCACTTTTACAAGTATGACCCTCTACCAAATTGCTGTCCTAGCCATTGCCCTGCCTCTCATATCACTACCTCCATCTAACAGGCCCTTTAATAATCCAGAACTCCCCAGCAGTATCTCGATCTCTCCTCCCCCTCCACCCCCACCTTCTCCCACAGTGAGCCAGTTTCACATAACTACCCGAACTTGGCTCATCAGCTCCTCAGTCATCCCTCCTCCTTCCCCATGCACCTATCTGCCCTACGTAATCTAGGGAACTCTGTCTCTCTCTGCAACCCACATATCTCCTATCCCAGATACAAGCCAAGATATACATGGCACACTGCTATGCGCTATCTCACCCTGCTGCTTCTCCTGGCTGGCGACATCGAAACAAACCCTGGCCCATCATCAAATCACCCCAAAACCCTTCCTAAGGTATAAACCTTATCAACTCAACATCTGCAGCTTACTAAATAAAATACGGGCTGCGGGTCACTGTCCATACCCTTAAACCTGACATTTGCATCATATCTGAAACCTGGCTGAAACCTCACCATGCAGGCGGAAATAGCCATCCCAGGTTACTCTGTAATTAGGCAGGACCGAAGGAACTAAGAAAGCGCGGCATAGCCATGTATATATCAATGGGCTCCATTTCACCCCTGTCCTTATCCATGTCAGAATCCCCAAATAGAAACTAAGATGGTTAAAATAGTCTGCCACACACCTCCTGGTATATGTGGCCGGGATTTATTGCACCCCTGCTACACCGGGTAACTCCATTATTGAACATCTAGCCCATCTTAAAACTATGGCTGCCGTCGGTGAACTACACATCCTCGGCGAACTAAACCGTAACTGGCTAGCATCTGACTGTTCCAAATTACGCAGCAGGGTTCACTCCCTTAATCTCTCCCAACTAACAGAACAACCCACGCGCCTAAACCCCACAACACGGAATCACTCCCTCCTGGACTGGGCTCTCACTACTCACCCTCATAGGATAATTAAAGCTGGCCTCCACCTGATTCCTTGAGCGATCACCACATGGTCTACTGACCAGGAGGGCACAGACCCGCAAACCACCTCCCCACCAAGGACAATCCAGACTGCCATAAATCCCTCTGCCTCCACTCCTTTTAAATGACCTCTCTCGTCGACTGGTCATTTATACGTTTAGCCCCACTATAGACCATATTTTCAAATGTTTAGAACTCAATTTCTTGCCATCTGGGACTATCATGCCCCTTCAAGGAATAGAAGGGTCAGGGAAGCTCATCTGCTTTGGGTCTCTGCCGACATTATCAGCCGCTGTTGGGCTAGGGACCAGGCCTGCAAAAAATATAGACAAACTGACTCCCCGGCCTCTCTACAGCATTACCGTTCCCTCTGAAATAACTGCACAAATGTCGTAAGACTGGCAAAAAAAAAAAAAAAAACTACTTCCAGGTGGCCCTCTCCACTAATCTAAGCCACCCCTCCAAATTCTGGAAAACCGTAAAATCCCTGCTCTCTCCCCCTGCCCAGCCACCCACCCCCACCCTAAACATACAGGGTAATAATATATCAGACCCCAGTGAAGTTGCCTCAGCTTTCAACTCCTTCTTTACCAATTGTGCCAAAACTCTCCTAGATAGCCAACA
Source organism: Neoceratodus forsteri (assembly GCA_016271365.2). Lineage (NCBI taxonomy): Eukaryota > Metazoa > Chordata > Ceratodontiformes > Ceratodontidae > Neoceratodus > Neoceratodus forsteri. The sequence continues at coordinate 1,108,663,341 of CM028131.1, forward strand.
ATTCCCCACCCCCTGAACAACCCTCTTGGAATACCCCTGCAACCCCCACGCACCAATTTCTCTTTGTCCTGTCTCGTCAGCTGAGGTTCTATGCGCCCCACGCCCTCAACCACAACAAAGGCAAGTGCCCTCTAGGACTGGACTCAAACTCCTTTCTTATCAGCCCTGCAACAGCCACCCCTTGCCGACCTCTTAAACCGATCTTTCTCCACGGCAGCAATTCCTACAGCCTGGAAGGAAGCAGTAATCATCCCGCTACCTGAGGCGGAGATCCATCGGCCCGACAGCTACCGCCAATCTCCCTCCTACGGTTCTGGCTAAGCTACAAGAACGCTTGCCTCTCCCAACTTACACATTTCCTTGACTCACCTCCTTCTTCACCCGTTTCAGTCCGGGTTTAGTAAAACACACTCCACCATCACAGCACTACTAAGGCTCACTAATGATATTTCCTCGGGAATGGACAAGGGCCATATTACCTCGGCTATATTCATTGACTTGGCCAAAGCTTTTGATCGGTCTCCCACCTAAACTAATCACAAAATTGCAAGATGCAGGCCTCTCTAATCTACGCCACCAGCTGGTTCCAAGCCTACCTGACAGGCAGGAAGCAGGCAGTAAAATTGGCCCTCATGTATCCAACCCACTACCAGTCAACATGGGGTCCCCAGGGATCGGTCCTGGGTCCCCTACTATTCTCCATATTTCTAAATGATCTACCTCTGGTCTGCTTCAGCTCAGCCATACAAATGTACGCAGATGATACTGTACTTTACGCCCGGCCCTCCATGGGACACAAACTCATCTCTCCAACGGGATTTTGATGCCGTTCAAACTTGGCTCAGGTCCAACCAACTTGTGTTGAATGCAAAGAAAACCACCTCCCTAACTTTTGGCACGCAGCCGAGACTCTCCCGTATAGAAGCCCCCCCGTTTACCACACTCAGGATGGATCCACCCTGGAATCCTGCACCTCCTTTCGGTATCTGGGGGTATGGCTCGATCAACACCTAGACTTCCACTCCCACATTGACTCGCTACAAAAAAAACCTACACCCTAAATTAGGTGCACTTTACCACAATAAAGGGAACCTTCCAACCTCAGTCAAGCGAGAATTAGTGCTCAAAATTATCCTCCCCATTTTTGACTACGGTGATGTGGTCAACAGCACAGCCCCCCCCCATCCACCTTGGCCAGCTTGGATCCCCTCTTTCACTCTTTCTGCCGTTTCATCCTAGACTGCCCACCCTCCACCCACCACTGCGACCTGTACAGCACCCTTGCCCTCCCTTCTCTGGAGTCTACGGCGTCAACTACATTGTGCTAATATCATAGCAAAGTACTGGACTAGCACCTCCCCCATCTCAACTGCGACTGACAACGCACCCCGGCATACTCCCTCAGAGGCTCGGACTCAAACAGTTCCAAATCCTTTCATGCGTGACTTAAGGGCCAATCGGTTTTCAAACATCGGCTGCCCAAACTCTGAATGACTTACCGCAGACATTAGGCTCTCCTCCTCCCCTAGGCTTCTCAAACCGCTCCTAAATGCCCACTTCTCAGTTGCATGCAACTGCAACCTACAGCTGAGACTTGCCAATAGGGGCATCTAAACAGGTCCTAAATCACATTTCTAAGTAACAAGTCTAGTACTCCTCCCATGATGCCTATCTACTGTTTTACTGTCTCACCCGCTAACACAAGACTAACCCATCACTACAAACTATGCACTTTTGAAATGTGATTCATACTTCGCAACTGGCACATTTGTTTCAACCCAGTTCTACGGACCTATTGTATCCCTCTCTGTATGTATCCACTCTCATGCTCTTGTATACCACTGTATTGTGCTGTCTTACTGAAACCACTGTCAAACTACTGCAGTGTTTGTCTGCTACACATTTGTACCTATGTAACCCCCAGGTCGCACCTGGAAACGAGCGGACCCCGCTCAGTATGCTTATCTGGTAAATCTCTTAAATAAATAAATAAAAATAAATTTACAAAATTGTGAACAAGCAGACCTTGCTTGCCTATCTGAAAGGCTCATAGTTCCCATTGACAACTACAGTCTCAAAGATGTGTCTCAACGTGGCCTTTGCTTACCCAAGTTTCAAACTCACTTTGGGAAAGAATGTTTTTCCTGTGCTGCTTCTCTCTCTCTCGTGGAATCATCTTTTTCCTCAATTAAGAAATTTGCCAACCTTTGGTATTTTTAAACCTGGCCTTAAAAAAGTTGTTGCAGAAACAATTTGTAGTAGTAGTACAATTTTATTTATACAGGAATATGAAGACAACTTCAAACACCATTAGGGTTACAATAACCCTCTTTACAAGGTGCACCTGTTTTAGATGTCAATACAAATTTCAATAAAACAATCCATAAAAAAAATCGCACGTTGGAATACAATGAGTACTTAACACAAAACAACAATATTATATCATAGCGCTTAAACATCTTCAATCCATGAGAACCATCTATTACATTCACAGCGAAAACATATTTCTTGTTTCATAGCAGAGTTAAATTCAGCTAAAGTCAAATCCTGGGTTTTCAATGACAATGAAAGTTCATTCCAAGTAATGGCGGCTCTGTACTGGAAAGTCAGAGTTACAGATCTATTTTTTATATTTGGGAACCATCAAATCTCTAGCTCCAGTTTTACAAAGGTTAAACTGGTGTGACGGAGGAATAAGTCTCTCTACCAAATCTGTAGATGTCTGGTCTTATAAATTTTATAGACCAAATATGTCGATTTGTTTCGTCCTAGTCTCTAGAGAATCCCAGTTTAACTTCGTGTACATATGACAGTGATGAATATCAATTTTAAATCTTAGTACAAACCTTGCTAACCTATTATAACATACGTCAAGCTTATGTAACAACGTTTTATTAGCAGTAGAATATACATGGCTTCCATAATCAATCAGTGGAATTATTAACTGGTTTGCTATTACTTGTCGGTCCCCAATACCCAGACAGTTTACTATTCTCCTAAGCGTACCTATTCTCGAGTAAACTTTTTTTGTTACCATATTTAGATATTGTTCAAATAATAATTTATGGTCGAGAGTTACCCCTAGGTACTTGTAGGCCATGACTTGAGTCAGACAATTTCCGTTTATTGTTTTTATATTTAATTTGTCATTTTGTAAACCATTCTTAGTTGTATTTAAACCAAATAACATAGTTTGGGTCTTCTTTGTATTTAAAACAAGACATGAGGAGGTAAACCAAGCCTGCAGTGTATTAAAGTCTGTCTGCAGGTTGGCCTCTACCTCACCCGTGTCTACTCCATCAGAGACCAGAACAGTGTCATCAGCATAAAGTCTGACATGGTAGTTTTTAAAATGGAGATGAAGATCAGTTATGTAAATGATAAATGACAGGGGTCCTAATATGGATCCCTGTGGAACGCCTCGAATCACTGGTAGAAACGTTGAACCGATCTGTTCAACCATCACCATTTGAAATCGTTCCTCAAGATATGATCGGAACCAGTTTAATGGTTCAGCTGCTATACGTATCTGTTTCAGCCTCAATAATAATAAGGAATGATCGACCAAGTCAAATGCCTTTGATAGGTCGATGAACACCACACCCACAGACCTCGTCCCTCTAAGTGGGGTTGCCACTAGATCAATAAAATCAGTAAGTGCGGTGGACGTCGACCTAACCCTTCTAAAGCCAGACTGAAATTCATTTAACTTGTTATATATTTTTCTAGATAACCCATAAATTGACTATGTATCAACCTTTCCAGCAGCTTAGATAAAACAGACAATAGGGCAATTGGCCTATAGTTTGTAGGCCTGAAGTCAGTACCCCACTTGTGAATTGGCACTATTTTGACTTGTTTCCAGAAACTAGGAAATTTTCCCTCAATCAGGCTCCTACTAAAGAGACTAGTTAAAGGTTGGGCCACCTTGAGTATGGAATCTTTCAGGAATTTAACTTCAACGTCATCTAAACCTTTAGCTTTATTTTTTTTTTTGTAGTTTATTTATTTCTTTAATTACTTCCTTGTTATTTGATTAAACCTAAATTCTGGGACAAATTTTTGATCTATTTGATGATCATTTGCCTCCGTCCCACATTGTCCCTTTTCTTGTAATCTAATAGGGATGTTTAAATCAGGAAGTTCAGTGAAATATTTGTTTAGAATATTTACAGCAATAACTGGATGGCCCCTTTCTAGCCTGACCAAAGGAGGCAGAACTGCTAATAGGATAAAAATATTGTATTTTATAGATGACACCACATATGACAGCACAAATCCACTGAGAGCACATTGCAGTCAGTGTGGTGGAAAGATCAAAGCGAGATAAAACTGCTCAAACATTGGAAACCAGCAGGGATGCTTGGGACACAACCGGAGGACCAGTTTGACAGCATTAGAGCAGACAATCCCTCTGGACAAATAGACCACATCAAAAAGAAACTTAATGTACACTTACAGTGAAGTGGCAAAGACAGACTTCATGTGGTGCCAGTGCCAGGTGTCAGGGTGACATGAAAGACTTGGATAATGATGATCCCGAGACAACCCAGAACATCAAGGATCTTTCTGACATTGAATACTGGCACTGCTCAAACATTCTGGCGAAAGACTTGGACCTGTTATCAGAGTATGATGCATGTTTATAGAGCTACTGACTAGCAAAAATAGCAATCTAATCACATTCTGGCAAGACAAGCAAGTCATTTGGCCTGCATTGGCTAAAGTGGCTTTATGTGTGGATTCTCCACAACATCAAAGTTTCAGTACAACTGAGGTTATTGTTTCACAATGTCAAGGCTAGATCCTAAGAATCTTGAATTCTTAGCTTCTCACAAACTCAATTTACCAAGACTCAGCTTTAACTATTCATTTGACTATTCACATGTCCAAAAAATGACATCATCTATTTTTTCCACCACTACACCTCCTGGTGATAAGTCTCTCAGACTCCTCCCATTGACACCATACTGGCTCACAACTCCCACCAGCAGCGGTGCAACTCCTCCTCCAGATGGCTTTCAACAACCTTCACACAGTTATCATTAACAAGCTCAATATAACTGGCTGTGCCCATTGTGAGCACACAGAATTGGTATCCACCAACCAACCTCTGAGTGACCCAAGTCCATTTCCAGACCCAGGTTGCTAGTTTAGCAAACAGTAGCGCTAGCTTATAAACCCACCCACTGTGAAAGGGACAGTTAATGAATGAGTAATCTGACCAGCCATGCACAGACATGCACAGTTCTCCAGTTTGACCACGTCATCAGCAGTTTATTGTAAGTGGTCAGTGTCTGTCTTCAAGCCAAGTTCAGTTAATGTAAATGTAAATATAAATATATCTATATCCATCCCTGGATGGAAAATTGTGAAAGGCAATGTAAAGCCCTACATGTATTGCATTCTCATTTATTTTAATTTCTTTGTCTTTTGATGATAACTTGTTTTTATTTTGGTGGGGGTGGGGGGTACTATATAATTTGAGAATCAACAGCTCCAGACAGAATATAATTACTGGCATGGAAGTAGGTATTGTTCCTATTGTTCCATTTCTGGGGTTGGATGGATAGAAGCTCTGCTGATTATTCTATCATTGCATAATCCTGATGATGTTGGCTGTATTTTATATAATTTGTATTTTGCAGTACATTTTATAGAAGAAATTGTACAAAATCATGGGATGACCTGTTTTTGTGCATGACAACTTGGGAACCAATTGAAAATGAGCTTCAGCTCAATCAGGTATTCCGTTTCTGTTTTAAAAACAAAATTACCACTACTACTGCTGCTGCTGCTACTACTACTACTACTACTGCTACTGCTACTACTACTACTGCTACTGCTACTACTACTAGTAAAGTAGGAATATGCCTTGAGGTCAGCAGTGAATAACTACTACTACTGTAGCTCACAATGGACCATGTTAGTCTTAGTGGGTCTTGCAGACTGTCACACCACAAAAACAGTAATCCACAGCAGGTGCATGCCAACATCACCTGCCACAAGTGTGCTGCAGTGAGAAGTATTAAGGGCAATTTTACCCTACTATTTGTAGTCTGATTTATTTACCACAAGCTAATTCTTGAAGTGAGACCAATGTGTGGGTCCCAACTCAAAGCTAAATCAAAATAGCCACTAGTCCAGTTCCCTTATCCTTACTGCAGGCTTCTCAGGACACACAATTTGCTGCTTTCTGCCCACCTGCACTGTTGCAGGATGCATCAAAACTGCTCCAAAGGAATTCTGTTAGACTTCCAGAATTTGATCTGGGGTCTCCAATGTTTTTTTTACTCTGGAAGTTCTGGACTCCCAGAAGGCAAAAGCTACCAAGAACACACTGTTATTTTATGGGTTTTCATCATCATTTATGATAACAGTAAGGTAACAATTTTAACAAGGTATGAGAAGTTTTAGCGCAAGATGACCTGGTGAACAACACAATGCAATACTGTAAATACAGATAATTACATCATTATTTAACTGGACAGTGGAAAATTTGGTTTAAAATGCAAAAACAACCAGTAAACCTCAGAATATACTTTTATTAAACCAGTAATTTATGGTTGCTTAAAATGATAAATATGTGCAGATACAGACAATAATAATAATAGTTATCAGACAACATGTTGGCACAAACAGTGCACAAAAAGCATTTTCCAGGAGGCTTGGGCAAATCAAGTTTTACTCTGCTATAATGGCAAGTAACAGCTTGCATGTTGAACAGTTTAAAATGATTATACACATTTCAGGTAAAAAAAGAAATATAAAAACTTTGGACTCACATTTGTAACAACCACAAAAAAACAGAAATAGTAGAAACCGTGGCATACCTGTTGTACAACTTTTCGTTTCTACAGCTGCTACTGTTCCTAGGATGGCAGCAATGTGGAAACATTACCCAATAAATCAAACTCTTACAAATATTTAAAGTTCCCAAGGCACACAGAATTTGTTTAAAAGTTAACTTAGCTTCCTTCATTTCTGGATACCAAGAAACCTAAAGGTTTTGGCAAGATACCTCTATCAACACTTCTCACCAAAATGTTCACAATTCTTGACATTTAAAAGCAAAAGAAGTTTGTTTAGCCTGCGAACCAAGTTTGTGTGTCTTGGGAATTTTATTTTACAACATAAAATACTCATTCTGAAACAAAGACAAAAAGATCAATCTTCATTATTTCTAAACACCACCACCTTCCTTAACGTGGTGTGCAACACCTACCACTCACTACACAACTGCACAGTGTTGATCTGACCATTTCACGTGACCCTTTGGAGTGGCAAACTCAATCCTGGGGACAACCTGGTCAGAAAAATAATGCACTGGCCCTTGTGACCTGAAGTGCAACTCCTGAATTCTTAAGCTCCTGTTTTCTATCAGGTACACTGTCTCAATGTCACTGCCATTAACCAATAACAACAAAATAAAAGGTTTGTCTCCTTTATCTCAAAATGTGTGTTCTGAAAGGTTGTTCTCAACATATGTTGAGAACAATAACAGCTTTTGCCAGCTGCTGCAATCAGACTTGTCCGCGCACCACTGAACAACAAGCTAACTACAGTGTGAGCTAAGCTGCAGTTTCAGCTGATTCAATCATAGCCACAAAAACTGTGGTTTCACTGCAGGAAAAACCTTCTAGAAAACCTATTAACTTCAGTTCAAACAGTCCCGAACTCGCATTGCACTCGTTTCGGGAATGGTCCCTTTCCTGAAACCATTCCTGAAACAAGTCAAGACGTGTGTTTGCATCTACAATAAAACTTTTGCATGCCAGCATTTGTATCCTGCAGCTTTACTTGATGGTGGTGAGTGCAGGACTGTTTGAACTGATATTGTGGATTTACCCCGGCACCACAACCAGGTGCATGATCTCTTGTGATTGATAAAAACATATTAACTGTTGTATTGAAAAGACAAAAAGGTCAAGAAAAGAGCACGGTAGTGTTGCAGCGCAACGGATGTGGAGCCGCAGTCTTTTGGGACACATTCCAGAGACTGAGATTCTGCCTCATTTGCACTCACCTCTCTGGGATGAGGGCAGAGGCTGCTGGATTCTGGGGTGAAATGGCAAGGATGCAGAGAACCTTCCTTCTTCTGCCCCCCCTCCCTCCCACCCAACCACCCTAGCCACAAAGTCTATGCTCCCCTATAAGATGCCTAGGCAGAGGCAGGGCAGTTGGACTTTGGTAGGCTCTGGTCAAGGGGGGGCAGGAAGAGAACACACTCCTCAGTCTGTACCACTGCACATTCCTTAGCTGTACTGGTTGGACAGGGAAGACAGGAGGAGACACCTGCAGCAGTGCCAAGGGAGAAAATGGGGGTCCTTAGAAGGAAAGGCCCTTAGAGGGTGGAAGAGGACCCCCATCTGAGAAGGAAGCAGTTGTTGGTGGGGGAATCCATCATTAGGGGGAACAGACTTGAGAGCATGGTAGGAAGGGAGGTAAAATGCCTCCCAGGTGCTATGGCTTGGAGGGATGGAGAGCAGATCCAGAGGATCTCTAGTGCCACTGGGAGCAGTATCTCCAGCAGGATGAGGGAGGTGGTGCTGCCACTATACTGATCACTGGTGAGACCCCACCTAGAGTAATGTGTCCAGTTTTGGAGGCTACACCTCAGAAAGGACATCGACAGGGTGGAGGCAGTCCGGGGGGGGGCAACTAAAATGGTGCAGGGGTTGCACCAAAGGCACTAAGAGAAAAGACAGAGGAACTTCAACATGTACACCCTGGAAGAACGAACAAGAAGGGTCATGATAGAGACCTACAACTACCTCACGGGGGCGAGAAATGTATAGAAGTAGAGTCTCCTTTGAATGAGGTACAGCACAAAAACAAGAGGGCATGCAATGAAGCTGGGGAGGGGGAGTTTTAGGAGGAATGTACTGCTTCACTGAAAGAGTGGTAGTTGCCTAGAATAGACTTCCAGCAGAAGTGATGGAGTTGAAAACAGTAGGGTGCTTCAAAGGTGCATGGAATAGACATAGGGGAATATTAGCAAACAGGCAGGGAGGAGAGAGGAACACCAGAGACCAGTTAGGGTCTGTGGAGACAGAGCAGTCAGGGACAATCTAGGCAGACTGAGTGGGCCAAGCAGTCCTTTTCTGTCAACAAATTCTCTGTTTCTATGTTTTCATTATAACAAAAAAAAAATTCATCAAAGTGTAAAGAACTCACTAGTTCACACATCTCGTTAGCATTGACATCACTGAGGCACTCAAGCTTCGCTCCTGTGCCAATGATGTCAACACCAAGAAGGTGTGTGAGTGTGAACCAGTTTGTTCTTAACACTTTGGTGTTAATTATTCTCTGTGCTATCAGAGATTAGCAAGGTTTTCAGAAAGAGTGCAAACAAGGACAACATAACTGAACAAGACACGCAAGCACCCTCTTTGTCACTTCTCCTCGAGATTTTATCAGTATGTTACAGCATAAAAGAGTTAGAATACATGTCAGCAGGTCTCATGTTCTGCCCCTGAGCAAAAGAAAAGAAAATGACACCAAGCCTCATCTTTATTTTCACTTGTAATTTCCTGATGGCAGCGTTTTGTTTTTTTTTTGACCACCACTTGCTATTATCAAAACAAAAATAAAGGACAGCAGTTTGAAAAACATAAAAGCAATCCTTTGAGTGTTGTTTCAATCTAGTATCAAGTTTATGTTCTAAATTTATTCCAGAAAAAAATGTGCAATTGCAAATTACACGTCATACATAGCCGAGATTCTAGACAACCTATTTGTGAAAATATGTTTCCAACAGACACAGACAACCCCGGTGCCGTGCGGTTATCCTGACCAGTGAGTGGAGATTTTTCCTCAGAGTTTTGTCCCATCTCACCCCACATCCCAGATTCATCACAGTGCATGCTCCTGACTGACTGGAGGAGCCCCGGTCACCCAGAGCATCAACAGCACACCACAAGCCCCACTAGATGTCACTGCATGAGCCATGTCTGGGAGCCCACCCTAGAAGTAGAGTGTCCATGCAGATGCTCCTAGCCTTCCCTGCTGTCCTGCACTCCTAACATCTCAGGCTTGGTGAGGGAACCCAGGTTGCCAGTGTACCAAAGCAGCCTCCCCCCACCTCAGTACCATGGAGCCAGATTGTCCCCCACCTCAGTACCATGGAGCCAGATTGTCCCCCACCTCAGTACCATGGAGCCAGATTGTCCCCCACCTCAGTACCATGGAGCCAGATTGTCCCCCACCTCAGTACCATGGAGCCAGATTGCATTTTTCTTTTACTTTTTATATTTTCAGTTCTCCTTACTGTAAACTACAGACTCCCTCACCCTGTCCACTATATCTATCAATCACCTGTAGAGTGATAGTGACCTGCAGATACCCACAGCTGAACTTTACTCTAAACGGAGGGGCTGGCCAGCTAGGGTTCAGGGCTAGCCGAAATGCAACAAACCAGAAGGAGGGGGCTGGGGGCCAAAATGTCTGAGCACTCCTACAGGGTGAGGCAAACACTGCAACATTATCTACCCGAGCTCCAGTGTCCTCTCCACCCCCATCTCTCTATATCTCTCTCTCTACCCTAGATGGGGCCATGCCCACCTACAATATTTTTGCTTACAACCTGCCTACAGACAAGTCATGGGATGCTTCTGTATCATAGGTCAACCCCTTGGTTTATTTTTACTTTTTTACCTCAAAACATGTTACAAAAATGTCTATATATTAGAACATTACACAGTCCCTCTCAGATGCTATCAGTAGTTGTCAGCAGGATGGGAGGGTGTACAAGTTAACAAAAAATGGCAAAAGATTAGGAAACAAGAAACAAAGAGCACCTGTACACCTCCCCCACCCCTGCTGGAGCCTTGATACCAATTCACTATTTTTCTGAACATAGCAGTGTGGTGGTTGAAGGGAATGTGGACCCATCTTGTCTACCTCTCCTGCAACACCAAGTCCTACTTGAAGCATCCAACCTTCTTAGTCGGAACGCAACCCCTTTCTCATGCTGTACAAAACCCTTAATGTCATACCCTTTAGTCACTGTCACTTTGAAACAAAGGCTTGGAATGCAAAAAGAAGGTTTTTGGTAGATGACACAGGCAGGGATACCTCTCTTCCAGTGTCATTTATCAATTACGTTTTTTGTCTGGTTTCCAAGTGCCTGCAAAGGCTTATTATCCCTAGAGAATTTATTAAGTCCTGCTATGAAAGCCTAAATAGTGCTAGCTTCCATAGCCATACCAAGAAGTCTATGGGGTCATGCTAACCACACTCTGTGTGAAGTAATGTTTTCTAATGTCTCCCCCTTATTTCCCTCCCATGTGAATGCGTGTCCTCTAGTTCTACAAGCATTCACCAGTTCAAACATCTGTGAATACACCATTAGATAAATCACTTTTTAGTATTCAGAACACTGATCATTTCCCTTTTAAAACCTTCTCTCCATGCTAAATCATTTGAGTGTTTTCAAATATCTCCTTGTAGCTCTTGCATCTACGCTGGTAAACAACACTGTGGTTTTATGCTGGACCCTCTCAATTGCTTCAATGTCCTTTCTGTACCGCTGTGACCAGGAGAAGATGGAATGTTGTTGCCATTTTCAAGCACATATAGGGAGATACAAACAGCACAAATACAGATTAGAGAGCAACTAGGGAGAGGTTGAGCTCACTGAAATTAAGTGACTTGCTCAGGGCCACACAGTTAGTAAGTGGCGGTTGAGTCTAATCTAGCTGTCAGAGTTCACAGCTCTGTGATCTAAATACCAGGTTAAACCGCTAACAGAAAAAACCCAGACAAAAATTAGAAAACAACGAAGTCCCTAAACATGCTGAAAAATTGTAATAAACTCTACTTAGAGATTTTTTTTAAGAAGTGAGGTATAACAAAAGTTATGTAATTTAATCACCCCCTGAGGGTGTAATGTGGCACGTAGTACAGCAAACTGCCATATGTCCCCAATCTCCTGGTTACCCCAGGCTTACCCCCCAGAGGGCGGGGCCGCGGCTCCAGTTCCCCAATTCCAGGCCGCGGGCATAGTATGTGGTTGGGAGTGTGGCGGCAATGGCTAATTGAAGCCCGGGGAGGGCTTCATGGAGACGGAGGCTCTCCCTCCATTTTCTTTGTTTTTTCCTCTGGAAGGCGGGGACGTGCAATGATGTCCGGCGTCCACCCCGCCTCCATTGCATCCCCCAACAAAAGAATGCATGACCTGGAGGATCCCTTCCAGAAAACGAAAGCCAAATGTCATAATACAGTGATAGTAAGAGAACTGATGGAAAAGATGGCGATCAGGCTGGGCATGTTGTCTGTTTAAAGCTCCTTGCTGAGCTCTAAACTTTGTTTTAAAAACTGATTAATACTGTTCGTTTGACCAGGAGAATCCTGCACAGATATTTTGAGAGTATAGTTTGATATACGTTCACTGCAGCCAAAATGAGAAGTTTGTTTTTAATTTTAAAGAGTTATTAGTACAGTGGTTTGAGAACATAGTGGCAGTCAGGGATTCTGAGTGAGATACTGTTCAGTAGCCACAGCCGTTTTATTTTTAGTTAGTCTGAATCCCTCATTTTATGCAACTCATAGCGCTTATCTACAACGGTCCATTGCTGTAGAATTTTCTTGTACATCTCTAATCTGCTGAAGCTTAGAGTTCCTCTTTACCTGCACTGGAACAAAATGACTCAGAAAGCAGCCAGGGTGTGTCAGCTCGACCAGGTGTTGAGAGTGGGAGACCTGGAGGAGAGAAATCCCCAATGATGTAGCAGGACCTTGACCCGCATGGCAGAGTACCGTGGTCACATAGACGAACTGCTAGACCACTTGGAAGTGTGTGCTGGGTATGCAAGAGGTAGAGTGATACCCCGACTTCTATGGAAAGCCAGAGCCAAATGTGGTGGCAGTCGGTGGGAAGAAAGTGATTTATAATGCCGCCACCACTCATTTATAGCAACCTGAAATGTTAAGTTACCCTGTTCTCGTCCTTGAACTCTCCTTCAAGGAGTTGGTTCTGGCTGACCCAAGGATGCTGCCTCAGAAGTTGAGGGTAGTGAATGAACCCAGAAGTTTAGCCTTCTGGCACTCCTTTCCTGAAACTCATCTTTGGGCAGTGGTGACAGTGCTGCCAAGAGTACTTTTCTCTGTGTAAATTGTTGGTTTCCTATCTGGTGAAAGCAGAGGCTTTTGAGATGCTTTAGTTGAAATATTAAAGCTTTGGGACATTGGACTTTATTACTTCTGTGAACTCTGTTTTGCACCCTGAGTTGCATATATTATTCAAGTATTCTGCTAATCATTTATTAATTCTAATTTTGTGTTAGTTTCCATTCTGGTGGTGTGGTTTGTAGGAGTGGTTAGAGTAGGGGTGGATGGTGGTGTGTGTGGTTCATATAGCGTTCTGCATTGAGTGTGTGTGGTGTGTTGGAAGACTGTTAGAGTTGTGTTCACAGTAAAGTGTATTGGGGTTTTGTTTTTGTGGGAGCATTTCAGTCAGTGGCATCGTTTGCTTAGGATTTCGGGCCCCCAGGCTTAGTTACTCCCCGGCTCAGCTGCTAGACCTTCACCCCCTTCAATGATCCACAATCAGCGATGGAATACAGGCACTGCAGGGAGGGAGGTGGAAATCGTAAGGAGGTGGCACAGTAAGTGGCAAGGGATGGGGAGTACTAATTGGGGGGGGCCATACAAGGCTGGTGAGAACCAGGAGGTGCCCCAAGGCAAAAAACAGGACCTAAAGAGAGGCCAGCCTGGTTGGTAACCATACGCAGACAATTAATGGGCCACCAGCCTCCGTTTGACCCCTACAGGCAGTGTTATGCAATGTGAGATCAGCCATTATGGTAGATTTAATGTCTTGTTCTTCACTTCATCTGGTTTGAATCATGGAGACATGGCTCAGTGATGTTGGTCCGGTGGAGGTGGTGGTTCCAGCTGGTTTCTCCGTGGTTCACTGCCTGCGTTGAGATCTTGTTTTTTTTGGGGGTTGGCAATAGCCATGTATTTCAAATCCAAGTTGATCATCACTGCACATTCAGTAGGGGAAACTTTGTTGTTGAATGTGAGGTTGTGCATTGGGGGTCAAGGAGCAGGATCCATCTTCTGTGCCGACCTCCAGGGCATAAGAGGGAGTTCCTGTAGGAAATTTGACTCAATAGCAGAGAGGGTGTTGGAGTCGCCCAGCTAGTTAATCCTGCCCTGGGCAACTTGAATACCTGGGTCAATGATGCACTCTCGCAGTTTGGTCAGGATTTCCTCCAGTTGATGGCATCTCTGGGCCTAGCACTGATTGTTACCACAGCAATCCACCAACATGGTCATGACTTGGACTTACTTTTCTTGCCGAGACTTGAGACCAACAACCTCAAAACTGATCCGGTCATGTTGTCTGATCATTGTACAGTGAGGTTCTCATTAGGTCTCCTACTTGAAGACCATCCCCTGTGAAAATGTTCCACTACCACCCACTAAAGAGGTTGTCCTAGAAGGACTCCAGATAGTGGATCTATGGGATGCAGTGACTGCATGTGTAGCTAGACATGGGGAAGCAGTGGTGGCCTATAACAAGGTCACTGCTGTGACCTACGATGTGACTGCATCAGTCCGTATACGACCCCATGCTTCGTCCTTGAAACCCCGTGGTTCGATAGGGAGCTTAATGAGCTGAAGTCTATGGGTTGGAAACTGGAGCATTGTTTAAGGAGAACGTGGTCTGAGGGCTCACTGTGGTGAGTACCAGAGGGCAATTTCCGTAAGAAGGCAGCATTTTTGTCCAAGGAAATTGCAGCAGGGCGGAACCGACCAGCTCTGCTCTTCTGGACTGTGGACAGACTACTTCACCCTGTCTACAAAAGAAAAGATCAATGCACCCCTCCCCAACAAAAAGATAAAAACATTTAGGTAAATGTAACAGTGAACATTAATCAGCCTGAATTGGCTACTTACTAGTTTAATTTCAAACCCAAAGTAAAAACAAAAATTGTAACATTAAACATTTTCATGCCTGGACTGGCTACTTACTAATTAAACATCAAAAAAAGAGGTGGGGGTCTCTTGGTATTTACCTCAGGGCACTATTGTGAACTCACCCAGCTACCAACATCGAAGTAGACCACCCTTAGCTGGGTCCCTAACCAAAATGCCTCTACTTCAGGTAGCTTCCTTTATATAGAGTGCATCAGCCTGCAATGGGCTTAACCAAGGTGTGGTCCCCAGCCAAGTGTACAGGCAACAGGTGGGGAGCGAGCTAAATTATCCAGTCTGTCTGCAGCCAGTGAGAGCTAATTCAACTGCTCACTGCTGAAAGACTGCCTCTCTGACAAGCTGTCCTCCATTTGATCTGTATCTCCATTGGTTGTGTTGTGGCCCAGCAAGGTCAAGCAGGTTGTTAACAGATGCCCTCCTCATGTCTGGGAGGAGTTTAGGGCAGTTTTGGCAGAAGAGGTGTATGGGGTTGTCTCAAAGCCGAAGAACACTTTTTGCGATCTGGACCCAGACTTGACACAGATGGGAAGTGTGTGTGGTTTGTGGGTCCACTGTTCACCAAGTTAGTCCAGTGCTCACTTTCACGTGGGACCTTTATGAGTGCATTGAAAGATGCGTTGGTGAGGTCTCTTCTGAAGAAACCATCTTTGGACTTGGACTGCTTAGCGAATTTTAGACCAGTCTCTAACCTCCCCTTTTTGGGAAAAGTTATAAAGAAGATGGTGGCTCTGAAGCTTGAGGAACACCTTACAGCCTTTGACATCTACAAGACTCTCCAGTCCAGATTTAAGTCTAAGCACAGCATGAAGACTGCACTGGTCAGGGTTCAAAATGACCTCTCCAGGTGAGAGACAGAGGAGAGTGGTCAATTTGCATCCTCCTAGATCTCGCTTCAGCTTTTGACACCATAGTTCATGGGTTCTCGTTGCACCATCTCAAGGAGTACTGCGGACTTGACACTCGCCTGCTGGCTCAAGTCCTCAGAGACAGGACACAGAGGGTTGTGATGTAGAATTTCTCCTCACTTCCAAAGCCCCTGCTCTGTGGTGTACCCAAGGGGTCAAGTCCTCTCTCCCATGCTGTTCTCAGTGTATATGCTGCCCCTGGGAGGGATTATTAGATGGTACAGTTTGGGTTTTCATTGCTATTTAGATAACACCCAGCTGCACCAGTCTTTTGCACCCAAGAATCCTGATACAGTCGATTATTTAAAAATTTGTGTCTGGCTGAGGTTCAGGGATGTTGACTTCAAGCTGGCTATGACTAAACATGGACAAGATGGAGATGCTAGTGATGGAGTCCGGTCAGAGATGGGGTGTAGAGACCGCCAAGAGGACGACTGGCCTGGTGCTTGGCTCCTCGAGTTTAGTACCCTCTGCTAAGTTGAAGAATATGGATGTCATTCTGGATGAGAGGCTGATGCTTGAGGCTCAGGTGTCAGCTATAGTCTAAAATGACTTTTACCATCTCAAAAACATCACCCGTCTTAAAAACGTGATTCCCCCCAAAGACCTGCCCTCATTGTTGCAAGCATTTGTGATGTCCCGACTTGACTACTGCATTCTCTTCATGTATCCTGGGGTGAGAGGAGGTGTCCTGCGTTATCTGTAGCTAGTGCACAATGCAGTGGCCAAGTAACTTACAGGACTTCCGAGATCTTGCCATATAACTCCAGTCCTATGTGAACTGCACTAGCTGCAGGTGAAATGGTGAATCATCTTCAAGGGCAGTTTGCTGACCTACAAGGCCCTATAAAGACGGGGTCCGGGCTACCTGCTAACTCTCCATCAGACTTCCTGACCCTTCTGCTCCTCCTCTGAGGACCTTCTAGCTGTTCCAGGGGCCAGGCTAAAATCCTCTAGCAACCGTGCCTTTGAGTTGCTGGTTCAACCCTGTGGAACAGGCTTCCTTGATTTTTGAGGGAGGCCCCCTTGGTGGAGGCCTTTAAGAGGCACCTGCAGTCCTTCCTTTTTCAAGATGTTTTTGGCTCTGACTAATATACTGCCTAGTTTTCTGATGCAACCCGTTTTATTTGCTCTGTTTTAATGCTCTTAATATATTTATTGCTGATCATTCTGATTTTTATTTAAGATGCTGCTGTTGTGAGGCACTCAGAGCTCCAGGGTATGGGCGCTTGATAAATAAAGCTTACTACT
Source organism: Neoceratodus forsteri (assembly GCA_016271365.2). Lineage (NCBI taxonomy): Eukaryota > Metazoa > Chordata > Ceratodontiformes > Ceratodontidae > Neoceratodus > Neoceratodus forsteri. The sequence continues at coordinate 1,108,680,443 of CM028131.1, forward strand.
ATTTACTACTACAACTGTGACCATTTTTTTTAGATTATCATACTGTGAAAACATTCATATTGTGACACCCCTACTCAGCATTACTAGGGGGATAAGTGGGTACAAACTGCATGAAGAAGGCCCACCAATGTTGGATGAAATGCCTCCCTCCCCATACAATTTAACCATACTGCACCACCTGGCTACAGCTGGATTTGATCTCTTGATTGTATTTAAGGAAACATTTGATCAAGCCCAACTTCAGGGACAGGCAAGTTTGGGAGTCACTAAATGTGTGATAGCAGCATGAGAACACGCAAGAGACAGGGAATGCAATCAACGGAGGACAGCACACTGGAGAGTTGGGTAAGGAGTGATGAGTAAATATAAAGAGCTTTATCATGTATCCTAAATACATATAATTTATAGAAATTAACTGCACAGGTTAAAAAAACAAAAAAACATCAATACCCATCACTATCAAACTGCACCTGTTAAAAAACGAAAAAGCAAGCAAAGAGTTAAAAAATTAAAAAGCAAGCAAAGGACCAGTAACTGGGTCATCTTTGAAGACCTCACTAAGGCCTTGGACTTAGTAAACCACAATCTCCTTTTACGAACACTGCAGCAGCTGGGAGTAGGTGAGCTACCATTATCATGATTGAAGAGCTACCGCAGGCATTGGTCTTAGATTACATGTACTATCTTATCATCATTGTTAACTTAGATTCAACGCAAAGAAGTGCAAAGTAATGCACCTGGGAAACAAAAACCCAGGAGAAGAGTACACAATAGCAGGGGAGGTACTAACAACAACAAAAATGGAAAGGGACCTGGGGGTAGTCATATCAGATGACCTAAAGGTGAGTAAGCAATGTGAGAAGTCAGTAAGGAGAGCCAGGGGGATACTGGGATGCATCGAAGGGGCATCACAAATAGAAAAAGGAAGTGGTTATCCTCTGTACAGACAGTTTGTGAGACCCCATCTGGAGTACTGTGTGCAGTTTTGAGACCTCATCTACGCAAGGACATAGACAGGATAGAAGCAGTCCAGAGGAGGGCAACTAAAATGGTGCAGGGTCTGCATCAGAAACCATATGAAGAGAGACTGAGAGAGCTTAATATGTATACCCTTGATGAAAGGAGGGACAGGGAGCGTGATAGAAATGTTCAAGTACCTCAAGGGAATCAACAAAATCAGAAGGGTAGCATCTTTCAGAAAAAGAGATGTGTAAGAACAAGGGGCACAATTTAAAAGATAGAGGGGCGGTTCAAGGGGTAATGTGAAATTTTTTTCATGGAAGAGTGGTGGACACATGGAACCGCCTTCCTGGAGAGGCTGTGGGGTCTAAAACAGTGGAGGAATTCAAACATGCATGGGACAGACAAAAGGCAATTATAGTGGGGGGTGGCAGGAAGTAGGCTGTTGGTTAACTAAAATCTGCAGCTTATCCAGTAGGTAGGGGAATCGCCCGACTGGGTTGGTCAAGTGGTCCTTATCTGCCGACAAAGTCTATGTTTCTATTATTATAGGAGATGTTGTGCTACATAGCTTAAATTCACCTGTTTTAATGTTATTTGGAGATAGATACATGACTGCAAGGATTTTAAAAAGAAAGGACTGTATATAACATGCACACTATTTAAAAATTGATTTAATGTACTGATGGTTATTGTATTTTACGTTTGTAATGGCTCTGTGCCAAATAAAAAAAATTTTGATTGCTCTTAGATGGTAAGAATAGTGGCAAACCCTTCTGCCAAAACACAGCTGACCGATGGTATATACCGTGGCTTGGTATTGTGGCCACTCTTGTTCTGGGGTCATTCTCAACTAATGTGGGGCAACTTGTGTGACAATCGGATAAAGAAAAAAACAAGATCTAAATTACAGCATCGATGTATATATTGTATGTAATGATTAAATGGCAATCTGAAGAGAATATTTTTTCTTTTTCAAATACAAATGCTTTAATTCATGATGGGCTTCTGTGTTACACGTGTGACATGTCCTTTCATGGTCTTTTAGCTCCTTGTGAACTTTATTGTATTTCTCTCTCTGAAAACTGAAACCTAGCACTTCATTTATCTCTGTGGTATTTTACACAAAAACTTTCAGTTGTTATTTGCATGCGTACTGTCCAATGTAGGAACTACTTCTTATTTTGCAAGTCATTATCTTAGATAGCTAAAAACCTCAGAATACAGAAATGAGCTGTCATGAAACTCGTAATAATGTTATTAAGATACTATAGAATTAAAAAGGCATAGTCAAATCCATGAAAATCGTTAAAAAAGATGAACATGTGACAATTCATGAACATGTGATATTGACATGTTGAAGAAATTGTTTAAAAAAACAACTAATTTTAGTGTGTAAATAGTTTTGTTTTGTAAAGATAATTCCATCACAATGCACACTTTAGAAACATTATTTTAGAAAAATGTTGTTAATGCTTTCTGTTCTTCTATTTTAATTGACTGATATACAATATATTACACCTTGAAAACCTTCAGTGATCACTTATGTCACATTTGAGACAGTATTCCTTACTAGATTAAAAACATAATATAAGAACTTGTTTGGAAATGTGTGCTATTTTAATCTACACAAACTACATGCTTTAGTGAATCACCTAGGAAAAACAAAGAAAAAAAATCCTTGATGATGGAATCAGTTTAAACATTTTTTTCCAGTTTGCCCTGTCATGTGAGGTAATAATCTTCATTAAAACAAAAATAAAAAAAATAAAAAAAACAAAAACACTTTTTATACACACACACAAATCTGTCTCTTTTTCCAGCATGTCAATGTCACGTGTTAATGTACTGTCACGTGTTCATCTTGCTGAAAGTTTTTAATGCTTGTAATTTAGACTGTTTAATTATGATGCATTTTAATAAAATTGTTAACATAAACCTCATTATCATTTAGAATTATCCAATAATAAAATGCAAAATAGGAGTTTATACAGTGGACAATGTCAATGTCACGTGTGTTAATGATTGTCACATGCATTCATCTTTCCAAATGTTTAACAGCTGCAATTATGACAGTTTAATTATACTGCATAATGATACATGACATCATTAACATAATTAATTGCATCACAGTTAAGAACTATCTCAGTAAATAAAATGCAAAGCAGGACAGTGGACGGTGTCACATGCGTTAAAGAATGTCACATACAGATATTAGAAAACTTTTCAAAAGATGAGTGTAATTAAACATCTGGAATTATGATTATACTGCATTATAATATATATCATTATTAATGTAGAAATTGCATTACAGTTTTGTGCTATCAAAGTTAATAGTAATATGCAAAATAGAAGTCCCTACAGTGGACAGTGTCAATGTCATATACGTTAAAGACTGTCATGCGTTCACATTTTTAAAATTTGTCATTGTCCAAATTTTGACTTATGCATATTACATTTTAATAAACAACATTAACATAAAAACTGCATTACAGGTTTTTTTTAGTTATATAGTGTTTATAGTCAACTAAGTTAATAAAATGCAAAATAAAAGTTCATACAGTGGACAAAGTTAGGTATACAAATAACTGAAAGCTGTAGGTATAAAATACCACAGAGACAAGTAATGTACCTGGTTACATTTTGAAGAAAATACACTAAACACAAAGGAAATGCTGTTCACTAGGAGAAAAAGGTATTGCTATATCCAATTTATACTGCATGCTATATTTCTCAGCAAAGTTGGGCACACATCGTTGTTTGCTTCATTCACCACCTCCACTCCATTTCCTGCAATCAAATTATATACCTCCCATCATTTTAATTCTACACTATATTTGTACACCCATTACGTTCAGCACTGGGGCATTCTAACAGTAATTTTGGACAGATACTAAGTCACATTTCAGATGGAATGTAATTCAGAAAATAAGGCTAAAACAAATATAATATTTGCATCAGAATTTTATGCTGTGGATATTAAAGTGTTTTTCTAAGACAGAAATATAGAAACACAGACTTTGACGGCAGATAAGGACTGCTTGGCCCACCTAGTCTGCCCATTTCCTTACCTATTGGATAAGCTGCAGATCCTAGTTAACCAACAGCCTACTTCCTCCTACCCTCCCCCAAATATAAATGCCTTATGACTGTCCCATGCATTCTTGAATCCTCCCACTGTTTTGGACCCCACAACTTCCTCAGGAAGGCTGTTCCATGCATCCACCACCCTCTCCGTGAAAAAATACTTCCTCACGTTGCCCCAGAGCTGTTCCCCTCTATCTTCAAATCCTGCTCCCTTGTTCTTGCACATCTTTTTTTTCTGAAAGTTGCTACCCTCTTGGATTTTGTTGATTCCCTGGAGGTACTTTAAAGTTTCTATCATGTCCCCCTACCCCCTCCTTTTCTCAAAGGCATACATATTAAGCTCTTTTAGTCTCTCTTCATATGGCTTCTGGTGCAGACCCTGCATCATTTTAGTTGCCCTCCTCTGGACTGCCTACTTCCTGTCTATGTCCTTGCAGAGATGGGGTCTCCAGAACTGCACACAGTACTCCAGATGGGGCATCACCAACTGTCTGTACAGATGGATAATAACTTCATGTTTTTTTTTTTTTTTTTACTGGTGATGCCTCTCCCTATGTATCCCAGTATCCCCCAGCCCTCCTGACTGCCTTCTCACATTGCTTGCCTACCTTAAGGTCATCTGATATGACTACCCCAGGTCCCTTTCCATTTTTGTTGTTGTTAGTACCCCCCCCACCCCAAACTGTGTACTCTTCCCCTGGCTTTTTGCTTCCCAAGTGCATTACTCTGCACATCTTTGCATTCAATCTAAGCTGCCATGTTTTTGACCATTCCTCCAACCTTGCCGAGTCCTTTCTCATCCTTTCCACCCCCCTTGTATATCAACCCTGTTGCAGATCTTTGTGTCTGCAAAGAGGCATACTTTTCCTTCCAGCCCCTCCGCAATGTCACCTATTAAGACATTAAAAAGAGGATCGGTCCCAGTACTGAACCTAGTGGTACCCCATTAGTAACCCCCCTTTTTTCAGAGTATACTCTGTTTACCATTACCCTCTGCATCCTGTTGGCCAACCAAATTGTTACCCAGGCTACCACCATGGGACCCACTCCCAGGCTGGCTAACTTGTTTATTAATCTTTTGTGTGGAACTGTGTCAAATGCCTTGGTAAAGTCTAGGTAAGCCCTATACATAGCCCCTTCCTGGTCTACTACTTTGGTCACCCAGTCAAAGAAATCTATTAGATTCGCCTGACATGACCTTCCCATTGTGAATCCATGCTGCCTTGGGTCCTGTGCCCCGTTGACCTCTAGGTACTCAACAAAACATTCTTTCAAATGTGATTCCATCATTTTCCCTAACCCTGAGATCAAATAGGTCTGTAGTTTCCTGCCTCTGCCTTGCTCCCACTTTTGTGAAGGGGAATCACATCCACCCCCCTCCAATCCTCAGATTCCACACCATCCATCCTCCCATGATTTGTTAAAAAGGGTAGTCAGTGGTGTCACTAGGTATCCCCTTAGTTTTTAGAATTCTGGTTTGAATCCCACCAGGCCCCAATGCTTTGTTCACCTCGAGTTTTAGGAGTTCTTTCAGGCCCTTTTCTTCTTCTGTGAATGGATTGGTATCAACCCCCAACATTTAAGCAGGACTTCCATGCATACCTCTCAACCTTTTGTCCCCAAAATGTGGAACATTGCCTCTCAAAATGTGGAACAAATGGACAAAATGTGGAACACTTAATCAAATCGTTACCTAGGAAGCTCAGAACACTGTTAACATGTTTGCATTTATGTTCAGAAGTCTGTTATTAATTGAATAATATATTTATAGCATCATTTACCATAGATTTTTGCTTTAAAATGTTAATACTGAATGTGGGACAAGTCCTCACAATGTGGAACAGGGAGCTTTTGTGAGGTAAGATGAGGAACGTTCCTCGTAATGTGGTACGGTTGAGAGGTATGCTTCCATATTCTGACAGTGCAGATCAGCAGTCCATATTTAGACAGTGTAGATCAGAAAGTTGCCTCACTGTGTAAGTTTAATAATGTTTTTGTAATGATGGGATGGGATTAGAAGAGACTGTATTTTGGCCATAACAAGGAAGCCAGCTGATCCCTTCCACTTCCATACTGCTGCAATCCACCCTGCTCTCCAGCACATCATAACATGTACCCAGAAACAGCATGGGGGAGCACCCCACTGAAGTCAAGGATAGTAATATTTAACTACTTTTTTATGCTTATTAATGGCCACAGTGCCTTTTAAATCAATGCCACCGCTTGACTAAGCCAGTCCTTCTTAGTCAAGCAGCAGTCTTGATTAAACCCACTGTAGCCATTAATAAGCATAAAAAAGTAATTATTACCCCCACTAGCTTCAATGGAGCATGCTATCGCTCTGTTCCTGGGCACATATCATGACGTGCTTGAGCGCGGGGCAGACGGCAGCAATAAGGAAGTGGAAAGGCTCGGGTGGCCACCACGTTATGGCCAAAATACAATCCCTCCCCACCCCATCCTGGCTTCACAAAGCAAATGAGTAAACTTGTACAGTGAGGCAACTTCTGACCTACACTGTCTAAATACAAAAGTAGTACCATATTTTGCAACCACCACTTAAAGCGAACTATAAAAGTATCACAATCTAATGTCTGCAGTTTTAAAGGGTACTTCTTGAAGGCAAGAACCAACAATGTAGCCTTCAAAATAGTTTTTCAATTTAAAAAATCCAAAACAAGATAATATTTTAAGTGTTGACCTGTATGTTCATAAACTTTATATGTGTGCTTTTTAAAACTGTTACAAAAACAAAACAAAACAAAAAAAAACCACATGATTAGCAGCATGCTTCAGTGTGAAATGCTTTCAATGAAGGACTGTGTCGGAATGACACACACACACACACACACACACACACACACACACAATATATTTTAACCATTAAAAACCTGCAAAATACTCCAACCCAGTTTTCTAAAACTGTAAAACATGTTTATGTACCTAGAAGTGAATGTGATAATCTATAAAATATATAGCATACATGCAACTGGTAGGAATGTAGCTTAATTAACAATTGGATACCAAAATGGCCTAACAGGAGATTGACCCTTCTCAATATTTGTAAATGCAATCCCCCAAGAATGCTCAAGCTTTTCCGCCAAGGTCTATGCAGAGAACACTCTGATCTACTACAGTGGAATGTCACTGAGCAAAGCCAAGACTAAGCTGCAGCTTGGTGTTAATAAAATAGCAAAACTGGACACTGCTGAACTCTTGTTAAATAAAAAAGACTACCTACTGGAATTTGGCACTTGTAGGAAGTACACCTCCCTCCACTGTAACAGTATGCAAAAACTGACGGTCTGAATGGTCCACTATCACAAAATCTGCACAATTATAGATAGCAGGGAACTATGCGAGTGTTATTTATGATAGCCATATAACATAAAGCATTAGAAAATCATTAATCTGTGAGCATGCTGATATACAACCAAGGGTTCTAACTACAGAGTGTCCTTGAGGCCAGACATGTGCTTATCCAAAAGGTCCCCGATACTGTTCTAAATGATTCAACACTACTTTTTGTAGATTTGTATTCCCTACCCAGAAGGACCCTCCATTGCTTGTTTAACACACATATGGCTGTGATGAGGAGTCTTCTTGTTTAGTCTTGTAAGAACTTCAACTCACATATACTTTAAAATGAGTCACCTGGTTCATCACAGACATATCCTTGTCCAGGCAACCCCTACTGCAATGTTAATAGTCCAAATGGCCAAAACTACTGCAGATCGCAGAACCGTGATGCGACTGGGTCAAAAGACACAGAATAACATCCAGAGTCTCAAATTGGTATCCGACTTCCTCTCAGTGCTCCAAAAAAGTAATGGCCTATTTTACTCACCCAAATTTTTTAATTTTTTTTTTTATTTTTATGAGATTTATTTTCTCCCCTACGTGCTACCATGCCAGCCACTCCAGGCTTACCAAGGATGCTTCTGACCCATCCTGTCCCCCCAACCCCCCGCTCTCAGACAGCAGCCTCCTCAGGGTGACCCGATGTAACCCTTCACCGAGAGGGAAGGCACCAGCCTGGGCAGGGCAATCAGACCAGCGTAACGTCTTAGCCCTGAGGTACTGCTGCGGTGGATGGTCATATGGGCACTGATGGCCTCGGAGATCCAGGCGGCCGTCATCCAGAGTAACATGGAGCCATTTTCCATTTTTCTTGTTTCACTTTCCCTCCTGATGCCATCATGCAGTGCTCCTGGTCTCCACCAGAGGCCACTGCAGACAGACGCCTATCCCTAACCCACCCAAGGAGAGGACAGCAGTCTGTGGACTATCAATCCTCTCCTTCCCCTGCCAGCCCCCCGCATCCCAAGCCCATTCCCGAAGCCGGGTTGCCGGCGTGGGTTGAGGTAAGGAGCCAGAACTCACCATATTTTAAGAAATACTTTAAAACAACATTTTGATGAGTATCGGTACTCATCCCAACACTTGCAAATGATCCCTAAGAGCTTAAAATGAAGTAATTATTTTCATGTTTGAAGCACTTTTTATTCATCAAAATTATATTTTACTCACCTAATGGTGAAAATGGGAGGTAAATTACTCTTGAATATTAACTTTATCTGGAGCACTGTTTGCAATTTACCATTTTTATTTACCCAGAACAGCCCAGCTGAGATGCAACATCTCATTTTCAGTGGGGTCCTGCTTCTACCCATTCCCCCAGCTGGGTAAACTGCAGCACTGGGACTTCAAATGTAAATTTCGGAAAACACATCAAGAACAGTGTAAAACACTGAGCCGGACCAGTGGCGCTGAGGGCTGAGGCACTGGACGCTACACCTCGCTCTCCACGCCGGCGACCCGGGTTTGTGAATGAGCTCGGGCCACCGGGGGTCAGCAGGGGGGAGAGAGGAATTGAGTACCCAGTGGCGTATCTCTCTCTCTGGGGAGGGTTCTATGCATGACTCGCTGTTCTACTGCCACCTTTCGGGTGAACCCGGAGTTGACAGTGCAGACTAGGGTCACGCAAAGGAATGGGGCATCAGCTGGGAGCACTGGGAAGAATTGCGCCTCTACGCATACCTCCCAATTGGCTCTCCTACAGTGCCGATGGCTGCAGGGAACAGAACACGGAAAATGGTGGCCCGACACTCCTAGAGTCCCAAGCATATTGGCCACCACCAGGACAGGAGCAGACTCTGCTGTGCAACACCCACTCCACCGTTGTTCGGGGAGAAGGTAAAAGGAGAGGGCCTCTCCTCACCCCACCAGGGGTGATATCCGGACTACCTAAGGCTACTGAGGGGGTGAGCACTCTAGGGGCAGATTCCCGTGGTGAGACACCGAGTTAGTGAGGCATGTAGGGGTTCTGATTGAGTGGGGGGTGATGAGGCTGGAAGGAGGCACAAAAAACAAGGTTTAAAAAAAAAAAAAAAAACACAACTGTAAAACCACCATACCCCGAAGTAATTGTCTCTCCCCGTTGTAATATACGACTGTTTCCTTTCTATACCCGCTGCTCCTGCACTTCCAGTACTCAAACCCAGAATGGGACTGAAAATGGAAAATGTTTCTGAACCCACTTTTTCTGGTTATTAAAACTAAATAAATAAAATATTCCATCAACCTCAGAGCATTCCTTGCCATTATTTTTGGAACCTTGTGAGTTAAAGGCACCCTGGCAACCTCAATTAAACCTTTATAAGCCCTATTGAAATCTAGTCAGATTTTAATCCTCCTTAATACGGATTTCAGTTCTGTGCTGAACTGAACAATAAACTGTGAATTACTTATTCATTAAAGCTGGTACTTCATCTCTGTTAATATACTGGTAAGGTCAGTGTGGCACAGTTATTTAACTCTGTTGCAGATGCCAAATAGTACCATACTTAAACTGTAACTACTGATTTACCAAAGTGTGATGCATATAATCCCAATCCTTGTTTATAAATTAAGAGAGTTTCCATGGGATGTTTCTAATGGTATAAGAGACTAGGAGTGTGAAGTGCAGGTAATAAGATGTTTTATTATTATAAATCAATCAGTTGAGTGAGCTAAAGTAGCTTTTTGTTTGTTTTTTTTCAGAGCTACATGAAGCCCCCCCCCCCCAGCTGTGAAGCAGAATGCTCCAGTCCTAATGTTCCTGCTTGAGAGACCACTGTGTGCAGGGGAACAGGCCCAGTGACTGTGAGCTGATTGACTGAAATCACTAGAATAACTTTTAAAAGTAGTCAACTGCTCTTATATGAAACATTTTTTATTTTTCCTTTTGCTAATTATTTTGCATATAATTATTCATCGATTAAAAAAACAAGAGTATTACAATAACAAATCTGTAGGATAAATTTAATGTATACATCATCATAAATACATTAATATCAATGTATACAGTACCAAATAAGCAAAAAAGAGTTTAGGTGAGTAAACAAAGAGGAAAGGTAAGGGATAGCTAAATATCAGTACTATCAGATCAGTTAATAATCTGCAGCGATTATAATAATCATAACAATTCTTTTGATGCTATTTTAATAGTCATTATCTTCAATATTAAATATTTATTTTTCAGTTTAGATGATGTCCAAGAGTATATTCAGTCATTTGTAAATTAGATGTATGAACAGACTCTCTAGTCTACTCTGCCACTATCATTTTCCAGCAGCAACAGATGCCCAGGTTACCAGTTTCTGATGTAAAGAGATTAATTTCATTAGGAAATAAGGCAGATACCAGTCAATACCCAGGAGAATTTTTGAGATTTTGTTAGCTATAGATTTCCACCAATATTATTTTTGGGCATACCCACAAGCTATGTAATAATTTAACACATCCGTGCCAACAAAGGTTGTTACTTTTACATTTCATGGCATACATGTTGGTTAGGGTCAGATAAGCTCTGGCCAAAATTTTTGCTCGCACTGATTTGTTCCTTGAAACATATGTTTTATTTGACATAACCCAACATATAGTTCATTGTTGTTCCCGATACTGTTACTCCTAATTCTTGCTGTTATTATTTCAAGGCAACAGGCTTTCTTATTCTTATTGATAAGATTTTAAACAGTTTAAATAGAAACCAGTTAAAGATGTTTTGTTCATTTTATCTATTGTACTTTTGATTACTGAGTGCTCAAGAGTTAGTGCATCTTTATTCTATAACAGCAGAACTTCCTTAAAACAGCATTCTATAGTGAATCATCCCATAAAGTGTAATCGCAAATATTTACTTTCAAATTTTGTTTTTAACTTTTTGTAGGTTAGACAATTATCATAAGCAATAAAATCTATCAATTTATTGATTATAATGAATAAAGCTTCTGTTGAAACCTAGTTGATTCTTTATACATTAATAGGTTTTTGTTTGTGCCCCAGTGTTCCATCACCCATGGGTAATCCTTTTTACCAAAAACGTTTAACCATCTTTTATTGCTACTCTCATTTGTTTCATATATTCATTTGTTCTTTGCGTTGCTTTTTAAAGTTAGGAAATAACTGCAGCCAAACTTAGCTCAGTTTTATTATCTTTCTCTAATACTGCCCGTAGGTACTTGCCCTCTTTTGATTGCGCTGTAATAAAATAAAAAGCCAATCTCAATGCTGTTTTAACCAAGTTTGTTGAGACATAATTCCACTGATCCAGGCACATCCAACCACACAAACCTCCTTCATATGTACATTGTCTCCCATACAATTCTGGACTTCCCGTCCGACCACAAAAACTTGCTGATTGCCCTTTTAATTTTGTAGAACCAATCTTTCTCCCATGTCCCCATAACTGGATTTATTTGAAATATTATCCTTGGTATAATCATTTTCACTAATTCTATAACTCCCCACAAAGACATAGTGTTTTTTCCCAGTTATTGAAATCACTGACAATTTTATTTATGCAAGATAAGGTATGATATCCAGGGTTACCCAGAGCCTGTAGCTATAAGGTGGTGGTTGTGGTGATCAGGGCCAAAGGCGTATTATTCCTTGGGTCTCCTATATACACTGTACATGTACATAATTAGTTTTAAGTAAGGTTTAGAGTACTGGTATCAAACCAAGAGTAGTAGTGCCAGAAAGGATGGTGGCAAAAGGCAAGTTTGGAGGATTTTATGAAAAATTAGACTGATGGCTACAAATACAGTGCAGTGGTAAAAAACATTTTTGTAAAGTGTTGGTAAAAAAATATAGGGAGGAGGTAAAACATATAATGCAATGGTAAAACAAAATATAGGGTGGTGACCCACTGGGCTAAACTGATGAATGGGGAACACTGATATCTTTTAGTAATCAGCACATTGTCTGAACTTAAAATAACCCCTAAATATTTCATATTTTAGTATACTGAAATCCCTACATTTGTGTCTCTGTTTACAGGCCTGTAAGAGTTCCTTGGCACTGCCACTAACTTTTTCTTATTAACTGTAAAACCAGATATAGAAGAGTAGTCTTCTGCCTCATCCATCAAGATCAATAATGAATAAATGGGATTTTTTGTAATAACTAAAATGTAATTGGTTAAGTAGTTTAACTTTACTTCTCATCTCACTATATACATACCATTAATGGGGACTGTATTATCCTTTTTCCCCAGAAAGAGCTTCTTGGTTAATATAAAAAGATGGTGGCAAAGGGCACCCTTGCCTAACTCTGTTACCCAATTTCAACAGGGAAATACAGTTCCAGTTTATCCAAAAAAAAACAACTTATGATTTATATCGTTATATAAATGATAGTTAAATTTAAAAAAAAAAAAGTCCCCACCAATTTAATGTTTTGCATAAATACATCCACTGAACTAGATACATAGGCCTTACTTTCATCCAAGGCAAAGGCCAGTATTTTTCATCTTTCATTTTTCACTAGTTCCACTAGTGCTTAAGCTTTCACCAGGCCTTACTGAATTGTTCTTCCTTTTATAAAACACATCTGGTCTGGCTGGATGACAGAGAAGACTGAATGTGAAAAACTGTTTGCCACTACTTTTGGTATGACTATAGTCAGTGTTAAAAAAAAAAAAAAAAAAAAAAAATGGTGACTGCCCTGTAGTTTTCTGATAATAAAGGATATTTTACCTTTTTATTTTATCCACCTTTCCCAGCATTTAATTCCCCCCCCCCTTTTCCCATGCAGCAGGACAGTTTTATTTACAATTAAACAGCAAAAATTATGATCACGGTCTACACTCGAATATGAAATGTCACCGTGTAATGCACTGCAAACTTTTTTGGTTGAATAAATTCTTTGTCTTAAAATGAACTGGTGAAACAACTTTCAATAAAATACTACTACTACAAAAAAAAAAAAAAAAAAAAAAAAAAAAAAACAGGATTGTTGTCATATTTAGAAATTAGTACCACATCTGCATCTGAAAGAGCCTTTGGAGATATCATCCTGTCTGCCATCTCCCAGGCCAACTGTGTTAATCGTGGTATGCTGTTTTCTTGAAAGACCTGTGGCCATTAGATACCTACCCTGCTATAAAAAAAGCTGAGGCCCCTTCCTGCGCTGAAGAACCAACAACGCACTGACCCCAGCCCTGCACAGGTGAAGCGGATTACACCTTCAGCCTTTCATTGTACCATACAACTTGGTCTTGCATACAACTAGCAGAAGAAAGATTTACTTCCAGCCTTTGCAGTACCACATGAGCAACTCACGGTGCTATCTTTATCCGCCCCTTTACTACACCTCCCCCCACCTTTGATGGGGCCTCCCTCACACTTACATACTTGTCTTGTCACACTGCATGGGACTCTCTTTGATCCTCAAAACAGTATGTGCACTAACCAGTTTCCTTTTCTCCGTATAGAAGTTATTACTACTGAATGTCATTGCTCAGGAATGTTCCCTACACAGAATATATTATCCTCCTATATAAAGACATTGGTGACCTGTTGGTAAGATTAGAATGCTAGGATTTTTACAGTATTACAACTGTTCATTAGGATCTAATTAGATTATTATGCATGTACCTTCCCTCAAAATGTTAGTATTCTGATGTGTAGGTATGAGTATCCAATGCGAATAATTTAATAAAAATAAACTTTTACGGAAAAAAAGAAAGACCTGCTAAAATTCTGAAATGAAACTGCCCTTCAATGAGTTTTACTGGTTACATTTTATTTTTTGTGTTGCTTAACTACACTGTAATTATAGCGCAACTACACTAACTGCATTGCAACTGCAATGTAGTTGCATGTAACTACAGTATAATTTCATTGTTGCATGCAATTAATGATTAGTAACACTGAAACTGACACAAAATAAAGTGTGACCATTTTACTTTCTGGAAGGTCCTTTATTGCTTGACCAATGGTTTCTTCAGATATACCTAAACAGTGATCTGAAAATTTATGGGCAGAGAGTTTTTCTAAATTCTTTTGAATATTTTCTTCAGGAACATTCTTATTATTTGGTATATGAAGGTAAAATATTTCAAAAATTCAGCTCCAGTTAAAACAGGATTATAATGTCACCATCCTTGTTCTTAATCTGGAGTATAATAGGTTTGTTACTTTGTTTCTTGATCATATGGACTATTAACTTCCCCGATTTGTCACCTTAATAGTAATGGGATGTTTTTAATTCCCTAGCATTTTCAACTTCTTTAATAATCTTTTGTGCTCCCATTAGACAATACAAGTTTTATCACCTTCGTTTTCTTATCCAATACTTATATTTCTATATCTAATTTTAAAAAGTGTCTGCATATTAATTTTGCTTGTCTTAATTTCAAAGCTGATTATACAACCCCTTACTATTGCTTTGAAAGCATTCCAAAAATAAGTTACCGTTTTACTAGGATCATAATTATGTACCCAATATTGTTTCAATACTTTAACTAATTCTTTCAAATTCTCCATTCTTAATAAAAAAAAAAAGAAAAAAAAAAGTTGTCCATTCTTCAATTGTAAGTCATAGTCAGCTTTTTTGTAGGGTAAAAAATCATCATAATAAACTATCAGAAATGTTGATTAGTGTTGTTACAGACTTATAGATATTAGTCACAACATCTTTGGAGATGAATATATAATCAAGCCTCAAGAACATATCGTACTGTGTTTACTTAAAAATTGTAATCATTATCACCCAAATGGTGAACTCTCCAGATATCTATAAATATTGTGTTGATCCACAAATGCCCTTATTAACTAGCCATTCTCTTCTCATCTCTGGTTTCCAGCTAAGTCCTCTCTTACTTGAGGTAAACGAGCCCACTGAAATCTCCAGTCTATAAGATATTTTGACCACCCATTTTCACAACAGGAGCTCCAATCTGTGCTAAGAAACTGTCATATTTAGTGAAGGAACCGTAGTTAGAGCCGAACAGGAATTTGATTACTAATTGGGTACTCTTCAGTAATATAACCCTTCCTTCATTAGCCTTGTATTGTTCCAAAATGTTAAAGTCCAAGGATTTATGTACCAGGACAGCGACTCCACAGTTGTGCGAGTTGCCAGGTGAATAAATAACAGGGCCAAACCAATTCCATAGATACATAGACATAGATACATAGACAGTGTCGGCAGATAAGGGCCTATGGCCCACCCAGTCTGCCCATTTGAGCTTGTAAGTTCAGTTTGTTTTCCTAGAAGTCTGTTGCCCCTTACCCCTGACCTCCAGAATTCCTTTATGTCTATCCCATGCATTCTTAAATCCCGTGATTGTTTCAGCCCCCACCACTTCCTCTGGCAGGGTGTTCCACTTGTCCACCACTCTGCTCTGTGAAGAAATTCTTTCTCATGTTTCCTCTGAATCGCCCTCCTCCAACTTCATCCCATGCCTCTAGTCCTGGAACATCTTTTTCGCTTAAAAATAGTGTTTTCCTGCACCCTGTTCCTCCCTGTAAGATACTTGTATGTCTCTATCATATCCCCTCTCTCAATCCTCTCCTCCAGGGAGTACATGTTCAGTTCCTTCAACCAATCTTCATAGGACTTGTGATGCAATCCATGCACCATCTTTGTTGCCCTCCTCTGAACCTTCTCTACCCTGTCTATGTCCTTACGTAGGTATGGTCTCCAGAACCGTACACTGTACTCCAGGTGGGGCCTCACTAGTGTCTTGTATAGCGGAATTATGACCTCCCTTTTCATGCTGGTGATGCCCCTGCCTATACATCCCAGCATCCTATTTGCTTTACTGCTGCCTTGTCACACTGTTTCCCTACCTTGAGGTCATCCGAGATAACCCCAAGATCCCTTTCCTGCTTGGTGCATGCTATATCCTCACCCCCCAACTGATATATTGTGCCAGGGTTTTTGTGCCCCATATGCATTATCTTGCACTTCTTTGCATTGAATTTCAACTGCCAAACCCTGACCATTCTTCAAGTTTCTGCAGGTCCTTCTCATTCTGTCTACACCCTGTGTGTCTACTCTGTTACAGAGCTTTGTGTCATCAGCGAACCGTGAAATTCTGCCTTCTAGGTCCCGCCATGTCACTGATGAAGATGTTGAATAGAATCGGTCCCAGCACTGATCCCTGTGGTACCTCACTGGTCACTCTTCCTCTGTGGAGTGACAGCCATTTACCACCACCCTCTGTGTCCTGCCACCCAGCCAGTTACCTACCCACCACACTACTGTCCTGCCCACCCATATTCCCCAGTTTGTGTAATAGTCTTCTATGGCACAGTGTCAAAGGCCTTGCTGAAGTCCAGATAGGCCATGTCCACTGCCCTCCCTGATCCACCTCCCTAGTCACCCAGTCAAAAATTCAATGAGGTTGGTCTGACATGATCTCCCCTGGTGAAACCATGCTGTCTTGGGTCCTGTAGTCCATTGACAACCAGATGTTCCACCAATCTCTCCTTCAGTAGTGCTTCCATGATCTTCCCCACTACCGAGGTGAGGCTGACTGGTCTGTAGTTCCCTGCTTCCTCTTTGTTCCCACTTTTGTATAAGGGGACTACATTCCATTTTAGTTTCTTTATTTTGTTATCAGCTAGACATATTTCTTGAAGTGTCAAAAGTTTTTTTGTTACATTTTTTGCTGCGAAACTGAATACCCTTGTTCTCGTTATTGGAGAATTGATCACACTGATGTTTCAGTACACTATTTTACAATTCAAGCATTTGTTAACCATTTATATTAGTTTGAACTGTTTTTAAATCACCATAGTTTTGTTTTCTTCTTTTACGTCCCTAGTATGTTTTTTCAAATTTCCCTCCCACTTAGTCTCTCACCCCAAAACTCACCAGTGGGGAAAAAAAAAAAAATTACAAACTCCATTATTCCAATCTTTAAATCTAAACCCCTGCATGTAAAATAAATGTATGGCATCTTAATCTTCTCTACTTTTAACATAATCCTCAACCCAAATTACACCTTCTGCTCAAACCTTCAAGCACTATTTATTTTATTTTCCTGATGGAGGGAGACTCCCCCCCATGTCAACTGTTTGCATCACAGGATAAAAATGAAAAGATAAGAAACCTCCAGTGAAATCTTCCATTGCTTTAAGTACATTTCTTAGTAATTATAACATTTGTCTAACCCATTTAAGCAGCAGGATCTGTGAGTAACTATATAAAATACATACTGCTATTTTCTAATATAATTTCCCACCCATTCTTCTCTTTAGATTAAATTAACTTTCTTCCTGGTACCCAGAATGAACTGTCCGTTTTCCTCAAAATGATCAAAGGATGGAGGAATGTTTTAAACTACGTACAGCCTTTGATAAAGGAACTGGAGTTCCGAAACACATCAGGCAGGAGCTGCCTGATTGTTTATTTTATGTATTAATAAAATGTATTAAACTAACTTCAAGAGCCTGGAGTGTCTTGCTGTATCAGGTGGCGAGTGCTCGACTTTCTGTGAGATATACAGCATCCATTTCCAGACAAACGGTGTTAAGTACAAAGCAGTAGGACCCGATTCTAGCAATTGCATTTTCCCCTGACAGATACTGCTACTTCAAATACAAGTTTAGCTTAAATCAGGGTTCGAAATTCACCGCTATTTGATGTTCCATGTATACCACAAAATTATACATGGTACACCAACTAATGCCCTCTGGTAACCCACAGTGTATACTAGTTTATGATCCTAGTTTGGCTGCCTGCCATTATAGTAGGTTTCACTTCCACTGTGCAAAAATCCTGGCAAGTACTACTGGTGCTTCCACTCCCTATCCCCCAAGCACTATTACATATGCCTAGTGAAGTGCCCCCCCCCCCAAAAAAAAGAGCTGTAAATCTGTAAATCATGGAAAACTGACCACTGCACACAGCTCTTACACACTGTTGGCACCATGCTGCAGTCTGCATATGTGCCGGAACGGGTGGGCACTATGGCCACGGCCCTACCATTGTCATATGTGGCCCTATCAGTTTTTGCAATCATATTAATGTATTTAATAGTGGAGAATTTACCTCTTACATCTTTGACCCTACCACTTTTCAAACCATTCAGGCACCAATGGCAGTCTGCAGCAGTTGTGGAGGAATCTGTTTCATGCCACCATTATTCACCACTGCAACATTTCGGTTGGCTCAGTTGACTGCCAAGCACATTAACCCACAAAAAAAAAAAAAAAAGTTATTGGGAGGGACACTGCAGAGGGAAAAGAAATCTTCAAGGAGGAATGAATGGTCTCCATCTGCAGTTTCAGCCTGTAAGGATGGGTAAGGCAACCTGAAGGGATACTGTCAACCCCCTTTGGTCTCAAAGTGTCTAATTTAAAAAACATGTTACGACTGGTCACACTCTGTAAAAACTGTAGATTTTGCCTGTAGTCCGAGTCTGACTCTTATCTTTTTAGAAGTGAGATAACAGGCTGCCCAAGGCCACCACAGTGCTCTTGCCACTCAAAAACATGTTTGTTTACAGTTCTTGATCAACTCCCGCTGCATCTCTCCTTGGAACTGGGACTTGGTACACACTAACACAAGCTACCCATTAATGATGCAATAGGAGGAGAGGAAACTATCGCTTAATGAGTGGCTACACTGTT
This sequence comes from Neoceratodus forsteri, assembly GCA_016271365.2. NCBI lineage: Eukaryota > Metazoa > Chordata > Ceratodontiformes > Ceratodontidae > Neoceratodus > Neoceratodus forsteri. The sequence goes on from CM028131.1 coordinate 1,108,699,399, forward strand.
TGGGAGTGTTTCTAATGTTCAGGAAGTATGGTGTGCAATAAATGTAGATCACTGATTTGAAACAAAATGTGGTTGGCTATAAACCACACCATTAGCATACATTTCAGTTCTACAAAGAATGGAAGCAAATAAAATAAACAGCAGCATCAATGCATTTTATAGAAGAAGGTCAGCAATCGTAAAATGGGGGTTTCACCTAGAAATAATATTGATGTAAAAAAGGCCAACAGTGACCCCTTAGTCTGTTGTGATTAAAATATTTAGAGGGCTCAGTGTTTTGCAAGAGTTGCTGCTTTAGGATAAGGCAACTGAGGCAATGTTGACTGCATATAAAAAAAAACCCTGAAATTATGGAATATTTAACAGTGCTTTGCAGTAACTGTACAACCTGTGGGGAAGAGAGAATATAAAAAACTGACATACAAAACAAATGGAATATCAAAACCTGTAACCTGGTATTCCATGAATTGCAAATTTCTCTTTAATTTCTAGCCCATAAGTATGCTTTCTGAATTCAAACCAGCAACAGGTCTATTTCCATATAATCTCCATTAACTACTATCCTTTAGATTAAACCAAAACATTTGGAGTTAATAAGCAGAGAAACTAGAAAGTCCCACACAATAGTTCCTTTATTAGTTTTCGTCTGTATCCAACTATCCGTAAAAGAACTGTGAAAGTCTTCTATTTAGAACATCTGATGCTTTTTTCGGTATTCTAAATCAGAACTTGATCACAGAGTATTACTCTTAACCTGGCTGGGAAGATCACAGAAGATCTCCGTTTGTGATTCCACAACAATTTCCTGAGCAAATCAATACAGTTGCCTTTCCCTTACAAATTTAATGAGGTAACTGTTGTATGTAGTTATATTACAAACATACAAATGTTGCCAGCAGAATAAGGCCTAACAGTCCACAAAGTGTACACATATTGTAGAGTCCTAGGCAGCAGCTAAGGACCCCCCCCCAATCGATACCCCTCCTTTCTGGCCATTCCCCTGTTGACCCTGGCCTTACATTTTACCTGTCCCATCCTGTTTTGAAGCCTTCCACTGTTTCTTGTGATACAACTTAATCAGGGAGCCCATTCCACCATGCCACTACCCTCTCTATGAAGAAATGCCTCCTGAATCCCCTCCTGAGCCCCCTCCCCATCTTAAGGCAATGCCCCCTCATGGTTTTATTTCCACAGAGTCTTATTCCTCATTTTGAAAGTGAGAGGAGTGAAATAATATTCAGGTGCGTACAAATGTCTGGATAGAGTGGAGTGAGGAATACATTTTTTTAAATAATGCAGTTTCCTTCTAGCTAAGAACTGATCAGGTGCCAACAATGCTCTAGCTAATATTGCAGGTAGGAGTAATTTACTCACCAGTTTTATAATATAGTGAGTAAAACAAAATTGAGATGCATACGAGTGCTGAAGCACTATGCTATGAAGTGTGCAGCATGTACAAATGTGGAGTGAGTATTGGTACTCATTAAAAAAACGTTTCTGAAGAGTATTTCCTGAAATGAGGTGTGTAAAATAGGTTGGTACTCATCTTATTTAGAGCCCTGTCCTCTGGTTCCTGGCTCCAATGTGCATGACCTTACACTTCTTTTTATTAAAGCCAATTTGCCATGTTCCGGACCACCTCTTGAGCTTGATCAGATCTTCTTTTACATCCTGTATCCCTTTAGCTGTATCCACCCTCCCACAGAGTTTGGTGTAATCTGCAAACCAGCAAATCTTGCCCTTTATGCCCTCTCCCATGTCAGTGATGAAGACACTGAACAGTACCAGCCCAAGCACAGAGCCTGCTGGTAACATCCCGAGATCCTGAGGATGCACACACGCGCGTGCGCGCACACACACACACACACACACACACACACACACACACACACCACCCTCTGGGTCCTGTCTTTCAGTCCGCTAGCTACTCATCCAGCAAGTTTATCACCCACCCTAGGTCCCCCAGCTTTCTGATCAATTTCTTGTTCATTTTGTTTTTGTTAACCGGGTGAGGTGCACTAGCCAAAATAAATGACTATTTCCAGGCACGACCCAGGAGGTTACAAAGTAGTGGTACACAATACATGACAAAAGCCATAAAACAATACAAAGACAAAATGTTCAGCAACCTGTGTATGTCATAATACAATAGGCAAATTAAGTAGAAATACAGAACTAGTAAAAACTTAGCAACACACAAGATAAATGCACATATAAGCTAGATGTTGTACAAGATTAGTGCCATCACAAAGAGAGGCAGAGGCAAGGTTTGGCATACATATCAAACTGTACAGTGTAAGAATATAGTGAATATAAAGTGGGTGAAGTAGTTACAAGATGAGTGCATAGTGCAACTTTTACAGGGTAGGTAAGACTGTTACAACCAGGAGAGTCACATGGTCCCCAGGTAGAGTTTGGAGAAGGATAGCCGAGATAAGGAGGAGATTAGCAAGAAAGGCTAGATGCAGACAAGAAGGGCAAGGGAGCGCGATGTGCAGGGGGTGGAGAAGAGTTTGAAGGTAGGAAGGAGGGGAAATAAGAGTATGTAGTTGAGGATGCAGGGTTAATTAGGGGGACAATACCTTAGCATGACAGGATATTCAGGGGGATTGAAACATTTGCATCGCACACCAGTGGTGAGGAGGGAATGAAGCTTCTTTTTAAATAGAGTGTGAGCAGGTGACAGCCATAGTTCAAGAGGAAGAGCATTCCAATATTTTGGGGCAGCAAGAGAGAAAGTACAGGTACCCTTGGTTGTTCTGCACCTTGGTATGTGGAACAATACATGTTCACCTGATCCGAGGTCATAGGAGGAGGATGGGGGAAGAGCAAGGCGGCAAACGAAACAGAGGTATTAGATCTCATAATGCTGTCTGTAATACAGCCAAGGGCAAGATTCCTGTGGACAGAAGGGGAGGCCAGTTAAGGTCAGTGTATAGTTGACAGTGGTGTTTGAGCCAAGAGGATGCAGAAGCACAGCGACAGATATTATTGTAAGTTGTATCCCACTTGTGTTGAGAAGTCTTGGATGCATTAATGTAGGTAGCTGCACCATAGGTGAGAGATGGAAAGAGGTTGCCTCTGTGACACAGAGTCAAAGGCCTTACTGAAGTCCAAGTACAAGATATCAATCGCTTGGCCCTTGTCTACTGTTTTAGTGACCAAGTCAAAAGAAATCAAATCAGGTTCATTTGGGAGGACCAATATTGGATCCTTGAAGCACAGTTTCTTTTTTTAGACTGCAGATATGATCAATTCCTTATCCCCACTTCTCAGAAGTTGCACTATAACTTTTGACTAATTAGAAGACTTTATACTCAGATATACTCGGTTTGATGTGTGGAACAGCACTCAACGTGTAGGCTGACATATCTAGTTCTGTTCATCTACCTACCTTGTGACCTCACTCACTACAGTATCACAAATGACCAAGAGGTACCAATCACCAGCTACCAGACATGTCACCTGTGATGCCACAATAAGTGAGATCACAATGCTCATAAGGTATGAAGGGCTTAAAACTAGATATGTCAACCTGAAGTTAAATTACTGCTCTTCACATCTTACCTAAAAAGATCAGACAGAAAACTGAGTAAATCAAAAAAAAAAAAAAAAACACAATACTTCAGAAATGAAAAGTAACAACGGATTACTTTTAAAAAATGTAAATTTTCTGCCCACTATTTTTGGTGATACTAGTTAAACAATATACCTTCTACGTACAACAAGTATGACAAATTACTTCTTACCATATAATGTTCCCACTTGTTTACACTCCTAAAGCATCTAATGAAATTGTGCAAGAGGACAAAATGTCGTTGAGCAGTCAAAGATTGGTGGTTATAGTTTCCACATGTGCCAAAAGTAGTTTAACTTGTTTTGTGTGTGTGTTTATTGCTTTTAAGTAAGACAGACACTTATTTCCTCATACAGCACCATAATAAGTACATACATCTTATTCCAAAAGTTGATACACTCATCTCCTGTAATCTGTAACAGCAGGAGCAGGAGGTACCCAAATTTTAAACATAAACTTGTTAAATTACTTTAAATAAGTTAGAACACTACACCGTTGTACAAAATACAATTGTTCAACAAGGGGGAATTCAATTGCAATGATAATTTCTTAAGACTGGCCTTCTCTTTTGTACTTTTGCTTTATTGATCACCTGAATGCTCCCAACCTCCGAATACATGATTAACCCGTTAGGGTACACCATCAAACACCAATTCTGGCCCTCTTAAATAAAAAAAGTGGAATATGTTGCTGCCTTAAACACAGAATTTACCTTGATTTTAAAACCAATTAATCCATTACACTGTACATCTGTCGAATAATCAGAACTTCTGATTCAGATGCAACTTCCATTCTGATGCCAGCTAAGGCAGTGGAGGTGGGATCAAAGTCAGATCATGAGTTCCAATTCCGCATTTAACTGCACATTAGCCCTCCTCCCCCACCTCTCAAACTAGAAGGTGCCTTTTAGCATGTCAGAAAATAGCTGTCCCCTTCCCTTCCATGCTCCCTTACTTTAATCTGCTGGTCTGCTGTGCTGGGGTTCCCACCCCGAGAGTGTGGTGGTGATGCTGCTGTCTGCTCTGACTAGATTCTTAGGTCAATCTGGCTTGCATCACAGAGACCTGACTAGGTGATGATGCAGGCCTGATGGTGGAAGCAGCTACTGTCCCATCCAGGTTCTCCATGGTTCACTGCCCAAAGATTGCGGAGGGGGGGTGGCCATGTCTTAGATCTGGACTGAACCTGGTGGTGCACCCAGTGGGAGATATTGCATTGTTCGACTGTGTAGCCATGCATAGAGGATCTAGGTGCAGGTTGCAGGATCCTCCTTGTATACTGGCCTCCAGGGCACGAGGGGAGTTCCTTTAGAAATCGCGTATTTCATCACCGACAGGATGTTGGAATCCCCCAGATGGTTAATTCTAGGTGATTTCAATGCCTGGGTCTGTGATAAATTCTTGCAGTTTGAATAAGATTTCCTCCGGGTGGTGGAGTACCTGGACCTCGTACAAGTGGTTACTTCGGCAACCCACCAACACAGCCATACCTTGGACTTGGTATTTTCACTGGGGCTTGAGGTTGAAGGCCTTGAGATTTAGCTGGTCGGATCACTGCGCTGCCAGATTCTTTTTCAATGCACCCCCTTATAGTCCACCCCTGTGGAAATGGTCCACTCCTGCCTTCTGAGAAGGCTTCAGCCAGAAGGACTGCAGGTGGTACCAGACATCTTGAGTATAATGGAGGCAAGTGACATGGTTCAGAGGGGACTGCGGCAGCCTGTAACAGCAGGGATTTAGTTAACTCTAAAAACTGATTAGCGTTTTGCTCATAAAATTGCTAAATCTTTGTGAAAATGCATAGCTCTTGCCTTACTGTGTTAAACACAGCACTTCTAGAAAATCTATATAAATACTTTCTGTATAGTTAGTATAGTCCCAAGAAAAAAACTGCTAATCAATTATTTAAAACCCTGAACAGGACTGTTACAGAAGCCTTCACCCAGGTGGCACCTACTTATGTACATCCCCTTATATCATGGTGTTAATCACTGTGATACAAGGGTGAGCTTACAGAGATGAAGGCAAGTGAATGGAGGTTGAAACACTGTTGGGACCAGGAGGGCAGACTGCCCGTTGGTATTCACCATAGTGAATACTCAAAGCCAATCAACCAGAAGGAAGGTTTTCTGTCTAGGGAGATTGCGGCCAGGAGGAAATCGACCAGCTCTGCTCATTCAAACTGTAGACAGATTTCTCCATCCATCCTGCATAAAGTCTGGGAGAGTGTTTCCACTGCAAAATGCAAGGAGTTTGCCCAATTCTTCTTGGATGGTGTGTGTCCTCTATTCGGGCTGGGATCTCCCCATGTGGGCTGTGGCAACCCAGCAGTACTGAGCCATCACACCATAGACGTACTCGGGCTTTGTGTGTGGGGGGCAGTTTAGACCAGTGAGAACTGATGAGGTGAGTGAGGTGATCTTGGAACTGCAACCGACATTCTGTGAACTGGATCCAGGACTGACAAAGCTACTGGTGAGCTGTATTGGGCATCTGGACCTGGTGTGTGCAGGATTATTTGGGGGTCCTTATCAAAGGGGGAGGGTTCCCAGCTGTACATAAAGACAGACTGGTGAGATCTCTTCTGAAAAAGCCATCTTTAGACCCGGATATCCTGGCGAATCACCAACTGGTCTCTAAGCTGTCCTTTTTGGGCAACACTATTGAGAAGGTGGTTGTGTTGCAGTTTGAGGCACACCTTACAGCCTTTGATATTTTTCAGTTTCTCCAGTCTGGCTTTAGGTACAAGCACAGAGCTGAGACCAGACTGGTCAGGGTGCACAATGACCTATTTAGGGCAAGAGATAGAGGTGAATGGTCAATGATCATTCTCTTCGATCTTTCATCAGTGTTAGACACTGTAGACCGTGGGCTGTTGCTCGATAGGAATACATAAGACTCACTGGAAAGGTCATTTGCTGGTTTGAGTCCTACCTCAAGGACAGGAAACATGACTGTATTGGGAAATTTCTCTTCACTCTCAGTGTTACTGCCTTATGATGTTTCCCAGGGTTCTGTCCTCTCGCCCATGTTGTTTGTAGTGCACAGGCTGCTCCTAGGAGAGATTATTAGTACACACTGGAGTTTCACTGCTATGCAGAGGATACCCAGTTGCACTTGTCATTTGCATCTAGGATGCAGGATGTGATGTGTGACAGGGCTGAATAAGACTCTATCCCAGTTGTTATGGAGAGTCTGAATGCAGGGAGCTGTTCTGTTCTTTCCTTTCCTGTCTCTTGTCTGTCTGGTCGTGCAACCATACTTTCCTGTGAGACCTAGAATTTGATCACCCCAACAGTCTGCAATTCTTTGCCTCTCACCGACTCTCTACTCTCACTTGCTGTTCTGTCTTTTCCTCTCTTTCATATCTGCTGGTATAAAAATATATGCAAATCATTATGTGGACATGTAACGGATACCGGGATCCCTTTGTTTAGAAATTATAGTGTGTTAATTTTTGAAATGTACATAATTGTGGTTTGAGATGACCGAAAAAAACTATTGAAAAATCAAGAGATTGCCTTAGTGCAATTTTTAAGCCTTCTGCAGAAGAGCTGTGGAAAAGAGGCCTCAGCTCAGGCACACTGTGTTCCTGCCAGCACCTGCCTGAAGCATGCAAGAACACTCTGGAAGTTGCTCGTTAAGAATGGGGGGTTGGAAGGACTTATAAGACAGAGCTGCAATTGCTTGCAAGATGGACACACAGAGACTGAAGGAAAACTCTGATGGATCTTCATGATTTTATTCTGCCTTTGTAAACAGCTGTACAGAACAAATTTATTTTATATATATATATATATATATATATATATATATATATATATATATATATATATTTTTTTTTTTTTGTTACTTCTGGTACAAATAAAATACTTTTTGTGAATTCTACAACTGCTCCTGGTTTTTCCTATTCTTCCAGATCTGTGCCTCAACGACATGGTGGAAGTATTTAATAAATACATGGCCAAAAGCCAGGGCTAGATATCCTTGAGCTGGTGGAGGCTCAGCCCAGAGAAGATTGAGGTACTGATTGTTGAGCCAGGTCATGGGGGAGAGTGGCAGCTGCCAAGAGTGAAACAGGGCTGAAGCATGGATCTTCTTGGCTTATGGCTGTCACAAAGGTTTAAAATCTGGGGGTCATTCTGGATGAGGGGCTGACACTTGAGGCTCACATGTCAGCAGCAATTTGGAAAAATTTTTACTGTTTGAGGAACATCACCCAGATAAGATCCTTTATCTCCCCAGACCTGGTGACACCGGTGCATGTGTTGGCTCAATTACTGCAATGCGTTGTACTTTGGGGCCAATGGGGGTACACTGCAACACCTGCAGCTGGTGCAGAACAAGGCAGCTAGGGTGCTGAATGGCATTTCAAGGACATGTCATATCTCCATGACACTATATGAACTGCACTGGCTGCTGGTTAAGTGGCATATATCTCCATTTAAAGTTGGTTTACTAACTTATAAGGCCCTACATGGGTTGGGTCCTGCCTTCCTGCTGATCTCTTGCACCTGCTCCGCTCCACTGAGGTGAGCCTCCTGGTGATACTGAGGGCAAGGTCGAAAACATCAGGAGACTGGGCTTTTGAGGTAGCTGGCCCGGTTTTGTGGAACTTACTCCCAAGGGCCATTAGAGAGGGCCCCTTAGTGGAGGCCTTCAAGAAAGGTCTGAAGACCCATCTGTTTGCCCAGGTTTTTGAGGAATGATCCTATACCTATTTCTGTCATCTTAGCAAAAAAGTGTTAACTGTTTTATACTGCCTACTGAATTGAGTTTACTTATTTATGTACCATACTTTCATTCTGACTTTATGTAAAGCACCCTGGGCCTCCGGTGTAGGGTGCCCTAAAATAAAAATTACCACTACTACAACTAATTGGACCTAAAAGACAGCATGCATCCAGTTTAGGAAGAACTTCCTATTTCTTCTAATTCGATGTTGCTGTCTAAAGCGTTTCACAAACAAATAAAAACCGGAAAAAAAAAACATTTTATACTGTACCAGTAACTCCCGATCAAACTCTCAGCAGAGCACCTGGCTGAATAAATAATGGTCTGGTACTGCTATCCACATCTTCCCACCACTCCCAAGTCTTGATCACACTCTGCACACAGTCCAGCAGCCCACGGTCATCCTTGAGTGATCTGGGCGTAGAGGAGGCAGGTAGCCAACTTAAAGGAAACCCAGGGTAGCAGCCAGATGCCTCACTCAGTACAGCATCCGATACAGTGGCTGCTACCCAGTGTTTTCTTTAGGTCAGCCACCTCCTCTACCTAGCACTGTGTTTTTATTTTTTTATTTACTGGACCATGTCAAGAGGTCTTAAAACACAGAATTCTGTGTTTGAAGGAGAACTGTGTTGAGTCTGCATGCATCTATCTGGACTGCAGGATGAGGTAGCCAGACTCAGAGCGGAAATAAACAGGGTCAGAAGTACCATCACTCCTATCCAGGGACCACCCAGTCCAATGCAACTGCCTCAAAGGATGCCGAGAACGAGGAGCACTTGGATGACAGTGGGCTCAGGGAGGGTTAGAGCAGTCAGGCAGAGGCACATCCCAGATCCTATTCCACTCAAGAACTCATATGCCACACTGGCAAACGAGGACAACCAAATACAGGTACCCAGAGACGTGGAAGGAAAGGATGTGTAGGTTAGCCAAGGAGGTGACCTCAGCGGGGAAAGCAGTGGACCCCAGAGGAGGAGGAGGAGGAGGAAGCGAATCCTGGTGGGGGACTCCATCATAAGAGGGATCCAGCTAGGAACACAGGAGGGGGAGGACAGGGAAGTGAGGTGCCTACCAGGTGCCACAGCATGGAGGGATGGAAGGAAGATCCTGGGGATCACTGGGAAGGCAAGACAGGAGGGTGAGCTGGATGTCATTATCCACCTAGGTACTAATGACCTGGCAAAGGGGAGCCAAAGGAAGTTCAGGAAAAGTTTAGGAAACTGGGAGGGTCTCAAGCAAGTAGCTACTTCTGTCACTTTCTCAGAAGTACTACCTGTGAGAGGAAAGGGAGAACATAGGAGTGCATGCACCCAGAACTTTAACTCATGGTTGAAGAACTGGTGCTGTGAGGAAGGGTTTGGATTAACTGGTGACTGGGGACCCACCTGGAGGGATGGAGGTTTGTTCAAGCCTGACGGCCTGCATCCATCCTGGAGGGGAATCCAAGCACTCAATGATAAGTTTAAATGCTACATTGACAAGCATTTAAACTAGCAAAGGGGGGTGGCAGGCCAGCAAGGAGGGTACCTACTTGCTCACCCCCCACAGCTAGCAGTGGAACCAGTGAACCAGAGGAGTGGCTATCTCTGCAAAGCAGTGTGCAAAAGATGGAGATTAGTGCCCAAGAGGTGGATAAGCAGAACAGGGGCAAAATTCAGCAGACTGGCAGACAGCAAGGAGAACCAGGGATAAATGACAACCAAGGAAGGTGCTGGAGTAGAACAGTGAGACAGTCAAGGGAGGTCAAATCATGGAAAGCCATGTGTGCAAATGCCAGGAGCCTTAGCAACAAGATGGAAGATCTGGAGGCTGGCTGTCATGGTGCAGTCAGACGTGGACATTGTGGCCATCACTGAAACCTGGAGCAATGATAACGACTGGGAGATGGCCATACCTGGCTACAACATATTCAGAAGAGACAGAGCAGGCAGGAAGGGAGGAGGAGTGGCACTCTATGTGAAAAATGACATAAGGGCCACAGAGATCCAGGAGGAACAAAATGGGGGGAGAGATACTGTGGGTTAAGCTGGAAAGGAAAATGGGGACAGCCATCCGCACAGGTGTGGCCTACAGACCACCAGCCCAGGAGGAAGAAACAGATAGGGAGCTGATGCTAGCCATCCAAAGGATGGCAGACAAGGGTGAGGTAGTACTGGTTGGAGACTTCAATATTCCAGACGTGGACTGGAGCATCCCAGCAGCAGCATCAACTAGGAGCAGATTTATCCTGGACTCCTTCAGGGTGCCTTCCTCAACAACTGGTCATGGAACCAACTCAGCAAAAGGCAATACTGGACCTTGTGCTCACAAACAGGGACAGTGTGATGGGGTAACAGTGGGAGCACCTGGAAACAGTCACCACCAGTCATTGTGGTTTGAAATCACAGAAAAGCAGAACCAAACCACACAAAAACACGTATCCTGGATTTTAGGGGGCAGACTTTGGGAAAATGGGAGATACTTGAAAGAGGCATTAAGGAATGGGACAGGAATCAGGGGTTGAGGAACAGTGGGAGTATTTAAAATGGGATTACAAGAACAACAGAATTATGTATTAAGCAGGTTAGCAAGAGGAAAAGGAAGAGGAGACCATTATGGTTTTCCAAAGAGGTAGCAAGGAAAGTGAAAGCCAAAAGATTGCATTCAGGCAATACAAAAGACACAGGCAGAAGGGATAGGGAGAAGTACCAGGAGAAGCAAAGTGAGGCAGGGAGGTCAGTAGGGAAGCCAAAGCTCAGACAGAACAACACATTGCAAAATCAGTGGGTAGAGGGACAAAACCTTTACAGGTACATAAGTGAAAAAAGAAAGACAAAGGGAGGATAGTGAGACTGAAGGGAAGGATGGGGGCGTGGAGGATGACAACAGTAAAGCTGACATATTGAACAGGTATTTCTGCTCAGTCTTTACTGAGGAAGAGGAGATGTAATGGGTCTGAAGGGAGTACAAGGTGAGAATGGTGCAGAAATGGACACAAGTCCCTTTACAAGAAAGGGTCCTGAAGGAACTGGAAGCAATAAGAGCTGATAAAGCAATGGGGCCAGATGGGGTGCACCCAGGGTCCTTAAAGAACTAAGAGAGGTGGTGGCTGAACTCTGGCTATCCTGTTTAGCCGATCACTGGAAACAGGGAGGTACCCAAAGACTGGAGGACAGCAGATATAGTCCCCTTATACAAAAGTGGGAACAAAGAGGAAGCAGGGAACTACAGACCAGTCAGCCTCACCTCGGTAGTGGGAAGATCATGGAAGCACTACTAAAGGAGAGATTGGTGGAACATCTGGTTGTCAATGGACTACAGGACCCAAGGCAGCATGGTTTCACCAGGGAAGTCATGTCAGACCAACCTCATTGAATTTTTGACTGGGTGACTAGGAGGTGGATCAGGGAGGGCAGTGGACATGGCCTATCTGGACTTCAGCAAGGCCTTTGACACTGTGCCACATAGAAGACTATTACACAAACTGGGGAATATGGGTGTGGCAGGACAGTAGTGTGGTGGGTAGGTAACTGGCTGGGTGGCAGGACACAGAGGGTGGTGGTAAATGGCTGTCACTCCACAGAGGGAAGAGTGACCAGTGGGGTACCACAGGGATCAGTGCTGGGACCGGTCCTATTCAACATCTTCATCAGTGACATTGCGCAGGACCTAGAAGGCAGAATTTCACTGTTTGCTGATGACACAAAGCTCTGTAACAGAGTAGACACACCAGAGTATAGACAGAATGAGAAGCGACCTGCAGAAACTTGAAGAATGGTCAGGGGTTTGGCAGTTGAAATTCAATGCAAAGAAGTGCAAGATAATGCATATGGGGCACAAAACCCTGGCACAATATATACAGTTGGGGGGTGAGGATATAGCATGCACCAAGCAGGAAAGGGTTCTGGGTTATCATCTCTGATGACCTCAAGGTAGGGAAACAGTGTGACAAGGCAGCAGGTAAAGCAAATAGGATGCTGGGATGTATAGGCAGGGCATCACCAGCAGAAAAGGGAGGTCATAATTCCGCTATACAAGACACTGTGAGGCCCCACCTGGAGTACAGTGTACAGTTCTGGAGACCATACCTACGTAAGGACATAGACAGGGTAGAGAAGGTTCAGAGGAGGGCAACAAAGATGGTGCATGGATTGCATCACAAGTCCTATGAAGACAGGTTGAAGGAACTGAACATGTACTCCTGGAGGAGAGGAGGAGAGAGGGATATGATAGAGACATACAAGTATCTTACAGGGAGGAACAGGTGCAGGAAAACACTATTTTAAGCAAAAGATGTTCCAGGACTAGCGGGCATGGGATGAAGTTGGAGGAGGACAATTCAGAGGAAACATGAGAAAGAATTTCTTCACAGAGCAGGTGGTGGACAAGTGGAACACCCTGCCAGAGGAAGTGGTGGGGGCTGAAACAATCACGGGATTTAAGAATGCATGGGATAGACATAAAGGAATTCTGGAGGTCAGAGGTAAGGGGCAACAAACTTCTAGGAAAACAAACTGAACTTACAAGCTCAAATGGGCAGACTGGGTGGGCCATAGGCCCTTACCTGCCGAAACTGTCTATGTATCTATGTATCTATGTAACCTGTAAGAAATGTTCTGCTGTAGAAGCTATTTTTAACATGCGTTCCATCTTTACTGGCATTTTAGGAAACTGTCTAGGTGTTACTTATGTATAAACTAAGCATAAGCACCATTTAGTACTGTGTGATGTAGTTTGTTATATCCTTTCTGTTTTCTTAAACCACTGACAAAATGTACCTGTGTTCTACTCTAATGGTTGAAAGGGAGATCATACAGTTCTAAATATGGTCCTTATCAGTAGTGTGCATATTAGGAACACCCAGAGAGTTTACTAAAAGGGCAATAATGATGGAACAATAATAGCATGGGAACCTACATTTAAATAATCAGCTAGTACAGGAAAATGTGATTGCTGTTCTCCTTTAAGACACTATGAAGTCTCACATTAGTTCAAAAGTGCCAAAAATCAGCTCATAAGGGGTTGATACTATCCATTCAATACCAGAGGTATCTATTTAATACAATTTTACTGCATCTTTGATTGCTACCTTGTTTGAGTGTTTTAACAAGTGTGTTTATTACCACCCCCCCAAGTCCCTCATGAACACAATATGCTACATCTCATTATGATATTTTGATGAAAAAATAAATAAAATAAATAAAAACTGCCTTGTTTGCTACACATTTTTTTTTTTTTTCCATTTAAAATCTGATGACTGGGAAAGGAACACCGAGCCGAGGCTCGTTTCCAGGTGCGACCCGGGTACAGTTTGTACAGAGAGTAGCAGTAGACTGACGAGCCAGATAGTTCAGGGTTTTAAATAACTGATTAGCAGTTTTTTTCCCTGGGGCAATACTAACTGTACAGAAAGTATTTATATAGGTTTTCTAGAAGTGCTATGTTTGTTAAACACAATGAGGCAAGTGTTATGCATTTTTACAATGTTTTAGCACTTTTATGCACAAAACGCTAATCAATTTTTAGAGTTAAATAAAACCCTGTAGTTTGTACAACATTTTACAATAATAAAATAAACTGGATCAGTGGTAAAACAGTAAAAACAATTTCAGGTAGAGAGGGAGAAGGGAGATGAGATCAGCTACTTCTTAGTGGCTGGGGTAGGTGGATCCGATTGAGAGGTGCATCAGTTGTATTTTGGGACCATTTGAACATTTAGGGCATTGCGGGGCAGGCTGGTGCTTGATGAGTCGAGTGAAAGCGGAACAGGAAGGGGGCCAGTCGAAGGCTGGGAGGGAGGTTATTCCAGAGAACGGGAGGAAGTACGAGAAGGCAGCCTGGCCAGTCAAAGGGCGAGTGAAATGGAAAGTGCGGGTGTCCCTTTGGTGGAAAGGGTAGCTTAAGGAGGAGACTGGGATGAGGAAGGAGGTGAGGTGGGGGATCCATGCCAGTATTTAGCTAAAAAGGAGGCACAGTGAATGTGACGCCTATGGGAGAGCAGAGCGTAGAGCTGGCAGTGGTGAGTGAGAGGGGGTGGGGCGGTAGCGCAGTGGCAGAAGGAATTTAGGAGTATGTGGAGTCTGGAGAGGAGGCTGGGGCTGTACCACAGACTATGTCGGCATAGTCAATCACTGGTAAGATAGTTTTACGAACCAGTCCACATCGGGTGGGGATTAGAAGGCTCTCTTTGTGGCAATAGAGGATGGTGAGTTTGGACCGGAGCTTTGTGCAGATTGCCTCAATGTGAGTGGTGAAACTGAGATGGCTGTCCAGTCAAACTCCCAGGTATTTGAAAGCTGAGACTTGCTCCAGGGGAGAATCGTCTCTGATGGTGATAGCGGGGGAGGAGGGGCTGAGAGGGAGGCCAGCTTCTGTCTTGAGCCAAAGACCATAGTGACTGTTTTTTCCTTTTGCATTTAGTGCGAGAAGGTTATCAAGGAACCAGGATTGGACTCTGTCGAAATTGTCTTGGAGAGTGGGGAGGACACTGTCGTAGGAGGGGCCCTGAGGGAAAGATGACAGTATCATCTATGTAAAGGTGCATGTTAGAGGCTAGGCAGGAAAAGGGAAGGTCGTTTACACAGAGAGAGAAGAGGAAAGGGCCAAGAATGGATCCTTGGGGGACGCCGGATAAGATGTAATGAGGAGAGGAGAGAGCGTCGCCCACTTGGACTGACTGCTGTCTTTTATGGAGGTACGAGTGGAACCAGGCGATGGCAGGCTGGGCAAGGCCGGAAGAGCAGAGTTTGCTAAGTAGAAGCGGATGGGAGACAGAGTCAAACGCTTTAGCCAAGTCAATGAAAATGGCTGCAGTGATGTGGTTTTGTCCAAGGCTGTGAGGATGGAGTCGGTTACACTTAAAAGGGTGGTGACAGTGGAGTGGTGTTTTTGGAGCGGATTGAATTGGTGAAAGGTAGTTGCTGGTAGAGAGAAAGTTGGATAGCTTGGTCAGTATGAGGGACTCATGGACTTTGCCGAGGGAGGGAGGTGAGGAGCGAGATAGGCCTATAGTTACCCAGCTGGGAGGGGTCACTGCCTTTGTGGAGAGGGATGATTTTGGCAGATTTCATCTTTACTGATGTTCTCTCAATGCAGCCTTATAAAAGATGCACTTTTTTCTTCAAAGGGTTGATTCTTCTGGTAAAACCACCACACAAACAAAACAAAGCAAACAAGTAAAAGCCTTGGAGAGCAGTTTCCTCAGAGACTGAAGCTAATCCCCACTCCTGAATTTGCCCCGGGGGTTGCGGGGTACACCATTTATGGACATACTTCAGTCCCTACCCCCCCCCGCCGCCCGTCAACACATTACTAGTAACTAACATGCTCAAGTGTCCAGAACAAGGGACCACTGCCTCTTCCACAGTGCAGCCCACATGCACTCTACTAAACTAATTGGACAGAATTTCACTTTTCGAAAGCTGAAAACCCGTGGTACACAAAGCGGATTTTTGAGTTTAGTTTTTAAACTGCTGTGTTCATACGACTGGATTTTGGGAGCGAATTTGGAGCACCAAATCAGAGCCAGGCCAGGACAAGCAGCTAAACACAAGAGTAACTCAGCCAGAGAGGACTGACGGTGGATTCTGCCATCACACTGACCTTTGCAGCTGGGCCTGGGAGCTTGCTCCAATCGTAAGTGACCCACCGTGCATGCACGAAGCTAACTCAGGCTATTCCCACAACACTTGGGTGTGTCAGAGAAGCTATGCAAGGGAGTAAACAAAGGAGACAGGGTGAAGTCCAGTCCCCCGGGACTCTGCACTGCCAACTATGGCTTCCATCTCCCTCACTCCCTCACGATCTGAACCCTGGAGAAGGAAGATAAGACCTCGTGCTGGAGGGGTGCTGCAACAACTTACAGATGAGGAAAGACCTGGAGATGAGGGATGTCAGGGTTAGGGGCTGAGAAAACTCTACAAGGGGGAAAAATGTGTTCCTCCTAAATTTGCTTTACTAATTTGGAACTAACATTGCTTACATACCTGTGGCAGAATCATACTCAATACGATGATATTGTGTCTTTGTGTGGCAGTGCACTAATATGGGTAAGCAACAGACACCCCCACCTACCCTCCCACCCAAACAGGCTTGTCATGAGGTTGACACCACCATTTTAAATAAAATATTTTGCTTTATATGAAAATAAAGACAATGATTAAAAGTTTACATTCTCATTTCTGTCCCTCCCATGTTCTAGTTTAGTGGTAAAACTGTTGGCAATTTGACTGACAACTGACAAGGAAATGCATGTTACTGGCAACCATTAACTCTAGTTTACCTTTGCAGCAACTGTTATGACCAAGTCCTTGCATTCCCCAGAAAGGCAGTATAAATATATACAGGAAGATAAATCAATACAGCATCTTCTCATCAGCACATGTTGCTTTGCAGTCACACAGTCCAAAACTGGAAACATCAGGTTTGAAAAGCTACCTTGCAACAACTTTTTTTTTTTTTTTTTTCACCTTGTGCACCACACAGCTATAAAACTGTCTTTGCTAAAATATTAATACTCATAAGCAGTGTTGGGAGTGGGACATCTGGATATTTATTTTTGGATCCCCTTCGTGTAGGTTCCTCCCTTTCATGTATTATCTATTTTACAGCCAAGCACCATCTTTCTGATCTCTGCGAGTTAAAACAAATTCAAGTATAGAGTCAGCTCTCCAAAATGAAATAATATGCTGCCCGGCAGGAGTGCACAAACCTTGGGGATTTGGTAATAACCAGAATAGCCTGGGAACCATAATGCACCCAAAACTGGCGATGAGAACTGGAATAGTTCCAGAACTAGAAAGCCAGTACCGGCATGCAGAATTATTTCTGAAATACACCTGGAACGTGATAACCAGGGATGGCACCAATGCATGTAGAGAGATTCAGGAATTGTGCATTTAATAACCTTAGCAAAATAGCAAGAGGAGAACATGTAGTAGTGTGGACAAGGCACTAAACGCCTTTGTAAAAACAGACACACATATAGGACTCTTTGATGTACCATACAAGAACATAACATGTAAAACACAAAGGTCCTCAACTTGAGAAATCCAGGCGGTTGTACATAGAACCATGCTGGTATTCTAACTTTATTCCAGTTCCGAAACCCCGACTCTGGATGAATTCCAGGTCTGGAACAGGAATGGCTTCAAAACCGTTCTGCTTGCTACATTTCAGTTTTAGGGCAATCTGGTTTCAGAACAATTAGTGATTTCACCCAACCTCTCAATCTTGTGCCCCTAGCACCCATTTTCCAAGTAGGCCTCAGTTAATAATTTTTCAGATACTGTAGGTCCCATGTACCACAGTCTGATCCAGAACATGAGAAAACATGAGATGCACTAAACGCTTATCCACGATGTAGGAAAAAATAGGGAACTGATTGGCTCAGTGAATTGGTAATGGGCAGCCTCACCTCTAAGTCACTGGTTCAAATCAAGCCCATACTGGAAGCGGTTGAAAGCCATTATCACATGAGGGCTGATCAGTAGCCTATGTGAATGAGTTGTGGTGGACTCATCCCAGTACCAAGGGGACGGCTGCCCACATCACAAAACCAGCACCACAACTGGAATTAACTGGCATGGCACCCTTGTGGTCACAAAAGAAGCCAAAGACTGAACGGACAAGGAGTCTGAAATAATCGCTCACTATGTAATGGTCCCACCATGAAAGGGATAAAGCACACTGGCAAGAAAGTGTGGGGATACTTGCACTGTAATGCCCATGCTGTATCTGTCATGCGAATAAACACAGGGCTTCAGTTTCTAGTGCTGTCAATCCAGCACCTTTAAGGACCACTAAATTTACACCCCAAAATATATTTAAGCATTTCAAAAGAATTTTGCCATCCACATCGAATGAGAAAATTTTAAAAGTAGGGCCCCCAACAGTGCTGGATGGTCTCTGCAGAGTTAACTTTGAAGTTGTTATGCAATTTGTGTAAATTACATTCTTCTTTTTCTAATGTTTGGCCACTGGAGATAGTAACACTACCACACTATGGCAGTTGTTATAATTTATGAAGTATTCCTAGAACACTACCACACGTTGGCAGTATCATTATTTATGAAGTATTCCTAGCTTTATTAACTATAACACTATGTTGCAGTTTGAGAACATGCGACTGTGATGGGAACTTCCAACTAACTGCCGGACAGCTCGGTTAGTAAAACACCAGGAACTTTTTTTTTGGGTGGGGGATTAAATTCCCATTTTGTATTAGTTTACATTTATCTGACGGGGATGCAGCTAAAGAAGGTAAAGTCACAGAGCACTCACCTCAGTGGATGGTAAACTCACAACACCTGTTGATCGCCTTTTCTCCCTCAGTTTTCTTTTCTCTATTTTCCCTTTCCTGGCACTGGGTCCGGAACTTTTATTCTTGTCTTTCCCCTTGCCCGAAGCTGGGGAAGACTCCTTATCCATTGCCTCACCGCCACTCTCCTGGCCGCCGGGGTTCCTACTCTCCGCTACCTTTTTCCCTCCAGGGTCTGCCGCTGCTCGGACCTGCTGCGGCAGCAGATCCCCTTCTTCCTCGTTCCTCCTCAAAGCCGGAGCCGGTCGGGCCATAGACGAAGAGACGGACGAGACACAGTTCGTGGCAACAGTCAGCCCCCGATCCGGATTGGCATTATTATTCACCTCACTGCCGAGAGGCGCCCCTCCTCCAGCCTTGTTGCTGGTGCCAGTGTCGCTGTTGCTGGGGTTGGCACCGCCTGCTGAACCGGACGGGGCATTCGTATTATTCATTTGGCCCATCTTAGCCCGCAGCATCTTCTCTCTTTTTGCTTTCCATTCTTCTAAAAAATCGGTGCCGCCTGAAGACTTAAACCCACCCGTCGCCATGTTCCGCTGCGATAAAGGTAATGAAACTTTTTTTTTTTTTTAACTCCACAACACTCGACACCTTTATTTGTCTACTACGCCTGAGGGTTTACAACAGCAACATTCCAGGAGGTATTACTGCCATGAGAGTCTGCAACTTCCAGAAAGGAAAACAAATCGCTGAAAAGGAATTAAACAATGGGATTAGTCAGCACCACGCAATTTTTTACACTCTGTCAGTTACTTTCACGTTGAACCTCACACAACTTTCCCCGAGCTGCAGTGTTAAGGATAACTCAGGATTGCAAAATCCCGAGTCGCTCCCTCCCAACTTTTGAAACTTCTCTCGTGTGACTCCAGCCCCTCTTCTCTCTGCCTCCCCAAACCTGCAATTCCCCTTTCCCAGGCACTGCACTGCAGCACATACCCGGAGGTGCTGCCTGTAACAGACTACCGAACTCCTACCAAGATGTTGAGACCGCACATAATCAAGAGAGAGTTTCCCCCTCGTCCCCAATCCACTCACTCCCTCTCTCTGTTCCTACACCCGGTGCCCCTTCCGAGAGAGGATGGAGCCGGTTACCTGCAGTCTGAAGAGTCGCCCTTCTGCAGTTTGGCTCTCCTCTGGCGCTTTTAGTTCTGGCCCAGGTGAGTGCCGCCACGAAAAACGTCCTTCTTGCTCTAGGTTGCTACTCTCTTACTCCTCCACGGTCCAGTCCTGTCTACCTCGACGAGTCTCCCCGGAAGACGCTGCTCTCCGATTCTTCACGAACGTCCCCGGGGGAGGTAGCCGAGTGAAGCCGAATATAATCGGAAACAGCCGAAGCGGCGTAGGGCTTAGCTGCTTGTTTCCCGTTGGACGGGTTTGCATTCCTCCGAACTGAAGATTGCCCTGGACACTATCCATGTTTTAATAATGTATTCATGGCACACGCAATGAGAACTTTGCCCCAAAGCTGACAGTGTTCGGAAACGCAATTAGGTCTAAAACCATTGAGGAGTAGATAGGAGGGGGGATCACCAGACGGTTGAGGGACGACAGGAAATGAAAGGTACTTTTTGATGGACCATGAAATTGCCATAATAATGGGCACAATTAAAAAAATTGCAACGATACACAGAGACGTCAAGCTACCCCAAGCTGAATCGGAACCTCACTGAAAATGAAATGCGGATCTCAGCTCTGCTATGGTGTGTAAATAAATTGCTTGTATAGCACTTTAGGATAGGGATACAGTACAAGTAAAAGTACATGTGTGAAAATTAAGTACCTTTCTACCATCCACACAATCGAAATACCAAAGATAGTGAGAAGTTCCAAAATTTTATATTTCTTTCTTTGACTTCCTAGTTTCCTCAATGACCTCAGCTCTTTTCCTCTACTGGGTCTCCTGGATTAGATTAATATAGAATTTGAAGGCAGATAAGGGCCACCAGGCCCCTCTAGTCTGCCCATTTTTCATACCCAGTGCTAAAACCACATTCCCTACCTGACCTGCGGCTTCCCATTTCTTCCCTATTAGTGTTCCTTTATGTTTGTCCCATGCATTTTTGAATTCCCCACCATTTTTGCACCCTCTGCCAGGAGGCTGTTCCACATATACACCGCCCTTTCTGTGAAAAAATTACATCCTCTTATTACCCCATGGACTACTGAGTGTCAGATTGCTTCCTCAGCAATAGCCTAGCAAAGTGTCATATAAAGCAAAACACGAGTTTGATACTGCCAGCTCCCCAGAGGACCAAGGCAAAAGTGCTAAAAATGGGCTAAATTCAGGGATGAATACCACTGGTATTTCCAACAGTATTCGTCCCAACGGCTGATACACCCCATCAGATATAGGACGGGGCACCAAGCAACAGTCCCGGGATGAGCGCTGCCTACCACAAGGACAGCTACAATGGCAGGGAGTGCAGCGTCCTGACTGCTGGGCTCATTTGCTGCATTCCGTACAGGTGTGCAGCATGCAGGAAGGGTTAGATGGACATACGTGGTAGTTAAGTTGGGTTAAAATCCACCTACAATGTCTGCAAAAACCTGAACACTGTACCCAGCCTCAAAGCACCCGTGGACATGGTGCAGGGGGTCCAGCAACAGTGATGGCTGTAGTATGCAATACACTCTTATATTTCTCTTTTATATTTCAAGTCATTTGTGATCATGATACCAAGATTTTGCTCCTCTACTACTTTTCCAAAGATTTTCCCATTAAGCATATAGTCATGACCCCTATTATGTCCTCCCAAACCAAACATTTCTCTTGATTAAATTTCACCCCCAGTGTACAAATCAGGTAGTAAATAATTCCAGATCCCTCTGGATGCTTTCACACCATAGCTTCCATTCCACTGCACCTTCTAGTATTGTATCATCCTTATCCAGTTTTCTGTTCCCATTTAAATACCTGATATGTAGATTGTAAATAGTGCTGGTCCCAGCACTGACCCGTGCAGTACCCAACTCGTAAACCTTCCCTCCACTGACTTAAAACAATTTGTTTTGTTTCATTTTATTTTATACTGAAACGCATGTGAGCAAAATTGCTTGTTTTAACAAGCATCCAGTTGCAAAAATCACATAGATACATATAAATAATACATAGAATATATGCGTAGTATATAAATACTAACAGCAAAATCAGTTAAAACACAAACATGTCTATCTAATAGATAACTGCTCCTTGCTGCTTGTATTGCTTCTTTTACTGCTTATTGTTGATTTCTCTTGTTTATTTTATTTTTATTTATTTATTAGATCACAGTTTACAATACCTTTGAGACAGAGGCTCGTTTACAGAGGTTCCACATCAAGGTAAATGTAAGACAAAGACAACAAATAAATGGCATTTACAAAGAAAGAAAGAGATGAAAATTTACATACAAGCAAAGTTTGAAAACATAATAAGAGACTACCATTCTAGAGGATATAAAATAGCAAACATGTTTTTAGAAAAAAAAGTTCTTGTCAGCAAATAAACAACATAAGATACAAAATTTGGACCGTTGCCCAAAATTAGAGAAGAATTTGGGGGAGAGAACAGTTGAAACGGGAAGGAACAAGGAGTGGAAGAGAGGAGGGACATTGAGGATAGTGGAGGGATTAATAATGAGAAGTTAGTGAGAGGAGGTGGGTCAGATATAAGACATGGACTGGGGAAGGAGGATGGCAATAGCAGAGGGCAGGAGGGGAAGAAAAAGCAGGAGGCTGGGGGTGGTCATTAGGGGGGAGCCTAAAGGGAAGGGGTAATTTGAGAGTTGAGGGGTGGGTGGATAGAGTATATGGGAGAAGCATGAAAGGGCATTAACTGTAGTGAGAAGGGGCTTGAAGGTTTATGGATGGGAAAGGTGGATGAAGGGGTAAGAGTCCCAACAAGGAAAGAAGGCAGAGGAGTTGAGAGGACTAACAGATCAACAACGAAATTGTGTTGTTGGAAAGTAGAGCAAAATTGTAGTGTTGCATCATGGAGGGGTGAGGGGGATCAGAACCCACAGTCACAGCTACTGCTAGATGCAAAAAAAGTATGAAGTTTCAATTGAAAGGAGCCAAGTTTGATTTCATTCAGTATTCATCATTGAGTGAGTTTAGCCAGAGAGGTTCACAGTATGTATATGATCATTGGCCTTGAGAGATCCTACATAATGGGACTTCTAGGGGCTGACTATTTGATCACCTGGTGCATCCGGTTTTGTTAGCTATACCAATGAGATTATGCACTCCAGGGGGAGTTAGGCCAAGTGTGGACTTCTTAGCGAGGAGGCAACTTTGGTACTGAATTCATCAATCCAGGTTGAGCCATTCAGACTGTGTATACATCTCACAGGTGTGAGAGAGGCAGGGTACACCAAGCACCAACCGACATGCCTTGTTGAGGGCAGGTTTTGTCCTTTTTAGAGCTGAATCAGACGCAGCGCCGTAGACCACTAGACCGTAATCAATAACTGATAACACTGATCATGTCACGACTATTTTTAGTGCATCATTTGTTAGGCACTGTTTGTTTCTAAAGAGCAGACCCAGTTTTGTATTTGTAGATTTAGCAATGGGATCTATGTGTTGTGCATAAGCGAGGGAACTGTCAAGAGTTACACCTAGATTTTTAAAATTATGTGCCATTTCAAGTGCTGTGTTTTGGTTGAGTATCTGTAGTTGGTAGGCTGTGTGTCTAGTATGAGTAGAGGCAAACACCATGGTTTTAGTTTTTTTGTAGTTTAACTTCTACCAACTGCCCTTTCCCCTTCCCCTCAGTTTTCCCCACTAACCTCCTCCTACTTTCAGGCCTCCCTGCCCACAGACCCTCCTGTTAACCTCTGACCTCCTCCTCAACTATAGCTCTTAATTATAAATAGAATAATAGATAGGTTCTGGTGTATTACAAGGCAGTAATTCCATCGAGAGGTTCTGGGGATACAAGAAACCTCGAGAGCGAAGCTCGAAGGTTTCTTGTATCCCAAATTCGAATAAGGAGCAAGCTATAAGAACCTATTTGTTATTTTTTGTAATATATGGATGCAAGGAATTTTTAATTTCTTACTTGTGCCTGCTGTAAGGCGCTAGTCTGCAGAGTTAGTAAGACTCCAGTGTGTTCCTCGCTCACACCACCCCACTCCTGCTCCCACTTCCAGTCCCATTCCGCATGTTTCTCTCTCAAAAAAAAAAAAAAAACAAAACTCGGTTCACACAGTAGTCACATCGGTAATCCCAACTATACTATCACGAGGACCGGAAGTATAGTATTATTGGGCTGGAAGTATACTATTATGGGACTAACTACTATATTACAAGGAATTTTTTGTATGTATTTTGGGGGTATTATTTTCACTATCCATATATTACATTTCGCTAAGCCTAGTACTTTAGTTTTGTTGTTCAATTATCCATATGAATAGCTCTTAGTCTATTTTTGTTATGTTTAGTACTATCGTTTGTTGTTCAATCTATCCTCATGTAGCCATTCATACATTGTACCTATGTTTGTTTTCTCCTCTGTATAATTTCTTTTTGGACGTGGAGCCTTTGTAAATGAGCCCTTGGCTCAAAGGTCTTAATTCTGAGATTCAATAAATAAATAAAAAGTAATTTAGATTTAAGGAGCCAATCTTCTATTGCAGTGTAATTGGTCTGTATCTGTTTTTCTAGGACTGAGGGATCAGAGTGGCTGGAATATAGTACCGCATCATCAGCGTAGAGTAGGACATTGTCTTATATAGCTAGTGGGAGATGATTGAGAAACAGACTAAAAGTAGTGGGCCCAAGATGGAGCCTTAGGGTACCCATGTAGTTATATTCTGACTTTCTGAAAGAACATCGAGAATTTTCACCTTTTGGGTTCTCCCAGTGAGGTAGCTCCTAAACCAAGCCTCCGCTTCAGGAGAGAGACCTGTGAGGAATCGCTGGTTGAGTAGTAGCTCTTGATTTCTCTTGGTAGCAGGTTGATTTTTGACTTCTTATAAGGGGCTAATGTAATTGTTTTGGGGCTGTTGAAAAATTTAAACCTCTTTTGGTGTGATTTAAGTGAGGCTGTTATTTCTTTAAATCGGAAACCTATTTTTTTCTAATTTCAAACCTATTTTGGTGTGCTTTTAGTAGGGCTGTTATTTATTGGCTGTTTTTACATACTGTTCAAAATGTGAAACCTATTTTGGTGTGCTTTAAGTGGGGCTGTTATTTCCTTGCTGTTTTTACTTGCCCGTGGTTGATTCCACTTGGGTTATTGTTCTGCTTATCTTGTTGTTTTTTACTCCATTAACATTATAGTGCAGGAAATTATTTTTGTCTAGCCCTGTAGCTTGGGGGAGGGATGCTTATTGTTTGGCCTTGGGCTTCAGCTACATGATAACTGGAGGCGGGGCTGAGTCAGATTTGTGGTAGCAGGTTGCTTTTTGGCTTCTCATAAGAGGCTAGAAAGGGATGGAATCAGATTCTTTTCAGTGCAGTAACTGCTCATTGCTGTTTCTGTTGCTTCTTTTGCTGCTTATTGTTGATTTTTCTTGGTAGAAGGTTGGTGTTTTGACTTCTTATAAGGGGCTAACAGGGAATTGTTTTGAGGCTGTTGAAAATTTGAAACCTATTCTGGTGTGATTTAAGTGGGGCTGCTATTTCCTTGCTGTTTTTCCTTGCTGTTGAACATTTGAAACCTATTTTGATGTGCTTTAAGTGGGGCTATTATTTCCTTGCTGTTGAAAATTTGAAACCTGTTTTGTTGTGCTTTGAGTGGGGCTGCTATTTCCTTGCTATTTTTACTTGCTTGTTGTTGATTCCACTTGGGTTACTGTTCTGCTTATCTTGTTTTTTTACTCCATTAACATTATAGTGCAGGAAATGATTTTTGTCTAGCCCTGTAGCTTGGGGGAGGGATGCTAATTGTTTGGCCTTGGGCCTCAGCTACATGATAACTGGAGGCGGGGCTGAGTCAGATTTGTGGTAGCAGGTTGCTTTTTGGCTTCTCATAACAGTGCTCCCAGATCTACAGGGATTCCTGTATTTTAAGGGATTTTTGCAACAAAAACGGGATATGGGAAGGAAATCTTTTATTTTTAAAATATATGGGGGAATGGACAAACACTATGGGAAAATGCCCATTATGAATCTCATGGCTGCCAAGATCCAGACAGAGCCCTCCAATTGGTGCTCAGTTTGCTGACTTTGCTATACTAAGCAATTCTGTTGGTCCATTTGCAGCCTGTGTTTCTCTGGGGTAGTAAGGTAATGTGTTGGCAGTGCATCTTTTTGAGGATGAATTCAGATCTTCTGATCAAGAACCAGTGAGCTGCTGCATGATCCAAACACATGCTATGTGGCCCCGAGCTGCATCTCAAATGCCACTGTTCTGGACTGGCAGACAGCCTAAGCCACTGGATGTAAACTAGCCTTCTTGTGGGCAGCTTCAGGTTAGTCTATTTTAAACTAATTTTAAGTGCAAAATGAGTCAGACAAAAGACTGAGCACTTGATGGTGATGATGATATATTTTGTGGTGGGGGGGTGCAAGGCAGAGTGCTTAAGTGTTGCTTGAGGGAAGCAGTGCCCCAAGCCACCAAGGCAAACAAACCTTCTGTTTTGCAAATGTGTCTGTTTTAAACACATGAAGTGCAAAAAGTGAGCCAGACAAGAGACTCGGTGATGGTGGGCTTTAAAGGGTGATGGGGACACAAAGAGTGCTTAAGTGCTACTTGGCTTGTTTGGTGCACAGAGCAGAGTTGTGTTTTTAAAAAGATCACTAAGGCAGCAATTCTTCTGACCAGCCTAGAGGTTGAGGTTATTTGAAAAAAAATTAGACAGTGTTTCTATTTAATTGTGAGCCTGGGAAGGTTTGGGGTGTCTTCATCAAGATAAGTAGGAGTTATGAATTATATGTGTGAGATCAGAAGGGACTCATAGACCCTGGTCTGGCCTAAGATTAGTAAAATTAATGAAAAATAAAGGGAATATTTGTTTTTACCTCTGAGAGTTAAGTGCACAAAGCTGTGTGTGTGTGTGTGTGTGTGTGTGTGTGTGCTTAAGCATGCCAATGAAAAATACAACAATACACTGAAACAATGTTTATTAATGGAGCACTACAGGTACACAGAGCTGTAGGCCCAATACACGATTAGTGTGTAGTGGCTATACACGCATATCTGGGGCGAGTAGCTACTCCACCCCCCCGTGCCCCTCGCATGGCATGCACGAAGGGGGCATATGCAGACCGACCACACCTGATCCCCCATGTCTGCAGACAGCTCCGCGATGGGGACATTCCAGGGGTGTGCCAGCACTACATGTATTCACTAACCCACATAGTGCTGGCCGCATGGGTGCAGAGGGTGGTGCAGGGTACATCAGGGAGACCCTGCTATAACCCACAGCATGCCCCCATGAACACAGGTATTTTGTCACTGGGGGACCAGGACAGTGCACACCGTGCTGCTCCTGATTGCTGGGCAGCAGGAGGCTGCAGGGGCAGCTGGATGGGTGAGCGCCCAGAAAGTTTATGTGAGGCAGCACTGGGACTGGAGGGTGCCACGCTGGTCCGGGTGCATGCTATTGGCATGCACAGCCCCAGACCCATGCCACTCTATGCGTGAGATCCACTATGGTTCCCAGGGGGGCATCCCATTGGATGTCTGCCTGGGACAACTCCTCCCCCGGCCACCCTGCAGAGTCCTGTGCATTGGGGGAGGAGCCGTGGATAGGTGGTCGGCATTGGTGAATGTCAGTATGGGTGCACCTGTCTGCAGGTTGCAGGGGCGCGGGTGGGGTATGTGCATTTTGTGCATCCTTATGCCCCTTTTTATGCATTGTGAGCAGAACAAAAAATGTATCAGTCTGTGATTAAGGGGTAAATTTGAAGTTAAAGGAAAACTGTCCTTATTGTTAGCACTCCCATCCCTGAAATCTCTACCCCCTCCCCGATTAAACTTTTGCCACAGCAACAACATTTTTTTTTTGCAGTTTACTTACGTTATTTCAACTTTGTAAAATTCGTGATCGCCAAACATGGAGGACGCTGCATGGTTCCATTTCAGTACTGGTGCGGCGCTGCACTGTTTACCTCAGTAGAAAATGCACTGGGGTGAGCAGTGCGGTACCGTACCGGTACTAAAATGAAACTGCGCAGTGTTTGCCATGTTTGGCAATCGTGAATTTTACAAAGTTGAAATAACGTAAGTAAACTGCAGAAAAAAAAGTTGTTGCTGTGGCAAAAGCTTAATCAGGGGGTAGAGCTTTCTGGGGTGGGAGTGTTACAATAAGGACAGTTTTCCTTTAAGGCATTTCATACTATAAATAGAATACTGCACAAGGGACTGTATTATTACAAGGTTATTATACCTTCAGGAGGTTCTGGAGACATGTGAACCATGAGAACTGAGCTTTTTATATGTTCCAACATGTCCCCAGAACCTCAAGATGCTATAATATTGTTACATATAAAGTTCTTACAGTTGTAGAGTTCTTATCAATCAATCAATCAAATCTTTATTTATTCAGGCGATCATCATTGAGCAAGGCTCATTTACAAGATGGACCTGATAAGGTCAAGGTTCGAGTTGGTGCACAGCAATTACATCACATATTTATGAGACAATTATACATACAGAAACAAGAAAATGTTATTTATAACACAATAATATACAGAAAATTCACATGTTAAAGCTTGGCAAGAGAAAGTTAAACTAACATCTACAATATGTACAATACATATATATCACAATGAGGGCCATGACAGTCACTCACATAATGAGTACAAGGATGGTGAAGGGAATATTGGGTGCCATATACTGGCGGTGTCTGTGTCTTATGTGATACGTTGTAGGTGATTGATTACATTTAAAATAAATAAGAACACATAAAACAGCCTGAACATTCGTCCTAGTGATTTTATTGACTGGCATAATGACACCAATTGCGTACTTACATTGATTTGTGCATACAGAAAAATCTACAGGAATTTCATCCCAGTTTTACAGGGAAAATACATGGAACATTAGGGTGCACTACAGGAAAACGCTTTGCCTGATCTGGGAGCACTGTCATAAGAGGCTAGAAAGGGATGGAATTAGATTCTTTTCAGTGCAATAATTGCTCATTGCTACTTTTATTGCTTCTTTTACTGCTTACTGTTGATTTTTCTTGGTAGCGGGTTGATGTTTTGACTTCTTATAAGGGACTAATGAATTGTTCTGGGGCAGTTGAAAATCTGAAACCTGTTTTGGTGTCATTTAAGTGATTCTGTTATTTATTTGAATTAGAAACCTATTTCTTCTAATTTCAAACATATTTGGTGTGCTTTTAGTGGAGCTGTTATTTCTTGGCCGTTTTTACTTGCTGTTGAAAATTTGAAACCTGTTTAGGTGTGCTTTAAGTGGGGCTGTTATTTTTTTGCTGTTTTTACTAGCTGTTGAAAATATGAAACATATTTTTGTGTGATTTAAGTGGGGCTGTTATTTCCTTGCTGCAAATATTTACCCACCCCCATTGTTAATTAAATGCCCTGTTAAATCTGATTGACAGGAGCCAAGCACAGGGAATAGCAGGGGCTGTGAAGTAGAAGGGGCACAAGGGATAGTAAGCCTGCTCTCGGCACAACAAGTTGCAGTAATGCAGAAGTGCAGTCAACTCGGGGGCTACCATAGCATAAATTACTAAAAACTGACATCAGGTAAAAATACTTCCAACAGTCAAAAACAGAGACCTAAAAGGAGAGGTACACACCTAGAGGGAACTAGAAGGAGGGCTTCAGAAAGAGGCAACTATTGTAATAACTAACAGATAAATAGTGTAATAGTGTAATTACACAAATAGTGTAATATCTGTATAAGGGCAGAATAATATGGGGAGTGGTGTAATGCAGTGGATGTTGGGCAGCCATATTCAGGCAGACCTTCTGGATGCTGAGGTGCTGCCCTATCTGCAGGCATCTCTCTGGACTGTGAGATAAGGTAGGCAGTCTCAGAGTGGAGGTAAACTGGGTCAGGAGTACCTTCGCACCCATCCAGAGACCACCCAGTCCAATGCCACTGCCGCAAAGGATGTCAAAAACAAGGAGCACTTGGATATCGGTGGGCTTGGGGAGAGTTAGGACAGTCAGGCAGAGGCACATCCCAAACCCTATTCCACTCGAAAACTCATATGCAGCACTGGCAAACAGACACAACCAGACAGAGGCACCTGGAGAAGTGAAAGGGAAGGATGTGGAGGTCAACCAAGGAGGTGACCTCAGTGGGGGAAGCTGTGGACCCCAGAGGAGGAGGAAGCAAATCCTGGTGATGGACTCTATCATATGAGGGATCAAGCTAAGAACATGTGAGGGGGAGGACTGGGAGGTGAGGTGCCTACCAGTTGCCATGGTGTGGAGGGATGGGAGGAAGATCCATGGGATTACTGAGAAGGCAAGGCGGGAGGGAAAGCTAGATGTCATTGTGCACCTAGTAACTAATGACCTGGCAAATGAGGAGCCTAAGGAAGTTCAGGAAGAGTTTAGAAAATTGGGGAAGGGTCTCAAGCAAGTAGCTACATCCATCATCTTCTCAGAAGTATTACCTGTGAGAGGCATGGGAGAGCATAGGAGTGCATGCACCAGGAATGGGGGGGGGGCAGGACAGCAAGGAGGGTATCTAATTGCTCACCCCTCATAGCTAGTAGTGGAACTATAGAACAGGAGGAGGAGATATCACTACAAAGCAGTGTGCAAAAGATGGACATAGCACCCAAGGGATAGATAGGCAGAAAAAGGACAAAATACAACAGAAGGGCAGACAGCAGAGAGAACCAGGGATAAAGGACAACCAGGGAGGGGACTGGAGGAGAACAGCAAAACAGACCAGGGAGGTCACATTATGGAAAGCCATGTGTGCCAATGCCAGGAGCCTTAGTAACAAGATGGAGGATATGGAGGCTGCCATGGCACAGTTGGACCTGGACATTGTGGCCATCACAGACACCTAGTGTAATAATATCCATGACTAGGAGATGGCCATACCCTGCTACAACATATTCAGAAGAGACAGGGCAGGCAGGAAGGGAGAAGGAGTGGTACTTTATGTGAAAAATGGCATAAAGTTCACAGAGATCCAGGAGGAACAAAATGGAGAGGAGATACTGTGGATTAAGCTGGAAAGGAAAATGGGGTCAGCCATCCGCACAGAGATGGTCTACAGACCACCAGCCCAGGAGGAAGAGACAGATAGGGAGTTAATGCTAGCCATCCAAAGGATGACGGACATGGGGGAAGTGGTGCTGGTTGAAGACTTCAGTATTCCAGAAGTGGACTGGAGCCTCCCAGCAGCAACATCAACTAGGAGCAGATTTATCCTGGGCTCCCTTCAGGGTACCTTCCTTAAGCAACTGGTCATGGAACCAACTTGGCAGAAGGCAATACTGGACCTCATGCTCACAAATGGGGACAGTGTGATGGGGTAACAGTGGGGGAGCACCTGGGGAACCACTGTGGTTTGAAATCACAGAAGGAGCAGAACCTAACCACACAAAAACACATATCCTGGATTTTAGGAGGGCAGATTTTGGGAAAATGGGGACGTGCTTGAAAGAGGCACTAATAGGAATGAGGAGGGATTTGGGGCGGAGAAACAATGGGAAATATTAAAACAGGGATTACAAGAGCAACACAGTTATGCGTTAAGCAGGTTAGCAAGAGGAAAAGGAAGAAGAGGCCATTATGGTTTTCTAAGGAGGTAGCAGAGAAAGGGAAAGCCAAAAAAAATTCATTCAGGCAATACAAAAAGACACAGGCAGAAGGAGATAGGGAGAAGTACCAGGAGAAGCAAAATGAGGATGAGGCAGGGAAGTCAGTGGGGGAAGCCAAAGCTTAGACAGAAGAGCACATTGCAGAATCAGCGGTTATAGGGGACACAACCTTTTACAGGTACATAAGTGAAAAAAGAAGGGTGAAGGGAGGGATAGTGAGACTAAAAGGGGAGGACGGGGGCAGCGTGGAGGATGACAATGGTAAAGCTGACATACACAACAGATATTTCTGCTCAGTCTGTACTGAGGAAGGGGGAGGTTAACAGGTCTGATAGGAGTACAAGAGGTAGGATGGGCATGGAAATGGACAGAAGCCCCTTTACACGGGAAAGAGTCCTAAAGGAACTGGAAGGAATAAGAGTCAGTAAAGCAATGGGGCTGGATGGGGTGCACCCCAGGGTCCTAAAGGAACTAAGAGAGGTGGTGGCTGAACCTCTGGCAATCCTCTTTAGCCAGTCACTGGAAACAGGGGAGGTAACCAAAGACTAGAGGACAGCAGATGTAGTCCCCTTATACAAAAGTGGGAACAAAGAGGAAGCAGGGAACTACAGACCAGTCAGCCTAACCTCAGTAGTGGGGAAGATCATGGAAGCACTACTGAAGGAGGAATTGGTGGAATATCTGGTTGCCAGAGGACTACAGGACCCAAGGCAGCATGATTTCACCAGAGGGAGGTCATGCCAGACCAGCCTCATTTAATTTTTTGACTGGGTGACAAGGGAGGTGGCTCAGGGGCGGGAAGTGGACATGGTCTGTCTGGACTTCAGCAATAGAAACATAGAATTTGACGGCAGATAAGGATCGATTGGCCCACCCAGTCTCCCCATTTCCCTACCTAATGGATTAGATGCAGATCCTAGTTAACCAGCAGCCTACTTCTTTCTACCCCCACTCACTAGAATTGCCTTATGACTGTCCCATGCATACTTGAATTCAACCACTGTTTTTGACTCCACAACCTCCTCTGGAAGGCCGTTCCATGCATCCACACCCCTCTCTGTAAAAAAATACTTCCTTACATTACCTCTGAGCCGCCCCCCCCCATCTTCAAATTGTGCCCCCTTGTTCTTGCACACCTCTTTTTTTGAAAGATGCTACCCTCTTGGACGTTGTTGATTCCCTTGAGGTATTTGAAAGTTTCTATGAAGGAAACCATCAAATACGTTAAGCATGTTTTTGCCAAAAGCAGGAGCGGGAGTGATGAGGGCGACATGAAGCTGTTAGCAATTGCCTTGAATGAATTGGCTCCTCCACTTAATAAAATCTTCAACCTCTCGCTGAGGCTGTCCCAATTCCTTCAGGATTGGAAGAGTGCTATGGTAACACCTGTCTTTAAGAGTGGGGATAGCTCAAGCATCACAAACTATAGGCCTATCTCGATTCTGTCCCCCTGTCTAAAGCATTAGAAAGGATAGTGTTGGATCAGCTCATTGAGTATCTAAATACATTTGTAACATGGGTTTGTATGTAATAGTGTATAACAAGAAAATCATTGGTTTAAACATAGCAGCTGACCATGGTTTAACTTCCTAATAAACCATGCTTGCTGCAGCAATTCCATCAGTCACCACCAAAATAAAAAATGGAGAATTTGAACATAAACTTCTGCATCTGTCGAGTTGTTGGAATCAAGGGTGTAGACAGGCATACTCACTGTACACATCTGTGTACAGTTTTGTTGAGGGCCTGTCACAAACCACATGCCTTTCTGTTAACATTTTCATTCTAATCTGTAGTATTTGGGTTAATATAGGCCACTGAGGAGTGTCTCTGTTTAAACTTCTGTTGTTTAGAAAACAGATGCATGTATAACCTCTTTAGAGATTAGAGGAATCATCTGACAACAATCTGACTTGTTTGGCAAGGGGTGCCATTTGGAAAGGATGTTTACATTTTTTAATGGGGGGGGTGTAACTGTTGGAAACTGTGTACAAATGAAAATTTCTGGCTACACTCCTGGTTGGAATAACATCATGGGTGGATTCTCACTATAGCAATTGAGAAAGTCTGAATCCAATTGCACAAACCAAAGTGTTGGCAACAAAAGAACCTGAAAAGGTTAGTGTTAAGAAACCTTGAAAGGCAGAGAGTGGCAAACATCACATCATACTTTCACCAAACAATTTGTACAATCTGGAAAGGAAAAAAAAGTGAGCTCAATAATCACAAGAATACTAATTGGGCAATTAACGTTTTCGTTGATTGGGTAAAATCAGCATCTTTAGAAGTTGATATTACTAGCTTTCCAGTTCCCGAACTCGCTAACATTCTCTGTAGGTTTTATGGGTCCGTTCATATATCAGATGGGAAACAGTATAGCTTTAGTTTCTTTATCGGCCTCTGTGCAGGCCTGAACAGGTATTTTAACAGCATTGAGTTAAAACGCAACATTAACATTGCTACAGATGCTGAGTTCAAGGCTGCAAATAATGTTTTTGTGGCTCTGCTTAAAGAATGCAGGTGTGCAGGCCAATACATTGCAGCGCATCACCCACAAATCAGTGAAGACCTGCATCGCATCCACACATGCCTCAAATTAAGCCCGGAATCTGCATACAGCTTTGTATGCAGGCTGTGGTTTGAATTACAACTACGTCTTGCCAGATGGGGATGGAAGGGACTGAGTAAGTTAAGCCAACCATCTTTTTCACTGCAGACAGATAGGAATGGCTGAGAATACATTTCACTGGCATTTAATAAATCAACTAAAAATCATAAGCAAATTAATGAAGCAAATCGAGATGCCCTAAGAGGCGTCGTGTTCTCTCAACCCAGAAGCCCGAACTGTCCAGTTGCTCTTTTCAGGCCTGCGGCCTCATGCTAACCCCGGCATGGATTAATTCTCAAGTAGAACCATGCTGTGTCATGGCTTAATGCTTGCATAACCTACTGTGTGCGCAGCAGCATGGATTTAGAAAGCTGCACAGCACAGTCACAGCACTCACTGAATTTACTAGTTTTCTCCACGAGGCTCTGGATAAAGGGCAAGTAGCTGGTGCTATTTATGTAGATCTAACAAAAGCATTTGACCTTGTAGATCACTCACTGCTGATCTCCAAGTTATGCTCACTTGGCCTATCTGAGGAAGCTGCATCATGGTTCCCATGCTACCTCACAAATTGTACATAGAGAGTGAAGATCAATTGGATTCTCTCAAGTGCAAGGAGTGTCACTGTAGGAGTCCCACAGGGGGTCAGTCCTGGGCCCCCTCCTATTCAGTCTCTTTGTCAGCGGCCTGCATGATGCTTGCCAAGGGTCAAGGATGCTGCTATATGCAGATGATGCTGTGATTTACAGCAGCAGTGCATTGCACCACAACCTTACTTGTAAACTCCAACAAAGCTTTGAGGCCCTAGAAGCATGGTTTAAGCTCAATAAACATGTTCTGAACTATGAGAAACAAAGACAATGCTCTTCTTAGGAGAGTACACCTTAAGAGTAAGGTACCTCCCCTCACCATACACAACACACTGGACACCACCCTTGAGCAGGTAAAATCCTTTAGATACCTGGGTGTTATCCTACGTGATACAATATCTTTCACTGAGCATGTTGACCCCCATCGCAGGGATTGCAAATAGGACACTTAGAGAACTTTATAGACAAAGACTGAATCTAACCCCTGATGCTAAATGCATGGATGTCTCCAGTTCTGTGCTCTCTCTCTCTCTCTCTCTCTTTCTCTCTCATAGACTACGGTATCCCAATTTATGGGTCAGTCACTGTTACGGTGCTAGACAGAGTCAGGCTGTTACTCAATAAATCCTGCTGGTTTATTTCTGGTTTGCACAAATACACTCATGCCTGCAATTTATATACCCTCACTAACTGGCTCCCCTTATCTGCTCATCTCAGATATCAAACAATCTCACTAGCCAAGAAAGCACCTTGGGGCCTTATGCCCCCCCACCATCGGCTCCCTCCTCAGGCCTGTCCACAACCAATACACCATTGGGAACATGACCCGGCAAGCCCTAACTATGCCACTGTGAAGAACTAGTCTGAGGCAATGCTCCTTCACAGATCAGACACGTGGTTCAATGAACTCCCTGCCTGCATAGTCAGCCTCCCCAGTGTCTCACAATTCAAATGGGCCCTCAAGTCTAATACTGCCCTGAACAACGGCTGTTGCTGCTTTGATCCAACCCGAATAACAATTAATCTTCAGCCTTTCCTCTGCTCCTATACTCACTCCCTCTTCACCTCACTGTAGTACCTTACTACTGCAGTCAGTCATGTCTGAGTGCTTGTCCCATGGTTCCTCAAACAAACTTACTTCTGCTGGCTGCTAACCAACTACAGCCATGCTGGGTCTCTGTATAATGGTATTTACTCACCTGGTAAAGGTGATTATTTGAGTACCCTTTATAGTACTCTGCAGTCAGAACCATCAGGTATTCCTCCTCCATCCTATAGGTTGATGCACAATCCAGTCAAAAAACAGGCTGACTGAGGCCAGCCCCCCTGTCCCAGCTGAGAATCTCCAGTGTGAATCTTCTTTAGCAATTATAGGTACGCTAATAGACACAAATGGAAAAGATACACAGAAAACACGTAGAGAGAACAACAGTATCTTCCTTCAAATGGGCCCTCAAGTCTAATATTGCCCTGAACACCGGCTGTTGCTGCTTTGATCCAACCCGAATAACAATGAATCTTCAGCCTTTCCTCTGCTCCTATACTCACTCCCTCTTCACCTCACTGTAGTACCTTACTACTGCAGTTGCCCTAGATAGCTTCTGCCAGAGAACAGACAGAACACCAGGAGGAAGGAGCTGCTGGTATAACTAAAACTTCTCTACTGGGACTAAGAACTAGAAATGTTGTACTGGGACCTTCAATTTAGGGTAAAAAAAAAAGAGTGAGTATGTTTGACAAAGGTAGTTGAAGTAAATTGTTATCTGTTATCTGTGTTATCTGTGTACTTATCTAGGTGCTTGTCACAGGTGTCAGAAGGGAATTGTTATCTGTGAAATTAACTAAGTGTAGAAAGATTTGCAAAGTAGGGAGAGTGGCTTAGCTAGAAATAGCCATGTTAAAACCAGATTTAAGCACTGCCCTACATAGCTTCTGCCAGAGAACAGACAGAACAACAGGAGGAAAGAGCTACTGGTATAACTAAAACTTTTCTATTGGGACTAAGAACTAGAAACCTTGTACTGGGACCTTCAATTTAGGGTAAAAAAAGAGTTACTGTGTTTGTCAGAGGTAGTTGAAGTAAATTATCTGTTATCTATGTTATCTGTGTACTTATCTAGGTGCTTGTCAGGTGTCAGAAGGGAATTGTTATCTGTGAAATTAACTAAGTGTAGAAAGATTTGCAAAGTAGGGGGAGTGGCTTAGCTAGAAGGAGCCAGGTTAAAACCAGATTTAAACACTGCCCTATATAGCTTCTGCCAGAGAACAGACTGAACACCAGGAGAAAGGAGCTACTGGTATAACTAAAACGTCTCTGCTGGAACTAAGAACTATAAATCTTGTACTGGGACCTTCAATTTAGGGTAAAAAAAAGAGTTAGTGTGTTTGTTAGAGGTAGTTGAAGTAAATTGTTATCTGTTATCTGTGTTATCTGTGTACTTATCTAAGTGCTTGTCACAGGTGTCAGAAGGGAATTGTTATCTATGAAATTAACTAAGTGTAGAAAGATTTGCAAAGTAGGGGGAGTAGCTTAACTAGAAGGAGCCAGGTTAAAACCAGATTTAAGCACTGCCCTATATAGCTTCTAGAAACATAGAAACAGAATTTGACGGCAGATAAGGACCGCTTGGCCCACTCAGTCTGCCCATTTTCCTACCTAATGGATAAGCTACAGATCCTAGTTAACCAGCAGCCTAGAATTGCCTTATGACTGTCCCTTGCATGCTTGAATTCCACCACTGTTTTTGACTCCACAACCTCCTCAGGAAGGCCGTTCCATGCATCCACAACCCTCTCTGTGAAAAAATACTTCCTTAAATTACCTCTGAGCCGCCCCTCCTATATCTTCAAATTGTGCCCCCTTGTTTTGCACCTCTTGTTTTGAAGATGCTACCCTCTTGGACTTGTTGATTCCCTTGAGGTACTTGAAGTTTCTATCATGTCCCCTCTCCCTCCTTTCCTCGAGGCTATACATATTAAGCTCCTTAAGTCTCTCTTCATACGTCTTCCGGTGCAGACCCTGCACCATTTTAGTTGCCCTCCTCTGGACAGCTTCCATCCTGTCTATGTCTTCACAGAGATTGAGTCTCCAGAACTGCACGCAGTACTCCAGATGGGGTCTGACCAGCTGTCTGTACAGAGGGATAATAACTTCCTGTTTTCTACTGGTGATGCCTCTCCCTATGCATCCCAGTATCCCCCTAGCCCTCCTTGCTGCCCTCTCACATTGCTCGCCCACCATTAGGTCATCTGGTATGACTACCCCCAGGTCCCTTTCCATTTTTGTTGTTGTTAGTATCTCACCCCCATTGTGTACTCTTCCCCTGGGTTTTTGTTTCCCAGGTGCATTACCTTGCACTTCTTAGCATTGAATCTGAGCTGCCATACATTTGACCATTCCTCTAACCTTGCCAAGTCCCTTCTCATCCTTTCCACCCCACCTTGTGCATCAACTCTGTTGCAGATCTTTGTGTCATCTGCAAAGACATACTTTTCCTTCCAGTCCCTCTGCAATGTCGCTTATAAAGACATTGAAGAGGACCGGTCCTAATACTGAACCCTGCGGTACCTTACTAGTAACCCCACTTTCTTCAGAGTGGACTTCATTTACTATTACTCTCTGTGTCCTATTCTCCAGCCAATTCTTTACCCAGGCTATTATCTTGGAACCCACTCCCAGGCTGGCTAACTTGTATATTAATCTTTTGTGTGGAACTGTGTCAAATGCCTTACTAAAGTCCAGGTAGGCCATGTCCACAGCCCCTCCCTGATCTACTACTTTGGTTACCCAGTCAAATAAATCTATCAGATTCATCTGGCATGATCTTCCCGCTGTGAATCCGTGCTGCCTTGGGTCCTGTGCCCCTCTGGCCTCTAGATACTCGACAATGCTTTCCTTCAGAAGTGATTCCATCATTTTCCCTATCACTGAGGTTAAACTAACAGGTCTGTAGTTTCCTGTTTCTGCCTTGCTCCCACTTTTGTGAAGGGGAATCACATATGCCCTCCTCCAGTCCTCGGGTACCACCCCATCCTCCCATGATTTGTTAAAGAGGGTAGTCAGTGGTGTCACTAGTTCTACCCTTAGTTCTTTTAGAATTCTGGGATGAATCCCATCAGGCCCCATTGCTTTGTCCACCTTCAGTTTTAAGGTTCTTTCAGAACCTTTCTTCTGTAAATGGACTGGTATCAACTTCTGTATCCAGAGTGTTTCTACTGTTTGTTTTAGGTACCTCCCTATTTATTTGCAAATACTGAGCAAAATGTTTGTTTAGTATCTCTGCCTTTCACAGTCACCCTCTGCCCACCCTCCTCCCTTTATTAAGCCTCACTATCCCTCCTTAGTCTTCCTTCGCTCCCTGATGTACCTATAAAAGGTTTTATCCCCCTTCTTAACTGAGTTGGCTATCTTTTCCTCAGTTTGGGCCTTTGATGTTCTGACTGCCTTCCCAGCTTCCTTTTGCTTTAACTGATACAGTTATCTGTTCTTTTCCTTCTGTGATTCCTTGTACTTCCTGAATGCTTTCTTTTTCTCTTGAAGCTTCACTGCCACTTCCTTTGAGAACCATAGTGGTTTGTTGCATCGTTTCATTTTGTTTATTTGTTTCACAAAAAAACGGCTTGTTACCTCTGTGATGGCAGTTTTTATTATTCCCCATTGTTCTTCCACCCCTCCTTCCTGCCCATTTGCTAGTGCATTCCTTAGTCACTCACACATTTTGGCAAAGTCAGCCCTCCTGAAGTCCAGTACTTTTGCCTTTTTATGGCTTGACTCTATTGCTGTGTTTATTGTGAACCATACTGTTCGATGGTCGCTAGTTCCCAGATGGCTACCCACTTCTACATCTGTGATCCTCTCTCCATCTCCATTTGAGAGAACTAGGTCTAAGATTGCTCCCTCTTGAGTGGGCTCCAATACTAGTTGTCTAAGGCATGACCCCTGTAGGGCATCTAGAATAACCCCACTCTTTGAAGTGGCTGCTGCAACTGCACTCCAGTTGACATCTGGCATTTTCAGATCACCCATCAGCAAAATCTCCCCTTTTTCTGCCATTCTAAGTGTACTTTCTATCATTTCCTTGTCCATTTCCTCCCCCTGAGAAGTGGGTCTGTATACAACCCCTGTATACAACTCCTGTGCGGATTGTGGTGCCATTGCCTGTCTCCAAATGTACCCACAGTGCTTCTTCTCCGCCCTGTTTACCCTTTTGTTCTGTTGCTTTTATTCCTTCCCTTATGTAAAGAGCTACTCCTTCTCCTCTTTTACCTTCCCTGTCCCTCCTGTAGATAGTGTATCCTGATATGTTTACATCCCAGTCATGGTTTTGTGTGTACCATGTTTCTGTGACTGCCATGATATCCAGATGTTCCTCCTCCATCAAGGTCACTAATTCAGGAAGCTTGTTACTCAGACTACGGGCATTGGTACTCATTGTCTCCATTTTTAATGGCTTTACCTTCTGTTGCAGCATCCCCAATGACCTTTCTACCTCGGTCCTTTTCTCATTTAGTACCCTGTTTTGTAGAGAGAGGCTGGGATTTTCCTACTGCTTATCAGTGCCTCCCCCCTTGACTAGTTTAAAAGCTTGCCAATGAAGCATTTAAACCTATTGCTCAAAAGACTTGTTCCCTTCCTGGAGAGATGCAGACCATCCTGCTAGTATAGGCTGGTGTCCCTCCAGATGGAACCCCAGTCTCCAATGAAGCCAAACCCCTGTGCTCCACACCATTTTTTCAACCATTCATTAAACTGCATGGTGCAAAGTACCCTCGCCTCACCCATGCCATTGACAGGCAGCACCTCTGAGAAGGATACTGTGTGTGCTACTTGTCTTAGGCCCTCCCCAACTCTACAAAGTCCTCCTGCACTGCTCTAATCTCACGATGAGTCAAGTCATTTGTCCCTAGGTGGACAATGATGTCCAGCTCAGACTCTCGTGCAGCTGTTCTCGTGATCCTGAGGATGTGCTTCCTGTCCCTCCAAGCCATGGCACCAGGCAGGCACCTTACTTCAGTTTTCTCTGCTCCCCCCAGTTCTATCCCCCTAATAATTGAGTCCCCCACCAGGAGCTGCTTCCTTTCCCTGTGGTGTCCTCTGCCTCCTTCCTGTGGGCTTCCCTTGTGACAGTTGTCCTCAGCCTCTTTAGTCTCCTCTCCGGGTGCATCCATAGGGGATCTATGCTCCCCCAGAATGGTGTATGGATTGTGGAGTGGAACAACTGACTGGGCGTGCCTCTGTTCCACCATCCTCACCCTCCCTGAGCCCACTGTGGTCCAACTGCTGTGCTTTCTTTGCAACCTCTGAGGTAGTGGTG
This sequence comes from Neoceratodus forsteri, assembly GCA_016271365.2. Taxonomy (NCBI): domain Eukaryota; kingdom Metazoa; phylum Chordata; order Ceratodontiformes; family Ceratodontidae; genus Neoceratodus; species Neoceratodus forsteri. The sequence continues at coordinate 1,108,740,210 of CM028131.1, forward strand.
GTGGCTCTGGTGCTCCCTGGATGGGGGAGGTTCCCTTCCTACTGTCCAGTGTGGCCTGGGGGAAGGTTCCCTTACCACTGTCCAGTGTGGCCTGAAGACGGGCAACTTCCTCCCTCAGGGCAGAGAGTTGTCTGCAAATAGGGCAGCATCTCAGCCTCCAGAAAGACTCCCAGAAGACTGCTGCCCCACAGCCATTACATTGCACTACTCCCCATATGTTTATCTACTTTTTTTTTGTGTGTGTGTGTGTGTGTGTGTGTGTGTGATTGGTTTGTTATATAGAAATATATATATTATACAATGTGTATGCTTATATTGTCAGTGCAGTGTGCTAGAGAGGATGTGACAGTGATATGCACCTTGCATTCTTGAGGAAAGGATGTCAGAACCCCAGGTATAAAGGAACTATTTCCAGGGGTGGGTGGGGTGAGTGGTGGGCAGGGGTTGGGCCTAAACTGTGCCCTCACAAAACAATCAGCTAAAAGCTCTGACCCACCGCTGTGATGAATGCCTTCCTGTCTGCCAGAGAACGAACAGAACACCAGGAGGAAGGAGTTACTGGTATAACTAAAACTTCTCTACTGGGACTATATTGCCCTTCTTCTCTCCTCTCCACCCCCCACCCTAAACCAGTTCTACTTTTGTAGGCACAGGATTTAACTGACAACAGGAACGTCCTGTTTGGGAGCAGGAAGTGAGTGATCACAGAGCCACCAAAGACTCACCATCCTAGAAGGGCAAGAGTAGCTCTCCACCCCCCCCCAGCTGCTGGAGGTCTGACTCTGAGCAAATAAGGAGACTACTGAGAAATATAGGAACTTCTTGTCTTAGAACAGGAAGATCAGGAGCTAAAAGGGCACAGAGGCAGTAAATAAGTAGGGGAAGGAAAAAAAGAAAATAAACAGAGGAAAGAGTAAGTATTCCAAACAACAGTTAGGGGGCCAGAACAAAAACATGATGGAAGTGGTGCAGTGCAGTGGCTGTGAAACAGCAGTCTTCTGGAAGACGTTCTGGAGGATGCAGTGTTGTCCCAACTGCAGGCACCTCTCTTTGCTGAGGGAGGAGGTTGCTCATCTGCAGGCTGAGTTGGCTAGGATTTGTGGGACCTCCTCTCCCACCCAGGGACCACCAGAGTCACTGCCGTTGCCTCAGAGGTTGCCAAGAAAGAAGAGTGGTTGGACCACAGTGGGCTCAGGGAGGGTGAGGGTGGTGGAACAGAGGCACATCCCTCCAGTTGTACCTCTCCACAATTTCTATGCTGTTCTGGAAAAGTGTGGTTCCTCTATGGAGGTGCCCACAGTGGAGACCAAGGAGGATGCTGGGAACCTCCACAAAGGAGACCCACAGGAGGGTGGCATGGGACCCCACAGGGGAAGGAAACAACTCCTGGTGGGGGACTCCATTGTTAGGAAGGTCGAACTGGGGGAGGAAGTTAAGAAGGAGGTAGGGTGCCTGCCTGGCACCATGACTTGGAGAGACAGGGAGCGAATCCTCAGGATCACAGGAGCAGCTGCACGGGGGGGGGAGTTGGATGTCATTGTCCACCTAGGGACAAATGACCTGGCTAAGAAAGGGATCAGAGCAGTGCAAGAAGCATTTGTGGAGATGGAGAGGGGCCTTAGACAAATAGCACACACGGTGACCTTCCCAGAGGTGCTGCCTGTCTATGGCACAGATGAGGCTAGGGTGCTCCACACCATAGGATTCAATCAGTGGTTGAAAAACTGGTGCAGAGCTCAGGGATTTGGCTTCACTGGGGACTGGGGGTCCACCTGGATGGATGCAGGCCTATACTGTTGTGATGGTCTGCATCTGTCCAGGAGGGGAACCAGGATCCTAGGTGACAGGTTTAAATACTTTATTGGCAAGCATTTAAACTAGTTGGGGGGGGCACTGGAAAGGAGCAGGGAAATCCTAGCCCCCCCCAAAAAAATCAGGGTAGTAAGTGAAGTAGACACCAACATAGAGATGTCAATAGGGAGAAGCGCATGGGTAAATGGAGAAAGTGACAAACGCAATAAGGACAGGGATGGGGCAAAAAGGGGCAAGGCCATCAAGAAATGGAGGGTAATGAGTACCAACACCCGTAGTCTGGGCAACAAGCTCCCTGAACTGGTGGCCTTGATGGAAGAAGGATGCCTGGATATCGTAACAGTCACAGAAACATGGTACACAGAGAACCATGACTGGGATGTTAACATACCAGGATACACAACCTACAGGAGAGACAGGGAGGGCAGAAGGGGGGAGTAGCTCTCTATGTAAGGGAAGGGATAAAAGCAACTGAACAAAAGAGTAAACAGGGAGGAGAGGAGGCACTGTAGGTCACCTTAGAGACTGGAAATGGCACCACAATACACACAGGGGTTGTATACAGACCCCCATGTCAAGAGGAGGGAATGGACAAGGATATGATGGAAGGCATACTTAGGATGGCAGAGACAGGGGCTGATACTGTTGATGGGGGACCTTAATATGCCAGATGTTAACTGGAGCACCTTTGCTGCGGCCACATTCAAAAGCAGGGCCATTCCTGATGCCCTTCAGGTGGCATGCCTCAGACAGCTAGTTTTGGAACCTTACTCATGAGGGAGCAATGTTAGACCTTGTACTCTCAAATGGGGACAGTGAGAGGATCTCAGATCTAGAAGTGGGTAACCATTTGGGAACAAGTGACCACCAAACAGTGTGGTTCACGATAAACTCAGCTACAGAGTCAAGCCATACAAAAGTGAAGGTTCTGGACTTCAGGAGGGCTGACTTTGGCAAGATGGGAGAGTGCCTTAGAAAAGCACTAGCAAACAGGCTAGAAGGAGGGTGGAGCAACAATGGGAAATATCAAACTGCCATCACAGAGGCAACAAGCCTTTGTGTGAAGCAAATATACAAATCAAAGAAAAAGCCACTATGGTTCTCAAAAGAAGTGGCGGTGAAGGTTAGGAGAAAAAGATAGCATTTAGGAAGTATAAGGAAACACAGAAGGAGCAGGACAGAGAACTGTACCAGTTAAGGTAAGAAAGCAGGGAGGGTAGTCAGAATAGCAAAGGCACACACTGAGGAAAAGATAGCCAACTCAGTTAAGAAGAGGGATAAAACCTTTTATAGGTATATCAGGGAGTCCAGAAAGACAAAGGGAGGGATAGTGAGGCTGAATAGAATGGATGTTGGGTGGGCAGAGAGTGACAGTGAAAAAGCAGGAATACTGAATACTTCTGTTCAGTATTCACAAAAGAGGAAGTGGGGGAGGTGCCTAATCCAGTTAACAGAAGCACTCCCGGGTGGGGGAGAGGGGGTCGATCCCAGTCCTTTCACAGAAGAAAGGGTTCTGAAAGAACTCCTAAAACTGAAGGTGGACAAAGCAGTGGGGCCAGATGGAATTCACCCCAGAATTCTAAGAACTAAGGGGAGAACTAGTGACACCACTGACTACCCTTTATAACAAATCATGGGAGGATGGTGTGGTACCTGAGGACTGGAAGAAGGCTGATGTGATTCCCCTTCACAAAAGTGGGAGCAAGACAGAGGCAGGAAACTATAGACCTGTCAGTTTGGCCTCTGTGGTAGGGAAAGTGATGTAATCACTTCTGAAGGAAAGAATTGTTCAGTACCTAGAGACCAGTGGGCACAGGATCCAAGGCAGCATGGGTTCACAGCGGGAAGGTCATGTCAGACGAATTTAATTGATTTCTTTGACTGGGTGACCAAAGTAGTACATAGATACATAGATACATAGACAGTGTCGGCAGATAAGGGCCTATGGCCCACCCAGTCTGCCCATTTGAGCTTGTAAGTTCAGTTTATGTTTTCCTAGAAGTCTGTTGCCCTACCCTGACCTCCAGAACTCCTTATGTCTATCCCATGCATTCTTAAATCCTGATTGTTTCAGTCCCCACCACTTCCTCTGGCAGGGTGTTCCACTTGTCCACCACCGCTCTATGAAGAAATTCTTCCTCATGTTTCCTCTGAATCGTCCTCCCTCCAACTTCATCCCATGCCCTCTAGTCCTGGAACATCTTTTTCGCTAAAATAGTGCATTCCTGCACCCTGTTCCTCCCTGTGAGATACTTGTATGTCTCTATCATATCCCCTCTCCCTCCTCTCCTCCAGGGAGTACATGTTCAGTTCCTTCAACCTGTCTTCATAGGACTTGTGATGCAATCCATGTACCATCTTTGTTGCCCTCCTCTGAACCTTCTCTACCCTGTCTATGTCCTTACGGAGGTATGGTCTCCAGAACTGTACACTGTACTCCAGGTGGGGCCTCACTAGTGTCTTGTATACTGGAATTATGACCTCCTTTCCTGCTGGTGAGTGCCCCTGCCTATACATCCCAGCATCCTATTTGCTTTACCTGCTGCCTTATCACACTGTTTCCCTACCTTGAGGTAATCAGAGATGATAACCCCAAGATCCCTTTCCTGCTTGGTGCATGCTATATCCTCACCCCCAACTGATATATTGTGCCAGGGTTTTTGTGCCCCATATGCATTATCTTCCACTTCTTTGCATTGAATTTCAACTGCTAGTAGACCAGGGAGGGGCTGTGGACATGGCCTACCTAGACTTTAGCAAGGCATTTGACACAGTTCTACACAAAAGATTAGTAGTCAAATTAACCAGCCTTGGAGTGGGTCCCAAGGTGGTAGTTTGGGTAAAACATTGGCTGGACAACAGGTCACAGAAGGTAATTGTAAATGGAGTTCCCTCTGAAGAAAGGGGGGTTACTAGTGGGGTACTGCAGGGTTCAGTACTGGGTTCTGTCCTTTTTAATGTCTTTATAAGTGACATTGCAGAGGGACTGGAAGGAAAAGCATGCCTCTTTGCAGATGACACAAAGATCTGCAACAGGGTTGATACTCAAGGAGGTGTGGAAAGGATGAGAAGGGACTTGCAAGGTTGGAAGAATGGTCAGAAGCATGGCAGCTTGATTCAATGCAAAGAAGTGCAAAATAATGCACCTGGGAAACAAGAACCAGGGAAGAATACACAATGGGGGGGGGGGTAGTAACAATAACAAAAATGGAAAGGGACCTGGGGTAATCATATCAGATGACCTTAAGGTTAGCAAGCAATGTGAAAAGGCGGTAGTGAGTGCTGGGGGGATACTGGGATGTATAGGGAGAGGCATCACCAGCAGAAAACAGAAAGTTGTTATCCCCCTGTACAGACAGTTGGAGAGACCCCATCTGGAGTACTGCGTCCAGTTCTGGAGACCCCATCTCTGCAATGACATAGACAGGATGGAGGCAGTCCAGAGGAGGGCAACTAAAATGGTGCAGGGTCTGCAGGAGAAACCATACGAGGAGAGGCTAAAGGAGCTTAATATGTATACACTTGATGAAAGGAGGGAGAGGGGGGATGTGATAGAAATGTTTAAGTACCTCAGTGGAATCAACAAAGTCCAAGAGGGTAGCATCTTTCAGGAAAAGAGATGTGCAAGAACAAGGGGACACAATTTGAAGATAGAGGGGGGACGGCTCAGGGACAATGTGAGGAAGTATGGATGCATGGAACAGCCTTCCTGAGGAGGTTGTGGAGTCTAAAACTGTGAGAGTATTCAAGAATGCATGGGACAGACATAAGGCAATGTTTGTGGGGGGGGGAGTAGGAAGAAATAGGCTGTTGGTTAAATAGGATCTGCAGCTTATCCTCTAGGTAGGGAAATGGGCAGACTAGGTGGGCCAAGTGATCCTTATCTGCCATCAAAGTCTATGTTTCTATGTTTCCTGCATGATGCCCTCTCTGGATATTGCCTGGTAGCCCTGACTGTCATATCACAGTAACAGTGAATAATAACCCTAGAGATAGTAACATGTCACATCATCTTTTTATTTAACAAGGAACAAACACTACTATCAACATCTTGATTGTGTCTGGTACTTAGAAAATGCAAAATAGTTTCATATCCCTTTACGTTTACTGTGTCGTCACTGCAATGATTTATAGTGTCCCATAAACCACCAGAGTACAATCACATCTGCCATTCTGGGTGGGGCTGCAGAGTACTATAAAGGGTACTCAAATAATCAGCTTTACCAGGTGAGTAAATACCATTATGTTTCGTACTCTTTTTAGTACTCTGCAGTCAGAACCATCGGGACCTTAGTATCAGTGTGGTTATAGTGTATATTCTGGGTGGGATAAGGTCAAGGCAGATCAATTGTCTTTTATCTAGGTTGAGTACCTGCCCCTAGTACTATTCCTGGCAAAAAGGCTTTTTCAGCGGATTCCACATCCAGTCGATAATGAGTGGTGAAGGTGTGTGGGTATGGAGGACAGTGTTGCTGCTGAGCATGTCTGATGCTGAGCCCCCCCCCGCCCAGGATGTGGCAATCGCTCTGGTAGAGTGAGCATTTATTCCTTCTGAAGGCTTCTAACCTACTTCTCTGCAAGCTGTGGATATGGTTTGTTTTGTCCACCTAGCTATAGTATCCTTGGAGGCTGCCTGCCCTGCCCTCTTTCCTTTGGCAAGAATGAATAGCCTGTCTATTCTGTGTGAACTGTCAGTCATACTGAGGAATTTATTTCACCAGTATTCGACATCTGGGGGGTGAGGTGCCCCTGTATCAGGTTTGTGCCCTGTCCTTGGGAAGAGTAGTTGGACTTCCTGAGATATGTGATATGAAGTTGTTACCTTCGGAAGGAATGAAGGGACTGTTCTGAGTATTGCCCTATCCTGTGAAAAGCGAGGAAAGGTTCCCTGTGTGATAGTGCTTGTAACTCTCCTATCCATCTAGCTAAGCAAATAACTACAAGGAATATGTTTTTTAGAGTACACCAGTGTAGTAACTCCCATTGGAAGGTGTGACCTTTCTGTAGTTCTAGCACTATGTTTAGTTGCCAAGGTGTGCACATTCATCTGACCCTGGGTGATGCCAATGTGACTGCTTTGAGTAGCCAGACTGCATCAGAGTGGGACCCTATTGAATTTCTCCCAAGTAATGGGCCCTTTATAGAGGAATATGGCAGAAGTTTGTTCACTGAGTGATGCTGGGCCCAGTCACTTATTTACTTTGTCATTGAGGGATTCCAGGATTTGTGGCAGTCCTGTGACAGAAGTGAAGGTTCCATTCTCTGTACACCATTTTTGAAAAATCTGGCATTGTCTTTGATATGTTGTGTTGGAAGATTGTCCCCTGGATTGCAGTAAGCAGTCCACTACCCGGGTGTGGTAGCCCGGGGTTAAAGAGCAGGTTCCTTCCTTTGTTTAGCTGTCGTCTCCACTGCTGAGCTGCTGCATACTGGTGTACTTCAGAGCAATGTGCCTTGCATTTGCACTGATTTTAATCCAAATTAAAGATATTGCACTCATAAATGCTTGTTTGTGTGCTTGTGTGTGGAAACTGCGCTACGTTCTGAGCCGACCGGAAGTATCGCGAGATGTCTGGTCACATGTCATTAAATGAACACTCTTTCCTTGCTGTCAGTGGGAAAAGCATCTGACAGCTCGATAGCTCGCTTCATTCACATTCATTTATTTTGTGCAGCAGGCTTTGGATTAGGAATACAGCGCGGTAACCTGAAGTTACATAGCTTTTGGGCACATTTTATATGTCTGTCTGTACCGTCAGTAATTCTCTGGTCTCTGCATATATGTAGTAGCAGCTGTATATATGTATTACTAGTGCCTGTGCTGTGTGCCTCATGTTATTGGAGCCAGTGTGCTGCTGTCTTGAAAGCTCAAAAGGTTCATTTGTGGTTGCAAATAAATATATGTATGTAGTGCAGAATTAGGTTCTCTGAGGTGTAAGTTGATTAAGGTACACAGGCTTTTTTGATGTACAGCCCCATGTTCATATGTGTTGAAATAGCTATACTTTCAGTGCTGTGACAGTCAATGATTTGTGGCATAAAATAAAAAAAAAAATCTGCTTATTTTTCTGTGACTGTTCCCCCCCACACACACACACAGAAGTATTTAGCATTGCATATCAGTAGTCATAATACCACGAGGTAGGACTTTCATTATGACAGTATAATTTTTATTATAGTGCCATGCACTGAATCCTCTGTTTTGTTCACCACTGATATTACGGCTTTATGCTGTGTTAGTGGACTCATATAACACACATCTAGCTGTACCACTGTCATAACTTACCCTGTCAATATTTTCTTTTCTGCATTCCCTTAATACTTTTATTGCATTCTACTGATATTCATAAAATGGTTAGTCAGAACCTACCATTGCTGTGAATTAACAATAAAATATCTACCTATCCTGTGTCTTTCTCTTCTCATTCTGTGTGTATGAACCTGTCATTCATTTATTAATAAAATATATATCTATATATACAGATATATATCAATACAATCTGTACTTGTATTGTTTCTGTGTTTTTTGTCTTGTTATCAGAGTAAAATGCCCAAGCGTTGTGCAGTGGGTGAGTGCAGCAACACTAATGCTGATAAGGTTAGCCTTCATTATTGGTCAAAAGTTGAGATGCTGCGTAAACAGTGGGATATTTTTGTGAGATCGACATGTAAATTGTGTGCGACTGGTTCTAAAACCAGTGTTATTTGTGGTGCCCGCTTCAATGCACCGGATGCTTTTATGAACTACAATATGTGATCTTTGGGATTCACATGTAAACTAGACCTTGTCCCAAGTGCTGTCCCCACACGTAAGCCCAGACTGACTTCTCATGACAGTGGCAGTCAGTCATCTTTTTCAGGTGGTGTCCGGCATCGTAGTAGTAAGACTACACTGAAACTAAAAATTCAACATGTAAGTGTCAATCATGTGTGACGTGGCACCTCTAGTAATGCAATGTATGGGTGAACCAAAATGTGTATCGTGCAGTGCTTCATTTCTCCTGTTGGTGTAACAGTTCCACAGATGTACAAACAGTGTATTCATGTGTGTATTGTTGTACGCCAACTTTTTCCCAGGTATGTTGTGCAATGTTGAACTGCCATAGGGGTTACAGTCCATGCCAGCAGACTCAATAATGTGGTGCTTTCATAGTGATACTAATTCCTATTGTAATCTGTAATGAAAGAACTCACTACTGCATTTCTGTAATGATGGATTGCTGACATCTGTGGTGTACCTCAATAAGTAACAGTAGTTGATCTTACTATGCAGTTTCTATCATGTCAGGCACCGAATGTGACAGAAACATTGCAGTGTGGACCTTCTGTCACCCATCTCACATCTTGTACTGTGATAGGTGCATGTCCACAATGCTGCACTTGTCCCACATTGGGTCTGCAGTGTGCAACTGTCTTGAAGTAAGCAATAACTCATGACAGGGTGTGTTGTTATTGGGGATTAATCAACACCCTTGGGGTGTTGTGAGGCAGGAGGCCGCAGGCCGAGTGTCCTCACAGCACCCAGGGTGTTGATTAATCCACAATAACCACACACCTTGCAGTGGGTTATTGGTAGTTAAAACATGGGCCACATGTGGAGACAAATGGACAAAAACTTTTTGAATACCAAGGAAAAATTGTTGGAACTATTTTGTGTTCTTCCACAATTTATGGCTGCAGCACCACACTGCTCTGTGTTCTGCCGCATTAACAATAGTTTGTCACAGAAATGTTTGTGGTGAACAGGCCATAGATAATACAATTAAGGAGCTTGTGGAACTTGTTATTATGCTGTCAAAACTACACAGGCTCCTGTAATTATCTATTGCTATACGTAGTGTTGTGTGCTCGCTCTCTCTCTCTCTCTCTCTCTCTCTTTCTCTCTCTCTGTCTCATCTGTGAATGAAGTTGCTGAGAAGAACTATAGTATGTATTGGGTTGTCTCTCTCTCTCTCTCTCTCTCTCTCTCTCTCCATATACTCCAGGTCCCGAACTGTGTGTGTGTGTGTGAACGTGAATATGCCACTTTGCACCTTACCTTTAGGAAAGCAGCACGACTATTGCATCGATACACACACACACACACACACACACACTGAGGCACAGGGGAGCAAAGAGCAAGAGACACACTACATGCACCATGGCTTGTAAGTGAGCAGCAGCACAATCACTGTGTAAAGAGAGAGGAAGAAAGACAGGGGACATTGGTGTAACTCAGAGTTCAATATGCCAGTCCCGGTGTTATGCTCTCTCCCTTTCTATCTCTTTCTCTCTCTCTCTGTCACTCACATACTGCACACATGGTGAGTGATGGCAGAGGAGGCCATATCATTGCTCCGGGTAGCAGTCTCAAAGAAAAGCTTGCTCCTGCTGACTGTCAGTGCAGAGTGCTGGGTGGACATGGTCTGTGCCAAACCCTGCTGTCAGCACGGAGAGCAGACTCAGAGAGCAGAAAACACAGCGTTAGCAACTGGAACTCTTGGAGAGGGAGACATGGGTCACTGCAGCCTGCATCAGGAAGCGGAGAACCATGAACACAGACCCATATCTGGGGTGGGGGTGGTGGATTGCATCACAGAATGCACTGGAAAAATATGAAGTTACTATCTCTGTGGCAACATAACACAGAAGACTGATGGATTTTCACTTCCTGCACTGAGTGGAAACACGCAGGGATGTTGATTTGTGTAGTGCTCTCGGTGTCAGGGCTACAGTGAACTGACTCTTATACAGAGTCTTATACAGATGTGAGCCAGGTGGGTAACTAGGGAGTATCATGGGGACATGTGTATATGACCTGGAAATGTGCGCTGAGTCTCCCAATTTGCAACTGATAACCGGAGCATTGCCACTCACAGACATTCTGTGTTAAACACTGCCTTGCTTAGCAAGACATTTCAATGGCTGCCACTGAGACATGAAGTGGCTAACAAATAATGAGTGTGGCTGTGCTCCATAATGTGGCAAAAGTGCCTGAGTACCACAAACTGTAAAGTCAACATACATTAATGTATGGTCACCTGATGGCTGTCTGACAATTAGGTGGCAGCATTTTTCTTGGCCATCTAATAATAATAATTAATTCATGACACACCCAATCAGTGTTTCTCACAACAACCAAGGTCACGATCATATCATATGGGTGGGTGTCAGATAGTGATGCTCAATAACCACGATGAAAATTTAGTGGTAATGATATCCGATAACCCAAAGGTGGTTGCCAAACAGTGTGCCAATGCTGTTTGTAACATATGTGAGCATATGTCATCACTGAATGACAGCTTCTGTCAGTCACTGGCCTCATATGTTTTCAGTACATGCTCATAGCCAAGCACACGCGTGTTATGAGAGGTGGGCTGTGTCACTCAACAGATGTGTAAGGGTGTTGTGGTCAGCAGGGTGGTGAGTGGGGGACCGAAAGGCCACACATGCTTCATGTGAGGTAGACTTTGCGGTGATGCTGTTCTGTGTTGCACCCCATGTGGTGTATGTGTTCTGCAATAAGGTTGGCACTTTGGCAAACACCAGGGGTTGGAAAGCAGTGTTAGGTGCTGTGCTGTTTTAAGGCTTCCTGCTGTGTGCGTTTTGTGAATCAAAAACTTGGTACCGTTCAGGCAACATTTATGAACATTGTTCCAATTATTCCATGAACCTACTGTACCCATGTCTAATCATGATGCCTGGCACAAGTGGTGGACAATGTCTACCTTTTTGCAAGCAGCTGACATCTGGTCGCATGCTGCTCTACTGAATACCAATCATCGCAATACATGGTACCAAGTTATACTTGCAACATTTGTTGGTTTGACACACGTCAGTGGTCTGTATCAGGTATTGCAACAGACAGTAGCAGTCATATAGTGGTAGTGTGTACCTGTTTGATAAAACATTGCAGTACTACTGTTGATAGGAAATGACTCTATCATCAGGACCTTTCTGAGCTGAGGAGAATGTCACCGGCGTTTAGCAATGTGACAGAGGTCAGCACGGTGAACTGTCTGATGGAGGTGAATGAGGTAGACTCTGGTATGGAGCTGAGTGGTGTTGACTCTGTGTTGAATCCAGATCCACATGATACTTCCCCCTCCCCCCTGACCTTTATTAAATAGTCTCTATGTCTCCGCCCACTGCTCCTATTACCTGCCCTATTTCTTGCCTCCTATCCTGCCCCCTAGCTAAACCATTCCCCTCCTCCTGTTCTTACTTTTTCTTTTCTTTTTTTTCTCCTCCTCTGCCAGCTCCTTGGGTTGTAATTGCTGGCTTCACAGATCCCTGTTCCCCAGTATTCTCTGATTTTCTTTTTTCTTTCTTATCTCATCTTTTTTGCACTCCTCTACTTCTTCAGTCTCACATCCTAGTTCCTCTCCTCTCTATAATGCCTCTCCACGGCCACCATCTTCTATCTCTTTTAACCCTCTCCCTCTTTCCTACCCTTTGCTATCTTCCAATCTCCACCTACCCCTCTCCACCCTTCACTCTGGACATCCACGCCAGCTATCTCCAATCTGGTACAATAGCAATCTCCTGTTTCCCTCACAAAGGTACCTATCGGCAGCGACTGGGTGCAACTGACGATCTACAACAAGGATAAATGGGCATATAGTCCTCTGTTTCTAACAACTACCTTGCTCTGGGACCCTAGGCAGCTGCATGGTCCAAGCCGCACATGCATCCTCAGAGGTGTAATTCTATTGATCATGGGCACGGCAACTGTCTCTAAACTCCTACTCCTCCTCCTCTTGATATCAGGAAGTGTCCACCCAAATCCTGGCCTGTCTTCTACAGTACAACAAAGCCTGCCAAAATGGAGGGGGTCTCAAAATTGCTACCCTAAATATCTGCAGTCTCCTCCCAAAACTGGCCTCCCTTCAAATCTTTGCCAGCCAACACAACCCGGATATCCTTGCCATTGTCGAAACTTGGCTGACACCTAATACTCCTGATCATGCCATCTCTATACAAGGCTACAAGATATTCAGGCTGGATAGGACCTTGAAAAGGGGTGGTGGGTGTGCAATCTACATAAAGGACTACCTCATCTGTCTTCCTGGTACTTACCCCACCACAGAAACCTCAGTGCAATTCCTCCCTATCAAGATACTACTTGGTGCCCAAAACAAAGTCCTCATGATTGCTGCTGTCTCTATCCCACCAAAAGATCCCAATTCCGGCCTCCAGGCTGTCCTCGAGTTCATAAGTTCACAACCTTCTGACATCGAGCTCCTTCTCCTTGGGGACTTTAATATAAATTGGCTTGCTCCTGATGCAGGGTCAAACAAAGATGCTATCCTAGCAGCAAATTTAACGCAAGTGGTAAACTCCCCTACCAGGAAAAACTACAAATCAGGGACCAGCACCCTCATTGACTGGATCCTTACCAGCCACCCTGTCCGTATAACCAATGTAATTGTTCTCACTGACTCTCTTAGTGATCACTCTCCTATAATATGTACCTGGACAAATAAGTTTTGTAAGCCGCCTCCAAAAACAGTCTATAGCAGAGTTCTACCTTATGGCAACATTACTCATCTCAAGACCTGTCTTAGGCAGATAGACTGGTCCTTGATTTACAAAACTCAAGATGTTGACCTAGCCCTTGATTACTTTATTACTACTTTCAACACTGCCTGTGACACTTATGCACCAGTAAAAAGCCGAAAATCAAAGCACTCTCAAATCCTTACACCTATGGCTATTGACACAACTCAAAAGTAGGGATCACCTCTGGGCCACTGCAAGAGCTACTGGCACTCTGTTGGACATTCAAAAATATAAACAGGCGTGCAACCACTGTACTAAACAGATCCGCTTGATGAAGAGCTCCTACTTCAAGAATGCCCTGTCCAACTCCTGGGGCGAAAGGAAATCCTTCTGGGACAATATAATAAATATCATTGGTCAGCAGTCCAAATCCTCCCCTACAATAATGAATGTGGATGGAACCACTACATTAGACCCAGTGGTCATTGCAAACACCCTAAATGATACCTTCACAGACCTTAGTGGTGTCCTCTCATCTGATTTCTTCACTGATGCTGACCCTTCAATTTCTACTTCTACTACTGCCTCTCCAACCAAACCACCCTTCCATTTCAAACTAGTAAAGGCACATGAAGTCTATAAATATGTAAAGAAGGCCATTTCTAAGTCCCGAGCAAGCAGCGACACTATTGACCTTAAACTTCTGTCCCTCACTCTGGAGGAAGTGCTGCTCCCCCTCACAAAAATTTTCAATCTCTCCCTCTGCTACAGTCAATTCCCATGGAAATGGAAAGCTGCAGTTGTCACTCCGGTGCACAAAAGTGGTGATAAGTCACTGCCTGGTAACTATCGACCTATATCAACACTACCACCTCTCTCTAAGGCCCTTGAACACATGGTGGCGGACCAACTTTCAGACTATCTGAAAAGCACAACATCCTCTGCACTCAGCAGCATGGATTTAGGAAAGGGCACAGCACATCGACTGCCCTCTTGAATTCTCAGGAGCAATCCACAATGTCATGAACAAAGGAAACCTAACTGGAGCAGTCTACATTGACTTAACCAAGGCATTTGATACGGTACACCATGGCCTACTCATCAAACAACTACTATCTCTAGGGCTCTCACAGGGTCCTGGTGACTGGGTCAAAAATTACCTTGCTCAGCGCTCTCAATCTGTAAAAGTAGCTGGAGTTCTCTCAGACTCAAAACGGTTCACTCAGGAGTTCCCCAGGGATCCATCCTGGGCCCCTCCTTTCAGCCTTTCCTAAACTCCTCCCCAAATCCTGCCCTGAGCAAATAATCCTCTATGCCGATGATGCCGTGATTCTTGCCACTCATAAAGATCCGAACCTCTTATGCCTCAACCTTCAGCATGCTTTTCAGGTTGAGATGTGGTTCCTTGAACATAAGCTGGTTCTAAACCACAAAAAAACTAAATCCATGCTCTTCTCTAACCTGCAAATCAAGAAACGGCAAGTCCCACTCACCATTAATACGTACCTGGGAAATACCCTTGAACAAGTGCCAATTTTCAAATATCTTGGAATCAACTTTGATCAAGGCCTAACCTTTGCAACTCACATTGATAGTACAGCAAAAACTATTAGTCAGCGAACTGGGATTCTGTATCGGAACCGACAGCTCCTTACCCATTCTGCACTGAGGATTGGCATCCAATCCTCTATCATCTCAATCGTTGACTATGGCTTAGTTATATACGGATCTGCCACTACTACAGCACTTAGTCGCATTACAACATCCCTAAATAAGGCCTGTCATCTGCTCACTGGTGCACATCGACGTACCCACACATGTGAACTCTATGCTGATTCAGGTTGGTTGCAACTCTCAAACCGGATAAAGTATCTTACCTGCCTGATGGTGAAAAAATCCACCCTGGGCCTCACTCCACCTTGTATCCAAGACCTGTTGTGCCTGAGCGCTAGCACCCATTTTACCAGAAGATCAGAACATCAGCCTCTCCAAGTCCCCTGATGCCGGACTTCTCAGGGACAAAGATCATTTGCCTATCGTGCCCCCAGCTGGCTAAATGCCCTCAGCACTCCTATTACTGCCTCCACCTCTCTAGGTACTTTCAAATCAAGGCTGTACTCTCACCTTGCCACCTCCAGCTCCTGTGACTGCCCTGATTAAACCTCCTATTTTTCTCACTACCCACCCTGTTCCTTTATTTGACAAAGACATGTTTGGGAAACCATTTCTCCTGCTATTGTCTGCTCCCCACACCTTTCTCTTACCCTCTCTATTCTGGACTTTTTACCTGTTTGATTTTCCTAATCTGGCATGACCTCTTTCTTGTAATAATAATGTCATTATTGATATCTCATGTCCTTTTGCACAAATGATTTGATATGTATTTGTATATGTTTTCTCGCTCTTGACACAACACAAATTGTTGTGTTATCTATGTAACCTTTTTTGTACTGTACCTAATTAACGTGGAACCTTTGTAAAAGAGCCTCTGGCTCAAAGGTAGTAATTCCTAGAACAATAAACAAACTAAACAAACTTCATCCAGTCAATGTGATGCATCATTTACCCTTGATACATCCTGTATGACAAATTATTGCATGTCTCTGTCCACAGTTGAAGGTTGTTCTCCAGAGCTTACACATATCAATCATCTGACTGATGAACTGCGGAATTCAAGGAGTGAGACCATGACACATGGTGCCAGTGCCACTTGAAGGTGTCACGATGTAGTAAAGATATGTGTGTAGCACTGTTTCATTGCAAATTGAAACAATCAATGTAGTATTCCACAGCTTATGTGTCAACTAACCTTTATTTACTCCCCTTGCACATATCCACTACCATTTATTGAAGCAATAAGCCCCGAGGGTCTGTGGGTTATTTGGTGATTTGACATGGCTGGAGTGCTTTGGGCATGAGGTGCAGCCAAGTGGGTAAATCCTTGCAAGTCGCGGTAAATCCCCTGATAACCCACATTCTCAGAGTGTCTTATTGCGATTACGCCAATGTTCATTTTTTGCTATAATAAAATACAACTTTTAAAGAGTTTCCTTTCTGATTTTATTTTTATTGTATTTATTCCTGTGCTGCACATGATTATGATGTAGATCACCGTTAGTATTTGCTCATCAGCCACTGATTATCATAGGATTTACACTGCTGTTAAACTGCCAGTCTGACCATTTCATTAGCTGTTCACTTATGTTGATGGCATAATCATAATTATAGTGCAGCATTAACCTTGGTATGATCACATTCACAATAAGCCACTCGGAGGATGTTGCTTATTGGGTGATTTATTTGTATTTATTTATTTAGACAGCAGTTTGAAAAACCTTTGAGCCATAGGCTCATTTACAAAGGTACCTTGTCACAGTAAGACAAACGAAAATACACAGTATAACAGTATAACACAATATAACAGTAACTTAAGACATAGATACAAACAAGCTGGTACAGGTAGGATTGATGCAAAGAATACCAGAGTTATGTTGTCCTTAGCAGCTTAGTAGTAAGCATTGTCATTAGTATTGAGTACGGCTTTGACTAGTGGCAATTACAGCTTCGGGTGTTAACAAGGTAGTTCCGTAAGGACGTTTTGAAGCACGATATAGTTGGAGCTTTGGAGATGGAGGGGGGCAGTGTGTTGAACCAGGAGGGGGCACTAAAGCTGAAGGCTCTTTGGCCGTGAGAGGTCCTAGCTCTAGGGATAACAAGAGAGGTTTTCCCAGAGGTCCGAGTATAAACTAGTGGAACAGAGCGGTGGATGGTGGTGGTCAATCCTGGCGGGGATAGCCCAAGGAAGGTCTTTTTTGTAAGGGTACAGGTCAGATATTTGAGGCGCTCGTCAAGATCAAGTACCAGTGCTTTAGCGTACAGTAAACGGGTGTGTGTTAGCCTAGGTGCCCCAGTAATTAACCTGCAGGCCTTATTCAGAGTAGATGCGGAATTTTACTGAGTGCGGTCTGATCATGTAGCACCATACACCTGCAGTCTGGTCCACTAGGGACAGGGATAGAGGAGGTGACTGCGAATGAAGAGGCCTCCTCGGGGCAGTGTTTATACCGGTGTAAGATGCCCAATCGGATATTAGTGGCAGTGGCTAGGCAGCGATGTGTCCATGGAAGGAGAGGGAGGGGTCAAAATGGATCCCTAGGTATTTATAGGACAAACTTGTTCGAGTGGGAAAGAGGACCCAGAGTGAATGAGGAGTTTGAAGTTGCAGGACTTGTTTTGAGGATGAGTGAAGAACATGATTTTTGTTTTTTAAGATTTATCACCAATCTATGTTCCTTGAACCAGCCCTCGACTTCAGCGAAGGACTTCTGCAGCAAGTCCTGGAGGGCAATAGGGTTACAACTTGAGGCAAAGATGACTGCATCATCAGTGTACAATAGAATGTTCTCCGAGCAACAGCGTGAAAGGGTGTTAAGGTAAAGGGAGAATAGTAAAGGGCCCAGAATGGAGCCCTGGGGAACCCAGAAAAGATGGGACAGATGTCTGAGTAGGTCCCATTAATTTTTACACACTGTGAGCGGTCAGACAGATAACTGGTGCACCAGGAGATAGGCCCAGCAGCAAAACCAGAGAGACTAAGGGCATCAAGAAGGAGGGGGTGGGAGACAGTGTCAAAAGCTTTAGGGAGGTCAATGAAGACTGCACCAGCCAGAGAACCAGTGTCTAAGGAGGAGTGGAGAAAGTTGGAGAACTCTAGGAGGGCTGTGTTGGTACTGTGGCCCACTCGGAAGCCATGCTGCTCAGGACATAGAACATTGTAGGTGGAGAGGTAGTCAGAAATTTGAGAGGCTACCACTTTTTCCAAGGCCTTGGAGAGAGGAGAGAGAGAATGGAGATTGGCCGATAGTTTCCAGCCGCAGTCCTATCACCACTTTTAAAGACAGGGGTGACAGTGGCGACTTTCCAGACAGTTGGAACCTTCCCCAGGCAAAGAGAGTGGTTGATGAGGCACGTGATCGGGGTAAGGACTGTGTCTAAGACCAGCCGTAGGATACACGGATCCAGGGTGTCACTGCCCGTACTATTACTCTTGAGGGCAGTGACAAGGTGTGGCCTAAGTTCTTGGGCAGAAACACGGCGGAGGAGAAAATAAGGGTGAGAAAGATTTAGGCAGGCGCTGGGGGAAGAGGGTCAAAAAAATTTGTAGGGAGGATAGGGCTAAGGTCAGTGAATGAGGTGTTGAGGTGGTTGGCTATGAGGGCTGGGTCTGAAGAGATCACACCATTAATGTCGATCTGGTGGGTGGGGGGAGTGTGCACTCCCATTTAACTGTTTAATGTTATCCCAGAAGGTTCTGGGGTTCCCCATGAGGCAGTGAGTGAGGACCGATGAGTGCTCAGACTTGGCCTTTCTGATGGCCCGAGTGCACTTGTTTCGGGTGGCAGCATATAATTGCTTGTCACTGGGCCGGCCAGTCTCAAAGGCACGGTGCCATAGGTTGTCCCTATGTTTGAGTTGGTGGATCAAAGCTGCGGTTACCCAGGGGGCATTCTGCCTTTTAGAATGGCGGGTCGACATTGGGGCAAAGATATCACAGGCATTATTAAAAGTTCGGGTAAAGAAGGAGAGAGTTGTGTCAATGTCAGGAGTTGACTGTATAGGAGACCAGTCAATTTGGGGCAGAAGTTCCTTAAGTTTTATCAGACCACCAGGTATTAGATGCCGCCGGCATGTGGACTGTGCTATGGGTTTGGGGACTGAGGATGACCAGTGGAATAGAATGGGGGAGTGATCGCTGAGAGAGTCTGCGAGGACTTGTACATTGGGGACCCGATTAGGGTGGTTGGTGAGTACCACATCAAGCAGGGTACTGGAGCCTCTCTTGGGGTTAGTCCTGGTAGGTTGGGTAACTAGTTGTGTTAGGTCTATTGCAGAAAAGGAGTCACAGGTAGAGGAGGAGGAGGGGCTGAGCCAGTTGACATTTAAGTCACCCACCAGAATTTGATCAGCGGAAGGAGGTAGTGAGGAAAGGTATTCTGTAAGAAAGGCAGTGGCCTGTGTTTGGTCCCTGGGGGGCACGTATGCAGTAGTCAGATAAAGGGGTCCCTTTAAAGGGTCAGGGGTTAGTTTCAGCATAAGCACCTGGGCCCTGGAGTCAAGGATTGGAGTAGGCAGGGCTAGTATGGGGAGAGATTCCTTGACATAAATAGCGCAGCCGCTGCCCTGTCTCCCAACACGGTCGGACCGGAAGAGGGTGAAACCAGGAAGGGAGACCAGGGAGTCAGGGGAGGATTTCGACAGCCAAGTCTCAACCAGAGCGATGACATCAGGGTTAAATGATGTGACCAGGCATTGTAGAGAGTCAAACTTTTTTAGGAGACTACAGATATTCATGGAGACCATGCATAGTCCTGTGGTGCTAGTCGGGGAGCTCCTGGGAACCGGACCAGGGTTTGGATGAATGTTCGCTGACAGGAGTAATAGCATGACTAACACCCTGGCTGGGAGATGGTGAGAGGTTTTCCTATGATTGACATGAGAGGGGGGAGGGGATGTTAAGGGAGCAGGGGGTGGGCAGGGTGGTACAGGAAGGGAAGGCAAGAATAAGAAGACACCCAGATGTGCCTGAGGTGAGGAGGAAGCTAGGAAGAGGGCAGGGAGGACCAAGACACACAGAGGTCCCAAGGGGCAAGAGAGCAGGTTCAGGAGCAAGGGGAGGGAGGGGTGCCAGGGCACAGTGCGGAGTAGCAGATGGGTAAGTGGGCAAGTGCACTGCTAGTGGGGATAGGCACAGGCAGAGCATGAAGCAGGGCCAATACATTGTGGTGAGCAAGATCCAAGGGAAGGAGTACTGTACAGGTAGGAGTAGGAAGTAGCGAGGGGAGCATAGGTCCCTCTAGTGGCCAGCAGGTATAACCTGCAAATGGGAAAGGGGGGAGATAGGTTCTGGGCAACAGGACGTGATGTCACCGGATGTGATGTCACGGGGTGGATCCTTAAATTGACAGCTGCCCCAGGGTGGGTGGGGCAGACGGCATGAAGCGCCATCGGGCTAGCACACCCCTGCAGGTGTCCAGACAAAGAGAAGAGGCTCTACCACAGCTGTCGAGGATTTTACCCACTGGGCTGTGCCTCATGGTCAAACCACTGCAGCCGTGGTAAATCTCCCGATAACCCACACCCCATCGTGGCTTACTGCACAACTATTTTGTGCATTGATCCCACTTTTTGTGAATGTATATCACAGCCACCTGGTCATCGTGTGGGATTTAAACTTGCCATGGTTTGACTGGAGCATTCTAGTCACCTCCTCTGTTATGGAGCAAGTGCTCCTGGGCAAAACGAAGGAGGGTATCCTGACACAGTTGGTTAGTGTACCTAGTAGGCTAAAGAACACTTTAGATCTTGTGTTGTCAATTGGGGAGGCAGTAAGGGAAATAAAGGTGGAGGACACACTAGCCGACAGCGGTCACCAAACCGTGTGGTTTAATATCACGGTGTGTGTGTAGCCACAGATATCAGTTAGTGAGGTAATAAACTTCAGTGGTGACAGACATTGGCACTGTGTTGGGGCCAGTATTGTTCGTCCTCTTCATATCAGGCATTGCACATGGTGTTGTGAGCAAGATCGGTCTGTTTGCTGATGACAGCAAAATCGGAGCACTGGTGAATGGAGAGTAGGAATGTAAGCAGCTGCAGGGTGACAGAAGCAAGCTACAGGAGTGGCCACAGAGGTGTCAGCCGTGGTTCAATGCAAAGAACTGTAAGGTTATACACTTTGAGGTGAAGAACACCATGGAGCGAATACTGGGTGTGTTTGGAAGACAAGGGCCTGGTGGTAATGATAACAGGGACCGTGGACAACACTGCCCAGTGCAGGACTGCGGCTGCAAAAATGAAAGAAATGCTGGGGTGTATAGTGAGGGGTTTCTTCATCCAGGCAAAGAGAAGTTGTTCTGCCCCCGTCCAGGTGACAGGTATGGCTGCAATTACAGTATTGTGTGCAGCTTTAGATGCCATACCTAAAGTGTTATATCAGGCTACTGGCGGTGATGCACAGGAGGGCAACAAAGATGATACGTGGGATGGAAGGCACAGACTATGACAGCATGCTGAGAGACCTGAATATGTAGACCCTGGAGGATGGAAGGGACAGGGGTGACATGATGCGGACATTCAAGTATCTGATGAGAATGAATAAGGATGGGGTGGGTCACCTGGGGGCACGTGCTAAAAACAGAAGTTTGAAGATTTAGTAAGGAAATGAGCAGACACTATTTGACAGACAGTGTTGTATCAAAATGGAACACCGTGCCAGACTGGGTGGTATCATGTACATCTCTGAACAGTTTCAAAAGGGAATGGGACAGATAACAGGGGAGAGCGAGGGTGGTGGAGGTGTGGGGTGGCAGTGGGATGACAAATGTGAGGGGGGTGGGTCAGCTGCAAATTAGGGGTACAAGCTGCACACTGGGGCATATTTACATAGACCGGGTGGTCTGTTTCTGGTGGCACATTCTTATGTTTATATGTTGTCATGTATGTACTCATCAGGTGCCCTTCCATCATCATAGTCATGTCATTAGTTTTCCCCTTTTTCCTTTATAAAATTGTTGCTTGAAGCCACTGTGCACTACTACCTGTTGCAGGACTTGTTTTACGACTCTTTATTCTGTTACTGTACCGGTATGTTCCTCCTCACAGCCATACTGTCGTGTATTGTTCTGTTTTTGTCCTTGCATATCATCGTCTCATGGGAGTACTGACCAAAAATATAACAGCATTATCTTTGTCTTTTAGCTTCCACCCTATGCCCAGGCAGTGGCATACATCCACTGTTCCACTGTTAAAATGCAAACTGGTGTTCAGAGCAATCATACTGTTCTTAATTTCATAACATATCATGGTAAACTGAGTATACCTCCATGTTAATTGTTCTCTCCATGTATTGAGCAAAATGGACCTTATGTCTACTGCTCAGAACCAGTCCCGGAATTCCTTCCCTGTGCCAGTGTTTATCAGCCCTTTGTCCCTCACATCTACCTTGTGCAGCACTATGACACTATGATCATACAATGGTGATTGAAAATCCTAAAACCTCATTTGTGAAAACATGTCATGGCCTTGGGTACATACTGCTTTACCCATGGTTGACGAATTTCATTTATAATAAACCTAATTAAACACACGTTTTACATGTATTTCACAAATGTGTCCATTCTATAATCACAAGAAGGCATACTAATGCACTACAGTGTCGCAGTTACTGGTGATAAACACAGTTCTTGTGTGGTTAAGTCATTCAGCTGCGCCTCTTGACACACCACACACGGCGTAGGTAAGCACCCAGTAACCCACACTCTGTTGTGCCTTACTGCTTAACTCAGTCATACCTTTCCAATACTGTGTTGCTCAGTTAATCCGAGCATGCAGTTATATTGTTTATAAACCATATCACCAAACTATGGTCTGTGTTAGACGTATGTAGGACTCGATTCTTTTGGATTGTTACAGTAACTACTGCTGTGCTATGGTTTACATGACCTTTCACACACCTGAGTGCACAGTAACAGCTCACTTTTTCATTAATAGCCAAATCAGTGGCTGCACCTGCTATTGTATGTGAAAGGAAATTATGACATGCTCCAAGTCCACCACAAATGAAATACCCTTATTTGTTGCAGTATAGAATAGCTACATAAGAATTACTGATCGCTGTTCCACAGCTCCTTTCCAGTATGGGTCCACACCCATCGTTGTTGATGAGTGACCTTCACAGTGGTGGTTTGATGAAATTGTGCAACTTAATTCCATTGAAGTTAAAAGTTAGTTCCTCCTTCCAAGTGGATTTCTGCATACTCGAGAAACACAGACTGACTTCCTGGTGCAAAAAAAACATTGCCCCTGGCAGATGTGTTTTGTGCTGCCACAAAACAAGGGCTGCGTGACCGTGCCCCAATGACTCATATGTGGGTGATATCACATCACAAAACAGTGCTGCATTGAGCAGTGTGGTGCTTTCTTTTTAGCAGTGATAACGGGCTTTTTGTCGGTAGTATGCAGAAATTCAATTGCATGGCGCAAATAACTTTCAACTGGTATAGGAATACATTACCAATTTTTATCACACCACCACTGTAAAGGTCACTTATTGAGCTGCCGTGCAATGGGTCTTGAAGGGGTTGGTAGGGATAGGATATAAAACTGGATCATGGCACGATAATTGACAGGGCAGGTACTTCTTATTTGTACTGTGTTCGGCCTTGTTTTCCTATCTCGTGTCAGTAGTATATGACATTGCTGTGATTCCTTGATAACAACCTAGTAGGCATGTTACCAATACCCTGTACACTAAGTTCCACTTAACAGTATCACTGTGTTGGTTACATGTGCCATGCTTCCAGGGTACCTACTGTGTTGGTGAGCTGCAGATTGCTGAAATCAGCAATTGTTAACAAAAATAATGACAACATACATCATGTTGAAGCAATGCTGACAGATAAGACAAGTGACAAAACATGACAAACAGTCTGCTGTGTAACACTTTATTGTGACATGTAACCATGTCGGTTATTCACAATGTATTTTTAACGTTTACTCAAAAGGTGTCCAAGTGAAAGCTCACATGGAGGATAAGGCTGTCATGTGCAGTCTCATTGGTGGAAGGCTGGCAGACATCATGGGACACAAAAATCAAGTAAACAGCAGTGGTTATAACGACAGTGATACAGAGTCAGACAATAACATGGATAATGGAGACCCAGAATACCAACCCAATGATAGCAGTTTGGATGACAGTGACACAGACACTGCTGCTAATGAAATTATGTTGAGGTTTGTGTCAATATACATTACTCATTCCTATGTTATGACACAGTTCAGAAGCAGTTCTGCATGATATTGTTAAACATCAGGTTTGTGGTGGCTGACTGACACAGCCTAATCCATGACTTACATCCTCAGTAGTACTGTTCCCAAATGTGGCATTAAAAGTCCTCCTGTTTCCAAATACACATCCGTCATAGAACCGAAATTTGCAGCAGGTGACAAAAAAAGAACCACTTCCTGGTCCGGAAAACACAGCCATACGTCGGCCCACGCAGCCCGGCTTTTTTGTGATGTCACAAAACAAAGAATGCGTGATCACACACCATTTACTTTGATTGCACCGATTTTTTGTACAAGTTTTATACTGTTTGGTGTTGGGATTTTATTCAATAACAGCAACCGTCCCATTAATAAGGAACCTATTATTCCATCTATTACTTTTATTGAATAAAATTGAAACACCAAAGGGTGTTAAACTATTACAAATTATAAAATGGGTAGGCTAAACCAGCATAGCCAAAACTTCTTTTTTTATCCTCTGTACGGATGACAGTTGCTGAATCAGGACTACTGCTCGGACCCTAGTACGGTAACCATTTTATAACCACAATAAGACACTCCAGGTGTGTGCATGGAACACATTTTACCGCATACCAGGGGCTAAAGGCACTCGGCAAAGGCCTTGTGCCTTATTATGCCCCTGGCCATGCGGCAAAATGTGTTCCATGCACACCTCTGTCCTGTCTTATTGCTTCCATATCAGTCCCATTGAAGTAAATGGTGTGCGCTCATGCAGCATTCCTTTTCTGACATCACCAAACTTGACAGTGTGTGGGCGATGTGAGAGTTGTGTCAGGATTGGGACATTGGTCTTTTTGGACCAGGCTGCGTATTTCTGTTTTATGAGGGATGCATCTTTTAAAACCGAAGGAGTATTTATGCCACATTTGGGAACGGCAGTACTGAGGACATAGGTCATCGATTAGGCTTGGGGGGGCACAATATGTGGGGTACAAACATGCTGTTTGAAGAGCAGCTTCCTACTTTGTTGTCACCTCAACATATGCGATACATCACCTTTCCCGAAGTTGTTTGCCATTAACAATTTTTCTTTTCTGTCCAGATTACTAGTTTTATGAAATGGGCATCAGAATGTAGGCATCCTGATTTGTCCATACCTGTGTGACATTCCTTGTTACGTACAGGAAAAGGGTCCAGTAATGACACTGTGCAGTGATTATGCTAAAGCTGCCACTTACAATGTTTGCTAAATGAAAGTAAGCCATGAAGTAGTGTTGATGTGTGAAAACCATGTGACTGTACCGATTACATATCATTACTTCATTTTACAGTCCATGTTACAGTTGTGTTCCGTCAGTATGTCATTACATACATCACTGCGTGTCACTGCATCTGGAGCACACCACAACTTTGTCTGGCACATGACAGCACCCACACTTCACCTGCATTTCATCATGTACTCCTCCAAGAATTGTGTTACACTGGGTAACACAGAACCTGTGTTGTCCAACTGCTTATGTCAGGCAGGTGATACTGGGTGCCACAAGCCGCAATACATAGGCCATTAACATTTTGTGTGTGGTCCTGATGCAAGTGTGAGCAGACATATAAATAAGGAACAACTTCTGGGAACATCTATAAGTAAGAGCAATACCTACTATCAAAACGTCATCATTATGAACATGGCAATGTCATGCACTTGAGTGACTGTGCTGTTTTGTTTTTCCACAGTGAGCAAAAATCAACTACTGATGTTCTGTCACAGTTTGATGAGCCAAAGTACATTGTGTACCACTCTCAATTGTTACAGTTGTTTGCAATGTGTCCACAGTGCCTTACTCCTTCAAGGTGAAAGATAAACAGGTGTGAAACTGCCATTACAGTGATACAGGTCTGTCATGACTGCGGATATGATGGCCAGTGGTGCAGCCAGCCATATATTAGGCAGATGCCAGCAGGTAACATGTTGATGTCTGCCTCAATAGTATTATCTGGACAATTGCCCGGCAAGATAATAGAGTTATTCCACTTTCTGAATGTAGCAACCATTGCCAAGGGCACCTACTTCAAACATCAGCGTTTGTACCTGGAGCCCACTGTGTTAACAACATGGAAGCATCATCAAGCGCAGATGATATCAAGACTAAAAAATATGGATGGTGGGTTGGTACTGGCCGGTGATGGACGTTCAGATAGCCCCAGCCACTGTGCCAAATATGGCAACTTTATGGTAATAGAGCAGCGAATTAGAAAAGTTGTAGATCTTCAAGTGGTGCAGGTATGTCATCTCAATGGCTATTCAATCTAAGCAGTATAGTTGTACTACACAGTGCTGTTGCATATTTCAGTTGTCATGGATGGACTGTTGGTGGAGGAAATGATGTAACTCAGTTACCAGAAATTGGTGCATGTTTGAGGTTCAGAAGCAGTTGTTACAGTTAACATGGCACCAAAGTACATTTAAATAAACCATATGAACATAAAATACAGTGATGTGACTGCACTGCCAAGGTACGCTAGCCATGTTAAACTGAATCTGCAGCTCAGGCAAGACAATCACTAACTGGCTCCATATGAAAGCGCAGGTTGGTACTTTCTTCGCTGCTACTCTCCAACAGGGTTTATTCCTCACTGGATCAAAAAAATAATGATGTCCCCATGTGAAAAAAAGGAAGCCACTTTGGCACATACACACCTGTTTTGTGCGGTCCATAAATGAAGAATGTGTGAGTGTGCACCATTCATTTCCATGTGGCTGGTACTTTCACAACATATTTATACCCTTTGGTGCTGTCGTTTTACTATATCAAACCTACTGATCTACTAACAGGGACCATATTAGTTGATTGCTGTATTGTGTACAGTTAAATTAAACCATTGAAGGGTACACATATGTTTCACAAGACCATCCCCATAGAGATGGATGGTGCGCTCATGCAGCCGTTGTTTTTTGACATGACAGAACAGTGCTGCATCGGCCGAACTGGGATCCTGTTTTTTGCATGCTGAAGTCAGTTGTTGGGGTGCATGATATCATATTGCTGGGGGTAGTGTTCCGGATGCAGATGGGGAAGTACTTTATTTACATAGCAGCACACGTGGTGTCTGGTCCAAAAACTGTGCTGATCAGAATGTGGCACTGCCAAGGCAAGAGGGCTCTTAAAGGAAGGTTTGGGTGATGGAGGTCCAGCTGCATAATATGGTGTGAAGCTGACACATTCATCAGTGTTGATGTACCCAAATAGCTTTGTTGTCTGCTTGCAAATGTATAATATTTGTACTGTTTATAGCATGGGCAACAGAGTTGCACCACCATCTTAAGTTTTCTTGTATCCTGTAGAGTAACAAAGTTAAAAATATACATGGTGTGAGCATGAGGGGCTGAAGAGGGTGGTAGCATTTTTCAAAGATGAAAATGGCCTGAACTTCGATGCAATGATCACTGACAGGCATCAACAAAATGAGAAATGGATTTGGGAGAACCTAACCTCAACATCTTATTTCTTTGACATTTGGCATGTCACCAAAGGTACAGTTTCTTGATTATTATGCCAACACAGTACTCCTAATCCATACAGTCACAATGTCAGTGGTATGTCACTGTTACCGAGTTTTTCTATTGTCCTGCAGGTGTAGCCAAAAAATTTTTCACAGTATCCACTCAAAAAGAGTGCGCCGACGTAGCCCTATGGAAGCAATCTGCAGTTACCCATCTCTGTTGGTCAGCTGTTTCAACAGAACAAGGCAATGGGGAGTTGATTGCTGCCAAGTGGCAGTCATTAATGCACCACATACTGAATGTGCATGACAATCTTCTGAATGACATGTACACATGAGCCACTCACAGGTACAGACCGTGAGAAGGAGTGGTTAACACAACATAAGGAAGCTGTGAATACCCATCACAGTCCATTTCACATTGTTTCTTCATTGATATTTAATTTGTCTTAGTTGCTTACAGTGCTTTCATTGCACTGTTCATAGGTCCTGGACAGGAATACCAAAACGTGGAATATAAACTGGCATGAATTTCCTGAGTAACAGTGTTGTTTTTGGAATCTATGTCATGTGCACTCTTCATGAAGCCAACACTGAATGTGTTTGTGGACAAGTGGGTGCACATGCATATAGCCACAATTTCAGCCATGACAAATTTTGTACACAGTAACGCATGGGCAGATGTCCTCGTATATATGCAACCGATGTTAAGAAATTATGGGGATATGCATCACAACACTGGTTGGCATCATACCAGTGTCAAACACCACAGAATTAAATAGTTACTGTTCACACGCCTAAACGACAGTCAGTGAAATACACCCATGGATTAGCATGCTGTAGTGATCGCACCGCGATCAACCATACACCGATGTTTCACCTTGCTGTCATTAATGACTTTCCGTTCTGTCATCTGCCATCAAAGGTCAGCAATGTACCTCCAGCCTTAGCGGTAAAAGAGAAGTTTTATCTGTGAGGGTGTTGACATTTGCCTATTCCAGGATGTAGTGGAGGTTGGCAGAGACTGCCATAGGGGATCTGAAAGAGGTACAAAGATTGGATCTGGTATGTCATGGGTAAAAGGAAAGGGAGAGGAGCACATATGCATGGTGAGGTAATGGAGAGGCTGGTCCAAGTAGGCCTGGGAGAAGGCATTGGCAGTAACTTAATAATTTGTCTTGATCTTCAGTACATATCATGGATGGTGAACACCTTACTGGTAGTGCTGGTCTATAAATGGGGATGTGTGGGCAGTTGGCTCAGAAGTTCCTAGTTGTATGCTGTATCTTGTGAAAAAGCAGGTTAGGGGTAGCTGCCTGCCCCAGTCTCCGCAATGACTTACCCCCTCAGTAGCGTTATCACCAAATATGGCATCAAGTCTTTGTAGTGTGAAATACATGTACCTATTAAAATAGAAATTGGCACCTGGCTCAAAAAACAAACCAACTTCCTGGTCCTGAAAACATGCCCCTACGTCGGACCATGCAGCCCTGTTTTGTGATGTCAGAAAACAAAGGCTGCATGAACGCACCACATGGAGTTGTATTGGGTTGCTATTTTTTAACTATGTTATGCCGTTTGGTGTTGGCATTTTATTCAATCAAAGCAATCAATCGACTAATAGGGACCCTATTACTCAATAGATTGGTTTGATGGTATAAAATCCCGACACCAAACGGTATAACATAGTTACAAAATAAAGGCACAATACAAGTACATGGGGGGTGCTCACATAGCCTTTGATTTGTGACATCACAAAACAGGGCTGCGTGGACAACGTAGGGGCTTGTTTTCAGTACCAGGAAGTCAGTGCATTTTTCGACCTGGGTTCCAATTTCAGTTTTACAAGGGTCATATGTTTTACACTACAAAGACTTTTGATGCCATGATGCTACTGTAGGGGGTAAGTCATCGAGCAGATGGGGGGACAGCAGCACCATGCATTACACGAACCTGCTATTCACGGTATGCTCCACTTGTTTCTTACACTGTTGCATGACTCTTGTTGATAGCAAAGCAGCATTTAAGCTTGAAGGAATCCTAAACTCAAAAATTTTGCTGAAGGACGTGAAGAGACTGTCCAGCCTGTATCAGATGTCATCTCTCAAGGCCTTTCACAGCCTCATGTTACACTACTCACCTAAGCATACATGCTTTTCAAACGTGGGAATGCGTACACAGTAAGCAGTAATATGCGGCACATCTCTTGTGAGCTCTATTTAGTTGGTCCATGGACACGGGGAGGCACCACAGGATTAAAGGAGGGCACATGTAGTGACTCCAAACAGAGGGGGGGTGTGATATAGAGGAGGAGAGTAATTATAGGCCTCCTAATCGATTCAGAAAAGGTAGGTACTGTGAAATGAACTTAAGTTTGTAGTGTACTTGGACCGTACTCAGTTGAGGACTGAACAGATTAGCGGGTATGTAAGGGGATGGACAGAGAGACAGAAGATAGAACTTTTTAAAAAGGTACAGAAGACAAGAAAGGGTGCATTCAACACAGGTAGAGGGTGGCTGATTCAGAGGGAAAGAAAGGAACAACTTTTGCACAAAAAATGGTCTTTTAGAACTGCTCAGCTACGTTACTTCACTGAGCTGCAATTTGCATAACAGAGAGAATGTGACACACCTAAGTGTTCTCATCTATGCTGAACAGAGAGACAGAGTATGAGACACAGATAACTGTTTTGTTGCATTTTTTTTTTACATTTGGGAAATGCGAGGGAGAGGAACTACACTTTACCCTATCATTCGTGGGGCAGTTGATGAGCTCTGTTGGGGAGACTCACAGCTGCTGACAGGCAGGGATATGGTAACAGACCCATTTCTGAGACATCCGCTGTTGCAGTAGGAGCGGTTATAAATGCTCCCCATTGCTCTGTGACATGCTGTCTTGCTACTTTTTTTTTGTAAACTTTATTTATAGGGAGGCAGTATAGTGCAGTGGTTTAAGGCTCTGAGCTGCAAATCTGGTGACATTCAGCAGACCAAACCTGGGTCTGAATCCCACAGCTTCCACTTGCAGACTGTGTGACCCTGAGAAAGTCACTTAACTTCCCTGTGTTCCCAGGTCGCACCTGTAAAAAAGCTTTCAGCTTAGTGTGCTAGTCCTGGTTAAACATCTAACAAAAAAAAAACATTTTGACAGTTCAAATTATTAATTACATCAATCCACATGTAATTCCATCTTCAGACATATTATATCACAATACAGAGATTTTATGTATAGCTTCTTAGCTGGCACAAACATTAATTTGACCATAAAGCCCATTCCATTTATTTTGGGTACATATCCTTATTAAGATTAATAGCAATTAGTAAGATTGATAAAAAATTAATAAAAGTAATAAATTAATAAATATAGTATACCTCTCAACTCTATGACAAAAAAACCCTAAGACTCTCTCCCCCACTCTTAGAAGGTGTAGAACAAAAAGAAAAAAAGGTTAAAAGAGAGGGAACCAATGTTGTGCCATTGCTTCTTCTATGGGGGCCCAAATTTCCAAATATTTATCCATTTGATTTCTGACTGTATATTGTATCTTTTCAAATTTCATACAGTCCAGGAGGGTACTCATCCACTTAGAGATCGTGGGGACAGATGCCAATCTCCAGTGCATTGCCAAAACCTTCAATCCTATAATGTTCCCTAGTCTCTGTAGCTTTTTATATCTGGTTTCCAAAGATTGCTCCTGTATAGGGTCCTCTCCATGGAGTCCCAACAATACCTCCACTGGATCGAGTCTTGGTGGAACTCCCATAATTTTAGAGAGAATCTCTTGAACCCCCACCCAAAAGTTCCCTACCTTGTGGCAAAGTCACACCATATGATAAAATGTCCCTTCATGTATAAGACATTTAGGGCACAGTGGAGATAGCTCAGGGCCAATAATGTGTGCTAGCGGGGGGTGTAATACATCCTAAGCAGAACGTTATATTGAATCATTTTGGTTCTATTATTCACTGAACATCTCATACTATTGTTTATTGTAATATTCCAGTCCCTCCCGGTCAGCCCTTCTGTGTGCAGATCCTGCTCCCATTTCTGTTTGATATTATCCAGCCCATCCGACCTTGTCCCTATTAAAATTCTATAAGTTCTCCTCAGGGGTTTAAATTTGGGATTGGTCGATTGTCCCCAGAAGAGTTCTTCCAGAAGGGATCTAGACAGTGTACCCACCGGGTCTTCTCCACCTAACAAACTCTCATATGCTTCTTTTAATTTCTTATAGAAGGGGTAATGGGAGTCTTTAATGTTTTTAAAGACCACCAAGTTCACAAATGGGAGAAAATTGTCATCTTGCAACATACAGTATGTTTAAGTAAATAAATCTCTCTACGGGCCCAATGTTTCCGTACTGGCTTGTCCCATATGGACGGATACCCTTTTACCTGCAATAATCTCTCAAGGGAGCTCTCTGGTGATAAACCTGTTTGCACCCCCAACCACTTATGTGCCACCATCCATGCCTTCACCAAAGAGTTTGTGCAAGGATGGCGGGACACCGGTCTAGTCTGGAGTCTCCCACACAGAGATAGCATGTCATGGTATATGGAACTCCCCCTGTCTTTTTCCAGCTGAACCCAGGTTGTTTGTTCCCCTGGTTCCTTTAATAAATCTGAAATATGTGTTAGCTGTGATGCAACCCAGTAGTAATGGACATTCGGGAGTCCCTACCCCCCACCTTCTCGACGGTAACCACAAAATGGGCTTTTTTGTCCTCGGTCTTTTATCATTCCATAGTAGCTGAGTTATAGCCCCCTCAAGACTTTTAAAATATTTTATTGGGGATTTTTAAGGGGACAGACTGAAAGAAGTAAAGAAACTGAGGCAATATTGACAT
Source organism: Neoceratodus forsteri (assembly GCA_016271365.2). Taxonomy (NCBI): domain Eukaryota; kingdom Metazoa; phylum Chordata; order Ceratodontiformes; family Ceratodontidae; genus Neoceratodus; species Neoceratodus forsteri. Next base: position 1,108,772,654 of record CM028131.1, read on the forward strand.
TTTAATCAAATTCACTCTACCCAACAGTGTCAGGGGCAGAGCTCTCCAACTAAGATAAACCTCCTTTATCTTCCTAATTAAGCTTTTCATGTTAATAGTCACTAGGTCAGAGATTTTGGAAGTGAGTAGTATCCTCAAATATTTAATCACTTTTGAAGGTTGTATAGTCGACTGCACTATTTTTATGGGGACCGGCGCACCACCCAGGGACATCCACTCACACTTGCTCCAGTTAATCTTATGGCCTGATAGAGGCCCATTTCTCTCAAATATCCATGACAATTCTCTCATAGCCTCCTCTGAGTTGCTAATAACTAATAGGGTATTGTCAGCGAAAAGTGAGATCACATGATCTATTCCTCTCCACCGAAGTCCTCTAATTTGGGGGTTACCTCTGATCATCTGAGCAAGGGCTTCCAATGTTAGAACATAAATCAATGGGAAGAGGGGACACCCCTGTCTCGTACCTCTAGTTAGAGTGAAAGGGGGAGAAGTGATATTGTTGGTAAGAATTTGGGCTTTTGGATTTTTATACAGACTGCCCAACCATTTCAAAAAAATTGGGACCTAGACCAAGTTTCCACATAACTGCCATCATATAGGGCCACTCCACCTGATCAAAGGCCTTCTCTGCGTCTAATGCCAGGAGGCCCCCAGCCCGTCCTCTAGGCCACCGGTGCATGATGTTGATCACCCATCTTATGTTATGTTTAATTTGTCTGCCCTTTACGAACCCCCCTTGGTCCAGATGAATCAGTTTAGGCAAGAGACCCTCCAACCTATTAGCCAATAATTTGGCTATTATCTTATAGTCTGCGTTAAGCAGTGAAATTGGTTGATAGGAGGAGCATAAAAGTGTTTTTTCCCCTCTTTGGGCAGTATTGTAATTGTGGTCAAGTTCTGCGTGGTCGGAAGCTCACTCCCCTCCACCGACTCCTCTATCATCCCTAACATCGTCTGTTCCAGTTCTTCCCACAAGATTTTATAAAGCTCAGCCGGGATACCATCTGGTCCCGGTGCCTTGCCCCTCTTCAGTTTCCACACCACCCCCTTAAGTTCCTTTATTAGATCAGAGACTCCAATTGCTCAGCATCAAGGTCTGACAGCTTGGAAATTGAGAACTCCTCCAAAAAGTCATCTGGGTCGGCCCCCTGTGGGTATTCTGTGGTATACAACTGTGAGTAGTATTTTTTAAATGCCTCATTTATCTTCCGCCTGGTGATCCCCTTCCCCTCCACTTCTATACCTAAAATTGTTCGTTCTGCCCTTTGTCTTTTGACCTGCCCCGCCAACCATTTCCGGTTTTGTCCCCTTCAAAATATGAAAAAGACTTCGTCAAAATACGATCTCTCTCAATTTTTTTGGTCGATAATGGATTTAATTCCCCCTTTAGTTTCTTTAGGGAAGACCACTTAGAGGCATCAAGCGTATTCATTGTCTCCTGATCTGATGTATGAACTTGTTGTTCCACTTCTTGCACCCTTTTTAGGGATAATTTCTTCTTGTATGAGGTGTACGAAATAGCCTCCCCCCCCGAATGGAGGCCTTCAAGGTGTCCCAAATAGTTCTAATGTTGGTGTCCCCTGGTCGATTAACCTCCAAAAAGTACTGTACATGCTTTTTAAGCTGTTGTATAAATTCCACGTCTACTAAGCTGGGGTCCATTCACCACGAGGGGATCCCTCCAGACTCCCTCTTCCCCTTCCCCACCACTCTTAGGGGGGCATGGTCAGAAACCAAAATGGGGCCATATTCCACCTCTTTAGTGTCTTCTCCTCTGACCTTAGATAAAAATATGTAGTCTAGCCTTGTGAAGACTTTGTGAGCACTGGAGTAAAAGGAGAATGCCCTGTCCATGGGGTGTCTAAATCTCCAGGCCTCTAAGAGAGATCTCCCCTATACCACGCGATGCAGCGTCCCCACACTCTTGGGGGAAGGCCTCCTCCTTGTACCAGAATGATCTAGGTGTGGATCCCAGTATGTATTAAAGTCACCTCCTAAGATGATGTCATGTGGACATGAAGCCAGAATATTTCCCAAGTGGGAGAAAAAGTCAGGGGAGTCTATGTTGGGCCCGGATATAGACACTAGTGTGGATAGACTGCCTCCTATATCTATAACCCCTATGATGTATCGTCCCTGCGGGTCTGATACCGTGGAGATCACTTTATGCGGAAACCCCAGTCTGATCCGAATAGCTACACCTCGAGCCTTGGAATTGAAGGGTAATGCCTGTAGAGTGCCCCCCCCATAATCTCTGCAGTCCCTCCAATTCCTCTGGTGTTGAGTGAATCTCTTGTAAAAAGATTATGTCCCCCTTCATTTTATTCTTGATCTGAGTGACTACCCTGTTTCTCTTAACTGCTGTTCGTAGCCCATTAGCATTCCAGAATAGCAACGTTATTTTAGCCATTCTTGTTAAGCCAAATAATCAACATTTCGTGTCCACCAAGATATAACAAATCTGAAAAAAAGTTCCCTTCACTGCCAAAACTATCAAATTTTAAATCTGTACCAGTAATCCCCCCAGTCCCTCCTCCCCTCCCCTTCCCTACACCCCCAAAAACCCACAAACATATACTAAGATTAAGTAATAGCATAAAGATAAGATCTCCCCACCCCCGAATATATACCCTTTCCATTTACTCTCTCAGCTGATGAACAGCCCACATAGTACAAAAGGATCCCTGTACTTCTCGTGGACTGAGCATCCATCCCTTGCAATAATTCCTCTACCATATTTAATAACTTATTTCTTATTGTCTTCACTCCTCCTGTGCTACCGTAAAGTTAGGTAGCTAACCAGGGTCTTGAACAACCGGGGGCCCCCACTCTCCAAATTTCTGCTTCATCTCAAAACGCTGGGGTACTCCGGGCCCTTCCACTACCCAACCAGTCGCTGTCACCACCTGTCTGAAGATATTTCTGAATCAGAGGTGGTTTGGAAAACACTTCCCTCTACTGACAGTTAACTGGGGCCGTGTCACCCAATCTCATGGAATCTACAGCATTAACACAATAGCTCTTACCCATTTAAAAAATGCCTTATAACGCACCTCCCTACCTCTCCTTCAATGGCACCTAGTGCGCAGACCCGGTGGAGACAGGATCAGGAAAAACTAAAAGTACTTGTTGAAGAATGAGCCCCCCTGGTTAGATCCAAGACTCCCCCCAAAAGCATTATAACTGTAACATTGTTTATTGTAAACTTCAAGCACAACCAACCCAATATTTGAAAGGAAGAAAGAAATGCTAGTAAATCAGCATTTTAAACACATTGGCTGTGCAAACACACCCAAAATTCTCAAAACAACACAAGTTGAAGATATTTTAATGAACTGTCCCGAACTTGAATCTAACCTGACCAGTTCAGATTAACATTTTAACTTCAGAGAGACCTGCACCTCTCACAAGGATGACCTTGGGGTGAGGGGTAAAGGGAGCTCCCTAATCCAGCCCTTATCGGCCCCAACTGGTGTTGTGGATCGGAGTAATGGTGCCCTCCCCTCCAGCACCGCTAATTATAAATCAGTACCTTCTTGCAAGAGTCATTTATTTTGGACATCCAAGCCCTGTACGTATTCCAATGCTGCCGATGGATCTGTGAATGCTTTAGTGTTCCCACCTGGAGGCCTCATGATTAGACGAGCAGGGTAAACTAGCGTAAACAGACAGTTCTTAGAGTGGCGCAATCGACAAACTTCAGAAAAGGCCTGTCTTTGAGACTGAAGGAGCCGAGAGTAATCTGGATAAATGCTAACTCTTCTTTGTTGCTCTAAAATTATTCCAACCTTTCTTATCTCCTCCAATACCTCCACCCTGTCCTGATATTTCAGGAGTTTAATTATCAAATGCCTCTGTCTTTGGTTGGGTTAGGGCCTTGGACCCAGTGAACGATGCGCCCTTTGGATCTCCAGACTTTTGTCAGAAGGAAGCTGCAGACTAGAAATAAGCCATTTTTGAATGAATTTTAAACAGTTGTTCCCCTCTAGCTCTTCGGGCAGGCCAATGATTTGAATGTTGCAGCAGTCCTCATGGTTCTCGTGATCGTCACTTGCCTGCTTCAAAAATTAAATCTCCTTTAGGGTCTTTGCTAGATCTGAGGTTTGAGATATCACTTGGTCCTCCTGGTCACTAACTCTTTGTTCCACCTCCACAAGGCGCCTCTCATGGGAATCAACTTGTTCAGCTGTAGAATTAACAGCTTGCTGAAGGTGTTGTAGCTGTGCTGTGACATTATCGAAACCGGCTTCCATTCTGGCACCGAGGTCATACTTTAGATCTTTAATCAACCATTCTAGCTGCTGGTAGCCCTCTGTCATTGTTCCAAGCTGGTTAATTCCTATCTCAGCTTGTTCTGACTGTGCGTCTTGTTCAGGTCGGTGTTCCCCTGGGGCTTCTTCCCGTGACTCATCCGGCATCTTCTCCGGTGCTTTTTTCGGCCCAGCTAGGCCTCTCGCTGAGTATTCTTTCAGGGACAATTTGAAAACTAATTTAGCTTGTTTTCTCCCCGATTTCAGATTGGAAGAGATCAGCACCCCTCCTGCTCTAGATATTACTATAAAATATTAAGTTGGTAGCGCTCGTAGCGAGGAATACAAGGGATGTTCTCAGAGCTCTGTAGTTAAGCTGCCATTCCACTCTGGTGCTAGGCCATGCCCCCTGTCTTGCTACTCTGAACTTTTAATTGCCTGTGCATGAGACACATTTCATGCATATCCAATAAATCAGGAAGCATGATTGGCACACCACATTTTATAATGAGTTGTAAGAGTTGAATCAGTGTCAGTGGCTCAGTAAGTAGCACACTCGCCTCTGAGGCTGGGAGATCAGAGGGCTGTGGGTTCAGTTCCCACAAATGGCAGTTGGGTTAATATCCCAGTACTGACACTGTAGTGCAGTGTGAGAGGGATACTGCACTTCTGAGGTGCTGTCTGTCGGATGAGACGTTAAACTGAGGTCCCATCTGCCTGGATTGGTGGTAGTTCAGGTGGATGTTAAAGATCCCATGGAACTTATTGAAAAGAGCAGGGGAAATTTTTATTCAAAGTTCAAAAACAGTCCAGGAAAAAAAACACATCATAATATCATAAACAAATGAAAGTCATGCTACAAACTCATCACCAAATTAAAAAAGACAAGAAAGGGAAAAATAAATACAGAAATTAAACTTAAAATATTCCTTCATCTATGAACATATAACCAACTCTTCTTCCTCTACTATTGCTGCATGAATTCTTAGATAACATTTTTAAACCCACCTCCTCACCTCCTAACATCCTTCACCCCTTTAAAAAAAAAACCTCTATCCCACCCAGCCAATATTTCTCCATAATTTGGTAAACACATCCTTTTCTAGAGTGCGTTTTTCATACCCATAGATACTATCCAAATCTCTCTGTATATGAAAAAAAAACATCTTGTTGCTGAACTACCTTACCTTGCAAAGACCTTAGGCATCTTGCCTGCCAGATGGACCATTTGATACATACCAACATAACATGAACTGTACTGTTTGCCTGTTTTGCCCATGCAGCCGGGATTTGCCCTAAAACCAAAACATTATAATTTATTAACAAGATTAACTTTTCTCTCCATAAATCTGATAGTAATTTCCAAAAGCCCTTTACATGAATGCATTCAAAGAAAAGGTGCTGCATTGTCTCCACAATCCCAGCACATGCCTGTTCTCCACATTCTCTTTCTTTTATTTGCTTATGTTTCTGCTTGCTTTTCACTTGCAGTCTCTGATGACCACAGAGCCAAATGAAATCTTACATCTTCCAAGGAATTCTTGTTTCTAACATGCCTTCCAATAATAAGTTAATATTAATTTGAAAAGATACCTGAAAAACTGGGTCCTCTCGATACCATGAGTCCAAAATTGTTTTATAAAAAACTTTTTTCCCTTTCCCCATACACCAAGCCAATTCTATTTTCCAAGTTTGAATATACCGAAGTGCAATTTGTACATAATTAGGCAGCTTACGCTCTGCAGGGTTCCATTTCCCCCTTCCCCATGCTTCAAAAAACAGTTTGCCCCAAAGCTGCATACAGACTTGCCCAATTCCTGATGTCTGCGCTATTAAAGGGAAAAGAGAACTAAAAAAGAAATTACCAAATAGGTATACTATGGGCTGTAGCATAGTTAACCCTCCTTCTTTCCTTACCCTGTATGTGTGATTCCTTTTAACTGGATTTAGCCTACTACCCCATAAGAAATGAAAAAATAAACCTAAAACTCTTGTGTGCATATAATATGGTAAGGGAAGTACATGCGATAAATACAAAAAAATAGATGCAATATATACCCGTAGAAGATACACCCTCTTTTTTTTGGACATCTTCCAAGACAACCATGCCTGTACTTTACTTTGAGCTTTGTCATAAACTTCATTCCAATTATGGGATTCTGACTCCTTAGTGCTGAAATAAATACCTAAAATTTTCACTTGGTCTTTCGTCATCAGAATTGGAAAATCTCTTATGTTTGTACTGTCCCCTAGAACCAGAACTATACTTTTATTCATATTAATTTTAATACCTGTTGTATGATAAGCTGCTTGTATTATAGATAGAACTTCAAATCCTGATTTTCCATCTGCTACTGAAAAAACACAATCATCCGCATATGCTGAAATTTTTGAAAAAACGTACCCTTCCTTGTTTCTTATAGCTCTAATATTATTGTTTTGTCCAATTTTCCGCAATATATGGTCTAAACCAAAGACATACAATAAGGGGCTCTGTGGTCGCAGATTCTCATTACTGTATATACTTTACCTTAAATTCTATATATTCAATAACCACACTCAATGGTTATTCCAATAAACTCAGTTTATTGTCTGTACACACGTGTGTGGGAGCCTCGGCTAAAGGCAAGAGCTCCCCGAACTAAGTTTTACACAGTGTTTTATAGCACTTCTTATCTTGAAAACACACTAACATTTCAGTGTAAGGTAATCATAGTTTCTTAGCAATAACAGAAAACAGTTTCATATCGTCCAGGTACTTTTCCACTGGCCTATTTCATCACTGCTTAATACATACACCTGGGTCAAGCTGACCTAATAGAAACAATGAGTTTCACTCACTCCATGGTACTGTACAGCTTGATTTCAATGCAACTACATGTTCTTATCTCTGCTTCTTGCCCAACCTGCCCAAGCTTGCTATCCAGGCTGGTACCATTAGTTCTGTTCAGTTTATCTAAACTACTATTTTCACAACTTTAGTAACTGGTTTAGCCAGCACCGAGCTATTACTTTCTGCTTGCCTTGCAGTTCTTATAAACTTATAATGACCCTTAGCTTCTACTCAGGCCTGGCTATATTCAACTACACTAGCAGCTTTTACATTATAATCATAATATATATATATGTTGTAGCACACTTTACTTTATATGTAATTCACTCTATATGTATGCATAAAAGAAAGATATATAAAAAGAAATTCCTCCACAGCTCATTGGGCAACCCTGTTTTACACCATTCTTCAAATAAATCGGAACCCCTAAAAAACTATTCACCAGTGGTATAGCCTGAGCCTCTCTATATAAGACCTTGACTACCTCTATAAACCTCTGAGGGATCCCATAGTAACTTAATACTTTCCGGAGGTATTCCTGATTTACTGCATCAAAGGCAAATGGTCCACTACCATTAAATACCCGCCTAAGTTCTTCCCTAAACTTTGCTCCACAATCTCCCTAATCATCACCAGATTTTGTACGATATTCCTTCCTGGGATTGCACACGTCTGCTCCTGAACAATCACTTTCTGTGCTACATGTGCTAATCTTTTAGTAAGAATCTTTGCTAGTATTTTGTAGTCCGTATTTAATAATGTTAATGGTCTCCAATTATTTAACTTGTGGGGGTCCCCCTTTTTAAAAAGGAAAAACATTAATCCCATCTGCATTGAGGGGGCAAGCCTTCCCTCTTCCCAAATGGCATTCAGAAGTACTTCAAGACAAGGAACCAAACTCTCACTATAATGCTTGTAGAAGTCGTTTGGTATCCCATCCCATCCAGGAGTCGATTTAGCAGATAACTGTGAGATAGCTTCCTGAATTTCCAACCAGGAAATGGGAGCAACTAAACCCTCTTCTCCCTCCCTACTTAAAGCCAGTATCTCTAATCCCATTAAAAAATCTTGATCCTCCTTCCTGTCCCTCTGAAAAGTATCCACCATATGCTGTTGTATAATAAGCATAATATCATGATTATGATTTTGTATAGTTCCATGTTTGTCTCTAAGACTTGTCAAAGTCCTCTTTTCCACCCCGTGTAACCTACCCTCATAAGGATTTACCTCTTCCTTTGTACCTTGTGTTCTATATTTCTGCTGAATTGCCATTTTTTTAACGATTTTTCTAAATACTGCCTCATCTGATTTTTTACAGTTTGCATCCTTGCCCTTTTACCCTCACCAAACCCTGCTTGTGCTAAGATTTGCAGATATTGTGCCCGTAATCCAAGATACTTAATGTATTCATCCTTCACTTTCTTTTTCGTATAAGTGCTGTATCAATCTTGTAAATCTCTTTTAATGTCTTCCCACCATTCTATTGGACTCATGTACATAAAACATAAATCTTTTCTTGCCTGAAGTAGCTTTCTCACACCTTTTTCTATCATGGCATCCTGCAACAGAGATGTGTTCATTTTCCAACATCCTCTCCCGATTATTAACCTTTGTCTTTCTCTCAATCTTAAAATTACCACCAGATGGTCGGAGGTTACCAAAGGTCGTACTTCCACTGCCTGACAAGTCAGTCTAGCTGATACAAGCCACAAATCAATCCTGGTTGACAATCTCCCTTTGAAAAAGGTATGACTTGGTTCTTGTTGCAGAATGTCATGTACATCTCTTATATCATTCCTATTCATTACTGCTAACAAAGAATTGGTATCACTAAAAACCTTCCTTGTATCTCTTCCCCAATCTCTGTGTGAAAGCCCGCAGTTAAAATCTCCCCCCCCCATAATACTAATTTTGAAGTGTTTAAATAAGGTTTGACTCATCTAAACATCTCAGACCTTTCCGCCTTAGTCTGTGGTGCACATATATTTATGACTCGGAAAACTTCTTGTTTCAACACTACGTCCATAATCATAACCCTTCCTGGTATTAAATCATACACATGTAATACTTGAACACCTCCTTTAAAAAGTACCCCAGTCCCTGAGCACCTGTCTTCTCCTATCGACCAATACGAAACACCCCACCTCCAATCTTTCTGTGCTCTTTGTACCTCAGATAATGAGTGTAGCCTAGTGTCTTGTTACAAGATCACTTCTTCCTTCCCAATACTGAGGCTCAAAAAAGTACTCTGCCTCCTCTCATAGGCCTTAATGCTATTAACATTAATTGTACAGAGAGATATAGCCATCAATACTTTATATATAGAAACGATTAGAAATTATCCAGAACCCTTCATCTTTTCTTTTTCCTTTTCCTAGTTTTTAGTTTTTCCAGGAAGCTAGACTCAGAAATTCCATCTGCTTGGGAGGATGTCACTGAGGATAGATCAGATTCACAGCCATCCTCTTCCATTCCCTCCCCAAATAACAAAGCATATGAATTTTGTACCACCACTTCCTCTGCATGTTTGGTTTGTTTCGAAACAGCATCTAACAACTTACCTGCCTTAGATCTAGTCACCCTTTGAAAATCTGCCTCTAACTGTACTTGGGGGGGGGCATAGAAGTTTCTTCCTTTCCCTCCTTTTCTACCTGGTCCGACTCCTGTACTTTCTCTAGCTCTACTATCCCCCCTATCACCAAAACTCCCCCTCCATCTTTCTGACAGTCTTGTACTATTTCCTCCAGGTCATGCACCTCAACTCTCTCTGATGCCTCAGTATCCCCTACTGTCCTAGAAGCTCTGTGGTAACGGAGCACTAATGGGACCCATTGTTAGCAACTCAACCATCCTCATTTTTTCTTTTTGTGCTGTGGCTACATATACATCTTGTTCAGCCCTCACTGAACTGTCAACATTATTGTGAGAGGCCCATGAACTGGTACGAAAAGAGTGTCCTTTTTCCTCACATAAATTACATCTTAACGGTTGCCGACAATGAGCCCCTACATGCCCCAAATCCCCACACAATCCACATTTTTGTTTATCACGTACATTGCTTAAATGGCCCACATCTCCACATTTAAAACAAGCCCTTGGTTGCCTAGGATAGAAAATCAACCCCCTATCCCAGCCCCAAAAAAAAGTTAGGCAAATGCTTTGTTTGACCATTCACCAAATTCAATACTATTTGATATTTCCATCCCCCCGTCCATAACTGCTCTTCATCCAAAATTGGTTCAGGAAAGCCTTGAACCTTACAATGCTGTTGTAACCAATAAGTAATATCTGCCACGTTTACCCCTTCATTTCTAAAAAGAACCGTGATTTTTTTTGTTAAGGGCTTTGTTAGTGGAATCGCCAAAAAAGATCTCCATAAAGGTGAAAGTTTCATTAACCGATACTGTTTCCAAAATCTTTCTAACCCAGTTGGATGTTTAAAACTTACATCAAAAATTACATCACCCGGCACATGTATTAAAGCGTAAATTTCATAGGCATAAAATTTCATGCTATCTTTTAACAAAACTCTGCCCACAAACTTCCTATCTGGAAGTGCATCCATGTCACCTTTATATTTTAAACGCACTGCATTCCGCCTTTCTGCAGGTTCTAAAACAAGGCCTTTCTCAGCCGGAAATAAATGCTCTGCCACTTTCCCATGCCATGCTTTATCCAACTTTTCCCCCATAGAAACATTTTTATTTACAGTCGTAGAGATAGTTCCCTGATGTGCCTCCTTTTGCACTATATTAGACCCTTCTACCGAGTCCATTGAATCTTCTTTTTCCTGTTCCCTGATACACTGCAGTAAAGGATGAGGATCATCTTGCTGATGAATCAAACTTTCTTCTAAAGGAGAGAGTTGTCCTGGGGGTAACGAGGGAGTTATTGCCTTCCCAGGAGGAGGGAGGGGGTCACCAGAAACTGTAGATGGGGTTTCACTATTTGGATTTGCATCCCATCCATGCCCTGTGGGGCTCCTCACCCATTCTGCAGCTTGTAGAGCTGTCTCTACCCAATTTCCTGCGACATTCCCCACCTGCAAACCATCTTGCCTTTGCCTAAGCCCATCCATTGTTTGTTTCTGTAAATTCCTGTTTTTCCCCCTCTCTTTTACAAGTCTGTTACAGCCTCCTACAGAGGACCCTAGCGTGAATTTTACCGCCGGTAATACAAGTTCAGTAGGGTTCACACTACCTGCATCTGTTGTTTGAAGACATATGAAAATCCTTCTCATTTTCCCCCGTAACCCCCTCTTGCAGATCCAAAACTGCCTCTTCCCCTGCTCCGAAATTCACCCCTGGTTCTTCCAACAGTTCTGTTATTAATCCCTCGTCTTCTCGACTTGCCCTCTCTTCACTTTCAGCGTCTCCTTCTTCCATTACCAATCCTTCGCTCTGCATTTCCGCTTCCTGTACCACCACTGAAGCATTCCTATGTTCCAGTTCTTCCTGTAGTCTCTTCCTCGCCTCATGATACAAGTGTTCTGCCTCATTGAGTTGAGAACTTAAAGCTGCTCCAATTCCTGATTCCAACCTCGCTGACCCGACTCATAGCCTGGTCCCGAGAGAACCCGTCTCCGATGTATCCTCCTCATTATTTGCCTCTTCTGTCAGAAGACAAAACTCCTCCTTCCGATGTTCTTCCACATTAGTCTCCATTGCAAAATTAGTAAGGAAGCCAAGGAGGAGACCCACTCCTTAGCTTCCCACATGTCCTCCTCCGCCAAAACTCCAGTCGCCACTGAACAGTAACGCTGCTCAGCCACACAGTGCCCTCTGCCTCCAACACAGTAGGGGTGTTTTATTAGAAGAATAAACATATACATTTCCACATATTCACAAAAAGAAAATCAGATTCCAAACTAATGTCCAATAAAGAAGAAAAAAAAAGGGGGAAGGAAAAACAATCTTTTACAATCAAGCAAACAATGCAACATAAAATAGGTCATCTAAATTCGATTATAGTTCAAATATTAAGAATCTCTTTTCCCTTAATTTCCATTGAAAGTCAAAAGAAAAACTTTTATTACCAATCTTACGATTTCCTCATATTTGTCTTACTTATATTTAATAAAGTGTAGAAACCCTTTCCACCATTTCTTTAAAGTCTCTGTCTTAACTCTTTTGACATCCTGAGTATAAATATTCTCTAATCTCTAATTATTAAATTACTTACAAAAATAAGACAATTTCCTTTGATATAACACCCACTGGATTCTAGCCTGCCATAAGAAATATCTTAAGCAACCTAAGAATAGGGTGAAAGTCTCTTTATGGAACTCTAACATGATATTTGGGCTATATCCAAAAATCAAAACTCAGTAAGTCATATAAAGCAGCCACTTTAAAGTTCCATAATTTTGCTAAATAAATCCACAAACCTGAACATAAGAACAATTTACTAAAAATGCTCCATAGTCTCTTCTGTATTGATACATTCTAGGTAGGGACATAATCTTTCTGATAATGCCTTATACTTCGCATTCCCTCTTACATTCAACTTTCCATAAAAAATCAGCCATTGTGTTTCCCACTGATTTTTGGGCATCCTTGGGTTATTAAGTTGTGCCAACACCCTGAAATTGTGGTCCACTGGGCAATTCTTAAATTCTGGCTCTTGGGGGTATAATGTTGTCATCAAGTGATGATATAATCGTCTTGTATTAAATGTCAATACTGTCTGTTTCTGTATTTTCCATTTAAATAGTTTTTGAGCGCCTGGTTTAAAATACTCCGGAATACTTAAATGTCTAATAAGTTTTGGGCGCAGTATACTTAACTCTATAATATTTCCCCATAACCTTGAGGTGCCAGGAATTTTCTGACTTTAACTCAGCCAAAAGGCCTCCTTTTATTGAATTGGAAATAAAAAAAACGTGAGCAAAAACTACAGGATCTATCATCCCTAGGCCCTCCTTATTTTCTCTTAAATAAGTGAAGTACCTTTTAACAGGATTTAATCAGCTACCCCATAACATCTGAAAGAATGTACTATAGAGTTTAGTTTCCAGAACTGCCGGTAATGGAAAGATCATAGCCACAAACTGCAAGATGGGAAGTAGAAATTGTTTAATTATGTGGACCCTTTTTATTTTAGGGAACTCCACTGCTTCCATCTACCCACCTTTTCTCTAATTTTCCAATGACCTCTTCCCAATTTTCCCTAGGAATATTTTGAGAACTAAATTTTATTCCTAAAATTCTCAAGCGACCACTGGAAATATGAATTCCTCATGCCATTCCTCTATAAATCTATTTGTTCCGATAAAAAGCCCTTTTGTTTTTGTTATATTAAGTTTAGCATTTGAGACTTTTGCATAATCCCCAAAAGCTGTAATAAAAGTAGAAATGGTTATACTATTCTCTAGATATATTACCAAATCATCTGCATAGGCCTGTATCATTAACTGCGAGTGTCTATCTTTGTCAAAATTGACACCCTTCCATTCTGGAGCAGCTAATACCCTTTTTAAAAAAGGATCAATCGCAAAAGTATACAGTAGAGGGCTAAGTGGGCACCCTTGACGTACCCCTGTAGCTAACTGAAATCCTCCGTCCTACAGCCTTTAACAAAGGGAAAACCATTATGTTTTCATAAAGCTTTCTATCAAATTGATTAATTGTAACGCAACCCATAATACTTTAATGTAGAAAATAGAAATGGTAAATGAACCCTATCAAAAGCTTTGTCTAAATCAGCAGCCACTAGGCAACCTGATAATCCCATTTCTGCATGGTAGTCTATGACATCATGTATCAGCATTAAAGCTGTCTGAAGTTTCCTGTCTGACATGTTGCAATACTGATATTCAGAAATCACAGCCCTGCAAGTTTTTCATACAATTATTTAAAATGCTGCATAAAATTTTATAATCAGTGTTTAATAGGCGTAATAGGCCTCCAATTACAATATCTTGCTTATCACCCACTTAAATATATAAGTCAGTAATCCTTCTGTGAATGAAGGGAAAATTGCTTCACCATCTAAAAAGGACTGAAACAATGGACCTAAACAATGACTAAACTCTTCTGGGAAGCTTTTATATAGATTGTTTGTAAGACCATCTATTCCAGGTGAGATATTTGACTTAAGAGATCCAATCACTTCTAAGATTTCTGCTGATGAAATAGGATCCCATTTCCCTGAAATTATACCCATGCTGACGGGGGGTGGTATCTTGTTCAGGTAATCATCAATATCTTTTTTAGAAATTGTTTTATGTGAAATCAATGAACTAAAATAGTCCATAATCACTTCCCGAATCTCCTTCACTGATTTAGCCAGACTACCGTCAGGTTTCTTTAATTCTTCCAATTTCATAGAATCTTTAACAAATTTACATAGTTCAAAGGAGTCTCCATAGGTGATTTTTAACCCTCATTTATTAGAATTGCTTGCATGGTCTTGCTTCTGTTATATTGAAATTCTCTCATTTCCTTTTTAACTCATTAATTTGGTCAGAATAATTTCTCCTAGATGAAGGCGTAATTGTCATTAGTCTTTGCAATTGCTGCGTAACCTAAATAATGTAAAAACTTGTCGTTTTTGTTTGTCAACCAATAGTTTTGAACCAATTCCTTATGTCAGTTTTAGTCTCTTGCCACCATGCCCCAATATCAGTATAAAGAAAGGCTACGGATAGTCTAGCCTTTAATAGGCTTTAACACCCAATCGGATAAGGGGAGATCCAACAATGTATTATTCAATTCCATCTCACTAGTCTTTTCTCTTGTCACCAGAAAGAACAAGGAGCTTAATAAAACTGAATGATCTGAAAATTGGCAAGGAATCATTTTAAATGAATCAATTTGACATTTGGAGAGACTAACATATAGTCTATCAAAGTAAAAGAAGTCCCTTTTTAAATGAAAAATTGTGTCTGATTTTTGTGAGTCTTTACATATTACTAGACAAGCATCTTTAATTATTTTATTTAGGGCGTTAGAATCACAATAAACTTTCTTTTGTATTACTTTTTCTTATAAGAGAAGGAGGAACAATTAAAATCTCCTCCCAAAGTACTCTGAATGTTGTCAATAAAAAGGTTGTATCATTTTAAGCAAGTCACTCTGCTGGATTTCATCTGTGGTTATAAATATTAATGAGACGGAAGCGCTGACTCAGCAATTTCCCATCAACTATTAAAGCTCTTCCAGGGATTAGGTCTATTAGGTTGTCTAATTGAAATGCATAAGAATTAAATAATATTCCCACTCCGTCTGCAACTTCTTCTCCAAAGGACCAAAATGATGGGCCCCAAATCCATTCTCTTTTAAAGGCTATTGATTGCTCAATAGAAGACATCCAAGTTTCTTGCACAAAACATACATCAAAGGGAAACGTATGAATATAATGAAAAAGGGCCTGCCTTTTCCTCATATTCAATAGGCTGTGTACGTTCAACGATCCCAGGTTAGTTTCATTACCATTTCAAAGAGCATGACTTTATTTTTCCTTTTTTTCTTCTTTTTATCTTTATAATTGTCTAAAGTCTGTGATCTGTTGATAGTGTAGATTTTGAGAGTCTGACTCTCTACCTCTAATTCCATATCACCCCAAGAGGAAAACAAGGCTGTATAAGAATTACTTGTCTCGATGGGTGCTACCAAGGAGGGGTTTCAAATGTAAATTCCTAGCCGACCTTCTTTGTGTAACAACTGGTAAAGTATCCTTCAATGCTAGTGGGCTGTCTGCCATTTTAGTGACCTCTTCTGTATGAACTACTTGGGGACGAAATCATCAGGGGACCGATATTAGTTTCTATTACACTAACCTGTTTAAAAGTTTTCCTTGTTTCACACAAAGTACATATAGATGTCTCCTTGTTCTTGATCTTTTCTGTTACTGCATTGATTGATGCTGTCTTGAGTTCTGCTGATTTCCTAACCAGGGCACTCTAGCCTTGGCTACTTCTGTGGGGGACCCATTGGGGAAACTACTTGTGCAGAAACATCTTGTGCTTTTTATATAAGCCTCTGAACTAGAGTTGGACACTGTATTATCGCTGCCAAGGACAAACCTTGAATCATTGGGTCTTGGAGTCTTATAAGTCTAACAAGCCTGATTGTTACAGAACATTGTTAGATGACCAACCTCCCCACAATTATCACATCTTGGTTTATCACACACACTTGAAAGATGTGTTCTAGCTCCACATTTATAACAGGCACGTGGCTGACCACTATAAAAACATACACCTCTGTCCCTCCCCAACAGGAAAGAATTTGGTATATGTTCTATCCCAGACTCTGTTTGTCTCAGTTTAATTTTGTATTTCCATCCGCCAGTCCAAAATGATTCTGCATCTAGTATAGGCTCAGGTTCACTCAGGACTTCGCACTTTTTTTTCAGCCAATTAGTTATGTCCTCTACCCATACCCCTTCATTACGAAACATGACCGTGACAAACTTAATCAAAGGCTTGGACAGAGGGATAATCTATAATGGGTCCATATCGGGAGAATTTGACCTGATTATACCTCATCCAGAATAAATCTAATGCTTGCTGAGAACGGAAACTTACATCATAATTATCCTCCCGAAATGTTTATGAAGGCATAAACATCCTGAGGGAAAATGCAATGAATCTTTCAGCAATTTTTCCCTACATAATACCTGTCGGGCTAACTTAGCCCCCTTTATATCTTAAACGCACAGCATTGCGTCTGGGAGCAGCTTCTCTATGTGAATTTGAAAATAACTCTGACATCAAAGGTCTCTGAGTTGAACCCTGGGAGGGAGGGGGGTCAACACACTCAGACACAGGAATCTGCCGAGGTTCCTGTAATAAAGGTTGCTGAAAAGGAGTATTAGACAAGGTTTTATCTATGCCTATAGGACTGCAGGGGTTGTTTGAATTAACCTTCTCCGCAGATACACATTCTTCAGAACTTTTCCCTTTCCCCTGTAGGTCTGCTGGGACCCATTCTGGAGAGTGTTGTGAAAGGGACAGTCCCGGAGACCAGGTAGGGTCAGGCTTCCACACTCGTAGCAGCCTGTATCCATCCTGACTCTCGTAAAGCTTTACCTGGTGACCAATTATTCTGCATAGTTACATTTTAATGGTGGAAAGTCCAGCTGAGTATCCTGTAACAGTGAATCAGTGTCTTTATTTCCAATATTTTCCCTTTTGGGAAAGAAAATTCTATCACCCTGTTTGCAAACCATTAGCAGACTGGTAAACAATATTAGGGTTTAAGGAGGACTCGTCCTTATTTGTATGTTTGAGTACAAAACCAGTCACTTTTATCCAGGAGGCACCATCCTGCATATGAAATTCTAGAGCATGCTTACAGGAAGCAGTATTATTGTCTTCCGGTTCCTCCATATTCAACAGCTGTTGTTGTTTAACTGGCTGTTGGCACTTGCCAGAGGCAACAATATTACTGCCAGCCAGGTTAGTATTCAAAAGTCAAATTGAACAGCGTTAATGCAGCTGACTGTTTTCATCAACTAAGCCCTCACCAACTTTCCTTCAGCACCATTCGCCCATAAAGTCTGAGGTCAGTCTCCGCTTCCCCTTGGTTTGTAACAGTTCTGAAAGTCTGGAGGAATCAGCACCAATTGTGCCAGTCAGAACACTCTATGCCCCAATATACGCGCTCCATTTCTCTGTCACGGGCCGAAACACAGTACCCTGGCGTCTCTTACCACCGTCGTCCACATCTTGGCTCATGCTCGCGCCGCAAATGGGTTTCTCAGCTTGAGTCCAGCTGGTGTCTCACGGAAATGTGTTCCTCGGAAACGCCGATGTTCGACAATCCATTCCCCAAGTCAGTAGACAAAATAACCGCAGCCCCTTGGTGCGAGCCGTCACTCTGTTGATTACCGCACTCTTTTATCAGGGCAAATGCTTCACCTTTATCAGGCTCCATATCAACTTCAGATGCAACAATTTGTTTAGGAGACACGACGTTTTCCAGTATTAATTTGTTCACTACACATTCAAACTCCTGGAAATCTTTCTCCTGAGTGCAGAAGCACATTAGTCTGCAGTTGTAGCCTCCAAATGACAGAGTGCAGGGGCGAAGCTTCCTGTCCACTCTGCTATCTTCCTCCTTCTCCTTCCATGGTCCACGTTGAGCACGCCATCTTGCAATGACCTATCCCCCTACTGGCCACCTACAGCAACCGAGTAGGGGAATTTCCCCGGTGTCCTGGCCAAATTTCCCTCATTCACTAAAAAAAATACCACCAACAGCTTAATCTGGTTCAAGGTCAGTTGGCATTCATCTGTATCCCCCTCCCCCGGGTCGTGTCTGAAAATAGGCAGAATTTGTCTAGTGCACTTACCCGGTCAACAAAAACTAAATAAAATAAAATAAATAAAGACAGCATTGCATGGATACTTTACTGTGGTGTCAGGACTGAGTGGCTATGAGGGACTAAAGTGCCACACAGAGAAGTAAACAGTTAAGACTGAAGTAAACTGTCTATTTTCTATGTTTCAGCACATGCCAACACATATTCTTTCTGACATCAACAGGTTGAGTCTATCCGCAATGCATTTCAAATTGAATAGTGAGTGCATGCAGGCAGTCACTGTAGATGGAAGGCCAAAGTACTCTATTTGATTCCCTAAATTCAAAAAAGGGGGATACTCTGTGTGGAAGGATACGGTGAGGCCTACGTATGGTAAGTTTTGAACACAAGGACTTTTTTTTTCAAATGCAACACTGTCAAAGCTTTATGGTGACTGTGGCAAACACAATGTGGCACATTGCAGTACTATTTGTTGACGTCACACAGAACATGCTGCAATACCAGTCCAGAAGTGCACTGTATGGCACAGAGTGAGTACCCGGACAGTCGTTCACAAGTCCGTTGATGAGTGATGAAACAGTGCAAGTGACCACAATGGTGACCATGCCTGACAAACAAAGCCATAGAGACATGGCCCATTACAGCATCCATGAACAATTGAAAACTGCACACAAATGGTAACTCTTGTCACAGATCAGATTCATGAAAGCATTATCCCATGTACTGTGGTGTCATCTCAATACATGTACCCAGCAGTGCGACACCACCGCATGAACACAAGGGCAGCAACCATCAAAGTGGTGAGCTGTTCAATCTTTCAGCCACGCGTACACCCACTTAGTGAGCTCCCAGTGAGTGTGCAGTACTACATAAAGCAAGCACTGAATGACGGTGGTGTGATAAATTCATCACATAATATATAAAGTAGTGCTTGCTGTGATATACACCTCAGTCTGCATCTGCATCTCGTTGCCATCACTTGACATGGTGTTCTGGGTGGTGGTAAGTTCTGTTGTGGCAGCACCAGGTAATGTGCGGAGGTGATGTCATGACTACAGTGACATGGATAACTATGTCAAGTTTCTGTGCTGTGAATCCATTTTCGGCAATACCTTGCAGTGGTGACAGTGGATGATTGTCAACCTGTGCTGGGTGGTCATAGATTGTATACAGTGTGCCTTTGGCCATATTAGTGGTGATTGTTGCTTTGCAGGGTCAACCAGGTCATGATTGTCTACAGAACAACATGGCCTGTTCAAATGCATGACATGAAGGTATGGTTCTCGGAATAGTACACCGAATTGCTCCTAGAAATGCTTCAAGACAAGCTTTTCTAGTACCTATGTCACCAAGACCGTTTTATGTCTTACTTTACCAGAAGTCATGTGATAAAAATTGCTTAAAAAGCAGTTTCCTACAATAAGATATATTCCGCGTAAAGATCACAATTGGTCAGCTGGCCTACAAAACACAGACTTCACGGTACAAGCAACACACCCCAACATCAGCCCTTGCAGCCATGTTTTGTTATTAAATGACTCAAGTGCTGCGTGAGCGCACTACATTGATTTATACTGTGACACTACTTTCATTCAGTTTTATGGCCTTCATAGCTGGTATGTTACTCAATCAAAGCAATTGCTCCACTAATTCTGTGCACATTAGTCAATCGATTGCTTCGGTGGAAAAAAAATCACCGGTCTAAAGGGTATAAATATATAGGAAAATAGTGACACCATAGAAGGCAATGCAATGCGCTTCCGCATCCTTTGTTTGATGACCACACAACACAGTACTGCATGGGCCTACGTGGGGTCCTGCTTGTTCGACTTTGAAGTCGTTGTGTCTTGTTGCAGCAGACCGCTTGTGACGTTTACACGTGATATATTCTCTTACCAAAGAAAACAACGCATGTTGTGTCAAAGTTCCTGACATTAGTTGTGAGAAGGAAAGCCATGAAACAGTGTGCAGTACAGAACAGACATGGATACTTGAAACCTGCTGTTTCATGACTTGTAATTGGACAGCAATGTTATGTGACACATGGAACTGTCCACATTATGCTACAAGAGGTGAAATACAAGGTTACTCAGACAATGTTAACAATCTGTAGAACAGTACATTTTAAACACAATCATAGGCTCTCCCCCGACAAATTCTGGACATACTTCTTGGGCAACTTCATTGACAACATCATCCGTACTTCTGTCCCTGCCTCACTTGCCCTCCCCATGAAATATGCCTCCCCCATCTACCACCTTAGGTCCTGTGAGTCCCAGACCCATCTGGTCCCTAGGACCCGCACCTTCACTGGCGACAGGGCATTTTCATCTCACGCACCCAAGCTATGGAACTCCCTCCCCCCCAGGTCCAAGCCTCCCCCTCCCACTCTTGCTTCAAAACCTCCCTCTGGCACTTCCTGAAGCCTGCTGCTACCTGCCTGTGCCCTGCCCCTTGACCTCCCTGGCGTCACGATTCCTCATCCTAGCTCCCCCCTCTTTGCTGCTGGCTAAGGGCAGTACTCGACTGGGCCAGGTTGCCACTTCCTGCCTTCCACCCTGGGGGGGCGTCTCTCTCCCCCATGTAGCCTCACAGCTTCTCCTCATCCTGTGTCGAGCTCACCTGACAAATGTCTTGCTCATGAATACATGAACTATCTGTGTATCTAACTGTTATTTGTAATTTATTCTGTAATGTTTTCTGGAAAATGTTATCTCTGTAACCTCTATTCTGCTTCATTGTTGGAGTATACCCACTCCAGATTGTAACTGTTCTCCAATGCTCCTGATTGTAATTGTTGTCCGTGTATCCTCTCCCTTGTAATTACCCTGTTATTCTCCCAGGTTGCACCTGAAAATAGGCACTGGCTGTCTAGTGTGCTTACCCGGTTACCAAAAGCAAATAAATAATAAATAACTGAAAGAGGAACATTAGAAATATACCAGAAGTGTGGTGCTCATGGCAACTGAGTAACATGCCAAGGAGTCATAATTAAAAGAACATAAGTTGTGAGTTAAATCAAGATGTCTAAACACATTACACACAACATTACTGTTCAGATATTCACCACCACTGTTTTCAATTGCAGATTTTGTCAGCATGTTGAAAAAGAGACTACTGGACTGTTACTTCAATTCCCCAACTGAACTGGAAACATCAATTGCTGACATAAGAACATCAGTACCAGCGCAGCTCTGTTCAACAATGGAACACCCAGATAAAGCCAATGCCATCGAGCAGTTTGTCAGTCGCTTTAAGAACACTACCTAAACAGAGTTCAGAAGAACAACATTATGCAAACTGAAAGCTGGTGTAGATGTTGTTGTCCTCAGGGAACGTTGAATGAATCTTGGTAACAGCACATGACGATAAGGGAATACGGTTGTGACATCCCAGCCATCCATAGCACCACCTCACCAATTGTCGGTAGGTGACGTACCTGAAATGGCTGAAAGGCAAAGTACAGAAAACATACTGTTACTACGCTGGAAGTGAACCTTCATGACCAAGTTTAACAATGCTGACTGACATGCTCCTTCACCCAACCAAAGAAAAAAAAAGGGGATAAAAGCACACGTGCCACTGATCATCGATGAACAGATGTATAGTTACATATTGCATGCATTATACATGATGACATGATTTGCACCCTGAGTACCTACATGTACAAATCTGACACACTGTGTCGCCCATTACATGTGCCACTACTGGAACAGACCACAGCAATGTTGCTGACTTCCATGTCCATTCATAATGTTGTTAATAGTGTGTGCGTGTCACTGTTCTCCAAATTGATGTTGTTTTCTTGGTAGCACTGCAGTACCTGTTCTGTGTTGTTGTATGCTGCAGGGTGTAGTTCAGCACTTTGTGTGTTTGATGTGTAAAGCCATGAAAATATTCAGTTGATGCATGTTTGTGTCCACTGTTCAGACTTTCAGGAGTAAATGCACTGTGCTGTTCAATAATGTTGCCATTCAGTAAAGTGAAGTACACATCAGGTAAAGTGACATGACATGTGACTGATTTTAGAAGCAGGTAAGCAGTGTACGTATGGCAATCTATACTGTTTTGTTCACATGTGACACGAAACTGTATAATGGCATTATACTATGGTGTAACTTGTTATGTTTGCTTTAGTTAGGGTTCTATTATGTTGAGAATTTGAGCCAGATAAAGTGCCACGTTGACATAAAACAACTCACTTAAGTTCCCTGTGCTCCCTGGATGCATCTGTTAACAACATGTCATCTTACTGTAACTGTACTGCTGAAAAAGATGTAGTAAGGTAACAGATGAATTGTGCGGTTTCAGTGACAATTGTCAAAAGGTTACAAGAACAAAAATGTAAAAAAATTAAACAAATGTGAAACAACATGTTATGCATATTGTATATTAAAACTTTGGCAACAACTAGTAAGATGTCACACGGAATTCCTACATATCAAAAATGACAGTTTCAGTGTGGCATGTGCAATGCTGTGCTGGTAGGAGTTAAAAGCTGACAGTAATCGATGCATGTATGTCATGTTCATGACATGCATGTCCCACATGCATCTGTGAAACCCATCAACTGAATACTCTGTACCACCAGGTATTAAAGTTAAAGAAGTAGGTGGCTGAGGGAAGCGCAGCAATGAACATTAAAAGTTATACCTGTAGGTCGCAGACACAATTTTTTTTCTTCAATTTATTCTTTTTTGCCACGTCTGTCTCAATGATGATGATCCACCTAGTCATGGCGCCTTCGTATACCTTCCACCTACCCGCTGTGCTTCTCCACATCAAACCCCTGACTTACTCATCAGAGGGTGGGGTCGTGGCACTGGCAAGGAGCAGCGAACCTTGTGTCTAACTGGGGAGAGCCAGTCAGGAGGCTAATTGAAGCCAAAGGCAGGAGACAAAGGGAGTTTTATCCCCTATTTATTTGGCTACCGGCAGGGACGCGCAATGACATCCTGTGTCTGCCCTGCCCACTTGGTGCTGTTGTTTGATGGTAGCTGCAGCATCTCCAGGCCTCCGCCAGTGGTCCGTTGAGCACCACACTCGATACCCAACCTCCCCCCAGACAAGGAGAGCTGTCCATAGGACACTTCATCCTTCTTCCCCAGATGGCCCTCCAGTGACCCGGATCCCTTCATGAACCAGGGTCACTGGCGTCACTAGCAGAAATCCAACTGCTGCGCAGACACAATTTCTGTCCTCACTGTGATAATGAATCACCGCAACATTATTTTTGGTGATGTACACTCTCCATGCCACCAATGGACTTCACGCCATCAGCGTTACTACAGGGAACACCACAAACAGTGGCACAATGACATAACCTTCACATACCCAAATGTTGATAAATGAAAGGGTGCAGAACAGGACCATGGTCGTTAGTCATACAGTGCTGCTGAATCTATTAAGTACCATTTGCTAACTTCCATCTGATGGTTGTTACATGGTGGAAGTGCATATGTGGATGCACGCACACATGCAAAGAAGTACCACAGAACACTCCCTTCCATGGATAATACAGTACAACAGCACGCCACACCACATGTCAGTCATCATGCATGACAGCCAGTGGTCACTAACAAGGAGTGTACAGGTCTTGTATGTATGTGTGTTGAGCATGGTAAGCGTTGTGCCGTACATGGCATGAAACCTCATCACCACCGGAAACCAGCTACTAGACATGTGGCGTGGTAGCTGTGCAAGTCTGTGCATTATGGATAGTGATGGTGGTGGGCATTGCTGGGGAATGTTTATGTGGCTCTACAGGGCACATGGATCCAGAGTGTGTGAGGAGTAACGGAACAGGAGCATCCGCACCTGCACAGTCTTCCATTTTCATGCTGTTCGGGTCCCCTGTTGTGCGCCACTTCTTGTTATACCCCCTGGTCTGCACTGGAGGGGACAATACAGAGCATGGCATCCCACCCAAGAAACCCCAGGAGAGGAGAGCACTAATCCAGATGCTCAATCCTTTCCTTCCTCTGCCCGCCCCCCCGCTCACTGAGTCCATTCATGGACCAGGATCCCTGGTGTGCTGTGGGGTAAGGCACCAGTGCCTTATCCCTCTGCACCGTCGTGCTGGCCCATGACACATTTTAATAGTTGCTAACATGATGATTAATGACTGAGCAGGCAATTACAGTTCTCATACTGAAACTGTTGTACTTATTCATGCTGAAAGTGCAAGGTGTCTTCTTCTTCGGGGTACTGCTGTCGAAACTGATAATATGCCATTTCAAGCACCCATCTGTCAAGGCATACTCCATAGAATCCAGGATGGCTGATGATACAGGAGACATGTTGTCCGTCACCTTCTTCATTATAGATATCAATTTTCTGTTAGAATTTCTCAGACTCTCTGCAGCAGGTACTTGAGATGCCATCCATCATGGCAAACATAGTTTCCACAGGTGCACCTAGAAAGGTGAATAGCAAAGGGACAGATGTCAATAAAGACATCCTGGCAGTGTCTCACCAAGTACCACAATACATATGTATGTAATTCATTGCAAGCAATTTCTTTTCAGCTTTCAGTACGAAAGGTGAATGAAAATTTATTGTGTGTATATGTTGTGTTACAAACACTGGGCATGCATGACAAACTGTGACCACACACAGTGCACATAACACTTTACAGTTCAGTACGGCACAACTGCTAATTCCAAGCGTATGATGACAGTAAACATGGATAAACAAGAGGCGCTGGTACATGTATAGTTACTGAGACATTCAGCTAACTGCACAATGAAGTAATGCCCTCTACTGTTTAGCCATCAGATAACAGTAATATACCATGACAGGGACTACCTATACTGCTTGATTTACCATGCCTGTGGTTCTTCTGTCATGAGGCACAGCACACTGAGTTAATAGCACAGTAAGTGGTAAATCCATCCATATAACCATTCACTGTGATGGTATACTACTATTACACAATTCTCATCTGTTTTTTTTGTTTTAGTAGTGATAACAAAAAGTTAGCTTCTAGAATGGAGGATTTTTTTTATCATGTTACATTCCTCTCCTTTCCAACATGCATCCTTCAGCAACACCAGACCCCTCACCCAGGTCTGACACACGGAATTACCAGGGATTCCTTATGCCCACCCACAGAAGGGTGCCTACAGAGGGTCGGGCATCCTCATGTGTGTCTGTTGATTTTAGCCTACCTTTTCACCACATTCACCAGGGCCACAGGACTACAGATGCATGCATGTGGAGGTGCACATGCGCTCAACAGGCCTGGTGACAGCCCCTTACACCCACACATTCACATACTGCCACTACTTTGCCTCCAGCAGGACACAGACAATGGCCAAAGGATGCAACCCCACTGCCCCAGATAGGAGAGATGCGTAGCAGCAACTCCTACCAGCACCAAAACATTCCCCCCCATCACAACACCGGCGGTCGGTGGGCCATGATCATCATGATGGAATTCTGTACATGACTGTGAAATGTATTGTGTTACATGACTCAAAATTGTACCAGATGACACAGTTCGGGAGATCATATATGACCTATGGTATTAGTGTCATTGCTGTCTGATGAGCATAAAAGTACGGACGCAGACTTACAGTGCTATAACCGATGACAACACACAAACCACAGCCACCAAAAAATAAAAGAATGGGTCATTGCTTCAAGGTCAAATGTTGTGTTGACCATGAAGAAACATCACCTCACTCACCAACCAGGTATCTCGGTATGATTTGTGTGTTGTTGTTCCAGACAAGCTATTAAACTCTTATGGTCTCCATGACCCATAAGTGGGAATCCACTGAAAATGTCAATGTACCCCCATTCAAATGCATGTGAGCCTCAGCCATCTCACAACAATAATGTTTGTGCAGCATTTATTTATTTATTTATATTGCAATCAGTTTACAACCTTTGAGCCAGGGGCTCATTTCCAAAGGTACCTCGTCAAACAAAGATAGGTGGTACAGATAATACAGGAAGCAGGGTACAAAATAATAGAAGAGCATGTGTATAAACAGGCACACATAAATGGCAACATGGCTACAGCAAACATAGGTAGTGTAATACACAGAACATTCAGGTATAATCGACAACAGGGGGGATTACATGGTTTAGGAGCATAACGGTTTGTCGTTGTAGAATGATAACAGCCAAACAGGTCTACTATGTCAGGTTACAAGGAACATAGGGCATGATACAGGAATAGTACATGTAAATCAATAATGCAATCAAAACAGGTCACATGATAACAGATTACAGGTAGGGCAGCGGGGAGGGAGTAATACAGACGGGGGTATGATCTGTACAGAAACAGGGTGGAATAAAAGTTAAGCAAAGCAGTATCACATGGAATGCTCAAGTCAGTAGAGATACAGTTGGCAGTGGGGGTAGTAGCAGTAGTGTAGAAGTAAGAAGTTAGGAAGTGAGGAGATGGAGCTGCCCAGTGGGCATTGTCAGTGCAGAGGAGGGAAGAGCATCCGTTAGGCACAGGAGCAGCAGCGCTTGCTGAATAGCTCGCTTTTGAGGGCATTTTTGAAGGTGGAGATGGATGGGATTTCAGTGATGGCCCGCGGAAGAGTGTTGTACCAAGCGGGGGCTCTATAGCAGAAAGATCTCTGCCCAAGCGAGGTCCTAGCACGGGGGACCAGGAAGGTGGCTTTACAGGCGGTCCGGGTGCTGACTAGGGGCTGGGCAGGGAGGAGGGAGGAAGACAGCCCAGGAGGGGAGAGTCCTAGTAAGGTTTTTTTAGTGATGAGGCACGTGTGGTAAAGCATTTGCATGACTGATCCATTAATTTCGATTGGGACAATTTCACAATGCATTTTGTTATGTTTCACATGTCTAAATAAAACATATTATGGCCTCTGCTAAATTAACAATGCCTTTATGAGTTGAACAGTGGCCGTCATTCACCATCTGATATGGAGAAACATACGATGCAGTGGCTCTATTCTGATTGGCGGATGAGCATCTTGGGGGCTTATGATCAAAAATTGATAGGGTAACAAGGCACTAAATCTACAGAAAGACACAGGGTCAGTGCGTACCACTGAGGCTCAATCCACAGACACAAAACTGACAGGCTGCAAAGATGATAGCGGGATCACAGGGTAAGGCATAACAGGACAGGTTGAGTTCAGTGCAGTTAGAGTACGTAGAACACAGAGGACAGAGAGATGGCACATTACTTGCACATTAGGTGGGTGATTGCAATGTTGCACAGTCATTACATGTAGTAGGGGAATCGGGAATAACATCTTAACAGATACTGTGGTGGACACTAGCAATCTGGTGGTACAGGACATCATCTCATTACTGGGAAGCATTAAGATAGGTTGCCATAGGGGGAAGGTAAGGAACATGGGTAGGGAGAATGGTAGGAGTGTGGAAGAAGGCCAAGGCCTGTATCTCAAGCTGTAGATCATGCAGTTCATTCACACTTCATGGTCAAAGTGACCATGTTTGGCTTTCTATGCGTCTTTGGTAGCTTACAGAAACAGTGGGTGCATGAATAGGATGTCCATGGCAGACTTTATTACATATCAAATGGGTACGCATAGAAACAGTACATGCTGATATTACATAAGTGCCAAGTAATGAAGGACATGCCACTGAGGATGAGGGACAAAAAGTCTTACTTACCGGTCATTATTGCCAACTCTGTCTACATGTTTGTCTGCATCTTCTTGGCTTGCAGGCACATCAACAACCCTTCAAGCTGGTGGTTCAAAATGGTATGGATGTATTTCATGGGGGTCAAACTCCTCCACAACATGGGTGCTGTTATTTGAGCCATCACTGTCAGAATCGCTGTCCTCCACTTCAGAGGTTAGATGGGCACCATCATCTGTGGAAACACTGTCATCCTCAGAGAAGGAGTCATCATCCACCGATGACATTATAGAAATAGTACTACAATAAAGCAGAAACAGGAAAGGTCACAACACAATACAGTTACATGGACCAATTACCAACACCCAAACGGCAGTACAGAATCATACTTACCTCGCATGACAATAACAAGCACACAAACACAGAAATGCACACACAGACACGCATGCACAAGGCACCCCCACACACAGACTCCCCACACACACACAATGCACAACACAGACATGCACACAAACACACACACACACCCACACACAAACACACATAGAAGTATATGCTAAACAGTCCACAGTGGGTAACATCACACACACACATAAAGTAACAGACCTGACAGATGCGCTGAAGTTATGAAATCCATCACTATTCACAGGGACAAATATAGCTGATGTATATGTAGACAGCAGCCAGTTAGCACCACTGGGAACAACAAGATCAGCAATGTGACAAAATAGCAAAGCAGAACCTCATAATAAGTAGGTTACTAGCTGCACATATCTAAAGGCACCAGTTCCAACAGTGGCACTCACTTTCCAGAACCACAGTGCTTCTTGTTAGTGTGCATTAGTTATGGAAAGGTACACTGTCAGTGACACACAACACTACAGCTGCAGATGGTGTCACCACTACAAGTCAGGCATGCATATGGACAGTACACAACAAATGCTGCATTGGAACATACTGGTCACACCTCTCCATCACTCAGCAACACTGCTAAGATGCAACAGTGGAGAACATATACATACAGGGACTGAAGTTACTGTAACATAATGATAATATCGCAGTTCCACTGCAACATTGCCTGTTCATCTGCAGCATGTTCATCTAATTTACTGGGTATGGACACAGCGTCATGCAGCTCTAACACATGGAGCTTACAGTACTAACACAATGCGTGAGGTGGGAGCAGAAACCATTACAGACAACACTGATCGTCAGCACTAGACATGCATAGCCATGAAGTGATGCAGTTTGCAATGTGCGCATAACACTCCACAAATGAAATTAGAAAAGAAGCAGCATGGCATGGCACTAACAATTGCTGACACAGATAAAAGAATTACGAAGTGCGAGATCACAGTGGGTAACTTATTTTGCAATGAGGACTGTACTCCAGATTCTCCAGTGAAACAGAACGGCAGATAGTGACTTCCGGTTACACATCGCTTCATTTATTGATGTCATATGCAAGCCGGAAACCACAGCGTCCCTCTCTCGGGTATCCTCAGCTTTTTCTGGAGAGTAATTTAATTTTTATTAATTTTCTTTTTCAACACACAGTTCGCGGTGAATTTACATGCAGGACAGTGAAACAGGATGGATTATGCATCCAAATAAGGAATCAAAACACAAAGTAAATACCTGCTCTTTAACAGTCTGTTCCTTTCAGCAGCCAAGCCATCAGTTTCAGTGTTGCTGGGTTTGTGTGCAGGATTGGGCCTTGGTTCACGAGGTCCAGTCAGCAAGGTAATGGCATAAGTGAGCCCACAGCCATCACTTGAATTAATGAGTACCATTGTCTCCTGGGCCAGTCCAGTGCTACTGGTACTACTGTTGCCATTGTTGCTTGTATATTGTGTAGGACCATGTACGACATGGTGGTTGGTGGGGACACATAGGCTCGATTGAATTGACATGGTGCTGATATTGTGTCCACCTGCTGTGTCCTGTGGTCTGAGAATCTAGAGTGATAGCTTAGTGGCTGCGCATTCTGTTGGGAGGCCATGAGGTCTACTTGCAGCGGTTCTCATTTCTTTTGAATTCTAGGAAAGATTTTTTCATTGAGTTTCCATTCTGACTGATTTATGGTTTCTCTGCTCAGTCAGTCTGCCTCTGTGTTTGCTGAGCCTGCCAGGTAATTTGCTGTGATTGACAGCAAGTTTTGTTCTGCCTAGTGCTGTAGTCTGAGTGATTCTACAGTCATGGCCTTGCTTCCCATGCCTCCTTGCTTGATTAAGTATGCTACAGTCACTTGGTTGTTGCATCTCACTAAAACTACACTGCTCGCAGTGAGGAGTTTGAATGTCAGTGCTAGACATACTGCTCTCATCTCCAGGACATTTATGGGAAGTGTTGCTTCACTCTGTGACCATAGACACGGAGTGACATGGTTCAGGTAAGTTGCTCCCCAGCCTGCCAGGCTTGCATCCATGGTGATGATCGCCATGGAGGGTTGTGATAGAGGGCGGCTGTATAGAATGTTCTTTCTTAGTGTCCACCACCACAGGTTGGAGAGTGTCCTTGCAGGCAGTGTTATCCGAAGTCTGCAATTTTGAATGGTCTGATCCCATGTCTTGATCAGATACCTCTGTAGCAATCTCATGTGCAGTGTGGCCCACTATACCCTGTCTGTTAGGGCTGCCATGACTCCTAGCATCTGGAAGTAGTCACAGACTGCCCTGTTGGGCCTGGGGATGCTACCTTTCCTGGTGTTTATTATTATTATTGTTGTGCCCAAGTGGGCAAGGGACTATGAAGGTATTGGCTGGCTCTTCGCCCTGTTGATTACCCATCCGTGTTCCTGCAGACATTGTACTGCCATGTTGGTGCTGAACTGAGCCATTTCCCTTATTCCTTCTCATAACAGCCAGTCATCCAGGTAGAGGATGATGTGCACGCCTTATTCTGCAGGTGTGCAGCCAGCACGACTAGTGTTTTGGTGGAGTTAAATCCAGACCGAATGGCAGACAGGCATATTAACGATGGTTCCCCTGTATGCTGAATCACAGATACTTGTAGTGTGACTTCTGAACTCATTCCCCCCATTTTCTTTGGGACTACAAAGAATATGGAGCAAACCTCTGTGTGTCTCTCTCCTTTGTAGGGATGGGCAAAGTAGTCCCATTTTGTACCAGGTCCAGTATTGCTAATTGTATTGATTGTGCCTTCTCTGGGCACTTTGGGATTGGGGAGAGCAGCCGTCTATGCTGAGTAGGTTTGTTGTCGAGTTCAATGGCATATCCTTTTGTTACCACTAGAAAGTTAAGTGACTTGCTCAGGGTCACACAAATAATGCAAGTAGGAACTGTGGGATTCAAACCCAGATCTCCACATTTGCAGCTCAGAGCCTTAAACCACTATGCTATATTTTCCCTTTAGCTTTTGAAGTTTGGCATGTGCCCACCATTGCCATACTGTCTGCTAGTGTTGTTCTTTGTTTTGTTGCTATAAGACTTGTGTTGGAATCTTGGTCTTTGGTTCCATTGTCTGCATTCCTGGGAGTTGTGGGTCTGGTTTCTGGGTTTAATGTTTTCCCTTTAGGACAAAAGGACCTATCCAAGTGTAGATAGACCTCGTTGTCTCCTTGTGCTTGTTTTCCCCTTCTGTTTTTGAGAAATGGGGTCAAGCTCCCACTAACTAAGGTACCTTCCTTGAATGGCAACTTCATCAAGGTGCTTTTGGATTCGTTGTCTGCCTGCCCTAACTTGAGGTGTAAAGCCATCCTAGCCCTGTTTTGGTAGGGCAGCCACCCTAGTTTGGAATCTGAGGATGTTGAAGGCCGCATCCATTATGTATTTTATGGCCTGAATTGCACACTCAGTTGCGTTCACCTGAGGAGGGTCCTCCGGGACGTTCTAGGTCAGGATATCCACCTATCAATGAAAGGCTGTGCTTGAGAGCCAGACCACCATATCGGCTGAGCGCAGCATGCCCAAGACCTTGGGAGTTTTTCTGAGGTATTCTTCAATTTTCTTGTCCATGGGATCCTTAAGTGCTGCTATGTGGTCCGCTTGGAGAGTTCCGATACTGGCTGGTCCACTTTACGTGCTTTTCCCCAGTCTTCACTTCTAGTCTGGGATAGGGGTACCAGTTATCCACTGTACTCCTTTCAGGCATTCTGGTGGGTTTGGGCACATCATATTCTTTGTTGAGGATAGTCTCAGTGGTTTTGCATGTTGGACAGTGGGTCTTATCTTCTGGCTTCTTCATTGACAGAAGGGGATCTACTGATAAGGATGGCTATTCTGGCTGTTCCTTTATTCTGAAGGCCGACAATTTTTATGAGCTCATCGGTATTATCATCATGGCACATCCTGTTTGGTTTGTCTATGGAGGTCTTATCTGGATCCACTGTGGTCTATGACGTGGTACTGTGGTTTCCAGTCTGGGCCGTTCGGTAAATTAGGAGCCGTATGGGATTGCCAAATTTAAATGATTCCTGAAGCTGGTACAATAGCTGCACCTGGCTGGAATCCAGTGCTATTGGGGTGGTTGGTAGTGGAGGGGGAGTCTTGGAGCCCGACCTCCCTTCATCCATCTCCCCGGAGTCCCATTGGCCATTAGCATGAATACTGCGCAGGCCGTGTCCTCTTCATCGGCTTCTGGGAAGAGCATTCTGCATTCCCTGCAATCCTCATGATGCCTGATTTATTCTTGAATCATTGGTTTGGGACAAAAGAAACTGCATCAGGTGTGGGCTCTGCATGAGAAATCACCCTTAAATGCCAATCTGACTGCTCACTTTAGTAGTTAATTGATTTCCCATCCTTTGAGTAAAAAAGTCTATCACCACTTTAAAGTGTGGTGCCCCTTTAAGAGGCACCTTTGTCCCTTTGGTGTGATTTACTGCAGTCCTGGGCAAAATGGCTGTTGTAAGTCTCACGTGATCTGATGAGATTTGGAACACCTCTATTCCCATGGTGGGTCTCAGCCAAGATGGCTGCCGCACTATCGCAAGAGCTCCCGCGAGACTTGCAAATGCTGTATGCCTTGCAATGTGCTGCCTAGTCTCGCAGGCGTGCACAGCCTTATAGGACTGGCCAAGAGGAGCAAGGGGCACAGTATGGCTTCCAGCAGTCTCAGTGGGTGGAGAACTTGTAATTTTATTGCCCACTGAGACAAAGGACTGCAGCTCTGGTGAGAATTGAGTGGCCCATGTGGGGAGGGCTTAGAACACTTGTTGGAATCGAATTCGACTGCAATTGCTGAGAATAGGGGTTGCAGTGAGCAAATTTAGCAGGTACTGCTGTTTTCTTAAGAATCACTTCCCGTTTGCTGCCATATCTCATGCGTGGGACTGAGGAGCTATGGGAGGTCCTCAGTCCACGCGGGTAAGCAGGGTGAGGCAGACTGTGATGGGATCTACTTGGGCTGGCTGGGGAGGGTGCTCTAGGAGGGACCTCACAAAAAAGTATGCCCAGCCACTTTTTCATGTGTGGCTACAGATCAGAGGGCGCTCTGTGAGGGCTCTCATATCCATGGGAATAAGTTGCTGCATAGAAGCACTGTAGATAAACTCCAGTGGGAGTTTCTGCACATTTAGAGCCATACTTGCACAGCAGAGGTGAAAGTGTGTGTAGGACATGCTACAGGATGGAGTCCTACCCTATGGTGTGCTGTGCTTATGGAAAGCATGTTGTGGAATAAAACTTTTTTTTTTTTTATGTATCCCTAAGCTTCGCAAAGCCAGTACAATAGATGCAAATAGTCTACATTTCATTAAGCTGAACATTTAAACAGGAATTAAAATCCTGTCAGCTACCAGGTCTATAAAGTTAAGATTCGGTCAAAGAAGGTGGTGTACCTTGTAATTAAGTTGAGAGTTGTTGGGAGTAGATCTACATTGTGACCAACCTCTCTGGATGCACAAAGTAAACTGGAGATTCTCAGATGGGCTGGAGGAGGGGGCTTGCCTCAGTCAGTCTGTTGCTTGATTGGATCGTGCATCAGCCTATAGGATGGATGAGGAATATCCAATAGTTCTGACTGCAGAGTACTACAAAGGGTATGAAACATAATTTGTATTTATATTTTTTGTAATCTACTATACCATGTTTAACCTTTTGCAATCCTTAAGCCTAGTTGTTTGTACAATTTGTGAATACTCTGTTCTATACTGTAACATGTTATTCCTCTGTGCAATTTCCTAAACCTGTACAATTGTGTGAATACTCTGTAGCGTACTGTAACATGATATACCCATATGTTTTTCCCAAAACCTGTAACAGCTGTGACAAGGCTCCACTTGAGCTTACTAAAACTGTATTGTCCTCTGTATTTGTCCTCCATGTGACATGGAACCTTTGCAAATAATCAATTTGTGCTCAAAGAATGTTACTGAATCTTCAATGAATTCATAAATAAAATGTTTGCTGTTGCGGTATCTCTGTGCTCCTTTTTTTGTTTCCAATAGGTACTCCTCTTTTGAGAACTTGTTTCCTTATTCTTTCTGCTAACCACACTGGCATTTTTTCTTTCTTGTTATATATTTTTTCTTATTGGGGGAATGCACATTGTGTAGTGACCTAGCAACTAGGTTTTGATCACTAACCATGTTTTGGTGCGTCCAAGCCTTCTACTTTGTGTTCCTATTGCCAATTTTCAAGTTTCTCTTTATCATCACAAAGTTCGCTTTCATGTAATTCAACACTGTTGTTTTCCAATTTTCAATTACTTTTCTCCATAATATAACAGAATATAACATATTATGGTCACTATTTGATACTGATTCTCTTATAGTAACGCGCACAATATTTTATCCTCATTAATATTGGTCTATACCAAGTCTAGGATTGTATCCCTTCTAGTTGGAGCTGAAACATGTTGGATTAATCCACACTCTCTCACTATCCCCATAAAAGCTGTTCCTCATGTGCTGTATTGATTTGCCTGTTGCCCAGTCAAACCTTGGAAATATTAAAGTCTCCCATCCCAGCCACTTTGTCTGCCATGCTTGCCCTCTCTGCGTACTGTAATTACTCTGAGTTTGTTGGATGCAGTCACTATCTGGTCACCTTAAACACACTCTGATGATTCCTCCATAAAAATGGAGAAGTTTCTTTTCTGACCCAGATGGATTCTACGTCTGGCTCTTGTGCCTTAATTTATTCTATTTCAGTGCTTACTATGCCTTCTCTGATGAACTGGGCCACTCTGTTGTGTCTTCTGTCATGCATATATAGCCTGAATCCTTTAATTTCTATACCCTAATCATCTCCCTCCCTCACTCCATCATGTCTCTGTGACCCCCATTGTCTCCAATCTGTCCCTGTACATTAAATCCTCTAGCTCTTCCATATTCTCCAAGCTGCATGCATTTAATAAATGGAAATGTATTTCTCATGCATTTAATAAATGGAAATGTATTTATCATGCATTTAATAAATGGAAATGTATTTTTGTATCCCTTCTTATGATTTTTATATATACCACACCAATTGTGAATAAATTGGGTAAATACATTGTCTTATTTTGGGATAAATATTTATTTTCACTTAGAAAAACAGGTAAGGAGAAATCTTCATTCTGATTGACTAAGACGCCACTCAGTGGGTCTGGCATCAGGCAACAGAGACAGTGAAATAATGAGTCCAAGTGTTTGTTGCCTGATTACATTCTAAAATTGTTTTGCCAGTAGAATTTTAAATTTAAAATAGCTGCCATGTTGTTGTCCCACTTAGCAAGAGATACAGTCTCCTCCCACGAGATTTTACAGTACCCCCTCTCACCTTTCGGTTCAAGTACTGTACTTAATGTCACTGCTGTTTAAAGATCCCCAGTATATTTGGTTTTCATAAAATTGAGCTTCACATTTCCTGACTGTGGCTGCTCTGTGGACTGCTATTGTGGATGTGCTGAGCCTTAGCTTCCCAGCGATCACTAACACTCTGCATCAGTTAGGTTATTTTCTTGTAAAAAAAACAAAAGTAATCAGTTTGGAACCACCATTAAAGCACTTACTGTATTGATCACCTACTATCACCACATCTACAGAGCAGTCAGGTCCATCCAATGTAAATGAAAAAGTAATTCATGTCGCTGAAAGTTTTTTTAAAACAATGCTCAGCTCACTTGTTATGTTCCACATGCTACCACATCCCCGCTGCCGCTGACCAACTGCTCACACACAATGGCAAGTCATATTGATACAAGCACACCAACACAACACTAATAAACAAAACAGTGAGGAAGACAGAGTACAACCAAGGTGACTTTGGTTTATTTATTTATTTTATTTGCACAAAGTAAAGTGATTGTTGAATGCTGCTCCACATACTCTCTTATAGTTCTGGATCACACAGTACATAACATCATCAGCATTTAAAAAACAAATAAAACTAATCACTGGTTCTCAGCAAAAGTCATTGAAGTGGTGTGGGCCAAGAATAAGGCCTTCTATAAACACAAAGAAAAGCAGGAGGAGGTAGAATGAGAAGAATGTGTACAGAAAAATAGGGAAGCTCCAATATGTGCACCACTGAGTTAATATTATTTCTATGTGGTTCTCCCCACTGTGTAACATGGAGAGGCAGGTTACCCTACTCCTATATTAATTATCTGTGACTGATGCTTTGTAATGTTATGCTGTCTCTCGAATGCGTATATTTTACGTATGTATGACTTAAAATATAATAAAAAGAAAAATAAGAAAACTAGGGAAGCAAAGAGGGCCTTTAGGGAGGCAAAAGCAGACACAGAGCTGCGTAGTGCGGAGAGGGTCAATAAAGGAGAAAAACAGTTTTTCAGATATATTAGAGAAAAAAAGGAGGGGGAATAGTAAGGTTAGTTGAGGGGGTAGGGTGATAGAGGAGAACAGGAAAGTGGTCACCATCCTTAATGATTACTTTTCTTCAGTTCTCATTAGGGAGGATGGTGGGTCCTTGCCAAAGAGTGGCATCAAAGTGGCCACTAAGGGAGTTCCAGAGATGAGACAACCAATATTTACTAGTGAAAGGGCCTTGAAAGGGCTGGCTGCCATAAAGAGAGAATAAGACTTTAGAACTAGATGGGTTGCATTTAAGGATACTCATGGACTCAGCAGCATAACTGGTTGAACCCCCTAGTGGGTCTGTTCAACAGCTCAGTTAAGATGGCATGCCAAATGACTGGAGGGCAGTGGATATAGTTCACTTCACAAGGGGAAGGACAAGGAGCAACCAGGGAACTACAGACCTGTCAGTCTAACCTCTATCAAAGGGAAGCTGATGGAGTCAATGGTCAAAGAGGACCTCATAGACTACCTCAAGAGCAATGGGCTCCAGAATAATAAACAGGACAGATTTGTAGCAGGAAGGTATTGTCAGACTAACCTGATAGTTTTCTTTGACTGGGTGATGAATTAATTAGATAGTGGACATGCTGTGGATTTGCTGTACTTTGACTTCAGCATGGCGTTTGACTTGGTACCTCATAAATGACTGCCGAAGAAGATAGAGGACCTGGGTGCAGCTAAAGTCATGGTAAAGTGAGTGGGTGACTGGCTAAAGGGAAGGCAGCAGACAGTTGTGGTCAGTGGGGTTAAATCAGAAGAGAGGAGGTTATGAGTGGGGTTCCACAGGGATCCATCCTGGGTCTGAGCCTCTTCAACATGTTCATCAGTGACCATTAGAGAGGGAATCCGGGGCAGGTTGTGTTTCTTTGTGGATGACATGAAGCTATGTGGGAGGGTGGTTAGTGATGAGGGAATAAGGAAAATGCAAAGAGATTTACAACAGTTAGGGGATGTCAAGGTTTGACCATTGAATTTCAATGCCAAAAAGTGCAAGGTAGTGCACCTAGGGAACAAGAACCCTAAGACAGAGTACTGGATGGGAGGGGAGAGACTTAACACTACGGCCGAGGAATGGGATCTGGGAGTTATTATCAGCAACTCACTTAAGCAACTGAGCCAGTGCAACAAGGCCTATAGCAAAGCTAAGAGGATGCTAGGATGTATTGGGAGGGGTACTGATAGCAGAAGAA
This sequence comes from Neoceratodus forsteri, assembly GCA_016271365.2. Taxonomy (NCBI): domain Eukaryota; kingdom Metazoa; phylum Chordata; order Ceratodontiformes; family Ceratodontidae; genus Neoceratodus; species Neoceratodus forsteri. Next base: position 1,108,810,559 of record CM028131.1, read on the forward strand.
AAGAGGTAATATTTCCCCTCTACAGATCCCTGGTGAGATCTCACCTGGAGTATTGTGCTCAGTTCTGGAGTCCTCACCTCAGAAAGGATAAAGGTAAGCTGGAGACAGTGCAGCTCAGAGTAACAAAAATGACCGAGGGCCAACAGGGAAGATCCAATGAAAATTGCCTCAAGGCAATGAATGTGTACACACTGGAGACCAGAAGGGAGAGGGGAGACAAGATTGAGACCTTCAAGTTCCTTAAAGGAACTAACATGGTGCACTGCAGGGAACTATTTAGCCTGAACACTAACTCGTGGTTTCATGGACATGAGTGGAAAATAACAGGAGGGAGGTTCAGGAGGGACATGAGGAAGTACTACTTAATGGAAAGAGTGGTGGAACAGTCTATCTGCCAAGGTCATGTGTGTGAAAACTGGAGATTCAAGTGGGGCTGAGATAGAATGAAGGGTATAGTGGCTGCTCGGAGTGACAGAATCAAGGAGGATAATGGGGAGGGAGGATACAGATGGTTAGTACCCTGGAGAAAGAATAGGTTCCAGGGCTTATAGGAACTCAGACAGACTGGATGGACCACTGGTCCTTTTCTGCCATTAATGTCTATGTTTCTGGGTTTTGTCTTGTCCAGTGTGACCATTTTAAAAAAAGGAAAGTTCCTGAGGCACCGTAGTGGTGCAGAGCTCAGTTGCCCTGTGCATCTTGTCCACTGTGACCAGAGGGTACTGCAGAGGAGTTATTTTGGCATAAAGGTTGGAGGGGACAACATCACTCTCAGCCAGCCTCAGATCATGAGTGCTATGTTACCCAGCAAAAAGTAAATTATCTATGGAAAAATACCATTATTTCTATCAACATACCTTTGAAAGAGAATACATAAATACATTATACAAGCAGGACAACACTACTGTAAAACCCCAAAGGGTATCTGTGCTTTCTCTCACACTGCCTCGAAGCGCTGGAACTCTCTTCCCCTTGCCTTCCGTCACTCGCCGAGGAGCTGCAAAATTTCCTCACCAAATCTGTCCCGTGCTTGTGCTTTAATCCTACCTAGTCCTCCTCTAACTAATCCACTTACTACTGCCCTATCCTTACCCTGATTACCTAACCCCTTCTAATTTTGCTTATCTGACATGTCCTCCTACCTTAAACTTTCTGTTGATTTTGACTTTACCTGTATAGTTCCTCTCCCTTTTATCCTTTTGCTCATTTTCTTTGCTTGCACTTACCTGGTACTAAACCACTGTGTGTCTCTGCCATTTTTAGGTTCTCTTACTATTTGAAAATTGTGCTCCGCCAGACCGCCACTCATTCCTTTTGTTCTTTACTGTGTGCACTTGTCATTGTATTTTTGTTTAGCTGGATATCTTCCCTTTGTTCCCTCCCTCCTATTCATGCTACTGTTTGGTAATAACTGGTTGCTGTTTTTTTCAATGAGAAGAGCAGGTTATAATTCGCCATTATAACTCGCAAGTTATAATGGTGAACACACGCCATCAGCTGTTTCTCTTTGCCTTGTGCTGCAGCTTACTGCACTAAAAAAGCTCCTGAAACAACTGTCATTACCTGAACAGCAGCACCAAATAAACGGAGGCAAACCGCAAATATTCAGTAACCAAAACTCAGTCCCTTGACATAAACGGCTACTTACCAACATGACTGCTCGATTCCAGGTACAAAATCTAGAAGAAAGAGAAAAATTTGTCAGTGAACAGGAGAGCAGAAACACTTATCTAAAAACACAAAGCGACCTACGGCTCTTCAACACATTCCTCAAACAAACAGGAACAATAGTAAAGTTCACTGAACTACCGCTAGCAGAACTAGACAGTAAGATAGCAAATGTCATTTTCTGTTTGAAACATCATTATGGTACTGACTATGGACCTGGAACATTGCGTGGTATAGTGGCCAGCATAGATAGACACTTAGTAAACGTAAAGTACCCCCACTCAATCTTTAAAGGTGCTCAAACTGAGTTCATTGAAACAAAACACACTTTGGTAGCAAAACAAAAACAGTTAAAAAAATGGGTAAAGGAAACAGACCGCAGAAAGCAGAAGCACTAACTGAGGAAGAAATAGATTTACTATACTAGTCAGGCACCTTATCCACAGACAACCCCAAATCACTGCTAAACTACCTTTTCTTCAACATAGGAGTTCATTTTGCTCTCCGAACAAAAGAACAGTATGACCTAAGATGGTCAGACATCCAGAAGAACAGATGCTCAAGGCAATATTTACATTGGTACAGCGTAGCAAAAACTCGACCTGGGACAACCTACACACATCGACCTGTAAAAGCCCCAAATATACCAAAATAAAGAAAACCCACTACGTGACACCATACAAGCATACAAGCTCTATAAATCCCACAGGCCTGAACCAATGTTGTTACCCGAAGCACCATTTTACATCGCCCCCAACATAAACCATAAAGAAAATGGACTCTGGTACAGAAATATGATGATAGGACTGAATAAATTTCGATCCATGATGAAACAAATGAAGTTACAATCCAGTTTACCAGATACAAAGCGCATCACGAACCATTCCACCAGAAAGATGAGCATTCAAAAGCTCATCAATGCCCATGTGATGCCTACAGAAGTACAACAAATCTCTGGCCACAAAAATCTACAATCCATAAACAATTACTCTGTTTTATCAGTCTCGACAAAAAGAAATCAGTGATCTGCTCACCAAGCGCAGCACAGATCAACAGCCACCTTCATCATCAGCTGTTCCAGAAATCCAAAACGAAAAACCAGCAAATCTCTCCATAACTGAGCTCGCAGCAACCTCCTCGATGCATACCCTGTTTGGTGTAAACTATGTCTTCAACAAGGGAGTAACGGTAAACATCTACCACGGACCACCGCCGAAGAAATTCCACAGAGTGCGCCAGATATCATCCTCTGAATCAGATGACTGTAAGTATACTGACCAGTTACCACTTGCTTCACGCTCCTCAACTTTAATTAAAAAAAAATTAATAAAAATGCAAAATTACCACGACAAATGACATAGCCTTTTACAAGAAAATGCAAACCCCTAAACACTAACAATCTCTCTCTCACTCTCTCTCTCATCTCCATAGGAACCAACTGCATTTGCAAGCCTGCAAAATAAAGCCGTGAGAACAACAATCTCTAAATGAAACTAATTGGGAGACTTTCAATGTTAAAAAAACACATTTCTACAAGAGACTAACTCATTAATTACGTCTGTGTTTGAATCATTTTTTCCCACGCTGTTCAAGGTTCCTGTTACTCTGACAAAAAACATATCAATACTGCACCAATGTATTTTTGATCTAAAAAAAATATTTGCTTAACAGTTAACTTGTTCTACTGACCTAGTTACTGCATAAACTGTTGCAATGTTTCCAGAAATAAATATTGTCTTTCGAATACATCTCAGCTCATTTTCTTCTGGGGAAAAAAACAGCAACCAGCAATTGCACATAAAAATGCTTGGGATGGTGTACATAATGAGAAATGATGTGCATCCTCGGTGTGGGATGCTCATATAAACCCCTCGGGCGTTTATGTAGCATCCCACACCTTGGGTTCACATAATTTCTCATTATGTACAACACCCCAAGCATTATTGTATATTTTCTACCTTACATTATACCCTTAATGCTACTCTCCAATGTTTTATGTGCCTGCATTTTTTAAGAATTACATTGTATAACTAGGTCAAGACTGCATTTCCTATTATGTTATTTGTCTCTGCCATCATGGGAAATTGTATTATTTACCTAATTTTTTGTACTCTCTCTGTATTGTATATTCTCTGCTTTGTAACCTCCCAGGTTGTGCCTGCAAATAGTCACCTGTATGGCTAGTGTGCCTCATCCAGTCAACAAAAACTAAATAAAAATGAATAAAATAAAAAAAAAACAAGATATTGCATCTCACCTCTACTATGCTGGGAAATGCAGCAGACCTCAGAACCCAATTGCAAATGACATTTCACAGATTACATCTCATTTGGTCTATTTTGGTTAAATATATACTAAAAATGTGCACAGCCTAGCAGGACCCACCAGCACAACAGCAATGCAAGCGGCAAACATTTGGCAGTGACAAATGCTTGTTATTTTTTAATTTGTACAGCTGTTAATTCATTTTAAAACAGAAACATAAAATTTGATGGCAGATAAGGACTGCTTCACTTGACTTACCTAGTCTGCCCATTTTTACCTACCTACATTATCACCATGGTCCGTAGACCCAACTTGATCTACAGCTCGTTCTCCCTCCCCCCTTCCTTTCCAAAATGACTCCTTTGAACCATCCACCCAGACCCACCTGCAGGGTAAGGGTTTGATTTTTTTTATTGATGGCTGAGTACTGGCTGGAGATCAATGGGCAAAGCAACAAACCGCTCCCCCAACCATGCCTTAAAAGGCTGTCCCCTAGGCCAGTCCTTGTTCGTTTTCTTCGTTGCGGCTGGAGGTGCTGCTCCTCATACCTCTTCTCCTGCTCTTTTGCCTGTTCTTTGTTTACTGCATGTTAGCAGTACCTCTGACTGCCAGCTCCTTGCCATTTCCCTGCTGTTCATCCTACTGCTCACTGCCACTGGCCTGTGGCTCTCTTTCCCTCCCTCCCACCCGACCTCCGTTCCCATGTCTCCTCCAGTCTGGTGTTCATTTTTCCTCATTTGCATGCCTCCATCCTGTTCCTGTCCTGGTCTGGTATGCTGAGTAGCCCCTGTTGCCAGTTCTACTTCCCCGCCGTGGCTCTATGCGGTCCCCCTTCTGTTGCCTGTGTTCCTTCTCCTGTCTTGCTGCTCAGTGGCTGTCTGTGGCTCCTTGGTTCTCCCATCCCTCCTCCTTGCTCTGTTTTTCCTGTACCTTTTTTGTAGTTTCATTTCCCCTTCTCTCTCTCTCTCTCTCTCTCTCTCTCTCTCTCTCCATTTGCTGCTCCTGTCTCTGTCGCCTTCCTTCTTCTGGGTTTATGCTGGTGTTGTCACTGCCCAGCTTTCCCTCGTATATTCCCCACTTCTCCTTCTCCCTCGATCAGTCTTTCTTTGCTCTCTCTGTCCCTGTTGCCCACTGTGCTCATCCCCACTGCTACGGAGGATGCCTTGCTCATCTGCTTTAATTCTTTCCACAGCGACTTCCTGTGCTCTGTGCTATTGAGCTCTTCGGTGGTTCCTGTGAGCTGGGGGGGCAGCGTTTACTTCGTTCCTCTCAACTTCTGTTCTTCTCCGGTTGATACTCACCTCCTGGCCTCTCGTACCTGTTCCAGGACTTCATTTTTGATGGCCTGTCTTGATGTTTGGACCATATCTACTGTTATTGCCCTGTGGTTCAGATCCCGATCTCCCTTATTGGTTCCCGGCTCCTTTTAAAGGGGCAGTTGCACTCTATGGGGACTGCGACTCCTACTGTCGGTTCTTGTCTGGTCTCCTCTTACCTCCCCTTATACCTCGTTTTCTTTCTGGTACTCCTACCCTTCCTTTCCTCAACCTCAACCCAACCTGTTTGCAACCCATCCTGTTTTACATCATAGGACTATCAATTTGACTGGACTGTACATCTGGTTGGGTGCTCTGCAGCCTTCCTCTGGAATTTGCCATTTGTCTCTGCCGCTGCTCTCCCTGGCCTTTGCCACTCATTGCTCTTGGTTACACCATAAGACGATTTCTTAATTTCATCCCTGACTGTGCTTTCCCATTGTGGGTGCTCACCCTCCTCCTCTCATTCCCTTCATCCTCCATTCCTCTCTTTCTCTGACCTCTGATTTCTTTTGGGGGCTTCCCTATCCTGCCATCCCACTATATCGCCATACCCTACTCATTCACATTGCCTAATATTCCCTCCAGCATATCACCCTGCCTACTCGTCTTCTCCTCCTCCTCCAGTCCTATTCCCTTGTTCTAATCAAACCTATTCAGATGTCCTCCTGGTACTACCTACCTCACCTTCGGCTGCCGGCTTCACCTGGTCACTCTTGCTCCTACCTTTATGCAGTTCTATCCATTCCTAATTTGAATCTCAGTGGAACCGGTTGCCATGCACTCCTGTAGTTACCAATCATGGGTAGCTTCCTCATGACATGAGTCTGGTTCTCCTTCACTCAGTTCAATCTCAGGGTCTACTCATTCACATCAATTAATAAAGCATACTTCTCATTGGGGCTTATGCTACCTCATCAAACTGCTCTCCATTCAGAGACATGCCTTCCATGTCCATTGCTCTTTGGCTCGGGGCTAACCTGTAGCCAATGGTCTCACTCTACACCCACGAAGTCTGCATCTAGAGCATGGAAAGCTCAGAGCAGGGTCCTGCTCCCTGACCCATAGTGAGAATGTCTTCACTCTTGGTGGACCTTCAGTCATCCCTAATCTTGACGATACCTCTGGATGTAGAATTTATGTCATTCAGCTGTGAGGGGTGGGGCTCTCATCATCAGAGCTCCTTTGGCTGCCCGAGTGGGTTCAGAGGCACCTTCTGCACTATTCTCCTTCAGAACCACCTCTAGTTCACCTAGTCTGTTTCGTAGGCTCGTATTGGCCAGCTGAGTGCCTTAGCAGTCATCTCTCTCCTCTCTTGCTTTTGACTATCTAGTTGCAGAGACATCACTCGTAACCCTCAACAGTTGTCCATTTAGATGGACCGAACGAGAGCCTACTCTATATTAGAATGGTTTCCTTCTCACTCGATCTTGACTCTAAATTGCAGTAGCTGAGCCATCACTAATCAAAGCATCCTTCAGTCTGGATGGAAGGTGACCTAGGCTTTGGATCCCCAGAGGTTTCCTCCTCAGAGGTTTTTTTTTCCTCTCCTCCTTGCCAATGGTCATAATATTAGATAGGGTTGGAGTTTCCTGAGGTTCCCATAGTTTAGTTCTGCTGTTGGATGGAATTGAATGGTGGCCCTGGCTGTTCCCTCTCTCTTTAGGAAGTCTGCCCTTCTGCATCTTGTCTGCTTTCATTTCATTCATCATCCTCTTTGTATCTCATTCTTCTCCTGTCCTTCCCATCTATGTCTATCAACTTAATTTCCAGTCTCGATATATTCTGATTTCTCGCCTCTTCAATGCTCGACACCCTTTGGGCACTCTTTTTGGGCTTCTTCCTATGTTACCTTTAGCCAAAGGAATTATTTCTGCAGCACCTATGGGGGGGATCCTCCTCTAGGGTTACTTGCATCGTAGCCCTACAGGGTGGTATATCCTTTGGATAGCGAGGCAAACAGCCACACTGTACCAAAGTCACACAAGCATACAGTTGCACAAGCCCATTGAAACTGATGGCTGAGGGCTGAGGGCTGGCCGGAGTTCAATGGGCAGAGCAACAAACCACTCCCCCAACAAGGCCTTAAAAGGCCCTCTTCTGGGCCAGTCCTCATTTGTTTTCTTTGTTGCCCCACCGTCCACCCCTCCTCCTCCAGTGACTCATCTCTCTTTCCCGTGGGCTTTTTCCTAAGCTACCTCTAGTCAAGGAAATTACTCCCGTGCCACCTATGAGGGGGAACCCTACTCTAGGGTTCCTTCTGTCATACCCCTACAGGATGGTATATCCCATGGATAGAGAGGTGAACAGCCACAATGCATTGAAATCACACAAGCATACATCTCATCCAGTTGCATAAGCTCATTGAAATTACTTTAACTTTGGTAATACAGAGGAAAACACTGGAGTTGCATGCTAGGCTAACCATATAACCCCCCCCCAGCCAGCAGATCCCTGCCCCTACCAAAGCAGGCAACAGTCAGGCTCAGGTGGCACACAGGAGAGACACTAGCCAGCACAGCATTTTAAATCAGACACTGACTGTAGACAGTACAGACACAACCAACACAGCAAAGCAGAACAGACCACCAATAAACATAATTAAACAGAAACATCACCTACCCTTGCCTTTTGTAGACTATTAGAGCTATTTTAGCTCAAGTTGAGCAGTTTTGTGCTAATTGCTGATTGTGTTGGTCACGGTCTACTGGTAGAGCCACTGGCCCACTCTAGACACAACAATAAAGAGAATGCCTCACAGATTGCAGCAGGCTTCTTTTCCCAGGCACTCCCTTACCCTGACTGGTGCCAAATCAAATGGCCAATAGTGTGTGGCCCATACCAGTTTAGAACTGCCCTGTGAAAACTGTAATTCCCTTTCCCACCTCTTCTGCTTGTTTGCCAGTGTCTTGTTTTGCAAATTTGTGCATACAGCATTGTGAGTAAATGCCCCTGTGGCATGATGATGTTGCTGGCTCACTGCCCCACATCACTACTCACCCCCCCCACTGCACTGCAGCGCCACCAGTTAGTCCTACCTCCCAGGTAGTTGTTGCTTCATCATTGCTTGCAGCAGCCTCAAGGCAGTCCATATTCCTTTGTCCTCTGCTCTGCCTTCCAAACTTCCACTGCAGGCTCAGACCAACTGACACCCCAACTGATTCAACATTCTGACCCCAACAGTCACTCACTGGTGCCCACAGCCCTAAATCACTCAATCCCAGGCCATAAAAGCCCAGCCTCCCACCCCCCAACTCCCAGGCTGGAAAGCAAAGCAGCAGCTCCTCCACAGGCATCATTGGAGGGCAGATGCAGCAGCAGGAGTTGCAGGACATGACAGTCACAGTCAGGAGAAGAGGGGAAGTGAAGCAGCACCAAGCAGGCAGACACATTGATGGCAGCACCGCGGTTTTTTCCCTCAATGCGAGCAGTCAGTCTCCCACCTGCTCTTCCCAACTCCTCGCTGTTGACGGTGGCACGCGCTTATGCTGCTTCCAGGTGTGATGTGGTCCATCACTTTCTCCCTCCCTGCTACAATTCACTCTTCTCCTTCTGGTTCTGGCCCAGCCACTTGCATTGCACTGGTCCCCTCCTCTGCCATCTAACTGTCTAGCTGCTGTAGCTTGCTGCACTCTCTTGGGGCTCTCACTCGCAGGACCTGACCCAACCCACCAGTAAAATCTAACCACCCGCCCACAGAATAACAGGCTCCTATGTCCCTCCCAGCTCACCAGCAGGCAGCAACAGCATATGGCCTGAATGTTGGGGGTGACAAATGTGCTCATCTACAATGTTGGGGGGGAATCGTGCCCCCCGTTCCCCCCATATAATTACTCCCCTGGGGTACTGGTAGATGGCACCTTATCAGAAGAAAGAGTAGTGACTAGTGGCGTGCCACAGGGATTGATATTGGAACCCATCCTCTTTAATATGTTCATTAGAGACATATCTAAAAACTTGGAGGGCAAGGTGAGCCTGTTCATTGACAACACGAAGATATACAGTAGGGTTGACGTCCCTGGTGGGGTGGATAGGATGAGGTCAGATCTCAGGAAGTTTGAATTATCATCAAAAACATGGCAGCTACAATTCAATGCAAAGAAGTGTAAGGTCATGCACCTAGGAAAGCGCAACCCTGGGAATAATGCCACATGGAGGGCATGAAACTAGAGGTCACAAAGCAAGAAAGAGATCTGGGGGTGATTATAATGGATGACCACAAAAAGACCAGACAGAATGAGAAGGCAGCACTAAAGGTGAATGATATGCTGGGATGCATAGGAAGGGGATTTACCAGTAGAAAAAGGGAAGTAGTGGAGCCACTCTGTAGATCACTGGTAAGACCGCACCTTGAATACTGCATACAGTTCTGGCACCCACATCTTAGAAAGGACATGGATAGATTGGAGGTAGTGCAAAGAAGACCTACAGAAATGGTACAGGGACTGCATCTGAAATCATATGAGGAACGGTTGAAGGATCTCAATATGTATTCCTTGGAACAACGGAGGGAGAGGGGAGACATAACTGAAACCTTTAAATACATGAAGGGAATTAATAAGGTACAGTTTCAGGACCTATTTCAGATCAAGAGTTATACAAGAACAAGAGGTCATGATATAATACTGGGAGGGGGCAAGTTCAGGAGCAACACACGGAAGTTCTTTTTCACGGAGAAGGTGGTCGACGCATGGAACAGCCTCCCTCAAGAGGTGGTGGAGGCAAAAATGGTTGGGGCTTTTAAGAATGCTTGGGATAAGAACAAAGGCATCATAACACTGAGTAGCAGTTAAGGGAGAGGGGTAGGGACATGGGCAGACTAGATGAGTCTTATGGTCCCCTTCTGCCATCACTTTCTATGTTTAAAAAAGAATGTTATTGAGTCACTATAGTGGTGCAGAGGTCAGTTATCTTGTGTATCTTGCCTGGTAAGACCATTTAAAACAAATTCAGTTCTTGAAATATTGGGCACAGTGTTAGCTCTGCTCTGTTGAAGGCCCCTTGTGTGTGTGTTTGTTTTCTCATGTCACCATTTAAATACTCTGCTCTTTCAGAGGCACAGTAGTGTGCAGAGCGTCAGTTGTCTGGTGTGTCTTGCCCAGTGTGACTATAAAAAAAAAAGTTCTTGAGGCATTATAATGGTGCATAGGTCAATTACCTTGTGTGTCTTGCCCAGTGTTCCCAGTTAAAAAAAATCAGAATACTATTTTAGGGGCACTGCACCTCTATGTTCTACCAGTGTCTCCATTTAAATATGTATGACCTTACCATGAGAAGAAGAACAAAAATGAAGTTTTAGTCAGCAGCAGTGTTGAAGACAACACTGATGCTCCTTTTTCACTGCAAACAGCAAAATTGCCATCTTGAGTGAAGAAAAACTACATTTGTCTATATCATTAAAGCAATGAATTTAAGTCCATTTTCTAAAACGCCAAATAATATTGCAGTGAATAAAAAAACAATCTTCTTCCACTTCATCCGCCCACCAACTCACATGTTCCAGAACATGTGAGTTGGTGTGAAATGGAAAGAATTTTATTCACTACAATATTATTTAAGCATCTATCTAGTAGTACTAGTACTAGTAGTGGTACGAACAGCAGTAACAGGCTATTATTGATAGCAAGGAAGCTTGTTTTACCCTTTTTAAGAAATACAGTACAACTGTATGGTCCACAACAGATAAAAATAAAGAAGATACCTATGGCAGCAGCAGTACTCCTTTTGCCAGTGAAACAGTTCCCAGCATAAAAACTGCTGTCAGCACAAGTGGCAATGTAACAGAGAAAGATACTGATCTGATTGCTGCGACCTCTACTGCCACTGCCTCCAACAACTTTGAAGAATAGAAACATAGAAACATAGAATTTGATGGCAGATAAGGACTGCTTGGCCCACCCAGTCTGCCCATTTCCCCTACCTAATGGATAAGCTGCAGATCCTAGTTAACCAGCAGGGTACTTTCTACCTCCACCCCCTAAAATTGCCTTATGACTGTCCCATGCATGCTTGAATTCCACCTCTGTTTTTGACTCCTCAACCTCCTCCATAAGGCCGTTCCATGCATCCACAACCCTCTCTGTGAAAAAATACTTCCTTACATTACCTCTGAGCCACCCCCCCATCTTCAAATTGTGCCCCCTTGTTCTTGCACATCTCTTTTTTTGAAAGATGCTACCCTCTTGGACTTTGTTGATTCCCTTGAGGTACTTGAACATTTCTATCATGTCCCCCCCTTACTCCTTTCTTCGAGGCTATACATATTAAGCTCCTTTCGTCTCTCTTCATATGTCTTCCGGTGCAGACCCTGCACCATTTTAGTTGCCCTCCTCTGGACAGCTTCCATCCTGTCTATGTCCTTGCGGAGACTGGGTCTGCAGAACTGCATGCAGTACTTCAGATGGGGTCTCACCAGCTGTCTGTAGAGAGGGATAACAACTTCTTGTTTTCTACTGGTGATGCCTCTCCCTATGCATCCCAGTATCCCCCCAGCCCTCCTTACTGCCCTCTCACATTGCTTGCCCACCTTTAAGTCATCTGATATGACTACCCCCAGGTCCCTTTCCATTTTTGTTGTTGTTAGTATCTCACCCCCCATTGTGTACTCTTCCCCTGGGTTTTTGTTTCCCAGGTGCATTACCTTGCACTTCTTAGCACTGAATCTAAGCTGCCATACATTTGAGCATTCCTCTAACCATGCCAAGTCCCTTCTCATCCTTGCCACCCCACCTTGGGCATCAACTCTGTTGCAGATCTTTGTGTCATCTGCAAAGAGACATACTTTTCCTTCCAGTCCCTCTGCAATGTTGCTTATAAAGACATTAAAGAGGACCAGTCCTAATACTGAACACTGTGGTACCCCACTAGTAACCCCCCTTTCTTCAGAGTGGACTCCATTTACTATTACCCGCTGTGTCCTATTCTCCAGCCAATTCTTTACCCAGGCTATCATCTTGGGACCCACTCCCAGGCTGGCTAACTTGTATATTAATCTTTTGTGTGGGACTGTGTCAAATGCCTTGCTAAAGTCTAGGTAGACCATATCCACAGCCCCTTCCTGATCTACTATTTTGGTCACCCAGTCAAAGAAATCTATTAGATTCGTCTGGCATGACCTTCCCACTGTGAATCCATGCTGCCTTGGGTCCTGTGCCCCTCTGGCCTCTAGGTACTTGACAGTTCTTTGCTTCAGAAGTGATTCCATCATTTTCCCTATCACTGAGGTTAAACTAACAGGTCTGTAGTTTCCTGCTTCTGCCCTGCTCCCATTTTTGTGAAGGGGAATCACATCTGCCCTTCTCCAGTCCTCAGGTACCACCTCATCCTCTCATGATTTGTTAAAGAGGGTAGCCAGTGGTGTCACTAGTTCTACCCTTAGTTCTTTTAGAATTCTGGGATGAATCCCACCAGGCCCCATTGCTTTGTCCACCTTCAGTTTTAAGAGTTCTTTCAAAACCCTTTCTTCTGTAAATGGGCTGGTATCAACTTCTGTATCCAGAGTGTTTCTATTGTTTGTTTTAGGTACCTCCCCCTCTTCATTTGTAAATACTGAGCAAAAATATTTGTTTAGTAGCTCTACCTTTTCACAGTCACCCTCTGCCCACCCCAACCCCTCCCCTTTATTAAGCCTCACTATCCCTCCCTTGGTCTTCCTTCACTCCCTGATGTACCTATAAAAGGTTTTATCCCCCTTCTTAACCGAGTTGGCTATCTTTTCCTCGGTTCGGGCCTTTGCTGTTCTGACTGCCTTCTCAGCTTCCTTTTGCCTTAACTGATACAATTCTGTCTCCTGCTCCTTCTGTGATTTCTTGTACTTCCTGAATGCTTTCTTTTTCTCTTGAATCTTCACTGTTACCTCCTTTGAGAACCATAGTGGTTTCTTACATCATTTTGTTTTGTTTATTTGCTTCACACAAAGGCTTGTTACCTCTGTGATGGCAGTTTTTATTATTTCCCATTGTTTTTCCACCCCTCCTTCCTGCCCATTTGCTAGTGCATTCCTTAGGCACTCACCCATTTTGGCAAAGTCAGCCCTCCTGAAGTCCAGTACTTTTGCCTTTGTATGGCTTGACTCTCTTGCTGTGTTTATTGTGAACCCTAATGCACACAAATTTTGTGTCTAGCAATCAGCATGCCAACTCCAGTGCCACCACCACCACCATCCCAGCAACACTGGCTAAATTAGATTGTAGTTCATGTACCTTACTTAACACTTGCATTGCAACTGATGACATTGAACATGACACAGATTACTCCACCACTAATTTCAACATCTTCTGCTTTTTTCCCTGCCAAATGTGAGCAAAAATCATCAGCAAAAAAAGATCATTCATCTTCTCACACAAGTCAAGTTCTTTCAGGGTCACATCTGATGTATGGCAGCAGTTTACTCTGCATCCAGAAGATGTCACAACAGCTGTCTATGTGCATTGCAAAGCTCACATTAGTCAAAGGCAGCAAATAAGTCATCTCACCACCACTGGTTTGTGGAACCAGATAAAAAAGTCATCTTGAATTCTGTAGCAATAGTTTAGATAGCCAGGGGTAAAGCAGAAGCAAACAACTATAATGCAAGCCTTTGAATCAAAAGTTTGTTTATTTCTTCTAATCACCCTCACTCATCCAAAATAACAAAATGCATAGGAGAGATGATTGCAGTTGACCTCTTTCCTCTCTGTTGAAGACACTGGTTTCAAAAGGCTTGTGAAGTTACTTGAGCCCCGTTACACTCTTTCCTTTCATACCACATTTAGCTGTACTGTTTTACCTTCCATTTATACTGTATTAAAAACAAAGCTTGTGAAAAAATAAAACGTGCTGAAAATGGTCTTCATGTCTGACATCTGGACAAGCACTATTGCTTGCAATGAACACTTGTCTTTAACAGCTCACTGGGTGCAGTTTACTGGTAATGAACAGTGAGTACAGATTGCCACTGTGATTCGAACACTGATGGTAGGAGTGCATTTCGAAAAATGACTGTTTTGCATGTTGCTGTTTTTGAGGCAGAACATAATGCTGCCAGTATCAAGCTCAATATAAACACCATGATGAATATAGAGAATACTGGATGGACAACTATGCACAACCAGTGTGTTCTGCCACAGAGGTGTTCTGATTCCCTCTGACCTCGAGAGCAAAGCTTGAGAGGTCCATGGGAATCAGAACCCCGAGGTTGTAGCATATACTGGTTATGCATAAAGTTGCTCATCCTGTATTTTTTTACAGTGTTTAGTATTATGTGAAATGTGTACACTGTGTTTTTTTTTTCTCTTACAGTGAAACTGACCTACGCAATCTCTAGAGGTTCTAGAATGCTGTTCTACTACAGAAGGGTAAAATCACATTCCATGACCTTTGAACTGCGGTGCAAAAGCATTTTGAATAGGACAGATTTCTATATAGAACAATGCTCTACTATACACTATAACTAGATATATGCAAACAAATTAAATCCTGGCATGTTTATTACTGATAATGTTAGAAACATGCTGAAAGCTATCAGTGATGGGGGTTATGAACATGTTCCTTGTTGCGTGTATAGTATAAATCTTGCAATGTGCAAAACCCTAGATGGTAATAGAAGGGTCTCTAAATTACTCAGCATTACACAAAAAAATCAGTGGCCATTTTCATCATTCAGTTAAATCAAATGAACACTTGGACAGCTTTCAAAAGGAAACTAATACTCCGCAGCATGCTTGGTCCAAGATGTCGTGACCAGGTGGAATTCAACATTTTATATATTAGAACAGCTGCAAGAACAGAAACTGGCACTTCATGCCATGGCAATTGAGCACAGTGCTGGTGGCAGTATAACTCGAATGCAGTGCGATGTAATAGGAGCTCTTGTTGTTAAGACCATTTGAACAAGCAACAGGAGACCTGAGTGCTGAATTATCTTCCCTGAATCAGGTTATACCCATGATTCGTATCTTGTTATGCAGGATGGGATCATTCCACCAAAAAAGGATATCCCTCAAGAGGTTGTTTCTTTTGCAAATGTCTTCATTGAAGAACTTCATAGGTATATTGACAGAGTCTTTGAAGACAGAAAGTATGTTCTTGCAACAGTTCATGGCCCTCGTTTGAAAGTGTCTGTTCTATCAAAGGAGATTGCAGGATCTTTTAAAATGACTTAGAAAGGGAGGTTCAGTATGTTAAAGATGCTATGCCTGATTCCTATAACATAGAAGGTCATCTTGATCATGGTAATGACTCTGACTCTTAGGGAAATAATGAAAGAGATGGCACTGGATTTGGCAATGAACTGGCAAGTAGAGATAGCACTACAGCTTAAACTACGCCACAATCTGAGTGTGATATGTGGGCTTAAATCAGTCTTTTACAAGACATAGACTCAAATGAAGATTCCGTCTTTAGGCACACTATTACTGCAGAGTATGGTGAGTAGTTATTTGAGGGAACAAAATCAACATCTCAGATCAAATCCTTTAAAATACTGGAGGCCAAAAAAAGATTGCGTGGCTTTCACCTGCTCAAGTAGCTGTAAAGTACTGTATTTGGGCTGTCCTCTGACAAGTGTGCCATCTGAAAGAATTGTTAGTACTGCAGGTGATCTTTTAGCTCTGCTCCAGTCCAGTCTCAAGCCAGATTGAGCGGAAGAACTTGTTTTCTTGAAAGTAAATCTCCCACTGCAGGATTATGACTATGAGTTAAATAGTAAAATTGTTGAGTCAGACTTAATGTTACATAGCTCTTATGTGATTTCATTTTTATATTTAACCCACCGTTTTATGTTTTTTCTCCACTATTGTTTTTATGGTTAGTAGTACCATAAGCAGGGCAGTGACCAGGGGGGTGCAAGAGCTGCGGTTGCAGTAGGGCCAACACTGTTAGGGGGGCCAATGCCTCAGAGGTCAGCATTAAGAGAATCTTTGCTCACAAACTATGCATGTTCAGCAGGACCGATACAAAACAACTTGCGCTATAAAAATTTCTTATGTGCTAATGGTTATTTTACATTTATTGGTGGGGAGGTGGGCCCCACAAAATATTTTGCAGGGAGGACCCTTACACTTGTTGGCACAGCCCTGACCATAAGTAACCTTGGGTGCATCCCATCTGATCCAGCTGATAGGGGTGTTTTGGATAGTCCTGAGTTTCACATTCTGCTCATTTAGAAAGCAAGTGCATATTACATTTGGTTTTAAAATTATTTGATGTGTTACACTGGGCAAGATACACAAGGTAACAATGTGTCTGCCCGCCACTGGTCTGGTTAAAAATTTCTCACACTTAATGTAACACAGTAATCATGGCTTCATTCTGTGAAAGTGATGTTCCTTATTATGTTTGTACTTACCCATCCTATATCCTTTTTCACCAGGTCGCACCTGGAAACGAGCTTTGGCTATGTGTGCCTATCCCAGTAACCAAATATTAAATAAATAAGATTTACTCTAAATGTGAAACATAGTGCAGTTCCAGGTATCATGTCATTAGTTAATGTCATGAACTGCAGCATACTGTAGTCAGCCAATAAAATACAAACTCTGTGAGACAGGGCCTAGGGGCTGCATTCAGCATCATTTGTCATATCAGATGTTGAATGCATCGGTCCACTAGCCTGACACATAAGCCATCTTACACCTTGGCTGAAGCTAGTGTGACTCAAAATAAATATGACAGTGGTAAAGTATATTTAGGGCATGGTCCTTAGTAAATTTAGGTGAGGCAAGTAACCTTGAAGGCAAAGTTACCACAGCCCATATGTTATTCTTACTTTTCAAAATTGTCCTGGTTTTAATATCTGCAATGGTATAGGATGGGGTGTGATGCAGTGTCAGTCCTTTCATCAAGTGTCTTGTCAAATTTATTTTTCAACTAACTCAAAATAGTATAACATGTGACACTGAACAAAATGCACAAAGTAATAAAACAACCTGCTGCCACCAACCCAATTTAAAATGTGTAGTCTCAGTCCTAAAGTAACAAAGCAATCATGACACCCATAGTAGATCCCATGGAGTGTGTTGTCTTGCTATCATCAGTAGCTGCAGCATAGTCACTGAAAAAAGAAGACTGAAAACAACACTTAGTCTGCAGCACAAGGCCCGGGGGTTGCATTCAGCATCTTTTGTCACCTCAGATGCTGATTGCATCAGTCCACCAACCTGACACGTAAGCCATCTTACGCATTGGCTGAGGTTACGTGACTCAAAATAAATATGATTGTGCACAGTGCTAAAGTATGTTTAGGGCTTTGTCCATACTAACTTTAGGTAAGGCAACTAATCTTGGAGGCAAAGTTACCACAGTCCAGACTTATTCTAACTTTTCCAAAATTGTTCTAGTTGCAGCATCTGCATTTATATGAGAGTGTAGGGGGCCTTATGATGCAGAGTCAGCCCTTTCATCAAGTTTGTATCGAATTTGTTTTCCAACAAAATAGTACAATGTGTGACACTGGGCAAGATGCACAAGATAAAAAAAACACCTGCCTGCTACAAACCTTGAGCCCTACGCCTGAATGGGCAGGTTATACGTGCCAGAGGTGTGTAATCTGCCGGTGCAGCTCTGCACCTGTGGACAGGTGCGCACCCGCCGTTATTCGCTAATGGCCACCACCTATCCACGGTCCTGCCACTTGGCATGCAGGTCCATGCAGGGCAGCTGGGGGAGGTGATGCGGACCCAGCCAGGCATCCAATCGGATGCTTGTCCTAGGTCCACAGTGGATCACTCATGCAGCTTGATGCAGGTCAGGGTACATGAATTGTGCCCTAAGACATCTGGACCCATGTGGCACAGCCCCTTTGGACACTGTGCCGTTGACAACATCCCCAGTGCATGGGAGCAATCCGAGCAATGTTCCCAAGCCCAGGTCACCCCAGCCCCCATGGAGCAAGGTGCCCCCCAATGTACAATGCTGACACCAGTGAGCCCACTGCCTACACAGGTGACCCTGAACACTGTGCCCCAACCCAACACATGTGTCATGTGCCCTCCACAACACCCTACCAGTACCAGGTGGGGTATCCAGTTACCGATGTGATGGCACAGCCTCAGACACCTCCACAGGCCGCCGGCCATCTGACCTCCATGGGCACGCATCGAGTGCATGCCCATGCATAGTCAGATGGCCAGTGGCCATGAGGGTGTGCAGAGGGCTGTGCCACTGGCCATTGGACACCCGATACCCTACCTACAGGTATGGGTAGGGTGATGTCAGTGCTGGTGGGAGTGTGTGTGGCCGTGACCCGCTGTTGGCTCTCCTGGCACTACTAGGCACTGGGCTGCATGGGCACAGGAGTGAAGCAATGGGGAGGCAGTGGCGGGGATCACCCCATAGAGAGCAGGGGTGTCTGCCAGGGGGTTTGGGGTCAGGCAGGCCACAGTTGTGGGGGAACTGCGGCAGTGTTGTCTTGTGCTGTCAGCTAGGGAGAATCTTGAGGCATGTTCTTTTCCTTCTTTAAATAAATCTACTCTGCTGCAGCAGTCTTTTCTAACCTTTTCTAACTTATCTTACATTTCCCTTTTCACATTATGATAGGGTGGCCACCTATCATAATTCTCTTATATCTTCTCAGCTGTTTTCCTTTTTATTTCTTTTGCCTCAAGATCTGGGGGTTATTTCTCTGCAGTGTTCAAAACCTGACAGTAGTATAATAACCCTCCTTTCAAACAGAATGCATAGCTCTGAGTAATGCTGAAATGTCAGCAAGTAGCCTGCTTTCCCTAAAATAATTATTAATGTTAGACAAATGCAGGAGTCTAACACATTTTTTCCCTGCCCTGAAATATCCTTAAAGGTTTTCCAAGACTAAGGCAGATTCAAGCCTAGCTCTGCTGTTTTACTTTACTGTCCTAGCAACACAGTGTACTCTGTTTCAAGGAGTTCTTACCTACAGCCCAGTGTTAAGCTTGGAGATAGATTTGACCTTAGGAGGGTAGCAGCCCAATGCAAAGCTTATTTATAAGGTACAACCTGGAGTTGGCTCCTCCTTGTGGGTGGCTCCCTTATTAGAATAATGAGCCCTTGTGTATTTATGCTGCATTTTAGGCTCCAACAGTCATAATAAAAGAATATGTGAAGGTTTTTGTTTTATTAAACTTTAGTATGCCAGATATAGCTATGTTTGATCCCCCAACTTATTGTATTAGAGTACATTATGTGAATAATTTCAGAATAGGGGAGGATCAAACTAGTCAGCTGAGCAATTATACCTGGTCGGAGGAATATTTAAAGAGCTTCAGTGCTCATTTTCCACAGAGACATTGGGGAGAGAGTATCTCTTTTTCTTTGGTGAATTTATGTAGATGTTGGTGGGATCTTGTCCTAAGCTTTTTCCACCCTATGTGAGAAGTGTTTCCTCAAAGCTCTTGGTGAGCTAGGATTTCTTTTGTATTTTTATATCAAAGTGTTTTCTTTTCATTTTTTTTCTCTTTTTTTGAAGTTTATGGTTATCAAATAAATAGTCCTCAAGAACTTTTGAGGTCTGAACTTGAATTGCTGTCTCTGGTCTCTGCTTATTTGGAGTTATCAAAACCCACACCTTGTGTCAAAGTGGTGTGAGAAGTGGGATTAACTGGTTGTCTAAGGTACACAGGGAGAGACCAGTTGGGAACCTTAACAGGTACCCTGATAACTCAAGTGCAGAGATGGCGTCCGGAACAGAGGAGAAGAAAACTGGGATGATAACCAGAACACAGATGGCCATTACAGGAGAACCCTTGCACCCAGGCCTGGACCCGGCTGTCCGGAGGAAGGAGCCCATGACCAAAACAGAGTTACAAAGTGAGGAAGAGATGGAGGAGGAGTTATACCAGAAAGCTCCTAGAGAAGAACCCCCAGAGGATCTAACAAGTTTGGTACGTTGGTTCCTATACGACAGATGGAAATGGAGAAGCAACATGATCGAGAAGCACAAGAGAGATGGAGGGAACTGAGACAACAGGAAATAAGGTGGGCAGAAACTGTTAAATTGTTACAACAAATGGCGACAACTACAGGGGCTAGTGGAGATGGTAATACCTCCAACCCTAGAGACATTAAGTTAACAAAAATGACTAATGCAGACAATATTGAAGCTTATTTAACAACTTTTGAACAGGTGGCTCAAGCTTGTAACTGGCCTCAGAATCAATGGGTAGTGCGTTTAGCCCTCCATCTTACTGGAAGAGCCCAATTAGCATATAGCCACATGGATGCAAGAAATGCTGACAACTATGATCTAGCAAAGACTGAGATTCTAAAATGGTACGATATTAGCACAGAAACTTACCGCCAAAGATTCCGTACCCTAAAATACCACCCCCAAGATAATCCGAGAGAAACTTTTACCTGGTTAAGGGAGCTCTGTTGGAAATGGATGCAACCAGAGGGAAAATCAAATACAGCCATCATGGAAACCTTTGTGGTGGAACAGTTTTTACAGATCCTACCCCATGAGGTACAAATATGGGTGAAAGAACACAAGCCCGAGACTGCAGAGAAAGCTATCTCTGTGGTTGAAGACTTTTTAACTGCACATCAGCCATACCGGAAGATGAATCCTCGGTCCCAGGAGGGACTAACAGGATGAACTGTAACTGGGGTAAGGCCCAGCGTGGTTACTACATCAGACTTTAAAAAAGACATTAATAGTGACTTTAAAAAGAAAACTTTTCCCTCAGATAATGTGTGTAGGAATTGCCAAGATAAAGGTCATATAGCCAGGTATTGTGCTAGGAAACGTTTGGACAACACCCATTTAGCATTATTAAATGCAGGTTATTTTATGACCGCCGTGGAACTGGGTAAGCAAAAGGTGATGGGACTGATTGATTCAGGCAGTAAGAATACACTAATAAGACCTGAAGTATTTCCCACTAGAGATAATTTATGATCAGGGCCTGATATAAATGTAGTATGTCTACATGGGGATGCCCTTCAATACCCTACGGTAAAAAATGATGTAACAGTAGATGGGAATTGTGCAGAGGTAACTGCAGGCCTTGTACCTCAATTACCAGTACCGATTTTAATTGGTCACGACTATCCTGAATTTAAACGGTTACTGGACAATAGGGAGTGCATGGCTGCAGTCACCAGTAGATCACAACAACGAATGTTACAATCATTAGGAGAAGTGTTTCCTTTTCAGGATGAAATGTATGGACTACTTGGTAAAGACAGAAAATCAAAAAATGATAAAAGGAAACTAAAACAGAAACGGAAAGAGGAACAATGTAATCTAGTTGACGCTGTATCTTCCATTTTCAAAGAGTGTGATATGGCTAAAGAACAAATTAAGGATACCTCTCGACTACCATTATTTCAGCAGGTAGGGAAGTATTCAATGCTAGGTAACCCTAAACTGATGATACAAAATGGAATATTATACAGGGTATGCAATAAGGAAGATACAGGGAAACAGGTGGAGCAGTTGGTAGTCCCTTTAACACACAGAAACAATTTAATTAATCTAGCCCATGACATCCCCTTAGCAGAACATGCAGGGTGGGACCTAACTCTTAATAGACTATTACAAAGATTTTATTGGCTAAGAATTCACAACGAGGTGGCTAATTATTGCCAAAATTGTGTTGAGTGTCAACATGTCAGCCAGGTGGGGCGAAATAGTAGCTATGATACCCATACCCTTAGTAGACACTCCCTTTGAAGGAATTGGAATAGACATTATGGGACCATTAATAAAGAGTACAAGTGGGAATCGCTTCATATTGGTAATTTGTGACTATGCTACAAAATACCCTGAAGCCATTCCATTACCTACAGTCACCACCAAACGAATCGCTGAAGAACTAATTAAGGTGTTCAGCAGGGTAGGGATCCCTAAAGAAATATTATCTGACCAAGGGAGTAATTTTAATGCAGCTCTATTAAAAGAACTCTATCAGTTTTTGGGAGTGGTAGCGGTATGAACATCCCCCATCACCCCCAAACTGATGGACTCATGGAGCACTTCAATCAAACCCTTAAACACATGATAATGAAGTTTGTACAAGAAGAAGGGACTAACTGAGACAAACTCTTACCATTTTTATTATTTGCCTATCGGGAGGTACCACAGGCCTCCACAGGGTATTCCCCTTTTCCCTGTTATATGGAAGAAATCCAAGAGGACCCTTAGATGTGGTAAAAAAAACTATGGGAGGGGAAAAGGGAAATGAAACATACTAGCATAGCCGAATATATGACATCATTACACCACAAGTTAGTTCGGTATGTGCAAAAGGCCCACGAGAACAGTGTGCATGCACAACAGACACAGAAAAAAGGTATGATCAGGGGGTGAAGGGTGAAAACAGTTCCAAATAGGAGACAAAGTACTATTATTATTACCCTCTTCCAGTAATAAATTATTGATGAAATGGCAAGGACCATATCAGGTTTTACGACAAACTGGTCTGGTAAATTATGAAATTGCCACCTCTGACATTTGACCTGGAAAGAAAATATATCATATGAATTTACTAAAGAAATGGTATGAAAGACCAAAGGAAGAGAATAGTCTGATGGTACTCCCCGAAATTGAGGAAACTGATTTTGAGCTAGCCTATGGACATCTGGAGAGTTCAAAAGGGCCCTAGGATATAGTTATTAATCCTGCTTTAAATCAGGCACAGCAGAAGGAGATACATAGACTAATACAGTCATACAATGATATATTTACCAGCACTCCAGGCAAAGCCAAAGATGTAGAACATCACATTCATACCCATTCCGGTCCTATAAGAAAGAGACCATATAGACTCCCAGAACAAGTTAGGGAGGAGGTACAGAGTGAAGTACAGAAATTGCTTTCCCTTGGTATTATAGAACCATCTAGTAGTGCGTGGGGATCCCCAGTGGTGGTGGTACCAAAGAAGGAGGGGGGCATTCGACTATGTCTTGATTTCAGGGGTCTTAATCAAGTTGCCCAGTTCGATGCCTACCCTATGCCAAGGGTTGATGCTATCATTGATAAAATAGGAAATACAAAGTATATATCAACTTTAGATTTAACAAAAGGCTATTAGCAGATTCGCTTGGCAAAGACAGATAGAAAAAAAACTGCCTTTAGTACCCCTAAGAGATTCTACCAATTCCAAACAATGCCTTTTGGTCTACATGGGGGCTCCTGCCACTTTCCAGCGCTACATGGATCAGATTTTGGCCCCATACACCACCTTTTGTGCAGCCTATTTAGATGATGTAGTTATTTTCAGTAAAGACTGGGAGTCCCATATGAAACATCTTCAAACTGTTATTGATGCAATCAAAACTGCAGGGATGACAATAAATCCAGTAAAATGTGCCCTGGCCATGTATGAAACCAAGTATCTGGGATTTTTACTGGGTAATGGACTCATTAGACCTCAGATAGATAAAGTAGAAGCAGTAGCCTGCAGTCCTAGGCCAACCACAAAAAAGCAGGTTAGAGCATTTCTAGGATTGGCCAGGTACTATAGGCGCTTCATTCCTAACTTTTCTACAATAGCAACACCACTAACAGACCTAACTAAAAAGAAAAGTGGGAATTGTGTCAAATGGTCTGAGGAATGTGAGCAAGCCTTTATATCCATCAAAGCTGCCCTGTTTCATCTCCAGTCCTTAATAGCCCCAACTCCGAGTATCGTTTTGAGGTACAGTCAATTCCAGTTGTGTGCACATGCTCGGGAACAGCTGAATATGTGCACACAACCGAAAATGCACATAACCGAAATTGTTAGTATCTGAACAGTTTTGAGGCAAGGAAAGTCTTATATGTAGGATCGCAGCATAATCTATCCAAAATAACATTCATAAGCACGGAAGTACTGCACTGTACTGAATATAATTTTATTCTAGTACTGTGTTACTCACAGACTCGGGTGCATTGTAGTGCAATATTCTGTTACATTGTTCTCTGCGCTGTGCATCATTCACCACACTTTTACGGTCAACGGTACCTCCAGCTCGGTGTCATTAGCTTTCTCTTCTCTTCTCTTTGGCATTGTTCTGTGTAGCGCTGAGCACAACAATCAGGCAAAGGCTGACACAACTCTACTATTCGACTGCGGGAAACAGTTTTGGGCAGTGCTTTGTCCAGCAGCTGCACTCTGCCCAGAGTTAGCTAGACTGCTAGATCTGAATGGGGATTTTAGGACCCCCAACTAGCTTCACCTAATGATGGTAGTCAAGAAGCGGATGATCAGGCAGGTGATTAGCGCCTGATTACACACTTGTCTCTAAAGATAATCATCTGTTGCTTACATCAGATGACCCATTCACAGGTAATCAGACTGCTGGCTGCTATATTACAAGCTCAACTGACAGCTTGAAAACAGGCTTTTTACTAGAAAATCTGTGCACACAACAGAAAATCCTTGTGCACACAACCAATCACATTAATACTGCGACAAATAGGAAGTGAAGCGGAACCGAGATAATTTGTGCACACAAGCGGAATGTGCACATATCCGAATGGCACACAAGGGGAATTGACTGTACATACCGATGCCTCAGGTACAGGCTTAGGAGCAGTGTTGAGTCAAACAATTAATGGTGAGGAACATCCTGTAGTTTACATATCGAGGAAATTACATCCTAGAGAGCAAAAATATAGTACAGTGGAACTTGAATGTTCAGCAGCCAAATGGGCAATTGAATCCCTACGTTTTTATCTATAGGGTGCCCCCTTCGTTCTTATCACAGACCATAATCCTTTGTGCTTTCTGTCTCAAATGAAAGACAAAAACAATAGAATAATGTGATGGTACTTGGCACTTCAACCATTTGACTTCACTGTACAACACAGAACAAGTAATGCTCATGCCAATGCAGATTATCTCTCCAGACATTAAAATATTATAGACGATGCATGGGAATAATATGACACCCCATGGTAATAAGAAGTAACGTTGTATAAACATATATATATATTTTGTTTTGCTATAATGGGACCCTGGGGTGGAGTTCTATGGTGAGGGTGGGCGGAACTCCATCCTACCTATTAGATTAAGGTAGGTTGTCATAGAAACCTGAGACAGGTTTCTGCTTAACCGTGGGGGTATGTGGCAGCGCTGCCTTGTGCTGTCAGCTAGGGAGAATCTTGAGGCATGTTCTTTTCCTTCTTTAAATAAACCTACTCTGCTGCAGCAGTCTTTTCTAACCTTTTCTAACTTATCTTACATTTCCCTTTTCACATTATGATAGGGTGGCCACCTATCATAATTCCTCTCTATATCTTCTCAGCTGTTTTTCTTTTTTATTTCTTTGCCTCAAGATCTGGTGGGGGGGGAGTTATTTCCTCTGCGAGTGTTCAAAACCTGACAGTAGTATAATAACCCTCCTTTCAAACAGAATGCATAGCTCTGAGTAATGCTGAAATGTCAGCAAGTAGCCTGCTTTCCCTAAAATAATTATTAATGTTAGACAAATGCAGGAGACTAAAACATTTTTCCCTGCCCTGAAATATCCTTAAAGGTTTTCCAAGACTAAGGCAGATTCAAGCCTAGCTCTGCTGTTTTACTTTACTGTCCTAACAACACAGTGTACTCTGTTTCAAAGAGTTCTTACCTAGAGCCCAGTGTTAAGCTTGGAGATAGGTTTGACCTTAGGAGGGCAGCAGCCCAATGTAAAGCTTATTTATAGGGTACAACCTGGAGTTGACTCTTCCTTGTGGGTGGCTCCTTTATTAGAATAATGAGCCCTTGTGTATTTATGCTGCATTTTAGGCTCCAACGGTCATAATAAAAGAATATATAAAGGTTTTTGTTTTATTAAACTTTAGTATGCCAGATATAGCTATGTTTGATCCCCCAACTTATTGTATTAGAGTAGATTATGTGAATAATTTCAGAATGGGGGGAATCAAACTAGTCAGCTGATCAATTATACCTGGTTGGAGGAATATTTAAAGAGCTTCAGTGCTCATTTTCCACAGAGACGTTGGGGAGAGAGTATCTCTTTTTCTTTGGTGAATTTACGTAGATGTTGGTGAGATCTTGTCCTAAGTCTTTTCCACCCTATGTGAGTCGTGTTTCCTAAAAGCTCTTGGTGAGCTAGGATTTCTTTTGTATTTTTATACCAAAGTGTTTTCTTTTCATTTTTTTTCTTTTTTTTGAAGTTTATGGTTATCAAATAAATAGTCCTCAAGAACTTTTGAGGTCAGAACTTGAATTGCTGTCTCTGGTCTCTGCTTATTTGGAGTTATCAAAACCCACACCTTGTGTCAGGAACCTTCTATCCTGCTTGTGGGCCCCTTCTCCAGTATGGTGTGTGGGCTGGGGAAGTAGGGGCACTTACGGCAGGGCTGTTCATGGCATACTTGCCTGCCCCATGTGCCCCAGTGTGCATTCCTACTTGCAATGATGAATGGCACATATAGTTGGCATGCTCCCTCACCCGCCCCTGCATGTTGCTCTTCTCATGGTCAGGGGATTGGGCGTGTATGTGCCTCGTGCCCTGGTGCATCCCGTGAGGGGGGCATGTAGGGTGCAGAGTGGTTGCGTGTCTCAGATACGGGTGCATAGCCACTCCACCCCATTAGTACATAGGATCCCTTGTATGTTGTCTTTTTTAACCAAATTGGTACCCTGTTAGTACCTATTAATGGAGTAAGTTCTTTATACAACATAAATACCAATTTATTGCTGATAATAACTCAACGGTCATTGATGCTGTGCTGTTATTAACAAACACAAGTTTGAAATGGCCTGAAATTGTTTTATTAATGATGCATTAACTTGACAAATACAAATATCAAAAAAATCAGTCTCTTGCAGAGCCCTGCTGCATTCTCCTTCACTTCACCAAACTCTGAAGCTTTCTTCCCCTTACTATCCGCTTTACCCCTCCCTTCAGTCACTCAAATTACTCCTCCATATACTCACTCCTGCAGATGCCCCTGAGACTGGCCCTGACTGTTGCTCACCACCTTACAGTCTCTGCTCCCCCTTCACCCTGCACTTACATTAGTGCAGCTTCCTCATACAACCTCCCCATAGCCAGTCATTGCTCCCACCATAACCCAATATTGCCTTTTTGCACACTGCTAATTTGTTCTCCCTCAGCACTTTATTCATTCTAATGTTCTTACCTCACAGAATCCTTGTGTTTAAATAATTGTTAATTTTTGATGCCTATGAACCTAATATTTGTCTTATTAGTTATATTTTTTGTAATTTTATATCTCATTATTTGTACTTTTGAACCTCATTGTTTCTATTGGTTCTCCTTCTTTCATTCCCTGGAGGTATCTGGAAACAAGCTGTTACAAGCTCAGTATGTCGTTCCTGGTAAAACTTTCTAAATAAATAAAAAAAAAAAAACATTTATATTAGCTTGGTACGTAGTAGAATTTGGATGGAATTAGGCCAAGGCCCATCAAGTCCATCCCCCACTCGCAGTGGAGCAAATCTTAATATCCCAGATGCTTGTCCAATTCACTTTTAAATTTGTCAAAATCAGTAATGCTAACAAGTTCCTTTGGAAGTTTATTCCAAACAGCAATTGTCCTTAAAGTGAAATATTTATGCCTTTTTTTGTATTAGTCATGGGGAGTTCAAATTGTCTATTATGTGATCTTCGAGTTTGACACCTATTGTTAGGTACAGTACAACATTCATTCATTAATATATTGTCACTCAAGATATTATGGAAAAGTAGACAGTCACCTCTTATTCTTTTAAGTTCCAGGGGCATAAGCTTAAGTTGTTGTAGCCTGTTAGGGTAAGGCAGCGTTCGCAACCTGGGTCTCATTTTGGTGGCATGTCTCTGAACCCTCTCGATTAGGTATATATCTTGTTTGTAGTCAGGGTACTAGAAGGGAGATGCGTAGTCAAGGTAAGGATGTACATAATTTCAGTAGAGATTTAGTATGCTTTGTTCGTCCCGAGTTATGAATGATTTTTTAATAATATTTATAATTTTGTTTGCCCATTGTACCATTGACTTAATATGGAATTTGTATTTGAAGATATCAATTATGATACCCAAGTTTTTATCAGTTTACTGTGTGTATATTTACGGAATTGACAGTGTAAGACTATAAAGGGTTGTTTTTCCCTAGGTGCAGGACCACACATTTACTCAAGTTTAGCTACATTTTATTATCCTTAGACCATTTGGAAATTATATTAAGACTATTGGAGCGTGATTTATGTTTTGCAGGAGTGTCAGTTTTGTTGGCCAGTTTTGTATCATCAGCAAATGTAATCATTTTTGATGTTACTCCTAGGTGGAGATCTGTAATAAAACAGTTGAATAAGAACGGACCCAGAACTGACCCCTGACTTACAGCAACTGTTAAAATCAAAATATGACTAATGAATTTTTACATATTCATATTACACTCATAACACAATGGTGCTTATTATTTTCATAAGCTCGGATAGTCAGTTGGCAATTAAAAACATAAAGAAGCCTAGTCATACTTTTGAGGCAATTCTAGGTTTTAAGACTAGCATTACTGTGTTTCCTTCTAGAAATGCAACTAACATGTACATTGTTTTATAAGTATGTTGTCGAGGCACAGGTCAGGAAGCATAGAAAAACCAGGAGCAGTTATACAATTTCCAAGCAGCATTACCCTCCCCCAGTCAGTTGATGCAACACCCCATTAATGCTCAGTCACTTGGGTGGTGGGATAGTATCACGTATCCCCATGGATGCAGATGACACCAGTACCTGGTTCTTTTTCACAGTGTTTTACCAGCATTTCAACATGCACTATGGTCTGTCTGCTTCCTGAATCAGTAAGTCCCTTCACAGTCTTATTTCCCACCTTGATATCTGTAAAATACTTGCCCCAATTTGCTAAGGCCAAATCTGCTCCATTGCTACCCTCCTTATTTTTATGGCAGTTTCCTGCAATATGACCTGACTTGTTACAGTTACAGCAAATAAAGCCTTTGGGTACAGATTTGTTATCCTCACAAGAGTTTTTATCTGCTGTGGAGTTAAATTGGGAAAAAGAGGATCATACCAGTCCTTCACTGTTACTTCACTGCTGCATGGTCTGTCTGGCAATCTGATAGTCCTCGGCCAAAGAAATGGCCTTTTCCCCACTTTCTGGTCAATGTTCTTTTACCTAAAGCTGCACGTCTGCAGGCAGGACGTTGATGATTTGCTCCACTGCAAATATGTCCATGATCTGTGGGACTGTTTTGCTCTCTGGCTGGAGTCATTTAATAATGAGAACTCTTTGAGTCAGGTGAAAGCTTCTCAAGGATTGTCAACTGAATTGTACTTCAGGGGCTGGAATCTCTGCCTGTAGGTCTCTCCCGAGATGTCATATCTTTTCAGGATTTCTCTTTTCACAAGGTCATAGTTTTCTGACTGTGCAGTGTCCATATTGCTATAGACAGGTTGGGCTTACCTGTCAGATAAAGTACCAGCCTGATTGCCTATTGCTGCTTTGGCCACTGGCAGGCTGCAACAACCCTTTCTAAAGTTGGCAGGTATGCTTTGATATCATCCAAGGGACACAACTCTGTAAATTTAATGTCTTTTAAGTTGTTTGAGTTTTGCTGTGCTGTTGAACCTGTGCCAGATCCTCCAGCTTTGATAGCTTGCAAGACATCCAGCCATCGCTGCATCTCTTCTCTGCTGCTCCTGTTGCTGCATCTCTTCTCTTCTCTTCTCTGCTGCTTCTGTCACTCTTTGTTGTATAGCCCACCATCTGAAGAAGGCAGACAGGCTTTCAAGTTCTGTCCTTGCCTGTTCTTCTTCCCTCACTGGTTCTGGCTGTACAGTCTCAGTTTTGACTTTTATCTCTGCTAGCTTGCCTGCATACTTTTGGTAATCACTTCTGGGATTGTTGTTGCAGGATCCAT
This sequence comes from Neoceratodus forsteri, assembly GCA_016271365.2. Lineage (NCBI taxonomy): Eukaryota > Metazoa > Chordata > Ceratodontiformes > Ceratodontidae > Neoceratodus > Neoceratodus forsteri. The sequence continues at coordinate 1,108,840,575 of CM028131.1, forward strand.
ACCTTTCTTCTATGCTTCCCTGGTACCAGGTATAGTACCCACATACAAAACTCCTGGCTTAGAATATGCACAATGTAAATACTACTTTCTAACCCCAGTAATACTCAGGTATGCATAAATTTATGCAGTCAGCCTTCTAAGTAGAACTGCCCAGAGAGAATTTGGAACATATGCAAATGATGGAATCTTTTGCATGAGCCACTTTTCAAATGCTGCCTTGTACTAACTGCCTTAGTTCTAACCCCTCAGATTTCTCTCTCTGCCTGTCAAGACTAGATCATCAGAGATCCTCCCCCTCATCATCTTTTGCTCTGACTTGAGAAACCTTATAAAATGTTATAAGTATTCTTTACTTTTCATTTACTGCCTTTTACTTTTTGTTATTTTAGGTAAACCCATAGTTTTAGGCCTGGATATTCAAAGCGGTTGTGCATGGCGCGACAGAGTTGCACATGCGTAACTGCGGAGATGCACCATAGAGCGATATTCAGCAGTAGCAACCATGCAGCACAAGTAGCAGTGTGCCAATGCACAATAGAAATGTATGCATGTGCAAGGGCAGGAGGCAGACCCATGAATATGTGGCACTGTGTAATATTCAGCCCCCGACCAATGGCGCAAGCAAGGAGCAACTGCCAGTTGTGTGGAGCAGACTTGAGCCTATAAAAACAGGGAGCAAGTCAGAGAAGAGCACTTGAGCCAGAGGGGAGCAGGACAGTGGGAGACAGACAGGCCATCTGAGAGAGGAAGAGGGAGACAGGGAGAGAAAGAGAAAGAGAGAGAGAGAGAGAGAGAGTGTGTGAGAGAGAGAGTGTGAGGGAGTGTGACACACAGGGAGACCCACTGAGGGAGGGGGAGGGAGAGAGAGTGGGTGCCAAACAGAGCCACCAAACCCAAGGAAGTGGCACAGGCATCCACAGGGGTGGGTGACAGAGCCTGCAGGCAAAACCCAGCCGAGGGCAGGGTACGCAGGAGGGGGCCCTGGTGAGCGACAGGCACTGCCCCACAGAGCCTGGGGGGCCAGAGGAGCTGGATGCCCAGGGGGTGACAGGACAACAGGGGGCCATGGCCAGTGCAGCATTCCAGATGGATGCCGTAATGAGGGATGTGAGGAGGTAGGAGGCAGGAGGCAGAGCAATGTGGCCATGGAAGGCCCCATTGGCGGTACGCCTGGAACAGGTGGCACCAGCCCCGCATCAGCTACAAGAGCCACGCTGACACAGAGATCGTTGGCTGGTATTGCCTAAACCGGGTGATTCTGAGGCAGCTCTGTGGGCTGTGCAGTGAGGAGATGTAGGCAGCCATCAGACTAAGTCACGTCCTTGTGAGAGAGCGCAGGTGTAAGTGGGCAATCAAGTAGTGTGACACAAAACAGTCCTTTATATACTGTGGCTCGAAAATGTATTTTATATCTGGATATTTTCTTTCTTTAGCAGGACACATCTCTTACAGCAAACACTTTTGACAGCACTTCTTATGACTGGAATATTGCATTCAGTCAAGCCTGACGTCTTAATAGCATTTCATATTGTTCCACTGGATTCCTCTCCAGACTCAGATCCTCATCTTAATCTTCCATTTGTCACAAAAGAACATAATTACTTTGTGGTTCCTTAGAGCAATAGTAACACAACGCCCTGGAGTTACCTCCAGACCCAAAAGCAATCTGATCTACCTGAACCAAATGATCGAGTTTCATACAATGCAGGGTCAGGTGACTTCATAAACCCCTTCCCTATACTTTACTTTAAATAATACTTCTTTATTTGCAACATTTTAAATTTATAGAACATGTCTAAACATCATACATTTAACATAACATCCTGATTCCATACATAAAAGTGAATTACACTCTATCTGTAAGATTTTAAATGTGCTTTCTAACCCCAAAAAGCAACACCCCTTTTTCCTAGCATAAAAGTTTGGAAAAATCAGCCGGCCGGCTATTAAGCACAAGCTACAGCCAAAAGCAGAAGAACACCAGACCTCTACAACTCCCAAAATCCCCATGCTTTGTGACAGACACCAAATCAACTCCAACCCAAAGGAATTCACCACCGGGGGTATGTAGGGCTATACTCCATGTTTTTTAAAAGGAAAAAGTTGCATTTGCATAGAACTAAAGGGCTAAATGCCTTCATGACTGTGCAAATACGAGCAGGAACTCAGCTGCTCGCATGCGCACAGTCGCATAAGAGCTCAGCGGTAATTATTTACAGAGAAAGCTGCTTTACCTAAAAGCTCTTTGCGGTAAGGCAAAACAGGGAATAAGAGAGTAAATCAAGAGATCCTCTAATATTTTACAACTAGACAAGGCACAAACAAGCCCTCGAAAGTGCAGCAAAATTAATAACAGGGCTTAAACTAATTGTCTACACAGGACCCTGCAAGAGATTTTACAGAGAGCCGTTTCCTCGCAAGAGAACCCTCAAAATAAATGGGGGGAGGGAAGGAATTCTAATAAACCCAATCTAATGCTTATTTATACTCCTTTGGAACTAATAAAGACACAGGAGTGTTCTAAATTCATTAATTATCTTTACAACTGAATCCTTTACCATTTATATTAATGAAATGCTAGGATGCAAGGTTTAAACAGCATTTGTCTAGTGTACTTACCCAGTCAACAAAAGCTAAATAAATAAATAATAAAATAAACAAACTTCAGGCTCAACTAGTGACTTCCCTTATTATAAATATAAAAGGACCTAACCTAGTAACCCTCCGTACTAATCCACCTGGATATTCTACACAAAGTACTGCACTCCATTTTACTTTTAATTCAACCATTATGGCAACTACTTGTTGGACTAAACCAACCAGGGCGACTTAATGGAAAGTAGCACCACTGAACATATAATATGTCTATGAGGCACTGCAATACCTTTCCAGTCCCAACCAACAGGATATTTATGCCAATATAAACCACAACAGAAAAGGAAATATGTAAATAATTCTGGGATCCCTAACCTTTCACAGAGACACTCTGTGACAGCCTTGACAGTGGAGACAAAGGTAACAGCTGTCATAGATACATAGATACATAGACAGTGTCGGCAGATAAGGGCCTATGGCCCACCTAGTCTGCCCATTTGAGCTTGTAAGTTCAGTTTGTTTTCCTAGAAGTCTATTTCCCCTTACCCCTGACCTCTAGAATTCCTTTATGTCTATCCCATGCATTCTTAAATCCCGTGATTGTTTCAGCCCCCACCACTTCCTCTGGCAGGGTGTTCCACTTGTCCAACACCCGTTCTGTGAAGAAATTCTTTCTCATGTTTCCTCTGAAATGTCCTCCTCAACTTCATCCCATGCCCTCTAGTCCTGAAACATCTTTTTAGCTAAAATAGTGTTTTCCTGCACCTGTTCCTCCCTGTAAGATACTTGTATGTCTCTATCCTCTCTCCCTCCTCTCCTCCAGGAGTACATGTTCAGTTCCTTCAACCTGTCTTCATAGGACTTGTGATGCAACCCATGCACCATCTTTGTTGCCCTCCTCTGAACCTTCTCTACCCTGTCTATGTCCTTACGTAGGTATGGTCTCCAGAACTGTACACTGTACTCCAGGTGGGGCCTCACTAGTGTCTTGTATAGCTGGATTATGACCTCCCTTTTCCTGCTGGTGATGCCCTGCCTATACAACCCAGCATCCTATTTGCTTTACCTGATGCCTTGTCACACTGTTTCCCTACCTTGAGGTCATCAGAGACCACAACCCCAAGATCCTTTCCTGCTTGGTGCATGCTATATCCTCACCCCCAACTGATATATTGTGCCAGGGTTTTTGTGCCCCATATGCATTATCTTGCACTTCTTTGCATTGAATTTCAACTGCCAAACCCTTGACCATTCTTCAAGTTTCTGCAGGTCCTTCTCATTCTGTCTACACCCTCTGGTGTATCTACTCTATTACAGAGCTTTGTGTCATCAGCAAACAGTGAAATTCTGCCTTCTAGATCCTGTGCAATGTCACTGATGAAGATGTTGAATAGGACCGGTCCAGCACTGATCCCTGTGGTACCCACTGGTCACTCTTCCCTCTGTGGGTGACAGCCATTTACCACCACCCTCTGTATCCTGCCACCCAGCCAGTTACCTACCCACCACACTACTGTCCTGCCCACACACTTATTCCCCAGTTTGTGTAATAGTCTTCTATGTGGCACAGTGTCAAAGGCCTTGCTGAAGTCCAGATAGGCCATGTCCACTGCCCTCCCTGATCCACCTCCCTAGTCACCCAGTCAAAAATTCAATGAGGTTGGTCTGACATGACCTCCCTGGTGAAACCATGCTACCTTGGGTCCTGTAGTCCATTGACAACCAGATGTTCACCAATCTCTCCTTCAGTAGTGCTTCCATGATCTTTCCCACTACCGAGGTGAGGCTGACTGGTCTGTAGTTCCCTGCTTCCTCTTTGTTCCCACTTTTAAGGGACTACATCTGCTGTCCTCCAGTCTTTGGGTACCTCCTGTTTCCAGTGATTGGCTGAACAGGATAGCCAGAGGTTCAGCCACCACCTCTTTAGTTCTTTAAGGACCCTAGGGTGCACCCCATCTGGCCCCATTAGCTTTATCAGCTCTTATTACTTCCAGTTCCTTCAGGACCCTTTCTCGTGTAAAGGGACTTGTGTCCATTTCTGCACCATTCTCACCCCTTGTACTCCTTCAGACCCATTACCCCTCTTCCTTAGTAAAGACTGAGCAGAAATACCTGTTCAATATGTCAGCTTTACTGTTGTCATCCTCCATGTGGCTCCCATCCTCCCCTTCAGTCTCACTATCCCTCCCTTTGTCTTTCTTTTTCATATGTACCTGTAAAGGTTTGTCCCCTTTACCCACTGATTTTGCAATGTGTTCTTCTGTCTGAGCTTTGGCTTCCCTTACTGACTTCCTGCCTCCCTTGTTTCTCCTGTACTTCTCCCTATCCCTTTCGCCTGTGTCTTTTGTATTGCCTGAATGCAATCTTTTTGGCTTTCACTTTCTTTGCTACCTCTTTGGAAAACCATAATGGTCTCCTCTTCCTTTTCCTCTTGCTAACCTGCTTAATGCATAATCTGTTGTTCTTATAATCCCCATTTTAAATACTGCCCACTGTTCCTCAACCCCTGATTCCTGTCCCATTCCCTTAATGCCTCTTTCAAGTATCTCCCCATTTTCCCAAAGTCTGCCCCTAAAATCCAGGATCGTGTTTTGTGTGGTTTGGTTCTGCTCTTTCTGTGATTTCAAACCACAATGACTGGTGGTCACTGTTCCCAGGTGCTCCCCACTGTTACCCCCATCACACTGTCCCTGTTTGTGAGCACAAGGTCCAGTATTGCCTTCTGCTGAGTTGGTTCCATGACCAGTTGCTTGAGGAAGGCACCCTGAAGGGAGTCCAGGATAAATCTGCTCCTAGTTGATGCTGCTGCTGGGATGCTCCAGTCCACTCAGTCCAGTCCAGTCATGTCCCTGCTCACCACAGGCACCTTCCAGAGACCAGCAGGGGACACCACAGGCATAACCCAGTCATCCATGTCACGGCTTCCCACACAATTCCTCAACGCCCTGCTGCCACATGCTGCGGAACACATCCACTTCCCCAGCACACAGGCGGAGTGTATAGCACCCATGCAGGAGTTCCACAGGGTAGCACGTATGCCTTGCATGCTAGGGGCCATTGACTGCACCCATGTGGGCATCTGCATGCCACCTGGTGTGGAGGGGGTAGCCTACATTAACAGAAAGGGCTACCCCAGCATCAACTGCCAGGTGGTGTGCGATGCCAGAGGGCGCATAACCAATGTCTGTGCCACACACCCTGGGGGAAGAACATGATTCCTTCATCTGGCACAGCTCAGTACTGTGCCACAGGTTCTAGAGTGGGGACATCACCACAGGTCACCTAGTGGGTGAGTATGCTGGGCCACGGCCAGCTGGGTACAGCAGGGCATGGAAGGGGTGGCGACCTGGGCAGAGGGACCACCGTGTGCACCAGGAAAGGGCAAGGGGCACAGTGACAGGGGTCACCAGGCTAACCATCTCTCTCTCTCCCCCCCCCACACACACACACACAGGTGACAGTGGCTACTCACTCAGGCCCTGGCTGCTCACCTGCTATGGGTGCCTGTCTTCCTCAGTGGAAGAGCAGTACAATGAGGCAAACACTAGCACGTGGAACATAATTGAGCATGTGTTTGGGATGCTAAAGGCACAGTTCAATTGCCTGGATAGGTCCGGTGCTACCCTACAATACAGCCCCTCGAAGGCCTGTGACCTATTCCTGGCCTGCTGCATGCTGCACAACATGGCCATTGACCGTGGGATATCTGTCGAGGCTGCTGAGGGAAACAACAGCGGGGACGATGTGGGTGATGGGCCGGGTGGTGGTGGGCAGTCCCCCGGGTGGAGGGATCCCCGGTTCATGCAGCTGACACTCCTCCATCGGGACACAATAGCACAGGAGCACTGCGGTGCATGCAGGTAGGTGGACAAACACCCATGCACAGAACCGACACAGTGGCAAGGCACACAGCCATGTGTGGGTATGGCCATGGGCATGCACACACAGGCGTGGGGCAGGGGCAGGGCAGTGCCACATGGCCACACACAACACCACACAGCACTGCACAGCATCACACACACACGCCCACACTCCCACACAGTGGCACCTGCAGGCACGCGATGGGCTCTAGCATGTGGCATGGATCAGATGCAGGGCACCAGTGCACATGCACAGCCAGAGCTGTGAAGGCATCATCACACACACGCCACATGGGCCAGCGGCCGGGCAGGTGCACACATGGGCAGCGTGTGGAACAATACATGGCTGCCACAGCCATACCATGCACACACACACAATGCCCATGTGCACACAGGGTGGTGGCTGCAGACAGCAAACGGGGTGGCATGCACATCAGGTCCGCCGTGCAGACACATGGCCACCATGGACACAGGGATGGCCACACTGCGGCTGCCCAGCAGACTCAGGCTGCGCAATGACCACAGGGGGGTCTGCGACTGCCCCCCAGGGGTGGGACTGCAGGACCATGACTGAGTCCTCGCAGGGGTCTGCAGGCTCCCAAACAGGCCCGCAACAGGTGTGCCTGAGATGCTCACAGCAGAGCCCGGCGTCGACACAGTTGGAGTCGCCTGATGCCAGGGCTGTGGGGTGGACAGTGCACTCCGTGGTGTCTGTGACAGTCGGCCATGCCCTGTGGCAGCCAGTGGGGCAAGGTCGACTGAGATCACATTGGCAATGCGGTCCAGGGCTGTGGTCATGTCCTCCGGCAGGTGTTGAATGGCCTCGAGGACCTGCGTGGTGCCCTTGCCGTGCTGCTCGGCTGCCTGGCACACCTCTGCATGAAATGCCCGCATCCCAGCCATGAGCAGCACCTGTTGTCCATGGAGCCGCAGCAATCGGTGTGCTCCGCCAGGATTGGCCAGGGGTGCATGGTTGTGGCACCGACCCACCGGTGTCGTACGATGCACTGCATGGTCCCCCGCTCAGGTGAGTGCTGCACAGTGGGGTCCTCATGGGGTTGGACAATGACAGACACTCCGGCGGTGGATGCAGCGCCCAGCCTTCCAACATCTCCAGACATCTGCTGCTGCCACCCCTCCAGCACCTGTGCTCTGGCCAGCGCCTGTGCGGGTGCTCCACTACCCTACGCCACTGTGCCTGTGTACACAGTGGTACCGGGGCAGTGGTGGGCAGCTGTTTCACCACCAACAGGCCACCAGCTGCACTGCCAGTGCTGGTGGTTGGTATGGGTGTCTCCCCCCCGACATGACCCCCGCCTTCCAGGACTATGATCATATCATCATCAGTGTCAGACCCCGGCCCGATCTGTGTCTCTGCACAGAGCATGCCATGGCTGGCATCTCACTGGAACACAGCCAGGGCCTTGTCCGCCACAATGCCTGGGACATCCAGCTGGATGGCGGTGGCGTTCTGCAGCCTATCAGGCCCCTAGATGCCCACGGAGGTGGATGGCTGGTCCTCTGGGGCTGGGCAGGCTCCCACGACAGCCGCAGGTGCCCCCACCACCGCATGCTGGTGATCTGGTGCTGTAAGGGAACACAGATGCATTAGAGTTGCTGACTCGACAGGCCCCTGCCCCCCTCCACCCACCTGCCTGCCTGCCATACCTACCATGCAGTGTTACGCTCCAGTCTGGAAGCCACCACCTGGCACACCCTCAACTGCACTGTGCTGCATGGTGGCCACCACCAGCTCCTCCTGTGCTGTGAGCTGTGTCACGGCGGCCTGGCCTCCACCTGTGGCTGACCTGGCAGCCTGTATGGCCACCACCTTTTCCTTGATCCGACGCTTGTCAGTGCCCACCTTTTTCTTGCACTCCTGTGTAGACCGCTGGTGGCTGCCCTGCTGGTTTATGGCCTCCGCTGTCTCCTCCCAGGCTGTGGCCCTGGCCTGTTGTGTGCCAGTGGCGCCATTCAGCAAAGGCTCCCTGTTGAGGTACGCCTCGAACAGGACATCTGCCTCCACTCTCGTAAAGTTGGGCCTGTGCTTCCGGGCAGTCCCACGCTCCTCACCCTCCTCATTCTCAGACATGATGCTACCTGTGGGTATGGACATGTGGGTAGTGGCTACAGTGGCCCACCCCAGCCATCCAGCCTGCTGTGCTGGCCATCCCCTTGGCAGGTGCAACTTACCTCTGATGGTTGCAATACGGTCCAAGGCCTGTGCTGTTGTGTGTTGCCTTTATAGCGTATCACATGCAAATGAGCTGATGCGCAATGGTAATGACATGCAAATTTCCACATTGCACCGTGGATAGGCTGATGAGCTAATCTGCATATGATGGCTGAATATCGCACTCTTGCATATTGTGCAATGGACTTGCTCCGGCGCATGTCATTATGCAATGCCGTGACATGCGCAGTGCGCCCTCACCAATGCACATTTGCCATGGCATATGCTACCGCCTATTGCACAACGTGTGCTAGGTGCACTATGGGGGCCATTGTACCTTATGCGCCATGGACCCTATGGCACTGGGGTGCTATTGGGCCTATGGTGCTCGAGCACTATTGGGTCTATGGCACTCGAGTGCTATTGGGCCATATGGTGCTCAGGTGCTATAGGGCCTATGGCACTCAGGCACTATTGGGCCTATGGCACCTGGATGCTATTGGTCCCATGGGGCATGGTGTCTTCATGGCCTTATTGCGCAACATGCGTCATGGGCCCAATAGCGCTTACACACACATTGCGCGTGCTAACCCCTGACCGCTGCCCTGCCCTATGCCCTCCTGGGACCCCTGCCCTACGTGCTGGTGTGGCCATGCCCATGCCGTGCAATTCTGTGGAAATGCGTGATTGCCACAGGCAGCACATCTCCGTGCGAGGTGTGCATCTTGAGCACATTGTGCACGTGCGCTACTGGGCACCATTTTGTCCTGCATCTTTGCTGTGGCACCATGGTGCGTCACACAGTACCTCGGTCATGTAACTGGAGCCAGTTTGAGCTGGTTAACCTGGTGGCCCAGGTGGAGCCCCATGCTGCCAGCCTGTTTGGCCAGCAGCCCCTACAAAGACCCAGGACTGCGGTGTGGCAGTACATTGCTGATGGGCTGGTCCAGGCCACTGGTGTGCAGCGCACCAGGGAGCAGTGCCACCACCAGTATGGGGACCTGGTGAGGAGGGACCCGGAGAGGCTGAGGGCACTGCAGGCACGCATCCGGGGGGGGGCCATGCCACGGCCAGGTAAGTGGGCTCTGACTGCGACTGTGCATGACCACTGTTCCATGGGGCTGGCTGGGCTGCATGCCATGCCAGGGCAGGGGAAGGGCCTATTGTTGTGTGTCCTGTGGCTTGGCATTGACAGTCACTGGGTGCACTGCGCCACTGCCCTATGGCCTTGCCCTGCTGCGGTGCACTCTGTGCTTGGGGCAGTGGGCTCATGCTGTGGCTGTGTTCTGATGTGTGCCTGTCTGTGTTCCCATCCTAGGCCCTGAAGACCGGAGGAGAGCCAGGGTGGCAGGGGCACCTGGCAGGCCGCTGCAGGCCACTGCGGGCCCATCGGCTGCTGGTGGTGCACCAGGTGGGTGTGCAGTGCCGGGACCAGCATGCGCAGCGTCACAGAGGCCAGATAGGCACTGTGCATTCCCACATTGTTGTGCAGGGTTGGCGGCGAGAGTGGGAGTACGGGCTTGGTCTCTTGTGCCTTGTGCTGTGGCAGCTGTGTTCGGCACATGGTACAGAGTGCTTGGCACCGCGGGGCGGCCATTGCACGTGGGTGGCAGCTGTTGGTGGGCTGGGTGTGCATCCAGCTAACACTAGTGCTGCTGCAGTTGCACTGCAGCACCATGCCACCTGCCTGCTGCTGTGCTGTCGGGTGGCCCTTGGGCAATGGTTTCCAATGCTGTGCACTGACATGGCCATGTGTCCCTGCCCATGTTCCTGGCCCGGTGCCCCCACCTTCCTGCACTACCCCCCCTTCCCCCTTGCCTGGCACCCTGCTGTGCCTGTGTCTGTTCCTGCTGTGCCTTGGCGCATCTTCCTCTGCCCCTTGGGCATCGCTGGGTGTGCTATGGCGCATTTCTGGTTGCTCCCTTGTGCAACCCTCACTGCGCCATGGCTCAGTGGCTGCAATATTCAGCCGTGTTGCACTGGCGCATGTTGCGGTGTGCAACCATTGAATATCACAGTCACTACGCCATTGCGCAGTTGACTTGTGCTGCACTGGGGTTGCACAAGCCTTTGGCGCATTTCTGAATATCCCGCTCCTAGTGTTTAAATTGGAAGTTTTCTCGGTTTCTACTGGTTTGGTGCAACTGGGGGTAAACCTAGGTTTATTTTATATTTATTGGAGTTTTCTGACTAAAAAAATCCATTAATTATGCTTAATTTTATTAAATTAGTTTGGTTTAAGACCCACTAATACTGGTTCCTGGACCGATAGCCTCAGTTAATTTAATCTCGGTTCCTGGGTCCTGCAACGGTTCCGGAACCGACCACAACTGCTAAATAAACTTAAATTAAAATATTTCTTTTTCAACTGTTATTGGCTTTGCATTGAAAATGTTATAAAAAAAACCTGGAGATCCCAGTTTCAAATCTTGTATTCAGTGTGGTGAAATTTTGTTAAGTCAAACATTCTCTTGTTTTTCTTGTCTGGACATGAACATTTAAAAGCAGAGTGAAATCTGCATTTCATGTTCTAAAAAACTACTGAAATGCCTGGATAAGGCTTAAAATAAATTTTTTACCTCCTAAGGGTCCCTTCAGCTCTAACCCGCTGACACCCTAAGTTACTGCGGGTGACTCCACAACAAATACTGTAACTGCTGCCCTGAGATGGACATATAAGCAGTTTTTAAGAGGCTAGTTGAACCAGCTGACTCCCTGGTTCCCTCAGTGAAATTGAAGAAAACTAAGCACACATAATCCCCCTGCTGACAGCATTTTGGGGTCTTCTGTGCCTGCTATAAAACCTGCCCAATTCCTTCAGAAATTGCAGGCTGGTTCTGATTGGGGAAGTATTTGCCAAGACAGGTAAGCACAGTTGTGTATTGCTTCCCTTGGCTATGATCATCTAAATGAATATTGTGAAATTTGTAAACTTTCCTGGGGGGAAAGTGTGGAGAAATGCCTGGAATGGCTCAAGAAAACACTTTCAGGCTTTCAAGGGCTGTCTGTCTCTCAGCAGCAGATCTTTGCAAAGCAGTCTTCCTAATATTTAAAAGGAAGACTATGTAATTATTATGAAATGGATGAGAACCTATTGAATCTGAGGTTTCCTCTGAACATGAGTTTGTCTCACCCCACGGAACATCTGAGGATTATTCCTCATTCTTCACATTGGTGAGAAAGATTGGCCTGACACCCACTGAAAGCTTCCCATTCCTGTGAATAAATTCTTCAGGGAAGATACTTTAAAGATTTTACAAACTCCAAGCTCTGCTCCCCCTCTGGATAAGAAGATGCATAAGAAATTTCAGCTGGACCGAGAGGGAACTGAAATTTATTCCCCCACCCTGTCCACCAAGGAGTGGTTAAAGTGACAGCCTGTGATGTGGTAAAGATACCCCTGGCATCCTGTCCTCTTAACAAGGATTTTGGGAAAAATTGACAACATGGCTTAAAAAGAAATATTTAGCTAGTGCTTTGGCCATCAGGCAGTCACACATTTCAAGCCTATGTCAATACCAAAGTCACTGCGGTAGTCGGCCCCTGCTATTTCAGCCAAGGCCCAGACTCCCCTGTCAGATGATCTAGCTGAAACAGTTAAATTTGGTTTGAGAGCAGCCAAATAACAGTTGAAGTGGCTGCTGCCAGATGGATGGCAAGGAGGTTTGCCTGGCTGCAAGTCACAGACCTCACTCAGGATACCCAAACCAAAGTTATATACTTTCCAGTCGAGGGTAATTCCTCTTTGGAGAAAGATAAAGGCTTACATGAAAAAGGTTGAGATATATACACCACAGCAAGTCCCCTTTTTTTCTGTCACGCTGGGGCTGTGCCTCAGTATCAGCAGTACCCACAGCAGGGGTATTTCAGGCACCACAGATAAGTGATCCTGAATGTAGTGAGTCAGGGATTGTCTCTGAGCTCAAATTCTTTCCATTAAAAACAGTGGAAAAAGGATTAGAAAGGTTGCAAAACAGACCAAATAAGGGCGCTTCAGGCTTTGACCAGCCAACACCCTCTAAATCTGCATATAAAACTGCTATCTCTTACTTACACACCCCTGAGAAGGGCGAGTCAGGTTTAAAAAAAAAGGAGGGTGAGTGGCCCGGTTGTTTCTCCAGTCCCCTCCATGAAAACCAAAAATACAAAGCATGTCAAACCCCAGGAAAAACCTAAAGGGGTTCCTGGCATCACTGCATTTAAATTATTTCCACACTCCCATAAGGGAGTCTCACAGAAAGTACTTCAGGTTCAGACTGTCATCGGGTCACTGTCTGGGAGTACACAATGGTTGGAGCACCTTCAAAGATAAGTTGTCACAGTTTCCCCATATCTAGATGACTGGCTGGTGGTTGTGGAATCACTCCGGCAAGTGAGTCTTCAACTCAACTAGGGTCTCCTGGACTCTCTAGAGTCCTTGATAAATTGAAAGAAAGTCTGACCTTCAGCCTGCTCAAGCACTCCAGTTCATAGGAACAGAGCTAAATATCCTGCAAGGCAGGGTCTACCTGCCCCGATGCGAGGCAAGAAGTATTCCACTAATAGCGGATTCATTCGGGCAGAATGAACCAAAAATCACAAGACAGTTCTTTAGCTACTGGCCACATGGCACCTGCCACTGGCACAGTCTTGGAATCCAGGCTACAGACCGGAGCCATTCAATGTCACCTCATGGCTCAATGGTGTCAGAGATAGGACCCTCTTTTAAAACTAATTCTAGTAACAAGGACATTGTTACAGGCCTCCAATGGAGGAAAAGAGGGAACCAATCTAAGGGAAAGGGCTTCTTCTTTTTCAGCAAGAGCTCCTATCATTTGTCTGAGAACAGATGCATCCCTACTACAGTGGGATGCCCATCTGGGTGTTTGCACCTCCTAAGGCACATGGTCAAGTGCAGATTCACTCCTGCACAAAAACCTGCAGGGGCTAAGAGTAGTGTTACTGCACTAAAGTTCTTCACACAACTACTATAAAGGTGGTACAGGTCAGAACAGACTATACCACCACAATGTATTACATCCACAAGTAGGGAGGGACAAGGTTAAGGCCTCCCTGCTCAGGTCTTATGAAAATATGGAGTCTGCCTGTCAATGGCATGGGGGAGGCGAGGGTAATTAACACCATGCAGTTTAATGAATGGTTGAAAAAATGGCTTGGAGCACAGGGGTTTGGCTTCATTTGGGACTGGGGTTCCACCTGGAGGGACACCAGCCTATACTGGCAGGATGGTCTGCATCTGTCCAGGAAGGGAACAAGTCTTTTGAGCAATCGGTTTAAATGCTTCATTGGCAAGCTTTTAAACTAGTCAAAGGGGGAGGCACTGATAAGCAGCAGGAAAATCCCAGCCTCTCCCTACAAAACAGGGTACGAAATGAGAAAAAGACCGAGGTAGAAAGGTCAGCCGGGGATGCTGCAACAGAAGGTAAAGCCATCAAAAAATGGAGAGCAGTGAGTACCAATGCCCGTAGTCTGGGTAACAAGCTTCCTGAATTAGTGGCCTTGATGGAGGAGGAACATCTGGATCATACCTCTCAACCTCCTGCCTCGTAAATCAGGGACAAGGCTTAAAAAAATTAGGGACAAAGGACTAAAATCAGGGACACATCTTCAAAATTAGAGCTATCCACCCAGAAAGCTGGTAGAATATGGGGCATAGTGCTAAATGCATTTTCTAAAGAAGAACAAGTCTGTAACTTTATTGCTTAACATTGTTTTGTGCTTAAAGTCCCCACCGTTTAGCCACAAAAACACAAATTTTAGGAGGGACAGAGTAAAATTTTGAGGCAAAATCAGGGACATCCCTGAAAATCAGGGACACTTGAGAGGTATGATCTGGATATCATGGCAGTCACAGAAACATGGTACACACAAAACCATGACTGGGACGTAAACATACCAGGATACACTATCTACAGGAGGGACAGGGAGGGTAAGAAAGGAGGAGGAGTAGCTCTTTACATAAGGGAAGGAATAAAAGCAACAGGACAAAAGGGTAAACAGGGAGGAGAAGAAGCACTGTTGGTAAATTTGGAGACAGGCAATGGCACCACAATCTGCACAGGGATTGTATACAGACCCCCTTCTCAGGGGGAGGAAATGGACAAGGAAATGATAGAAAGTATACTTAGAATGACAGAAAAGGGAGATATTGTGATGGGTGATCTGAATATGCCAGATGTTAACTGGAGTGCAGTTGCAGCAGCCACTTCAAGAGTGGGGTTATTCTAGATGCCCTACAGGGGCATGCCTTAGGCAACTAGTATTGGAGCCCACTCCAGAGGAGCAATCTTAGACCTGGTTCTCTCAAATGGAGATGGAGAGAGGATCACAGATATAGAAGTGGGTAGCCATCTGGGAACTAGCGCCATCGAACAGTATGGTTCATAATAAACACAGCAATAGAGTCAATCCATACAAAGGCAAAAGTACTGGACTTTAGGAGGGCTGACTTTGCTAAAATGGGTGAGTGCCTAAGGAATGCACTAGCAAATGGGCAGGAAGGAGGGTGGAACAACAATGGGAATAATAAAAACTGCCATCACAGAGGTAACGAGCCTTTGTGTGAAGCAAATAAACAAAACAAAACAATGTAAAAACCACTATGGTTCTCAAAGGAAGTGGCAGTAAGGTTCAAGAGAAAAGAAAGCATCCAGGAAGTACAAGGAATCGTAGAAGGAGCAGGACAGAGAACTGTATCAGTTAAAGCAAAAGGAGGCTGGGAAGGCAGTCAGAATCAGCAAAGGTCCAAACTGAGGAAAGATAGCCAACTCAGTTAAGAAGGGGATAAAACATTTTATAGCTGATCAGGGAGCCAAGGAAGACCAAGGGAGGATAGTGAGGCTTAATAAAGGGTAGGGAGGGTGGGCAGAGTGAGACTGTGAAAAGGCAGAGATACTAAACAAATATTTTTGCTCAGTATTTACAAATGAAGATGGGGAGGTACCTAAAACAAACAGTAGAAACACTCTGGATACAGAAGTTGACACCTGCCCATTTACAGAAGAAAGGGTTCTGAAAGAACTCTTAAAACTGAAGGTGGACAAAGCAATGGGGTCTGATGGGATTCATCCCAGAATTCTGAAAGAACTAAGGGTAGAACTAGTGACACCACTGACTACCCTTTTAACAAATCATGGGAGATGGGCTGGTACCCGAGGACTGGAGGAGGGCAGATGTGATTCCCTTCACAAAAGTGGGAGCAAGGCAGAAGCAGGAAACTACAGACCTGTTAGTTTAACTCAGTGATAGGGAAAATGATGGAATCACTTGAAGGAAAGAATTGTCGAGTATCTAGAGGCCAGAGGGCACAGGACCCAAGGCAGCATGGATTCACAGCGGAACGCCATGCCAGACGAATCTGATAGATTTCTTTGACTGGGTGACCAAAGTAGTAGATCAGGGAGGGCTGTGGACATGGCCTACCTAGACTTTAGCAAGGCATTTCACACAGTCCCACACAAAAGATTAATATACAAGTTAGCCAGCCTGGGAGTGGGTCCCAAGATGACAGCCTGGGTAAAGAATTGGCTGAGAATAGGACACAGAGAGTAATAGTAAATGGAGTCCACTCAGAAGAAAGGAGGTTACTAGTGGGGTACCGTGCAGGGTTCAGTATTAGACCGCCCCTCTCAATGTCTTTACAAGCAACATTGCAGAGGGACTGGAAGAAAAGTATGTCTCTTTGCAGATGACACAAAGATCTGTAACAGAGTTGTTGCACAGGGTGGGGTGGAAAGGATGAGAAGGGACTTGGCAAGGTTAGAGGAATGGTCAAATGTATGGCAGCTTAGATTCAATGCTAAGAAGTGCAAGGTAATACACCTGGGAAACAAAAACCCAGGGGAAGAGTACACAGTGGGGGTGAGCTAACAAACAACAACAAAAATGGAAAGAGACCTGGGGTAGTCATATCAGATGACCTAAAGGTGGGCAAGCAATGTGAAAGGGCAGCAAGGAGGGCTGGGGGATACTGGGATGCATAGGAGAGGCATCACCAGTAGAAAACAGGAAGTTATTATCCTCTGTACAGACAGCTGGTGAGACCCCATCTGGACTACTGTGTGCAGTTCTGGAGACCCAATCTCCGCAAAGACATAGACAGGATGGAAGCTGCCCAGAGGAGGGCAACTAAAATGGTGCAGGGTCTGCACCGGAAGACATATGAAGAGAGACTTAAGGAGCTTAATATGTATAGCCTCGAGGAAAGGAGGGAGAGGGGGGACATGATAGAAACGTTCAAGTACCGCAAGGGAATCAACAAAGTCCAAGAGGGTAGCATCTTTCAAAAAAAGAGGTGTGCAAGAACAAGAGGGCACAATTTGAAGATAGAGGGGCGGCGGCTCAGAGGTAATTTAAGGAAGTATTTTTTCACAGAGAGGGTTGTGGAAACATGGAATGGCCTTCCAGAGGAGGTTGTGGAGTCAAAATCAGTGGTGGAATTCAAGCATGCATGGGACAGTCATAAGGCCATTCTAGTGGGTGGGGGTAGGAAGAAGTAGGCTGCTGGTTAACTAGGATCTGCAGCTTATCCAGTAGGTAGGGAAATGGGCAGACTGGGTGGGCCAAGCGGTCCTTATCTGCCGTCAAATTCTATGTTTCTATGTCTAGCATGTTCCATATGTCCCTGCAGGATATTCACTTGCCACGTAGGAACACTACCTTGGCAGATACCTTAACTCAGATCAACCAGTCCCATCAGGAATGGGCCTTGAATAGTTAGGTGGTGCAAGTTATCTTCAGGAAGTGGGGCATACTAAGAGTAGACTTGTTCGCATCCCACCACAACCACCACCTGCCACAGTACTAAGACAATCAGATCCAGGACCAATCCCCCTGGATTCTCCGGTTCTGAGTTGGCCAGGGAAGCACCTGTTCACTTTCCTTCCTTTCCTCTGTCATACAATGCATTTTTCAAGCTCAGGTCCCAGCAAGCATTAATGGTCTTGATAACACCAGACTGGGCCAGGCAGACAAGCTACTCTCCATGCCTGGTTCCAAACCAATACACCTTTTCTCAGAGGCACAACCTACTAACCTTCAGCTGGGAGGCTTCTGTGTCCAAACCTTGGGTCACTCAGACCCAAGTCATGTCTCTAGAGGGCCTACTGTACAATATGCAGCCTTGCATCTTTTTCACAGCATCTTGGACATTTTATATTGTTACAGGAAGCCCTCCATTAAGAAACTGTACACTTCAGAAGGGAAAATGTTTACTATTGGTGTTCAACCAGAAAATGGTTTCCAGCACATGCTGGGATCAAGCAGTGCTTGACTAACTTACCTTTTTATATTCATTGGACTTGCACTCCAGCATCCTCAAGGTCCACCTAGTTGCAGCATCTGCTTGCGTATTAGTTGGACAAAATGTTCTAATGGCCTCAGATCCTAGCCTCAAAGAGGCTCTTTTAGGGCCCGGCACATATCAGCACAGGCTGGTGTTCCAGCTGTACTGGACTATTTTACCTATTTCCTTTCACTGGACTTGCAGACCAGTACCATAAAGGTCCACCTGGTCTCAACGTCTATTTACTTCAGTCGGACAGAATGTTTTTTCAAGCCTCAGACCCTACCTACAAAGGTTTATTTAAAAGCCTGGTCCATTTGTAGCCCCTCACAGGGAAACAGTGCAAGCGTGGGACCTAGATGTGTGCATAGTTAGGCTCATGGATCCTCCTTTTTTGAGCCTGTGTTTTCAATTTATTTGAAATATCTTTTAAAAAAAAATGTCCTTGTGGTAATGATTTCTGCCACAGGAATCAGTGAGCTCAAGTCTCTCTGCGTTGAGCAGGACCACATTTCATTCCACAGACACAAAACTATTCTGGGAAGAAACAAGGAATTTCTCCTTTAAATGACTTTTGATTCCCATTTGTATCATACCATCGTACATAAATACATAGATACATACAGTACATACGTAGACATTGTCGGCTTATAAGGGCTTACAGTCCTCCCAGTCTGCCTATCTTATCTATCTTTTTCACTGAACACTTTAGTTCTGGTGAAAACAGTCTTTATGGTCTGCACGCCAAAGGAGCTTTTAGCTGCAACTTGACAACCACTAAAGTCCATAGGCAGGACAGAAAACTGCTGTTCCTAACCTGTGAGAATGTGGGAAAGGGTAACCCAGCTTCAAAAAGATGAATTTCTCTCGCTGGATAGTACAGCATTTTCAGTTTTTGGTTTTCTTAGGCTGGAAAGGGCCATTCCACAAGGGGCACAGCTGCGACCACAGCAGCTGTCTGGGAAGTTCCCCTAGTCGACATCTGTAAAACAGCTACCTGGAAAACAGTACACACCATTACAAAGCATTACAGTCTGGATATTTTCTCCAGGGGTGATGCCAGGTTCAGCACAGTAGTCCTGCAAAGTCTGTTCACAAAATAAAGTTTTATGCCCACCTCCAAAGGTACTGCTTAGTAGTCTGCATAAAGTTATGAATACCTGAGTATTGCTGGGGTTAGAAGAAAAAAATTACTTACCATAGTAATCTTGTTTCTTCCAAGTGATACTCAGGTATTCATAACTTGCCCACCCCACTTCCCCTTCTGGAACCTTTAGCCTCTGCACTCCTGAATACTGTGCTCTCAGGGGTAGAAATGTCATTTCTGGCACACATGTTGTGATTGTGTTCACTATTGTTGTCCCCCTCTCCTTTTTCAGGTGATTTGGACATTCAAAGGTTATCTTTTCATATGTTATGTCCTCCAGTTGGAGGCCCCCTTTTTTGGGTGCTAAGGATGCTCCCTCTATTATTATTATGATTCACAGTGTTATTATTATTATTACTATTATTATTATTGTAATTATCATTATTGCACTTAATCCCCATGGGTCTGTCTTTCTAGGCTTCCAGGAAATCTGAGGGGTTAGAACTAAGGTAGATAGTATAAGGCAGCATTTGAAAAGTGGCTCATGCAAAACATTCCATCATTTGCATGTGTTCCAAATTCTCTGAGCAGTTCTACTTAGAAGGCTGACTGCATAAAGTTATGAATACCTGAGTATCACTTGGAAGAAACAAGATTACTATGATAAGTAATTTTTTCTAGTCTGACACCATCTGTCATCGAGGCGCAGGTGAGGAAACATGAGAAAACCAGGAGCAGTTATAAAATTCATAAGTAGCTTTTTATTATTTCCGATAACAGTAAAATGAAAAAAAAAATGTGCAGAGTGATTTTTTAACATCAGCAGTTCAAACAGAACAAAGCCTTTCCTCTGAAGGTATCTCTAATTCTAAGTTTCAGTCTCTCTCTCTCTCTCTCTGGCAAAAACATTGCTGCTCTTTTTGTAAGAAGTCTTTGCTTAGCAATTAACTTCTTCATCCTGAGTTCATTAAGAAATATCCCATTTCTCACAAAATGTATCAGAACTTCATCAGTTTCCTTGGGCATGGGGATATAATGTCACAGAAAAAACAGCGCACCTCAACAGTGCTGCACGCAAAGCAGCGTGTGGCAAAATAACATCAGCACAATATGCCAACCAGTGCACATTGCAGCAATAACTTAGTTTTTGTTGGGGGGGCTCCACCCACCATACTCTCCAACGCGGAGGGCTTTGCCTCCCCCCACACCGGACTAATTATAATCAACTCGGTGGGGGTGTCAGGTAAAAAACTCAAGTCGGGTAAATTTTTGTTTCTTGGCCAAAATAAAAGCTGCAGCAGACTGGGACCTGGGGAGAACTTAACCACAGCCCCAGGTCCCCAACGCCGCCGGAGGCAGGTGCTCTAGCTGCTCCACCATGGGAGCAGCTCGGCCAGGCACTGCCCCGATGGCATCCTTTACCTTCCCTGCTAGCAGCATACAGCGACAGGGGTGGCAGTTTCTACCTCACGCAGTAAAAACCCCTGTCGCCGTACAGCCATTAGTGCTTCTTACAGTGCTGTATTTCATGCACAGTTTTATCCACTCTATCTTAACTCAGCACTGTTTACTCTGCAAATGAGCTTGTGCTACATCGCAGGGTTAACCTCCTGAGCTCCAAATAGCTTTTTGCAATCATTTCAGCAATATACATTTCAAACCAAGGGATCCCCATTTCACACACATAGTTTCACTTATATTTTTATACCACATAGATACAAGGGGGAAGAAAAGATAGAAACAGCAAGAAACAGCAAGTGAAGGCAGAGAGATTGCAGGAGGTGGTGAATTATGAGACCATTAGAATAATTAGTTCCTAGGTCTCACAAGAAAATTTGATTGCGGAATCAGCCAGACAAGAGACAGAAAAGGGCTGGATAGAACAGATCCTTGTGCTTAACTCATTCTGCATAACAAATTGGACAGGGCCTTGTTCAACCTTGTAACAAAATAATTATGGGGTTTCTTTCCTCACACCTTAACTCAGGTAAAGTGTAATGCAGCTACAGCAGCTGGCATATTATGTCTTGTTGGTGACCCTATTCCCACAGATGTCATATATTTATTAACTGTTCCTTTTATGCTGACTGAAGGCTCTAGCCACAAATGTTTTTGTCATAGGCACAGAACTTGAGAAAATGTTTTGTGGATACAGTCCTTGGTGCTGGCATTTAAATGCCCCAGTTAAATCACTGTCCAAGGTTACTTACTGTAGTTCATTCATCATTCACCATCCAAGATGTCATCATCAATGACTTGATCAGGATCAGCTCTAGTACTTTTATAGAGATATGAAAACCTCACCTTATTAATTCTGATAAAAGTTGACCAGCCCGCCGGCAGAACTGAAAGATTTATTGCTGTGCCGTGGGTAACCCAGGAATGGACACAGGACGCTCAAGGGTCGGCAGGGGTGAATTGAGTGGCCATCGCACACTCTTCACCTCTGCAGGGGGGAGGGGTTATGTGTCTCCCGTCCAGGCTCCCAGGTGACCACAGGATACGCTGTTACTGGAGCACTTGAGCGTTGCTCCTCGGGGGAGGGTGTTAGAGCGCATGATGTGGTTACGTTGTGGCGCTCATTGTGACATCCCCCCACCTTCTAAACAAGAAAAAAGGCCTCTGGTGGACAGCATGAAGCCTCCCAGCTGCGGTGGATGCGAGGGTGTTCCCAATGCAGCCACGCCCGAGCACTGTTGGGGTTGTGGGAGAGGCTCTGATGGCTCCAGCATGGAGGGTAATCCAGGGGGCAGTGTGTGCAGGTGGCTCCCAGCTCAGTTGCAGCAAGTGGCAGCTGAAGGGGTTGGCTACCAGAAGATTAAAAGCATAATAAGTAAATAAAAAAAAATGTTGCTAAAGGTTATAGTCTACATGTTTTCTGTCAGCAATCTGTTTCTGGTTTCTGCTGCAATATTACTAGCTGTACTAAACATGTGTTCAGAGGAAATATCTGTTGAATGACAACCAAAATATTTAAATGCTTCATTGTACAGTTCAAGCCAAATTATTATTATTTTTTTTTTATCTTCAGTATTCAAGTGGGCATGCATCAACATAAAGAACTGGTTTGTGCAGATAGTTGCTTATAATGACAGAAAAAGATCATGCAAATATTGTGCCAGTCCCACGAGGTACAACTACAATTTTTTTAGAAAGGTTTCCACAGGTTTAGACTGCTACCAGGAAAGGCATTTCTCACATTTGATGAATTCTGTTATTCCTCGTATCTGTAGATGATGGGCCATTACACTATGAGGAAGAGGAGCCACCGGATTGTGTCTGCATTTGAATCCTGAGACCCTATGTCATTTAACAATGGAGATTTGTTCTTCTCTGTATCATCTCTTTTTGTAAGATGCATAGTCCTGAACTGGGCATTTGAGAGAGTTGCAAGGATGCAGTGCTTAGATGTGGTCATTGCAAGTATTTTGTCATTATTGTGCAAGTGCCGAGTAATTCCTTTTACAAGATTGATGTGGTACTATCAACATCTTACTTCTTCTTCAGATCTACCTCTTTCTAGCCAGCCGGGTGGGACTGGAGATTGAGGCGCTGGACGCTACACCTTGTGCCATCCCAGCGACCTGGGTTTGGGAACGAGCCTGGGCCACTGGGGGTCGGCGGAGGGGGAGAGGATCGAGCGTCCAGAGGACTGCTTTCCTCTCTCAAGGGAGGGAGACTAGATGTTCCACTCCGCTGCCCTCTGGTGGTGGCTGGAGGGCAGTACAGGTTGGGAGACTCACTCAGATGTCTTCACATCGGTAGGTAAGGGGGGGTGGGGAGAAAATGGAGGAAAAACGAGCCTGGTAGGCTCGATGATGATCTGCCACTCTTGGGAGCCATCCCTGGATCCTGGATTGGGTCCCTGAGGAGGGGGGAGAAGCTGGCAACCTCTTCCCTGGCCCTGCTGTGGGGGGCAATCTGCGGAGGAATTAACAGGGATCGGCAAAGCAAGAAGTGGCGGGACCACAGAGAGTGGGCCGCCTGCCAGAGCTCCGGAGGTATAAACACCTCTATAAAAAAAAAAGATCTGTCTCTTTCTGTCTGCAGACTAAGAATGTCCAGATGATGTGTAATCAGCATTATAAGTTATACAGCCTGACTCAAGGTCACACTTCTGCAAACATGTTCCTTGCAACTGTCTCAAAATGAGGTAGGATGTAGCACAATGTCTCTATTATTTTCCATTGCAGCATAGAACGCATTATGCCATCACTAATAATGTTATTTAAACAATATTCATGAACAACATGTTTTTGTTCAGAAAGGCACTGCAACATATAAAAGGTTGAATTCCAGTGAAAGAAAATGTTTTGTATCAGATTTTTTTGGGTAAAAGTGGGCTTTTTATGCAGCTTCCTAATAGCCATGCAGCCTTGGTAGAATGGGAAAAGTGAACCACAATTTTCTTGACAACAACCATGCTATCAACTTGGCTTTCATGAGTCAGGAACCCATTCACAACTAAATACTAACAACATGCAAAGCTACAAGCATGTAACACCCCCACTCCCGTCTTCTATTGCTTTGAAGATATTGGTCCCATTGTTAAGAACTATAAAGTTACTTTTGAGATTTTGAGAATAAATTGAGATAGGTGCTCCTGGGTCCATCACCTCCAGCTTTAATAAATTGTTTCCTGACCGTCTCCAACCAGTACAACACCAGGAATATGGCCAGGAATGTCCTTAAGCCTCTTTTCTGGTATACTTAGCTGGGCAAGCAGTCATTTGCTGTCGGGCCCATTAACTGGTTAAATGAACTATATGATACTCTGCTGAATCTCCCCAAGATTAATCAGTTTAAGAGATCTTTGTGGTCTGCCCTTGCAGTCCAGTGCAACTGTAACTGTTAAACGGTTTTATTTGGTCTCTCTCTGTACATATCCTGTAACTTTTTATACAGCAATCTGTCTGTAATTTTTTCAGAACTGTATGTAATTGATCTGTCTTAGTGCTTTGAGCCTGATGCGACTGCATTTCCATTGGAACTGCTTATGTAGTGCCCTAGAGTTGGGGGCACCACAGAAAAATAAAGAATAGTGAGGTAGCAGTTTATAGGTGCCTCAATACAGTAAACTGGTGACAAGAAATACCCAGGTGCCCAGTTTAAAATGCCAACACAAATCTCTGTGCAAAGCCTTTCAAAAATATTGTAAATAGCTTAGAAATAATGCACAAAATAAGCCTTTCTGCCATGCTGCAGCTAATGGAATGTTGAGCTGAGCTAATGGAATGCTCACTGTGTGGCAGCTGCTATGCCTTCCAGAACCAGAATACAGAGTGCCGCAGTTTAAAAAATAATTTACTGTTAGGCCGTGGACACACTACAGAACTGTTTTTGAAAACTGTTTTTAAAACCAGTTTAGCTAAACCATTTCAGTGCAGCCACACTACTCAGTAATCATTTTTGAAACTGGTTTAGTGTGGCCACACTGCTAGTGTTAAACCTGTTCTCCTTGTAACTATTTTGTATTAAGTCCAACACACAGAACTGTGCTTGCTTGGACACACTGCAGTTAGAACTGTTTTAGTTAAACCATTACAGCTTGAAACACTTTTACTCCTGGACAGACCTGTGAGTAAAACCATGCTAGCTACAAATGTTTTTAAAAATGGTTTTAAGACTAGGTATCTAGCAGGGTTTAAAAACACTTTTGTTAAAACGTTTTAAGGGGCTTGTAGTCTGTCTGCAAACAGTGCTAGAAGGATTTAAACCATTTTAAGGCACTTAAACCATTTTAAGTTCCCAGTGTGTCCAGGGCCTTAGAGAGAATCGTGGTGACTGTGGAGGAGTGAGGACACATAAAGCAAGGAGGGATGAGAAGGGCTTGCCAGGAGGGCTGAAGCTGTCCCTGAAGACTTTGCTATGTGCCTCCTGCCTCCAGTCACTGAGGAAAATGTATCTGCAAGATTGTTTGGTCTGCGGTGCTGGTTTGAGCCACCGGTGAAGTCCAGAAATATCCCACTGTGTCCCCGGGAGGGCTTGGTGCCCTGCTTTATTATTCTTAATTTAAAAATCAAGTGTTTGGTTCCCCAGTCGTAGTGATCATGCTGCCACGTCGTGGTATGCTGTCCCAGAACCTCTGTGAGGTCCCCATTCATTCTGCACCTGCCTGAAAGCTCCCTCCCTCTCCAGACCGCACCTCCCACCTCCCGTCTTCAGCTCCTGCTCCCCGGTGGTTGGGTGAGTTGGCGGTAGCACACTGCAATGTGCTGACCACCCTAAAAGAGGAAGAAAAGTGTATTTATTTATTTTAAAAAGTTTGCGCCAGGCAGGAGAGAAACAGATGAGCGCTGTGAAGGGGTGGGCCAGAGGCTCCTGATTTAATTAAATTCAGCCTTCGGGGCATAGCGATGCCCACAGGGGAAGGGTCAGTCACAGAAAGGCCTTAGAAGGGACCATACATATTCATGAAGGGGCGTGTTCATTAAAGACTGCCATTTAAAGGGGCCCTGTTCAGAAGGCAGACCCAGAATGTTTAAGGGGGCACAGTTTAAAAAGAAGCCTAGCGATTTAGAAGGGGCTTATTCAGGAGAGGCCCCAGCTTTTCAGAAAAGCCAAGAGTGTTTGCAGGGGCAGAGCCAAAGGGTGGCCCAGTATTTAAAAAAAGGCCCAGTGGTTTTAGTGGGGCCCAGACAAGCAGCAGCCCAGGGTCTTAAAAGGGCACAGCTGTACAGAAAAGCCCAGAGTGCTAAAGGGGCACAGCTGTCCGGAGGAGCCCAAATGTTTATTTGAAAGGGGTTCACCCAGAAAAGGCTCAACGATCATAAAGGGGCCCAGACAAAGCCAAGTTCAGTTCTTAAAGAGGCAAGTTAGGCCCATCACTGTGTAAAGGGGCAAGTCAGGCCCACCACTTCTTAAAGGGGTAATACAGGCTCACATGTGTATTTAAAGGGGCAAGGGTAGTTCAGGACCCATGGGGCAACTCAGGCCCACCAGTTCTTAAAGGGGCACGTTAGGCCCACGCTAGTTAAAGAGGGCAAGTCAGGCCCACTAGTTCTTAAAGGGGCAAGTTAGGCCCACGCCAGTTAAAGAGGGCAAGTCAGGTCCACCAGTTCTTAAAAGGGGCAAGTTAGACCCACTGCCACATTGCTCTGCCATATAAAGGGATAAGTTAGGCCCACTGCTAGCCATTTAGATTCCTCAGGTGTTATAGGGGCCCAGCAGCATTAGTGACCCCAGATGTTTAAGGAGTCTAGCTAGTCATACAGAGTTGCAGTAACAGGAAGAACCCAATTTAGTCAGAGGGACCCCTGCTAGTTAGGTGCACCGGTGCTAGGGTTCTATCAGAAAAGTGAATTACCTGTATATTTACTGTGATTTGAACATTAAGACTGAATAAGAGACCACTGCAACAAGAACTGAGACTTTATTTTGCATGCAATTATTGCTACAAGCAGTGAATGTGCCAGAAAGTATTGCTTTGTTGTCAGCCTTCCAAGTTGCAAGGTGTTTGAATCAGTCTACCAGAGTTTTCCAGAATCTGTTCACCACTAATATCCAGATAAATCTTCTTCAAAGTACTCCAGAAGTTGTCTCCAGTGCATCTTCGAAGCAGCCAGCAGCAAATCTTCACAGAACCGTGTCGCAGTCATTTGTATCGTCCTGTTTATTGTTTTCTACTCTTCAACGTTTTCCCAAAGTACGGCCTGGCCGGGTACAAAGGTACCATCTGTTTTCTTGTTTTGTCATCCACATCGAAGTGCTATCCAGATATTCTGCTACAGTGTTTTGCATCATCATCCTGTTTCTTATTTTACATAGTCCTTGGCTCATCCAGCCTTGATGCCCAGAACCCCGTTGGTGCTTCCGATTCACAGACTTCCTTTCTTCAGAATTTTTGTGGTATCCCGGTAGTCCAGAAGAGGACTTTGGGCTGGTTGGTCAGCACTTTCTTCTTCTTCTTCTTCTTTGTATCCTGGCAGTCCAGAAGAGGATTTTGGGCTGGTTGGTCAGCACTTTCTTCTTCTTCCTTGTGTCTCGGCAGTCCAGAAGAGGACTTTGGGCCGGTTGGTCAGCACTTTCTTCTTCTTCTTCTTTGTATCCTGGCAGTCCAGAAGAGGATTTTGGGCTGGTTGGTCAGCACTTTCTTCTTCTTCCTCGTGTCTCGGCAGTCCAGAAGAGGACTTTGGGCCGGTTGGTCAGCACTTTCTTCTTCTTCTTCTTCCTCATGTCCTGGCAGTCCAGAAGAGGACTTTGGGATGGTTGGTCAGCACTTTCTTCTTCTTTCTTGTGTTCCGGCAGTCCAGAAGAGGACTTTGGGCTGGTTGGTCAGCGTATTCTTCTTCTTCTTCATCTTACCCTGGCAGTCTGGAAGAAGGCAGTGGCTGGGTTTGGTGTATCTCAATTCCGGCAGCCCTCAGTGGGTTCTGAGCCAAGAGAATCGTTGCTTTGTTCTTAACAAGCCCAGCAACCCTAGAGAGGTGGGGTGTGGCTGAGAGACTCATGGCCTGTAGAAAATCCTTTTTGCAGTCCCTTAGTCGTTAGCCCAATCAGCCAAGTGCTCCCCTTGTGTTTTATCCTGCAACCCAATTTCTTCACGATGACAGAGAAAGCTTATCCGTGCATGAACTGCCTCTTATGACTGAAGTAGAGTTTTACAGTATTATGCTATAGAGTTCCTTAAAGTGGAGTACTCCAGGTAATAGGCCCTAGGTAGAGGTGCACCTCAGAGTAGTATTGAAAGGATTATATAGTGATTTGCTGATTATAGAGTGTAGACCAGTCATAAAGTGAAGCTGTTACAGACATTTATTTAGAGTCCTCCTCGTACAGGAGACTAAGTGTAAGTGTTCCACCGTGACTGTGTTTCTCCTTGGTTTGGTATAAATAAATCCTTGTGAAGTATTTGGAATCTATTTCTGGTCTCTCGCCTCTCTTTGTCTGGTACCAACATCCACCCCTTTTTGGACCTGTGTTGGTAATTTGTGTGCAAGTTACTGGTGTCATCAACACAGTTGCTTTATTACCCCTTTTTATTGATGTGGAAACCCAGCACATGTTAACATCCTTCTTACCATCTTTGGGGCACCGCACTTATTGTACTTGTAATGTTTTTATGGCTGTGTATTTGACATGGAACCTTTGTAAATGAGTATCTGTGCTCAAAGGTAATCTCCAAAGTTTTCAATTAATAAATAAATAAATCCAATCAGCAATAAGCTCATTTAGTTTCTATAATATATTGGGAACTGTATGAGTTTGCCCAAACCTCATTATGTGCAGCAGTACCATCTTGTAAAATGTTTTTGGTTTTGAAGAACTTGAAGAAAAACTAGCCTGATGAGTAGTAAGCGGCATGTGATCCACATTTGGACTGTTAGTACAAGTATCAGCTGTAAGGTAAAGAACCCCATCCTCTGTATCCTTAAGTGCCAGCATATTTGTCACTTTTAAAGAGTACCTTTCTTAATTCTAAAAGCATCAAACAGGGAATTCCTTTACCTCATCAGGAGCTCTTCCAGGCTGTTTTCGCATTTTTTATCTAACCCCCCCCCCCGAAGGAAGGGAAGTGATTGTAATTTGCCCCTGAGTGGCTGGCCACATGATCCTGTTCCACTTCCTGACTCTCTGATCCACCTCTGTGCTCTGACATTTTGTAACATCTTTATAAGTCAAGCATAGGGGTGTGCACCATTCACTTGGGTGCCTTTTTCAAATGTGATTTCCAGTTTAAGTCAGATTTTGGTACTTATTTATTTATTTTATTTTTATTTAAATTTGACAACTGGGTATGTACACTGGCAGAAAAATGTCTTTTTCAGGTACAACCCAGGTGCAATAGCACAATCAATAATACAAATAAAAAAAAAACAATCATTACAAAAAGTGCAGAATGATACAAATACAGATTGAATACACAAAATAAATTACACATAATCACAACCGTTAAATGTATAATACAATTATTTCAATTTATTTGCAAAAACAGGAATGCTTTTAGATTCTCTAATAGAGGGAAGAACAGTATTCCAGAGTACAGAACCCAGTAACTAAAAGTACAATGTTCCATATTTGTTTGAAACAATGGAATTTTGATATAATTCTAAGAAGCTGACTGAGATAAAGGTATATCAACAAACACAAGTTGATCTGCAAAATTAATTGGTGCCTTAGTGTGTAAGATTTTCACTATGAAACTAGCAAGTGTCAACTTGGATTTCAACTCTGGTTGTAACCAATTTAAAGAATTTACAGTAATTAATGCCAGTGATGCGTTCTGCTATCATTACCGGATGCAAATTTGGCAATCTTATTATAAAATGAATGCTTCTGTTGTAATACTGATTTGTTAGTAACATCAATAACCAGTAAGTTTGCCTGCACTATTTTAATTCTGATTTCAGGTGTTAAATAATTTTGAATTCTATATAAAGGACCAAGCCTTTGACGAACAAGACTGGTCGTTTTTTTAAATATGGACATCAATAGTAAGAGTAGAATCCAAGTGTTCTCCCAAATACTTAAAACAATCTACTTTTTCCAAGCAAACACCATTACTGGCTTCAATGTGAAAATATTGGGCCAATTTTTTCAACTTTGAGTTAGTAATAAACAGCATTGATTGAGTTTTTTGAAGATTCAAAACCATTTTTTCTTTGATAAACCATTCTAGTAAACTTTTGAAGCTGTTACCCAAAACATGATTGATTTCTTGAATATCCTTGTTGTGGATGTATAATACTGCATCATCTGCATAAAGAAGAGCATGTGCAGGTTTGCAGATTGCTGGCAGACTATTGATATGGGCTGGCAGTATAGCCTAGAGGTTAAAAGAATGAGGTATGAACGAGCTTGATACATCCAGCAGACCAGACCTGAGTTTGATTCTCACAACCTCCACTTGCATACTGTGTGACTCTGAGCAAGTTTCTTAACCGCCAAATGCTCCCAGGTCGCCCCTGAAAACAAGCACTTGTGCCTAGTGTGCCTTACTTGGTTACCAAAGAGTAAAATAAAAAAAAAATAGAGAGAAAACAGGAGAGGCCCCAAGATGGATCCTTGTGGGACTGCACTATGGTTTGGATTAGCCTTGGAAACAATATTTTAAATTTTAAGCATCTGCTTTCTGCCATTTAAGTAGTCTGCAAACCAAACAAGAGCAGGGGATACTAGGCCAAGTTTAGATAATTTGTTAATGAATACATCATAATAATGCACTGCACAAGGCTGTTAGCTCCCAAAAGCCTCCTCTTCTTCCCAGCCCACAGAGCTCTCTGCAACACTGCACAATGTAACTACAGACAACACCTATGAACTGTGTTAGCCCATTGCTGCTTATGCAGCGACTGTCCCACCCTGGGCGGACTCTACCATTATAGGTAGGCCAGGTCATGTGACATATCACATGACCTGTCTCCTCCCAAACCGATCTCCCTAGTCTCTGTATTGTTCATTATACTGCATGACCACCAGGAGTCACTGCTGAACCCCTAATAACCTTAGCATAATTTAACTCCTTTGTAGCTATTTCTGAGCCCTCTCTTTGATACCCTACCTTTCAGCCATATCCCAAGAGAACATCATCTACCTTCTCCAAGAATCCATCAACAGGATTCAAACCCTTGCCCCTTCACCTGTAGTCAGGGACTCTAGCCACTAGGCTGTTCCATCAGCCACACTTTTGTCTAACTTTTTCTGTTCCTTATACCTCATCTTAGCCTCACTTCATTTTATGCATAATTTAATTTAGTATAAGCAAAAATTTAGCCACTTCTACTAGCATTCACCAAGACCTGATTTTTTATCTGCCCTCTAGAATCACCTATTTATCCTCCTCACCCTCACAGTACTGGTGCAGGATTTGAACCCCCAACTCACTGTACTAGAGGCAGTGATCCTAACCAGTACACTATTCCAGCAGCAATTCTAATTCCTGCTACATATCGCTCCCTTATTTTCCTTGCAGATTGCAAGGGTGAGAGCAGACCTCTCATTCTCCACCCTCACCCCCACATAAGCCTCTCAAATGCTAATCTCAAGGCCATAGCTGGTACTGCACCCATTGCCACCCCTGGTCCTAACAGGACAAAGTAGCTGCGGACAACCCAAGTCCTCATGGATATATAACCTAACTCTCTTTAACCATGGGCCCACGTTCCATTTGGCTAATTTTCACACTAATCCCAGTAAGTCCACCCTTCATGCATAGTGAAGCCAATCTTATTAGAAACTAAATAAATGGCATACTGATGCACCATCAACAGTACCATAAAATCACATCCACTCCGGTGTTCTCTGTCTTTGGTATGAAGTTGTGCTTGCATAAATGGCAATCAGCTCAGGACTACACCACTTATACCCTCACTCCTGTGACTTTAAATATGATCACAATCTCTAACAAAAACAGAAAAGAATGCGCAAAAGTCCAAAACCACATGCAGGCGTTAAAACAACTAAAATGGCAAGCAATAAGAATGGCATGGCTATTACTGCTATGGTCAGGCAATGTCCATCCCAACCCAGGACCCACTCCACTAACATCCGAACCTTTAAAGAAGCACAGTGGTATAACAGTAGCCTCCATTAACATCTGCAGTCTCATGGCTAAGTTTGACTCACTACAAGTTTGGGTAGCCCAACATAAACCAGAAGTGCTCTCAGTGGTTGAAACATGGCTCACACTAAGGGTTACAGATATGGCTAGCCAGCTGAAGGGGTATACCTCTTTTAGGCTGGACAGAATTGGTAAGTGAGGTGGCGAATGTGCCATATATATCAAGGACACCATCCAGGGTCAAGTCCTACCTCACATTGCCACTAGCAATAATGTTCAAGTACTGGCAATAAAACTACTACTAGGTGCTCAGGGTAAAGGATTAACACTTGTCTCTGTCTACATTCCCCCAAAAGAGCAGTCTAGCAGATTTAAAGTACTCATACACTACCTCTCCACCTGTCCCACAACTCAGAGGTACTAGTGTTATGGGATTTCAATATAAACTAGCTATCCCCTGAGGTAGCACCCTACAAGGATGCAATCTCCTCAATATACATGGCCCAATTAGTGGACTCTCCCACACAAACAAATTATCATACTGGAACCAGTACGTGCTAGACTGGATGATTACCAACTAGCCAGAGAGAATAACCCACTCAGATGTCCTCCCTGACTCCATCAGTGACCACTCCCCTATCCTCTGTATCTGGTTGAATAAGTCACCCAGAACCACTGCTAAAACACTCACATCTAGAGTGCTAAAGAAAGGGCAACTTGCCTCACTTAAAGCACACCTTAGTCAGCAAGACTGGACAGACCTATATGCTGCAAATGATGTTGATGAAGCACTTGACCATTTCATCAAGACCTTTAATGCGGCATGCAACATATATGCCCCCTACTGTAAGCGGAAAGTTCATGGGGCCTGTAAGTCTTGGATCACTCCACCCCTCATCAAACTTATGAAACAAAGAGACAATCTCTGTCATAAAGTCAGAAGCACTGGCCCTCAAACAGATAATCAGAACTATAAAACTGCCCAAAATGGATGTACCTGGGCTAGTCATCAAGAGAAAAGCCATTTCTTCAAAAATGAGCTGGCTAACTCCTGGAAGGAGAGCACCGCAACTTATGGGACAATATCAGGACCCTGACAAGGAAACCAAACAAGACACCTCCAACCATGCTAAATCTTGAAGAAACCACAACCCAGGACCCCAAAATCATAGTAAACACCTTCAATAAAGCATTTACTGACTTAAGTGGTGTACTTCCCCCTGATTTCCTGGACCCCCCCAAGTGGCACAAATCTAAATAACAGGCAGACTACCCATACTGACACTGCCCCACATTTCTACTTCAAAGTTGTCTCTCAAGCCAAAGCCAAAAATACCTTATATAAGTTTTAGGAAAAACTAGAATGAGTGGTGACACTCTTGACCTCAAGCTCATTGCTTTCACGCTTGATGAGTTACTGTCACCCCTTACCAGAATTATGAATCCATCGCTTATAACCAGTAAATTCCCACAGCTATGGAAAGCGGCGGTGGTCACCCCTGTTTTTAAAAGTGGTGACAGGGATAGTCTCAACAACTACTGTCCGATCTCCATACTCCCCCCACTCTCAAAAGCACTGTCCATGACCAGCTTGATGACTACCTCGACAAATACCAGTTGCAATGCCCAGAACAGCATGGTTTCAGGAAACAACATAGTATTACAAAAGCGCTGGTGGAGTTCACAGGCTACATTCATGCTGCACTTGATCGGGGACTTATGATGGGGGCAACCTACATAGACCTCACTAAGGCCTTCAACACGGTCATTCATGAACTGCTGCTGAACCAACTAACCTACACTGGGTTATTACCTGAATCAGTGGGGTGGTTCCAGAGCTACCTGTCCGGGAGAACACAACAAGTAAAAAATGTTGATACCCTCTCTGAAAGTCTGAATGTCAACACAGAGGTCCCCCAAGATTCAATCTTGAGCCCCCTGCTCCTTAGCCTGTTCCTAAACCACCGCCCTCTAGCGTCTTAGGATAAGGTCCCACTGTACGCCGATGATGCGATACACTACACTAGCCACACAGATCCAGAAGCACTGGAAAAGCGAATGCAGGTTAATTTCTCTTTAGTTGATGCCTGTTTTTTTGATTCAAAGCTCTTGCTTAATTATAAGAAGACCAAGACAATGCTGTTTGCCTCTCCTGTCAACCAGCAGAAATCCCATCTATTAAAAATAGTAAAACAACCAACACGCCTCACTAGAAATGGGCCAAAGTTTTAAATACCTTGGGGTCACTCTAGACTGTTCCCTCACATTTTCACAGCACATTGACCTTGTAGCCAAGGCTGCAAATGTCAAAATTGGCCAACTATTTAGGCATAAACACTGCCTAACTGATGAGGCATTAAAACTCACTGTGTGCAGCTCAATCTTATCTGTGATTGACTATGGGCTTGTAGTCTACAGTGTGGCAACTGACACAGCTCTCAAGAGAATGTAGCTGGCCCTAAACAAAGCCTGTAGGCACGTCCTAGATGTGCCATGCCTTAATCACACCTGTGATCTCTATTCCCAGTCTGGGTGGCTAAATCTGCACTGTAGAACTCAATACCAGGTCTGCCTGCTGGCTAAAAAGTCCACCCTAAGTCTAACACCACTTGGCATTCAGAGTCTACTCTGCCCCACCAACAAGGTTAGAATTACCAGCAGAACTAACAGCCAGCCACTGAAAGTCCCTTTCCATAGCACTTCCCAAGGTCAGCTGTCTTTTGAGTACTGGGCACCTGCTTGGCTTAACTTGCTACATGACGACCTGCTTGCAGAATCTAAACTTTGCCCCTCAAATCTAAACTTCGTAATCATCTAGCAACACTTAGTGGGTGTGACTGTAACTTCTAATTTGCACAAGCTAACTCCTGTCTTCTTTTTGTTCATTACAGCACTTATAATCTCCCCTATCTAACTGCCTTGTTATTTACCCCTCTCCTCTACGTCTCACTCTGCCTTCATCCTCCATTCCATTCCTCATCCATTTCCCATCTCTCCTCCACCTAATCTGCTTCCCCTCTCCCCTCACCATATCCTCCCACTCCAAAACCTCATGGAATTTTCCCCTTCCAACAAACTAATGACAAGGCCTTATGGCTGCTCCTGTTTTCTCCACCTATTTTCCCTTATACCTTCCTCACCTGCTCGGCACTCTCTCAGCACCCAGTCTCTGTTGCTACCAGTTTCTCTCTCCATAGCAAGCTACCTTTCCATTCTGTTCACACCTCGCAACATATTTATTGCTTAATGTGATTGAATTTTGTAATTTCAGTTACAAAAGAGTTAATATTCATTTTTGTATCCAATGTAATTTTGTAACCACTGTCTGTATTGTTTTGTTGTATTTGTGTTGTTTGCTGTTGACGTAGAACCTTTGTAAATGAGTTTATAGCTCAAAGGTATTAATCCGAGAACTGAATAAATAATAAATAAATAAATCATGGTCAACCTAGTTAAAGGCCTTGGTCAGGTCCACATATACAGCACCGGTCACCATACCCTGATCAATTGCACAGCAAATGGTGTCCGTGACCCTAACCAAAGCTGTGTTAGTGCCATGATGTTTTCGGAAACCATGCTGCTCCCCACACAGCAAGCCATACTGCTCAATGTAATTCATCAGTTGAGTATGTACAGTTTTCTCCTGTAGCTTAGTCAATGTGGACAAAATTGAAATAGGGCAATAATTTTCAAGTAATGTTTTTCTACCTTTCTTATGTAATAGAACAACTATTGCTGTTTTTCATAAATCGGGAACAACACATGTCATTAAAGACAAATTTTAATATTTTAGCTAAAGGGGATGCTATCAGGGAGCAGCCTTCCTAAGAAACTTGTGAGGTAATCCATCAATGCCTGTAGATTTATCAATTTTCAAGAACCCGCTTAAGATAGAAATAGGGGCAAGTTAAGTCCCACAGTGTCATATTAGACTTGAGTTCAGAATGCCCAGTAAGTCTATTTATCCATCACAAAAGAAGTCATTGAAGATATTCACTAATTCAGAAGGCTCTGTGAACCTGTCACCATTCAGATCTATAGTAATAGGTGAGAAGTCAGCCGTAGCATTTAACAGGAAGTTTACAGATTACTAGTATTTTTTGGATCGCAAAGGTTCGTTAGAAACATAGAATTTGACGGCAGATAAGGACTGCTTGGCCCACCCAGTCTGCCCATTTCCTTACCTAATGGATAAGCTGCAGATCCTAGTTAACCAGCAGCCTACTTCTTCCTACCCCCACCCACTAGAATTGCCTTATGACTGTCTCATGCATGCTTGAATTCGACCACTGTTTTTGACTCCACAACCTCCTCCGGAAGGCCATTCCATGCATCCACAACCCTCTCTGTGAAAAAATACTTCCTTAAATTACCTCTGAGCCGCCCCCCCCATCTTCAAATTGTGCCCTCTTGTTCTTGCCCACCTCTTTTTGAAAGATGCTACTCTCTTGGACTTTGTTGATTCCTTGAGGTACTTGAACGTTTCTATCATGTCCCCCCTCTCCCTCCTTTCCTCGAGGCTATACATATTAAGCTCCTTAAGTCTCTCTTCATATGTCTTCCGGTGCAGACCCTGCACCATTTTAGTTGCCTTCCTCTGGACAGCTTCCGTCCTGTCTATGTCTTTGCAGAGATTGGGTATCCAGAACTGCACGCAGTACTCCAGACAGGGTCTGATGTCCGCTGAATTTTTAAATACTGAGTTTTTGCTCTGAATACTCCTTGCTTGCACTTATTATATCAAAATCTATATGCATTTCAATCTGAATCGAGTCTAGTTGACTTAGACTTATCACCAGCAGCATCTCTTTTGCACATTAAAGTGATAATGTCATGGGTGAGCCAATTAGAACTTTTTTGTTTAACCCTACATTTAAGTAATGGTACATGTTTATTCAATACTGTCATGAACTCAGCTATAAAAGTATCTAATGCGAGATTTACATCAGTTATTGCATCTAAATAGGACTAATCAAGTGTGGATAAATCACTCAAAAAATATGACTAATCAAAATGTGAACATTACCTATATGTAATTAACCTCAGTGAAGGATTTTTAAAAGTACCGTTATGCCATAGGCAGTACATGGCAAGATGGTCACTAATTATACAATGGCAAGAAAAAATGC
Organism: Neoceratodus forsteri; assembly: GCA_016271365.2. Taxonomy (NCBI): domain Eukaryota; kingdom Metazoa; phylum Chordata; order Ceratodontiformes; family Ceratodontidae; genus Neoceratodus; species Neoceratodus forsteri. The sequence goes on from CM028131.1 coordinate 1,108,877,201, forward strand.
TGACCTTTGATTGGTCAGTCTGGGACTGGACTCACGATATTATTCCAGTACAACATCATGAGTCTAGTCCCAGCACAAAAAAAGACCACACCAAATGTAAAATTGAATTAATCCACGACCGCGATGGGCTCATCTGCTTTCCACACTGCACAAAAGCATCAGCTGTCACTTCCTGCCACCACACACACTGGCAAGAACCCCCCCATTGACACACAAACAGTATGCCAACAAATAAATAAATGTTTAAAATGTAAAAAAAAAAAGCCTAGTCTGCAGCAACGTTTCCATGCTGCTCACCTGGAGCACGAATGCTTCCAAATATCAATGCTCGTCGCTCGCTAGACAGACCTCTTGGTACCACTACACCACACTCCCAAAAAAACCCCAAAACAAAGTCAAACCTCTTTATTTGTCCCTGGGTAGACAGTGGGGTTGGGTCTGGAGTAGTCAGTGTCTTCTCTATTGGTCGCAATACACTGCATCACTTTTCACATGCTCCTGGTCTCCCTCAAATCTCGCAGCACCGAAAGTTCACTGAAACAACTGCGTGAGTCGCTACCATACATTTTTTTTTTAAAAAGGAAATGAACAGTATATGTGTGTGTGGGGAACAGCAGTCGCAGAGAGGGGCTCATTCATTTACAACCAGCGCCACCTACTGGCCAAAATGGAACATTTTTTTTCTTGATATACCTCCACAATCATAAATTAACTAAAAATCTCTTTAAAACATGTTTTTTCTTTTTCTCTTTTTTGTTTACACAAACAAGCCATTGTATAATAGCAATAATGCACTCCAGGGTGTGTGTTGTGCTGGGATAACGTCACTTCTGTGGTGATTAGTCACACTCGGCTTGCGGCTTTGTGCCTAATCACCCCAGGCATGACGTTATCCCAGCACAACACACACACCCTGTCATGCATTATTGCTTAATTGAATCACGCACCACTCCTGAATACAAGATTCTCTCAGTGCTGTTGACAAAGATCCAATTAATTAAAGAATGATTGCATGATTTAACATTAAGCCTAGTTGGTGATGGTCAAATTTGTTTTAAATGACAAGCATTGAGTATGTCCTTATATTGAGACTGATTAGTCAACCAATTTAAATTAAAGTCTCCTAGTACAATCACTTCAGAATGGCCAAGTTTACTAATCATACATGAAAAATTCTGCAACGCTTCAAGTCCCACTTTCAATGGGATATATACACAACATACCATCACATTCTTAGGACCCAGTTTGATTTTGATCAACAGCCACTCACAATTAGATGGCAGGTTTCAACTAACAGGAGCCTTGTTAGTTGAAACCTGGCGTCAATAGGTACCAAAACCCGATTTAAAATTGGGAAATCACATTTTAAAAAGACACTCCATTCAAGTGAATAAAGCGCAACCCCACGCTCGACATATAAGGATGTCATAAAATGTCAGAGCGTGAGTGTCAATCAGAGAGTCAGGAACTGGCAAGGAATCATGTGGCCAGCCCCTCTGGGAAAATGATGATCACTTCCCTTCTTTGGGGGGTTTGATAAAAATGTGGAAACAGCCTGGAGGAGATCCCGATGAGGTACGTGAGTTTCCTGTTTGATGTTTTTAGAATTAAAAAATACCAAGAAAGGTACTTCTTAATGTCTAATACATGTTTGAAATTCCTACGTAAGCAAAGTACCTTCTGTGTTGCAATGTTCTGCAAGTTTTATTACTTCTCTGAAATCCTCATTATCTACTAAATAGCATAGGAATTGGGCCCCAGCTAACATCTCTCCAATTTTTAAGGCCAACAGTAAGAGCCTTTGGAGGACTTTGGTAAAAACATTTTTCTCTCTCAAATGTTTAGTTACATGCTTCTTACATAACACTGGTTTAGTAGGCATATGCGATGCAATGATTTTTTCCCCAGAGGGGCAAGGGGGGGTAGCATTCTCAGAGCCAACACTGAAAGTGCAACTGGTGCTAATTGACCTAGTAGTTACAGTCACACTAGCAATCAAACCATCTGTTTCAATTTCTGAACTTTCAATTTCTGAACATTCACTTTCAATTACTGCATCCTGATCCCCACATTTATCAGTGACCGATGTCTGGGACAGCATGGTTTTTGGCTGCCCAACCAATATTGAATGGGTCTTAAGGTGATGTTCAAGAGCTGTAGTTGCAAGATCTGAAGCAACTTTACCACAGTTTACACCTTGTTTGCACATTGCACATATTGCTCTGCACAGATCAACTGTACTGACAAATAAGTAGTCCCACACTGCAGAAGGGCCCTTTCTGGTTTGAGTTCTAGGAAGATATTTAAACATTCAACCAGTAGTTTCACCTTTTTAACATTTTGTCCTGGGCAGCCATTTTGTGTCAAGTTAGTCAATAAATGGGTCAGACTTCTTACGAAGTTATTGGAATTAATTTAAACAGAAGTTCTGCACTTCGCTGGCCCTCTGGTGCAGCAGCAAGATGTCCACATACGATGCCGACATCCTGGGTTCGGGAACTGACCCGGGAGTCAGTGGGACGACCGGGGGCAGAAGAATTGAGTGCTCAAGGGGTGGTTCTCCTTCTCCAGGGGGGAGGTTGGGTGAGTGCACGGTGCACCAGTGACCCCTAGCAGAGGCCAGGGGATCCTTGCTGACCAATGCCTAATTCAGTTTGAGGCAGGACAGACGTTGGGCTCATCCTGAGCACATCATTGCATGTTCCACCTCCAAATGGTTTCCACAGCATCCACAAAATTCAGGCCCAAGCTGTGATGCCCTGCTCCGCCTCCGTCTCCATTGTCCCCATTGTCCGCCGGGAGGGGCACTCCCATGGTCCCACCCTGGGGAATAAGCCAGAGCAAGATTCTATGTGACCATTGGGAGGGGGTGCTTGTCCAGTGGCCCCGTCCAGGGGGGTAAGCCTGGGCATGGTGGGGGCAGTGTGCTGCACAGATGTGGAGCTGGGTCCGGGCCCAAAAATAAAAAAAGAAGTTCTGCACTTTATTCTGAGTACCTGTAGTAGAGGGAGAGCTTGAGGGTCCGGTGGTTTCTTTTTTGAGCAGTTGTAGTGGTGTTTGATTTATCTTTCTCACTTGAAGGATTTGGTGGTTTATTTGAAACTGTAATATTGGATCATTTGTCAGCAGATTCACCACTTTTTTTGCGCGATGCGAGACTGGGAATTGTTGTTGTCAATACTTGATGGCATGGCAATGTAGAAGTGTCAGACCTAGAACTAGAATCTGTGTCAGAATCACCTTCATTGCTTGTATTTCCAATCACAGGGAATTTAACAGCATGAACAGTAAACCTTATGGTACCTCTATGTGTGACATCAAAACATACATTTTTTAGAAGGTCCCCTGTTACCACTGTATGGCTTGACACTTTTGTTATTTGCATTGCAGATGCTGAAACATTGAGGTACTTTATTCACTAACAGTATGACCACCATCAGTACTAGTTGTGGTATCTGTGTTGTCTGACTCGGACATAATAAGTCACAAGCAGCAAAACTGATTTAAAAAATAGGTTAGGTTGTTCCACTCCCCCACTGAAATGCAGTTGTGACCTTAGCAAGTGGGCTACAGTGTAAAATAACAAAGAGTTTACAGATGATGCTTCTGGATCCCTGGTTCAAGGCTTCCAAGGTTTACATGATGTTTATGGCAGGCATCAGAAGTCTCAAATAAATTATTTATTTCACTGTCAGAACTGTCTTTTTTACCCTTTCTCTCACACTCAAAGAGCAGAAATTGTTTATAAAGTGATAACGCGGATGTTGGACTCTCTCAACCAGCACACACTATCTCTAGAGACCTTTGTTTTTCTTAAATAAGAAATAACAAGAAATTCAAGGTATAAAAAGAAATAAAATGAAAACAAACACATGAAAAAAGCTAAACAATTGCTTGTATTGTTTGCAAAAACTAAATAAATGCATGCAGCAGTTGTAGTTTAGGCTCAGTTGTTACCACAGATGGTCCACAAGGAAGCAGCAACGGAATTGTCTGATTCACAAAACCTTTCAAGACCGTAGCACAATGCTGCTTAACACAATGTAGTGCACTAGGAATGGGATTTCTAGTGTGTATAAGGTCATTGTGAGGTAGTTTATGAATGTAAATGTGATAACAAGAAATAAAACTACATTTTCAATGAATAAAAACAAATAACAAGAAATTCCAGAAGAATAAAAATAAAAATTATAAAAAAATAAAAAGAGTTTCATGGGGCTGTAACTACCACACACACTGAGAATGTGGCAGTGGGTACATGAAGAGTGGGCATGGACAGCAGGCAGCAGAAGTCACAAATATTTTTTTTCTATTGGAATGTTCTTATTTATCTTCTCCCTCCAAAACTGACAATGATATGAAACCCTGATGACACACTGAAAAGGCTGTGGTTACAAAAGAGTGGGCACAGCAGGCAGAGGAAATCACAAAAAAAGATATACAGTATATATATTTTCACTAACAAAATTATCTATTTTTTTCTCTCCCTCACACATTCGCTGAGATAGCAGCCTCCTAAATTGATAATGTTGCTGGACACTGAAAAGGCAGTAGATACAGAAAGAGTATAATGGCAGGCAGCAGAAGTCAAATAAGACACAAGACACAACATACTTTTTTTTTTTCTTCACTATAGTGGTCTTTTTTTCTCTTCGTCCTCATATGGAGACATACACAAATACATTTTATCCTAATTCCCAAAGACCCACAATTTTTTTTAAATAGCTTTAAAAAGAAATAAACACCTATGATGCTGCTGACAAAAAAATCAGTAAGTAGCAGTACAGTATTCAAGAAGTACTGAAGACTTGTAAATTTTAATAAAGTTTAATAAATTGCAAAAAAAAAGAAGTACTGAAGACTGAAGCAAACATCACAATACAATTCTTTTTTTTGTATAATATTTTTATTTGCTTTTCAGAAGTTCAACAAACAGACAAATATACAACTTAATCAATCTACTAAAAATATAATAAATAATAATCAACCATTTCACTTCATTTCCAAGTATATTCCATTTAAGTTAAATTAAGTTAAAAGTGCAACCAGTATATTCATGCTCTCTACATCCGCCCCTTGTCTCTTTCTCATTTTTCACATACCATCTGCTTCATTCACAATACAATTCTAACTGCAAAAAGAATGTTAGAGAGAAAGGAAAAGACAGCATCAACCCTCCCCAACTCACGTCTCTTAGGTGCCTGCCCTTGCACAGATTTTTCCTTTTTTTTTTTAAATAAATGATCCCTGCACATCTGTGGTGGAATGGTGTGTCTGCCCGCTCTCCCCCCCCCCAACACACATGCATACACACACTTTGTGCAGTTTTACTAAAGTTAAACCCAATACAACAGCTTCAGAAAAGATTGTGTACTTCTAGTAACCTGCATGGTACTGTGCCAGAGACCAGCATTCGGTACAGTATGTCAGTCAGTAGTAGATCACATGGCACTATACTCAGAATCATGCTTCTCATAGAATTTCAGCTTCTCTTGGTAGCCTGTGACATAGGCGACCATGATTGGGCATTTTCAAAAAGGGCGACTCAATTGCGGAGCATGTTGACAGGGCTACCGACCAGGGAAGGCAACTGGATGGGGGGTTCGCGCATATAGCGACAGGATTTTGCTACATGTACACACGCGAGGGACAGAAGGGGAGGGAGGGTTTGTGAGGCATGATGCCATGTTGGACTGCCAAGCTGGCCCTGTGGCATGGTGGGTGGATGGCAGGCGGAGGTTCCATGGGTGTTGGGTTCCGGTCTGGGCACATGTACATTTTGTTGCGCCTTGCCCAAATTTTTTCTTTTAAGGTTTTGCACCCCCCAACATGTACCCCCCTGGAATTGAGAATCCTTTAGTAGCCGCATAACAATGAAAATCCCAAGTTCCTGGCACTCTTTTTCTGTGCGCCAGGGGTGTACATCGCTGAAACTGATTTTCGGTGATGTACACTCGCCCTAACAGCGATCGCCTTTCCACGGTCACCGTTATGACATGGAACCCTTCTCTTACTTGTGCAGAGCAAGAATTGCATTGTCCTATTATCTGCATCTAGTCCCTCCCTGGTATCTAGTGACACCCCCTCCCTCTCTCAATTCTGAAAATATTATCAACGTCTAGTCCCTGGAATCTAATGGTACCACCGTCTTGACCCTCACCCCATCTCCTATCAATAAAAACAATTGATTTTATTTCTTTTATCTGTCCTTTCAGTCTGTTAATTGAATACCATTACTGGTATCCAGTGGAAGCCTCCACATCATAAATAAAGGTGTTAACTTGCTGATGACAACTCCTTCCCAGCCCCCCTCCCCCAAACAGTGACCAACATAGCCCTTCACTCAACTCCACCACCAGCTGCCATTTAATCCGTAACTCATCCAGCTGCTACATTTTGCTAAGACTAGTTTTAGCTGGGCCACAGTTGTATTTGATACAGCTAGGTCTTGGAACCATTTACACAGAAAAATTTGAATTCTGGGTTCTCCCCCTTTTCAAGCAAAAGTGAACCCGTCTCTGTGTATAAATTGTTAATTCTTATGTTTGACGTTTGAACTTCTTATTGTTTTTTTAAACAATATTTTTAAGCTTTACTGTCACACAATACAGCTGAGTAACACATAGGTAGGCATTATTACAACTGATTATACTCATGAATGTAGCAGAAATTACATTATTTTACAGTCAGAAAACTGTCATGTCCCAAACACAGGTGTCTCACTTGGTGGACTCTGTTACCACCGAAATTAATATACTGTCCTCACTTTTATAAAAGCAACCAGTTACTGCCATGAGCAGAGGTTAGCATACAGTTATGGAAAATTTTACAGGCCTGCCTGAAAAGTACTCCAGCCTCCAGATGAAACATTGCGGTATCGCTTGTAATAACTGTTCACCGGAGAGTCCGTTCATTCACAAGAAATTACCTTAACTGGTCACCGGAGAGTCTGCTCCCTCTCCTAAAGGAAAAAGCGGCTTACTGGAGTGTTTCTGGAGCCTCACAGTGGTCCCCACCTACACCGGGAGTGCGTGCAGCCATGCGGTGGAGCACCGCTGCTTTCCTCTGCTGCCTCTGGAAAGGACTGCCTGTGGGAAAGACTTGGCGCCATTTTAACATTTAAAAAAAAAAAGGTTGAGATCGGTGTAGATGTTCTGATAGCTTTTTATTTAGTTGAAAATCCAGCCCTTTGCCTGTTTTTCACTAAATCCTACCTGTTGCCTTAATTGAGGGCTGTTTTACTTTAGGAACTTTATTTCACGGTTTAAAAAAGGATTTTCTTTCAAGGCAGGCTTAAACTGTGGAAACTATCTGTCCTTGCCTGTTTCTTGTGACTCCTACCTGTTGCCTTAAGAGGGCTGCTTCACTTAAAATAATTTGGGCAATTGCTGCTGAAACTGCGTTATTTGTGTAATTTACAGTGTTGGGTTTTTAATTGCCTCTGCTAGTCTCTCTCCGGCCTTAAGAGGGCTGCATCTCTTACAGTAATTGTGGTTATTCCTGCTGAAATACTGCGTTATTTTGCTTAAGATGCGACCTGAATTAGACAGTACAGTACAGTTTAATATTTGTGCCTGTGTCGCAGTTTATTTTCTCCCAATCTGTGTTCCCTACTCTGTCCTTGCCCCCCCCCGCAGCCTTTCCTGCCCCACGCTGCATTTTTTCTTAGAACTCCCTCCCTGCCCCCCTTGCACACCTGGGTATATAGGAGGGCTCACTGCTGTTATCTCTCTCCACAGGGATGCTGCCGTATTCCCGAGGGTCCATCCGGGACAGTCGCGAGGACAGCCGCTAACTGCTCTCCCCCAACCCCCAAGACGAGCCCACCGCAAGGAAGGTAAAAATTTTACAGGCCTGCCTGAAAAGTACTTCAGCCTCCAGCTGAAACATTGCGGTATCGCTTGTAATAACTGTTCACCGGAGAGTCCGTTCATTTGCAAGAAATTACCTTAACTGGTCACCGGAGAGTCTGCTCCCTCTCCTAAAGGAAAAAGTGGCTTACTGGAGTGTTTCTGGAGCCTCACAGTGGTCCCCGCCTACACCGGGCGTGCGTGCAGCCACACAGTGGAGCACCGCTGCTTTCCTCTGCTGCCTCTGGAAAGGACTGGCCCCGCTGGCTTCGCCGGCTGCCCCACCACCCCCACCACCACCCATGGTTGTCACCACGTGGGCTGAATTAACCTACCAGCTCACTTTACCATCTGCAGGCTATATTTACTCACCACCAGAGGGCTCATCTCATTTTCTCTATGTGTGCACTATCCTGTCTGCTTACAGAGTCTCAACCAAGGCACATAAAATACAGGATACGAGCTGTCCCTTGACCCCTCCTTAAGCCTTGACTCTGCCCTATTCTGTAGCACCTCAATAGACACCTCACAAGCTAGCATTCATCCCCGGGGCTCTGATAGGTACACACTTATAAACCTGGATCACTGGTCACTGCGCCTTAAGACCCTTTCTCTCCAGGGAGCTCTTCTTACGCTGGCTTGTACTACCCTTCCCATTGCTAAGGGGCGCAGCCCTTTGGGTGAGGTATATAGCATCTGCACTGCTCATACTTCTGCCTACTGCCTGGAGGAACCTGTTCCTCTCGGGTTACCACGCTGCCCCCACGAGACCGGGCCATGGCTCCTCTCGTGCAGCTGGTCAACTTACCCTCCTGTCAAGGTCCCTCAGCAACCCCCTACCCTCCTAAGCCCCCTCTGGCCTGGCTGTCTAAAAAAGGCCTAAAAATAGTGCATCTAAACATCCGCGGTTTTCTACATAACCTAGCAGAACTGACAGCCTGGGTGGCCCTGTATGAGCCAGACATCATGAGTATCACGGAAACCTGGCTGAAGCCTTGCATTCCTGACACTGCATGTGCCATTCCGGGTTACAGCCTCATTAGGCGGGATAGGGCTGGTAGAAAATGCGGGGGGGTATACTCCTATACTATAGGGGGCACCTAAATGTATCTCCAGTGTCTCTGTCACCCCCCGACACCACAGGTTGTGAATTCATTCACTCCCTCCTCCTGCTTGGAAACACAAAAAAGGTGCACCTGGTCTGTGCCTACAATCCTCCTAAGGGAGGCATGCCAGGACTCTCCTCTCTACTTGGCCACCTTCAAGACAAGGTAGGTTCAAATGAGGTGCTATTTCCTGGGGGATTTCAACCACAACTGGCTGGGGCCTAATACCAAACAATATGAGTCACTTCTCTCAGGCCTCGCTCTCAGTTAGACCATCACGGAACCCACCAGGATCTTCTCCCAGGGAGGACAAGGGCTCACTAATTGACTGGTTACTGAGCAACAGATTGGAAAAAATCCTCCAATCTGGTACACTCCTGGATGCCATCTCTGATCACTCTCCTATATACTGCATCTGGAGATCCACAGCCCCCAAAATTCCCAGTGGAGTGATACAGATGAGGGACTACTCCAAGCTCATCCTCAATGACTTCCTGGAGGACCTACGCTGTGCCAACTGGACTAGGGTACTTAGCACCAATGACCCTGCTGAAGCACTGGACCACTTCTTTGCGGTTTTCATCCCGCTGCAAAACAGGCATGCTCCCCTTACAAAAAGGAGGGTGAGGGGCACTGTCACAAAGTGGCTCCATGGAGGCCTATTAGCTCTAATGAAGCAGAGAGACAAGTGCTGGATAAACCACAAAATCTCCTGCAACATCTACGACCTCCTTGAATATCGACAGCTTAGAAACTCCTGCAAGTCCACCATACATGCTGCCAAGAGTGAGTTCTGTAAATTTGCCATGCTCAATTCGGCCTACAACCCTCAGCGCTTCTGGCAAAAACATTAAAAATATTGTTGGAGGGTCCACCAAGAATTCGGTCGCCGACATGAATGTTGGGGGGGCCAACTGTAATAACCCCCAGATCATAGCCTCAGCATTCAATGGCTTGTTCTCCGAACTGCCTGCCTCCCCCCTACTCTCCACCCCATAACCTCTGGGTAACCCCCCCTCCCCCGTCCACCATTTTACCTTAAACTAATCTCTGTTAGAGAGACTCAAGCTCTCCTTGCTGGTCTTTCACACCATACAGGGGCTGGGTATGATAACCTCGAGCCTAAGTTACTTAGTTTGGGGGTGTCCCTCCTCGCCCGGCCGATTACCCACATATTCAACTCTTCCCTCACCTCAGGAATTTTACCTGACATTTGGAAAGTGGCCAAGGTTGTCCCAGTGTTTAAGCACGGCGACCCCAAGGAGATGAACAACTACCGCCCCATTGCCATACTCTCTGCTACCAGCAAGCTACTTGAAAAAGGCCATAGCTGCACAAATCTCCCATTACCTTCAGGAGTATGCAGTTCTCTCCCCTGCGCAGCATGGGTTCAGGAAGGGGCACAGTACGGCGACTGCTATTGCCGTGGTCACCTCAGAGGTCAGATATGCGACAGACCTTGGTAAACTGACTGGAGCCATCTTTGTCGACCTCTCTAATGCCTTCGATCAGGTCGACCACAACCTCCTTCACTCCACTCTACTCTTGCTTGGTTTCTCCCCCTGAGCCCTTGCTTGGTTCTCCAACTACCTTGGGGGTAGACAGCAATACACCTGTTTTAACCGTGCCCTATCGGACCTTTCCCTAGTCAGATGCGGAGTCCCCCAAGGGTCCATTCTTGGTCCCATTCTGTTCTCCCTTTACACAAACAAACTCCCCTACATTGCAACCTTCGGGTCCACCACACTTTATGCGGATGACCTCGTACTATTATCTAGTTCCCAGGACATCTCAACCATTAACTCCCAACTCAACTCAGACTTTGGGCGTATCCAAAACTGGCTTGTGGGACACAAGCTCATCCTTAACCTAAACAAGACCCATGCCATGTTATTTGGTTCAGTGGCCAAAACTGCCTCCTGCCCTACTCCCCTTGCCAGTCTTGAAATCCTCCAGGTACCTAGGTGTGACCCTAGATCCTCAGCTTGATCTCACTGAGCATCTCTGGAACATCTGCAAAGCTTCAAACAGCAAGCTCAGTTTAGCCTACAGGGCAAAGGACTGCCTCACTCCGGCCGCTCGGTTCACCATAGCCAGGGGGATTCTCCTACCCACACTCTGCTATGGACTTGCAGCCTTTTCGCCAGTCCTGAACACCAGTCTAGCAAAATGGGACATGGCCTACAACAACATATGTCGCTTCGCCCTCTCTGCGCCTTGCCTTACACATCGGTGTGACCTCTACGCCTGACTGGAGTGGCTCCCCCCTGAAAAACACTGAGCCTTTGTCCTCGGCAACTTTGTAGATAATATAGTCCAAACTGCATGCCCCTCTGCTCTTGCCCTTCCCATCAAACACTGTACCTGGGCCTACCGCCTAAGGTCTAGCTCGATTCAGGTTTGCATGGTCCCGAGGACCCACTCCCTCACTGGTGATTGGGCCTTCTCCGCCTACGCTCCGAGTCTATGGAACTCCCTTCCCGCCCTAGTCCGGGCTGCCCCTTCCCAACCCATCTTCAAAACTTCCCTATGGAAGTTCCTCAAAGCAGCTTCCACTTGTCTTTGTGCCAACTAGATGCAGGGGAGTCTCTCCCTCACCCCTGACACCTCTCCTACATGCTGAAATCGGCCTCTGCCACTCTCCACTATAGCATTTCCTGCCCTCCTCTAGAGAGGCACCCCCTTACCCCCTTACCCATTAGCTCTCTCCCTAGTAGCATTTAGATGACCCCACGTTATCATGCCCTGACCTCTGGACATGCAACTGTAGGGCAGTACTCTTCCTTCAGTTGGAGCCTGACTCCGTCGTGGTGGTCCTCCTGCTGTTTCCTCCCCCTCTCTATACTTGCTAAGTACCCTGCTGGCTTACTGCACTACCTACACTCCCCCTTGTTTGTTACCTGACAATCACCCTGTTAGTGCACTGTTTACACTCCCCTGTGGTTACCTGATAATCTCCTGCCTCCTCAAGCTCCCATGATACCCTGTGGTTGTAATGTCTTCTTTACCGTATAATACAAGATGCAATGTCTTCTCTACCATTTAATACAAGATGTATTTGTATCATGTTTCTATTTCTGACTCTGTATCATGTCTCTATATTGTACTCCGGCTCCACCTGTATGTGGGCCCGTATATTACCATGAAAATGTACCATGTTTTCTGTATTGTAATCTCACGGGTCGCACCTGAAAATAGGCACTTGTTGTCTAGTGTGCTTACCTGGTTAACAAAAACAAATAAATAAATAAAATAAATTCACCCTGAATCAGAACAGTAGGTTTTGTTCCCCTGTAGCCTACATAAAATAGAAGTAATCCTAGGTAACAGACTATGAAGCTTATTGCTATACAATTAGGCATAGAGTCATAAAACACTGTATTTTAAACTTGCAGATAACTACACTAATAGTTCAACAAGGTAACAGGCATTTGATAGAAAAAACTCTTCCTCTGTGCTAATACTGGTGCTAGAATTAACTAGAATGTGCAACGCTTCCCATCATAGTTCTAGTATTTGAAAAGTGATTCACTTTGATCAAAGCACCATTCTGTACATACTAGCCAGCTGTAAAGTTGCAAATTCTCAATTTTAGAGATCAACACATTAACCTAATACAAACAGTTTATGCAGTACAAATGTAATCACTGGTGCAAGAATCTTACTGTCTGCTCAAGCGTGCCAGGAAGGAAAAACAAACATCAAGCAGCAAGTGGGTAAACACGAAGAACAACTCCTGCCTCACTTCTGCGCCATGATGCAGAAGTCTGCTTTAGTGCAGAAGTGAAGCTCCTAGGGTGAGAAGAAAGGCAAAGCAGCCCATGGGTGCTGGTTGATGCCATGTGGAGCTGCCATATGGCTTGTAATGCAGTGGACTTGGGGCTCAAAAACCACATTATATAATCCAAACACAATTTGTCCAGATAAATGCCCCTAAACCATTGCACCACAAACCCATCTTGTCATCAAAGTTCCAACACTGTTAGAAAGTCAACGTAAACAAGCTGCCCATACCTTCATGGTCTGTTCCTTGTGCTTTGATGTATGAAACACACAGTTAGGTGTCTTCCTCCCTCCACTCCATCTCATTTCCACTTTGTTGGAACTCCTTCTCTACATTGTTTAGATGTTTAGTTGCATCTTTGGGCTTGGAGGATTGGTAGGTTCCCCCCATATGCCACTTTCAGACTCACTGGCATTGATAGAAGATAATGAACTCCAAGTTGTCTCAGCATGGTACAAATTCCATCAAACCCCTTCCTCTGCTGCTGTGTCTTGCAGCTGAAGTCAGAGAATAGATGGATTTTGCTGTCTTGCCATTCACACAGACCTTTCTGCTCTGTTTAAGCAGTAGGTCATCCCTTTCCAGTACTAAGCTCAGAACTACCAACAATTTCTGAGGCAGCAGTTAGTTATTCTGAAGACGAGTATGAGGTCCCCCAGGAGTGATCTGATAGCTTTTCAGTATGATGGGGGCTGAGGTAAGTTGGTAATGTTTGCAAAACCAAGTCCCAAGTCTTTAACAATGCAGTAACGTTATCTCCTTGTGCTCCCTCCAGTATCTCCAAGATGCGAACGTTTATCTCCTGGATGGTATTTTGCAAGTTTTCAAGTCTTTTTTCAAAAGGATATTTTCCTTTGTTAGCCCCATGTACACACTGAGTGCTCTGTTGGCCATCAGGGTGGCTTTCTGGGTGTTGGCAGTCAGAATCCTCACTTTGTTGTCCATAGATTTAATCTGTTGTTGAAACTCCCCAATCCGCTTACCTATAGACTGAACTGCATTCAGCAGGGTTGTATTGGTAAGCTGCATGGATGCTCCATCAGTACCAGGTGGCTTTGTGTCTTTGCTGTTGCCCGGCTGCTCTTCTTTCAGCCAGGCTCCTTCACTTCCCGCTCCTAGCTATTATTTGGCTTACCATGCCGGCTCCACATTCCAACAAGTAAATTACTTTTACTATCTCCGAACTCCACTCAAATGCCATCCATCTGTATATGTTGCTATTTTGCCAGTAAAAGCACTTTAGAAGCAGTTTTAGGTAGTTTTGCCTTTGCTAGCTGCAGAACTCCTGAAAGTTGCTGCTCAGTGCTTGGCTGTCTGCCATGCCCCCCTGAATTTATTATTCTGATTGTAATGTAATTGAATGTATTGATTAAGTATGTAATAGCTTTTATTTCCTTATTTAATGTAACCAGGTATTTTACACAGGCCGACAATGTAAATAGGCTATTGCTTGTGCCTTTTAGCTATATAAAAAATTTTAATACTTTCTACTATATACATTGTCATCTGCAGGGTTGTTAAAAAATGAGCAGGTGGCATTGAAAGGAAACATTACCGTGCATGTGTGTGCCTCCACAACCCTTTAGCCTATAGACTGTAGTGGTCAGCTAGCAAATTGCAAAAAGACTGGCACATGCCAGGTGATGACCTTGCTTGCTTGTTCTTTACTAAGATACTGATTGACATGACTAGACATGATGGAAGCTGATGCTGGACACCACTGCATGTTTCTGTTTGTACATTTATCCCAAATAATTCCAGCATAAGTGGTGAGTGCCCAAGGCTGAGTCTGGGCATTTTGGGTTAACCACCACACATTCACAGCACTGGGATGAACAGATATTAAAAAAATAAGCACAATGTTGCATTTCTGTCTTGGTCTGTATGTAAGAACCCTGGATAATCAGTTGAAATATAATGCTAAAGAGAGAAACTGCAATAACTAAAAGTATACATTTCTTTTCAGTTGTCACAAATATTCTACAGTTGTGGAGCTCTAATTGAATAAATGAGTATGGAGTCATTAAAAAAATATAAAACATTTTGGAATTCTACTGAGTGTTCCGTAGGTGCAATATTTACTGTATGTACCTTTACCACAGAGTTCTAATAGAAACAGGCTCTAAATTTATGCGGTGCTAAGGGTATTTTGCATGGGATACATTTGGGTCCATAATAGAAAATGCATAGATTCCCTTTTATGTTACCATAGGAAAAATATATATTTTCTGAAACTGCACATAGTACTGGTTTATCACATGGGTCACACAAACCCCCACCCAAAGAGTTGCTACTCGTAATCCTCCTCTTGTTTGGTCCAACAATGGAAAACAATGTAAAATCAAATAATTTGCAAGTTTTAGCAAACCATGTTTCGATATAACACAGGTTGCAGGTATATAAACAACAGGGTTGCTCAGAACTGGGTGATTCTTTTCTATTTCCCATCAGTTGGATTATCAGAAATTCTGATTCTGAGTCTAGCATCACTCCCATGGCAGTCAAGACATCAATTCGATAGCATACTTGGAATCATAACTTCCGATTCTGCATCCAGCTACCAACTACAAAATACCCCCACCTGAAAAACAGCATTTTTTGTGCCTCCTGCCCACAGTTACAACAGGAATGCCCCTTAACAGGCTCACACCCTTGCTGTACCCAAACACATTCAGTGGTAGCAACACCCCAAACCTACCATAACTTGAGTTTAAGCTGAAGTCAGTCACTGATACTTACTGTCATACCTGCAGGTTAGGCCAGGGGTGATGGTCTAGGAAAAACACTTTTCTGCAGTCACTTGTAATCTATATATCCTCAGTAGTCCTGAGAAACTCCATCATTCATGTTTCTCGAGACTCCCATCCCCTCCAATCAGCCCAACATAATGCGCTACCCACTAGTACTTCTGCATAAGTCCCTAGTCCATGCTCAGTTCTTCACTGCGCAAGGCAAGCATCCAAGTAGCCCCATCACTCCCAAGGAACATATCTGATCTTACAATGTCCCACCATGCTGAATTCTCCTTCCCTATTTGAAGAAAGTGTGGGGCACCGACCAGCACAAAACCCTGGGCCACTAACTCAGCCAGGTGCTGTAAGTGAATGCCTGGCTCCCTTCAGTTAGGAAAGGAAAATTCAAATCACTGAGGAATATTGTAAGATCGCATGTGTTCATTTGGAGAGTTAGGACTACTTGAATGCATGCCTTGAGCAGTGGGCAGCTGGGCTGAGCAGAGATTGGGCACTGAGGCAGGGTCATTAGTGGGCAGCACATTGTGTCAGGATGCTTGGTAAGATGGGAGTCTCAGGAGATATGAAGTATTTAGTTGCTTGAAACTACTGAGGATATAAGAATTATTAAAGTAACTGCAGCACCATCCTATATGAGATATAAGAATAGTTTTCCAGACTGGCACCCTCTGACTCCACTTGTAGCAATGACTGTGACCACCAGTGACTGACCGGGGGATTAATGTTGAATGGGTGCAACAAGGGTGTGAGCTTGTGTGTGGGGACTTTCACCTTCCAATCTGGGACTGTGAGCTGGAAGGATAAAAAGTACTGTTTGCTGGGTGGGAGCCCTGGCATCTGGTAGACGGATTCAGAAATCAGATTCCAACTTACATTCCAAATATGATCCCTTTTTCAGATTTAGGATTTTTGGATTTCAATGCTCAAAAATCCTAATTCTCAGAAAAAAGTTCCAAATTAAAGGTATCCGATTCCGTAACTCAGATTCTGAGTAACCCTAATAAACACCCCATTTTTAGATTCTGTCGACAGTGTCGGTTACATCACTATAGTAACACGTTTATGTACCTTTACTCCAGAGCTCTGGTAGAAATGGGCCCTAAACACATAGGGTGCTAAGTTTAGTTTGCAGGGGATACATGTGGGTCTCTAATGAAAAATGCACAGCCGTCGGTGAAGGGGAATCCACACAGAAGATTTTCAGCAGTACAACTGGGGCCGCCCATGCTGTCCACGTCCATCAACATCACAAACTCTATATAAGTGTGAGCAGCCCAGCTCCCTCCTCAGTTCTTTCCCACCATGGACTTGCTTGCATGGGTCTCTGTGGAAGCTCTGTCACATTCTTCACACCTTTTTTAGCCTGTGGCTTGTCTAACCTTGTTTTAAAAATCTCTTTTTAAAAGAGATTCCTTCTTTTTGTTTATGTCGAGTGTTAATCCTTCAACTTCTCTCTTCTGTCGCTGCCGCTGCAGAAAGAAAATTGCCTCCACAGACAAACACTCTATCTGTGTCTGCTGTCTTGGACCTGACCACGAAGTTTCTGACTGTGGCTCTGCCAGATGTTTAACCAAACAACCCTCAGGTGACACAAAAAGGCTCTCAAAAATTGCTACTGGATCAACAGATAACCAACTCTGGGCAGGGGTCCTTCGGGGTCCCGACCTCTCAGTTGCCCACTAGTTCTTTGAGCTCACAGGCCTCCAAGGCCCAAGACAAGTCCTCAGGGAAAAGTCACAAAAAAGACCGAGATTCCAACTGCTTCCCCCGGCATCGATCTTGCTCCCATCATTTTCTCCTTCTTCTGGGGGATCTTCTTCAGCTGTGGCTGCACCAGCGAAGAAAACTGCTGTCCAGGTCTCTGTGCCCACCAGACCCATACCAAAAGCACTTCTGTCTGATTCTCAGGGTGGTTGCCCAATGACCTTTGGGTTGTTGACTATTCCTTCATTGATGACAGGCTCATTGTTGATGACTCTTCCATCGAGACCTGCCCATTCTACATCCAGGGTTACAGGCTCATTGGGTTCTTAGGATACAGCAGGCAGATCATCGACACCTATGCCACAGAATCCCCCTTCACCAATGACCACCATTGACTTGAATGAAGTCCTGACCAAGTTCACTAACATGATTGTGCAGCAGCCGGGCACCTTAAACAGGCCCCTATCGCCAATGCCATTGATGGAAGCTTCGTCATCGATGCCTATTCATCAGCCCTGGGAAGCTCCCTGTAGGTTGCCACCAGCACACCTGATGCCAGACCCAAATATTGAAGAAGTCAACACTAAGGAGGAATATCACCCAGACCTCATTCTTCCTGATGATGTGGAGGAAGAAGAAAATGAAGAGATCCTGCTCTCTGACAGATCTACAGCCTCTTTTGTTAGTGAGAACTCTGTAAAGCATACTCCCAGGTCTCCTCCTGAGGACCCCACATTTTTCAATGTGATGAAACTACTGTCCTCAGCCATGGGCTTCCACACTGAGGAAGAGGATGCTACCATAAAAGATCTGGTGGATTTCCTGGAGATTCCAGTATCTCCCCCAAAGATCATTCCTCCAGTGCTGCCAGCCTTGAA
Source organism: Neoceratodus forsteri (assembly GCA_016271365.2). NCBI lineage: Eukaryota > Metazoa > Chordata > Ceratodontiformes > Ceratodontidae > Neoceratodus > Neoceratodus forsteri. The sequence continues at coordinate 1,108,895,276 of CM028131.1, forward strand.
GAATGCAGCCATGGCAGCCTGGCACAGACCAGACATGGTGCCAGTTATGACCCTTAAGGAGGACAAACTTTATCATGCTCCCTCAGGGTCTTCCCTGTTGTGCAGCCAGCCTGAGACTGACTCAGTGGTCATTAAGGCAGCTCATGACAGATCTAAGGCACCGAAGCACCTTAGTTCCCTTCTCACAGATAAAGAGTCTCATTGAATGGACCTCTGTGGTAAATGAGTTTATGCCTCCTCTACTCTAGGTTTAAGGATTGCAAACTATCTGTCACACATGGTAAAATACCAGAATTCCAACTGGAAGAAGGGCAAGGTTGCTGCCCAGGCCCTTCCGGAGGGCACTCAAAAGGAGAAGCTGTTACAGTGCCTCCAAGCCACTGAGGATGTTAGCAAACACCTCCTCAGAGCCCTGTATGACATGACTGACACAGTTACCATTGCAGCTGCCATGGGCATATGCCTCCGAAGACACTCCTGGCTCAGAGTATCTGGGGTTCCAGCTGATGTGCAGCAAAAAGTGCTTAATGCCCCCTTCAATGGCACCAAGCTGTTTGGCCCTGATGTCCAGGACACCATAAATGATCTGCAAGTCTTGGGCAGGGCCCTCAAGTCTGTCCAATCCCTCTACCATACCCAGCCAAAGGGTAGAGGATGGCCTCCTTTTCGTAAACAAAACAATAGGCCTGGGACAGTTCCCTGTCCCCAGGGAAAATGCAGAGCCAAGGCTACATTGTCCACCCCGTCCAGTGCTGGAGCAGCGGCCAAGCACCTCAGATGTGAGGGACCAGCCCCTGTGGCTGGCTCCACTTCTGCTTGACTCTTTGCTGGGCACCCCCCCCCACTGGTCCTGGACTAGGAGGCAGTGGTCGGAGGTTGGTTCTCCCTCCATCTGAATCAATGGAGAACCATAACTTTGGATGCATGGATTCTGCAGATCATAGAAAAGGGTCACACTTTGGAGCTCATCAAGCAGCCTCCAGAAACCCCAGCTCTACTCTCTTGTTACCCCCTGGCTCACCTGTCTGTTCTCCAGAAGGAGGTACAGTCCCTTCGGTGCAAGCAGGCCATCAAACCAGTGCCCAGGTGCCAAAGAAACAATGGGTTTTATTCCAGGTTTTTCCTGGTCCCCAAAAAGATCGGAGGTCTGAGGCCTATTCTAGATCTGAAGGACCTCAATCTCTATGTCCAATACAAGAAGTTCTGGATGGTAACTTTGCCGGACCTAATGCCCCTTCTCAGAACAGGGGAATGGCTCTACTCACTGGACATGCAGGACGCTTAACTGCACATCTCGATCTTTCCTCCTCGCAGGAAGTTTCTCTGTTTCGCCTTTCAGGGCAAGCATTATCAGTTCAAAGTGCTGCCCTTTGGGTTGTCCTCTGCACTGCAAGTCTTTACCAAGTGCTTAGCAGTGATCGCAGCAGCTTTCAGAAGGGGGGGACTGTATGTCTACCCTTATCTGGATGATTGGCTCCTAAAGGCCCCATCCAGGGAACAGCTTTTGTTGATTCTGGAGCGAACTCTCCAGCTTTTCCACTCCCTGGGCATTACCGTCAACCTGCCCAAGTCAGTTCTGACACCATTCCAAAGGTTGCAGTATATAGGGGCGGTTCTGGACTTGGTGCAGGGTAAGGCCTTCCTGCCCCAAAACAGAGCAGAGCAGAGTGCCTCATAGCTCAAGCTCAGGAAGTTACCCAGAGCTGGTACATTCCTGCCAGGGTATACCTCAGATTGCTGTGCCTGATGGCAGTTGCCATTCCCACTGTTCCACTGGCCAGGCTCCATATGTGTGCCCTCCAGTGGATCCTCCAGGTGCAGTAGGACCAGCGCATGGATAAGTTAGTCCATCTAGTCCTGATCTCTTCCCCAGTAAGCAAGGTACTGCAGTGGTGGATGGACCCCTTGAATCTGCTTCAAGGTGTCCCTTTCCAGATCTCCTCCCCGCATCAGAGCTGAACCACAGATGCCTCAGGTCTGGGCTGGGAAGCGCACCTGGGTCTCTTCCAGACCCAGGGCTCTTGGTCCCAGTGGGAAGCCTCCCTGCATATCAATGTCCTGGAGATGATAGTGGCTCGCTACGCCAGGATCTCCTTGATCCGGGTCAACTGCTGGTGCAGTCGGAAAATCTAAGTATAGTATACTACATCAACAAGCAAGGGGGGGGACTCATTCATACCCCCTTTGCAGGAAGGCCATGAGAGTGTGGTACTGAGTGTTGGATCACAGTCTGACACTCTGCAGTCCATGTGCCAGGCATGCTAAACATTCTGGTGGACAGTCTTAGCAGGACTCAGTCCACCATGCACAAATGGGAGCTTCTTTCATCCATCACAGAAGACTTCTTCAACAGATAGTGTCATCCAGAGTTGAACCTTTTTGAATCCCCATTCAACGAAAAACTGCCCAATTTCTGCTCACTAGATCCAGGGCCTAGAGTTTTCTGGCAAGACGCATTGTCCCTCTCTTGGAGTGGGAGGTTTCTTTATGCATGACCCCCCATGTCCTCTGATTCACAGGGTGCTAATCAAGTTGCAGATGGAGGGAGCCTGCATGATTCTGGTAGCTCCATTCTTGCCTCATCTGATATGGTTCCCTCACCTTCAGCAGATGGTGGAGGAACCTCCAGTCCCTCTTCCTCTTCCTCTTTGCAGGAATCTGCTGACCCAGGCTTAGAGGACCCTAGTCCATCCCAACCTCAGATCCCTCCATTTGCATGCCTGGCTCCTGAGGACATAGCCATCGCCAGGTTCAGGGTCTCTAACAGGGTGGTGGATGTCCTAGTGGCTGCCCGGAAGCCTTCCACTCAAGACACATATGTCATGAAGTGGAAGCGTTTTGGCATCTGGGTTGCCAAACATAGCTTAGATCCCTTCACCTGCTCAGTGACCCATATCCTGGACTACCTGTTCTCATTCTCTGACTCAGGCCTCCAGTACTTCTTCCCTCAAGGTCCACCTTTTGGCTATTTCTGCATTTTATGAGCCCATGGCTGATCACACAATTGCTCAGCTGGATGTCTTCCAAACCTTTCTAAGGGTCATCCTGCATCTGAACCCTCCAGTCCATTCCCCTGTCCCAGCTTGGAACTTGAATTTTGTTTTGGAAAAATTGACCCTGTCTCCTTTTGAGCCAGTCATGACTTGCGATTTACCCTTTCTTTCTTGGAAAGCGTTTTTAGTTGCAATTACTTCTGCTCAAAGAATTTTGAAGCTTCAGGCCCTCTGTTGCGAGCAGCCTTATTTGATTTTTCACTAAGTTAGGGTATCTTTGCACACAAATCCTAAGTTTCTCCTGAAGGTGGTTTCAGAGTTTACACTCAACCAGTCTATCCACCTTCCTGTTTATGTTCCAGAGCATGCCAATCCAGCGGAAGCACTGCTCCATATGTTCGGTGTTCGCAGAACTTTGAAGTACTACCTGCTTAGGACTAAGGAGTCCAGAAAGTCAAAGCAGTTGTTTGTTTCCTTCGCCTCTGTTTCTAAGCAATGTTATCCAAATGGTTGGCAAATTGCATTGTGTTCTGCTACAACAAGTATGGCAAAGAATTGCCTGGTGCTGTCAAATTTCATTCTACCAGAGGAATGGCTACCTTGGCGGCTTTTTTCCGAGGGGTCTCAGGCACTGACATTTATGCAGCTGCTACCTGGAGTACAGTCCATACTTTCACCAAGCACTACAGTCTGTACATTGTCTTTAGAGCCCGTGCAGGTTTTGACAGGGCTGTGTTGGGGGCCCCATCTTAAGTTTGTGGAGAGCCCTCTTCCCAGATTGTCTGTTTTGCACTTGTAAGTGCTTGGGACTCATTCCTACAGTGTTGCTTGATGACTGAGATACCCCCAAAGAAGATGGAACAGTTACGTAAGAACTTACCATAACAGTAGATCTTCAAGGGGATCTTAGTCATCAGGTATGCTTTCCCTCCCACCATCCCCCTTCTTCGTGCTCCTATCTGGGAACTGGCTGTCTGGTGTATCCAGCTTTTCATTTAGGTCTGGGCACCTCTCTCTTTCCTCAGTCCCCCATGGCAAGAGCTTAGCTCCCTTAGTCTCCAGGGGAAAGAACTGAGGAGGGAGCAGGGCCGCTCATGCCTATAGGGTTGGTGATGTCAATGGACATCAACGGCATGGGCGGCCCCAGTTGTACTGCTGAAAATCTCACATGTGGATTCCCCTTCACTGACGGCAAAAGTCCTACAGTGTTACTTGATGACTGAGATCCCCTCGAAGATCTACTGTTATGGTAAATTCTTATGTAACTGTTCTCTCCTGATGTAACTAACATAACCCCTGTCCAAATGTTTGCTATCTAGCATCCTCTTCTGAATAAGGCACAATATCATCAAACACAGAAAAAATGAAATATTTCACTTTTTTTTCAACCTTCCTGACTGATTATTTTAGAAACATAGAAATGTAGAATTTTACTGCCGATAAGGACCACTTGGCCCACCCAGTCTGCCCATTTTTCTCTGCCTACATTATTACTGGAGACCATACTTGATCTACAGCTCTTTCTCCCACTCCCTTCCCTTCTGCTATGATTCCCTTGTGCCTATCCTATGCATTCTTGATCCCCACCACTGTTTTCCCCACTACCACCTCCACTGGAAGGCTGTTCCAGGAATCCACCATTGTTTCTGTGAAGAAGTATTCCCTCAACTCTCTTCTGAATCTATACTCCTTCAGCTTCATAGCATGTCCCTTTGTTCTTGAGCACCTTTTTTCTGAAAAATACTTCCCTCTTGTACCTTATTTAACCCGGAGGTATTTAAAGGTCTCTATCATAGTCCCCCCTCTCCCTCCTGTCTTCCAGGGTGTACATGTTGAGGTCCTTTAGTCTCTCCTCATGGGGCTTTCGATGCAGACCCTGCAACATTTTAGTTTCCCTCCTCTGGACCGCCTCCACTCTTTCTGTCTTTACGGAGATGTGGTCTCCAGAACTGGACTCAGTACTCTGGTTGGGGTCTTACCAGCATTCTATACAGAGGCAACACCACCTCCCTCTTTCTGCTGGTGATGCCCCTCCCTATGCACCTCAGCATCCCATTAGCCCTCCCAACTGCCTTGTCACACTGCCTGGCCATCTTTTGGTCATCAGATATGATTACGCCCACATCTCTGTCCTGCTTGGTAGTTGTCAGTACACTTCCCTTTTAGTACTCCACCCCTGGGTTTCTGTGCCCTAAGTGCATTATTTTGCACTTGTTAGCATTAAAACCCAGCTACCATACCTTTGAACACTTCTCTTGTTTTCTTGGGTCTCTGCTCATCCTTTCCACCCCCGTGATGAGTTTACTCTTCCTTCCTCAGAGTGAACTCCTTTTACCACCACCCTATGTTGCCTATCCCCTAACCAATTTCTTATCCAGTTTACCACCTTTGGACCCATTTCCAAGCTGCCCAGATTTCTCACTAGTCTCCTATATGGAACAGTGTAGAAAGCCTTTCTGAAATCTAGGTAGGCCATGTCCACTGCTCCAATTTTACATTGGGTGTGCAAATTCACCCCATTTCTAGGTTGTTCAGATTATTCTGGCAACACAGGTACTAACTACATGTACTATATCATGAAATTCAGTTCACATCTACCTTTTACTGTATGCCTGTATACCGTAGTACACCTTGTCATGTGACGCATTCCTGTCCACATTTTCTACTACCCAACACCTTACAGCATATGTTACCCAGTCAACAAGACATAGTGTTTCAAAGTGTGCAAATTGAGAACTTCAGGGATGTGTAAGAAAGCCTTCTTGCCAAATGTTTTGCTTCTCATAATCCTTCTTTGTAGTAGGCTCCACAACTGAAAATACTGGAACAAATGCACAATGTGGGCCCTTGTAGCCTAAATGTCTGGTTGCCTCATTTTGCAGATACAAAATTATTCCATTTTGGACTTCTCCAGTGTGCACCATCTGTGCAGGTGCCAAAACATGTACCTGCACCAAAGTATTTTCGGTGCAGCATAATCTAAACCTGCTAATAGGTATAGAAGCTAACCTAGGGAGACTGGAAGAATGGTCCAGAAATTGGCAGTTAAAATTTAACGCCAAGAAGTGTAAGGTAATGCACCGGGGAAGTAGAACCCGTGAAAAAAGTACATGCTAGAAGGGCATCAATTAGAGGAGATAAAGATGGAATGGGATCTGGGCATGATCATTGCCAATGACTTAAAGGTAGGAAAACAATGCAAAAAAGCAGCGCAGAAGGCAAGTAGTATCCTCGGATGCATAGGAAGGGGTATTATGAGCAGAAAGCAGGAAGTTTTCATACATCTCTGCAGATCACCTATAAAAGGACATCGACCATCTGGAGACGGTGCAGAGAAGAGCCAGACAGAAGGTGCATGGACTGCATCATGAGCCATACGAGACAAGACTCAAAGAGTTGAATTTATTCTCTCTGGAACAGAGAAGAAATGGGGACATGATAGACACATTTAAGTACATCAAGAGAATTAATACAACTCAGAAGGAAAACCTCTTCCAGGAAAACAGGGTAGCATGTACAAGAGGGCACAACTTGTGTCTGGTGGGAGGCAAGTTTAAAAGCAACTCTAGAAAGTACTTTTTCATCAAGAAAGTGATAGACCCATGGCACAGCTTACTACCAGAAGTGGTGGTACTAAAGACTGTAAGGGAATTCAAACTCGCTTGGGACAGACAATGTGGGCAACTTAGGAAAAAAATATAATTGTGGGTAGCCACCTTGGGCAGACTAGATGGACCACATGGTCCCCATCTGCCGACACTTTTCTTATATTCTTATGCTACTACTTCATGTCCAGCTCCAACTGTTGCAGAGTTCTAACTCCTTTATCTGCCCTACTACACAGTCTCCGCTAAACCGTGTGTGTTGAAAGACATACAAAATGAAGGTAGACTATCTGTGTAATTGTACTGGTTTCTGCAATCACATAATGTCAGATTCCCTAGGGCAGTGGTTCTCAAATGGTGAAGCCAGCCTCCCAAGGGAGGCCCCAAACTGTTCCAGGGTAGGCCCAGTCAAGTCTGAGAATGTACAGTATAAAGTTTTGGATGTTTTGTGTGAAGAGATGAAGCAAACTAAATATGGATAATGGCAGGTGACTTTCTTTAAATATACACAAATTGGTGATGAGGAATGGCCCATAGAGGCAAATCTTGTTTCTGGATGTGTATTTTTGTGTAAATTTGCTGAGTGGCAAAAGTACACTCAGTCACGGCTTGTTACTACAGTAGATTTCCATTTACATATAAATTGGTAACTGGGGAAAGGCACACTGAGTCAAGACTTGTTTCTACAGTAGGTTATAAGCAAGGCCCCTAGAATTCTGTGGCCGCAGAATTTTGCGCAGAACTTGCAATCTACCGCAGAACTTCTGCGGTGCCGCAGAATTCATTCTTCTTGTTGATTCTTTATTAATATTTCTGTTTTTCCATAGAATCTGGTTCTCTTCCCCTCTTTTTATATCCTAAACCCCCTATATGCTCAGAATGTGATGTTATAAGTGCTATAACATCATACATTAGCTAATGAAATGCTGCAATCTGCAACAGAAATGAACAGTCACTTATCTATCGCAGCTCCCCACTGCCAGAGATGGTGGCATAGCACATCAGGCATGGTGATATTTGCTCAACCTGCACTACAGTCTGATACAATTTTCAGTCTTAAATTGTTTCACTAGGGCCAACTTAAACAAAACCTTGTCAATAGCCCAGACCTGTTAAGTCCATACCTCACTTTGTACAAACCTATTTGTGTCTTTAAGGTATAGAGATGCCATCTGAAATGAATAACTGGTAAAATGAATTTAACTGTCATTTTTAAGAAAAATAAAGTAATTATGTCCAGAAAAGTGGAATATAATAATGTGTAGACCTGTTGAAAGAATAGTCCTGTTAAATAAATAATTGCACTGTATGCATTTTTGCCAGGGTTATTGATTACATATTGTCACTGGTTGATAGAATCACCTAAAAGTTATGGAGAAATGTTGTGTGCAGGGACAGCTGTTGGGCCAGAGGGTAGCAAGCTGTGTTTCCGTGCTGGCAATTCAGGTTCAGAGATTAGCTCTGGGAGCTGGCTGGGCAGCACAAGGATTGGTGGAGCACATCACTGCTCAGAGCCTGGAAAGGTATGGTGCAGTGTTCTGTCACATGGTGGACACTTTGTGCTGGTCTGGAGAGCTCTATCTCACAATAGGTTCATATGCATATCATGGCCTGATGGTGTTACACAGTGTGTCAGGGAAAGCAGGTTGACATCAAAAATGAATTTTGCAATAACTCCTCTATTCCATTTATAATGGGACCTGTATGAATGAGGGTGCAAGTTAATGGAAATTAAAAAAAAATAATTATATATATATATATATATATATATATACACACACACACACATACACATACGGTATATCTGTCTCTCTCACCACATACACACACACATTTCTATGTATGTTACAGATTGCATATAAATATATAAGTGATACACAGTGGGAACCTCATGAGTGGTGTAGAAAGCACAAACAAATATATAAGTGATAGACAGTGGAAGCCTCATTAGTGGGATAGATAGCATGCATATAGAAGTACCTTATTTATCACATAAGATCCCCTCTGCATGTTATTTATTTAACAGGCTAGGACCTTAAGAGACAGACATTTGTTTTGCCTTTTTAGGCATAAAATTATTTTTATAATTCTGTTATTTTTTGAACTAGTGTTACTGTGCTTTCCACCTTCCTGATTGCTATAAAAACTGCCATGAAAGTGAAGTCAGGATGACAAGCTGTGACTGTGACGTGGTAGTTTGTTAGTGCCGCAGAACTTCTGCAGAAATTACAAACCACCACCGCAGAAGTTCTGCGGCAAATGGTAGTCTTGCCACAGAACTTGGCCCCACTTTGCCGCAGAAAAGTAGGGGCCCTGATTATAAGTAAATTAGTGACTGGGAAATGCACATTTGAGTCCAAGCTTGTTTCTACAGTAGCTGTTTATATGCAAATTAGTGACTGGGAAAGGCACTGAGAGCCAGTGCTTGTTTTCAGGTGTGACTTAAGGTTGACGGTACGGGGAGTTGCTTAACAACAGGGTAAGAGGGGAGAGAGATGAAGGTGGCTAGGATGGCTGTTCAGATAGCAGGGAAACAGACAGAGCAACAAGGGTCCAAGAGTCAGAAAAGTGGAGTGACAAAGATAACCTGGAGTGTGGAGTTGGGAGAGAATAAAAAGTTGAATAAAAAGAGAATGTAATCAGTCAACTTTATTAGTCTCACTTTATTGCTGGTGTACTGTGCAAAGTACAGTGAAGGTCACCGGAATGATGTATAGAGTTACAGTTTCCATATGATATTTTTTCCATTGGGAGGCCCAAGATTATTTTCAAATTTGAGGGAGGCTCAAAATCTTTTCCATGGCTTGGGGGAGGCTCGCTATAACAAAGTGTGAGAAGTAATGCCCTAGGGTGACAAGGCCATCCTCTTGCCAACCCACAGACCACTTTTGTTTTGTATAATATCTTTATTGAGTTTTCATGCGTAATGATACACATATCATAACAAACATACAAACAGTAAAAGAACACCGGTGCAATAATCTGTATATTCCATTAATTCCTTCCCATCACTTTTGATAAATCATAGAAATTGAGGTGTATAATCCTGTGACTGTAATACGTATTCCCAGTCTGGGCTGCTCTATTTAATAACAAGTATTAGTGGTCTTCATCTATACTTAACATTCTAACCCTGCCCTTAGCAACATCCCTTCCTCTGGGCTTAAAGATGATATAAAGGGGGTCCAATTTCTCATAAATGCTTCCTCTCGATCCCAACACACATGGGTCAGTCTTTCCAGAGCCAGGGTTTGCAATACCATCTGCCTCCATTGTTTGATGCTGGGCCTGATGTGGGACATCCATGTGTTTTGTATACAATGGCGGGTCAAGATGAGCAAGACCCTAATCCATCTAGGGAGTGGGGTCCATTCATCTCCCTCCTCTACTTCCATTCCAAAGAGACACAGCAAAGGGTCTTTTTTCAACTCCCAGTCTGCTGTCGTGGCAATTTCCATCACCACTTCCCCCCAGAAGAGTTGCAGTATTGGGCAGGTCCAGAAGCAGTGAATATATGTGCCTTTTCCTGTTCCATACCTCCCACACAATGGGGAAATGGAGGGATGTGCCTTATGTACTATCACTGGCGAATAATATAGCCGATGGAGGAATTTATAATATGCCTCCTTATACGTGTTGCATACCATAATCCCTGAGTGCATAGGAGTTTTTCTACTGTATTAGCTGGATTGTAATTTCTACTACTGTTTTAAATTGCTTACACCTCTTCTGTCTGACTGCTATTCCTGCAGCCCCCCATCCAAGCACTCTGCCTTGGCTCGATAAGTCTAACTACCCTCCCCAAGTGGCTAGTTTTCCATTAGCAGGTTATACAGACCTGCCACTAGAGGGATTCTTGGTCTTCTACATAAATTACCGTATTCTTTCGTGGGCAATATGGCCTGCATTATCATTCTACTTCTTTCCCGGTTCTGCTACAAGGGGACTTGAGTCTGAAGGGTGGATGGCCGCTAACTAAGCTGCTCCTGATCTCCTTGTTCCCCTTTCTGCTGTATTTTCTCATCTAGGTTTTAAATGGGTACCTAGGTGGGCAAATTTCTTGCCTAGAAAATATTGCACTAATACAAATCACGAGACCACTCAATCTGGGACCATGACTCTCCTTATTGTCTTTTTATTGCTCCTAAGGTGCAGAGTTTTCAGCAATACAGTGCAATTCGAAGTACCTCAATGCAATTCAGTTCTCCAATGTACCTTATCAATACCTAATGTTATAACAGTCTACCGTGCAGACACTCTGTCATTCTCCTCTCCCCTTTTAGCCTATTCCCCCCGGTTAGCCTACACCCCTTTGCTACTGTCCTCACCTATGTCTACCCAAGCACTTACATTGATCACAATCAACTGTCATTACAGTGGCGTCCTTCTCATGCAGCACGATATGGGGTGCCGCAAAGAAATAAAAAAGCAGTCTCCATTCTTATAAGCTCCTTAAAGAAAGTTATACTTCTGCTTCTTCCTGCTCAGGAAATGGAGCTCAACCCTGGCCCCACCTACAACTTACCTCACCTATCGATTTTGTTGAGGCCACAGGTCTCAAAATGATGATGGTCAACATTTTAAGCCTGCCTAAAAACTTATGCAGCTGCAAGCCTGGCTGCACACGTTAACCCAGACCTTATCATAATTACTGAGTCGTGGTTAAAAAAGAGCGAACACTGATCAACAAATATCACTGCAGGGCTACAATTTATTTAGAGCAGATAGAGAGTCTAGAGGCGGGGTGTGGTTATCTATGCCAAATCTAAGTACTTGGTCACCAATATTAGTTGCAAATCTTAGCCAAGGAATTTGAGTTAGTTTCGCTGAGCCTTCATCTCCCTCCTCGGAATGTATCACTATCCTAGGTGGCTATAGACCCCTGTCTGGTGGTGATGAAGTCCTTAATCTTTGAAATCCATGTTCAGAGATGCAAAACTGAAACAATACTTCTAGGAGATCTAAATATGGACTGGCTGTCACCTAAATCACATGGCCTCAAATCCCTTTGTGACGAGCTAGGTCTTGGGCAATTAGTCAGAGAACCTACTAGGAACAACACTCTAAATACTGCCGACAGTTCCATTCTAGATGTGGTACTAACCACCCATCCACACAAAATATCTCATTTGGCAGTGTTTCACAACGACATGAGCGATCATGGAATTGTTGCTTGCATAAGATCTCAAATTAAGGCCTGGCCGCATCCCATCTTTATAACAAAAAGATCCTTTCGCAAATTCAGTGCAGTAAACTTCCTATCTGACCTGAGCATGATCAGATGGCAAGATCTTTACCTAGCCAAAGATGTCAACAAGGCAGCTTGCATCCTTAATGACAAACTCACTACAATAATAAATAAGCATGCCCCTTTCATCAAAGTAAGGGTACGGAACAATTCCAATCCCTGGTTCACCTCGGATCTCAAGGCAGCCCTTATAGCTCGAGATAAGCTCTGGGCTAAAGCTAGACATTCCAAAGAATCTTCAGATTGGCAGGCCTTTAGAACAGCCAGGAATAACTGTGTGAAAAAACTTTGCTCTGCTAAAGCTAACTATTATATTTCTACTCTCGAACAAGCTAAAGGTAACCCTCATAAAATATAGAAGACTATCAAAGCTATAGAAGGATGGCCCATGGCCCCTCTGTCCTAACAAAGATAGTCGCAGTGGCAAGATTGGAAAACAAGTCCCAATCCTGGAGGAACTTAACTCCACTTTGCCACAGCTGGATTAGCTTTGACTCGTCCACCTTATGCTGGTGCTACGGTGAGCCAGCATACCCCTCCGCCACATCTAGTCCTGCACCCAGTCCCTTCCAACTGCGCGAGATAACTTATAAAGAAGTAGAAGATTCTCTTCTTAACTTAGACACCAAAAAAAGCGCAGGGGACGATGGCTTGGAACCCTTTTTCCTAAGGTCAGGCTATGCCCATCTCACTGCCCCAATTCTCCACATCTTCAATCTTTCCATTACATCTGCTGCTGTGCCGTCCTGCTGGAAATCAGCACATATCCTCCCTCTATTTAAATCTGGTGACCCATGCGATGTAAACAACTATAGGCCTATCTCCATATTGCCTATCCTTTCTAAAGTTCTCGAAAAACTGATCCATATTCAGTTAAAATCTCACTTGAAACCTTCTCTCTCATTAACCCAGCTCAATCTGGCTTCCGGCTAATCATATCACAATCACTGCACTAGCAAAAGTAACTAATGATTGGATCTCTGCTATAGATGCTAAGAAGGTAACTGGTGCAGTCTTTTGGACCTCAGCAAAGCTTTTGATACTGTTGATCACAAACTACTAGTCAATTGCCTTGCAAAGTTGGGTGCTACATACCATACCACCCAGTGGTTCTCTAGCTACCTAACTGGAAGATTCCAAAAGTAAAGCGGAAGGCTTTTTTCTGCTGCCTTGCCAGTTGCAAGAGGAGTCCCCAAGGATCCATCTTAGGCCCTATCTTGTTTTCTCTGTACATCAATGACTTAGATGCTAACATATCTACGTCCAATCTGCACTTTTTGCAGATGATACTGTGTTGTATACTTCTGGCTCATCGTTATCTGAAGTCAAGGGAGTGCTTGCGGACTTCGCACAACTTGAGCATAATTTAATAAAGGCAAAGCTTCTGCTCAATGCCAAGAAGACTAAAGCGATGATATTCTCCTGCAGTGCTGTCTCAGGCCCCCAATACTCTTGCCCAAGACTTCATTGTCACCACGCTAAACGAGGCCCTGGAAGTTGTAACCAAATTTAAATATCTAGGTATCTGGATCGACAATAAATTATCTTTTAGTGACCACATCGAAGATGTCTCTAGAAGGTTAAAAGCACGGTTAGGTTTCTTCTACAGAAATAGGCCCCTTTTCCCCCTTGAAACTCGAAACAAGCTTGTACAGGCCACTTTTCTCCCCCTACTCGACTATGGCGATGTAATCCATTCCTCCACCACTCTTGCAAATCTAAGTAAACTGGACATCCTTTATCAACGTGCGTTACGGTTCATTACCAACTCCCCTTACCGTTCGCACCACTGTGACTTATATGCAGCTGTTGGTTGGACATCCCTTACTACTAGACGCCTGCTCCATGCTGGGCTATGGACTCTTAAACTGCTCCTGCAGAATTGCCAAGCTATCTCTTCCTTATTAGTATCTCACATAGTGCATACTCGTTAAGAAAATCTGACTTTATTATGCTTGACATACCAAGGACGCGACTTCCTTTGGTAAACGTGTTATTGCATATGCCCTTCCTCCATTTGGAAACCAATTACAAACCGCATTGAAACTAACTAGCACAGTTTCAATAAACTTCTACAAATCGCTAAGTTCAGCCAAAATAAAAGACACCTGTAACTGTCATTAAGTCTCTTCCTTCCCCATGTGTGCCATATTTATCCACTGGTAAGGTATAATTGATTTGTCATATTAACTGCTTTCCTTCCTTCCTCTTCTACTCCTGGCTTTATCTTTGCTTACGCCCACCGTTACTCTATCAAATCTCTCCTCCTCCCATATCAGTTGTAGACTGTTGTTTGTTCTAGCTGCCAAAATACTGTATATTTGATTTGATTGATTTGATTAAATCAAATCACACCAGTCATCATGTTTCATTTATCAGTATGCGACCTATAAGTCGCCTCCCTGTCTCATATCAATGTTTACCACCTGAGGTCACCCTATGTGGTACCCTTGTATGTATATCCAGCCTGTATCATGTAACGTGTATTTCATGTATATACTGTTATTACCTATCTGTGCTTGTACTTTAAGTGTTTATGTCACAGGACCTCCTTGTGAATGAGCTTGCTCAATGGAGTTTTCCTGCAATAAACTTGAACTTGAACTTGAACTTGGAAGCAACATACCCCAGTTTTCCTCAGAAATAGGTCTCTCCAGATCCCTTTCCCACAGCATTCTTGTCTTCCCTGTTCTATCTGGAAGTCTTTGTTTTCCTCTCTTGGCCACTTTCCCAATAAAACCTTTAGTATCCAACTTGGCTTGATATATCAGGCTTTCTACCTCATCCTCCTTAAATTCCCCCTCCTTTCCCCTAGCTAAACTATTCATAAAGGCCCTAACCTGTAAGTACCAAAATAGGTGTTGCCTCCCTATACCCACTTCTCTCTGCATGGTTTCAAATATGCAGACATCTTCTTGCACCAACAAGTTTCCTATACTTCGAATTCCCTTCTGTTCCCATTCATAAAAGCCCTTGTCTTCCAGCCCTGGCAGGAAAAAAGGATTGTTTGCCACTGGCAGAAGCATAGTTTCACCTTGTTGTGTCCCACCCTGTCTTCTAATGTGTTCCCAAGCTGTTTAAACTTGCTCTACTAATGGATTGCTGTGGCCCCTGTTTTTATATGCCCTGGCACCCATAGTGTGTAAGTATGCCGTAAGTCGTCCCACAGTTCCCATTCTGTTCTAACTCTACCCAGCTAGCTTCTTTGGGTCGGTGCACCCAGTCTGCTATGTTTCTTAGCTGTGTCTCCAGGTAATAGTTGTTTAAGTCTGAAAAATTCAGGCCCCCTTTGCACTTCTCTGCTTTTAGCCACTGTAAGCTAGCCCATGGATGTTTGCCCTTCCAAATAAAACTAGAGAAGGCCCTCTACACCTTAGCTATGTCCCTCTTCATAAGCCCCATATGTAACATCTCTAACGGGTACAGGATTCCAGGATGGATGTTCATCTTGATAATGTTCACCCTACCCAACCAAGATATCAGTAAGTGTTCCCATCTTTTAAGATCAGCCACTATCACCTTTAACAGGTCAGCATAATTAAATCTATATAGGGGAGCCCAGTGACCTACCCACCCGAATACCTAGATAGGTGAAACACATCCCCACCAGTTTCAATCCCCATTGGTCTACTTCCTTCCCCGTCTCTGAAAAATGCATTAGGTCCGATTTCCCCAGGTTAATCTTATATCCTGAGAAGGTCCCAAACTCCTCCACCAAAGCTAGCAGCAGAAGCACTGACTGTCTTGTGTTCCTGACAAACACAAGCATGTCAGCTGCGTAAAGAGCGAGTTTGTGCTGAGACCCCTGTGCCCCCTCAATTCCCGCAATTGCGCCACTGCTCCGTATTATGACTGCCAGTGGCTCAATTGGCATTATGAATAGCAGGGGGGAAAGAGGGTAGCCCTTCCTAGTGCCCCTCCCTAGTGTGAGTGTCTCTCAAAAATTCCCCATTGACCATAATATGGGCCCTAGGTGCCGCATACATAGCCCGTACCCACCCAATAAATGGCTCACCCAGACCAAACTGGAACATCACTTCAAATAAGTATTCCCATTCTACTCTATCAAATGCTTTTTCAGTGTCCACAGATATAATACCCACTTCTTCTTTTCCCTGATTTGCTCTCCATATAATATTAAGGAGGCGACGCATATAATGATATGATTGACACCCTCTAATGAATCCAGTTTGGTCTGGGTGAACCAACCCCGGGGAGTATGTTCTCCAACCTGGAAGCCAGTACCTTCGCTAATATCTTCAGATCACAATTGAGCAGAGAGATAGGTCTGTAAGAGGCACAGTCCTCTGCATCCTTTCCCACCTTAGGTATTAAACATATAGGTGGCATCATAACACGTACTGGGCAGTTTGATCTCCCCTGTCTCCTCATTTTGGTGGAAAACGCCACTCAGCAGCTCCCCACCTGTCCTCCCATTAATTTATAATATTCTGCAGGGAAGCCATCTGGGCCAGTAGCTTTACCACAGTGCAGCTTCTGTATAGCACTCATTATTTCTACTTTAGTGACTGGCTGACTCAGCTGTTCTCTCTGATCCTGCATGGCCTCCGGCAGTTGTATCTTATTCAGGAATCCCTGCATTTGTTCAAACTTACCCAGATGTTCTGCCTGGTACAGTTGTTCATAGAATACCCTAAAGCTTTCTTTTATCCCTTTTGTGTCTTTGTGTAGCTTCCCCGTTCCGTCCTTCACCCCTGTAATACGTGTCGCAACCCTTCCCCCTATCAACAGTCTGATTAGCAGTGGGCCAGGTTTATTCCCCCATTCAAAGACTTGCCACTTACAGAAGAACCATGCCTTCCCTGCTTCATCTTTAAGATGAGCATTCAGGGCTTCCCTAACTGTCTCTAGGAGCTTGACTGCTTCACCCTGCTCTCCCCCTGCTACCTTCTTTTCCAGTTCCTTCAGTTTCTTCTCTAACTCCACTCGTTTCTCTCTTCTCTCTTCTCTGCCTCTTCAATTTGGCCATATATTCTGTAATTATCTCTGTCATGTATGCCTTACCTGCTTCCCAAAGGGTCATCTTAGACACCTCCTCCATAGCATTGTTCTCTATGTAAATCCACCATTGCTCTACTAAATGTTCCTTAAACTCCGTGTTTTTGGCCATATATATTGGGAATTTCCACTGAGGGAGGCTTCCTTGTCTGTCCCTATTTTTCAATTTCATAATAACCATTGCGTGGTCAGAGGCATGTATAGGGCTATGCTTTATGTCCTGTACCCTATCATACCATCCTCTGGGCAGGTACATGTAATCGAGTCTGGACCACGTCTTATGTGGGTTAGAGTAAAAGGCATACTCTTTTGTTCCCAGATTGACTTACATCATCCATTCATGAGATCCAGATCCGCCACACCCACCTGCCACTGTTGCACTGCCTCCAACCTCTTCCCTTTCCCCTCTGAGTGATCCACTGTCGGATCCATCGTCCAATTAAAATCCCCACAGAATATAAGACCTGGGAATTGTTCTTTTATTTACAAATCCAGTAAGGACATGTAAAATTGTGGCTCATGTACCGCAGGGGCATAAATACAGCCAAACGTTATCTTTTCCTCCTTAAGTTCTCCTGAGATAAATTTATACCTCCCCTCTTTGGGATCTTTAACCACCCTAGTAATTTTCAGAGGGAGTGCCTTGTGCACCAGTATTGCCACTCCCCTGTCATGTGCTAAAAAGGACACTGCAAAACATTTCCCTACCCAGGTCCATGCCAATTTAGCATGTTCAACAACAGTCAGGTGAGTCTCCTGGATTAAAGCTACCTGGGCCCCGATCTGTTTCAGAGACATCGACAAATATGGTCTTTTAACTGGATTTGCAATTCCCCGTACATTCTATGAGACCACGTTGAGAGTCTGTGTCTTATCCATGTTTATATATATATGGTCTTTCACAAATTCCCAACCATTGATAGACTTGGACCCACCTGGCCCCATTAAATGCCCCACATTTTCCCCACACCTCTTCATACTCCATGTACATAGCAGATCTATGACTTTATACCATATAATGATTGCACCAACACACATAAAAATATTAACAATAACAACATGAACATCTATTATAACTTCCCACAACTGTCCCCTCCCATTACTGCAACTTTTAACAAACACCCCTTCTCCCATCCCACCCCTCAGGTTGATTATTCTTCCCTTTGCTACCCCACCACCCCCCCCATTCCCTTGTTTCCAAAGCCCCCCATAACAGATGAGTATCCCATCTCTCATTTCTGTATCCATCATAATATGCTTCTGTAGTAATATGAACCCCCCCTTCTCTTCTTCCCTTAGTGACACTATTTGCCTCAACAGCACAAGTGTCTTATAAATTCCCCTTTCTGGCGTTTGCGCCCCGTCCCCCCCACAGCCGACTTAGTCTGTCTTCTACCTCATTTAGTTGCATCCTTCATGTCACCTCTCATCCTCTCCCCCTGCCGCTGTCCCCAATGTCCCCCCGCCTCCATCACAGATAGAAAAAAGAGAGTGAAAAAAAAAAGAAAAAGATCCAGTCCGCCTGCCCTCTGTCCTCCATCAAGGTATGCGTGGTTTTCCCATCGCAGAGGAGCCATCCTTCCCATCGTATATTTGGTGCCCTACATGTGGCCAAGCTTTCCAGAGTCTCCCCCCAAAACTCCTCTCATGGAGTCCACTAGGGTTACCCTTCTCTCCCTGCCTTCCCTATATACCATCTTACTCCATCCCGTCACTGCTGGGAGCCTGCATGATTTTAAGGTGAGACCCTCTTCGCCTCCAATACTTGCACCCATATTTCTCACCAAACTGGCTTCACTTGTATCCCACCACTAATTCAAAACATTTTCGTATTCTTGTCCTAGAAGTCAGGCAGCGCTTCCATTTCTTCCTGAGCTCCATGCATCTAGCTTACGAGGGGAATCCTCCACCAGAGGCGAGTGGCAGTGAAGGCGGGCCGCGCTATCAATCACACGCGCTAAGCCCCCCTCCCAGCTATCAGGTCCCCAGTGCCCCTTTCCACTCATTAATCCATGCCTTTCATTTAATCCAAAGTCTCTCCAGTCAGTCACACAGTAAGCTTCCAGTTATCAGCTTCATTCCATCGCGTGCCATCAGAGAAATTATCCTGCAAACAAGTAGGTCTCATTACGCAGCTCCTAGTTATCAGCCACCCATCTCCACGCAGAGTTCGGTCTATTAATTTCTGTATCTTCTGGACAAAAAAGAGCAGGCAGACAAGACAAATAGCCCTACAAAAGTTCCGATGTTGGGGGAAGGGAAAAAAAATTGGGAGCACACAGGGGAGACGACACAGCCGGGAACAAAGAAAGAAAGCCCCTCAGCTCAGCCCAGCTTCTGCTTCAGAGTGCGAACAAATTGCTCTGCTTTGTCAATGTCCCAAAACAAGACGCTCGCTCCTTCATGCTTGATTTTTAACGTAGCGGGTAAACCAAAAAGTTCTCCACCTTCATCTCCCTCAGCTGTTGCATTATCCCATTAAACATTTTTCTTCTTTTCAGCAAGCGTGCTGAATAATCTTGTGAGAGAAACAAGCGATGACCTTCATATACTAAAGTCCCTTTCTCTCTCTATAGGCCCTCAAGATCTCCTCCCGGTCCTGAAAATTAGGAAACCGCACAGTCACTTGCCTTGGAGGTTGATCTGCAGGTGGTCGGGGCATCACTGCCCGGTGAGCATGCTCCATCTTTAGGCGCCCCTTTGCAAGCTATAGGCCCAATATCTCAGGCAGGACTCGGGCACAGAAATCCAAGGCACCAGCCCCCTCTCTTCCCTCTGGCAGCCCTCATAGGCATAGATTGAGGTGTCAGTGATAATTCTCTTGGTAGTCAAATGCCTCTTTAAAGTCAGACAGCTCCTTTTGCAGTGCGAGAACTTACCCAGGTACTGCCGCCATATCGTCTTCCAGCCGGGAGAGCCTATCTTCTGCATCTGCTCTTCTGTTAGCCTGCGCTGTCTGCTGTTCTGGGACTTTCTGCAGCTTCAAGTCCTATTTTCCCCTCCAGTTTTATCAGTCGTGGTTCCAATGCCACTATTACCTGCCCGGTGAGCTTCTGGCCAAGCGTGGTGACCTCCTCTGCAGACAGCGCGACTAGGCCCTAATTTTCTCCTGCCGTGCCAGCTGTCACTTTTTTGGCACTTTCGTTGGCAAGTTGCTGACTTTTCGCTGGATTGGGCATCAGATACTCGTCCATACTGATGTTCGATGTCGGGAGGTATCCAAATTGTATACTTTGGAGGTATTTAAAACTTATATAAATACTGTTATTTCGGCTATCGGGGAGAGCAGTGGAGAAACGCATCCGTCCGACTAGCTGCTCATTAGCACTCCCCCACAGACCACTTTAAGGAAATTATGCCAGGGATCCAGTAATTGGTGTCTTTTCTGGTAGGCATATGGTGTACATCTTGATGGTTATGTGGGTGTAGTGCCCTGTGTCATACCTTGTATAGCAGAGGACACCAAATGGGTTTAGAAAGGCAAGACAGGTCTGAAAACCAGGACAGCAATAGGAGCTGTGGATAGCACCAAAGTCTTCTTCCAATACATAAATGGAAAGACAAAAGTGGAGGAGGGGAATGGGTCCCTGAAAAAAGGAAAGGGGGTAACCTGTAAGAGAACCAGGGGCAATGGATGAGATGCTGCATGAATGCTTTGCTTCAGTGTTCAGCAAAGGGCTCCAGGAGGAGGGAACTCATTGGGGGCATGGCATCAAAGGTAACCATGAAGCAACCTGCTGATATACTTTGCTTGGTGGTTCACTACCTGGTAAAGACTGAACCAAGTAAAGTAAACTCCAAGTGGTGGATGGTATATACCCTGGATCAAACTGGGGCCACTTGCAGTAATCTTTCATAAATCTGTCTGTATGGGTGTAGTGCCAGAATACTGGAAAGTGGCCTATGTGGTCCCCATCTTCAGAAAGGGGGTAAGGCTGGAACCAAGCAACTACAGACCAGTCAGCCTGACATCAGTATTCGGCAAAGTCCTGGAATTCATCATCAAGGACAGAAAAACTAATGACTTGATTGAGGCCAAGAGACTCATCCCCCTGTCAGCATAGCTTTATGAGGGGAAGATAATGCCAAAGCAACCTGATCAACTTCAATGGGGTGACCAGGGATTTGGGAAGGGTAGGGTCATAGACATTGTCTGATTGAATTTCAGCAAGGCTTTGACACCGTGGCACACAATAAGCTTCTGGTCAAAGCATTCCAGTGCAGCATACATGTAGGATATGCAAGGTGCTTGCTGACTGGTTTGGGGGCAGGAAGCAGAGAACTGTGGTTGACAGTCACCACTCTGATTGAAGAGGAGTTCTCAGTGCTATCTCTCAGGGATCATGCTGGGGCCACTGCTGGGCAACAATATCATCAGTGATCCAAAGCTGGAGTCTGCAGCAGGATGCGAACAGTTGCTGATGACACTAAGCTGGCCAGGATGGTGGACCCCTTTTAGGATGGGGACAAACCTCAAGAGGACCTGAACATGCTGGGTGGCTTGTCAGCCTCCTGAAGTCTTAAATTCAGTGTAGCCGAATGCAAGGTTCCACACTTAGTAAGGAAAACAGAGGTAGACCTGCACATTGCGTGAGCCTTCTTGTGCCCTGAGAAATGACAGAGTACAGGAAAGAAATACCTAGAGTACAGAGAAAAGGGATTTAAAAACTGGATATAGCACTTAAAGTGACAGTGTGGGTAGGCAGAGGTTCTTTTGAGGGGTTTGGAGCAGTTCTGTAACATTTAGTTAAGCAGTGTTGGGTAAGTATCTGGTTGAAATATTGCAGTCTGTTGTGGGTTGAGTGGTTAGCACCTATGAAACCTGTGCCCAAGTGGGGTAGGTACTGAACAGACTTAGTGTATTCCATTGGGGCAGGTATAAAGGAGCACTTTTTGGTAAAGGGTAAAGAGGTCAGTATATGAAGGAAAGTCTCTATAAGCAGTTAAAGTCATGCAAGCCAAGTCATGATGGCTATATAAGTACTATAAGTGTAAGTACCTGGACTTGCATACAAAGAGAAAGAAGATGGACAAGGGTAGAAAACTTAATAGGAGTCACACCACCACATTTCATACCCACTCAAACGCCAAACGTGTTCTTGTATGCACAGATGGTACAGGGAGGATGTGGGGGGGCAGCTGGTCAGCCGTAGGGTTTATGGCTCATCCACCTTCCAAGAGTTCTGGGAGGCTTGTTGGTGCCCAATTTGTAGGAGATCACTGGCCCTCAGTGCACAATTGATTGCCCAGAGGACTGAACTGCAGTACCTGAGGGGCAACATAGCATGAGGCCCTGCAGAAACTACACTCCTTTCACCAGAGCATATACCATGTGTCTGTAGTGACATTTGGTCTGCAGCTGTGAGTGGAAGAGGATGAATAGCACTAGCATGGGGGAGACCACAGGGGTTAAAAACTCAGAATCATTTTGTGCTGCTGACAGAATCGATACAGGGCAATGGCTCCAGCATGCATGTGTGTTTTGGTACCCCTGAGGGTGAGGCTGTGTCCAATGCAGGCAAGCCAGTGGGAAGGGATCAAGCAGCATCAGGGGAAGCAAGGAGCATGCCAAAGTTGCAGAACACATGAATTAGTATCACAGTAAGGCTGGGTAGAGAGATTGGTTCTGTGTCTCCCAGGGGTGACTACAGATAAGACAACACACCAACTGGAGAGGCTGCTTAGCACGGGGGGGGGGGCGGTGTTGTGCTACATATACTGTATATACCAACGCCCTAGTAAACTGCAGCATAGAGGAGATAAAGGATAACTTTGAGGAACTAGGAAGAAAACTGACATCTAAGACATGGTAGCCATCTTAGAGGTGCTGCCTGTGCCACATGCAGGGCAACGTAGAAATAAAATCACAGAGTTTAATATGTGGCTAATAGGATGGAGTAATGAGGGGGGGTTCTACTTTTCTTGGGAAAATGGAGCCTTCTGGAAAGATAGCAAGCTGTCCAATAAGTGTGGTCTGCATCTAAGTCGGTGGAGAACTAGTGCTTTAGGGCAGATGGATGTTGCAGCTAGTCAACTAAAGTAGGCAAGGGAGAGGGCAGTAAAACAGAGAGGGAGCAGAAAAGCACATAAAGGGGGACATGATGGCTCTCCTGCAACACACAAACCATAGGAATGGAGGTCAGGATCATTGTGGCAATAATAGGAAGTTGGTAGTCGATAAGGAAAATAGGATGAGAAGAGGGATCAGGGCCAGGCCAGCTAGAAGGTCATGTACACTAACCCAAGAAGTTTAGGCAATAAAATGGATGAACTGCAAGCTGTATTCACTGCAGAAGATCTGGATTTCATAGCAATAATCATAACATGGGCAAATCAAAACAACAGCTGGGACCTACATGTTCCTAGCTATACTCTTTGTAGGATGGACGGGTGGGGGTATGGTGGATGGAGACAGTGTATGTAAACAGGATAAGTAAGGGTCTCAGAGGGCAAATTAGTTTTAGGGGTGTTGAATCATTATAACTCAAGATACAGATAATGCGTGGTAATATAGGATACAAGCAATCTCTGTAGGCCATCAAATCGGGACAGACAGAGATGGAAAAGGAAGTTAGGGCAGCAGCTAGTCAAATACAGTATGAGCAGTACTCTGTTTCAACCACCCAGACATATACTGGGACACTACGGCAGCATTTACTCATACAGTGGGTTTGATAATCAACCAGAGGGATGGCAGTTTTAGATATGGTAATGTCTAACCTGGACATTACCAGATATATCATGATAGAGGATCCAAATGCACAATATAACCACAACGCCATCAAGTTTGACATTATGCTTGGATCTGAGCAGCAGAAATCTAGCACTGTGGTCCATGACTTTAGGAAAGTTGACAAAAGCAAAATGAAGTCAATAATAAAGTAGCTTGAGGATGTGCACAAACTAGAGGGAGCAGAGAAAAAGTGATCAGTGATAAAAGGGCTGCATGGTGGGTCACCCAACCTTGCATAACATTTGTTAGTTAGACAAGGAAACAAAGGAAGTCGTTTTGGCTAAACAAGTAAGTTAAGGAGGCGATACAGAAAAAACGAATGCTTTTAGCTCATACAGAAGAGACCAAATTGAGCCCGGTAGGGCTGTTTACAAAGATCAGTTAGAAAAAAGCAAGGGCAGCATGACAGCATAAGAGAACATAGAATTAAGGATAGCAGAGGGAATCAAAAATAATAAAAAAAAACTTTCTATAGTCACATAAAGGAAAAACTGCAAAGGATAATAGAGAAACATAGAATTCGATGACAGAAGGAAACTGAAGGTCCGTTGATTCTGCCCTTTCTATATTCCATCACCCCACTGAACTACCGTACCGGTAGTCTGTTACCTTCCTTCCTCACTCCCTCACCCCTCAAACCTGTGTTGCTCCCTCCTTGGGGACTCCCTGTCCAAACAGTATTTAAACCAATTAAGGGTAGCTGCCACCACCACTTCTGCTAGCAGTCTATTCCATGGTTCCACTACCCTCTCAGTGAAGTAGACTTCCTCACATTTCTCTTGAAATTGTCCCTCACCAACCTCCAGTCATGTCCCCTAGGATTGCATCTCTGTTTCTTATAAAATAGGTCCTCACTATTCACCTTGTTTGTACCCCTGAGAACATATGTGTTTCAGTCATGTCCGCCCCCCCCCCGCTGCTGCCTGGCCTCCAGCCAGTTTTTGTAGGTCTTGAATCATCCTGGGACCCTTCGTTGTACTGACTCTCATCTCCCAGTGACTTTTCTCAGGAGAGGACTTCAGAGCTGGGCATAGTACTCCAGGTGAGGTCTTACCAGGGATCTGTACAATGACAGAATCACCTTGCTTCTCCTCCTGTTAAAACCCCTCCTTACACACCCCAGCATCCTGGATGCCTTGCTATATGCTTTGTTGCAGTGAGCCATTTACTTGATGGAGTCACTGATTACCACCTCAGATCCCTGTTCTCTGTTGATATGGCTATCCTAACCTCTCCCATTAAGTATTTTTTGCATGAATTACATGTCCCTGAGTGCATTACCTTGCACTCCTTGGAACTGAATCCTAACTGCCAAACCTTAGACCATCTCTCCAGTTTCTCTATGTCCTTCTACAGTTCCCATACCCTCTCCTCATGATCTTCCCTGCCAGCAGATGCACATCTTTCCCTGGATACATTCCTCATGTCATTTGTCAACATATTAAATAGGACAGGTCCTAAAACTGATCCATGTGGCACTCTGCTCATGATCTCCCTATCCCCCCATTTAGCCTTCTTCATGACTACCCTCAGTTGCCTTCCCCCAAGCCAACTTCCTACCCACCAAGCTTAACCTTGCTCTATTCCCAAGTCCTCCAACTTCTTCTGCAGTCTCCTGTGTGGTACCAAATAGAAGGCATTGCTGAAGTCAAAGCAGAACAAATATACCAACTGTCCTCTGTCAATAACCTTGGTGAAATAAAAAGACACTAAACATGTGTTACAGATCTAAGACCAAATAAATACACCGAGCACAGATCTCAGTAATATAATCCTAACGACTTTAACTGTTCAAGATCTGTACACCTGCATACCCCATGAAGATGGATTTGTATTGTTTATAGCATTACAACAGAGACCACTGGTTGGAAAACCTAATGCATTTCTTGTCTAGCTAGCTGAGATTGTACTACAACGGAACTATTTCACATTCAAAAACATCTGTTATAGCCAAGTTATAAGGACAGCAATAGGAGGTACAATTATCCCTTCCTATGCAAATCATTACATGGCTAGATTTGAAACTGATATCATATATGACAGAAATATCTTCCCCTTCAAACAATATATCATATAATGGAAGCGATATGTTGATGACATTTTCCTTCCAGTCAAGAACAAAACCTAGAAAATTTCCACATGTTCTCGAACTCAAAAAGAGAAATTCTGAAATTACGTTAAATTGGGACATGGAACAAATACCATTTCTGGATATGCCAGTCTATGAAAAAGAGGACAGACTAAAAACCACACTATACCGTAGAACAACAGAAAGAAATACTATCATACATGGAGAAATCTTCCACAACCTAAAACTAATAGAAAGTATCCCCTATTACCAATTCTTAAGTGCAAAGAGAAACTGCAGTACACCAGAAACATACAACAGAAAGCCCAAATATTGCTACAAAAGTTAGAGAAAGGGTACAAGGAAAAAAAACAATAAATCTGGCAAAGGAGTGGGCAGACAACATTGACCGCAATGAGGCATTACAAAATAGACCTCAAACACAAAATATAGAAAGAATAGTTTTCCGTACGTGATGTACTGTACCAGTCAGACAGACTTGACTACCAACATTATAAACAAGGGCCCTCTAAAACCTGTTAGTGTCTCATGTGAAAGCTGTTGAGTTTGTTTGCATACCTCCAGAAAAGGGCTTTTACAGAGCTATCATCAGGAAGGGAATATCAGAGTCATTACCACATAACCTGCCAAGGTACATAGATGGTTTATGTTTTGTTATACCCTTGTGACCATCTGCCTACAGTACATGCGAGAAAAAGCACTAGAAAACTGAAAATGAGGATTCAGGAGCATACGGGATGTATAACTAGAAATGACAATAAGTCCTTTGTTGCAAGGCATTTTAACTCAACCTGACATAACACAGCCTCATTCAGAGTTGGGGCACTGGTACAAATCAAAATACCTACCAGGGGAGAGGACTGGGATGTAAGTCTGAAAAAGAGAGATATGTGGTGGATTTACACCCTGAGTTCATTTGATGTGGATATACGGTAGTGATGAATGATGATGAAGACAGACATCTATTCTTCTAGAATTAGCCCTCATCTCAGGAACTGGTGGACTAAATAAAGGCCTCATTTACTTATTTATTTATTTGTATTTATTTATTTAAAGTTACACCAGGAAAGACATACTGAGCAGACATGCTCATTTCCAGATGCGTCCTGGGGAAGAGGGGAAAGGGATACACAGTAGTAGAGCAGCAGCAGTCAAAAACAGCGCATAACGGAAACAGGATGCAAACATACATAGTAGGAACAAAAATAGATAATACATTTCAATAATAACAACATAACAAGAAAGGTGCTAAAAAACTAATAAAAACAAGAACAACCAGTTTTATTATTAATATAGGAAGTTACTAATCTGCAAACAAATGCAGGCAAATATGATAAGGGTAAAAGTTATACATTAAACACATTTACAGGAAGGTGGGAAATGGTCCTTGAGGAGGGAATTGAGGATATGCAGGGAGGCAGCATGATGGATGGGAGGTAGGAGAAGGTTCCAGATTTTTGGGAAACGGTGTGAGAATGCAGCCTGACCAACCGAGGTAGTCCTGGGTGGGAAGACCTGATGGTGGTGTTGAATCTCTCAGAGTTTCCTGTTGCCAGCATGAGCCTGGAGTTGATGGTTCTGGCTTATAATCAGGCCATTTCCTCAGCTCTTGACTCAATTGCTCCTGTCCGTGCTCACCCCCTCTCTCTCCACCCTCGGGCCCTGTGGTTTGATGGGTTCTTGAGGGAGTTGCGATGTGTGAGATGGCGGTTAGAGCGTTGTTGGTGGAAATCTGCTCTAGAAGTCGATCACCTTAGTTTGGTGGAGCATTATCAGCTTTACCAATCAGAGATCTCCTGTAAGAAGGCAGAATTCCTGTCCAGGGAGATTGCTGTCACTCAGAATCGACCGGCTCAGCTTTTCAGAACTGTGGACAAGCTGTGCAACCCAGCCTGTCTCCAGCTCCATCAAGCTTTTTCACAAAAGGAGTGTGATGAGATCGCTCAATTCTTTGCAAATAAGGTGGCCGACATCAGATCAGAGATCTGCCAGACACACTCTATGGGGGATGCTGTTGGTCGGCATTTGGCCACGGTACCCCGGGCCTCCTGGAGTTCCATTGACCTGCCGAAGTTCAAAGATGTTATGCGGATTGTCCAGGGGATGCGCCCTATGTGCTGTAGTTTAGATCCAGGTCCAACCTCCCTGATTTTGGGTTGTGGTGAGATCGTGGGCCTGTTTCTGGCTCAAGCAATCTGGTGCTCCCTAGAATTGGGTGAGTTTCCTAGCTCCCTGAAGGAAGCGGTGGTGACTCCCCTTTTGAAGAAATCTTCTTTGGACCCAGATATTTTTGCCAACTACAGACCTATCTCTAATCTTCCCTTTATCGGGAAGGTTATTGAGAAGGTAGTGGCAAATCAACTGGAGGACCATTTGACCATCCATAATATCTACGAACCTCTCCAATCTGGTTTTCGTAAGAGGCATAGTACCGAGACTGCTCTGGTTCAGGTGCTCAATGATCTCTTGATGATGAGAGATCGGAGAAACCATTCTATCTTGGTTCTCCTTGATCTCTCTTCAGCCTTTGACACTGTAGGCCATGGGGTTTTGCTCGCACGCCTGAGGTTCATCTGCGAACTGTTGGGTACAGTTCTCAGATGGTTTACATCTTTCCTATCTGGAAGAACACAGAGAGTTGTGTCAGGGGTTTATTCCTCTGACCCTTTCTCCCTGCAGTGTGGGGTTCCTCAGGGCTCGGTGCTTTCCCCCATGTTGTTTGCAGTGTATATGCTGCCCCTCAGAGACATTGTAAGATGGTATGAGCTGAGGTTTCACTGTTATGCTGATGATACCCAGCTCTACCTGTCTTTTGCCCCGACCAGGTTAGTGCTCTCCTGGTATTTAATAGCTGCCTCACTGAAATCCATGACTGGATGAATTTAAGCTGGTTAAAGTTGAACACCGGTAAGACCGAGGTTATGGTGATGGACCCAGGTTGCAGGATAGAGGGACTGAGGTCTGATCAGCCTTCTGGTTTATTCCTGGGGGTGGATAAGATCCTTACCTCTGAACGGGTGCGTAAACTGGGAGTGGTACTTGGCGATGGGCTGACCCTTTGTCATCTGGTGTCAGCAGTCGTTAAGTCTGCATTTTACCATCTCAGGAACATTGCCAGGGTGAAACACCTTGTTCCGTCTGGTGATTTACTTGTATTGGTCCACGCCTTCGTGACCTCTCGTCTTGACTACTGCAACTCCCTGTACCTGGGGCTTCCTGGGGTTGATATCCACCAATTGCAGCTAGTGCAGAACGCTGCTGCTAGATTGTTGACAAGGGTATCAAGAAGGACACATATTACCCCTGTTTTGCACGATCTGCACTGGCTGCCAATACAGTGGTGGATCATCTTTAAAGTAGGTCTTTTGACCCTCAAAGCCCTGCATGGACTTGGCCCCGACTTCGTGAAAGAGCATCTGATTCCCTACAGCCCTGTATGACAGCTCCATTTGGCTGACGAGGGGTTGTTGGAGGTTCCTAGGGTTATTTTAAAATCTTCTGGGGCTCAGGTTTTTATGTTTATAGCCCCGACCCTATGGAAGTCTCTGCCTTGCCAGCTTCGGGAATGCACGACCTTGGAGATTTTCAAGCAGGGACTTAAGACCCATCTGTGGTGTCAAGCTTTTATGACCTGAGGTTTTGTTTTTATTCTGACTTTATATATGTACATTTCTGATTTTATTGCTTTTGTACAGTGCCTTGGTGCTTGATAGGCGCTTAATAAATAAAGTTTTATTATTATTATTAACGTGTGGTGGTTATGGTTTCTGAGTAAGTGGGAAGAAGATGGTTTGAGAGAAATAGAGGAGGAGAGATAGGGAGGGAGGGAATGAAACCAGAATTTAGCAAGAAAGTTGGCACGCTGGATATGGTGCCTGTTGGCTAGGGAAGGAAGAAAGAGCGATTGGTAGAGGGTGCAGTGATGTATACGGGGAGGACTGTCAAGAGCAAAATGGCAGAAAGAGTGAAAAAGAGAATCCAGCTAATTAGTGAAGATTTGGGAGCAGCACTGTAGACTACGTCACCTTAGTCGAAAATAGGTAGGATCATTTTCTGGACCAAAACATGGTGAACTGGCAGAGGAATACAACCATGATTTCTGTATAAAGCACCCAGTTTAGGGTGCAGCATTTTGTGGATGGCATCAATGTGTCCAGAAAAGGTGAGGTGCTGGTCAAGCCAGACCCCAAGGTACCTGAAGGAGGAGGTGACCTCAAGTGATGTTCCATTTAGGGTGTGGTAAGAAGGGAGGGAGTTTAGCCGAGAGAGTCTCTGCTTTGTGCCAAAGGTAATGGACACTGTCTTCTTGGCATTTAAAAATAACTGGTTTGACTGAAACCAGAGCTGTACTTTGTCAAAATCATGCTGAAGTTTAGATACTACAACAGAAGGGGAAGGGCCAGATGCAAACAAGACAGTATCATCCACATACATGTGGATGGAGGTGAGAGGGCAGGCAGTGGGAAGGTTGTTTAGGAAGATAGAGAAAAGCAGAGAGCCCAACACAGAGGCCTGGGGAACACCAGTGTTTATAGGAAGGGGAAGGGAATTTGCATCAGTTATCCAAACAGATTATGTTCCACCCACTAAGTAGGGATGAAACCAACTGGTGGCTGCATTAGAGAGCCCCGCAACAGTGAGTTTAGCAAACAGAAGGGAATTGGAGACTGTATCGCATGCCTTGGCTGGATTGATAAAGATAGCGGAGGTGATGAGACCTTGGTCCATCTCTGTCAGTATGTTATCAGAGAGCCTCAGGAGGGAGGAGATGGTGGAGTGGTGTTTGCGGAAACCAGACTGGTAAGGCGTAAAAAAAAAGAGGAGGAGTCAGGGTAGGAAGAGAGTTGGGATAGAACCAAGCATTCCTGTAGATTGGTAAGAATGGGGAGTGGACAGATAGGATGGTAGTTTCCGGGGGAGGAGGGATCACCTCCTTTAGCAAGGAGCATAACAGCAGCATGTTTTCAATAAGATGGAACAGAAGCAAGAGTGAAAGGTAGAATTAGTAAAGAAGCAAACGGAGTAGCAATAGCAAGAGCAGAGGGGTAAAGGCTCCTGGAGTCAAGACCAGAGGGGCACTTACCCTTAGTGGGGTTCAGGGTCAGAAGAGCATTTAGAACATCAGATGAGGATAAAGGATTGAAGGAGAAAGAAGATGGTGAGGGGGGATTTGCATGAGAGGGATCGGGGGGGGGATAGAGCTGAGAAGGGAGGGAGAGTGGAAAGAAGTGAGGAATCACAAGAGGTAAAGAACTTGTTAAACTCAGTGGTCACAGGGAGGGGATCAGCTAGGGTGGTACCCCCCACTTTTAGAACAGGAGGCAGGGGATGGGAATCAGGAGAACAACAAGTGAACCACTTTCCAGAATTTATACGGGTGGTCGAAGTTAGAACTGAATGTGGCTGAGAAGTATTCAGATTTGGCCAGTCTAACTGCTCCAGTGCAAGCATTTCTGAGAGTGCAGTACTTTTGGAGGGTTATAGAGGAGCCAGTTAGAATGTGCAACTTCCATGACTGATCCCTGGCACATAGACATGCTAACAGCTCAGCCAAGACCCAAGGGAGGTGAGAGACGTGCACATGGGTACGTCTCAGGGGGGCATAGCGGTCCTAGATAGCGAGTAACTTGTAACTAAAATATTCCAGGGCTGAATCAGTGGAGGAAGACAGGGAGATGGGGGGACCAATCAGTGCTAGATAGGTCATTTAGAGCAGGTCATTTAGGTCATTTCAGGGACTATCTGCATGTTAACACAAGGACATCGATAAATAGCAATTTAGTACTGTACAGAT
This sequence comes from Neoceratodus forsteri, assembly GCA_016271365.2. Lineage (NCBI taxonomy): Eukaryota > Metazoa > Chordata > Ceratodontiformes > Ceratodontidae > Neoceratodus > Neoceratodus forsteri. The sequence goes on from CM028131.1 coordinate 1,108,926,757, forward strand.
ATATTCTTCATCCTCCCAAAATAACCACTTCACCTTCCTCCACCCCCCTCCCGCCAAACTCCTGGCCCACCTTCCCACTCCCTTTAAAAAATAACTATACCCTACCTTTTATTACTCCTGATTTTCCCATTTTCTATGTAGAACAAACATTTTCTTACTATGTGGTGTTTAAACTTAGTGAACATTTAGATACATACATTTCTAGTATCAGTATGGAATGATCAATGCAATGTTACTGTCATATCTTTAACATGTGTGTGGAGCCCATACTATTAACTTTCTTCTTTTCTTGGACACACATACGTACATTAGTTCCCCCGGAGGGGGGAGGGCTGTCATTCTTGGGCCAGCTCAGCCCCTGCCAAATTTCAGCCACTATGTGCTGTCACCATGGCAACAATGAGGCACATGCTGGGGCAGGAGAATGAATTCACAATGCATGCTATGATGCATGTAGCACCATGAAGTCACAATGCCATTGTGTGTCCCCCATGGGAACAAGTCATTTATGGCAGGGTCCTGTATAGCAGAAGAAGAATCAGCGTTTATATAATGCTTTTCGTACGTAATGTATCCCAAAACACTTTACAAGCAATTAGAGACTGATAGTGAGGTGACAGACTGTATAGTGGCAGCCATTTCACGCATCAGTACACACACACAGCTTTGAACAATTACATGCACTTGTTTTATGGGAAGGGGAATGTTGGCCAGGACACAGAGAAAAAATGTCTACTCTTGTGAAAAGTGCATTGGGCTGTTTTACAACCACCTGTATACCCACCAGATATGAGTAGAATGGACCTTGGTTTAAAGTCTCATCTGAAGGATAGCACACCCTGACAGTACAGCACCCCCTAGTATTGCACTTGGGTGCCAGCATTTTTATGGTACTAAATGAGTCTAATCCCAGAGTGGGATGAGAACCTACCACCTTATAGTTCACAGACAGATGTGCTACCAGCTGAGCCACACTGACGCCTAGGCGTCTTAGTTACCTCATTTGGTGAGTAGTGGGTGACTTCCATATGATGCTGTTTTAGAAGTTACAGTATGAACCGAGCTCCAGGATAAAAATTAGGGACACCCAAGGAATCCTCATTTCTAAAACCTAATTCTTTATCCCTACGACTGGCCATGCATCTGTGCTGCACGGCATGGCATGGAACATTACATGACGTAGTGCCCTCAGAAGGCACTACTTAGAGGACACCATATAAGACAGAGTCATTCCCTAGTCCAGCCGCTACTAGAATGGGTGAGTAGCAAGTGGGCATCACCAGAAACATTATCCAAAGCAGGAAGATAAGAAATCATTTATAAGATAGAAATGCTGTGTTTCAAAGTTGGCCAAGCTAGACCGGCAAGTTAACAATAAAGAAAGGCACCAACAAAATAACAAGCACATCTCCCAGGCCCAGGCAGTTAAATGTTAAAACACGGAGGACTAAATGTAAATACATGGAAATGTTTTCTCCTTACATCATCATTGCTCATAGAAACAGAAATTTGTCAGCAGATAAGGACCTTCAGCCCATCTAGTCTGCCCCAATACCGCAATAACCGTACTCTTTTACGCTGTCATATAATTAACACGCTGATAAGCCATTTTACACATAGCAGTTATAAGGGTGGTCCCCCTTTGCCAGACAGCTCGACAGCAAAACTTGGAAAGTGACCGCTACAGCGACAGTCACTGTAACGGTCTGTTTCCAAGTTTCTGTTTCCCCCAGTGCTCCTCCCCCTCCCGGACCAACTCCGACCTGGAGTTGAGAATCCTAAAGTCCGGGGGGTGCAGGGGGTAGAGCCCCCCACAGAAAACACTGGGGGCTTGGGCAGCACAATACCTGCATTGGTACTGTGCCGTCGTTGGGCGGGTGATCGACAGGTTTACTGTCGCCCAAACTTGGTCCTTCCCAGTTATAAGCATGTCAGTATACCATTTTGCTACAAATATCTGGCTTCACAAAAACAACCAAACTAAAACAGCTCAGTTACATAACTACCTGGTGATAAACTTTGATGCTAGCATAATACTGACAATAAAGAAAGGTTATTAAGTAAAACTCATCGATATGTGAATATGTAAATATTAAATGTACCTGTCTAAGTGTTAATATAAAATCACTAATTGTACACCGTGAGTGTATCAAGCAATACTGTATAAGTGGAGGCATGCCTAAAGAGAGAAATATAGATATGGTTTTGAATGTTTTTTATTATTAGAACCATAAGAACTGCAAAGAAAGAGCCTCAAGAATACATTATATGAGTGCTTAGTATTTTTTTATTTACATTATATACAGATTCCTTCTGAATACTATAGCGATAACCAGGGAGGATGATATGGCTAGGCAAGCCTATATAGACCATAAGGTATTCTATGCATGTAAGCCCCTTACCCCTGCCTTTTTGCAAGACAACAGGTGGTATGCTGTTGAAGTTGACAGCAGTACCTGGTGGGGACTGGGTTCGGGGAGGACTAGGTTACTCGGCACAAGGGGCCTAGGTTTGGCTACTCTACACAGGGGCACCCAAGTAAATCCGAACACAGGAAGCAATAACTGTAGTGTCCAATACCAGGAATGGGATTCTAAAGTGTGGCTTTTATTCACATCCAAACTGAGCAAACAAAGCATAGATGGACCCCCACGGGGCTACATTCCTGGTAATACAGATAAGAGATACAGAACACTTCTTCAACACTTCAGCCCTCAGGCTCTGAACCCACCAGGCACACAGCCTGGACTTGCACACTGCTTTGGGTACACAGCCCGACTTGTACACTATTTGGGTTTTTCCCGGCCCGGCTCCCCTGCTGGCCTGTCGATCCCAGTCCATATGGCAGTAAACCAAATTTTTTGTTGGTGGCTCCCCAAACCACCTTACAGCCTTCGACTCCTTAAGGTAAATTTCCTTCCAATCCCACGTCTGGGTACTTCCTTCATCACTGGCCAAGTGCATGAGGCAAAGTAGAAATCCACAAGCAAATCCGTAGAGGTGGACCTGGTTACTAAAGGTGGGGGGTCTCCCACCTCCAGCTCCCACAATCCATACCCGGCCATTTCTCTGGACATTAAACAACTCTTTTGAAAGCTTGGCAATGTAGATTAAAGGGTAGACGTATAGCACATCTCCTCTACATGTCTTGACTTTCCCCTTGTGCAGGACTTGAACATACTTTTACTTTGGCTAAGCCTATTCCTCTAGGCCTCCCACTAATTCAGCAGTCCAATCCCCACTTTAACACAGTTCAGGTGAAACATAGACCCTTTGCCAAGAGCAGAACTCACCCTTTGGTTGCAGGTGCCCCACAGGCGAATCTTGACAGCTTCTGGTACCCAACACACTTGGGAAAAATTAAGGCAGCTTCTTCTCTAGCAGTAGCCAGGGAGTTGCCCCTGGAATAGCAGGCAAACCTTCCACCCCCATCCCCTCAGGGATGGGGCACACAGACCAGTATCAGTGGTCTCCACCACTTCAAGAACAGCTTACTGTGTTCCTCTTTCAGCGGAAACACATGCCTTTCCCTAAAAGTAGCTCTATATCAGAGCTTACGCTCCAAGATCCTGTGCACAGACTGCTGTGCTCCTCTCTTCAAGACAGCTCCCACACAACTGCTGCTGCTCACTATTCAAAAACTCCCAACATTCTAATCCAACTCCTTTCTGCAGATTCCAATGTGGCTCATGCAGCTGCGATAGTTCTATGGTGATGTCATCCCCTCAGTCTCAGCTGAGACTGAGAACAGAGTGAGACAGTGTGAAATCCATTTAACTGGAGTTTCACAAGCTGCCTTCCCTGCCTACCACTAAGTCTTACTGGGATTCTAGTAACCCCGGGTAACAGGGGGGTTACATGCATATTTTTAACACAGCATGATCTGCACTGAATGTATGCGCCAAATGCAATAGCCTGTTACAAAAATTAAGCATCTCAACTGTAGCCCCATTTTTAATGTTGTTTCATTATATATTTACAGATTAAAGTAACAGAAACAAATTACTCATACCCTAAATGGTTTATCTAATCGGAAAAGTAATTCAGTAAGTGTGTTCATAAGAAAGTGTTTTTTTTGGGGGGGGGCCTGAAATCGGTTATTTTCACACTGTAATTGTTATTAGAAGGGTGACGGTTTTATAATACACTTTCTACAGGTTTTTGCTTACAATCAGTGGGGATACAATCTTTATTAAAAAATGGAACAGCAATGTTTGAAAATAACTATTTAGGGTAAGAGATGGCACTTAAGTGGTGAGGTATATGGACTATATTTATATAGTGATGTATTTTTTTGGCACTGTCCCACTTTAAACTTGTTTTTGGACTGTATTTAAACTTGTTTTTGGATTGTACATACTGATTATATTTTTGTTGCTAGGACCACTGCAGGCTCTGAGAAAGTGATCCCAGGGCCATAAAATGTCGGCTAAGCAAACAGCTTAGGTGGCATGTGTATTGGTACAGTGGCGTGAAAAAGTATTTGCCCCCTTCCTGATTTTCTCTATTATTGCATATTTGTCACACTCGATGTTTTCAGGTCTTTAGGCAAAATATAATATTAGATAAAGGGAACCTGAGTGAACAAATAACACTTTTTTTTTTTACTTATTTTATTTATTTCATGAAAAAGTTAACCAACACCAACTGGCACTGTGTGAAAAGTAATTGCCCCTAGTTAAATCAGCCCACTAAGGGATAATTAGAGTCAGCTGATTGAACACAGCCAGGCTTGATTACAGTCAGCCCTGCTCAATATAAACCTCACTTATTTTGACCCTTACCATCAGAGTCTATGTTACCAGCACAAAGATTCAACAAGCACATTATGCCATGATCAAAGGAAGTTCCTGAAAAGATCAGAAAAATGTGTTGCCTCTATCAGTCTGGAAAGGGTTACAAAGCTATTTCTAAGGCTCTGGGACTCTATCAAACCACAGTGAGAGCCATAATCTCCAAATGGAGAACACTTGGAACAGTAATGAATCTTCCCAGGAGTGGGCGGCCTGCCAAAATTACTCCAAGGGCGCAGTGTAAAATCATCCAGGAAGTCTCAAAGGATCCTAAAACAACATCCAAAGAACTGCAGGCTTCTCTTGCCTCAGCTAAGGACAGTGTTCATGACTCCACAATCAGAAAGAGACTGGGCAAAAATGGGCTTCATGTGAGAGTAGCAAGGCGGAAACCACTGCTAACTAAGAAGAACATAAACTGCCTCTCATTTGCCAAGAAGCACCTGGATGATCCACAAGCCTTTTGGGAAAATGTTCTATGGACAGATGAGTCCAGTGGAACTTTTGATGACATGGATCCCATAATGTCTCAAGCAAAGCAAACACAGCATTCCACAGTAAGAACACCATACCAACAGTCAAACATGGTGGTGGTAGTGGATGGTGTGGGGATGTTTTGCTGCCCTAAGGACCTGGATGACTTGCCATAATTAAAGGAACCATGAATTCTGCTCTGTACCAGAAAATTCTTAAGGAGAGCGTCCGGTCATCCTTCCGTCAGCTGAAGCTGAGCGTGGTTAGGTCATGACAGCAAGACAATGATCCAAAACACAAAAGCAAGTCCACATCAGAATGGCTAAAAGAAGTAAAATTAAAGTTTTGGAGTGGCCTAGTCAAAGTCCAGACTTAAACCCAATAGAGATGCTGTGGCAGGACCTGAAACGAGCAGTTCATGCTCGAAAACCTACCAAATGTTACTGAATTAAAGCAGTTCTGCGAGGAAGAGTGGGTTAAAATTCCTCCACAGCAATGTAAAAGACTGATATTGAATTATAGGAAGTGTTTGGTTGCAGTCATTGCAGCTAAATGTGGCGTAACCAGTTATTAAGTATAAGGGGGCAATTACTTTTTCACACAGTGCCAGTTGTGTAGTTAACTTTTTCATTAAATAAGTGAAATTAAAAAAAAAAAGTGTTATTTGTTCACTCAGGTTCCCTTTATCTAATATTACATTTTCTCTAAAGACCTGAAAAATCCAGTGTGACAAATATGCAATAATAGAGAAAATCAGGAAGGGGGCAAATACTTTTTCACGCCACTGTATATGATCAAACTACTGTGGTAAAAACTGATACAGGAGTTTTAGAGTCTTTGTTACCCCCACAAAGCACAATTGCCTTGGTGACCTAATCGAAAAACAGTATAAAGTTTATTTGGCATGACCTCCCTGGCACAAAGTCATGCTGCTTGTTTTCCTTTGGTGTCTTGTCCTCTAAGTAGGCCACCAAGCTTTCCTCGACTATGGTCTCCATTAGCTTGTTTACAATGGAAGTAAGGATAACAGGCTTGTAGTTGCCTGGATCCTCCCTGCAACTCCTCCTTGTAGAGTGGTACTGTGCTGGTGGATCTCCAATCTGCTGGCACCAGTCTGGACTTCAGTGAGTCGTTAAATAGATGGGTTAAAGGTACTGCCAATTCTGCGGCCAGTTCCATAAGTACTCGTGGGTGCAGGCCATCTGGACCTCTGACATGTTTACCCTAAGAGAATATAGACCCTTTTCACCCTGTCAGCAAAGAGCTGTATTCTGCCTATTTCCAGAATCCCTGATGTGGTGACCTTGATACTACTCTAGCAGGGGACCATTGTCATTTATCATGAACTTCGAGCAGAAGTAATTGTTTACTACCTTTACCTTCTGCTCATCATCTTCCACTACTCTTCCTCCTCAGCAAGCCTGACAACCTCCCCCCCCCTTTCCTTTATTCCCTTAAGTACCTAAAACATTATTTTTCCAACCTTTCAGTTCCTCAGCAATCTGCATCTCTGTGCCTGCCTTTGCCCTCCTGGCCTCCACCTTTGCCTCGTTGAGTTTAGCTTAATAAACCTGCAAGTGTTTCTCCTTCTTGTTTCTCTTTTACTTATCCGAGTCCCTTCTTTTTACCCTTACAGCTTTCCTCACCCACTTTGAGAACCAGATCAACCTTTTATGCATGTTTTTTTCGGTGATCTTCTTGTACAAGATTTGGTTGCCTTCAGGACAGTCTTCTTAAACGTACCCCACTATTCTTCCACACCCTCGATCTGGTCCACACCTGCCAATCTTTCCTTTATTAGTTACCACATCTTTCCAAAATCTGCACATTTGAGGTCCAGAACCACTGTCTGGAGGGTTGCAATGACCCCCCCACCAGTTCCAGTTGCACAGTGTTGTGGTCACTGGACCCCAGTGGTTCCCTGACAATCACTGCACCATCTCCAAAATTAGTGTGCACCAAGCTGAGTATGGCATCATGCCATGTGGGATCCTTGGCCAGCTGCTCCAGTAAACAGTTCTTAAGCGTATCTGGCTGTGCCTGACTCCTGGTACCCCTCGCTGCTGGGATATCCCAGTCTATATTCAGCAGGTTCAGGACCCTTGCTTAATACCAGATCCCCTTTTGTAGATTCCCTTTTGGTTTCTTACCACAACTCTCTGTCTTTCTCCTCTTTATGCAGTGGTGATCTGTTCACCAGTTTAACCCTCTTAGCAACATCTGTTGTCTGCTGCACTCAGATTGATTCCACTTCCCCCCTACTTTTTACAGTCCCATTCTTTGTCACCTCAGTGCCTTCCCTAATGTATAGGGCTGCCCCATCTTTACCCTTGCCCTGTCTCTCCTAAATAAGGTATACCACACAACTGCTAGATACCAGTCATTTTTACCTCTGTCCCAAGTCTCCATGACAGTCACAAAATCTAACTTACCCTCTGCCACCATCACCTTCAGTTTGCTGATCTTGTTGTTTATCTTCTTGCATTTAGGCAAACCAACCTCCACACACCCATCTTGCTCCCTTCCCTCTTACCTGAGCCCCTCTGTGTGCCATACATTACCTCCCCATCCCATTCACCACCCCCTCCTATATGTGTATATTTGCTGCTAAGTCCCTCACTCACTACTTTCATTTGACCCATGCCTCTGCCACAGCTTGCTTCTCCTGGCCCTATTTCCATTTCTGAGGAGCATCTGCTAGATTCAGCTTGTACCTAACACATGTAAAGGCAAGGCAAGGTTTATTTATATGGCATCCTTTCCCGGAGGCTCTGTGTACCCCACATAAGAAGAAGTAAGGGAGTAACAAGGAACATGCATAAATACATGCATGTAATAAAACAGATAAAATAATACTAATAAATAAGTTCAGTAGTCAGTAGTCAGTTCATTTCATGAAATTAACTAACTATGTCTGAGAAGGCAAGAGAGAAGAGGTGGGACTTCAGGCAGCTCTTATATACCTCAACTGAAGGGGCCTCCCTGATGACAGAAGGAAACGAATTCCACAGGATGGGGCCAGAGACACTAAACACCCTGTCACCAGCTGTTTTTAGCCTCATCCTGGCAATTGCTAGGAGGTCCCTCAAGGAGGAACGGAGGGAGCGGACTGGGACGGCAGGTGTTAGAAGATCAGACAGATAGCCAGGGCCTAGTCCATGTAGGGCCTTGAAGGTGAGTAAGCCCACCTTGAAGATAACCCTCCACCTGACTGGCAGTCAATGCAGTTCACATGACAGAACCTTGAAAAGCCTGTCAGTAACCTGGCAGCTGCGTTCTGCACTAGTTGCAGTTAGTGGAGGGTGCCTCCTGAGTTCCAGAAGTAGAGAGCATTACAGTAATCAAGCCTGGGCATTACAAAGGCATGCACCAGGGTAGGAAGGTCCTCAGGCAGAACTAGGGGCTAGATTCTGGCAATATTCCTCAGGTGATAAAAAACACTTTGGACAACTGGTGACACCTGAGACTCAAATGTCAAACTGTCATCCAGGAACACGCCAAGATCTCGCACCCTAGAGGAGGCCATCAACAGTGTAGGTCCCAGAAAAAGACCAGTTACCATACCAGAGGCACTCCTATAATGCCTTCAGTCCGGTTTCACCACTCTGTCTTATCAGGATTCAGTCACAACCAGCTGGAGGACATCCAATCATTGATCTTGGCCAGGCAGATATTAAGCAGTTCCACAGCGTTGGATGTTCCAGGGGCAAAGGATAAGTATAACTGGGTATCATCAGCATAGCAGTGAAAACCCATATTGTACTTCCTAATGAGATCACCCAAGGGCAGCATGTACACTGCAAACAACATTGGCGACAAGATCGATCCCTGAGGTACACTGCATGACAGGAGCTTCTGGGAGGAGGAGAAATTCCCCATTACTACCTGTTGCTTCTTGTCAGTGAGATAGGACTCAAACCAGCATATGACAGTGCTGGAAAGTCCACAGTACTCACTGAGACAATCAAGCAGCACAAAGTGGTGTACAGTGTCAAAAGCTTCAGAGAGATCAAGGAGAACAAGAACTGACCCATCTCCTCTATCCCTCGCCCTAAGGAGGTCATTGTGCACCCGAACTAATGCTGTTTCAATGCTATGCTTGGCTCAGAAACCAGACTGGAATGGCTGATATATGTCAAAGGTCACAAGGTACTCCTCAAGCTGTTGTGCCACAATCTTCTCAACAACCTTTCCCAAGAATGGGAGGTTGAAGATAGGTCGGTAATTTGCCAAGATGTCTGGTTTGAGAGATGATTTCTTCTGAAGAGGCCTCACCAGAGCCTCTTTCAAGGAATCCAGGAAGACCCCCTCTGACAGCTAACACCAGACAATCAAGGTGAACACCGAGCCAACTGAACCAATGCATCCCATTAGGAAATGCGTTGGGACCGGGTCCAGTTCACAATATGTGTGCTTCAGCTTCAAAGCAACCTCAATGACCTTGGCCAGCTCCACTGGTTTAAACTCCCCCCAAACAGGTGAAGTGCCTCTACTACATCCAAGGCAATCGCTGCAAGATATCATGCAACTCACAGGTGGGATTCCCTGCTGGATAGAGGACACTCTGTCAGTGAAGAACTGAGCAAACTCGTCACACAAAGTGACAGAAAAAACATTTTTTGGCTGCAGACAGGCCGGATGTAGCATCCTGTCTACAGTCCAAAAAAGTACAGCTGGTCTGTTCTTCCCTGCAGCTAATCTCTCTGGATAGGAATTCTACCTTCTTACGGCTGATTGCCCTCTGGTACTCGCCATAGTGGGTACGCAGGGCCAATTTGTTCTCCTCTAGCCTGGTCCTCCACCAGCAACGCTCTAACTTCTAACCCCTAATCTTCATTGCCTTGAGCTCCCCATCAAACCATGGAGACCTCAAGTGAGAAGATTTGGGTCATACACAGATTGGTGTGAGTGCATCGAGTGCTGCAGACATCACCCTACTATAGGTGGCAACTGCCTCACATGTGCCCTTCACACATGCAGCGCCTACACTAGATAGGTCAGCCACCACCAAAAAAACCCTCAGGGAACATTCCCCTCAAAAGGCGGTAGCTGACCATCTCCACAGGGGGAGGGCTCGAGGGGGGCCCAAATGAGAACATCACCATGCAGTGATCAGACCAAATTACCTGATCAATCTTGAGGTTAGCTACCTCAATCCCCAGTGAGAACACCAGGTCCAACATGTGGCCACCATGGTGAGTTATGGAAGTGACTTCTTGTGTCAGGCCCAGTGATGACATCATCTGGAGAAGGTTGGAACCAAGCCTGGAGGATTCATCGTTGGCCCAAGCATTGAAATCCCCCTGCACTAAATATCTGGAGGACTCCATTACCTCACCAATGACAAGATCCACTATCTCCTGCAGGAACTCTCCCCACTGCCCCAGGAGGGTGGTAAATAAGAAGGATCCTGCAGCTTGCACCTGGACCCCCACACACTGCCACACATCCAAAGGACCTGGTAGTTCCCACTGGGTGCACAGTGAAGCCAAGTTCAGATCTAAAACAGAAGGCCACTCCCCTGCCTCTGGGTTCTACCCTAAGGCAGTGCACTATGGCGTGTCTGGGAGAGATGGCTGCCTCCAAAAGTGGCCTGGTACCATCACCCACCCAGGTCTCTGTGATGCGTGCCAGATCGACTGTAGAAATCAAGTCTGCCATAATTGCGGTCTTATTTCTGATCAATCTGGCATTGCAAAGCACTGCCCTAAGTGGATTGGTAGGTGCTGCAGCCCCTCCGGCTACTTGTCCACTCAGTTTGGTGGGACCCCTGGGAATGGGAACCAAACACATCTGGCCTCACTCCAGGTCCCGTCTAAACTCAGGGTGTCTCCTATACCTAACCAGCCCAATCCCACTCACCTCCATTGAGCCCAGAGCACCTGCCACTGCTGACCATTCCAGCACCTCCAAATCCTGACCTCACAACAGTGCCTCATTCTCGTTGCAGATACAGGGATGTTGGTGAAGGGCCAGAGGTTGCACAGCAGGGATGTCTCATAGGTTTTTCGTACCTGTTCAAGTCCCTTGCACATCCCAGATACACGAAAAAACTAATCAATGAAACTCCCAAAATCCAATTTCTTAAATACAAAAATACTACTAGAACAATTACAGTAAAATCTATCCACTCAACCTCACATACACACCTAATACACACAAATCCTACACCATCACCTCCACATGCACACACTAGCAAAATAAATTAAATCCCCTCCCCTCAATTCCTCTACACCAATCCTCCACCCACCCCCCACAAAACCCCCAACCTCCCAAATACAAATTATACAATAAAAACCACAGCAAGAATTCTTATTCTCTTTCAGGAGAGCAGTCTTCAAGCCACAAAAAGTAGTTTTTTTTTTATGAACAGCACAATAAGGTACTATCCAGCAAATAAATCAGTTCAGTGCAATGAAAAATGGTCAGCGATAGTTAGAGAAGATCTCTGAAGTAAGAAACTGAATGCAGGAGGGCATTCTCACTATCCCTCCACTCTACAGTCCCAAGATCAGCTGAAAAATTAAATCCACTCAGAAAAATTCACCAGACTGAAGCCGCTACTATGAAAGTGATTAAGGGGGTTCCTAGCATTAGTTACCATCCATGCAGACATCTAATTTCTGCTGAAGTGCACTAGCTCTCCCCCACGTAAAATAAATGCCACCCCACTGAAAAGCCTTCCGTCCCAGAATCCTCCTCCGTCCCCCACAAATCTATATTCTACCTCCCTACACCATTCCTTCAACCAGACATTGAATGCCTTGGTTTCCTCCTACCTCACCCTACCCATTCCCTATCCCATACAGGCAACACCTCCAAAAAGGCCAACATGGCTGCCTTCTCCCTCAGGACCCTCCTGTGACAGGGTTGAATTAGGCCCTGTCCCATTTGTTATGCAGAAAGAGTTAAACACAAGCATCTGTTCTATCCTCTCCTTTTCTGTCTCTTGTCTGTCTGGTTGTGCAGCCAAATGTTCTCATGAGGAACTGATCAATCTGACGGTCTCACGAATCTCCACCTCTCACTATCTCTCTACTTTCACTTGCTGTTTCTGTCTTTTCTTCACCCTTGCATATCTGTGGTTAGAGGTGGTGTAACTAACACTGGAGCATATAAAGGTGAGGGCAGATTATGTAGCTGGTTGATTATAGAGTCAGTATTCTCCTGTGGGACTAGTTAAGAGCATTTGTGGGGCTTAACATGTTTGCAGCATGTCTTGGTTGTTTCATCCGCGATATCTTTTGGCTCTGCTTTTGAGTCATTTCTCACTCCATGCATTGTCTTTTTGACAGAGCTTGAGTCAATTCTCACCTCATGCATTATCTTTCTAACACAGCTTGCATCATTTTCGCTCCATGCATCACTCATCTTTTTGACTCAGCTTGAGTCATTCTCGCCCCATGCATTTTTGACTCAGCTTGCGTCATTCTCTCCACATGCAACATATTTTTGATGCAGTGGACCTCTTGTGTCATTTTTGAAGACTTAGCCACACAGAATGTTTTTCTTTCAAAATATGGTGCACAGTATTTGGCGCACCTGGATTTAAATGCAAGGTGGTTGTTTAATGCACCTTGCATGGGTCTCAGAGTCCACTGAAAATCCAGCCCCACATTTTCGTTACTTTGGTTCCTTAAGTTAACTACAGCATAACAGAATGTCACTTCCACAGATCTATTATTTGGTCTTGGTTCTTAGAATTCACTTTGTTTATTGTTCCTTGAACTATATCTGTGTTCAATTTTATCTAATTTTTCAGTCAGACATACTAGCTTGTTTTTTTGTTAACGTTTTAAATACTTTGTTAGCCCAGATCAATTTTCTCCTGTTTTCTGGTAAAAGTCACCACAGAGTCTCATACATCTGGCAGTGATGGGTTTTACATTTGCAGTGGGGACTCAGCAACCCATGCAATGTGGGCACCTGTGGTAGAGTATCTTATTTACGTTGTTATGCAGGACTGAGGTGCACACATCTTGACCGTATGACGGATTTGGATCCTGACATGCAGTGTTGCATGTATAGTATGTAGAGTTGTTTCCATGCTGCATGCTCTGCTTGTTCCATTACATGCTTTACCCTTCAGACGCCTGCCCTATTGCTATAGTTATGACAGGCTCTGTGCTGCAGTACATTACTGGTGCATTCTGTAACAGAGATGGTGAAGTCAGGGGAATTTACTTCATAAAGATCTTTGCGAATTTTGCCCAACTTCACTTCACCAGCAGGTACATTTCAGGTTGTTTTCACCCAGTGACATGCCTACCTTTGCCTGCCAAAACTATACATAGTGCCACTTTGCTGATACTTCACCAGTGGAGTGGCACTTCACATAGTTTTGCCAGGTGAAGTAGGGGTTCTCTGGCAAAAACTTTATAAAGTGTTTATTTCTTTTATAAAAAAAAACACCCAAAAGAGTGAAAACATTGACTCACCCACTGTGCAATAAGTTCCCACATCCTCTCACTACCCAGACCATTTAATTCAAGAGATAAGTTTACTGCTGTGAGGTTGTGGGTTGTGACACAGATGGCAGCACGGGGGGCTGCAGTCAGTAACAAGGTGCAGGAGGGGTGTGTGAGTAATGAATAGTATTTCCTGAATACCGCACCACAAATAACATGTTATTTGTTTATTGGGAAGAAAAATGAATAATCAGCGCTATTCAGTGTTTTGCTGTTCTGCAGAAGTTCAAAATCTACCAAGACTTCCAGTCCAATCAGAGGCTACCTTAGAAGCTCACTGAAGACAGCTTGTGTGATCCAACACTAGCAGATGCTTGAGGCAAGAGAGACAGATGTCTGAGCTGCTGTGAAAGAGCAATCTACTTCCATCCACTTGTTAAAACCCAGCAGAAATCTTGACAGTTTTTGTTCCCTTTCTAAATTCCAGGCTCAGAGGTTCAATTTTTTTACACTTGCAGTGTGAAAATTAGACTTTTTTTGGGAGAACTGGTAGAGTGAGAACACAGTGAAACTAAACTAAGGCTGCTTGCTGAGACAGACAGGCAGAGTCCAGAAAGCAGATACACAAGCTTTGTGTGTGTACTAAAACCAAGCTAGATTTAGAATTGTTGTATTTTAAAAAGCTTGTATTAGCTTAAGGGAGTAAGAAGAATTTTGAAGGGGTTTATTTAGTGAATAGCAATTTAAGGTTTTTTGTAACTTAGACTTTATCTGAAACAAAGAACAAGGCAAACTGAGGATTTTAGATGCATAGTAGTCTAACAGAAGTGCAGTGAAGTGCCCAACTTATAATTTTGGGCGCGTGTGTACTGTGTACACTTGCATATTCAACTTGTTCTTGGCTTTGTGCCAAAGAAGAAATTTAAAAAATAAATTATTTTAGTTTGGCTTGATTTTTAGTGAGTGTGACTTGTCAGCCCATTGACATTGTCGCAGTGAGTGTCTATGTTTCATAATAATATAATTTATATGTAATATTAGACATCACCTTGTGAGGAACCTGGGCTTGGGTTCCTCCACGGTGACTTGTGCAACTACAAGTGCACCGCTGTATATAGCTGTTAACTGGTAGGGTGGGATGAGTCAGCTGACTTCCACCATTTCTGGGCAGCTAGCTGCTGTTTGGTTATGTGTGTATGCACAATGTGCCCTCAAGAAAGACACTGTTATAAGTTTGTGGCTTTGTGCCAAAGACGAAATTTAAAAAAAGAAATTATTTTAGACTTGATCATTAGTGTGTGCGACTTGTCAGCTTACTCACATTACCATAGCAAATAACTATATTTCATAATCATATAATTTAAATTTAACATCAGACATGTTCCTGTGAGGAACCAAAGCTCAGGTCCCTCACAGCCACTTGTGCAACTACAAGTGCAATATAATGTATGGTAAGTGCCTATTAACCACCATAATCAGCAGTCACACAGCTTTGTTATGCACTGTTTAGAATTTTAAAAGTTGTTAACCACACTTCGTAACTTCTAAACAGTGGCATAACAAAAAAGAATGCACCAGAGTTCCATAATTCTCACACATAGAATGCAAACAGTGTTTTTTTGACCATACACTATAAAAGATGGCTGGGGATCGGGTGACAACCACACTGAAATCACCTTTTGTGGTTGCTAGGGCTACAGTAAACCTCTTGAGCTGCACTCTTGAGGTTTACCATGTTGCCCTAGCAACCACTCGAGGTGATCACAGCATGGTTATCATCCAATCCCCAGCTATTATCTTCTATGTTGTACATAGCTGTTAGCTGGTAGAGTAGGACTAGTTCGCTAACTCCCGCCACTTCAGGGCAACTAGCTGCCGTTTGATTCTGTGTGTGTGTGTGTGTGTGTGTGTACTCAAGAAGGACATTGTACTAAGTGTGCACCTTTGTGCCAAAGAACAAATTTAAAAAATAAAATTTTTCTTCC
Organism: Neoceratodus forsteri; assembly: GCA_016271365.2. Taxonomy (NCBI): domain Eukaryota; kingdom Metazoa; phylum Chordata; order Ceratodontiformes; family Ceratodontidae; genus Neoceratodus; species Neoceratodus forsteri. Next base: position 1,108,942,417 of record CM028131.1, read on the forward strand.
AAGAATTTATTTATTAATCAAGCTTGACTAGTGAGTGAAACTACTTTGCCAGCTCACTGGCATTGCTGCAGTGAGTGACTACTATATTTCATAATAGTATAATTTAATATCAGACATCTTTCTTTGAGGAATACAATTGTGACAGACAGAGGGTGTAGTCCCAGAAAATGTAATTGGTTTGGCAGCCCCAGCAAAGCTGCAGTAGAAGCAGAGCAACAAGCAGCAGGTGAGGGTGAGCGTACTGCAGAGCGACACTCAGGGTGCATTTGCTGCACCGCACAATGTTATATTTTAGCCCATCAAAGCTTGCAGTCTCTAGAACCGGTGTGCCATTGACTGAGACCAGGGGAAAAAAGTACTATTTGTACTACCAGTAGTGCTGCCAGCAGGACATTGTCACAGCCACTGATACTGCCAATGTGAATGTGTCCTCTTCATCCCTTGCCACTGCCACCGGTACCACCATCATCATCTCACCCTTATTAACCACCATTGCTCTGATCCATCACCCATCCACTGCAACAACAAGCATCCCAACTTGTACTGCAACAATGACCCTGCTAGCCACTCCTGCCACTGTGACTGAGAACACTCCTGCTACTGTGATTGAGACCACTCATATGAACATACAAACATATGGAGAAGCCAGCAGAAGAAGGCCATTTGGTATATCTAGTCTGCTCATGTTGCAGGGTCCAGAGCTTGAGCTGCTGTCCCTGCCCTCCCTCCCTCCCCACCCTCTCATCCTCCATACCCATGATCCTTACCTTCCCCTATGCCTATCAGCCTATCTTAAAGCTGCCCTTTGTCTTCAATGAGTTCACCTCTTTCAGCAGCACACTCCAAGTGTCCACCACCCTCTATGTGAAGAACTGCTTCCTGATCTCCTTCCTAAACCTCCCACCCTCCAGCTTAAGACTGTGCTCCCTCATGTTATGGTTGCCACTCAGCTTAAAGAGACTCTCCTTATCCACCTTATTTATCCCTTTCAAGTAGTTGAAGGTCCCAATCATGTCCTCTCTCTCTCTCTCTCTCTCTCTCTCTCTCTCTCTCTATCTCCTGTCTTCTAGGGAATACATGTTCAGTGCCCTCAACCTCTTCTCATATGCCTTATCCTGTTGACCGATTATTATCTTTGTAGCCCTCCTCTGGACCTTCTTCAGCAGGTTAATGTCCTTTTTGAGGTGTGGGCACCAGTACCAAACTTCACTCTGTTACTGCGACTGAGACCACTCCTGGAACTGTGACCCAGACTGCTCCTGCCACAGTGACTAAGACCACACTTACCACTGTAAACATGGTGTTCACCAGTACTGCTACAGTGATACTAGCCTCTGTGGTGATAGGTGGCACTGTAGCTCAGCCAGTCTATCTAGTTTATTTTATGACCCATGGGAGGAACTATCTAGAGGAACATTGTGTAAATAAAGTAGTTGCCATCTTACCTTCAGCCTGTGTGCAACATGATTATTGACAGCACACACAACATGGTGTCAGAAGTGAACAGAATCAGCCCCCATCTGTAATCCAGCACCCACCATTGAACCATTTGTCACTGGGGAGCCAGTAGGTGCCTACAGGAGCAAGTTGCCATGTATTTTATTATTTTTGTAAAGAACAAAAAAGCCAGAGTCTGTTTGTGTGGGTAGATCATGGTCCAGAGTGAGAGCCGAGCTGTCGACAGAGAGGCTGAGCAAGAGCCAGAGTACCAGCCTGGCACCAGAACCAAAAGGAGTACAGCAGTAGAAGCAGCACCAGAGAGGAAAAAAGCAGGAGCTCCATAGGGACTGTTGCATGGATTTATGTAACTGCATTTTTAAAATGTTAGAGGTTAGAGATATTTGCTATTTCAGCTGTGAGATTGTGAACATTTGCAAGACTTCTGGACCCAAATAATATTATCTCTAGTGAAGTTCTCAAAATTAGTAATACTTTGAATTTTAATACCTGTATTCTAGACTTCTTTGATGACACCACTCTAACCTCAAATGAACGCAACTCTATTTCTTCAATAGCATGGTTGCTAAAAATTTTATACTTAGAAAATGGATAGAGAAAGTTCCTCCTACAGTTCAAGAATGGAAGGCAGAGCTTATTGAAATGCTAAGGCTTGAGAAAATAGCACATGGGGTTAATGAAAAAAGAGACACATTTGAAAAAAATGAGGAGATTTAACAAAATTAATTACACAAAATCTGTAAAGGATTCTAAAGCCAACATCTCTTCAGCACTCATAAGCATTTTACATTTTCCCTCTGAGCTACACTGACTCATTTCCTTTTTCTCTCCCTTTTTCTGTTTCCCTCCCTTTATTTTTTTTAAAGTACCATTTTTAGGGGAAAATATGTTGTTGAATGAATATATTGAAATTATACCTATATAACATAGTTATGATATTTTACTCTGTTTTTTAACCCTTTAATTATTTGTGGATACCTGTACATAGTTTTTAAAGTATAGTAAGAATGAGTTTTATTTCTTCTCCTTTTTCTATATTTGGAAATTTATTTTAAATTTGAAAAATGTTCTAATTAGTTAAATTTTGTAATATTACGAACTGTTCAATAAAAATTATATATATATATATATATATATATCTATATATACATATATATATATATATATATATATATATATTTGAAGGGGATTAACAAAATGGGCACAGAACTGGTATTTAAGCTAAGGAGAGGAAGGGACACCAGAGGGCATGGTCTCAGGTTGGAGGGTGGAAGATATCAGAGAGAGATAAGGAGGCATTTATTCATAGAGAGGGTGGCGGAGAAATGGAACACTCTACCCGGGGAAGTGGTATCCTGTAGCACAGTGGGTAGTTTTAAAAGGCTATGGGCCAGAGCGCGAGGGGTAAAGGTGAGGGGGAGAAGAGGGTGGGGCAGCTGCTATGTAAGGGTGCTAGCTGCGTATTTGAGCAGACTAACTTGATAGACTGTAAGGCCTGTTTCTGATGGCAGATTCATATGTTTGTGTGCATATATATATATATATATATATATTTATATATTATGGTGGAACATTGTTGAGCATGGATTTCCATGCTCTTGTGACATTTTGGTGTTGGTCTGCAATGGGATCCTTACCTTTTCTTTGTTCTGCCAGGCCCATCTGGATCCACTGCACCACTCCATCTACTCCACGATGTCTCATCTCTTCCATGATGGAAACTCCTTCTCATTCCTATGACCTTCGCTCAGTGAAGCACAGCTCATCTCTGACCACGATGTCCATGGAAGACACCACTTTGAGCACTCGAAGGTCCGGGGCTCCATCTTTCCCCACCTCAAGGGTGTGGGACCTCAAAATAGTTGGTCTGCCACAGGACCCTTACCTTCTCTCTGTTCTGCCAGGACCATCTGGATCTACTGCACTTGGCATTTTGCTGGTACTGAATGAACTGAGTCAGACTCATAAAATAATAAGCAAAATTAGTTTATTCAGAGACATCAGGCAGGAGCAACTTCTCACCATGAGGTACAAATTCAGACTGAACAGACAGGAAATTGGGGTTTCCTAGCCCCTGCTGGCAATAATTAGCATACCACATTACCATAGACTCTAACTTGCAGCATCATCTGTTCTGTTAAAGGGGCAGCAGCTATGTTAGCCCCATACTTAACTGTACTCTACATCACCCCTGGGACAGTGAGCATGAGTACCACTTGAACAAAAAGCAAAAAAGCATGGCAATGGCATTCCAACAATAAGAAATATTGGAAACCCTGTAAACATAGTATTAAACATTTGAGCACAGTACCTCTTTTGTTATCCTCAAAACAATGCTCCACTGCAGGGGAAGGGAGGAAAGAATCTGGACTATACTGGTGACCAGTCAGAGTAGTACCAGGGGAAGGGGGGAACACCATAGGAACTTGAAGCTTGGTCAGGGCAACAAGTGCTAAAGTGTAGGGGGAGGGAAAAGGGAAGAGAGGGAAGGGGAGCAGCAGGAGGAACGTAGAGCAATTGAAATATACCTGAACAGTTGCAAAACACAGAACAGTCCTAATAACCTAGAAATATTATGGAAAAAACTTTGTTGCAGAACATTAATATTGGAATTGACATTTGTTGCAAACAGTTAAAGTATCATAAACAGAGGAATGACCACATTGAGTTCTATAAAGAACATAGAATTTACCACATTCAGCCCTTCAATAAACACAAGAAATTACCACACTGAGTCCGGTTATGAAAGTTCATGTGTTTCTGTGACTTTTACAGTTAGTGGAGATAGATGTATGTGTGGCTTGTACCAGTTCCTGACAGGATGGGATCAGGTCATGAAAAGGGACCCAAGAGTTCTGCATACTGTCAAAACCACACCACTTGACACAAAAAGTCCAGGATCCGTTTACGTACTTTTTGCATAATGTCTTCTCAGTCTGGTACACTGGAGTGTGTATGAGAGAGTCCTGAGAAGAAGAAGCAGCAAAAGACTGAGAAATCCCAGGAAGTCCATCTGGCTGATCAGGCCAAACAGAATCCAGCTGAAGAGTGTCAGGACCGTGGGGTTCTGGAGAAACTGGTCTCAAACTGTCTGAAGAGATTTCGGCTTCAGAAAGTATAACAGGTTCAACGGCAGCCTCATTGTTTGGGGGACTGGATCATCTGGGAGCGTAGCATTCAAGTACCCATGTTTCAGTCGGTTGATGTGGATTTTATTGTGTACCAGCTTTCCATCGGACTTGCAGCACAAGCAAACATGAACAGGAGGAAGCTTTCCACAATGTAGAAGGGACCAGTCCAACGGCAAAGCAGCTTTTTGGTGGTGCCCAGAACTAGAACAGGTTGGTGCAAGTATACAATGTCCCCAAAAGAAAATGAAGGTTCATGTGACTTGGCCACTGACATTTTCTGCATTGCAGATTTTCTGTGGCCCAGCGTGTCAGTTGCAACACATCTGGCAAGTTCAAGCTGTTCCAGCACTGGAATGATGAAGGATGAAGCTGACTTTGGAACCTCTAGCAGTGAGAGATCCCCGTCCAGTGCAGTTCATGGGTGATGTCCATGGACTAGAAAAATGGTGTGTACTCTGTACTGTCGACACATGGGCTTGTATTGTAAGCAAATTGCACAAATGGAACAAAACAATCTCAAGTGTCATGAGTCTCATCTAGGTACTTGGAAAGAGTATTAAGAATGGTAGACATCATTCTCTCACTTTGTCCATTGCATTGTGGATGATAACTGGTTGTTTGAGTCTTTCTGATATCGAGAAGTTTGCATGTTTCTCGCACAATAGTGGAAAGGTAGTCAGTGCCTCTGTCTGAATGCAGGTATGATGGGGGTACTGTGATGACAAATGACTGTGTTGAGGAAGGCACTTGCCACTGTGGCAGCTTTGATGTCTTTTGGGGGATTAGTTCCAAATACTTTGTAAGGTAGTCCACAAAAACAAGAATGTATTTGTTGCCAGAGTCAGAGCATGTAGGTAAAGGCCCAAGAATGTCAGTGCTGACTCTTTGGAATGGTTCAGTAGCTACAGGCATTGGAATGAGGTGTGCTTTTGTCGGTTTGGCAGGAGGCTTTCTTTGGGAACAGAGCTGGCAGGATTTGACAAATTGGACAATGTCCTTGTTCATGTGAGGCCAGAAGAAGTGAAGCCTTATCTTTTTGAGAGTTCTGTGGATTCCCATATGATCTCTGGAAAGCGGAGAGGCATGAGTGGATTGAAGAACCTCGTTGACTAGAGAGGCTGGCACAACTAGCTGTACTTGAGTTCTATCCATGCGATGACCCTTGCCTTCCTTGGTCCAAATGTGAAAAAGCACACCGTCATTGAGGAAGTATTGCGACGCAAAGAAAAGTACATCCTGGCGGTGTTGCTTTTGTTGTGGTAATGTTGCAGTCTCTAAGTACATGATTATGTCTGTGAATTGAGGATCAGTTCTTTGTTGTGTTTTGACCATCGCCAGGGAGACATCAGTAGTAGAGGAGGTAAGAAGCTCTTCAGCTGCTTGCAGTAAGTGAGGATTGGTGCTTTTCTTTGTGGAAGCAGTGGGTAGCAGCAAAGCAACTTGAGGTGCTTTAGGAGTGTCCACAGGATGTGCATCTGCGGAGTGGAAAGGAAGAGTTTGTAGACAGGATTCTTTGTCTGTTGAGGATGGTGTGGAGGGATACTGTCTCCGGCTTACAGCATCAGCATTATAATGAACTCAACCTGGTCGGTATTGAATTTCAAAGTTGTAGCATTGCAATATGGCAATCCGTCGGGTGAACTTGCCTACTGGCTCCTTCATTTCGAATAACCATCTGAGGGCAGAGTGATCAATGATAGCTATGAAGGAGAAGTAGCAAAGGTAACAGTCAAACTTCTTTACAGCAAATACCATGGCTAGACATTCTTTTTCTGTAATGCCATAGTTTTGTTCAGCTGTGGAAAGAGAGTGCCCGGCATAGGAGACAACTCATTCTGTTCCATCTTGGATTTGACACAGCACAGCACCCACTACAATGGAACTAGCATCTGAGTAGAGTTTGAAGGGTTGGTCAAACCTTGGGTAGACCGATATTGGAGAAGATATTAGGTTTGCTTTCAAGATTTCAAAGGCCTCTTTACATTTGGAAGTCCAAGCATAGACATATCCCTTTTTGGTGAGGGCATACAGTGGAGCTGCAATCTTGGCATAGTCACAAATGAGCTTTTGGTAGTAGCCAGACAAGCCCAGGAAAGCTCTAAGGTCCTTGAGATTAGTAGGTTCTGGATAATCTTTTACTGCTGAGAGCTTATCTGGGTCTGGAGAGATGCCTTGAGAACTAACAACATGCCCCAGGTAATGAATTTGATGCTGTGCAAAACAACACTTCTCTGGGTGAAGCTTGAGATTGGCTTGTCTGAGACATTTGAACACCTCTTTGAGATGTTGGAGGTGCTCTTGGAAAGTTCTGCTGAAGACAATAACATCATCCAGGTGGACTTGGCAAGATTTCCAAGATAGTCCATGTAATACAGCTTCCATGACACGTTGAAATGTGGCTGGACTGTTCTGAAGTCCCATAGGTAGTCATTTGAACTGAAAAAGTCCCAAGTGGCAGCACCATGCTGTGTATGAGTGAGAAGCTGGATCAATAGTAACTTGGTAGAATCCACTCTGAAGGTCTAGAGTGGTGAAGTAAGCTGGGCTGCCCACCTCAAGACTCTTTAAGGCATCTTTGGTTGTAAGTAAGGGATGATCATCCTGCACTGTGTAGGCATTGAGCTTTCTGTAATCCACCACAAAATGATACCCTTTGTCTTTCTTTACCACCAGCAAGCAAGGTGCACCACAGGGACTTGAAGATTCTTCGATAATGTCCTGGTCAAGCATGTCCTTGATTATGTTCTCCAGGACTTGTTTCTGTTTGTGTCCCACTTTGTAGGCTTTCTGACGGATTCGCTGCTGGCTGGGCTATACCTCAATGATGTGTTGCAGGATATTACAGCATTCAAGCTTGTTATCTGGACCAGCAAAGACATCCGGGTAGTTCTCCAGGAATTTCAAAAGTTGTTACCGTTCTGTTGGAGATGCTGGAAGTTTTGAAGAGGATAGTCGCTGACTGAAAGGTATCTATGTGGAAGCTGGAGTGGTCATGATAGTACTAATAGAACGAGAGTTTGTGGAACCAGGTTGAGGCTCTTGCAGGGGGTGGAGCTGGGCCCCTGAAGACAAGCAAACAAACATTCTGATGTTGGCACCCTTTGAGATGACCACTGGCATATCTGTGAAGTTGCAGCATTTTTGGAAGACTGCGCTGCCATGCACCACAGACAAGGTGTTCCCTGGAAGGAGACATGATGAATGCAGAGTGGGGAATCCCATGACGATGCCAACAACACCTTGTGGAAGTGATTCACCTTGAATCTTGGCAATCGAAACCATCTCTGAGGTACAGTGACTGAGTCTATAGCTGCGAGTTGCCTCTGAGGGTCTAGTGACAGTTTGCTTGAAGCAAAGTCCAGGATGGCTTTGTGAGCTTTGAGGAAGTTGAGGCCAAGAATCACTGCAGGTTGTATATCAGGCACTAGGTAGAACTTGACAGTAGCTTGCTGTGAGCCAAAGTGGAGCTTGAGATGGACCATGCCTGAGACAGGTACTGTAGTGGTACTTGCTGTGATAATGTATTTTAGGTTGGCTGAAGAGACATTAGGTACATGAGACCCTTACCTTCTCTCTGTTCTGCCAGGCCCATCTGGATCTGCTGCACTTGACATCTTGCTGGCACTGAATGAACTGAATTGGCACATAAAATAATAAGCAAAATTAGTTTATTCAGCGACATCAGGCAGGAGCAACTTCTCAGCATGAAGCACAAACTCAGACTGAACCACAAACAGGAAACTGGGGTTTCCTAGCCCCTGCAGGCAATAATTAGCATACCACATTACCATAGACTCTAACTTGCAATATTATCTGTTCTGTTAAAGGGGCAGCAGCTATGTTAGCCCCATATTTAACTGTACTCTACACTCTGTAAAAAGCAGTTCTGCTGCCCTAGTGACATCCGTACTGCAGCAGAATGACTTTTCATTCTGCTGCAGTAGTAACGTCAGGCGACAATGCTACCATGCTGTTTGTCACTGTCGCTAATAAGGCAGCAGCGACAGAAGGAATAGACAGTCGGTGGTTTAACCAGACACCAGAAAAAGGCATAATCAACCAGATATTTAAAAATACTTACAACTTCCATCCTCACAATGAATGTCCTCTCGCTAAGTGAGAGGAACAGCCACTATTTTTTTATACCAAAACCCCGCCCAAACCAGAAAGTCAACCAATTGAAATGCATGTTTAAAGCATAGGGATATCAGGTCCCTACCAACCACACAACGCGACCTAGCAACCAGGGTTAACTCTCAGCTGAAAACAATCATTTTCTATTTTTTGAAAATAAAACTTAAAGCATGTAACCCATAGGTGGCGCTATCCTATGGGCTACTACCCCTGCCTGCTTGACTAGGTACAGCTTGAGAGGCCTGAGCTCATTGAACAGGTGCCTCCACCTGGAGGAATGGTCCTGTGGTAGTGTAACTGCTGATGGTATAGCCCTCCGGGATACTATAACCCCCCGCCAACCTTTCTAGTGGCCTACACAGTTTTGCAAGATAACAGTCACATATGCCATATGACAGTGATACTGAGCCCACACTCTTTGCACTTACCCCCAGGGCTAGATCAGCTGCAGGTGCCTTGAAGACCCCCCCCTGTAAAATAAGACCTGTAATGCAACAGTTCAATGGCAGTACAATACCCCCACCAAAAAAGGCACACACTTGCCAGATTAAATGCAGAAACAACACAATCTGATTTATTCAGGGGGATGTGAACTGGGGTGGGGCATGAGTCTAGCAGATGATTAACAGATCTGATTAATTCAGGCTGAATATGCATGCACAGTGAGTCCCTTGTATACAGTCACACAACCCTGGGTATCCAGTTGTTAAGCAGGCTAGCCTGAAGCATTGCCCAGGGTAGGCCGGTGTTGCAGCTGTTGTTGGGGCCCTTAGGAAAGAAAACAATTACATGCACATCAACCCAGAATTTGTAATCTGGAGCTGGATGGCTCAGTTCATTGTAATAAACCCAAACAAGTAAACCAGTTGACATACAATGATTACAGCTTTGTTGCAGGGAGCTACCCTGTTTAGTACTCACGCTACCCAGATCAGGAGGCGAGACTGAAGAGATGAAGACCTCTGGATGTTGTTCTGGATTGCCAGGAGAAGCAGGGCTGACATGACTCACCATGGTGGTCGCTACCTGATAGATGATGTTGACCAGGGGGCCAAATCCCCAAGCTGGTCTTTCGTCAGAAAAGTCTCTGCAGTGGGAGTGGCAGTCTAGACCAAGATGGCAGGCCCAGACAGAGTGAGCAGTTCAGATACAGTCTGTGATGAATACTGGAGCAGCTTCCAGCTAGCATAACACACTTAGGAGTGGGGAACCAAATGGCGACCCACACAGCACATTCAGCACATTTATAAGTAACACAGTAATTAGCACCATTCAGATAACAGTCCGGTTGCAAAAAAACAGGGTCTCTGTGCAAACCTCTCAATCCATGACTCACTTCAGTACCTGGCAGGCCGATCACTTCTGGAGCAAGTCTTCAGTCCAAATTCAGGAAACAATTACACACTTATGCTTCAGACTTCAAATCCCAACAAGGATTATCAGAATTAAGTCCGATTAGACTCTCCAGTTTCTTCACACTGGAAGATGGTGACAGGTAGGCCAGACACAGCCTTCCTGCCAATTCTCCCACACACTACTCAGGAGCAGCTGCTCGAATGGCTCGAGCTGTTCACTCTTCAAACTCCAACTCTTGACTGACTCCCTGCTGCAGGCAGCTCTGGGCTTTCCCACTGATCCAAAAGGTTCAGTTGGCTGATTGAACTGTCTGTCACAGAAGGGCTCCTCCCCAGGTCCATTTGGGCGCCAAACCTTAAAAACTACAATTCCTACAGAAATTCAATCCCGCATGACCTCTGGGGAAAGTCTCCATTTTAAGTCCCATGGGGTTCAATTGGTCCAATTCTGGCAGTCCAGAACCAAAATGGTGGCTCCTTTGCAAAAGTTCAAACTGCAATGGAAGGCAGGTTAGACAAACTCCTATATTATTATTATTAAAACAGATAAACAGCAAATAATCACAGTTCCTAAGAGTAATTCCGCTGTGCATATAGCGACTGCAGAATGGAGCAGAAATACCACTTGCCTGGCCGGTCGCAAGCCTTAAACTACTCAGACCCAGCCCAGACTAATCTCTAACACAGCATAATGACTCTCTTAAAGAGACAGGCATGGAGGCTTTACTATATCGCTCTCATGCGGACAATTAAAACTACTGCAGACACAGGACACCATCCTGACAATGGGTATTAGGCAAGCCCAGGAAGACATTATAGGAACCCCTGTTTGTAGGGGGATTACAAGTGATTAAACTACCGTATACAGCATTTGTTTTTGGAGACACCATACACCATATAGAACAGTGTATGAGTCACTATGCATAACAAGGCTATTCTCAACCACGTGTTTACTATGCCGACCAAGAGACCTTTTGAACTTCACTCTCTAGGTCATCTGGTTGACATAGTAACCACTTGGTGGAGAATAGCCTTGTTGTGCATAGTGACCCATATACTATCCTATATATAAAAAAAGGCCACGCCATTACTGCTCTTTGTAACACCATGGGGAGAGTGCAGTAAATCCACTTTGGGTTCTTCCTTCCTCCTTCCCAGTAGTCAGTTGCAGGATGGAGGTATAGAAAAGGCAGGCTATTTTAAAAGAAAAAAGTAAAGTAATTTCTCCCACACACAGTAAAGAGAAAGTGAAACTGGGCCCCATTAAAGCAGGCTTGCAAAACAAAGACAGTCACCAATTTTTCTTAGGTGTATAATACAGCTTAAATTGACTTTGTTCAGTGCAATTTTGTGACTAAGCAGTGGCAACAACAGCGAATTATCAGATCCAGTCACTGAACCTTTTGATTTTGCCAACCCAGATGACTTCCCAAAATGGCTCACATGCCTTGAAAGGTTTTCTATAGCCAGTAACCTGACAGAGTCAGCAGCAGAGAATCAGGTGAACACCCTGATATACTGCAAGGAGGACACAGTAGATGGAAGTCCACAGGAGGAGGATGTTAATGGACACAGAAAAGAAAAACTATAATGTGGTCTGGGAAAAATTAAGTGCATATTTCACAAGCAACAGAAATATTATCTATGAAAGGGCAAAGTTTAATGTATGCAGGCAGGAAGCAGGGGAACCCATTGATGACTTAATTACAGCGTTGTATGCCCTAGCTAAGCACTGTAACTATGGAGATCTATGAGAGGAACTAATCCAGGACTGAATTGTTGTGGGGCTGCAAGACAGCAGATTGTCAGAAAGCATGCAACTTAACAACCTCACTTTAGAGAAGGCTGCCACCAATGGCCCGACAGAGTGAAGCCATATGAAAACAAGTTAGACCTCTGGCCAGGAGCAGGCTGAGGCACAGAACAAAGCATTTTACATGTAGATGCCATGCAAGGCAGGCATTTTTCTATTGGGAGGAGTCAGAAGAAATCCAGTGCAGCTCCAAAAGTGATGCAGGATCAGTGGAGCAGATGGACACTTCACAAGAGAAAGGACATGCAGGAGGTGTGGGAACAAGCTGTCACATCCAAGAGCTTGGTGTCCAGCAAATTATGCCATTTGCTATGCATGCCACAAGAAAAACCATAACAAGAGTGTATGTTGGTCAAAAGTAAAAATGCACAAAGTTTAAAAAGTGCCAGAGTACGACACAGAGTATGCTTTTTTGGGATCAGTTCAGGTCAAAGGAACTAGATGGAAAAGGACTGTTCTCATCAATAAGATGCCAACAGAGTTCACGACAGACACAGGTGCAGACATCACAGCTGTGCCAGAAAACCTTTACAAGAAACTGCGGGGCAAACACCACATACCTTTGTGGGCCATGGGTGAAGTCCTGGCGGGGCTAGGAAGATACACCCCGGATGTGTATGGAGTGTTCACTGCTACTGTAACTAAAGGCAAACATGGAAGTCAAGAGGACATTTACATTGTGAAGAACCACCACACCCCATTGCTAGGCAGACAAGCAGTCGAGAAATGTCATCTTGCCAGACTCAACAGTGTGGAACAAAGTAAGTGGTGTGAGGAGTTCCCAACATTATTCAATAGCCTAGGAGAACTCAAAAAACATTATCATATTCAACTTACACCAGGAGCTATACTATTTTCACTGACAGCACCCAGAAGGATACCAGTTCCGCTGATGTCCAAGGTCAACGAGGAACTTTCCAGAATGGAGACTCTGGGCATGATCACCAAGGTCAAGGTGCTGACAGATTGGTATGCCAGAATGGTAGTGGTTTCAAAGCCAGATGACACCATAAGGCTCTGTGTTGACCTAACCAAGCTGAATGAGTCGGCCAGATGGGAGAAATGTATCCTTTCCTCAGTTGAACAGACACTGGGGATGCTGGGAGAAACCATTCTTTTCCCCAAGCTTGATACCAATGCAGGATTTTGGCAGGTACGTCTGTCAAAGGCAGCAGAGAAACTGACCACCTTCATTATGCCCTTTGGATATTGTTGCTTTTGAAAATGGCCATTTGGCATCTCGTCTACCCCTGCACACTTCCAGTGCAGAATGCGTCAAGTCCTGGTAGGCTTGGAGGAGGTTGTGTGCCACATGGATGATATACTTGTCTTTGGTCACACCAGAGAGGAGCACAAGCAAAGAGTCAATGCATCCCTAAGAAAGATCCAGAGTGCAGGGCACACACTAACTGCCAAGAAATGTGAGTTTGGGAAAACCAGAGTTCAGTTCCTAGGACATATCATCTCAGACAAAGGTGTACAACCTGACTCAGAGAAGTCCAAATCTATACAGAAGATGACAGGTTCTACAAATGTGTCCAAAGTTCGAGGTTTCATGGGACTGGTCAACCAGCTGGGGATGTTCGTACTCACCTTAGCAGAGAAAACAAAAGTCCTATGGGAACTTTTATTAGAGACGAACCAGTAGGTTCCAGCTCAAGGGCAAGGGTTTACAGCTCTCAAAGCAGAACTCATGGCACTGCCTACTCTAGCCTTGTTCAATCCCAACAAAGCAACAAAAGTAGCAGCAGATGCATCATCCTTTGAACTAGGAAGGGTCCTGATGCAAAAGCATGAAAACCACTGGAAACCTGTCGAGTATGCCTCAAGAGTACTGACGCTAATAGAACAGCGCTATGTGCAAATTGAAAAAGAGACATTCACCCTAGTGTGGGCATGTGAATGCTTTAGTTGTTACCTTGTGGGAGCACACTTCATTCTAGCGACAGATCACAAACCTCTGGTAAGCCTGTTGGGCACCAGAAGCCTAGATGACCTTCCTCTGAGGATACAGAGGTTCCATATGTGGTTGATGAGATACACCTACACCATTGTTCATGTTCCAGGCAAGTCTTTCCTAACCACTGATGCCCTGTCAAGAATGCCTTTCAAAGGACAATTTACCGAAGGAGATGCAAACCTCATGAAGGAAACAATAATCTATCTCATTCAAATACGAGACATCCTTCCAACAACAAACAGCAATCTTGAGCAAATCAGACAACAGCTACAGAAAGATCCTGTATATCAATAAGTCATGACATTTTGCCAACATGGTTAGCCACCAAGGGTTCAAGATCTGGATACTATCAGACCGTTCTGGCATGAACGACACACCCTGACAGTTCAAGATGGCTTACTTCTGAAGGGAACCAGAATTGTGATTCCTCAGTCCCTACAGGATGCTGCCCTGAAACTATTCCACGAACGACACCAGGGCATAGAAAAATGATGTAGGAGAACACAGCAGACTGTGTGGTGGCTGGGGCTTGGTACACAACTAACAACCCTGATAAACAAGTGTGAAGTCTGTACCAAACTTCGCAGCAATCCAGTAGAACCATTGTTTTCATCTAAATTTACAGATAGACCATGGCAAAAGGTTGCTACAGATCTCTTCGACTTGAAAAGTCAGAAATTCCTCACAGTTGTGGACTATCATTCAAGTTATGTTGAAGTTGTTCATCTGAACGTTGCAACTGCAAATCATGTTATTGGACACTTGAAAACAATTTTTGCTCACCACAGAGTGCTCAAGACTTGTTGGACAATGGCCCACAATTCAATTGTTTAACCTCACTTGATTATGTGAAGGACTATGGCTTTGTACATCTCACAAGCAGTCCAAGACATTTGCAAGGCAATGGAGAAGCTGAAAGAGCAGTGCAAACAGTAAAGAGACTTCTCAAGAAAGCTAATGATACGTTCAAAGCTTTACTTGCCTACCAAGCCACACCACTTGCTAATGGCAACAGTCCAACAGAAATGCTAATGTGTCGAAAACTGAGGACAGCCATACCTATTTTGCCATCTCTTTTGAAACCAACACTTCCGGATCAAGCAAAAATCCAAGGCCATGAGCAGTTTTCAAGTTTCAAGTGCAAACAGTCATATGACTTGAGACAGAGTTCGTACTTTGCCACAGCTTCAGACAGAAAATGAGTCTGGATTTTGGACGTGAACATTTTGACACAGGTCACAGAACAGCTGTCCCCTTGTTGCTATCTTCTGCAGAGACAGCAGAAGCTTTTGAAAGACAGATCAGTCACAGAACAAGCAGTTGTAAGATGCAATGTCGTGACCTGATCAGGACAGGTGTCGGTCCAACCTCAAAGATGGAACTTGTAAATAAAAAGGACTGAATGTGTTAAAATAATTTCATGGCAAGTGATCTGGAGGCAGAATAATCCTCCCACTGAGCCAGAAGTGTTCAGGTAGTCTACCCTGACCTTCTTTGATAGCAAATGGTAACAATAACAAAAACATTTAAACATAGTTCAAAAAGTGGTTCCATGCCAGAATGGTGACTGAATGATGGTGAACATTAAAAGGGCCAATGAATAATGCACACCACCCCCCCCTTACTAAATATACTAACTCTGGTGGGAGGACCTCAGAGAGGGGGTACAGAGACTTTGCTGAATTTCCCATTCAGCATTATCCATTCGCTCTTTTAATGTTCATCGTTATTTAGTCGCCGTCTTCACGTGATACCTAAATAGTTAAAGTACAGTTGAAAGTTGTTAGTTTGAGACTGCTTGAACTTCTGGAGAAAGGTGGATCTATCCTGAAAGGGGAGATGTGGCGATAGGTAGTGCTGTAGCTAAGCCAGCCTATCTAGTTTACTGTATGACACCTGGGAGGAACTACCTGGAGGAACGTCCTGTAAATAAACTAGTTGCCATCTTACCTTCAACCTGTGTGCAGCATGGTTATTATTATAAAATGGTGAGAGGAAATCCTGTGATCTGATTGGCTATTACCTATATATGAAATCCGTTCCATGCACAGGTAATAACAAATTCCGTAAACAACCACCACACTGGAAAAGTAGAAATCAATGTTTCAATAGAATGTTAAGATTTAAAATATCGCCATATTGTTTTGCTCAGTAACAATGGAAAAACTGAGCCATACTGTCAGATTTAGCTATTCATTTAAATAAAGCTGCTCCCATAATAAAGCGTAACTTATCCTGTTGACTCACCGCATGGTAATCGTTTCTCCTCTGTCACTCCCCGACTACGATAGCAGTCCAGTAGTATGCTACCTCTCACTGTATCCTTCATTAGAAACACTCCAGACCCTGAAGTTGTTAATAAAAAAAAGAATTATGTTTCTTTTTATTTTGACTCAGAGAGTGTCACTGTTAATGACAAGGCACTACTCCGACTGTGCAGTCAGCCACTGTCTCTCCCCAGTGATGTTACCTGCATTTGGAAAAGAGCAGAGCCGTGAGATACTATAGGTCTGTTTGAAGATGGGACCTTTGGTAGGATTGCTGTGTGTGTGTGTGTGTGTGTGTGTGTCTGTGTGTGTGTGTGTGTGTACGCTAGCAGCTGCTTTGGGGAAAAAATAAAATAAATAAAACAATTGTCTCTTTACTGTCCTGGAGCTCCTTACTATTTTTTTTAAAATCCTCAACATTACATGATCTAAACAAAATCCACAACAGTACATGATCTAAAAAAAATCCACAGCAGTACATGGGGGTGGGAGGTGGTGTTCTTGCATACCTTTGAACAGCACAGTCATAATGGCATCATAATGATGTCATTATGTGGTAGGTAGAAGTATTATTTTATCTTAAATCAACATAAATCCTATTTTCCACATTTAAAAATGATTTTTCTAACTGTAAAAAGTTGTAAAAAAAGGGCTCATTTTATAAGTGCAATAAGATAATTCAGGGGTGTGCATGGAACAGATTTCACACACTTTTTTTAATTATTATTTATTTATTTGTTAGAATTTCGGATAAATACATTTGAGCCAATGGCTGTTTTACAAAGGTTCCACGTCAGTATGCAAAGTATAGAAGTACAGTTTGTGTGAGATTAGCAGGCAAGCAGTCTGAATACAAAATTCAGTACAGGGTATACGTGGTCTAAAAGCTACAGGTAATATAAATAAGTTAGAACAACACAATTGGACATACATTTAAGAATGATGAGGCACAACAAATAATATTTACATGAATTAAAACTGCCAGAAGGGCATTGTCAAAGGGAAAGGTAGCGTAGAAAAAACTGAGTTGCTGCCAATTGTGCCAGGTAGCGTAGGAAAGTGGAAGCGAGAGTGGGTGTAGAGGGGTAACTGGGAGGGAGGTAGAAGGAGAGGTGGGTGGGAGGCAAGGATTGGGGAACAAGTGCAACATTGGGTGGGGTGAGCAGATTAGAAAAGGGAGAGAGGAAGGGAGTTGAAGGAGGGTAAGAGAGGAAGGTGATGGACCAGGGCTAGGGAGAGAGGCAGGGGTTGATATGGGGAGGGTGGAAGGTGGTGGCAGGCAGAGGTGATGATAGTAGAGAGGTGTGAAGAACAGAAGCGACTACCTGGGAGGTTAGGCGAAACAGTCACAGGTGGCTCTGGACACAAGTGTTTGACGTAGCTTGTGTTTGAATGAGCAGAGGGTGCCTAAGTTGGTAAGTTCGCTGCCCAGGGAATTAAACATCTTAGGGGCTCTACCTGCAAAAGACCACTGGCCTTGGGTGGTACAACAGTGGGGAACAGCCAGAGAATAGTTGTCAAAGCTTCTTGTGTAATGGGGGTGGTTGGCTGGGCTTAAGAGAGACTTTTTTTGTTAGTAGGCAGGTTTGGAAAGCAATCCATCCCTGAAGTTGTAGCCAGTTTGACTGTTCATAGAGGTCGCAAGTATGCATGCGGTGGACAGCACCAGTAAGGAGTTTGCAGGCCCTATTAAGTGCTGTAAAGATTCGCCGTAGTGCTGTAGCTGTGACTGCTCCATAGATAACAAGCCCATGATCAGTGATGGAGACAATAGAGCTGTGTATTACTAGCTTAAGGGTGTCAGGTGTCAGGCAGTGTCTGTGTTTATAGAGAAGGCCTATACGGATACAGATTTTGCAACTGAATCAATGTGGCTGGAGAAGGACAGAGTAGGGTCCAAATTTATAACAAGGTATTTGAAAGTCCGCGTCTGGTCCAGGGTCACACCCGAGCTGTTGGTGTTTATGTTTGTTATGTGTGCCATGGAACAGCATAGTCTTTATTTTTTTGTAATTTAACACTAGTTTCAGCAAGACGAACCAGGCCTCAACTTGCTTGACACTTTCCTGCAGTTGTTTCTCCAAGAAGGAGGGGTCAGAATTCTTAGAGAAAATCACTGTGTCATCAGCATACAGAATAATGTTTTCAACACAGGCAGAAGGGAGATTGTTCAGGAAGATGCTGAAAAGAAGGGGTCCTAATATTGACCCTTGGGAACACCAGCCCGGAGAGGTAGTTTGGAGGAGAGGGAGTCACCAATCTTAACTTGTTGTGACCGATTGGAGAGATAACTGTTGAACCATTGTAAAGTATCATGAGAAAGCCCTAAGTTGTCAAGTTGTTCCAGTAGTAATGGATGGTTGACTGTATCAAAGGCCTTTGAGAGGTCTATAAAGGTGGCATCGGCAAGTTGTCCTTGGTCTAGTGCTAGATGAATGTGGCCTGTAAATTCAAGGAGGGCAGAGGTGGTGCTATGTCCTTTGTGAAAGCCGAGTTGGAGTGGGCATTGCAAGTTGTATTTCTCCCAAGTACTCCGCCAATTGGTCTGTGATGATTTTTTCAAGAGCTTTGGATAAAGGGGGTAGGATGGAGATGGGTCTGTAGTTACAGTATAATGTCCTATCCACAGACTTGTGTATTGGGGTCACCAGGGCGGACTTTCACTTGAGCGGGAACTGGGAGCGCATGAGGGACCGGTTAATAATCTTGGTAAGAGGGTGCAGGACATCGCCAAGGGTGAGTTAGATGAGCTTCAAGTCACGTGTGTCCCCACTTGTTCTGGATTTTCCGAGCACCTTGAGGAGGTATTTTTTGGCATCCCTTTCAGTAACTGCCTTGAAATAGAAATGTAGATGATTTGTATCCTGAGTCTGTTGATATTGGGAGGCCGTGATTTGTTTGGTGTCAAAGAAGTTAGAGGGAAGCACATGGCTGAGGTCAGCGAATGACAGATTGAAAGTATTGGTAATTGTGGTGGAGTCCAGGGTATTGCTGCCATCAACCTTTAGCATATTAGGAGTTGCTTTGGACTTTTTCCCTGTAACTTTAGAGAGACTTTGCCAGAATTTCCTTCCGTCCGACCATGAGTTTGATAGGGTGCTCCTGTAGTAGCTGGCTTTTTCAGTGCAGATAGCTCTGGTACAGGCATTCCTGGTGGCCATGTATGCCTGAAAGTCTGCTTGGTTGCCAGAGACTGTAGCACAAGCCCATAGCAGGTACCGAGCTTTTAGTTGGTCTAGAAGTTTGCCTGTGATCCAAGGGTTGTCAAGGCCTTTAATTTTGCGTTTCTTATAGAAGGCATGGATATCACACACTGCATTGAACTTTGAGATGAAGTATTGAAGTGCAGCATCAACATCCAGAGCGGTGTCAATCGGAGACCAGTCTTGTTGTCGCAGGAGTGCCTTAAGTGGTGCAAGGTGTCCCTTGATTAGCATCTGACTGTTGATAGTTTTCGCGGGGCGGGGGGTTATTGAATTTATTTGATCATATGCACTGTACTGGGGAATGGTCACTAGTGGCATCAGGGAGAACTGTAGTGTGGCTAATATGGTCAGGGTGATTTGAGAGTACCCAGTCCAGTAAGGTACTGGTCCCTGTTCTATAGCTGATCCTAGTGGGTGAGGTAACTAGCTGTGTAAAGTGTGCAGCTGCCAAAGCATCCTTGTAGTTGCTTGCACTGGGGGTAAGCCAGTTGACATTAAAATCCTCTAGCAATATAACTTCTGAGTTAAGCTTTAGACTACTGATGCAGGTAAGGAATGGGTTCAGGCTTGTTGTTGTAAGTGTGGGTGGAATATATACAGAGGCTATCGTCAGAGCTTTGTTATGGGCCCCAAGAATGACTTTAATAGCAAGGACCTGAAGCTCATCTCCATTAATGGGTAGGATCAGGGCATGTCCTGTCATAGAATCTTTAAGATAAAGGGCACAGCCGCTCCCTTTTTTGGATAGTCGATCCTGCCGAAAAATAGTATACCCAGGTATTGCCACAGCAGTGTCAGGGATAATTGGAGACAACCAAGTTTCAACTACAGATAGTATATCTGGGTTGTGCTGTGCTGTCCAGGCAGTGAGGGCATCTCATTTTTTGGGAAGGCTACAGATGCTGATGTTAGCTAGCGAGAGGGCCCCTGTTCCACGTTGCTCCCTAGGAGTAGCTAGGGGTGGTCCAGGGTTGGGGTGAACGTTGCCTGATATTAGCAGGAGTAGCAGTATTAGTCTTTTTAGGAGTTCCTTAAGATATCAGCAGTGACCACTACGTGCAAGTTTTCCCTTATACTTATTCTTAGTTGTTGTCTATAGTGACCTGACTTCCGATAGAATGAACAGGGAGAAATAGTTTGATGGTGGGGTCGACCGTGGACACAGTAGCATGTTCGTGTATTTTAGTATTTGGGAGAAGGGATGAGTGTTGTAGCAGCTGAGACTACTGGTAACCATTCCACTTCTGTGCAAGGAGCTATCAACCTGGCGATCAGAGGTTGGTTGCAGTGGGCATTTAAATATATTGGTAGTGTGGGATGCCAGTAGGGTCAGAAGGAGTAGGTGCAGCAAGAACAGGTTAGGTTGCATTCTTGACGTAGTAATATTAAATCATGCAGATAGTTATGTTCAGGGATATGTTGTATAGTAATCTTGTGCAAGGTACCTGGAGTCAGATGATGAAAAGTAATCAAATCCACAGGAAATTATGAACTACTGGGAACCAGAAAACTGTTACATAGAAACATAGACTTTGACGGCAGATAAGGACCACTTGGCCCACCCAGTCTGCCCATTTCCCTACCTATTGGATAAGCTGCAGATTCTAGTTAACCAACAGCCTACTTCCTGCAACCCCCCACTATAATTGCCTTATGTCTATCCCATGCATGTTTGAATTCCCCCACTGTTTTAGACCCCACAACCTCTCCAGGAAGGCGGTTCTATGCGTCCACCACTCTCTCTGTGAAAAAGAATTTCCTGACATTACCCCTGAACCGTCCCTCTAACTTTAAATTGTGCCCCCTTGTTCTTACACATCTCTTTTTCCGAAAGATGCTACCCTCCTGGACTTTGTTGATTCCCCCTAGGTACTTAAAAGTTTCTATCATGTCCTCCCTGTCCCTCCTTTCATCAAGGGTATACATATTACTGTAGATCAAAGACCCAGAATGTGTTAAATTTCTGAAGGTGATGAACATTGGCCTGGGGCATATGCAGGATGTCAAAATCCTTTGTTAGTATATTCCCTTTGTTCTACAAAATGGTTGTAAATAGACCTCAAAGACAAGCACAGATCCTTTAAGAACAAGTCAGATGGAAATGTGGATTCAGTGCAGCACTCCACAACTCAGAGCTTGTATAACAGATTTACTGACCTTACTTTTGCTTTTGATGGCTTCCAAAAAAGCTGATTTATGATAAGAATGCCAATACCTGGTGGTGATGTTTTGCAGTTTCTTAGTCCAAGAAATGTTCATAGATGTTATGTCCAAGAATGGTCCAGTTCCTCTAAGCATAAACACATGAAAATCC
This sequence comes from Neoceratodus forsteri, assembly GCA_016271365.2. Lineage (NCBI taxonomy): Eukaryota > Metazoa > Chordata > Ceratodontiformes > Ceratodontidae > Neoceratodus > Neoceratodus forsteri. Next base: position 1,108,964,055 of record CM028131.1, read on the forward strand.
ACAAAAACTAAACTACTAACAGAGACAAACACAAACAGCCAGCCAGCCAGCCACACAGGCTCTAGTCAGTCACTTCTAGGGCCAAAAGGTGCTCTGCCTGCAGCTTTGTGCCTCACTATACCCCTGAGCATGCAGTAAAATCTGCTTCGTGAATCCGGCCCAGTGGCGCTGAGGGTTAAGGAGCCGGACACCATACCTCGCATCACACTGGCAACCTGAGGTCGGGAATGAGCTCGGGTTGCTGGGTTCAGCCAGAGAGAAGAGAATCGAATGTCCGGAGGACAGCTCTCCTCTCCTGGGGAGGGTGGGCTCATGATCCCACCAAAGCAGTGACTCCCAGTGAAGACTGGGGGTGCCAAAGCTGGGATTGTGCATGCAAGGGGTGGAGGTGACGACAGACGCTTATGAGCAGGTGTGGGAGCATGTCTGACTCGCGCTGAGTGTCATTGCACACCTGTGTCTCCGTAGGGGTCACACTCATGAACCACAAACAAGGAAACACCCTGGCTCCTTGGGAGATGACGGCACACCAGCCCCACACCCACTGTTGGACCCCGCATACCCAGGTCCTGATATCCTTTGGCCTGCACCAGTCCACTGAACTAGATTGAAGGGGCACCCAAGGTAAGAGGAGGATGGCCCTGCCCTGGGGGGCACAAGCCAGGGGGACAGTGGTGGAAACAGAGTGCTAGGTCGGGGTTCTGGGGGGGCAAAGGGTAAGGGGGTCTTAGACTGGGTGGGATAAGCTGGGGATGCCTGATGTATGCCTGGGGACCAGCGGGAGAAAGAAGGGGAAACAAAATCTGTTCGATGCACACCCCATCATGTCTTATTGCTTACACAACACACACATGACAGCCCCTACTACCACTGTGGCCCCAGTCAGTTATACAATTATTTCCAGTACTGTGTCCATGCCTATTGTGACACTTCTTGTTTCTCTGTCTGTCTCTAGTACTGTAAAACATGATAGTGCAGACAAGAAGGAGGAGCAACAGATACCAGGTGGTGGAAAATTGCAACTCCTGCCCTGCCCTGTGTCAGAAATACAAGAAGTGTATAATTTGGTCAACAGAAGAAGGCCTAACTGACCCATCTGTCTGTCCAGTGGTGGTCTGCCCTTTTTTAGTTTATTTTACAATTTTTGTTCAGGAAAGGCATTCTGAGCTGAAGCAAATTTCAAGTCTGTCCCAGGATCACAGGGTGGTTAAGTGACTTGCTTTGCTCAGGGTCACTCAGTATGCAAGTTATTACCATACTACATCATTATGCTTCCAGACTAACACCTTACTGGTGCCACTGCCTTGCTCACTCTTGTTTACTTCTCCTAGCCTCCCCCCCAAGCTGGCTGTAGCTGCTCATCCTTGTATACTGCACCATGGGGAGAAACCCAGGATTTCAGAGGAAACTCGCCCCCCTGCAAGCTCTTGCAGGACTGACACAGCTGGCCAGTGGACTGGCACCCACCACATAGTGGTCCTGGATAACTGTGTTGGATAACCAGTAAGGCTGTGAGAAGGTTGGTGAAGGGCTGGGTGGTGGGGAGGTGTGCCACCAGACATCACCGAGGAGAGTAAAATGCTCTACAGAAAAAAACAATCTTTCAAGCTGCTGAATGTATCAGCTGGGCACTTGCCACTTAATAGGAAAGTAGACAAAAACTTTTGGTTTTTTTTGTGTGCACCTATGATGGGTTGCTTGAGGAGAAAAGTACACAAAATAAAACTGTCAAAATATGTGTTCTTTTAATGTGTACCTGTGACTGATTGCTTGCAGAGAGAAAAAAAAGTCTAGTTGTACAAGTTTTTTTTTTTTCTCTTTCAGGAAAAAACACTCCAAGCAGTTCTCCTAAAAAGTATTGAGAATTATCATACAAAAGTGTGAAAAATTACTCTCTCTAGCTCGGGATTTGGGAAAGGAATCAGAGCGCATGCAGGAGACTATGGCTCAGATATTCAAACTGCGCCGGGCACTGGCACAAGCCTGGGCACAGCGCAACTGGGCTGCGCCAGGGCCAGGACCAGGTGATGTTCAACGGTGATGTGCCATGGTGCAGCACTGTTGAATATGGCAGGGCAGATGCACATATTGTGAATGGCGCAGTGGCACTGCACCAGCGCAAGCTACAAAGAGGAAGCATGGGGATGCGCCAGTGCAAGTGCAGTTGCGCTAGGCGCATCACCCGCGATATTCAGCCTGGGGCATGCAAATGAGGCCACAATATATGCAAGGCACAAATGGGGCCATTTGCACATCATTATGGCCTCATTTGCATGCGTTGCGCAGGGCGGCTTTGTGACATGCGCCAGGTCATCGGGGGTGAGTCCCTGGTGGGCTATTGTAACCCCCTTCCCCCATATGCCTGATCGGGGGCATCTGTAATATTAAGAAATACCCGGTGGTCTAGCAGTCCTCTCCCCGTACACCTGATCGTGGGCATCAGTAAAAGTCAGGAATACCTAGTGGTCTAGCGGTCCCCTCCTCGTACGCCCGATCATAGGCATCTGTAAAAGTAAGAAATACCTGGTGGTCCAGTGGTCCTCGCCCCATACGCCCAATCGCAGGCTGTTGTACTAAGAAAGTGTAACCTGGTAGTCTAGTAGTACCCCCTCCCACCCACCCACAGAGGACCATGGCACACAGCACCCCATCATCGGTGCGGTGGCAGCCTCCTCCGCATACCGCCTGACTGCCCATCAAATGACAGCATACAGTATGATCTGTATACCTATTGGTCCACATTGTGGACCAATGAAGCTAGAACCATACTGTACCACACAGGAGCCAGATATGTGAATGGGAGTGGTCATTCACATATCTGGTCTAGTAGTACAGTTGGTCTGCAAGCCCATTAGTCCACACTGTGAACCAATAGGTGTACAGATCCTACTGTATGCTGTCATTTGGCAGGCTTCTGGGTGGTATGCTGGTGGGCTGCTGCCACCCGCCGATGACGGGGGGGGTGCTGGGTGTCCGGGGGTCCTCTGTAGGTAGGTGGGTGGGGGGGTACCACTAAACTACCAGGTTACACTTTCTTAGTACAATGGCCCGCTATCAGGCATACGGGGAGAGGACCACTGGACTACCAGGTATTTCTTACTTTTACAGACGCCTGCAATCTAGCATACGGGGAGTGGACCGCTAGACCACCAGGTATTTCATACTGTTACAGATGCCTGCGATCAGGCGTATAGGGAGGGGGGCCACTAGACTACTAGGGAGGGTCCGGGTGCTTGTGGATGGTGCTCCTGCCAGGCGGATGGCCACCCACGGTTGGCGGCTGTTATGTTGTGCCTTGCAATGCAGCCGCCTGCCTGTGGATGGCCAGCATTTGAGCCTTACCTTTGCAGCTCAACTTTGAGCACCAGTGTGTGGTCCATGTAGGGGTTGCGCCAGCATATGCGCCGCACATCCCGGGCTGAATATCGGGATGTGCCGTATATGCATGGGCACGCCCCCTGCATCTGCACCGCATACATTACCAATGCGCCTCGGTGCATTGGGAGTTGCGCAGAGCAACCTGCCCCTTTGATTATCGTGCTAGGGCACACTGGGGGGTTGTGCATGGCACAACCCTGTTACACCATGTACAACCCCTTTGAATATCTGGGCCTATATATTCTACATGGACTGGCATCACACATACAGCAGACGAGTCTAGTGTGAACAGAAATGGACAGTATTAATTTAACATACCATAGCCTTCTCAGTGCAATTGTTCTGATGCAAAAAAAGAGAATATTCAGATGGAAGTTCAATGACTCTCTGATGAACAATGACTCATTCAAACAGTACCTACAAAAAGAAAGCCAACATTTGTTTTTAAATAATGGTAAAGGAGACCCTATAGATGTTTACTTGTGGGAAGCTTTAAAGCTTATATCCAGGAAGAATAATCAGTTACTTCTCCAAAAAGAAAAAAGATGCATCTAAAAAGCTGACCGAAATGGGGAACAAACTCAAGGAATTGGAAAAGATATACAAATCAGATCCCTATACTAAAACCTTGATTCTTTTTTAAGATTATTGAATCATAAATATGAAATAAACAAGGCAAACTTGGCTCAGTCTGAGTATGCACTGTTTTGCACAAAACAGTGATACTGGAATCCTGGGAAAAAACACGGAAGCTATTAGCTTACAGGCTAAGAAACAAACAGACACAAAACCTAATACCAGCTGTCAAAGACTTAAAAGGGGAGTTACAAACTGGCAATGATGACAAAAACAAAACACTAGTTCAGTTATATAAAGAAATACACAAGGAAAAACAGCAAACAAGAAAGTAAAGATATAGATGGATTTCTAAACAAAGTCGAATTACCTAAACTATCCAAAAAAAGACAGACTAAAGTTAGAACACCTTATAACTTTACAAGAAGTAGCAGAAGCAAAAAAAGACTACCAAATAGAAAAACCCAGGCCCTGTTGGACTAACTATGGAATTCTACAAATTTCTGAATGTAGATATATCCAAATGAATACACAGAGCCATAAAGGAGGAGGAGGAGGATTCATCTAGTTGTGATGCCCCTCCCTGGGGGTGGGGTCAGGGTGACATTACATAAAACAGGGCCTAACTATAGTCAATTCTTTATTTGGACATTCTAAAATAACATGGAATAAAACAGCTTAAAATAAATAATATAATAACCATAGTAAAAGACTAAACATTTAATAGATTCTTAAAAGCTGGGTATAGATGTTACAAATCCACTCTGAATGCCTGCTGAAATAAATAAGTTTTCAGGTCCCTTTTGAAGGCCTCCACTGAGGGGGGCCCCCCTCAAAGTGCCAGGTAGGGAGTTCCAAAGGACTGGGCCTGCTACTTCAAATGCCCAGCCCCCTGATGTCTTTGGCCTTGACCTCAGCACTACCAGGAGGCCCTCCTCAGCAGAGCGGGAGAGCGGGCACATAAGGGTGCAGGGGTTCAGTCAGGTAGCCCTGGCCTAGTCTGTACTGGGCCTTATAGGTCAAAAGACCACATTTAAAAGAGATACGCCATTTGACTGTCAGCCAGTGTAGATCATGCAGGGCTGGTAAAGTATTTATTTATTTTTTTTATTTTTATTAGATCATTGGTTTACAGACCTTTGAGCCAAAGACTCACTTACAAAGGCACCTCTTCAAGACAGCAATACATCACAGCAAACAAAACAGTACAGTACGTAACGCTTAGATTAGAAAAGCAACCAGTGTTACAGGAATTCACTGGTGGTACCAGCTTGGTAATAGGTAGGTCACAGTAGTCATAATATACTGTAGGTACACGTGTACCACGTCAGGTAGCAACCAGAGATATTTTATTACATTAGTCAGCAGAAGTTGCCTGAGACCCCAGGGAAATATGGCACAATCTTGAAAGGCCTGTTAGTAATAGGGCCACTGCATTCTGCAGTAGCTGTAGGTGTCATAGCGTACCTCCACAGACCCCAAGGTAAAGAGCATTACAATAGCCGAGACTTGAGGTCACAAATGCATGTACTAGTGTGGCCAGGTCACCAGGTGGGATGAGGGACATAATCTGGCTGATGTTCCACAAGTGGAAAAAGCCATTCTGAAGTACTGCTAACACTTCAGCCTCCATTGTCAGCCCTTGTCCAAAATGACACCCTTGCTGGTGGCCACCAGACCAGAGGGACAAAGCCAAAGTCCAGTTTCTCCTCCTTCAGCCACCACTCCCCCCAACAGGCTGGCTCAATCACTAGAACTTCGGTTTTCTCTGGGTTAAACCTCAGTTAGCTCAATGACATCCAGTCTTGCATCTTGGCCAGGCATCTATTAAACATGTCCACCGCACCCACCATCCTGGGTGCAAAGGACATATAGAGTTGAGTATTATCTGCATAGCAATGAAACATTAGCCCATACTTCCAAATTACCTTATCCAGGGGCAGCATGTAAACTGCAAACAACATGGGCGACAGAATAAAGCCTTTGGGTACATCAAAGGACAGAAGAAAAAATTACTCACCTTAGTAATGTTGTTTCTTCTAATGGAGTCTTGCTGTATTCTGACATATGCAGTGATATCCAACCTTTGAACTGCCCCGGAGAGGAAAGAGTTAACTTTCCATGCAAGGCATGGAACGCTGAGCTCGAGCTCGGTTGAGACTCTGTCTGTTGTTGTTTGAACCCAAACCGCCAGATCTTTATGAGCTATACTCACTGGGCATCCTGTGTGGAAACTGTAAACTCACACTAGCCAACTGGCAACTTAAATTTAATAAAGTTTTTTTTTTTTTTGCTTCCAAGGCAAAGACTCAAGTCAGGAAACCCAAAAAACAAAACACAACACACACCCAAAAATAAGAGGGTGAGAAAAAGGGGGCACCTCTAGGGTGCCAACACTGTTTCTGCCCACCCATATCCCAAAACCCAGGTTCTGAGAGGGGAGGCGGGGGAGGTCAGAATACAGCAAGACGCCATTAGAAGAAACAACATTACTAAGGTGAGTAATTTTTTCTTCAAACAACATGAAGTCTTGCTGTATTCTGACATATGCAGCCTACCAAGCAGTACCTCCATGGAGGAGGGACAGAACCTACTTTGGGAACAAGCTCTGAAGCACTGCTGTGCCAAACCGAGCATCGTTCCTAGCCTGGATATCCAGAGAGTAATGCTTGGTGAAAGTATGTATTGTTTTCCAAGTGGCTGCTTGACAAATCTCTAAGATAGGAATATCCCTGGCAGCAGCCAGGGAAGCAGCTGTACCTCTAGTAGAGTGAGTCCTCAGGCCTGAGGGTGGGATTCTGCCTAATTTTTCATAGCAGAATTGTATACAAGAGACAATCCACCTGGCAATAGATCTCTTAGTGGCAGGCTTTCCCTTACTAACCTCACCATAAGTGAGGAACAATTGGAGGGAGTCAAACCTGTGACCCTTGGTGCACTCTATGTAGTAGCTAAGGGCTCTTTTCACATCCAGGCTTTGTAGCCTCCTCTCCCTAGAGGAGGAATGGTCAGTGAAGATAACAGGAAGAGACATAGACTGATTAAGGTGGAAATCTGAAACCACCTTAGGCAAAAACTTCCTATTAGTCCTGAGGACCACCTTATCTCTATGGAAGGAGATAAAATCAGGCTCCACTGACAGGGTCTGTAACTCACTTATGCGTCTGGCAGAAGTAATGGCTACCAAGAACACAGTTTTCCAAGTCAAGTACTTAAGCTCTGCTGAAGACAAAGGCTCAAAAGGGGGTTGCATAAGCTGAGCAATGCAAACATTAAGGTCCCAAGCAGGGGCAAGGTCCCTGAAGGGAGGATTGGTATGCAGCAATCCTTTGAAGAATTTACAAAATACAGGATGAGCTGAAAGGGAAGAGGACTTGCCTGCTGACAAGAAGGCAGAGGCAGCTTCCAGATGCACTCTAAGTGTAGCTGGTCTGAGTCCCAAGCTATTGAGATGAACCATATAGTCCAGGACTGTAGGCAACCCAGCAGACTCTGGAGAAATATGCTTCCCAGAGCACCAAATAGTAAACCTTTTCCATTTGGAGTTGTAAGTCTTTCTGGTGGAAGGCTTTCGAGAAGCCTTTAGAATATCCAGAACACCTTGAGAGAGGTGCAAATCAGCAAACTCTAACTCTTCAAGAACCAGGCCTTGAGACTGAGAGATTTGAGATTCAGATACCAAACCCTCCCCTGAGAACATGTTAACAGGTTGTAATTCCTGGGAAGAGACAGGGGAAGGTGGACTGCTAAGGACAGCAAAAGAGAGTACCAGGGCTGTCTGGCCCAGTCTGGAGCAATCAGAAACACTTTGCAGGGTTGAGACCTGATTTTGACTAGTACCTTGAACAGGAGAGGGAAGAGGGGGGAAAGCATACAGAAATTTCCCTTCCGTTGAGAACTAGAGCATCCAGGAGACTGATCCCAACACTGGGGTCTGCAGCAAAAAGAGGAAGCTGGTGATTGTCTGGGGCTGCAAAAAGATCTATCTTTGGAGTGCCCCATCTGGAGAAGATCACCTTCAAAATTAGGGGATCTAGGGACCATTCGTGATGGCCCTGAGATATCCTGCTGAGAGCATCTGCCAGGACATTGTCCTTCCCTGGGAGGTGCACTGCTATCAGAGAGGTGTGCAGGGAATAGGCCAGAGACCACAACTTCATTGCTTCTGTGCACAAGGCCATAGACTGAGTGCCCCCTTGCTTGTTGATGTACCACATTGTGGTGGTATTGTCTGTCCTGATCTGAACTACTTTGTTCTGAACAGACTTGGAAAAAACTTGAAGTGCTAGAAACACTGCTCTGAGTTCTAAGAGATTGATGTGAAGCAGAGATTCTTGAGGTGACCACAACCCTTGGATGGTCAGATCCCCCAAGTGGGCTCCCCAGCCCAAGAGGGAGACATCTGTGGTAAGGATTAGAGAATGAGATTGAGTGACAAAGGGAACTCCTTGTCTTAGGTTGCCCTGATCCTGCCACCATTGCAAAGCCTGGATCAGGGTTCGAGTCACTGGGATTAGCTTGGTCAGAGAATCCTTTCTCTGAGACCAGAAGGCTCTTAAGTGGAACTGAATGTCCCTCATCTGAAACCTTGCTCCTTGGACCACTGTAGTAGAGGCAGCCATGTGGCCCAGGAGCTGCAGAAAATGCCTTGCTGGTCGAGCCACCTGAAGGGTGAATGAAGAGGCCAGTGTCACAAGGGTCCTTGCCCTGTGCAGAGGAAAGAGGGCTCTTGCCCTTATTGTATCCAGCTCTGCCCCTATGAAGGTGAGGAGCTGCACTGGCTCTAGAACTGATTTTGAAAGATTCAGGAGGAATCCTAGAGAAGTGAGCAGTTGCTGAGTTATCTGTAGGTGTGACCTGACTTGGTCTGGAGACTGACCCACTATAAGTCAGTCGTCCAGGTATGGAAAGATGGAGATCTTTTTTCTCCTTAGGAAAGCAACCACTACTGCCAGGCATTTTGTGAACACCCTTGGAGCTGATGTTAGGCCAAAGGGCATTGCTCTGAATTGATAGTGGCCTGAGGGCAACTCGAACCTGAGGTACTTTCTGTGGGAGCACCTGATGGGAATGTGAAAGTAGGCATCTTTGAGGTCCAGGGAGGCTAGCCAGTCCCCTGGACTTAGAGAGGGCAGAATTATTCCCAGAGTCACCATTTTGAACTTTGGCTTTAAAAGGTGCTTGTTTAAATATCTGAGATCCAGGATGGGCCACCATTCTCCTGTCTTTTTGAAGGTTAGGAAGTACCTGGAGTACAATCATTTTCCCTTGTGTAGGGGTGGAACCCTTTCTATGGCTCTGAGAGCCAAGAGGGAAGAGACCTCTGCCTCTAGGGCAAGGGCCTCTGAAGGACCTGCAGGTGGAAAGGATCTGATTCTCATCTTGGGAAATTTTTTGAAGCTGAGAACCAGTCCCTGGCGTACTACTTCCAGGACCCACTTGTCTGATGTTAAAGACATCCAGTCCTGGACAAAGTAAGCCAGCCTGCCCCCTACAGGTAATGGAGAATCAACCCGGGCCATCCCATCAGGGTGTCTGTTTGGCAGGGGCTTTAGGCTGAGGGGTGGTAGCAGGCCTGCTTATACCTTGTCTGCCTCTCCCTCTGAAGAACCCCCTCTGGGCAAAGGCGGAAGAGGAGGCCTGGGCTTGGTAGAAAGGCCTATGAAAAGGCCTGCCCCTGCCCCTGGAATGTTGCCTCTGGGGAGTGGCTTGCCTTTCTTTGGCCTGAGCACTCCTATAGGTGGTCCTGTATTCATCCATTTTCTTCATGTAATTCTCTGTCTGCTCCCCAAACAGAGAATTACCAATAACTGGAAAATCCATGGCCTTAGTCTGGGTGTCCTGTGACAGGCTAGTACGTCTGAACCAAGCCATCCTACGAAGGGCCACAGATGTAGCCATGACTCTAGATGAAACATCATTGGAGTCCACTGCAGCATGAAATTGCACCTTGGATGCCTCAATACCATCTGCAGCCACCTGCTCCAGCTCCTTGGCAATCTGGCCAGGGACCTGTTTAGCTACAGCCATCACAGTGTCCCATCTAGACTTCTGGTATCTAGCTGTGTAGGCTATATAATTAGCCTGCCTGATTCCCAAAGATGCTGCCATGTACTGTTTCTTTGCCATGGCATCAGTCCTCCTGGAGTCCTTATCTGGGGGGTGTGAAGCCAAGGGTATATTTGCCTTATCACAGGCAGCAGCCTGCACTACCCCAACATGGCTGCATTGCTGGGAAAGGAACTCCGTATCTGAGCCTGAAAAGTATACCTCTTGTCCATTCTTCTGTCCACAGGAGGTATAGAATTAGGAGTCTTTAAAATTTTAAATGTCTGTTTCCCAAAAGACTTATGGAGGAATAGACAGTCTCCTGGACTCTAGGATGTCCATCATCTCAACATAATCAGGCTCCTCCTGATCCTCTACTGCTTCCTCCATAGGAAGCTGGAGAGTTTCAGCCACTTTTTTGTAAAACATGAAGTGGGAAGGGGACTCAGAAAGCCTAGGAGGAGAAACAGCTGAAGGTCTGTCTGGGGAGATGTCCGGTTCAATGGGCACATTCAGACTTTCATAATCACCATCACTATCCTCATACTCTCCCTCCTCCTCCTCCGGTTCATAAAAATCCTCTAAATTATAATCCGGAACCGGGTGAACCGACCAAACTGAGCCCCTAACCGATGGTGCCGGTTAGGTCGGAACCGGAGTTAGCGATTGAACAATCCTTATCGCTTTGGCTATTTCATCAGTCATCGGAGAAAGAACTTGTGGATCCGAACTGGCTGACTTATCCCTTCTTTTTCTTTTAACCGGAACCGACTCCTCAGAGTCGGTTCTCCTTTTCCTGAAGAAGTTTCGCCCTGGTCAGAGGGCACTCCTTCTGGTTCGGTTGGAACCGAACCGGGCTGGCCATCCGGGTCAGTGGACTTTTTGGCCTCCCTTTCCCTCAGCCTACCTACTCTCTTTTCCAGGGTAGCTGTAGGAAAACTTCTGCAAATCTGGCAGTCTGAATCGAGGTGGTCAAACCCCAGACAATAAACACAGGTGGTGTGGGGGTGAGCCTTAGCAAAGGCTTCCCCACACACACTACAGTGTTGAAACCCAGTGGGCCCAGTTTTTCTCTTGGGTTTCTCAGACATGGCCAGTCCTAACCAAACTTACCCTTTTTTCGGCAATCCGACAGGCAAGACACCCTTATCAGTTTCAGACCATGTTACGGGTCGTGGAAAAAACCGTAATGAAATCCGTTTTTTTTAGAACCGATAAGGACCGGTTACCACACTCTAAAAAGCAGAACAAACTGTTTTTACAACCCTGATCGGTTCAAACCGAACCGATCCAATGTTTACAAGTTCCACACAGAAGCTAATAATAATAAACCTATCTAGTACTCACGGTACCACAGACAGAGACTGAACCGACAGGTTAGATGGAAGAAATTCGGTTGAAACCGAGGAAAAAACAACACTTTAACCGACTAAATTGAACCGAGCGAAGGAGAAATCTCTGGAGCGACTGTTCAGTGAGGCAGAGTAAAGAATCTGGTGGTTTGGGTTCAAACAACAACAGACAGAGTCTCAACCGAGCTTGAGCTCAGCATTCCATGCCTTGCATGGAAAGTTAACTCTTTCCTCTCCTGGGCAGTTCAAAGGTTGGATATCACTGCATATGTCAGAATACAGCAAGACTTCATGTTGTTTGAATCACCGGGCGCAAGGAACATCTTCCTAGCACTACCCTCAGGGTTCTGTCTTTGAGGTAGGACTCAAACCAGCAGATGATTTTACCAGTGAGCCCTGCATACTCCCTAAGCTGATCCAAAAGCAGCCCATGGTGCACATTATCAAAAGATGATGAGAGATCTAGGAGAACAAGAACTGACTGATCCCCCCATCTCTTTATTGTATTTATTTATTTATTTATTTATTTCAGATTGAGATTAATATCTTTGAGTCAGGGACTCATTTATAAAGGTTCCAGGTCATACGAATACGTAAGACCATCAAACAACTCATAGGTTACATAAGGTTACACAGATTCAGTAGTAAGTTACATTACAAGTTACAAAGGGGTCCACACGAGTACATTGGTTGCAAAGGAACTTAGTGAACCTGGTAGCCCAGGACACAACATGATGAGATTTGAGTTCAGCATGAAATAGAGAGCTGTTTACATTTCAGAAGCAGATTGTAGTGTAAAGCTATGCCAGGGTAAGTGCTGAGTACAGCAAGAGGACTAGAATCCAAAACTTGCTCGAATTAGTGAAGCAGCCAGAGAATGCTTTGTCATTGCCTGGCATAGGTGAAGGAGTGTGGTGGGGAGGAGAATCATGGTAGGGGTGAACAGAGGGAAGGGGAATAGGCGGAGGAGGAGGAGGGGGGCTAAATACCGGGGTGAACCAGGGAGTGGGATGAGGGGGTGGCAAGGAAGGGAGCTAATAGGAAGAAGGAGGTAAGGTGGCATGGGGGAGGTCAAGGGATGGGGGAGAGAGATGCGAGGTGGGGGCAACAATGACTGTGGGAGGGGGGATCATTTTAATAGTTTACATTGGTGTCTGAAGGGGTGGTATGAAAGGAGCCAGGGATCTCTGCTTTGGCAAGAGCTAGATATTATTAGGGTTTATAGAAACATTTACAGACATTCTGTTGGGCTAAGTGGGCTCGGATGCCTGACTTGAATAGGCTAACCTTACTACACTCGATCAGGTCCTTAGGGAGTTTGTTGAGCCACTTGGGACCACAGAATGAGAGGGATCTCTGGGCTTGTGCTATTCTCTTGAATGGCACCACAAGCCCCCCTAACTGCATTTTGGGTCCTAATAGTAGGTTGAGCAGTTCAGAATAGGCAGGAGGTTGATCTAGGGGGTAAACCCCAGCAAGGACTTCCTAGCAAGTAGGCACATTTGGTATATAATCCTATGGTGAAGAGGGAGCCATCCTGTCTCTTGATAGAGGGCACAGGAATGTGTCCAGTGATCCTCCCCCAGAACCAGGTGACAGGCTTTGTTAAGTAGGGTTTTTACCCTTTTGAGGGCAGTGTCAGCGCCAGCACTATATATAACAAGGCCATAGTCTATGGTGGATAAGACCAAGTAACTTGTGACCAGTTTCAGGGCCTCTGGGGTCATAGAATGCCAGTGGCGATAGAGGACACCAAACTTTGCATAAGCAGTCTTAACAACATGGTCAATATGACTACCAAATGTTAGGGTGTCATCTAAATGAACCCCTAGATATTTGAAGGTGCTAACTTGTTCCAATGTGTCACCTTTGAGACTATGGACCTGTAGATGTCCAAATGTCTTCCTGTTCTGTTGAATGGAGAAGGGCATGCTCTTAGTTTCTTTATAGTTGAGCAAAAGTTTGTTACTGGAGAACCATTTTTTCAATTCTATGGAAATTGTATTGCAGTGCAGTGGAGGTCGTGGCCAGATTTTTTCCTTTAACACAGATAACCGTATCATCAGCATAGAGCACGATGTGCGCTGGGTATTCTGAGGGTAAGGGGTTAATAAAGAGACTGACGAGGAGTGGCCCTAGTATTGACCCTTGGGGGACACCCAGGCTCACTCCCCTTGACTCTGAGAGATTACCTTTGATTTTGACTCATTGAGTTCTGGAAGAGAGGTAGCTGTTGAACCATGCCACCATGTCCCTGGACAGGCCATATTGAGAGGAGGTTTTCGAGAAGGAGTTGATGGTTGACGGTGTTGAATGCCTTCATAAGGTTTATTAAGATAGATCCCACTGCCAATCCATCATCAAAGGCATTGTATATTTGGGAGGTGTAATCAACCAGGGCAGAGAGGGTGGAGTGATCTTTCCAGAACCTGTGTTGCTGGGCACAGAGTAGATTGTGCTTGGAGAGATACTCTTTGAGCTGGTCTGATACCACGTGTTTGAGGACTTTAGATAGTGGGGGGAGGATAGAGGTGGGCCTGTAATTGGAGAGATTGATAGTATCCCCAATTTTGAAGACCGGGATGACCAGTGTCTCCTTCCATTTGTCTGGGAAGACACCTGATCTTAGAGAGGCATTGAACACTTTAGTAAGAGGTTCAGCTACCTCACTTAGTACCAGAGCTATCAACTTCATGTCAACGAGGTCACTACCCATCCGTGTCTTCCCTAGTGCCCGTTTAACATATTTTAAGGTTTCATGTCTATGGAGCAGCCTGAAGTAGAAAGGGGGAATGCTTCTGATTGGTGGGTAGTGTGACGTTACATTTGAGGGCAGATTTGGAGAAGAGGGGGATAGATAGTCCCTGGGTAGTACAGTACTGAGCTCAGTGAAAACCTGGTTAAAAGCATTTGCAATGTCGCAAGCCTCCTGGAGTGTCTCTGTTGTAGTGATAATTAATTCAGGAGGGACTCTAGAGGCTTTTCCTGTAAGTGACTTTATAGAGTCCCGAAACTCTCTTCTGCAGCCCCAGTTCTTCTTCAGGAGGTCGTTGTAATAGGAGGCCTTAGCCAGTCGAATGAGCCTGGTGCATTTGTTCCTGGCTCTTTTATAGACAGTGATGTCAGAATGTTTATCCATTGCTTTGGCCTTGTGCCACAAGTTGTCCCTATGGTGCATGAGCTCAATGAGAGGGCCAGAGAGCCACAGGTTTGTAACCACTCTTACTTTTTTAGTTTTGTAGGGGGAAAATATGTCACATGCCTTGTTAAAAGTTGTGATGAAGTAGTTAAGGGCTTTGTTGCCATCTTGTGCTCTGTCCAATGGTGACCAGTCCACCAGTTTGAGATATTGTGTAAAGGCATTCAGCTGACCAGTTCTCAGTGATCTATTTCTTAAGACCTGGGGAGCACTTCTGGAGAACATATTCAACCAGGTGCACATAACTGGTGAGTGATCACTAAGGGTGTCAGGTAGGACTGAGACATCGGTGATGTATTCTGGGTAGATAGTGAGGAGCTAGTCAATTAGCGTACTTGGGCCCATTTTGTAGTTATATCTGGTGGGTTGAGTTACCAACTGTGAAAGGCAAAGGCCTGAGATCTGGTCACAGACAGCGGATGCATAATTGGACTGCCAATTGACATTAAAGTCACCGACAATGATGTGTTCCCAGTTTTGCCTATACTGCTGTAGGTTGGTAATTACTTACTGGACACCGGTAATGTGGGTACAAGGGGGTACATAAATTGTGGAGAGTAGTAACACTTTGTTCTGTTGGCCGAGGGTGGAGACTAGTAGGCAGTAGCTGGCCTCTGACTCCACCCCTTGATGTAAACCAAACAGCCTCCCCCGTGTTTGGATAATATATCCTGATGGTACACAGTATAGCCATCTAAGGCTATGGTGGCATCACTGACCTTCAGGGACAGCCAGTTCTCCGTGAGTGCTGTAGCATCCGGTTGGAGCAGTTCCACCCATGCCTGAAATTGCGGCATCTTGGGTAGGAGGCTGAGTATGTTTAGGGATACTATTTTGAGGTGCCCCAGGCTCATTGAGGACTGATCCATGGGGGGGTTCTGGATTGGGGTGAACATTTCCAGAAATTAATAGGAGAAGTACTAGCAGCTTCCTTAGTATTTGTGCCGAGTAAATCCAGCCTCTTTCAATATATTTTGCCCTGTGGTGCTTGTGGTCTTTAGTAGCAACTGCCATGGTATTGCATAGTAAAAGGGCAGCTGTTGGGATTTTAGGACTAGCTGGGGGTACATAGATTTGGGGTGCTAGTTCTGAGGGTAGATGTGTCCAGGAGTCAGCCCTTGTATCCCTTGGGTAGTGAGAAGTGGTTTCTGAGTAGATGGGTGGGCCTTGTTTAGGGGCTGAGGTGGATCTCTCAACACCCTCAATAAGGAATAGGATAAGGAGGATTAGGTACCAGGACATCTCATGTTTTATAGAAAGATAGAAATATTCTAGCCCTTTGAGTAGTTCTGGCTTAGGAACAGTGCCCTCAAGTGGTAGAGATGTATAACTTGCAAATGAGAAAATGGGGAGATAAGCAGGTCATTGTACACCTGGACAAGCACAGTTTCAGTGTTACTCCTAGTCCTAAATCCTGACTGGAGAGAGGCTCAAAGATGTCAAAGGCTGCGTGGTGCACTGAGACACAGCAAACTGGAAAACTTCCACCTACAATGCTTAATGTCTACATTTAACTGCTACTAAAGAAAGGGAAAGAGGCTACAGATTGTGGCAGTCACAGGAAGATCTCTTTATTAAGTTACTGTGGTGCTGGCCTGCTGGGGCAAGCAGTAGCACTACCATTTGTGATGCCGACAACCCGGATTTGGGCATGAGCCCAGAGCATCAGAGGGTCGGCCAGAAGCAGAGGATCATGTGTCCGGTGGACAGCTCTCCTTCTCCGGGAAGGGTGGGCTGTAATGCTCAGCAATAGTCCAATCCCTAGTGTTGGCTGGGGGTCAGGCAGCCAGAAACTGAAAGAGAAAGGGATTGGAAGACAGGTGGATATCGGTGCATCAGGTGAGGTAAAACATCTGACATCACCAGAATGTCACTGCACATCCTATCCTCTGGGAAAACACACAAGCTGGAAAAGCCCTCATGACAGCCACAGCATGAAGCTCCTGGATGCCATCTGAATGATGCCCTAGGTGTAACCCTCAGCTGGAGCCTCTGGTACCTGTAGATATCAGTCTTTCCCATCAGGGAGCCCGGCTGTAGGAGTAGGCTGCAGACCTCCCAGACTGGGCAGCTTGGTGGGGGGCATTCCAGGTGCGTGGTCCAGGAAGCTGACACCAGGGTGCATCCCCACCTGTACCAAGTGATAAAATGAGTTAAAAAAAAACTATAAGGTGATTGTAAAAATAGTAACATACAGGCTGCAAAAAGTTATTTCATGTCCGATAGGCAAAGAACAAGTAGGGTTCATGCAAGGCAGAAATGGAGCAGACAATATAAGAAGGCTCCTCAGTGCTTTATGTCATACTAAAAAATGTAAAAATACCATGAATAGTTGTATCCCTCGACATGATGAAGGCATTCGATTTGCTAAATTGGAAATTCATGGAGGCAGCCCTAAGGCAATATGGATTTGATAACAATTTCCTTAAATTTCCTTTGCTATGCTATACCATAACCTGATGGCAGAACTAATTTCCAATGGCCTGATATTTCAACCATTGAAGCTGTTTTGTGGTACCAGGCAAGGATGCCCATTATCCCCATACCTATTCATCCTGCCTATTGAGCCACTAATTAGAACAATCCAATCCTTGCCTCAAATTCATGGTATAGAAATAGGCAAAGTCTGCAATAAGGTTTTTGTCTTTGCAGATGATGTGCTGCTCTCCATAAGTAGACCCTTAGACCCCCTTGCAGGACTTAAGAGATTGTTCAAAAAATTCAGTGAACTCTCAGGACTTTTCTAAATGTTGGGGAAAATCCAAGTTAAGCCCATACATTGTCCTAAGATCCTCGCAGTAGCTTTAAGGTTGCACATACAACCGGATTTAATTAAGAAAGAAATCATTTATTTGGGCCTCAGTTTTTCTAACAACATTGAAGAAATCCTGGAGAACCTACACCCCCCTGCTAGAGGAAATGCAAATCAGACTTTAGTAAATGGAGCAAGTTAAACCTGTCCTTATATGGGACAATACAGACTGTCAAAATGATTACAGACTCAGAAATCTTTTACATTCTTCAAGACATCCCAGATATAGTAAGTAAGTAAGAAACTATTACAGAAACTAGACATGATCATTAAAAATTTCTAAGGGAACTCAGCAAGACTAGCTCTTAAACTGAGAGCTCCAATTAAGAAGGGAGGGTTGTGTTTGCACTACCATGTGTGACGGGGTTACTGTAAATAAGACCCTGTCCCATTTGTTATGCAGAAAGAGCTAAATGCAAGAATCTGTTCTATTCTCTTCTTTTCTGTCTCTTGTCTGACTGTGCAGTCAAAGTTTTCTCCGCCTTCATTTGCTGTTTCTATCTTTTCTTCCCCCAAGCATATCTGAAGTTATAAAATATGTGTGAATCTTTATGTGAAACTGGAATCCCTTGGTTTGAAAATGTATATAGTTATATTGTTGAAATGATTGCAAAAAGCTATTTGGAACTTAGGGGGTTAATCTGAATGCAACACTAGCTCTTTTGCTGAACTGTCAATAGGAGGTCAGTTCTGGGACATTGTGTGCTGTTTTGTTGCAGCACATGCAAGGAAGGAAACTGACAAGAACATTTTCTGAAAAACAGGATGTCTCCTTAATGAGTTCCCAGGCAAAGACTTATAAAAAGAGCAGCAGTACTTTTGCTAAAGAGAGAGCAAGACTGAAACTTGGAATTAGAGCTAGCCTCAGATGAAGGACTTTGTTTTCTGTGTTTGTACTGCCATTGTAAATAGTTATACTGAACAATTTGATTTTTTTATTTTACAGCTATTGGAAAAAAATAAAACACTACTTGTGAATTTTATACCAGCTCTTGGTCTTCCTATGCTTCCTGACCTGTGCTTCCATGACACCAATGGTGGGTGAGATATGACTTGACTTTCATAGTTAAGTAAGCAATCATACATTGACACACTGTGAAGAACAGGAAACAAGAAAAGGAACTTGCACTCAAGAGCCATGCAAAAATACTTTTTTTTATTTTATAAACTACTTAAAGTGCTATAGTGCAAATCAGCAACCCTCTGTGGTTACAAATCCCCATACATATTCGGAACCACTATTCCTTCATCGGTGGGGGGGGAGGTATGAAGAAACCTGACACTCCATCAGAAAATCAAATTCCACAGAACCACAGACTAACAGACTACCTGCTTATACATATACCTCTTGATCTGAAGAATGACTACTGCATAAATAGTTCAATAAAAGCACATAAGCCAGATACCAGACATAAATGAATGGTTTGATTATATGAGTAAAACAGCAAATAACTAAAGAATAAGAAACGCTTGTTAGACAAGGAGGCTACATTCAGTTCAATCTAGCTACTTTTCTTAAAAAGGATGGAAAAGGGGCTGTGCTGGTGGTGCTGAGGGTTGAGGCACTGGACACCACACCTTGTGCCTCGCTGGTGACCCAGGTTCAGGAATGGGCTCGGGTCATCGAGGGTCAGCCAGGAGAGGGAGGGTGGGAGTGGGATTGAGCAGCTGTGAGGCAGCTCTTCCCTGCTAGGGAGGGATGATGCCACCCCTGCCATATAATTGCCACCGAGTAGAGACCCGTTGCCGGTGTCAGATGGCGGGTGGTATGAAGGGAGGGTGTTGCAGTAATGCAGCGTGCATATGCTTCCCAAGTGCACATGTGTGTGTGTTCGCAACAGAGGTATGAGAAAACCAGAAAAATGGAGCTGGCAGGCTCTATGAAGCTCCCAACTGTGCTCCCGGTAATGGGGTCGCGAGTCAGGGATGGATACGGAACCCACCTGCCAGTTCTGGGGGGGATAAAAAGAATATGGAAAAAAAAGGGTGGCAATAATCAATCGGTGTTAATGAGTGCCATTTTATTCTCATTGTAAATGCTTTACTTTGTACTTAGCTTAGAAGGTATTTGGAATCCTACTCCACCTGTATGCTGTGCAGTATAAGCTTTGTTAGCATAACTAACTAGCTGAAGCAATGTCAAATTTGGAATGTTACCACCTTTACATGGGGCTGGCAGTATATTCTAGAGGTTAGAGGTTAGGGTAATGATCTGTGAAAGAGCTTGGTATATCCAGCAAACAGACCTGGGTTTGATTCCCACAGCCTCCACTTGCATACTGTGTGACTCTGAACAAGTCACTTAATCTCCCCAGTGCTCCCGGGTTGTCCACTGAAAACAGACGCCTGTGCCTAGTGGGCCTTACTTGGTTACCAAAGAATAAAATAAATAAATATATGTAACCCTAGATAATACGTATATAGGAGATACATGATGGGCATGAGTGTGATATGGCAAATATTGTCACTCCTGCAGAGTGAGATATCCAAGCTCACGATGCAGGAGTGACAATATTTGCCATATCACACTCATGCCCATCATGTGTTTGATGTATACAATAGGGCTAAGAGTTTCAGAAGTTTTGTTACGCTGTCTTGTGTTCTGTTCCTGTTAATGTGTTTGCTCATTATATGTGTGAGCTTTTCTGAATGGGCTGGCAGTGTTATAAACTCTGAGAGACACATGAGTGTGTTTTGCAATGCTAAATGAGTTAGTTTTAGATAGGAATGAGAAACATACTTTTGTGAAGCTGTATTGTTTAGCAGTCTGGCAGCAGTGACGTTAAAAGCATCACAGTAATTGTAATGAACTGAGAGGCAGAATGTCAGAACAGCTGATACTGTTTTCAGTGGTAATTAAGTTAGCTGCAGGCAGAGTGCAGAGTGTTCTGTGAAATTGTGCTCTTTAGGATTCTGGCTGCAGTGAAGTTGAAATTGTCACAGTAATTGTAATGGGTGAGAATTAGAGTTTGAGGAACAAGTGAGAGTGTGTTTCAGTGGTAGTTGAGTTAGCTGCAGGCAGTAGTTTAGACTGTTCTGTGAAGCTGTGCTGTTTGGAATTCTTGCTGCATCAAATTGAGAGCATCACAGTAATGAGCTGTAAGTTGGGGGGTGGGATAGGTGTGTTTTGTAATGCTCACTGAGTTGGCTGTAGGCAGCAGTGAGACCTCTCAGGTAGTTCTGCATTTGTGTCTATGGTAACAGCACAGGTGTTTCTTTCATGCTGAGGGGAAAGCTGCCTAGGGTGATGATATCAGTGACCTTTTGTGACCTGTGTGTGTAAATGTCTCATATCATCACAGTAGAGCAGAGGGTAAAAATATCACTCTGCAGTGGATGATACACTGTTTTATCTCACTCATTTACCACTCACCCCTATTGTATATATTCATTTATCGTCATTGTAATATTGTTACCGTTCTGAATAAAAATAAAAATTTTTGATTAAAAAAAGAAAAGGAACAAATATTGTGAGACATTTTGCATTTTGTCTAATTTTCACAAGTGGAGGGAAATAGATTGCTCTTTCATAGCAGTTCAGAAATCTTTCTGTCTTGCCTGTAGCTTCTGTGAATGCAGAGTCACATGAACTGCTTTCAGTGAGCTTCCAAACTGGCCTCTGATTGGACAGGAAGTCTCAGGCGATCTTGAAGTCTCACACACTGTTCCAGTGGACAAGTAACGAATAATTGGACCCCAGAATATGAATACTCAACCGAATATTCAAAATAAGGCATTCACACACTCCTAAGCTGCAGTATAAAAACAAACTTGCATAAGTGGAAGTCATGCACCTGCTCACCACTCACAAACTCTGGAGACAATTCTCATTACAGTACTTACTATTTCAATATTTACTAAATATCCTCAAGTTAAGTTAAAAATCTGAATAGCAGCAATAGAAAAAAATGACTGCTCTACCATGATTTTGGTGGGACAGACTGTTTTTATGTTTGCTTGCACGCATGTGCAAGAAACATAGTGACATGATCCACAAAATGCAGTGCCATACAGTTGAAAGGGAGAGCTATGCTTCAGTGAGCAGCGATAAGATATCGCGTGCTCATGCATGCCTCCCACATGCACACACACACACACACGCACACGCACACGCACGCATATTGTTCCTAATATGAACTGACACCATCTGTATCAGCCTGCAGCAGAGCACTAGCACACAGACTGGGTAACAACGCAATACTGTAACAGAACATAGTTACAATCTCCACTGTATACACTGTATTGACTCTTGAACGAGCATAACTTCTAATGAACCTGTCCTGGGGAGGGTGAAAAGTCACGTAGGGCCAAAAACCTGAAACATCTACTACTAATCCAGCTTTGCTATGCAGTAAAAGTACCAGGAGTAAACAAACTTGCAATTAAAACCGGGAACATGCAGGAAAAAATGTGGTCTAGCTGCTGGCAAGAGTGCTGAGCTAGACTATGGAAAACCCCTCTCAAATTCTCCAGAGGGCTCTTATTCTGCCCACTGACCCTATTGAGTTACCTTGCTGCAAAACATTTTAATTAAATTTTTTTGTTGGGGTAGCCAAAGAACATCTTGTTAGGGCCAGAGCCAGTTGTCTCATTTCAGAAAAACCATAAGGTTTGCAAGGCTCTTCAGTCCACCAAATTTTATATAAATAAATGCCGGGGACCTCTTGCATTAAGGGTGTTTAGGGGCTGCAATGGACATCATAGGGGTCAGAAAGAAATCATAGGGGTCTCCGCCGCAACCCCTGGCTAGTGGCTACAAATAAATCTAAATGACGCCACTGGCTAGAGCTACTGTCAAAGCGTGAGTCATGGCACATGACTGATGCTCGTATGTTTTTACAAGAGATGTGTCAGTGCCTGGGACTGGGGACAGGCTAACCTAGCTATGTAAATTTACTATGCTTATTGGAGTTTCGTTTTTTTTTCCGTCTTTCTCTGCAGGTGTGTGTGTGACTTTTGGGCGGTGGTAAGATGCAGAGCGGTCCCTAAACAGCAATGAGGTCCAGCGTGTTCATAAATGAATATGAGCATGAACTCTGCTCAAGGGAGACCAAACTATTAGTTGGACGCTGGTGGACTAAGTTAGTAGCGATACTAGAGAGAGGAGTACTGGGCACGCAGACTGCTTTGAGGTATACTCTCCTCAGTGTAATAACTTTTATGTTCCCTGTGTTTAAGGGGTCAGTTTTTGTGCAACTAATTAAATCCTTTTGGAACTTTTGCATCTGCAGTGGGCCTGTCAGTCCTACAAAACGTGTTGTGTGCTGTATGACTAATAACCAAAAAAAAGTGTCATTTGGGGGCACTTCCATGAATATACTTTTTAGTTTTCGATTTTTTAATTTCTTGTTGCAATAACATTGAACACGGGAATAACTGATATTTATTTTTTACAACTCTTCATTACTTTTATATTGTGTGCATAGTGTACTGTCTATTTAGGACAGGTGTCATACTAAAATTGTCTACCTGCTTTGTTTGTTAGTGTCCTAAGACAGAAATATTCCCAAACAAATAATAGCAATGCTCCTTTATAATTAGTGCCTTATTGGCACATACGGGATGAAGAGGTATAAATCCACGAAGCATTCAATCATTCTAATTTTTAATACATTCCTGTGTATAGGGGCAACTTTGTAGAAAGTCGACAGTCTATTTAAAAAAATGGAAATACTGTAGCTATTATTCAGTCTTAAGGTTTGATCTAGCTCTGTAAATCAGGAACCAGATTGTGTGATCTAATATGTAACATTAATCTGCTTGGATCGGGCTTTAATTCTAGGTCACAGACCTTGGAAAAGATTAGTAAGTTGTATTGGTCTTATGGTAAGCTGTTCAAAGTAAGAAGAAGCTCCATTCAAACAACATGAAGTCTTGCTGTATTCTGACTAATTGCAGTGATCTCCAACCTTTGAACTGCCCCGGAGAGGAAAGAGTTAACTTTCCTTGCAAGGCATGGAACGCTGAGCTCAAGCTCGGTTGAGCCTCTGTCTGCTGTTGTTTGAACCCAAACCGCCAGATTCTTTACTCCGCCTCACTGAACAGTCGCTCCGGAGATTTCTCCTTCACTCGGTTCAAAAAAGTCGGTTAAAGTGTCATTTTTTCTCTCGGTTTCAATTGAATTTCTACAATCTAACCTGTCGGTCAAGTCTCTGTCTGTGGTACCGTGAGTACTAGATAGGTTTCTATATTAGTTTTCTGTGTGGCACTTGTAAACATCGGATCGATTTGGTTTGAACCAATCAGGTTTGTGAAAAAGTTTTTTCTGATTTATTAGTGTGTGGTAACCGGTCCGTATCGGTTCTAAAAAAAACGGATTTCATTACGGTTTTTTCCAGGGCCCGTAACACGGTCAGGAACCGATAGGGGTGTCTTGCCTGGCGGATTGCCGAAAAAAGGGTAAGTTTGGTTAGGACTGGCCATGTCTGAGAAACCCAAGAAAAAAACCGGGCCCACTGGGTTTCAACACTGTAGTATGTGTGGGGAAGCCTTTGCTAAGGCTGATCCCCACACCACCTGTGTTTATTGTCTGGGGTTTGACCACCTCAATTCAGACTGCCAGATTTGCAAAAGTTTTCCCAAAGCTACCCTGGATAAGAGAGTGGGTAGACTGAGGGAAAGGGAGGCCAAGAAGTCCGCTGACCCGGATGGCCAGCCCGGTTCGGTTCCGACCAAACCAGAAGGAGTGCCCTCTGACCAGGGTGAGACTTCTTCGGGCAAAAGGAGAACCGACTCTGAGGAGTCGGTTCCGGTTAAAAGAAAAAGAAGGGATAAGTCAGCCAGTTCGGATCCACAAGTTCTTTCTCCAACCGCTGATGAAATAGCCAAAGTGATAAGGATTGTTCAGTCGCTAACTCCGGTTCAGACTGAACCGGCACTATCGGTTAGGGGCTCGGTTCGGTCGGTTCCCCCGGTTCCGGATTATAATTTAGAAGAATTTTATGAACCGGAGGAGGAGGAGGGAGAGTATGAAGATAGTGATGGTGATTATGAAAGTCTGGATGTGCCCATTGACCCAGACATCTCCCCAGACAGACCTTCAGGGGTTTCTCCTCCTAGGCTTTCTGAGTCCCCTTCCCACTTTATGTTTTACAGAAAAGTGGCTGAAACCCTCCAGCTTCCTATGGAAGAAGCAGTGGAGGATCAAGAGGAGCCTGATTACGTTGAGATGATGGACATCCTAGAGTCCAGGAGATTGTCTATTCCCCTCCATAAGTCTTTTGGGAAACAGACATTTAAAATTCTAAAAACTCCTAATTCCATACCTCCTGTGGACAGAAGAATGGACAAGAGGTATACTCTTTCAGGCTCAGATACGGAGTTCCTTTCCCAGCAATGCAGCCATGTTGGGGTAGTGCAGGCTGCTGCCTGTGATAAGGCAAATATACCCTTGGCTTCACACCCCCCAGATAAGGACTCCAGGAGATTGATTCCATGGCAAAGAAACAGTACATGGCAGCATCTTTGGGACTCAGACAGGCTAATTATATGGCCTACACAGCTAGATACCAGAAGTCCAGGTGGGACACTGTGATGGCTCTAGCTAAACAGGTCCCTGACCAGCTTGCCAATGAGCTGGAGCGGGTGGCTGCAGATGGGATTGAGGCATCCAAGGTGCAATTTCATGCTGCTGTGGACTCCAATGATGTTTCATCTAGAGTCATGGCTACATCTGTGGCCCTTTGAAGGATGGCTTGGCTCAGATGTA
Source organism: Neoceratodus forsteri (assembly GCA_016271365.2). NCBI lineage: Eukaryota > Metazoa > Chordata > Ceratodontiformes > Ceratodontidae > Neoceratodus > Neoceratodus forsteri. Next base: position 1,108,989,128 of record CM028131.1, read on the forward strand.
CTAGCCTGTCACAGGATACTCAGACTAAGGCCATGGATTTTCCTGTCATTGGTACTTCTCTGTTTGGGGAGCAGACAGAGAACTACATGAAGAAAATGGACAAGTACAGGATCACCTACAGGAGTGCTCAGGCCAAAGAAAGGCAAAGCCACTCCTCAGAGGCAGCATTCCAGGGGCAGGGGCAGGCCTTTTCATAGGCCTTTTTACCAAGCCCAGGCCTCCTCTTCTGCCTTTGCTCAGAGGGGGTTCTTTAGAGGGAGAGGCAGACGGGGTATGAGCAGGCCTGCTCCCACTCCCCAGCCTAAAGCCGCTGCCAAGCAGACACCCTGATGGGTCTGCCCGGGCCAATTCTTCACTACCTGTAGGGGGCAGGCTGGCTTACTTTGTCCAGGAGTGGAAGTCTTTAACATCAGACAAGTGGGTCCTGGAAGTAGTAAGCCAGGGACTGGTTCTCAGCTTCAAAAAATTCCCTAAGATGAGAACCAGATCCTTTCCACCTGCAAATCCTTCAGAAGCCCTTGCCCTAGAGGCAGAGGTCTCTTCCCTCTTGGCTCTCAGAGCCATAGAAAGGGTTCCACCCTTACACAGGGGAAAAAGGATTGTACTCCAGGTACTTCCTAACCCCCCAAAAAGACACGAGAATGGCAGCTCATCCTGGATCTAAGATATTTAAACAAGCACCTTTTAAAGCCAAAATTCAAAACGGTGACTCTGGGAATAATTCTGCCCTCTCTAAGGCCAGGGGACTGGCTAGTCTCCCTGGACCTCAAGGATGCCTATTTTCACATTCCCATCAGGTGCTCCCACAGAAAGCACCTCAGGTTCGAGTTGCCCTCAGGCCACTATCAATTCAGAGCAATGCCCTTTGGCTAACATCAGCCCCAAGGGCGTTCACAAAATGCCTGGCAGTAGTGGTTGCTTTCCTAAGGAGAAAAAAGATCTCCATCTTTCCATACCTGGACAACTGGCTCATAGTGGGTCAGTCTCCAGACCAAGTCAAGTCACATCTCCAGATAACTCAGCAATTGCTCACTTCCTTAGGGTTCCTCCTAAATCTCTCAAAGTCAGTTCTGGAGCCAGTATAGCTCCTCACCTTTATAGGGGCAGAACTGGATATAATAAGGGCAAGAGCCTTCCTTCCCCTGGACAGGGCAAGAACCCTTATGAAACTGGCCTCTTCTTTCACCCTTCAGGTGTCTCGACCAGCAAGGCACTTTCTGCAGCTCCTGGGCCACATGGCAGCCTCTACAGCAGTGGTCCAGGGAGCAAGGTTTCAGATGAGGGACATTCAGTTCGACTTAAGAGCCTTCTGGTCTCAGAGAAATGATTCTCTGACCAAACTAGTCCCTGTGACTCGAACCCTGATCCAGGCTTTGCAATGGTGGTAGGATCAGGACAATCTAAGGCAAGGAGTTCCTTTTGTCACTCAGTCTCATTCTCTAATCCTTACCACAGATGCCTCCCTCTTGGGTTGGGGAGCCCACTTGGGGGATCTGCCACCCAAGGGTTGTGGTCACCTCAAGAATCTCTGCTTCACATCAATCTCTTAGAACTCAGAGCAGTGTTTCTGGCACTGCAAGTTTTTTCCAAGTCTGTTCAGAACAAAGTAGTCCAGATCAAAACAGACAATACCACCACAATGTGGTACATCAACAAACAAGGGGGCACTCGGTCTACGGCCTTGTGCACAGAAGCAATGAAGTTGTGGTCTCTGGCCTATTCCCTGCAAACCTCTCTGATAGCAGTGCACCTTCTAGGGAAGGACAATGTCCTGGCAGATGCTCTTAGCAGGATATCTCAGGGCCATCACGAATGGTCCCTAGATCCCCTAGTTTTGAAGGTGATTTTCTCCAGATGGGGCATTCCACAGATAGATATTTTTGCAGCCCCAGACAATCACCAACTCCCCCTTTTTTGCTGCAGACCCCCAGTATTGGGCTCAGTCCCCCTGGATGCTCTAGTTCTCAATTGGGAAGGGAAGTTTTTGTATGCTTTCCACCCCCTTCCCTCTCCTGTTCAAGGTACTAGTCAAAATCAGGTCTCAACCCTGCAAAGTGATTCTGATTGCTCCAGACTGGGCCAGACAGCCCTGGTATCCACTGTTGCTGTCCTTAGCAGTCCACCTTCCCCTGTCTCTTCCCAGGAATTACAACCTGTTGACATCCTCTCAGGGGAGGGTTTGGTACCCGCATCTCAAATCTCTCAATCTCAAGGCCTGGCTCTTGAAGAGTTAGAGTTTGCTGATCTGCATCTCTCTCAGGGTGTTCTTGATATTCTAAAGGCTTCTCAAAAGCCTTCCACCAGAAAGACTTACAATTCCAAATGGAAAAGGTTCACTATTTGGTGCTCTGGTAAGCATATTTCTCCAGAGTCTGCTGGGTTGCCTACAGTTCTGGACTATATGGTTCATCTCAATAGCTTGGGGCTCAGACCAGCTACATTCAAAGTACATTTAGCAGCTGTTTCTGCTTTTTTGTCAGTAGGTAAGCCCTCTTCTCTGTCAGCTCATCCTGTATTTTGTAAATTCTTCAAGGGATTGTTGCACACCAATCCTCCCTTCAATGCCCCTGCCCCTGCTTGGGACCTAAATGTTTGCATTGCTCAGCTTATGCAACCCCCTTTTGAGCCTTTGTCCTCAGCAGAGCTTAAGTACTTGACTTGGAAAACTGTGTTCTTGGTAGCCATTACTTCTGCCAGACGCATCAGTGAGTTACAGGCCCTGTCAGTGGAGCCTGATTTTATCTCTTTTCATAGAGATAAGGTGGTCCTAAGAACTAATAGGAAGTTTTTGCCCAAGGTGGTTTCAGATTTCCACCTTAACCAGTCTATGTCTCTTCCTGTTTTCTTCATTGACCATTCCTCCTCTGGAGAGAGGAGGCTGAAAAACCTGGACGTGAAAAGGGCCCTTAGCTACTACATAGAGCGCACCAAGGGTCACAGGTTTGACTCCCTTCAATTGTTCTTCACTTATGGTGAGGTTGGTAAGGGAAAACCTGCCACTAAAAGATCTATTGCCAGGTGGATTGTCTCTTGTATACAATTCTGCTATGAAAAATTGGGTAGGACTCCACCCTCAGGCCTGAGGGCTCACTCTACTAGAGGTACAGCTGCTTCCCTGGCTGCTGCCAGGGATATTCCTATCTTAGAGATATGTCAAGCAGCCACCTGGAAAACAGCCCATACTTTTACCAAGCATTACTCTCTGGACATCCAGGCTAGTAGTGATGCTTGGTTTGGCACAGCAGTACTTCAGAGCCTGTTCCCAAAGTAGGTTCTGTCCCTCCTCCATGGAGGTACTGCTTGGTAGTCTGCAATTAGTCAGAATACAGCAAGACTTCATGTTGTTTGAAGAAAAAATTACTCACCTTAGTAATGTTGTTTCTTCTAATGGAGTCTTGCTGTATTCTGACCCCCCGCCTCCCCTCTCAGAACCTGGTTTTGGATGTGGGTGGGCAGGAGCAGTGTTGGCACCCTAGAGGTGCCTCCTTTTCTCACCCTCTTTACTTTTTGGGTGTGTGTTGTGTTTTGTTTTTTGGGTTTCCTGACTTGAGTCTTTGCTTTGAAACCAAAAAAAAAAAAAACCTTTTTATTAAATTTAGTTGCCAGTTGGCTAGTGTGAGATTACAGTTTTCACACAGGACGCCCAGTGAGTATAGCTCGTAAAGATCTGGCGGTTGGGGTTCAAACAACAGCAGACAGAGGCTCAACCGAGCTCGAGCTCAGCGTTCCATGCCTTGCATGGAAAGTTAACTCGTTCCTCTCCGGGGCATTTCAAAGGTTGGAGATCACTGCAATTAGTCAGAATACAACAAGACTCCATTAGAAGAAACAACATTACTAAGGTGAGTAATTTTTTCTTATCGCACATGATACTGGACACCGAACGCCTAGTACGATAGTCTTGGGTGGAGATTACAAGTTATTGATATAAGAAAGCAAACTTGGGACAGGACCAACTGTTTTTCTTTTCTGGTGCCTGGATGACAGGTGAGCACTGATGTAAATTATCCCTTGTAATTAACTGGTAGTTAGGGGCTGTTACATTATATATCCACTGGGCCATTTTGGTCTTAAAGGGAACCTCACCTGTTTTCGAGGTAGGTAATACATGGACCTAGTCCCATTTCTATCACCATGTGTGTTGGAAGATTTCTGGAGCCGAGCTCTACCATCCTATAGCTGGAGCTTACACTGAGTGGAGCCCTTATATAGCATACAATAATATTGAGGCAAGGATTTCCCAGTACAATTTCAGAAAAGCCTGATATAACTGGGCTTACCCATCTGAAAAAAGTTGCCTATTTCTGTCATGTAGCTATGAAAGCATTCCTGTGGGTTGTGGAGTCTGGGATGGGTGTATTTTTAAATAATTTGATTTGTATTTCATCTTGTTTAAATACACATATTTGGACCAAATTGACCAATTTGAGTATTTCCTGGGTCAGCTTTTTGCGAGACATTCCGAAGATCGACCTAGTTTCTAGGCAGAAACTTATATCACAAAGCATACTAAAGTTATATGTAAACTATTGTTTGCCCTTTCTTGGGCTCTGATGTTTTACCTTATGACTGCTTCCTGGGTATTTGAATCTACAAATTGCAGTTTTTTTTTTATCTATTATGTATTTATTAACTGCCTTTCAATCTGCTGTGACTGACGTATAATGCAGTATTTCATTCTAGATTGTATGTGCTGGTTTGTTATATTTAATGTTTGGTGACTAGTTTCTTCTATTAGTTTTGTAATGACCAAAGGTTAAACGATAAATCTAAACATAATCTAATCTAAACACACATACTGGAAACACACTGGAAAATTTACAGCAGAGCAATTTAAGTATTAACCTTGGTACGGTATTTTGTATGCAATTTTGTGAGACCCTGTACTCTGTTTGCTGCTCCCTACTGCAATGTATCTTGTCCCCATGAATCTTCTTGAAAACTAGGCACTGCACCTAAATGAGACAGTCCTGGAGCTGTAATTCTCAATGAACAACTAAATCAATAAATAGAAGATTTTAAGAGAAGGAAGAAATAGGCGATGTAATCTCAAAGGAGTGCTTGGTTGAGAGCATCACCTGACTGTTCAGTTAACAGAGCAAATCCAGGCAATGCAGAACTAAATGACTGTTTACATTGCAGGAATCAAATTAGGACATATTTTTTTTAAAGTGGAATAACACCTTTTGAGGTATGCAAATGTTGAGAGCATCACCTGACTGTTCACTTAACAGAGCAAACCCAGACAGTTCAGAACTAAATGATTGTTTATATTTCAGGAATCAAATGAGGAAATTTTTTTTAAAGTGGAATAACACTTTCTGAGGTATGCAAATGCCAATATACTAACATACTATAAAACCAGCAGAATAGGCCCTATGGTCTATCAAGTCTGCTCCATGGTCAGTGCTTATGCCTGGCACGGATTTTTAGTCCTCCCTCCCACCCACACAAGGACCCCTATTTCCCAGCAGGGCTCCTGGATGTGCCCTTCCCCTGCACCTATCCCAGCCCTTCTTGAACTCCTCCACCAGTAGTAGCAGCCACCAGCTCTCTGGGCAAGGGATTCCAGGGCTCCACCACTCTTTCAGTGAAGTAACACCTCCTTGTTTCTCCCCTCAACCACCCCCTATCCAGCTTCAAGGGGTGGCCCCTGGTAGCCCCTGGTTCCCTTAGCTGTAGGACCCCCTCAAGGCTTACCCTATTGACCCCCTTGAGATACTTGAAAACCTCTGTCATATCCCCCTGTCTCTTGAATGGGGATGTGTGTATAATGGGAAATTATGTGCACCTGAGGTGTAGGATGCTACATAAACCCCAAGGCGAAGCCGGAGGGGTTTATATGAGCATCCCACAAGGAGGGTGTACATAATTTCTCATGTATGCACTCACCCCCATGCATTGTTATGTGTAATTGCTGGGGGACGTTTTGTCTCCAACCAGATTCCATTAAAAAATGTTTTTTTTTTAAGTTTTTTTGATTTGTTATAGCATGTGGCAGGATAATAAAGCAAGTGCACAGGGGTATAATGTTTCAAAATGGGTATTTGTCTAGTTTAGCAAGTTTTTAAAACTTAAAATTGGCAAAACATAGGTTGCTTTAAGTTAGACAGTATCGGAATGGGTGTGGCATCAACCCTCCCCAGACAGCTATTACATCCCCAGGAAACAGTAAATTCAGACTGTGAAACAGTTTTACACATTTACTTTTATACAGGCATATTTAAAAACTGTTAAAATGTTGTAGTTTATAGTATGTTCAAAATAATGTTTTTGATGGCCAAGTCGTCCTTGTCGCGACGATATGTAAATTAGGTTGGGGTCAAGGTTCACAGCTGCTTGTATGGAAACAGTAGCGAGCGATAAGAAAGGGGAAATTACTTTTTTTTAAACTACTGGAAAATGTTAGGTGAGGGCTCCATATTTGTGCATGACTGCTTTTTATTTTACTGACAGCAAAAATGCAGAGTGAAATAATTTGAGAGCTATGTGAGGGAATTGAGTGAGTGCAGCCAGTGAGTGAGTGTAAGTGGAGCTGAGGAGAAGGTGGCGTGCATTGCCGGTTATAACGGCGAATTATATCCCACTTCTCCTATGACAGAAAACATCCTCCAGTTATTACATACTTATAATGTATATGTGGTAGAGCTATGCCCCCCCCATGGGAGGCAAGTTTGAGAGGGACTCTATCCTATCTTCTTTTCTTCCCTTCTGAAAGTCTGTTGCAACATCTTTTTTGTTCTGTCCTCTGCTGTAGGCTGGCCACCTACGCCCCTCTATTTTATTTTCCTTTTTATGTTTGCTTGCACACATGTGCAAGAAACATAGTGCCATGATCCAAAAATGCAGTACCATACAGTTGAAAGGCCGAGCTACGCTTCAGTGAGCAGTGATAAGATATCACGTGCTCATGCACCACCACACACACACACACACACACACACACACACGCACATGCACACGCACGCATATTGCATGCTCATGCACCCCACGCACACACTGTATGGCGAAGGGTGCCCAATCCCAGCAGCTGTGCAATCACTCGCTAACAGAGTTCAAGGTGCCACACTGGGAGCCCACCCCAGCATGACAGCAGTCTGTATGGCCGACGGGGTGCCCAATCCCCATTGCCTCCACTGTCCCCCCAAGAGACTATCGGGTGCCACGCTGGGAGCCCACCCCAGCGTGGCAACAGTTCCTAAGGCCGATGGGGGTGCCCAATCCCTCATCGGCTCCATGGCCCCCCAAACAGCCTTCCAGCTGCCACGCTGGAAGCCCACCCCAACATGGCAGAAGTCCTGTGTTGTCTTCCTAAAAAAAAAAAAAGAAACCTGCAAGAAAAAACCTTCCCTCGCTGGCTATCCTGACCCCTTTCCCCCCACTCGCACCCACCCTCTGCGCACCCTGCCTCCCCACACCCCCCTCACCCCATACTTACCTCTGGAGTCTGGTGTGATGATCTTCGGTGAACCGGGAACACGTCTGCACTCTTCAAAGCCGACCGCGAACTGAGGCTGTATAATGGAATAAATAGGGTTTTTTCAACTATAGTGCATATCTCGGGCATTTTGGGGAATTTTTTCACCAGATTTTCAACATGGGATTTTTGGGACCCCACCTCATGAAATCTGTCACTGTCATGGCATTAATCTGCCCCAAAAGGTGATTTCGTTGTCACTACACGGAACCACTTTTCGGGACTGATTTATGAAATTACAGTGTCACAGTTCATGAGGTAGGCCCCCAAAAATCCTATGTTAAAAATTTGGTGAAAAAATTCCGGAAAATGACTGTGTTATGAGCATGCGTTGCACTCTTCCTACGCACGCTTGTAAGGTCACAAATTTTCAATATTTTCACTCCAGATTTTCAACATTGCCATTGTACTACACATCCTTATGAGCAGTACAGCTGTCATTTTTCACATCTCACCAAAAATGTGTTTCTGCCCATGTAGCGCACAATGGCGCAGTCGGTGTGCAAAATCAATGTTCAGGACAGATTAAGAAAATCACAGTGACACTGTTCATGAGCAGAGGTGTTAAAAAGGCTATGCTAAAAATTTGGTGAAAAAAGTCCATAAAATAACTGTGTTACGAGTGACCGTTGCGCAGTTTCCACGCACCCTTGTAACTTCATGGATTTCTAATATTTTCAGTCCAGATTTTCACCACTGGCATTTTTCTACACTTCCTTATGAACAGTACAGCTGTCATTTTTCACACCATGGCCAAAATGTGTTTTCACACTTCCAGTGCAGAAATGCATGGTCGCAGTGGGAAATCACTGTTCGGGACAGATTAAGAAAATTACAGTGACACTGTTCATGAGCGGAGGTTCCAAAATGCCTGTGTTGACAATCTGCTGTAAAAAATCCCCAAACTAATTGCATCATGGGTGTGCATTGCGCATTTTCTACGCATGCTCGTGACTTCACCAGTTTTTTTAATATTTTCACTGCAGAATTTCAACATTGCCATTTTTGTACCTTCCCATGAACAGTACAGCTGTCATTTTACACATCCTATTCGAAATGTGTTTTCGCACCCGTGGTGCCAAATGGCATAGTCGCTGTGCGATATCAGCTCTCGGCTAACAAACTGATATTGCCACTGTTCATAAGGTGGGGGTCACAAAAAACCCATGTTGAAAATTTGGAGTGAAAATGCCAATGAACTCCTGAGGCATTAGGGTTTCCAACCATAACGCCCCAGCCTGTAGAGATTGACAGGCATCGAGGTGTGACTTGGGATTCTTGCCTGTAATGCTCATACCATTCCACACTCTTCAGCCAGTGAGAGGCATCGAGGTATGCCTTGGACTCTTTGGCCCCAAAGTTCACCCCATTCTCCTATACAGGACCCATCTCACCATATTTCCTGATGGAATGGGGTGAGCATAAGGGCCAAAGACCCCAAGGCACACAATGACACTTGTCAGTGTCTGCAGGGTAGGATGTGGTGAGATGGCATGGCCAATATTCCTGATGACTCAAAGGCACACCCCAATGCCTGTCAGTCTCTGCAGGGTGCTGGTGGGGTTGGCTTCAGTTCAATACTTCACTGCCATTCCTATTATGCAGCTAACTCCTATACTACCAATGCCAATGCCAGCAAGCAAACATTCGGCATTGAAAAAGGCTTGTTTCTGTTACTGCTACAGTCAGTTTCACTTATATGTGATTCAGTTGTATGCAATTTTCAGATATATGCACATTTTTCATCAGTCCCAAATCATTTCCTGTTCAATGCTGTGTGTGTGTGTATATATATATATATATATATATATATATATATATATATATATGTTGCAAAATACTTTATTAATGCTCCAGTTAGGGTCAAAGTGACCAAAGTTGGGAAATGAGGCATTAGGGTTTCCAACCCTTATACCCCAACCTCCCAAACCAGGTAGTAGAACAGGTGTGGGGTGTGCCTTGAGCTTCTCAAGCCTAGCACTCACCCCATTCCATCAGTAAATAAGGTCAGACGTGTAGACTTTATGAGAATGGGGTGAGTGTTAGGCTGGAGAAGCCCAAGGCACACCCCACACCTGCTCTGCTTCCTGGTTTGGGAGTGTGGGGTGTTAAGGTCAGAAACCCTAATGCCTCATTTTCCAACGTTTGTTGCTTTGACTCTAACTGGAGCATTAACCAAGTTTTCTGCAACTTATTTACTTACTTTTTGAGACAGCACAATGGTATCCTTATTTTATTGTGGGAGCACAAGTTCCTTTGGATCCTGGGCTCCCATCCCTCTGTATATGTATGTTACTGTGGAGGCACAGTTTATCGGACAACAGTGACCACATTGTTAGCATAGCCAACTGATTATCCCACCGCGTGTACCCAGTACCAAACATTTTTGAATCCCTGCCAAAACATAATTCTGCACAACTGCAGCACCATTCCGTGCCACAGATGTGAAAACACATTTTGGCCAGGATTTGAAGGCTATGTTGAAAATCTGGGGTCAAAATATTTAACATTTCCAAAGTTATGAAGGTGCGTAGCAAAATTGCAATGGATGGTCATAACTTTGCAATTTTTAATAATTTTGACCCCAACTTTTCAACATAACCTTCTTATGACCCCACCTCATGAATAAGATGACTGTCATTACACAAATTCTGCCCAAAAGGTGATTTTGCCAACCAACTGCAAAATCACTTTTCCGATGTGAGTTGCATAATGACAGTCATATTGTTCATGAGGTGGGGTCCCCAAAAGGCCATGTTGGAAATCTGGGATTAAAATATTTTACATTGCCAAAGTTACAAGCATGCATAGCAAAATTGCAATTAATGGTCATAACTTTGCCCTTTTTAATAATTTTGACCCCAAATTTTCAACATAGCCTTCTAATAACCCCACCTCATGAACAATATGATTGTCACTACACAAATCCTGCCCAAAAAGGTGATTTCACTACCTGACTGTGAAATCACCTTTCCAGTGGGAGTTGTGTAATGACAGTTGTGTTGTTCATGAAGTGGGTACCCAACAGGCCGTGTTGAAAATTTGGGGTCAAAATGTCAAAGAATGCCAAAGTTACACATAAAAGTTGAAACCTGCATTGAAATACTTTGAACCGCATTTACCTTAGTTTCTCATATTGGAGTCGCTTGTTCCAGCAGCAAGATGTGTCTTCGATCGGAGACTGGATCTTGAACCTCAGACCTGTTCAGGTGAGTGAGGTATGTCACGAATTACTGGGGGGGGTGGGGGTGGTACTGAGTGGGAGGAGTGGGGTTGGGGGCTGATCGGGAATGACCTTTTATTTTTGACAGCTTTAAAAAAAACATTGAGGACCATTTTCTTTATTTCAGGTTTGCACCTGAGTGGGAGGTGGAAGGTGCCACTAGACACCAGGGAACTAAATTTTAATTACAGGGATATGATGGGTGGGTGGGGAGTGCTACTAGTCACCAGGGAAGAAATCATAGATAATGGGGATGGCGATTTGTGGGTGGGAGGTGCCACTAGACACCAGGCAATGGAACTATAATGGGTATGGCCATCGAAGGTTGGGGGGTGCCACTAGATGCTAGGGAATACAAACAAATAAATGGGGATGGCGACTGATGGGTGGTGGGTGCCACTAGACACAAGGGAATTGAAACATAAGGGGGACGGCAATCAGAGGGTGGGGGAAGGGGTGCAACTAGATACCAGGGAATAAAATAAGGGGGACAGTGATTGGAGGGTGGGGGGTGCCACTAGACACCAGGGAATATGGTTATTTTTATTAAGGGGACAGTGATCGGGGTGGTGAGGGGTACCATTAAACACCAGGCCATGGGGGCTCACAGTTGACACTGCAGTCAGCAGCACAAGTTCAGCTGCAGCTGCAGAGGTCAAGAAAGTCCCGCTGTTCTGATATACAGTATACGGTGGAGCGCTCCTCTCGCTAAGCTGGGCACCTGAGATTTTGGGTGCCCAGACAAAGTATTTCTGGCCCTAATTGTAAAAACAAACATCAGACTCTAGCTAAAAGGGGCCCGTTTAGCTAGATTCTGGTGTTTGATTTTTAAAATGTCAACATTTTTATGAGTTTTCAACGCTTGTAGTTCGTGGGGAAAAAAAACAAGATGGCAGCTCACAAAAAAAAGGAATTTTCTGGCAAAAAAAGTATTGGCCCCTCATGAAAAAGAATCCTTTTTCGTGAGACCATATCCTTTGTTGAACTTTCTCCCTCTATCCTGGAAAGTGAACTTCCCATTGAAAACAATGGGAACTTAAAAATATAATGACTTTGCAACAGATTAATATTTTTTCACAAAACGAATGCATAGTAATTCTGTTACCCAGTGCAGTTCCTACCATAACAAAATCACACCAAAATTCGACACCATCTGGACACAAGGTGATAAGGAAAAAAACAGCAAAAAAACTGGTGACTTTTAAGGTCTTTGCACTAATTTCCGAATCTCAGAATCTGTACATCTGATTGGAGTGAAATTTGCCACGTCAAGAGATCTACCACACGGGACAGCACATACCAAATTTTGTACAAATCCATTGATTGATTGCAAAGTTATTAAAGTGCAAAATTTGCGGTTTAACATTCAACAGGTTACTCAACCCTATCTATCTATCTATCTATCTATCTATCTATCTGTCTATCTATCTATATATTCATGGCCAAAAACTCTGTTTAATGCATCAGTTAGGGTTGTTCCACAGTGGCAAAAGTGAGGAAATTCGATGTTAGGGTTCCCACCCTTGCCGCACCCACCGCCCCACCAACAGGCATCGGGGTGTGCGTTGAACAAGTCAGTCTAACTCTCACCCCATCCCATGTGTAAACAAGCTGAGTGGAGTGCAGTATGGGAGAATGGGGTGAGGACGTGGACCGATGACCAATGCACACCTCGATGCCTGTTGGTGGTGGGGTGGGCGTGGTGCAAGGTGGGAACTTAGTATCGAATTCCCCACTTTTGTCACTGTGGAACAGCCCTAACTGATGCATTAAATGGAGTTTTTTGCCGTGAATTTCCCTTCTTTTTGAGAATGTGCACTATAAATAGTGAAATAACGGTAACACAAATGCAAGCGTAAACAGTAACGCACATGGTGACACAAATGTAAACGATAATGCAAACGGTAATAGAAACGCAAGGGCAAACATTAATGATAACAGAAAACGCAAATCCAAGCGTGTACAGAAATGCAAATCATAATGCGCACAGTCACGGTAACGCAATTGGAAACACTAACACTTACGGGAACAGCAATGATGGCGCCTGAGGACACAGAAACAGAAATGGAAATGCAAACAGAAGCACGTATGGAAACTCAAATGGAAATGCACATGGTGACACAAAAGGAATCGCAAACAAAAACAGTAATGAAACGCAAATGTTAATAGTAACGCAAACACAAACGCAAACGAAAATGCAAAGGGTAACGCACACGGTGGCATAGATGGGAACAGTAACACAAACGGTTATGGAAGTGCAAGTGGAAACGCTAACTGTAACAGTAACGAAAATGCACACCCTTTTTTCCCCCAAAAGCTGCATTGAGAAACACAGTGAATATGAAGAAAGTATGCATAATAATGGGCCTCGGAGCAGAAAATGAACACTTGGAATACTAAATGGCTTGTATCTCAGGAACCGTACAACGGAAAACAAAAATTTAAATTTCATATAATTTACTACTTTCCTGGCTAGTTTTGTACTTAGTCCCTTAGTGGGGGCTAAGTATTTTTCTGACGAAAAGTCTGTATCTCAAAGCGTTTCTGAGATATGGGCCCCGAAAGATGCAGCGGACGCCGTAATGTTAGTCTATGAGAAAAATCAACTTCAGAGTACCGTAACTTTGCAACTTTCTAATATTTTACCACCAAACCACCAAAAGGCACATGTGTGGGATCTTGGGTTTCTTCTCTCCAAATTTCAACCCAAAAGACCAAACCGTTCTTTTGCAGCAGGGTGGCAAATATTTCCTAATCTTTTGGCCATAGTGTCACAAAGTAGTGTCATTATTTGTGAGACTTTCACAAAAAAAAGCACGAAAGTGTCGAATGTGCGACACTGCTTTGTGATACTACAGTTTACAAAAATGTTTAAAACCTATTTCGGGGGGTGTTTAACCCCCCCAAAAACAAAGACATGGCTAGCATTCTAAGGGCTCGACTAGGTAAACACAAAAAGAACTGTGTCCCTAGAGGGTCCCAATTTTAAATGCCAAGCATTTCTGTGACCACCAACTGAAAAAAAATGGTGGATTTGCGACACTACAGGGGTAATTTGCGACACTAAAAACTGCATTTGCGACACTGTCAAACATTTTGTTAACTTTTCCCGTTGACTATAATGGGAAACTTGTTTTTTGAATAACTTTTGAACTGTTCAATATCTTTTCACAAAATCTTCAAAAAGCACATCGGGGACCCCAGTCACATGTTCCCTGAAGGTTTTGGACCAGTTGCACAGACCGTGCGACTTGTAGGTGTAAGCAAAGAATGCACAAAAAAGTGTAAATATGACTTTCTACGGTGCTACGTAGCTCCGCAACTGTACATCCAACCATTACAAACTTGGCAGATCCAGAGATCTATGGAACTGCTATGTGCATGCCAAATTTCAGACAACTCTGTCATACAGTGGAAAAGTTATTAAGCTGCCAAATTTCACACTTTAACCTTAAATGGGGTACTCAACCCTAAATATAGTAGGCACTACTGTGCCACTATAATATATATATATATATATATATATATATATATATTCATAACAAAAAAAACTCTTGTTTAATGCATCCATTTAGGTTCTTCTACAGTGACAAAAGTGAGGAATTCTATGTTAGAGTTCACACCCCTACGTCACCCCGCCCCCACCAACAGGCATCAGGTGTGCATTGGGCAACTCATTCTAACTGTCACCCCATCCCATGTGCAAACAAGCTGAAGTGGTGCAGTATAAGAGAATGGGGTGAGAGTTAGGACCGATGATCCCAAGCATTACCCGATGCCTGTTGGTGGGGGAGGCGGGGGTGGGATGCAAAGGGGTGGGAACCCTAGCATCAAATTTCCTTGCTTTGCCACTGTGGAACAACCCTAACTGATGCATTAAATGGAGTTTTTGCCATGAATTTCCCTTCTTTTTCAGAATGTGCACTATAAATAGTGAAGTAACGGCAACGCAAACGCAAGCAGAAATGCTAATGCACATGGTGATGCAAATGTGAATGATAACAAAAATGGTAATACAAACACAAGCGCAAATGTTAATGAAAACAGAAACACAAACGTAAGTGCGTATGGAAACGCAAACCATAACGCACAAGTGCACAGTAACGTAATTGGAAATGCAGACAGTTACGGTAACAGCAACGATGACACCAAAGGAAACACAAACAGAAACGCAAACACAAATGGAAGCGCATATGCAAGCACAAATGGAAATGCACACGGTGACGCAAAAGGAAAAGCAAACAAAAACAGTAATGGAAACGCAAATGTTAACAGTTACACAAACGCAAGCGCAAATGAAAATGCAAAGGGTAGCACACACAGTGGAGTAGATGGGAATGGTAACGCAAATGGAAATGCAAATGCAAACATGTACGAAAACATAAAATGATAACGCATGGTCAGCTGTACTGCAATAGGAAATGCAGCGTTAACGGTACAGCAACGATGGACGTTTCAAAGGAAACGCAAACACAAATGGAAGCAACAAAACACAAATGGAAATGCAGATGGTGAAGCAAAACAAAATGCAAACAAAACCAGAAATGGAAACACAAATGTTAACAGTAGCATAGGCCATGACATAAATGAAAATGCAAAAGATAGCAGCACACAGTGGCGTGAGCGATACTTGATTAACGCAAACAGTTATGGAAATGCAAGTGGGAATGCTAACTGTGATGGTAACAAAAGTGCACACCCTTTTTTTCACCAACAGCTGCATAGAGAAACACAGTAAATACAAAGAATGTATGCATAATGAGCCTCAGAGCAGAAAATGAGCACTTGGAATACTAAATTGCTTGTATCTCAGGAACCGTACGATGTAGAAAAAAAATTTAAATTTCATATAAATTATGACTTTCCTGGCTAGTTTTGCACTTAGTCCCCTAGTGGGAGGGGCTAGGCATTTTTCCAACGAAAAGTCCATATCTCGAAGCGTTTCCGAGATACGGGCTCCGAAAGGCGCAGCGGACACTGTAATGTTAGGCTATGGGAAAAAGCATCAACTTCGGAGCACTGTAACTTTCCATCCGTGCAATATTTTGTCACCAAACAGCACATCTGTGGGATGTTGGCTTCCTTCCCTGCAAATTTCAGCCCAAAAGACCAAACCGTTATTTTGCAGCAGGGTGGCAAAGAATACCTGTTATTTTGGGCATAGTGTCGCAAAATAGTGTCGCAAATCATGATAGTTTCGCAAATTAAATCAGGAAAGTGTCATGAGTGCGACACTACTTTGCGACACTGCTTTTTAAAAAAATTTCAAAAACATATTTCTGGGGTGTTTAACCCCCCAAAAAAGACATGGTTAGCATCCTCAGGGTCCGACTCGGTGAACACAAAAATAATTGTGTCCCTAGAGGGTCCCAAATTTAAATGCCAAGCATTTCTGTGACTACTAATTGAAAAAAAAAATGGCTAACTCATGACACTACAGGTGTCATTTGCGACACTGTTGAACTTTTTGTTAACTTTTCCTGTTGACTATAATGGGGAACTTGTTTTTTGAATAACGTTTGAACCGTTTAATATTTTTTCACGAAATCTTCAAAAGGCACATTGGGGACACTGGCCGCATGTTTTCTGAAGTGTTTGGAACAGTCGCATAAACCATGCGACCTGTAGGCATGAGCAAAGAGTGTGCAAAAAAACATAAATGTGCTACGAAATGTCACTTTATAACTCTGCAACCGTATATCCGACCATTACGAAACATGGCAGATCTAGAGTTCTATGGAACTGCTCTACGCCTACTAAATTTAAGACAAATCTGTTATACAGTGGCAAAGTTATTAAGATGCAAAATTTCACACTTTAACCTTAAATGGGGTACTCAACCCTAACTATAGTGGATCTACCGTGCCACTATAATATATACATATATATACAGCATATATATATATATTATTTTTTTTGGTTATAAGCATATTACATTTTGATTGTTTGCAACTTTTTTGCCTCTTTTTCTGGTATTCTGACATGGGTGAATGGGTATTTGCTCTAATTTGGGGTGAAGTTAGGTCCTAAATGGTGTTGAAGATATGCTTAAAAGGTAAAAGGAGCCCTGTAAACTCAGTAAAGTGATTACCAAACAACTGAGAATACCAACAGAACTGTGCTATCCATTGAGCATAACATGTTACTGCTTGATACTGCTTCTCTGCCTGGAATAAATAAAGCAGTTAGTTGCTATACTGATAAGCTTACCTTTCAGTAGGCTTTTAAAATATAGAGTTTTTTTTCTGGATCTATGCAGTTTCAGAGGTGTGCACAAATATTGCTGTCACCAGCAATGTGCACGCAAGAGAAATTGACTGTATATGGATTTTATACTTGTGGATATTTAATGAATATTGAAACTGGAACTATAAGTGTTTCTGGAGTTTGTGAGTGAGGGGCCTAAATTTCCACTTATGCAAGTACATTTTAATGTCCCTACATCATATGCATCATGCACTAATGAGCAACCTTCTTTGTTATCAGTATAAAAACATCAAAGTCAATGGCAGGGTCAGGGGAAGTTGGGAGTTGGATCCTCTTAAAAAATGGGACACGTTTGCTTTATTTACACAGTTTACCCAGGGTATCCTAGCTGACATAACATTTCTTGTTTTCAGTGTTGCACTGCTTCCACTCAGTATTTACAGCAGAGTGCTCTGAAGCATTAAGAGGGTATATGATTTGCTTAGGACCACACAGTAGGTAAGTGTCTCTAGTGCATTACTTCTCACACTTTGTTATAGCGAGTCTCCCCCAAGCCATGGAAAAGATTTTGAGCCTCCCTCAAATTTGGAAATAATCTTGGGCCTCCCAATGGAAAAAATATCATATGGAAACTGTAACTGTACACATAATTCCGGTGGTCTTCACTGTACTTTGCACAGTACACCAGCAATAAAGTGAGACTAATAAAGTTGACTGATTACATTCTCTTTTTATTCAACTGTTCATTCTCTCCCAACCCCACACTCCAGGTTATCTTTGTCACTCCACTTTTCTGGCTCTTGGACCCTTGTTGCTCTGTCTGTTTCCCCGCTATCTGAACAACCATCCTAGCCACCTTCATCTCTCTCTCCCCCTTACCCTGTTGTTAAGCAACTTCCTGTACCCGCACCTTAAGTCACACCTGAAAACAAGCACTGGCTCTCAGTGCCTTTCCCAGTCACTAATTTGCACGTAAACAGCTACTGTAGAGACAAGCTTGGACTCAATGTGCATTTCCCAGTCACTAATTTACTTATAACCTACTGTAGAAACAAGTCTTGACTCAGTGTGCCTTTCCCAGTTACCAATTTATATGTAAATGGAAATCTACTGTAGTAACAAGCCATGACTGAGTGTACTTTTGCCACTCAGCAAATTTACATAAAAATACACATCCAGAAACAAGATTTGCCTCTATGGGCCAATCCTCATCACCAATTTGTGTATATGTAAAGAAAGTCACCTGCCGTTATCCATATTTAGTTTGCTTCATCCCTTCACACAAAACATCCAAAACTTTATACTGTACATTCTCAGACTTGACTGGACCTCCCCTGGAACAGTTTGGGGCCTCCCTTGGGAGGCTGGCCTCACCATTTGAAAACCACTGCTCTAGTGGAATTTGATCCTGTCTCCCAAGCCTGTCCTGTAGCCACTAGCCATGCTGGCTCGGAACTACTCTCATTCAGAAGCAATAGTGATTGCTCCAGTCTTCTGAAAGGTGAAAGTTGTGGAGCTATAGCTGCATTGAGGGTCCCTCAGAGAGTACAAGTTTGTCTTTGGCCAGGGGAGTGGGCTATATTTTATCACAATTAGATATTTATTTTAGCCTTCTATGCTAAACAGTTTGTCAGACAGCTGGTGCAATGTCTTGTTTTAATTAAACGGTTAAATTCTGCGCATGGTTTCGGGGGGGGGCAGGCAGGAGAAATTTGCTGTGCTGGGGACATGAGAGTGACTTGTGCATGTGAGTGGGAGTGTGGATAGGTGGGTGATTCTGGTGCAACTGATGAACTGATGTGCTGGGGCTGGAAAGGCTCATGTTTTTGTGTGTTGGGGGCTGGGGACTGGGGCGCAATATGATGTGTTGGGGCCGGAGGGTAGCTTGTGTGTGTGTGTGTTTTGGGGGGAGGGCTCAGGAGCAACATCATGCTGTACTGGAGCCAGGAGAGGCTCTCAGAAGCAAGTTGGTATGCTGTTGCCTGGAAGGGGCTTCAGAGCAACAGGATTTGTTTGGGCTGCTCTGTGTGTGTGTGTGTGTGTGTGTGTCTGATAACTGGATAAATGGAAGTTTGCAATGAGAAAAAAAAGGCAGAGGCAAGAATTTGTGTGGTGTGTGTGAAAGAAGAATAAAAGAAGAATATGTGTACACATAATTAGTTAAAACTAATACCACATGGATTTAACAAGGCTCTGTGAATGAGGGCTACAAATTATTTAGGAGACTTAAAAATATTATGTGATGAATCAGGTTGTTGTAAAAGATTTATAATAAACTGTGTAAGAACTGTTATTATTCTGACTACTTTCTGCACATGTGCTTTTATGAATTTAAGTTTTTAATTGTGTGTCAGCCTTTGGCTCTATGAATCTGTAACTGGGTTTCCATGGATGTTGCTGTTACTACCCCTGCCTTGTCGGGTCAAACAAGTTTGAGGGGTTAGGGTTCTGATTTTCCTGATTGGGATGTTCATTTTCAAATCTCTTAAGTTTAGCATGGTGCCTCTACCCAGAGTAAAATTTAAGTGGGTCTGGTGTCAGAGCAGTACAACCCTCTGGGATGCAGTACCTCCCCACTTCTCCACAGTGTTCTCCTACACATGCAAGATCACAGTGCAACGTTAAATTCAACAAAACTTATTAGTGACTTACACTAATAATATGCTAATGAAACAAAATGTAAAACATCAACAAAATATTTATTGAGGACATTCACAAGGAATGGGGGAATGCAATGCAAAACTGGTTTTAAATGTGGTTCAATGAACTCCCAGCTAGTATAGCCAGCCTCCCAAAGATTGCACAATTCAAATAGGCCCTCAGGTCTAATATTGCCGTGAACTCAGGCTGCCGCTGCTTTGACTCAACCTCAATTTTACTCCTCCACCTCCTCATTGTTCATGTACTAACTCCCCACCCCGTACCCTATTACTGCAGTCACTCTTGATAGAGTGCGTGACCTAAAGTTGCTCAAACAAACTTAACTTCAGCCTGCTGCCAACAAACCAAGACCACGCTGGGTCTCTTTACAGCTCTACCTATCCCTGTGTATTTTACTGTATCGCATTTACTGCTACCTATCCTTCCGACTAGTTGTTTGCACTATCTATGAATACTCAGTACCATGCAATTACTTGAACCTTTATTAATGTGTTAGTATCCTGTTTACCCCCATGTAAGGCCTATAGCATATTGTACCCATGACAAGGCTCCACTTGAGCCAACCAAAACTGTATTGATCTCCTGTATTGTCTCCATATGATGTGGAACCTTTCCAAACAAGCAATTTGTGCTCAAAGGTTATTACTGAATTTACAATAAATAAAAATAAATGAATCTCATGAATGGTTGTGGCAGGGCCGAAATTAAGTGCTTGATTAGACTCGACCAGTAAACACATTAGAACAGTAACAGTGTTCACCCCCCACCAGGCAAGACAGTGCAGTAGCAAGTAAATTGTAAACCTGTCTGTGTTAGCCGCCCACTTGTACTGCACTACCCACTGATACCAGTTTTTACCCCTAAAACTTAAAGGGAGTTCCCAGTACTTCACTGGGTACTCAGCCGTAGGAACAGTGCAGGCCTGATGCAGCTGGTTGGCTGCCAGTGGTCCACTTTAGAACAAGCAGAACAGTTAAACCCAAAACCCCAATGCAGTTGCTTAAATGGCTTAAATGGCAGAACCTCCAAATGAAGTATTTGTAACTCCTGACCTGTTGGCCAAATCTGTCAATTTGGTGGGAACTTTGTACAAATTTCCCCAGTTGTAGGGCAGGCTGTGAGAGTACTTACAGTTCCATTGTACCACTTCTCTGTCAACTGGGCTCCATCTACATCTCTGCTGATGCAGCCCCCTCAGGATGATGATTAAGTTGTTGCAAACGGGGGGGGGGGCATCTCAAAATGCTTAAGGTCTCAGGTGCCTCTGGATATGGTTCGGTCTCCCTGCGTCACAGTCTTCCGGACCTCTCAGGTTCTTTCTCTCTTCCTCATCTGCAGCACAGACCAATCTAAGGAGGAGGTACCACATGCCTCACACCCACATCCAGGCTTCAGAACCCTAGTATGGCATTTTAGCTAGTACCTGGCATTAACACTAACCAGCCATCTCCCAGATTGTCTGCAGGATAAATGCAGGTTTTTTCTCTTGATGCAGGCTTCTATCTGATACTCACAGGTTATAGCATGTGGTTGCCTCCTTTCCCTCAAGACAGGTCACAGTCTCTCAGGAAAATCTTGTCCCGACACTTTCAGTAGGTGCACAGTTCAGTCTGTGTATACACAGGTTGCAGAAATCTCGGCAGCGACTCCTTGATTGTTGGCTGTGGAAGCCCAGGCAAGTTTTCCTAGGTGGCTCTGACTAGCAGCACTCTAGTCCTTCTCTTTCTCCGAAAGCTTACTGCTGACTCCCCCTTTCTGTAACTTCCCTCAACATTTTCTGGGGCAAAGGCAGCTTCAGATAGGTGTAGGGGACTGTCGGTCAACTTACTTAGTATTCAGAACGTTCACTGGACACCCTATTGGATAGCAGAAAGAGCGTCAAACATATAGTATAGTCAAGAACTAGAAACAAGAGTATTTCTCCCACTCAACTTGACTCCCACACCTGGGTGATAGGACTTTCAAGGGTGCATGATATCAGGAACACGAGACATCTAATTGAATCCAACTGCAATACTAGCTACATGAGACAGTTTCATATCAGCACTGCCCAGACTCACCAGGAAACTTAGTTACTGTCCAACCTGATAATCTTTATTTAATTCCTTATTCAAACTTCACACATATTAGAGAAAAACATATATACTGATACCAGACAGTTGTAAGGAAATGCGTGTCACTATTCTTATTACTGCGTTTACCATGTATGTAGCTACTAGCTTATTGCAACTGTAAGTGTATTACAATGCAGAATTTTTAGCTGTGCATTTATCATTAGGTATAACCCATGTATTACTGCTTATTAGCAAATATTTCAATTGCAAGCAAGGACCCTTTTGGAAGATAAAGATTGCAGTGGAGAACTGCTTTTTGCTGAACCCACAGAATAGAAAGTCTTGACACACAAACACACACACACACACATATACACGCACGCATATTGTTAGGAGAACAGTCTTTGGGAAAAGACGCAGTGTCTGAACACACTGATAAAGGCTTGTGCTGATGTATGTGAAACTCACCTCACACGTAAGCGAGGCCGAGTAACATTTCTTGGAAGTAAGAAACCTTAGTCATGCATCATGTAACTATACACAAAATTAGGTAAAATAATGCCTTCCAGACAACAGGAGTGTGAGCCAGGAATCCATTTGGAAGAAGCCCTTCACTGTGCCTGTGTCTCCACAGAAGAGAGGTAAATATGAAAAAAATTGCTAATCTTCTGTAATAGTTTGCTAGACATATTATATTTCATATATAGAAATGCTGTGCTGAGACTTTGTAATGTTATCTGTGTGTGTAACTGCACAATGTAAGAAAATATATACAAGGTGTTTGTGTCTTATGTCTTTATTATAATTTGTGCCTTCACAGACGCACCAAAATCTCTCTTTACACAGTTGATATACAGCGCTTATTCCATTTTTCATGGCTCAGTTTCCTATTTCCAGTGTTTTCAGAGCACATTTTTTTACAATTCAAACCAATCTTTCAGCCTCAGCAAAATGCTGCTGCTTCTCTGTTTGAACAAGGTCTCATAGCAGGGGAAGACTGAGAGCACGCCCATAAGTGTGCTCTTGTAGTTGCTGATGTTTCGGATTGGAAAACCACTCCTTCTTCAGAGAATTGGTTATTCAGTCCCCTCCTCCTCCTTAAATATTCAGTGGTTGTCATGGAGACTAGGACCCAAATTAGAAAACACAATTTGCCACTTTTCTGCTTAAACATAAGTTTATTTGATTAACTGGACATAAATATTCACATCTAAGCCTCCACCTATTAAAAATTGCCTCCATGTACTGATAATGAGTGCTTGAAACAAGCCGCATGTTATTCCTGTTTAAAACGATCGTTTTTTATATCTGTGATAATTAAAGCTCTCAGTCCTTTATCTATAGTGAGTCACTGGCAAAGGCATTTTCAGTGATTCCTTTTGCTTGATAAAGATTGTTCTCATTTAAATGGAGATCGCTCTTTAAAACCGAACTTATACTCTGGACTGTGCTACTATTTTCAAACTACTTTCAAGTTCATTTACATTTCATTCTAAAGGATCTCCATTTAAATGGGATTGATGTTTACCAAGCAAAAGGAATCACTGAAATGCCTTTGCCAATGACTCAGTGATGATAAAGGATTAAGAGCTTTAATCATCACAGATATAAAAAAATGCTAGTTTTAAACAGGAAGCTGAATAACGCGTGGCTTGTTTCAAGCGCTCATTATCAGTACATGGGAGCAACCTTTAACAGGTGGAGGGTATGATGTGAATATGTGTGTCAAATTAATCAATGAAACTTACGTTTAAGCAAAAAAACGGCAAGTTGCATTTACTAATTTGGGTCATAGTCTCCATGACAACCCCTGAATGTTTAAGGAGAAGAAGGATGGACAACCAATACTCTGAAATGTCAGCAACTATGTGAGCGCACTTATGGGCGTGCATTCAGTCTTCCCCTGCTACCAGACCTTGTTGAAACAGAAAGATTGCTTTGAATTGGAAAAAAGTGCTTTGAAAATATTGGAAATAGGCAATTGAGCCATGAAAAACTGTGAATAACCTCTGTGTATCAACTGTTTGGTATCAGTATATATGTTTTTCTCTAACATGTGTGAAGTTTGAATAAGGAATTAAATAAAGATTATCAGGTTGGACAGTAACTAAGTCTCCTGGTGATTCCTGGCAGTGCTGTTATGAAGGTTCACCCACGTCAGTGCATGAAGAAAATCTGCGCCGTCAATGAGGGCACAGACAAAGATCTCCCAGCAGGTGAGCACCAAGGAACTGGTCACCTGTCGCCAGACTGCACATGGTGTGTGCATGATTTTCTGAGGGGGGTATGACCACTGCACCCCCCCACTATGTTATAATCATCCCCCCTCCGTATCAAGGAGGTGGTAGCCATAGTGCCACATGCCCCAAACTCCTTATAGGACACATTGTGTGTGCCCTCTTTAACGCACCCTAATGATGGCGCCCCGCTAATGGTCTACATGATATGAAAGTGTTTCCTGTAGCAGTACCGAAGGTGGATTCAATTAGAAGTCTCATACAGCCCAGTCCTCCTCCCAGTAATCTTTTGTGTTCATGTGCCAAGATCCCTGACCTCTGATTGGCTGCTGCAAGGTCAGGAGTCAGCAAGATGGTGGCTGTCTTTCTAAAGCACTGTTGCTTTACTTTTACAAGTTCTTTTGTTGGGGCTACTGCCCAGCTTTCGTTTTGCCGCTCCCCTGGTTTGATAGCACTCTGTGCTGTATTGTCCAGTGGTGGTGTTGCGGCAAAAGGGGCGTTCTGCTCCCCGTTGAGAGCTCTGTTTTGCCTCCCCCCATGCAGAGCTGTCTTTTCAATGTGGCTGACATGCCACACTGCTTCCAAAGGTGTCTCTGAGTGCCAAACTCATGTAGCTTATTTGTACCCTCCATGCCTCTTTGCCCTCTGATGCCTATTGGTGTCCCTGGAGCTGGAACACATTTGAGGAGTGGTGTGATGCTGGCCATGGTTACAGCAGTGAGGTCCATGGTTGATCAGGTGTGCTTAAGCACAGCACAGAGTCTGCATGCAGGCAGCTCACACATTCAAGCAGATGGCTGCTCGAACATGTGCAAGGAGAGCTGTGTGGTGATTATCGAGAAGGAAGAAGATCAGTGGTTGAGGTGTGCTTCTCTGGTCCCTCATCAGGTTGCAGCCCCAAGGGATGGAGAGAGCATGAAGATAGCAGACAGTTCTTGAAGCATAAGGGGCCCAGGTAAGCCCTCATTATTTGTGGGGGAGTTACACATCTAAATATCACTCCCCCTCTACCATAGGCATTGTGGTCTAATGGGTACAGCACACTTGGAAACTAAGACATCACAACTTCAAACCCCGCTACCACCACATACTTTTTGTGTAATCCTGAGTAAGTCACTTAACTCCCCTAGTACTCCAGTCCACATAGCTGCAGACAGGGGTAAGATCAGGCATGCACTGGAAATGTGATGTTGCATCTTAGCTGGGATATTGTAAAAAATGGGTAAAAGCAGGACACCTTTGTAAACAAGATCTTTCATCTCAGTTGAGCTATCCTAAGTGAATAAATTGCCCCGCCCGCCCCCTGAAAATATTGCCAGCAGCCAGCTCTTTTCTCCCCTTTTCATGCAGTGTAATTTAGTGCTTAGAGCAATGTCGGGAACCACAAGACTGCAGCTGGAAACTGTGCTAGGGTTAGAGGCTCACTGTGTGATCCTGAGTAAGTCACTTAAACCAACTGTGGAAATGTGTACAGCTGCACTGAAATCTGCATTCAAATGAGGAATAAGATAGACACTTCATTAAAGTAAGGTGGACCATGCCTTACCACTGTAAATTGATTGTCTGCCAAGTTGGCATTCAGTATGTGATTCTGGGCACACATGCTGTTCCTGCACCACTGGCCTAACAAAACAACAGCTGTTAATAAAGGATGATGCCATCTGGTACTGTTTCACCTCTGGCAAACTCCTTTGTGTAAAGTCCAGTCCCTGTTGTGAGGGTAGATGCCCTCTGATGACGCAGTTACATAGGAACATAGGAGTGAAGCAGGGACTGTAGATCATCAGTGCCATCACCCACTTCTCAGTTGTTTTGTTTGTTGACTGCCTTATCCCTTCTATCTGTCTAGCCCCACCTTAAAGGTTTTTTGTGTACCCCCCCCCGCATCTGTTTCTGGTAATCCATTCTACATGCCTGCTGCCCACTGCATAACAAAATGCATTTTCCTCTCCTGTCCCCCCTCGAGTAGCTTTTCAACTGTCCGGTGGCCTCTAGTACTTTTCCCTCTGTGTCTTACACTAAGGGTGGACACTAGGGTGTCAGTGTGGCTCAGTTGTTAGTACATCCATCTATTGGCCAGAAGGTTGTGAATTCTGGCCCCACATGGCATTCCGCTCACATCCTAAATGCTGTGCTGGCGCCTGAGTTCAGTACCAGGGGTATTCTGTATTGTCCGGGTGTTCTGCTCTTTGGATGAGACATTAAATTAAGGTCCCTTCTGCCCATCTCTGATGCTGTCCTGGTGGGTGTCCAGGTGGAAGTAAAAGAACCCAAGGCACTTTTCATAAGAGGAGGGGATTCTTACTGGTGCTCTGGCCAACATTCCACTACCCATAAAACTAGTTGCAATTGTCCAAAGCTGTGTGTAGGTGTTGAAGCATGAAATGGCTGCCACTACATGTTTCCAGTTAATTCACTACCAGTTTCTGGTTGCTTGCCAAATGCTTTGAGGTAGAATGCGTATGAAAAGTAAGATATAAACTCTTTTTCTACTTCCTGCTTCTCTTCCTTATATTGTGATCTGCCTTATCTTGTAAATCCGTATATATCCCCTTGAGTTTGTCTTTGTTCATACTGAACAGTTTATGTCCCTGCACCCTTTCTACATATGTTTTTTCTGTTCATGCCCATACTTGCTTTTTAACCCTCCTTTGGATTCTATCAGTGATCTTGCTGTAGTATGGTGCCCAAAATTAGCAGCAGTACTCCAGCTGTGGCTTCACCAATGGCCTGTAAAGTGACATTATCTCCTATGATCTGCTCACAAAGTTCCCCTTCATACAACCTCATATTTGGCTGATCTTTTCTTGCTGCCTTTTGCTATTGCTACAGCAAGAAGAATATTTAGTAGGCTGGCCCGGTGGTGCTGAGGGTTGAGGCATTGGACACCACACCTCATGCCATGCTGGCGACCCGAGTTCAGGAACAAGCTCAGGTGCCAGGGGTTGGCAGGGGAGGGAGTGGGATCGAGCATCCAATGGACTGCTCTCCTCTCCCTGGGGAGGGATCCAGGGGTCCTCCGGTGCAGTAGTGCCCCCCCGGTGGAAACCGGAGGCACAACTAGCATATGGAGCCAACAGGGGAGGAGCATGGTGGTCACATACAGCACTGCCATGTAGGCATCATTGCACAGCCACACTCCTGGGGGGGGGGGACAAAGCCTGGAAAACACCCGACTCCGGATAGGCGATGGCTCTCCTCTGAGCCACATGCCCAACACTGGACCCTGACTCAGCATCTTGGGCTGCTCCTCCATCTCCTTGGCCAGCACACTCAATTTAGATAGAGTTCCAGAGTGGAGGTGGCCCTACCCCAGAGGGCTCAGAGCTGGGGAGTCCTCTGGCAGGAGGTTGGTAGGGCAATGTCGGGCCAGAAGGAAATACAAAAAAAAAGAAAAGAAAAAAGGAAGAGTATCTAGTGGAGGCAAGGAACTATAATGCAAATATGATTTCTGAAGTCCTTTTGTTTCACCTTATTCATGCTTCTTACTCAGGGTGTTGTCAAGCCCTCAGTCAACCAACCTAAACTTTGATCCTAGCTGCCACTGTAGAGATCACCCATTGTTGCCTGGATCTGATGACAGCTACCCTGAATCCCTGAGTAATAAGCCCTCATGGCCATTCCCAAAAGCCACCCTAGTATGAATCCCAGCCAGTAGACGCAAGGCTCAAGTGATTGGTGCTTACCAATTGGATAGAAGGCAAAGCTGTGACATCTGCCCACGTTGCTCCCACATTTTTCCTCCAATTTTACCTTATCTCACCTGGAGGAACCATAGGTTAGGCTAGAAGCATCCCTCCAGTTGTTGACGGCCATTATACCTCTCAATCTGTCAGCATTAAAACGCATAGCAACTAGAGTTATGCAAAATTGCGGAATTTCATACTACAAAATATTTTGTGAAATTTGCACATTTCACAAAATATTTTGTAGACGTGAAATGCAGAATTTCATCACTCACAGGTAAAATTCTGCCACTCGTGGGTGAAATTCCACATTTCACAGGTAAATTTTGCATTTTGCACCTGCAAAATATTTTGCAGAATGTGCGGAATTTTACAAAATATTTTGCGTAGTGAAATTTGCAATATCGCTGGAATTTTGCCAATGAAATTA
Organism: Neoceratodus forsteri; assembly: GCA_016271365.2. Taxonomy (NCBI): domain Eukaryota; kingdom Metazoa; phylum Chordata; order Ceratodontiformes; family Ceratodontidae; genus Neoceratodus; species Neoceratodus forsteri. Next base: position 1,109,017,103 of record CM028131.1, read on the forward strand.
CATTTTGCTGCATCTCTAATAGCAACAGCCTTCAAAATACAGAGCAAATGGTCAGAATATGTAACACTTTCTTATTTTGAAGAATTATAAGTCTAACAATAGTGGGCCTCGTATGTTTAGTGTTAAGGAATATTTCTATCAACCTAGATTATTTTTTTTAGTAGTGTGTGTCTCGAAATAGATCTAACATTATGAGGAACATCAGTAAACCTTTGTGGAGCAAGGGTAAATTTGAATGAAAAATACATGGCGCTATGCAAAATGTATAACAGTTGAGAGGTATGGGGCCCATGGACACCTCTTCTTCCCAGCTATCTGTTCCACTATGTTGAATCTACCATCCTTCAGGACACCAGGAGATGACCTGTCAAGTCTGCATCCTTCCATCCCCAGAGTTGGTCTTGGTTTCTAGTTCTCTATTTTCAATTGTAGCCTTCTTTTTCACCTTAAATTGTGCCTTTTCTCTAAAATACCTTTCACTTAATTTCTATGCTCATCCTCCACCTTCTATACCTCTCCTCTATTCTTGTTTGTACTTTGGTTCTACTTTTTCTGCCATACTCATCCATTTTTCCTTTATGTCTACTGGCCTGACAAGACGCTGATCTTCTGTCTGTCAGATAAGTATTATTTAAAGTTTAACCTTCCCTATATATCATATTTTCTCCCTAAGGAAATATAGATACTTTGTGACACCCATCACTATTTTTATTTTACAGGTACCACTAGACTTTGACCCAGGACCCCCATCTCAGGATCGTTAGGATACAGGTAAGACATCCCCTACTGATTAACTATGCTACAGTAGCTGGGTAAGCCATCAGTCACAACTCCTTTTTCTGTCCAGTGAGGCCTAGGCTGTGAGAAGGAATGGCGTCACTCCCATGGCAACTTCATGGTAGCCATAAACAATCTGAATGCATAACACCTCAGGAAAATGTCTTCAGTAATAAGCAACCTCTGGTCAGAGCCAAAATGGCTGCTATGCCTTAACCTGATAAGAGAAAAAACAAAGTTGGACTGTGCTTACAAACTTGTTTTATTATCATTACTGGCCTGAAGAATTGAACCCTGAAGCTCTTTGGCCCCCTTCCTTTCTATCTTACTTAGGACTGCTGTCCTTAGTATGGACAGCGGTGCAAATAAATATCTTATGTAACCCCCTTGTTACCTGGGGTTACTAGAATCCCAGTAAGACCTAGTGGTAGGCAGGGAAGGCAGCTTGTGAAACTCCAGTTAGATGGGTTTCACACTGTCTCACTCTGTTCTCAGTCTCAGCTGAGACTGGAGGATGACATCACCAATAGAACTTTCGCAACTGCATAAGCCACATTGGAATCTGCAGCAAAGGGAGTTAGATAGAGGAGGAGGAGTAGCTCTCTATGTAAAGGAAGGGATCAAAGCAACAGAACTAAAGAGTAAACAGGGAGCAGATGAGGCACTTTGGGTCACCCTGGAGACAGGAAATGGCACCACAATCCACATGGGGGTTGTATACAGACCCCCATCTCAGGGGGAAGGAATGGACAAGGGAATGATAGAAGGCTTTCTTAGAATGGCAGAAAAAGGGGAGATACTGTTGATGGGGGACCTGAATATGCCAGATGTTAACTGGATCACCTTTGCTGCAGGCACATCCAAGAGCAGGGTCATTCTTGATGCCCTACAGGGGGCATGCCTCAGACAGCTAGTATTGGAACCCACTCGGGAGGGAGCAATCTTAGACCTGGTACTCTCAAATGGGGATGGAGAAAGAATCTCAGATTTAGAAGTGGGTAGCCATCTGGGAACAAGCGACCACCAAACAGTGTGGTTCACGATAAACACAGCCATACAATCAAGCCATACAAAAGCAAAAGTACTGGACTTTAGGAGGGCTGACTTTGGGAAAATGAGAGAGTGCCTCAGAAAAGCACTAGCAAACAGGCAAGAAGGAGGGGTGGAGGAACAATGGGGAGTGATCAAAACAGCCATCACAGAAGCAACAAGCCTTTGTGTAAAAACAAATCAATAAAACACAACGAAGGAAAAAAACGCTATGGTTCTCAAAAGAGGTGGCAGGGAAGGTTAAGGAGAAAAGGACAGCATTCAGGAAATATAAGGAAACACAGAAGGAGCAGGACAGAGAACTTTATCAGTTAAAGCAGAAAGAGGCTGGGAAGGCAGTCAGAATAGCAAAGGCCCAAACCGAGGAAAGGATAGCCAATTCTGTTAAGAAGGGGGATAAGACCTTTTTATAGGTACATTAGGGAGCGAAGAAAGACCAAAGGAGGGATACTGAAGCTTAATAAAGGGGAGGGAATGTGGGTAGAGGGTGACAGTGAAAAAGCAGGGATACTGAACGAATATTTCTGCTCAGTATTCACAAAGGAAGAGGAGGGGGAGTTACCTAAACCAAACAAGAGAAACACTCTGAAGACGGGGCTTGATAACAGTCCATTTACAGAAGAAAGGGTTCTGAAAGAACTAATAAAATTGAAGGTGGACAAAGCAATGGGGCCTGATGGGGTTCACTCAAGAATTCTAAAAGAACTAAGGGTAGAACTAGTGACACCGCTGACTACTCTCTTTAACAAATCATGGGAGGATGGGGTGGTACCCGAGGACTGGAGGAGGGCAGATGTGATTCCTCTTCACAAAGTGGGAGCAAGACAGAGGCAGGAAACTACAGACCAGTTAGTTTGACCTCAGTGGTAGGGAAAATGATGGAATCACTTCTGAAGGAAAGAATTGTTGAGTACCTAGAGGCCAGTGGGGCACAGGACCCAAGGCAGCATGGATTCATGATGGGAAGGTCATGTCAGACAAATCTAATAGATTTCTTTGACTGGGTGACCAAAGTAGTAGACCAGGGAGGGGCTGTGGACATGGCCTACCTAGATTTTAGCAAGGCATTTGGTACAGTCCCACACAAAAGATTAATACACAAGATAGCCAGCCTTGGAGTCGGTCCCAAGGTGGTAGCCTGGATAAAAAATTGGCTAGACAACAGGACTCAAAGGGTAGTAGTAAATGGAGTACACAGTGACGAAAGGAGGGTTACTAGCAGGGTACCGCAGGGTTCAGTACTGGGACCGGTCCTTTTTAATGTCTTTATAAGTGACATTGCAGAGGAACTGGAAGAAAAAGTATGTCTCTTTGCAGATGACACAAAGATCTGCAACAGGGTTGATACACAAGATGGAGTGGAAAGGATGAGAAGGGACTTGGCAGTTGGAGGAATGGTCAAATGTATGGCAGCTCAGATTCAATGCAAAAAGTGCAAGGTAATGCACATGGGGAACAAAACCTGGGAAGCGTCGCAATGGGGGTGAGATACTGACAACAGTAAAAATAGAAAGGGACCTGGGGATAATTATATCAGATGACCTAAAGGTGGGCAAGCAATGTGAGAAGGCAGTAAGGAAGGCTGGGGATACTGGGATGTATAGGAAGAGGCATCAATAGTAGAAAACAGGAAGTTGTTATCCCTCTGTACAGACAGTTGGTGAGACCCCATCTGGAGTACTGTGTGCAGTTCTGGAGACCCCATTTCCATAAAGACATAGACAGAGTGGAGGCTGTCCAGAGGAGGGCAACCAAAATGGTGCAGGGTCTGCACCAGAAGACATATAGAAAAGACTAAAGGAGCTTAATATGTATACCCTTGAGGAAAGAAGGAGAGAGGGACATGATAGAAACTTCAAGTACCTCAAGGGAATTAACAAAGTCCAGAGGGTAGCATCTTCCAGAAAAGAGATGTGCAAGAACAAGGGGCACAATTTGAAGATAGAAGGGGATGGCTCAGAGGTAATGTGAGGAAGTATTTTTTCACTGAGAGGGTTGTGGATGCATGGAACAGCTTCCCTGAAGAGGTCGTGGGGTCAAGAACATTGGGGGACTTCAAGAATGCATGGTACAGGCATAGGGCAGTCCTAGTGGGGGGTCGGAGGAATTAAGCTGTTGGTTAACTAGGATCTGCAGCTTATCTGTTAGGTAGGAAAATGGGCAGACTAGGTGGGCCAAGCGGTCCTTATCTGCCGTCAAATTCTATGTTTCTATGTTTCTATGATAGAACGTTGGGAGTTTTCAAGAGAGAGCCTGCAGTTTGGCTTGAAGGAGTGAAGTTTGTACTCAAGTGGTAGAGACCGCTGTTTTGGGTCTCAGTGAGCCCTCCCTCCGGGAGGGGGTGTAAAGATTCCCAGCAGATACCTGGGGCAATCCCCTTAATCCTGCTAGTGGAGGAAAAGCTGCCTGTTTAGTCCAGGATTTGTTTTGGAAGATGGAAGATTTGTGAGTCGCCTGTGGGGCACCTGCAACTTAAGGGTGAGTGTCTGCTCTGGCTAAAAGGGCATATGTTTTCTTCACCCTGGGACTTGTGTGAAAATCTAGGGATTGAACTACATATTGGGAAGCCTAGAGAAATGGGCCAAGCAAGTAAAAGTAGTGTCAAATCCCAGAGTTGTGAGATGCAATTAATATGTAGAGGAGATGACAGACGTCTACCCTTAATCTACATTTAGAAGTTCAACAAGGAATTGCTCAGTTTTCCAGAGAAATGGCAGGTATGGGCTGTAGGAGCTGGAGGTGGGTGGCCCCTCATCTTTAGTGACCAGGTCCACCTCTCACAGTTTCTTCTGGTTTCTACTTTGCCTCAGGCACTTGGCCAATGATGGGGGAAGTACCCAGATGTGGGATTGTAAGGAAAATTCTCTCTAGGAGTCGCAGACTCTAGTGTGGTGTGGGGAGCCACGACAGGATAATTGGTTCATTCCTCAAATGGACTGTGAATGGGATAATTGGTTCATTTCTCAAATGGACCGTGGATCAAGTGGCCGGCGGGGGAGCCGGGCCAGTGGGAAAACCCAAGTGTGTACAAGTCAGGCTGTGTACCCAAAGCTGCGTGCAAGTCTGGGTTGTGTGCCTGGTGGGCTCAGAGCCTGAGGGCTGGAAATGGTGATAAAGTGTTCTGTAGTCTCTAATCTGCATTACCAGGAAATGTAGCCCTGTGGGGGTCTGTCTATGCTTTGTTTGTTCAGTCAGTATGTGAATAAAAGCCACACTGAAGAATCCCATTCCTGGTCCTGGACAATACAGTTATTGCTTCCTGTGTTCGGATTTACTTGGGTGCCCCTGTGCAGAGTAGCCAAACCTAGGTCCCCCTGTGCCGAGTAACCTCATCCTCCCTGAACCCAGGTCCCCACCAGGTACTGCTGTCAGCTTCAACAGCATGCCACCTGTCATTTTGGCAAAAAGGTAGGGGTGAGGGGTTACACTTATCGCTTACTTCTGCTCAAGAAAGGCTCACAGAGCTGTCCGTAAGGAGACTAACAGTCTGCAGGTATTTTTCAGGCTAACAAATGTACAGAAACAAGCTTGTAGGCCTAGTGCTGCTTTTTTTTTTTTTTACAGCCATGTTGGCTCACACTAGAGCTTGTGTTATACCGTTTCCTTTCTGGACAATTTGCATCCATACAGCTCTAATCACAGCACATATTTATCACCCAACAGGTTTCAGTAACTCTAATGACATTGTATCTCCCTACTACAATCAGCACTTCCACTACCGGCCTAAGAGCGCAGCAGTAGTGCTACCACTTGTGGCACCGATGACCTGGGATCAAGAATGAGCCCAGATCATTGAAAGGGTTGGCTGGGGGAGGAGGATTGAGCACTTGTCATTCAGCTCTCCTGCTCCAGGAAGGGAGGGAGGGTATGTGCTTTGGCAATAGTATAGCCCCTAGTGATGGCTGAGGGCCAGTGCGCCAAAAGACCATAGCTGCTGTGAGATTAATGAAGTGGCAGACATCAGCACATCAAGGGTGGGAGCATGCCCATGACATCACTGTGCAGCCACTCCACCAAGGGAAACAAAGTCAAGAAAAAAACCCTGAACCATACAGTATGATGCCAGGAGTCTCCTCAGTCCCATGCTCATCCACCGTTGGCTGGAACCATTGCCTGGATTAACATATCTCCCCTTCCCTCTCCACTCTGGAGGGGGGGGCCACTGGATGGGTTACTTCCAATCTCCCAGGGCACTGGTGAGCACATGGGTCAGTGGAGGGGGGGGTTAAGAGGGATTAGAAAGGGCTAAATATGGGGCACATCGCCACTGGGCCCAGGGAACCAAAAACAGAATTGAAATAAATGTGCACTTCTAGGTTCTCAGATTTGTTTTCCTGTGTTCGTTTGCACAGAAACATGAACCCAGTTTTACTGCATTCTTGATGCCACGTCTATACCAGTATTACCAGTCACAGGTACTGCTAGCACAGGTGAAACAAGTGACTGCATGGGGCAGCAGCCACGACAGAGGTGCTTTGAAGTAGGGAGCTGAAACAGAGCTCAGCTTGAAAGACAAAAAGTCAATCTACAAACAAAATGTGTTGTTGTAACCCTTGTGTTTAGAGTAGTGTCACAACCTTTTGGATGTAGAGTGGGGCAGAAGGAAGGGGAAGGGGTGATGGGAGGAGAAAAAGAAATGCCATTAGATGGAGGTCACACCATGTGTGTGTGCCTTATCTATTTTTGCTACTCCATTGTTTGTTTTGGCTACATTAACTTTTTCAATATTCCTACCCTCGCCATTTTTAGTTCATTTTTCTTTCTCTATGATTCTGCTAAAAGAGACTTTGTAATCCCATATGATTCTAGTTCAACGAGGCCACTGTGTAGCACTGCCCAAAGTTCCAATGGATTCATTCAGAATATCTGCTGCTCCTGACACCATCTACCCTTCAACAAGTATTGCTGCATGACTGTTTCCCTACTCTTCTTCAAGACTAGAACAGATAGGGAGATAGGAATATGTGAGGTAAAAGGAGGATGATTGCAAATCTACCAGTGTGCAGTGTATTCCATGGTCTACTTGCCTTCAAGGTGATGCCAAGAATTATATGTATAATTCAGATATAAAGTTTGTTTTGGACACTTAATAGCTTTTCAGCAATTCCACCAATTCTGAGAAAGTCATTTTCTGGGTTTCTCAGGCAACCACAGTTCTTAAGTGATGCCAAGAATTTTCTGTCTAACCAGAAGCAAAAATTCAGCCAGCTTTTTGTCTGCATCTTTAATGCCAATTGTTGTGACATAATTTTTCATATAATTACATTAGAGTTCAAAACTCTCCTTTGCCTTATAAAATGGAACTCTAGTACACAATTTAACATAGCCATTTTCTTAATTTGACTCCCTCTAGAAAGAAAAGGAAAGGAATTTGGTTTATATAGTGCTTTTCATACAGACTGTGTCCCAAAGTGCTTTACAATACAGAACAGAAAAGGGAGGGGATAATGTTGCTGTCATTTCAAGAACACAGGAAGGGTCAAACAGCATAGCGAGATTAAAGAGAGATTGCAAAGAGGCTAAGCACAGGGTAGTTAGAAATTTTCTTGGGGTCACACAGCGGATAAGTGGTGTTGTGGGATTCAAACCTGGGTCTCCAGGTTCACAGCTCTGTGCTAACCACTAAGAATTAAAAATAGATGGCAAGGAATTCCTGATGCATCACTATGCCAATAATTTAATGGGCATATGCAACCACAATGTGTTTTTTTATTCTTGTTTATTGATTTTCCATATTATACATCTCACAAAAAATCAATGATTTCCAAAACAAATCACAATACATAAAAAAGTTAATAACTGATATACTTTAAAGTATACTGTTTTCATTTGTATAATTAAAATACTTATTTCAACAATCAACAAACTAATTATCAATACACATTTTAGATCATTTATCTATATACTCATGTTTGTAGGGGTTGGGGTGGGTGGGGGTAAAGGGTGGGGGAGTCAGTTTACTTTTTCTGTATATAAATCCCATTTATTCCATCTATTTCGAAATGCTTCCTCTCTGTGATTCACCAAAAATGTAATTCTTTCCACATTTTGAATATGGTGTATTACTTTCAGCCAACCTTCCATATCTAGCGTATTGGTTTGTAACCAAAGTAATGTTATAGCTTTGACAGCTGCTATGGTCAAAACCAGCCATAGATATTTGCTTTCGTTTCCCTTAACTACACAAGGCAAAATCCCCAAAATGATGTGTTCTGGGCCAGTGTTACTCTGGATGCCAAACAGTGTCCTCAAATGATGTTTGACCTGGTTCCAGTAATTAAACAGTCGAGGGCACAACCATAGAATATGAGCAATATGTGCATCATGGTCTCCACACCCCCTCCAACACATAGAGCTGCTTGCTAATCCCATCTTGGCCAATCTTTCCGAGATGAGAAAATATCTAGCCTTAACCTTCCAGGCATATTCCTGCCAGCCTGGAGAGGATGTGGTTTTCCAGTTACCTAAAAAAATTCCCTCCCATCGCTTTGTGTTAATTGACAACTCCAGTTCCTGTTGTCATTTACCTTGTATTCTTTGTGTGTTGTACCCATTATCTAATACTAAATTCCTGTATAGCATGGTAATAGACCCCTTCCCATGAGAGGATCCCCAGATTTGTTCAAAAACATCTGGAAAAGGTCAGAGATCAATATACCTGTAAGTAGCTTTCTGTCTTAGTCTATTGTTAACATTGGTCCAGCCATACCTAGTTTTTGCTAATTCAAAGGGGATTATGACATTTCCCTGAAGCAGTTGCCAGGAGGCCATTATGCTTCTATTAACCACAATGTGGTTTAATGCTTGTGCAAACTTGTTGGTAGCTGAAGATTAGTTGTATGGTAGGATGTTCACTGACATTTGTAATTCCCATGGCCATTCACACTCTCTGTCCCGAGGGACTGCCACCCTGTCTGTGTAATGGGAAGGGAAACTAACCCTCTTGAGGAGGGTTTCAACCCTAGAGATGCCATGGGAATGTGATTCCTTTGGCTAAAGCTATCTTAGGAGGGAGCCCAAGGAGAGAAGCGAGCTGCTGGAGAAGGAAGAGTTGCTGGTGGGAGCAAAGAAATGCAGCTTCCGAATGAGGCTCAAAGATGTTGGTTTATATAGCACAGGAAGAGGTTTTGGCTAGTTGCTTCTGCCCATCAAACCACAGGCTTTGCCTTTTAATTTAATGGCCATACACAACCAGAATGTGGAGTAATGTTTGTGCAGCTTGTTGGTAGCTGAAGTCTAGCTGTATGGTAGGATGTCAACAGATATTTGTATAGTTCTTTTGGCCATTTGCACTCTCTGTCTCTTGAGGGACTACCCACCCTGTCAGGGTAAAGGGAAGGCAAATGAACCCTCTTAAGTAGGGTTCCACTCCTAGAGATGTTGAGGGAATGTGATTCCTTTGATTAAAGCTACCTTAAGAAAGACCCCAAATGAAATGCACAGCAGAAGCTGAAAATACAGAAGAGCAACATGATGACAGAAACAGCTGATAGCTGGTGATGAGTGATAGAAGACTAAGGTGTGACTTCCAGAGGAGAGAGAGAGGGAATGGCAAAATTGTAGGAGAAGGCGGGGCACCTTCTGACCTCATCTCACAGCAGACATTCTACTACTGGGTAAATGGTATGGAAAAAAATACTTTATGGCCTTTGACACTCAAAAGAGAAAAAACCCTGGTGGAAGAAATCTCTAGGCCTCAGTCTTAGCCACCATCCCTCCTGGAATGGGTACAATTTAGGCTCACTGTGCTAAGTTGGAATTCCAACTCAGGGGAAACTTTACTCTATCCCTATGACAGGGTAGAATAGGACCCTGTCCCATTTGTTTTGGAGAAAGTAAGTAAATGCAAGGATCTGTATTCTTTCCTTTTCTCTCTTCTCTGTCTGGTTGTGCAACCAAATTTTCCTGTGAGACTTCGGACTTGATCAACCCTAACAGTCTCACAATTCTTTGCCTCTCTGTCTCTGTTTTTTCTTGCTGTCTGTTTTCCTCCCTTGCATATCTAGATCTGGTAATATAAGAATGTGCAAATCAATATATGGGAATGAAACTGATAATGGGATCACTTTTGTTTAGAAAATATGGTGTTACTGTTAAAATATGTATATATATTTATAATTTGAGATAACTGCAAAACGCTAGAGGTTACTTGAAAGACAGCAGGCAACGACAGACAAGGCACATGAGAAGAGGTGGCAGAAAACACTGGCAGCCGCCACATTTGTTCCAGGAGGGGCAAATAGAATCTACACTCAAGAGCCTCGTGATCAACATCTCGGGGACTAGTCTTACTGAAACTCAGATATCTTTTCTACAGAAGGGTTTGTCATTTATGCCAACACTTGATTCTCAATCTTTTGATTTGTTTGTAGATTTGCATCATTTAACTACATAGAAACATAGAAACATAGAATTTGATGGCAGATAAGGACCGCTTGGCTCACCCAGTCTGCCCATTTCCCTACCTAATGGATAAGCTGCAGGTCCTAGTTAACCAGCAGCCTACTTCTTTCTACCCCCAACCCCTAGAATTACCTTATGGCTGTCTCATGCATGCTTGAATTCAACCACTGTTTTTGACTCCACAACCTCCTCTGGAAAACCGTTCCATGTATCCACAACCCTCTCTGTGAAAAATACGTCCTTACATTACCTCTGAGCCACCCCCCCAACTAGAAATTCAAATTTGATGGGCTTCTTTGCAAAACAGAAAATGTGTCAAGGTGTACACTTCCAGCAGGGCCCTGCAGACTCTGGCCAGGTAGATTCTTTGGTGGTAAGAGACAAAGCCATGATTTTTTACCCTCCATCCACTTTCACCTTCCCTATCTAGATACAGTTAAGCTATTTGAAAGGACCTGAGAAGATAAAATCTAGGAACTGTTGAAGCATAGTGGTAACCCTAAATATGTCAATATTACAAAAGAAGAATTACTAGCACTTAAGAGTTTGGAAGAAAATAAGGAGTCAACCGTTAAACCAGCAGACAAAAAGGGATCAGTGGTGGTCATATCGACCACCAAATACATTTGTGAAATAGAGAGGCAGTTACAAAATACTGCTTTCTACCGAAAATTGAGAGAGGCTCCCACTATACCTTTTAAAAGACAAATTATTTATTTATTGATCTAAAGTTGATAACTGGGAAAGGCACATAGAGCCAAGGCTCGTTTCCAGGTGCGACCAGGGGCAGGGGAGAGGGACAAGTATACAAAATAGAACAAGTAATTAGGATGGTACAATGGGTGAGGAGATAACAACAATTACAATGTACAGTCATTTACAAAGATGGAAGTAATACAGAATACAATATACAGGCTTTTACAAAAATAGAAGTTAAAATATGGCATAAATATTTTTATAATAGACAGGATTTACAGCATAGACGATAAGGAGGCATTTCAGGGGTAATATTTTGTGTGAGAAATTGACATTTTTCTGATAGAGGCACATTTGGAAGGCATTATCAGTCAGGATGAACTGTACTACCTTACTGTGGAACTAGGGCGAGTTTCTACACACTACCCAAAATACACAAAAATTTGCAGGATCCCCCAGGATGTCCCATAGTAACAGGTAAAGGTTCCCTTATGGAACCATGATCTAAATTTGTGGATGCCCACATAAAGGAACATGTATTATCACTGCTGTCTTTTGTTAGGAATACCATGCAAATTTTGGGCATCCTGAGGATATGTAAATTGAGCAGGAATGGTATTTAGTGTCTATGGACATTACATCACTGTATGCCAACATACCACATGAGGGTGGTCTTAATGCGATGTCCTGTTGGTTAGAGGATGATGACACAATCAGCAGGAAAAAGAGACAATTTATACTTGACTGTGCTGAGCAAATCTTAACTAAAAGCTACTTTGTCTTTTGGGGTAATTATTTTCTCCAGACTAAGGGCATAGCAATGGGGGCCACTTTTGCCCCTAACTTTGCTACTCTCTGTCTGGGTCTTTGGGAAAAGGTATTAGTCTATGATGGCCAGGTCAGTCCTTTTCTCGATAGGATTGACATTTGGTGTTATTTTACAGACAACATATTTGTGGTGTGTTGTGTGGCACTGTCGGAGAATTGGATGAATTCATCACATACTTGGAAAACAGCAATGGAAATTTAAAATTCACTATACAGTGTGACAAAGAATCTGTCTCCTTTCTGGATTTGAAAATATTCAAGACTTTGGATGGAAACAGTTCCTACAACTATTTATCATAAGGAGACAGATCATAATTCTTTCTTGCATGCCTCTAGCTGACAACCACATCATCTTGTTAATAACATTCCCAAAGCCTAGTTTCTCAGAGTTAGGCACAATTGTACAGAGGAAAGTGATCATCTGATTCATGGTATGGAAATTAGCCAGCAATTCTTGGATACAGTAGGGGTTACGGTGGGGGAATTGTAGAAAAGGCATTTCAGGACTCCCTTACAATAGACAGGAATGATTTGTTGTCTGTAAATCAGAAAGAAAAGGGTCCCCCCAGGATACAATTTATTTCCACCTTCACCAGACATTCAAAAGAAATAGAGCAGATCATTTATGAGAACTGGAATATATTGCAATGTGACCCCAGTCTGAATGGGGCTACTAACCTCCTCCCAAGGATGGTATACAAGAGGAGTACGAACCTAAGAAACAAACTGGTACATAGTTACTGGCCTGAACAAATAATTACCCCCAAATTCACTGAATGGTGGCATAGCCGGCACTGAAGATCTTTTCCTTGTGGTAGCTGTAAATTCTTTCCATCCATTATTAGAAGCAGAACATTCACCACAGTATATGGAGAAAAAAGTAATGAATCAAGAGCATTTTTTAATTGTGTAACTAGTAATCTTGTGTATTTAGCAGTATGTGAATGTGGGTCATTTTATGCAGGGGAAAACTACAAGGCCATTTAAACTCTATATAGGGGGTTCCGCCTCCGACTTGATGTGCTAATTGTCGTAGCTCTGACCCCAGGGTACTAAAACAGAAAAAGACTGCAGTGTCAGTCTTTTATCAGTGTCTCCCCCACATTATTCTAAACATTACCTTGCAGTGCGAAAAGCAATGCCACTGAAAGGTCACTCGAAGGAAAACTTATATGAATATCTGAAGCTAACCCTGGCTCTGGATTTGTGAGGCGTCAGGCCAATGGTGAAAAACAAGGCCTCAGATCAACCTGCATCCCCAGTAGCATAATCGGAGGATGAGGGGGAAGAAAAGTTTACAATTACCTCGAGGAGGTTGCGTCAGGAGTTACAGAAAATAAATGGCACTATGCAAAAGATGGAGCAAACTGTATTTGACACCAGAGCAGAAATCCAGGCGGTGACTCAACGGATGGTGGATTTAGAGATGAGCCTCAAAGAGACTAACCTAGAGATGCAAGAGCACGAGGAAGCACTCCAATATCTATTCAAAAGAGATAAAGAGAGGCTTGAGAAACTCAACGATCTGGAGCTAAGGTCCCGACGGGATAATTTACAGATATACGGAGTCCCCGAGGACACAGAGCGGGGTGAACAAATGGAGCCATTCTTAGAGAGCTTTCTAAGAGAACTGCTGGATTTTCCCAAAGACCAGCCATTTAATATTGATCATGCGCATAGAGCCATGGCAAGAAAACCGACAGGCGCCGGGGCTACCCCCCGCTCGATTGTCTTGAAATTCCTGGACTATCGCACCAAAACAATGGTTCTGTAGGCAGCCTGGGCCAAGAAGGCAGTGCTAATTAGTGACACTTACCTGTATTTCGACTATGACTTTGCACCGTATACACAGCAGAAAAGGAGAGTGCTTCTAGATATCAAGAAGTTCCTGGCAGCAAAAGGAATTAAGATGCACCTAATTGCCCTAGCTTAGTTAAACATATTTTTGCCAAAGAGACCCATCTTCTTTCGTTCATTGGCAGAGGAACATCCTACCCTGACAGAGCTGAAAGTGCCACAGGACCTTCTCAGTGGGCTGGTTTCTTCTCCATTGGAAGCAAGGTGGAAAAACAAAGAGCAATGGCAGAGGAGCAGCAACCCACGGAAAAGGTACAACGTGGAGGCCTCTTGTCAATCATTGCACAAGAAGACACCACAGGAGGAGGAGGAGGAGGAGGAGGAGGAGGGAGAAGGAGCCGCCATGACACACATGGCAGGGAACAATACCCCAGAGGAAACCTGAGAGGCCGAGACTGTATCCTTAATAGTTGCATTGTCTGACTCTTTGCTCTGATAGAGCTGACTTAATGTTCTGAAAAGAGCTGAATCCTCTTCCTACAGAGGATTATGTGGGGGGGGTAATTTGTTGTTTATCATGGGAGTTGGGGGGCCCCTGTGGCTGGAGACCTGCTTTACATATCTGTATTAAAGGGGATTTTAGACAGGGGCCTGAACAGGCTAAATACAAGGGTAAAATATTAGTGTTTGAAATGGGGGTCACCTATGTTGGGGGCTTGGGTAGGAGGAGACTTGACAATACCCCTCTTTCTTCTCTTCCTTTGGAACCATGCACCTGGTAAAATTATTGTTCATAATCTGGGCTTGTATAGTCAAAATTCAGCTCCGAGTGTGGGGGAGGGAGGGAGGAGGGGGAAGTAGTGTGGGGGCTTTGATACCGTCTGGTGCCTCACTCCTTATCACAGACAAATGACCATCAGATACATTCCCTTGAGCCGCCTCTTGGAAAAACAGATGGGTCACCCAGTAGTTCACTGTCCGCCCTCTGGGATAAGGGGGGGTGCAAACCGGTGAGACATTGCCTCCTGTTTCCCCTATAGGCACCTACCCCAGGCAGGGAGGATATGTGGGTATTGACTGGATACCATGATTATTGGACAGCAGCGGGAAATGAGGGCAAGTAAAACAACACCATCACTAGGAGGAAGGCAATGGACTAAAGTGGGTTTGGCAAACAGAAGGAGCCAATCACCCCAGAAGCGCAAGGACAGGCCACACTCAGTTGGCTTAAAACCATCAGCAGGGTGCACCAGAAACATTGGAAGGTTCATGTTTAAACAAAAAAAAAATCCATGTTATTCTTATTTTGTTATTGGTTTGATGTGTGCAGGGAGACTCAGGGACACAGTCGCAATAAGTGTGAGGGAGTTTGGTTCCCATCATGACTGAATGAGTAATAATAACTTATAATGTCAGGGGATTGAGTAGCCCAATCAAGAGGAAGAGGGTTCTTAATGAGTTCAGGCAAGCTAAAGCTAAGATAGCTCTCCTACAGGAGACTCGTTTACACCAGAAGGAAAGTGCCAAGCTGAAGCGAGCTTGGGTGGGACAGGTAATTTCGGCCTCCTGTTTGGCTCATCCCCGCAGACGGGGAGTAGCCATCCTAATAAACAAAGACTATCCCTTTCAGCTAGAAAATAGTGAGATTGATGAGGGAGAGAGGTTTATTATAGCAAAGGGCATATACAAGGGTCAGCCATGTACTTTAGTGAACATTTATGCACCTAATTCGGATGCAGAAAACCAAGAGTTCCTATAGAGGGTTCTCCTAAAAGCAGTGCACCAACCAGGGGAGTTAACAATAGTGGGTGGGGGATTTTAATTTAGTATTAAACCGCCAGCTCGATAGGTTGAGCCTAAGACAAGAACCACCATCTCAGACTGCCAGAACTCTGGTCAGACTCATGAGAGACCTGGGCTTGATTGACATTTGTCATTACTTAAACCCTAGCGTACGGGATTATTCATGCTGGTCAGCCCTCCATAATATCTACTCCAGAACTGACCTCATACTAGTATCCAAGGAGTGGGTATATAAGGTGGAAGAGGCAAAAATGCAGGTCAGAACTTTTTCTGACCACAGACTGGTCTCCTTGAGACTTGGCCCGACCTCTGGAGCAGGGAACTCCTCCTGGGGGTTGACTGTCTCCCTTCTAAATAACCCAGACTTTGAGGAGTTGATCCAGGGGGCGGTGGGGGAATTACTCTAGTAATAACCCAACTGGGGACACTACGGTGGCCATATGGTGGGATGGGATGAAGGCTTTCTTGACAGGGAAGATCATACAATTTGCCTCCCAACTTAAAAAGAAAAAACAGAAGGAGATCACAGACCTCTAAGCTAGGCTTTGGGATTTAGAGGTAGAACACCAAATAGCCCTGAACCCAGAAGTTAAAAAAGATTTGGACACCGTCAGGTTGAAGCTAAATAAAATATTAGATGACAAAATTGAAGGACAGCTGAAGTACTCCCAGCAGAGGTTTTATGAGTCAGGGGGAAGAGCGGGTTGGGTTCTTGCCTGGCAAATTGGGAAAGAAGCCACCACACGGAATATCCTTAAAATAAAATCTCTGCAGAATAGGTGGGCTTTGGACCCGGAAGGTATAGCCAATCAGGTCAATGAGTTCTATAAGACCCTGTACACTCAGGAACCCATAGATGGCTACTGAGGCAAATTAGATGTTTTTTTCAAAAAGCTCAAATTGCAAAAGCTATCTCAGGAAGACAGTGATGCCCTGTATGCTCCTTTTGATGATGAAGAGGTCCTTGGACGTATCCAGGCCCTGAGAGGGGGCAAAGCCCCGGAACTAGATGGAATAGTGGCAGAGCTATACAAAACATTTAAAGAGCTTCTGGTCCTGCTGCTGGGTAGGGTGTGTAGAGAGGTGCAGCAGGAGGGGACCACCCCTCCAAGCTGGCAATATGTGCAGATTACGGTAATCTATAAAGAGGGCAAGGACCCAATAGCACGTGGGTCCTACTGCCCAATTTCCTTACTAAATGTGGATCAAAACATTTTCACCTCTGTGTTGATGAAAAGATTGCAAACAGTGATAGGGCAGTTGATCCATCCAGACCAGATGGGTTTCATCAATGGGAGACTTATTCACGACATCAGGCACCTGCCGAATTTGATCGTCCATCAACAGGCAGCCAGGGGATGTACCCTGGCCATTTTTATGGATGCCAAAAAGGCACTTGACAGGGTGAACTGGGATTTTCTCCACCACACCCTGTTAGAGATAGAGTTTGGTGCTAAATTTATGGGTGGGGTGGAGGCCCTTTACGCTGCCCCGAAGGCAGTAATTAGGGTTAATGGTTTTACCACAGAGAGGTTTCATCTCACCGGAGGAACGAGACAGGGATGTTCCTTATCCCCGTTGCTTTTTGCCCTATGTATCAAACCTCTGGTGGTGAGGATTAGGGCCTCGACAGATATCAAGGGTATAAGGGTGGGAGAAAGAGAACACAAAATCTCCCTATACACCGACAACTCTCTGTTCTATATTACCTCTCCCAAAATGTCTGTCCCAGCGTTGAGCAGGGAGCTCGAGGAATATGGTTTGGTCTCAAGGTATAAAATTAACCACGACAAATCAGAGGCAATGAGATTTGCAGGGGTGGTTCCCAGGGAAGCACTGAGGGATTTCCCATATAAATGGGCCAACGCCAATACAGTGCGGTACTTAGGAGTTAGAATTACCCCGCTTATAGTTAACCTGTTTGAACTAAACTATGGGAAACTTTGGAGATAAATCTCTGTGGACATCACGAGGTGGAAGATGCTCCCGCTCTCTCTCTGTAGGAGAGTGGAGACAATAAAAATGAACGTCTTACCTCATTTCATGTTCCTCTTCCAGGTGCTCCCTATTGGGATTCTCAGCGACTCTTGGAAGGAGGTCTTGGGGGCCCTATCGAAGTTCATTTGGCAGGGAGGCCAGAGAAGGATTAAGGTAGGGCTCCTCTCTCAGCCCAGGGAGAGAGAGGGGTTCTTGCACACCTGGATCTGAAGTTATATTACCTGGCTGCCCAAATGACCCCAGTCATCTTATGGTTCAAACATGAAGGAAAAGAGAGGTGGCAGGGTATTGAGAAGTACCATTCGAGACAGTTCTCATTGGCATCACTACCCCATGCCTTGATTACCCATAAGATATGGCAGGCAGTCAAAAACCCCTGGACCAGGCATACACTCAGGATCCTGATTAAAGCCAGAGGAGTGACCCAGACCCCAGAGGGAATTGGCCCATTAGCCTCCATTTTGGGGGATCCAGGCTTCCCCCGCACAGTCTGACCCCAGCTTTAGGGTTTGGAACAGTCGAACCTTGGTTAGGTTTCATAACTTATCGCAAGGGGACATCTTAATGTCTTTTGAACAACTTCAATGAAAATACCGCCTGGAAAAGGCTGATATTTACAGGTAACTACAAATAAAGCATTATATACTAGTGAATCACCTGATTCCAAAGATAGCTAGAGACATGATAGGCCTAGAAGATGTCATGTATTGGTCAGCTAGATTAATGGGCCAGAGAAAACTAATATCAATGGGGTACAGGACCCTACAAGGGGAGGCCAGTGCTCACTTCTGGGCCATTAGAGATAGGTGGGAAGGGGAAACAGGGTCGGCGCTTACAGATCAAAGGTGGCAGGATATCTGGAAGAGAGGATGGTGCATGACTGCATCCCCAACCTGGTGGTAGTTCCACTGGAAATGCCTGCTCAGGTTCTTCCACGTGCCTTCTGTGACAAAACATTTTAGTGTGGGGGCCACGGATCTCTGCTGGAGGGGATGTGATCAAATAGGCATACATTTCCATATATTCTGGTCATGCCCAAGGATACTGAACTTCTGGCAGGGGGTTGTTTGGACCCTCAATACTCTGTGGGGTCCAGACTCCACTGTCCTTCGAATCCCTGGTTCTGGGGCTAGACTTTAAACCATTGGGTGGTAATAAACAGCAATCCCTGGATAGGCTAATGTGCCTCGTGGCACTAAAAGAGATCATGTCCAGATGGCTTACCTCGGCCCCACTGGATTTAGGCTCCTGGAGAAGCAGAGTCGAGGAGCTCAGAAGAATGGAAGGCTTGATGGCCAAACTTAGGATGACAGAGGAGGCACACAGAGAGTTGTGGGAGATCTGGACAAGGGGGGACACAGGGGCAACGCCCCAGTTGGGGACATAAAGGAACAAGTGTAAACATACCCTTGATCCTATTTGGAACACACCTTAGGACCATCCAAAGTTATTGGAACTGGAAGAGTTCTGGATACCAGTAACGGTGTTACTGGAACCTGACAAAGACTGGCCCAGTCCTCTTTGGTCATTAACAGAATTTCTGTAAGCTGTGCTGCCTGATTGAGTCTCCCTGAAAAAATTATACGATTCCTGTTCAGTCCTTGGTTTAGAGGGCATTGCCCTTAGTTTTCATTGATGTTTGAGTGTGAAAAGTGACACCTGCTTAACCTATTACTGTAAGGTTCTGTCATATATTACCTGGAGGAAGGTACGCGTTACGTTCTTTGGGAAGATACTTTGGTTCCTGAGGGATTTGTACAACTCATTACCTACCTGAGGGGTTGAATTTGGGAAGGTTGAGAGTTTGATGGGTAAGGGGTCATGGAGGAGTTCATCTCTTGCTTAAGGAAATAATCTGAGTTTTCTCATTTGAACTGGAAAATGAGGGACTCATAATTTGTGTGATAGTGTTCAAGATCACTGTATAAGGATGAATCAAGTCCCTATGTATTGTAAGAGCTGATTCTCATGTATGAGCTGTACATTTGATTACTGAAATAAAAATTGAGTTTAAAAAAAAAACTCTCTATAAGGAAACAGCTCTGCAGTATAGCTTTAGAAGACAGTAAAAATGCACTGGCTAATCACTGCAAATTGAATTAAAATACTGGTACTGCTCATACATGCAAGTTCTGTGGAATAGAGAAAGTTAGCCTGGGTGCCCTTGGAGGGGATTTTTACCTTAAACTCATACAAAGGAAGTAATTCAGGATTTATGCTTTGGGTGCCATACAACCCCCTGGTGTCAATGATAGAATAGAAATTCTAAAAAGCATTAAAAAGTAGGGTACTGATATGTAATGCTGTCTCCTGCTTTTGCTTGATTCTGATGATATCTGTGTTTTTTTTTTATGGTGCAGAGGACTGAGAATTCTTTCCACCTCCAGCACAAAAAAAATTAAAAATGAGGAGTGAGATATACAGCGTTTATACATTTTGTCTCAGCAATTTTTTCATCTTTTTGTGGTGGGGATTTCTATTAGTATAGTTTAAGGTGGAATGCGTTTGTCCTGTAATTAATTTTGATAGTGTTATTATTGGCACTGAGCACTTTATTGTTCATTATATGCATGTCTGCGCTGTATCGTTAAATGCATTAGTTTCAAACAACCCTTGTGATGTACTGGTCATCCTCCTGAAGACACAATTCATGCGAAACCGGTAGAGGTTTCACAGATGACCTAGTGCAGCAGTTACAACTTTTGTGGTAGCATGTGATTTTCCGAATAAAGAATGTTTTTTAATGCAGTCTAAAGTGGTGCTGGTATTATTTCCCTGAATTGTTATATGTTACCTAGCACACTTTTTGAGCAGTGGAGCTGTATTGTTTGCACTGATCATTGTAACAGCCAGATTTCTAAGGCATCTGAAGGTTTCCCAATTGTGGCCATCATGAGAAAATTTAAACTTAGTCCAAACTTTGTCCCACTGTATGCAGCAGTTCACTAGTTCTTATATAATCCATCTTTACTGTCAACCCCCCCCCCCCCAACATATCTGGTGAACTTTCTGGGAAGTAGATTGTTGCAGGCACTTTGATTTTAGAAGCAAAGAATTTGATGTCTAGAACAGCCTTTCCCAATTACTGTCTCCCAACTCTCTGCACAGCTTTGATGAATCTAGGGATTTGTGTGCTGGACTTCTGATGTACCGTGGAGGGGACCTACTGGGCTCGCACCTCCAGACGCAGTAGATGGGGCTGTGGTAGCTTAATGAGTATGAAGAGGCCAGCTTATGTAATTCTGACTGAAATAGTTGGAAGAATCCAATCAATGTAGGTATCTTTCTTGAATCTATAATTGTATCTTGTTGGTTCATGGATCAGCTGAGTAAGGTGATGTTCAACAGTCCAGTTTTTTTTTAAATTGGTATCTGAGGAATTGAGCCAATCTATGTTAAAATCTCCAGTGGTGATGGTGATGGTTCCTGTTGATGCAGCTGGATCTGGGATTAAGTTAGTGATTACTTGTAGGTTAGATGTGGGAGATTTCAGAAACCTGTATATGAAGGAGAAAAAAAGATCTTTATTACCCTGGGAGTTTTTTTTTTTTTTTTTTTTATTGTGTCACTGTTTTTGCCGCCAGCATGACCCATTCGGCCCGACTGCTCCCCCCAGTTCTGACACCCAGAATTACCGGGTCTTACCTTATGCCCGGCCTGGGAGTGGTGCCTAAGGAGGATTAGGTGTCATCCTGCCTGCCGGGTATTTTCACCTCTGTTTTCTCCCGGTTACCCCGGGCTCCAGGAGTAGAGACACATGCATGTGGAGGCACGCATGCGCTCTGCAGCCCTGGTAATAGACCCTTCTACCCCCCCATTGGCCTAGTGCCATTGCACTCTTCTGGCTTGCGCTGCAGCTTGGCTCCACCAGGAGGCAGACCATTGCTGAGGGATGCAACCCCACCACCCCGGAAAGGAGAGCTGCCTTTCGGTCACTCCTACCAGCTCCATGCCCTTCCCCACCGACAGCCTCCGATGGCCCGTTCTCACACCTGAACACAGGCCATCGGTGTGGCCGAGGTAAGGTGTCCAGCGTCTCAGCCCTCTGTGCCACCAGGCCAGCACCCTGGGAGATTTTAATAGATAGTAATTCAGGAAGTGCAACCAAATGATTGTGATGTTTTTGGAATGCCGGTGTAACCCCCTACACATGGGGTTCCCGAAAAGTCTTCCTTGAGCTTGCCTAAATGCTCACTGCCAGGCTGGGGTCCTGCACGTTAGCATTAAATGTTATTGCCAAAGAGTGCCTGTATAGCCTCTATGTACTGTCACTTTAAGAGCTGCCTGGTCTGCAGTCATAGTTAATCTGGAAGGGGGGGCTGAGTGTTGTCATGCTCAAGTCCCGCCCGGTCTGCCAGATAATTGCTCCATTTCTGCCATCGCTAATTGCGCAGGGGGAGCCCTGTTTAAAGATGTAACTGTTTGCTGACCATTTGTTAGGGCAGTGAAGATACTGCAGTTTGTTCTAACCTGCTTTCTTTACAGCGAGGACTGTTCTGATTATCTCCACCATCTTGGCCCTGAACTGCCAAATTGGGCTAATCAGTACTTTGGGACTCTTAAATGGAGCCTGCTTACAGGGGCTATGTGGATTGAAATCTGTGGGACTTGCAGTTTTGGACTGTTGGTGCCTTTTTGCAAGTGAAGGGAGAGCTCTTGCTTTGACTGACAACCGAATCAGCCAACCGAACCTTTGGGTCTAGGGAAATCCCTAAGCTGCATGCTGTTTAAGGCAGATCTAAGTTATAACCTGAGACAGCAACAGCTCGTTTTAGTTCGAGCAGCCATCTGCATAGCAGTTTGTGTGGGAGAACTGTGGAAAGGCCTGATTTCTGGCCTGCATGTCTGCCTACTCCCCTAAGAAAGAGAAGGAAAGTGGTTCTGGACTAAATCTGATCTTGTGAGAATGAATAAGCCACTGAAGAGTGACCAGGCTCAACCCGTGGAAGACCGAAGATTTTTGCTGAATGCGATCGGCCTGTCAGGGAATCTCACTGCCCCTGAGCTCCCGGTTTAAGCAGAGACGTTGCGATAGTGACCGGAGGGCAGCTCGCCTGGTATAGTAGAATCCTTTCCATGTAAATGTGCTGTTTGAAGATAGTGGGTCATGCTTGGGTTCCCCACCGTATGAACTGTGTCCTGCTCACTGGAAGCTGTATCCAACCCAAACTAACTGCATCCGTGGTTATCTCCATGTGGCTAGGCCTTGCCACGAAGGCCCTGCCAGACTACCCTACTGCACAGAGAAAAGCCATCGACAAGAGATCTGCCAGGGGGTCTGCCCCCTGTTCCACGCTTGAACAGGAACAACACCTCGGCGAATCATGCAGGCCCTGCTTCTCCTGGCACTCCAGAGGAACCAACTGCTGTCTCAATTTTCGTCCATCCTATGTCCAGTCTTGGGTATCGTGAGTAACATCAGGGTAGCTCCCTGAAACTACAGTTTAATCTAAGTGTGTCTTCTGATTTCTGTGTTATGTCTCTTTCTTCATGAACTGAGCCATCTGGCTCTGGATTACAAATAGTGTGTATTGTGCAAGTCGTTTTTTCCATCACAGGGCCCCAACCAGTTGAAACGCCGGCCTACCCCGGGCAACAGTCCTGGCTAGCCCACCTTTCCTCCACCTGGGTACCCAGAGAGTGTGACTGTGTTAGGGACTCTGAATGCATACACAGCTGTGTGACTGATAGAGCAGTTAAGCTAATTAACCTGATTATGCCCCTCCCTTGTTCAAATCCCCTGAATAAATCAGATCTACCTTTTACTATCAACGAGGTGAATATTTCCAGCTTATTCCCTCTTATTGAATGCACAGCAGCTCTTTTTGTTTGAATTCTGCTTTGTGGACTGCAAACGCTAAGAACATCTACGCGCTGAAATATACCAAGGCACAGCTGATTGAAAACCTTGAAGGACTGCTGGGGGAACCTATCAGAGACTTGCAGAGGTGGGACCTGAGGTTTAAAAGTTCGTGCTGTTTGAGAGCACTGAATACCATCAACGAGGTGAATATTTCCAGCTTATTCCCTCTTACTGAATGCACAGCAGCTCTTTTTGTTTGAATTCTGCTTTGTGGACTGCAAACGCTAAGAACATCTACGCGTTGAAATATACCAAGGCACAGCTGATTGAAAACCTTGAAGGACTGCTGGGGGAACCTATCAGAGACTTGCAGAGGTGGGACCTGAGGTTTAAAAGTTCGCGCTGTTTGAGAGCACTGAATACTATCAACGAGGTGAATATTTCCAGCTTATTCCCTCTTATTGAATGCACAGCAGCTCTTTTTGTTTGAATTCTGCTTTGTGGACTGCAAACGCTAAGAACATCTACGCGCTGAAATATACCAAGGCACAGCTGATTGAAAACCTTGAAGGACTGCTGGGGGAACCTATCAGAGACTTGCAGAGGTGGGACCTGAGGTTTAAAAGTTCACGCTGTTCACCGCGCGAGCGTGTGAGTGGCGCGAGCGCCACTCCGGATTAAAAATTAAGTAGTTAAAGGATTTGCTCTGGTAAATTGTAAATGGAACACAGTTCCCTGGTATATTTGCCTCGTTTTTGCAGGTAGGTGTAAAAAGGTAGTAAAAAAGGTGGTGGTGGTTTTCTGCCTGCTAAACGATTTCAAATATTGCCGGGAATACTATTGTTCCTTTTTAATAAATTAAAAAAATCTATTTAGTAAAAATGTTAGGTTACCTTATTTTGGGATTGACTTTTACAGGTGCAATATTTAGTGAATCTGAATTAGGAATAACCAAAACAGTTTGGCCATTTGTTGTAAAGACCCATCCCAATTTAGAAGGGTATTTACTTTTAAATAGAAGAAATGTTTTTACTAATTGTTGGAATAAGTGCTTGCGAGGTATTAAGTTAAAGGGCTTACCTCCAAGTTTCAATAAGTCACCTGACACTTTTATGGATGCATGTTATTTGGTTTTGATCTTGGGGGGTGATGTTGAGATGAATCCAGGACCTAATGTTGAAAATGAAATTACTGTTTTACATGATAATGCCCGTAGTATTTCTAATAAGACTGATCTGCTAGCAACCATTATAGACTCACATAATCCATGTATATTGGGTTTGAGTGAAACTTGGTTAAATGATAAAAATAAGTACAACTGAATTGGGTGTGCCAACATATCAGACTTTTAGGCAAGATAGAAAAGGTAAAGGGGAGGGGTAATGTGTTATATTAAAACGCTTTGGGGTATGCTGAAATAATGATGGCAGGAAATGAAGGAAATATAGATTATATAGTCATCTCTATTGTTCACGAAATTTAGTAGTAGCTGTGATTTATTCTCCCTCGAACAAAATTAAAACTATAGATGGGGTTTTACAAAAATAGGGATTGTATAAAAGGTAAACCTGTTGTATTAATGGGCGATTTTAATTGTGACTGGGCTAATGATAGAGGAAAAAACAAAGGAAATCACAACTGAAATGGGACTTATTCAATTGATTAATCTACCCACAAGATATATAAATACTACAAAATGGATCAATATTAGATCTAATTTTGTTTCACAAACTCTTCAAGTAAAAGATCAGGGAATTTTATCCCCTCATTTCAGTGATCATAATCCTGTTTGGATTGCTCTTATTATACATCCTAAGGGAGGACTTAGAGAGTTTCCGAAACAAAATTGGTCTCGTGATATGAGACATTTTTCAGAGTTTAAATTTTTAGAGAGTATTAGATTAGAAAGATGGGAGAGGTGTTTATTAATACCAGAATTGGATCTTAGCATTGAATATTTTACCAATACTTTTCAAAATATTTGTAATTTCCATGCACCGAAAATAACAAAAAAACATAGAAATTTGCCAAGATTTCCATGGATAACAGAAAAATTGCAAAAAATGATTAAAGTTAAAAATAGAATCTGGAAGAAAGCCAAAAAAACAAAAGAAAGTTGTGACTGGGATTTATTTAGAATTAAAAGAAATGAGTGTCAAAAATTAACAAAAAGGGCAAAAATAATTTACTATCGTAGTAAATTAAATTATAATATGAATCCTAAACAATTCTGGACAATTATAAAAAACTTGTCAAATCCTGGAGGGCAAAATGGACAAATAAAATTAAAATTGAGAACAAATGAAGATATAATAGAAGATCCAAGGGAGGTATCAAATATTTTAAATGGTTACTTTGTTGATTTACCCAATTTAGGATTAATAGGAGATACTCCAATAGTAACTGACATTAGGTGTGAAGAACATTATCCAAATGAACATCCTCCCTTTAGATTCAAACGGTTAACATTACGGGAAGTTACTAAGGAATTATCTAGAATAAACCCATATAAATCTGCAGGTCTGGATAATTTAGAAGGACATTTTTTAAAAATAGCTGCCCCATATATAGCACATAAGATTTTAACTATATTTAATTGGAGTTTACAAGAGGGACATTTTCCTACTTTATGGAAGACAGGGAAGATAGTACCTATTTATAAAACTGGAGATAAGACATCTCCTAATAATTATCGTCCAATTACTATCTTACCTGTATTATCCAAATGTTTAGAAAGGTTGGTAAACCAACAAATGGGAGTTTATTTAGAAAAATATGATTTATTAACAAGATATCAATCAGGTTTTAGGAAGGGTTTTCAACTACATCGGCTTTGGTCGAATTTAATGATCTGATATGTACATCTTTGAACAAAGGTAAGGATACAGCAGCCATCTATATTGATTTGTCAAAAGCATTTGACTTGGTGAGTCACTCCATTTTGTCTGAGAGGTTGGTCTGTTTGGGTTTCTCTGGAGATCCACTAGTATGGTTTAAGTCATATTTGACAGACCGATTCCAGAGAGTACAGTTAGAGGACCATCTCTCGCAACCTAGGATTATTAAAAGGGGAGTTCCACAGGGATCCATTTTGGGACCCTTGTTATTTTTGATACTCAATAATGATTTACCATCAGTGATTCGGCATACAGATATTAGAATGTATGCAGATGATACGGTTTTGGTGGCCTCTGGTAGCAGTTTGGTGGATCTCCAGAGAGACCTACAGGCTGACTTCACTAGGGTTCAGGAGTGGTTCACCCAGTCACAATTGATTATGAATGTAAATAAGACAAAATTAATGTGCTTTGGTACTAAAAACAGGGTGTCTCAGATGTACAGATCACATCATTGAATCAAACTTTGATAGAACAAGTTTCAAATTATTGTTATTTAGAGTTAATATTGACTCTTTATTGACCTTAAGAGTCACATAGAGTCTGTTATTACAAAAACACATAAAAATTGGGAGCTTTGAAGAGAACATCTAAGTCCTTAAAACTGCAAGATAGAAAACTGATTGCTGAACAGCTCATACTTCCAGTAATAAAATATGGAGAAGTTATCTATAGGGCTGCACCTAAACAATTTTGATTAAATTGGATAAATTGCAGTATAGGGTGGCAAGATATGTCTTACATTGTAATATTAGGACTCATCATTGTGAATTGTTGACTAAGTTAAACTGGTTACCTCTTGACCTATAATATAGGTATAGTTGGTCCTTATTTATATATAAATATAGGACAATTCATTTGAATCATAATATATCAAAAATATTGGCAGGTAAAGATTCTGCTCTTAGGAAACATTCAGTTAGGGCTTTGTATCAAAATAGAATAGATCCAGATAAGCATAAAAATAAATTTGGGGATAGAACCTTGGCGTCACAAGCAGCAATGTGTTGGAATACTCTTCCTCCTTCATTGCGATCAGAGAAAATTGAAAAAAAATTTCATAAGGGGTTAAAGATGCATTATGTATATTTTTGTGAATGTGTTTGATTTAATTTTTAATATTGTCTAGATGTGTGTGTTCTGTGATTTTGTGTTTTATAATTTGTATTGATTGTTTGAAATTGGTGTGATTATATGAAACTTGGAAAACTTGCACAGGACTGTCTTGAAAACTGGATTATTTTATCCAAATGACATGTATTTTTCCTGTATAAAAATAAAAATTTTCTACTACATTTTCTACTTTTTCTGCATTTAACCTGACTGTGGTTCCAGTTTGTGCTCGAAGTACTGTACTGTTTCTATTTGCTCTGTCTAACCTTGTTTTACAGGGTGTCCCCAGAGTCAAACCAGAAAACCCAGCCCTGGTGGTAAGTGCAAACAGTGTGGGTACTTGCAAGGTATATCAAGGGTATTATGAAAGTAATTATTGTGTACTGTTTCAGCCACTAGCAGGGAAAGGGGGGGGTTACAGTATCCCGGAGGTCTGTGCCCAGGCTAGTTTGGCCACAACCAACCCTGACCTCTGGGTGGAGGCACCCGTTTCAGAACTCAGGCCCCTTAACCTGCTACTAGTCAAGCAAGCAGGGGTAGTAGCCCCTGGGATAGCGCCACCTAGGGGGTTACACCGGTCTTGTGCTTGATGTTGCTTTTGATATAGATGGCCAGGCCACAACCTTTACCTGAGGGTCTGTCTTGTCTTATTAGTTGGTATCTGTGGATACTCAGGGAAGTACAATGGAACCTTGGTTGTAGTCAGGACAGTTAAAGGGGAACATTCATGAGCCATGGCCATTATAATTTGAAAATCCATAAAAAGCTCTTTCAAACGAGGTATTGGGCTTAACTGTAGCCAGCAGCAGTCTAGAAAGATGGATGACTATGTCTGCCCCAAAACTGATACTAAATTGCCACCATTTTAGAACCTTTGATGCCACTGATGATCAAGCTGTGGCTAACCACATTGTAGCCAAGCACAGCCCGATTGTCAGTGACATCACACAGTTTTAAAAATGGTGGCAATGTAGTATTAATATGGGGCAGACTTAATGTTCGATATTTCTGGCCTGCTGTCAGCTATAGAGAAGACCAATATCTTACTTAAAAGAGTTTTTCGTGTAGGGGCATTTTTTTAAACCATGCTGTTCCCTTTAGTAGGGCACTGCACACTTCCTAAAACAAACCGCTTTAGTGGTTAGATTCCAGGTGCTGGATTTTCAAAACCTCTAGAAATCAGTGCAGGTACAGGAAAACTGGTGCAAGTGGGTCTTCACTTGCAGAGCAACAGTTTTTTCCCACATGTGCTGGATTTTCAAAGATGGAGACATTTTATGGCTGGCTCCTCGATTTCCAGCAGCTTGCGGACATTTTCTGGTGCGGCTGCAACAAAATGGTATGCCTGGTTGGACCAGGTGTTAACATCCTGTGCTTGCCACCTGTGAGAACACGACATGAAAACTGGAATGTCCGCAAGTGCAGAGGTTTTTTGTACCGCACCAGTGGGTGCAGAGTGGGACTGAGTCTCAGAACGGCTAGAACTCTGGCCCCAGATCTATTAAGTGCTGCAGTTTTTGTTCTCCCCCTAAAACTATATTTTATTCACTTTCTTTTTAAAATGGAAGTTTGTATTAAAAACTTCTAAACACTAGCCAGCTTGAGAGCCTGTCTGCGCGCAGCAATATAGCTACTGTTCTCAATGCTGGTGACCCAAGTTTGGGAATGAGCCAGAGGCAGTGGAAGCGAGCTGGGAAAGAAGGCTCAAGAGTCCAATAGAATGCTGTTCTCCTCCTCTGGGAAAGGAGGGTTGCTGCCTCCACTGCAGCACTGCCATGTGGGTGACCAAAGGTGACAGTGCAGCGAATACACTGCAGGGATAGGAGGATACCAGCTGGGTTCTGCACAAGCACGCAGTAGCGTGCACATGCTTGGAGTCTCATGTGTGCCAGGCATTCCAAGGATGGGGATCCAGAAAGCAGGAAAAGCATTCTGGCACATGCAGGATTACCATGCAGCATGCCCAGACCCCACTTACTGCCACCAGCAGATTCTCTACCATGAGCTTCCTCTGTGCTTGGACCCAGAAAAGGAGTAGATATTTCCTGGCTGTGGCCAGGTCTCACCTCAGGGTAAGTTGGGGATACAGAGGAGATAAGTGCTGGGTACACAGGGATGGGGCTAGGCCAAACAGAGGAGATGGCGGCCATGCCAGTGAGAAGGGGGCATAAAGTGTAATTAAAAAAAATGTTAAACATACAAAGACGCATACATCATAATAATAATATAAGTCATGGAATGTCATATTGAAGCATTAAAACGTGTATCAGAAAATAACACAATGGCTATAAGTAAATAGGAAATATTCCATAGGTTGTGCAGAAATAAGTTTTTTATTCACTCTGGAATGTTTCCAATACTTATGTCTTCAAATGAGTGGTGGAGCAAAGCAGAGCAATGAGTGCTATGACAACAGTGTTGACAACACGCCTGAGTGGATAAAAGCATATTCCTGGATTCCTTATAGAGTGTCCTATTTATACCATGGGCCTCATCTCAGACTGATACAACTGTAGCAGAAGAACCAACATGATTTACAGCTACAGGGAAGCTAACATGGGCTTCAGTGAGAATAACATTTTATTCACCTAGTAGATGAATAACAGGGATTAATAACACTTTCTGTCTTTCAACCAATTCCAAAAATAATCATAGATGATATTTTATAATACCTGAAACTGTATTTTGAAAGCTGTAACATTTGAACTGTTAATCGTGACAATCTAAGGTTTTTGTTTCTTAAACGAAAGCTTGGAGTCCAAGCAACATGTACTGTATAGACCCTAATGATACACTTCTCCTGTATTGCTACATGTCTATACATGTTGATATATAATGTTAAAAATGACAGGAGTTTAAACATTTTGTGAACCATTTCGTGTTTTTTTATATTGATATGAATTTTTTTATGATTTTAATACTGATATATGCTATATGTATATGGTTGTAGTAATACCTTGCCGATTTGTCTACTTAGCTGACTCCAAGCTTTCAACTAAAATAAAATTGGCCCGATGGTGCTGAGGGTTGAGGTGCTGGATGGCACACCTCACGCCATGCCAACAACCCAAGTTTGGAAGCGGACTTGGGTCATTGTGGGTTGGCAGGGGGGGGAGGGGATTGAGCATCCGGAAGACTGCTCTCCCCTCCCGGGGTAAGTTCTGGGGATCACATCGCTCTCCGGTGGCCCCCAATGGAGATCAGGGACCCAGTATGAGTGGTGCCATGTAAAGGGGATGGAGCATGGTAGATGTCAGCATGGAGGTGCTTGGATGTCATGGCATATCCGCGCTCTGCAGGGGGAAACAAAAACACACAAAAATCCCTGGAGGCCAGCAGAGATGAAGGAGACCCATGGGACCTGCCCACATCCCACTGTCAGACCCAAATGCATCTGATCTCCTATGGCCGACCTGGCCTCATGGCAAGTCCCTCTAATTTCAGAAAGGCCACCAAGGGCGGGCTGCCCCTCTCCCTGGGAGAGATCTGGGGGCAAGATGAGCCATGGAGTCAGGAGGGAGACTTATGTGGGGGGTTTCAGACTGGGAGTAGTGGCAGCTAGTTGAGTGGGTACTCTGGAAAGAT
This sequence comes from Neoceratodus forsteri, assembly GCA_016271365.2. Taxonomy (NCBI): domain Eukaryota; kingdom Metazoa; phylum Chordata; order Ceratodontiformes; family Ceratodontidae; genus Neoceratodus; species Neoceratodus forsteri. The sequence goes on from CM028131.1 coordinate 1,109,047,853, forward strand.
GCCCTGACCTCCAGAGCAGAAAAACAATGCCCTAATGGTTCCAAAGTTATCAAATATGAAAGAAAATATATTTTGAAAGGTCTAAATCTGGAACCATTGGGGTAAGACATTTAATTTATTTTAAACGAAAGCCTGGAGTCTTTAAGAAAGCATTAAAAATGTATCTGTTCAAGCAGGCTTTTAATGATTGATTTATTTTTTAATGGGATGGACAGAATTTTAAGTTTGTGTTGAGCTGCTATTTATATGTACTTTGTTATTGAACTGTTTTGTACAGTGCCCAGAGTCCATGTAAATGGGTGCTTTATGAATAATATATCTATCTATCTAAAAATATCTTGGAGTCCAACCATTAAGAAGTGTTGTTGTTATTATATAACAGTATTAATTATATTCTGGAGACCACATCTCAGGAAGGACATAAACAGGGTGGAGGCTATCCAGAGAAGGGCAACTAAAATGGTGCAGGGGCTACATCACAAGCCCTGAAAGGACCTAATTGTGTACACCCTGGAAGAAAGAAGGGAGAGGGAGGACATGATAGAAACCAAAAACTATCTCACAGGGTTAAATAAGGTACAGGAAGGGAATATTTTTCAGAGGAAAAGATGCACAAAAACAAGGGGGCCTGCAATGAAATAGTTCCCCGCAGTTCACTTTGTTAATTTCTTTAAGGAACTTGAAGGTCTCTATCATATCTCCATTCTCCCTTCTGTTCTCCAGTGAGTGGATATTTAGTGCCTTGAGGTGCTTCTCATAGGATCTGCCCTGAATCATTTTTGTTATTCTGTGCTGCACTGTCTCCAGCCTATCCTTATCCTTTTTGAGGTGAGGACTCCAGAAGTGGGTGCAGTACTCTAGGTGAGGCCTTACCAGGGGTCTGTAGAGGGGAAGTGTTACCTGTTTTCTTCTGCTATCAGTACTCCTCCAGATACATCCCAGCATCCTGTTAGCCTTGCTACAGGCCTTGTTGCACTGATTCGATTGCTTAAGTAAGTTGCTAATAATAACTCCCAGATCCCGGTCTTCAGCTGTAGTGATAAGTCTCTCTCCTCCCATCCAGTACTCTGTCTTGGCATTCTTTTTCCCTAGGTTAATTACCTTGCATTTTCTAGCATTGAATTTTAACTGCCAAACCTTTGACCTTCCCTCTAGCTTTTGTAGGCCTCACTGCATTTCCTTTATTCCCTCATCACTATCCTCCCTCCCACATAGTTTTGTGTCATCTGCAAAGAGACACAATCTGCCCTGGATTCCTTCTCCAGTGTCACTAATGAACATAATGAAGTGGACCAGACCCAGAACCGATCCCTGTGGAACCCCGCTCATAACCGCCTTCTTTTCTGATTTAACCCCATTGACCACCACCCTCTGCTGCCTCCCTTCTAGCCAGTTACCCACCCAGTTCACTATGGGTTTAGCTGCACATGGTTTTTTCATCTCCTTGAGCAATCATTAGTAAGGTACTGACACCAAAGCCTTGCTGAAGTCAAAGTAGAGCATATCCGGAGTGTGGCCCTTGTCTAATTTCTTTGCTACCAAGTGAAAAAAAACTATCAGGTTAGTCTGACAAGATCTTTCTGCTATGAAACTGTGCTGTTTACTATTCTGGAGCCTGTTGCTCTCCAGGTAGACTATGAGGTCCTCTTTGATCAGTGACTCCATAGGTTTCCCTATAATAGAGGTTAGGCTGACAGGCCAGTAGTTCCCTGGTTGCTCCTTATCCCCCCTTATGAAGTGATACAACATCTGCCACCTTCCAATCCCCTGGAACTTCTCCAGACCTAAGTGAGCTGTTGAACAGACATACCAGTGGTTCAGCCAGCTACACGGCTAATTCCTTGAGTATCCTCGGATGCAACACATCTAGTCCCGGGGCCTTATCTATCTTAAGGGTAGCCAGCGCTTTGGAACCCTTTCACTAGTAAACAATGTCTGTCTCATTTCCAGAATTCCCTTAGTGGCCGCTTTGATGCCACTCTCTGGCATGGACCCACTGTCCTCCTTAGTGACAACTGAAGAAAAGTAGTCATATAGGATGGTGATCTTTTGCCCATCCTCACCTATCACCCAACACCCTTCAACTAGCCTTACAATTCCACCTTTTTTTCCTTTCTTCACTAATATATCTGAAAAACAGTTTTTCTCCGTTCCTGACCCCCTCCATGATACACAGCTCTGTGTCTGCTTTGGCCTCCCTAATAGCCCTATTTGCTTCTGTATATCAACCTTCCATTCTACTACCCCTGCTTGGCCCTTACTGCTTCTCTGACCCTTGCTGAGAACCATAGAGGTCTCTTAACTATATATATATATATATATATATATATATATATATATATATATACTGTGTATATCAGGGATACACAACAGGGACCTGTGGAATACACTATTTATTTTCATGAGTGCTCTTTGACCTTTGGTAACCCCACAAGTGGCGTAAGCCACAACTGAAGTGCCCATGGTCAAACAGCACAAGTGAAAATAAATAGTGTATTTCACAAGGTCCCTGTTGTGTATTTCATTTATGCAATAGGCAGGGACCTTGTGGGTTGCAATAATTAATTGAATTTAGTTATTTTTGAAAAATTAATAAAGTTGTTAGGTTTACTTTTGCTGTAAGTACTGTTGTGCCTTTAATGCTGTGGCTTCTTGGGATGGTTGCTAGGGTCTTGGTGTCAGGATGTCACATGTTTGCTGTTACATGTTTCGTGATAGGTCCGATTTGTGTATGTGGGCAGGCAGTGAAAAAAAAAACATGGTGGATTTGTTTCACTTATGTTCGGCATCGCTGTGTTACTGTTTATGTATAAGTTAAAAATAAGTTTTATCTGGTTGATCCTGCATTGTACAGTTTTTGTGATGTGTGTCACCAGTCCTGCAGTCAATGGTTTTGTGGCAGTTTGAATTTAGAGAGAGAGAGAGAGAGCCCTCAGAGCCGACAACATTCGCGTGGGCAGAGAGTGAGCACTGTGGGGACTAGGTTGCAGTGAAGGTGACAGGAGAGAAACAAGGAAGCGTTTTATAAAAAGGTACTGTCATTCTTTGGTGGAGCTGGGTAAGTGTGTGGAGGTGCTGAAAAGTCAGGGTGAGTAGGATGGGAATTAAATATTTGTCAAGGGCTATGTGTGAGTTGGAGGTGTAAATGTATTGTGAGAGGAATGTTTTTGGGGGGACAGTGGTTAGTCATGTAGGTCTGGTAGGAGGATGACTGATAGCAGGGTGTTAAATAAATGGTGGTTGATTGACATTAGGGTGTTAAATAAATCTTAGAACCACTGTTTATTTAACACCAGTGGAAATAAACTGGTTTATTTAACAGTTTTTTTTGCCCACACCTTTTGTATAAATATATGTATATGTAGCGATGTACTTTTTAAATATTGACATGCAACACTTTGCAAATACCGAATTGTTGTGAGAGGAGAATGTTAATTCCTGGTCAAGTAACAGGCCCAGATATTTGAAATCCAATACATTGTCTAACACAACATTTTCACAGGTTTTAATATGCCATGATGCAGATAAGCTAAGTCAGTGTTTGGAATCTAAAAGCGTTACAGCAGTTTTCTTTTGGTTTAGCACTATCCGGTTTGAGATGGGCAGATATTAAAGAAGTCTCTTTGTAGTCTCTGCAAAACATCAGTTGAACTTGGTGCGGTGGTATAATGGACTGTATCATCATCATACGTATGTATGCTACATTGATGATTCACTGAGAGTAAGAAAGGGAGTGACCCCAAAACTGACCCTTGTGGAAACCCCCACAAAACAAAAAGAGTAGAGGAGATAGCTTGATCAATTTTTACAGCTTGTGCGTGACCAGATACCTATCATTAGAACCAGCAAAGGGGGTTACCTGTAACACCATAAAATTCCAATTTATCTAACAGAAGGACATGGTTCACGACTTCCGGTTCCGGCATGGCTGAGTAAAGACACGCGACGAGAGGCCCCCATCGAAAAAAAAAACAAAAGAGGCACTAAAAGCAAAGACCATATAGTACAACTAATACCCGCATAATATATCGGAGTGTCCCAACTCTAGAGATGGTGAAACAAAACCAGAACCGCTACCTCCCTATTGCAGATCTGAATGACCAAGACGACCGCCCCACGGATGATCTGGTGCAAGGGGAAGAATCTCAGACAAGGCCTGAATTTAAAAAGTTAACTGCAACAGCTACTCCATCTAAAACAAAAGGTAAAAATAAAACCTTGACCGCAGAAGGTAGCCCAGATCCAGTATTGCATGCTATAATGGAATTCAGAGGGGAAGTTCATGAAGCGTTACAAGGAATCAGGGCAGAGATGGGCACACTGCAATCCCGTCTAACTGAGGCAGATGTGCAGATTTCTTTCACTACCTCCAGGCTAGATAACTTAGAAGAGACAGTACGTACATTAGCAGCTGAACAACTGATTTCTTCAATGCGGCAGGAGGATGCAGAAAATCGCGGGCGCAGGAGAAATATCAGGATTTTTGGCCTACCTGAGGGAGAGGAGGGTAATGACCCTCTTGCCTATGCGGACCATCTATTTAGACAATCACTGGAACTAGAACTAGATCTTCAATTAGACCTCAAGCGGGCCCACAGAGCTTTGGGCCCACGGACAATACACCCTGAAGCCAGGCCACGTTCGTTTGTTGTTCGCTTTCTGAGCTTTCAAACTAAAGAACTTCTACTTCGCAAAGCCTGGCAGAAAGGAAAAGTACTACTGGGTCAAAACCGCCTAATCTTCGATAACGATTATGCCCCATGTACACAGAGGCAGAGAAGAGAGTATACCCTACTATTCCCTGCATTACGAGCGCAGAAGCTCCGATTTCACACACCGTACCCCACTAAACTAACAGTACTTTACCCAACTGGCCAGAAAATGTACCTGTCAGCACAAGAAGCAGCTAACAACATGTTACAAAAGGGCATTATTACGGACAAAACGATGGAGGCTCTAAGATTAAGAACTCAACAAGCAAACCAGGGTGATCATCCAGACCAGAAAGCAATGCAGTTCCAACTATGAGAGATCCTTAAACAGCTTCAACAGTACAGAAATCCACTACTAACAACCTGAATCTAAGGTAGAGACAGATATTTTTACACTCTTGCTCATCTTGAGCGCTTTACCCTTCTCCGGAGGGATTTGGCTAGGGAACCCAGACCAGGGCGAGGGATGGGGGGGGTGTTGGACTGGGGTGGATCGGGAGTGGGTTGCCACTCATAGGTCCAGGAAACTGATAAATTGTTAGAAACTTTTTTTCTTTTATTCTATATAATAATTTGACTGGGGTTGCCATTTGGTCCTATTGAGCTCTCTAATGGCGGGAACCTTCAGGCCGGAGAACTCTCCTCGAGCTGGCCCACCCCTCTTTGGTCCTCCCCTCGGTCTAGTGTATCCCCCTGCTTCAAGTGAGGCTTCATATAAGGCCTTCTTGTGCCCTTCTCCCCTGGATGCCCCCCCCCATTTTCTTTTCCCATTTTTGCTGGGGGATTTGTGATGCTCCTCAATAGTAAAGGGACTGTATGCCTTGATCAAACAGAGAGGAAGAAAAGGGGTCAAAATGAAATGCAATGAAAAATCTGAGACTGACATCTACACGCAGAGAATGTAACCCCTTGAAAACAGAAGGAAGAAAGAGAACGGGACGAAGGAAAATAAAAAAAAAAAAAAAAGAAGAGAGAGAATTTGGGACTAGAACCTTGGACATTGAGAAATATGAAATAAATATTATCAAAAGAAAAAAAGGAGGGGGGCGGATGTCAAAATAGCATAATAACTTTTAGCCCAAAGTGACCAGAAGGGGAGATGCAGAATATAAGCCTAGCCTATAAAGGCAAACACAAAGGCCAAAAAAAGTTAAAATAAGGAGATGGGATGCCTTCTCAAGTGGAACTAATAGCTGGATAGTGGGGCAATGCTGGGACCTACAAAGGAAGGATTATTCTCCTTCTTTTTGGGGTTGTGCTTCTAACACTTGGAGACTTTTGCTCCGGGGTTGGAGTTCGGCCTCACCCTCCCTCCTGTTTCCATTTTCGGATTCGGGAAAAGGGTTTTGGAAGTGGTTTTTTTACACCTCGCCTTGGGAAGTCCTAATGTACAAAGTTCTAAGTGTTACTTTGTATTGTATTCTTGTTTATACACTGTTACACCACATGTTACGCGGTTTATATAAAATACAGTTCGATTTGGGGGTAAACAAAATGGGGGAGGGAAAAAAACAAAATAAAGAGACATATAAGACTTACAAAACGTTACTCTGCATATCCTGCAGACAGTTCATATTAAGGGCTAGTTGTGGGGAGAGGGGGTTCTTAGTACTGGGATACGACTTATTATAATGGGGATAGGTAAGAGAATTAAGGAAAAAAACTCACACACAGTGAAACAGTTAGAAAGAATGCATTTTATTAAAATAAAGACAGGTAACCAGGTATGGATTAAATCAAAATTGTTGTACGAGAGACTAACCATAGCAACAAGAAAAACCTCCGTATTAATAGGTGGTACTCTTGATGTTGAGGGGGCAGAGGCAGGGTCCCCATGGGCAGAGGGAGATCCGTCTGGATAAAGTTACAGACATCCTCCTGAAGAGGGAAAAACATAAGGAAAAAATGTCAACCCTCCCAATACGAATTCTCTCATGCAATATTAATGGCTTGCATAACCCTATTAAATGCTCCAGATTTATGCAGAATATTAGAAAGCAGGGACCAGATGTTATTATGGTGCAAGAGACCCACCTTATGCAATCAGAACACATGAAACTAAGATGGGGGCAAAGATATGAGGTTTTCACCTCATCACATCCCAGTGGACGTCATAGAGGAGTGGCAATTATGATCCCAGCCTCTACCCCTTTTGAAACAACTCAATCCTATATTGAGGCACAGGGGCGCTATGTAATTCTATAGGGCCGTATGTATGGTCAGCAGGTGATGCTAGTCAACGTATACCTTCCACCACAGACAAATACTTCGGTTATAAGGTATCTCCTTTCAAAGGTTCTAGAACTACTCAAAGGACAGGTAATCATAGGGGGAGATTTAAATTTAACACCATCACCGAACAAAGACTGCTCCCATCCCTTAAAACATAGGCAAACAAATGCTACTAAATATGTCAAACAAATGCTTGCCCATGTGGGTCTGGTGGATATATGGCGCTCAATGTTCCCATCGAGCCCAGGATATACCTTCTACTCAACCAGGCACCATACTTACTCCAGGCTAGACTACTTTATAACTACTTGTGAACACTTAACCTCAATACAGGATATAGAAATAGGACCGAAAATTTTGTCTGACCATCATCCTCTCATTTTAAAAATTGATTTAGGTAAAACTAAAAAACAGACACCGTGGCAACTTAACCCCTCTATTTTAAAAGATAAACAGTTTCTAGATATAATAAAAAAAAGAATACCACGATTTCTATTAGAAAATTCTACTTCTGACATCTCTGAGGCTATAACCTGGGACTCTCTAAAAGCAACATTAAGGGGAGAAATAATAGCATACTTAGTTAAGAAAAAAAGAGATTTAGATAAGAAATACTCTGAACTGACCTATTGTATCCAACAATACCAATTACTATATAGGAAAGGGGACAAGGAACTAGCACATAAAATTAAAGATGCAAAGGCCTCCTTACAGAAAATAATGGATACTAAAATCCAGCAAACTTTACTCTATCTTAAACTAAACAACTACATGGGGGGACCCCGAGGGACACGCTGGTTGGCCCAAAAGATAAGAACTCAGAAACGCATGGCCACCATAATTAAGGCTAGAAATGCAACAACGGGTTTATTAACTCACAGAGATGAAGAAATCAGGCAGATATTCACTGAATACTTTGCCAATTTATATCAGCAACAGGATAGAAATACCTCAGACATTAGGAATGAATTTTTAAAGGACTTGCCCCTTCCGCACCTAAATGAAAATCATAAAGCAATATTAAAAGCCCCAATTAAAGTAGAGGAAATTCAGGCAGGGATCAAAAATCTTAAACAAAACCGCTGCCCGGGACCAGATGGATATACCTCTGAGTGGTATTTCATCATATATGAAGACCAGACAGGCTTTAAAAAAAAAAGAAACACAACAGACAATATTAGAAGAAGTTTTATCTTGATTGAATATATTCAAAACAGAAAGATCCCAGTGGCAATGTTAAGCCTGGATGCCGAGAAGGCGTTCGACAGGGTGTCCTGGGACTTTTTATGGGACACCCTGTCGAAATTCCAATTTCCAGAAACTTTTGTGGGATGGTTGAGGAACATATACAATGCTCCCTGAGCATATGTCCGCATCAATGGAGGCTTGTCTGCCCCTTTTCCTTTGACTCATGGCACAAGGCAGGGGTGCCCACTGTCCCCCTTACCATTTGCCATTTACATGGAACCTCTGGCATCGGCTCTTCGTGAGGCTAAGAGGGTGGAGGGGATCCCACTGGGCCAAAGGGAGTACAAGCTTAACTTATTTGCTGATGATATTTTAATGATGTTGTTGTCCCCAGAAACTTCCATCCCAGCCACATGGCAAATACTAGAAAAATTTGAAAAGGCAGGGGGATTTCAACTTAATACGAACAAAACCGAAGTTTTACTTCTAAATTTTCTCTCCAGTAGTGATCTACGTTGGACTTATCCTTTAAAATGGAACTCCACTAAAATTAAATATCTTGGAGTATACCTCTCCTCAAACTTAGAAGTAGTGGAGACAATAAACTATGAACCCCTAACTCAAACAATTCAACAAGACCTTAAAAAGTGGTCAGCCTTACACCTCTCCCTCTTTCAGCGGGCAGAATTGCTGCGAATGAATGTGCTTCCGCGACTTTTATACTTATTTCAAAATATCCCCTTTTTTCCTTCGGATTTTATTTTAAATCCTGTGAAAAATCTTTTCAGGCTTTGTATGGGGTAACCATAAGCCCAGGATATGTCATTCAATTCTAACATTATCTCTGGTCCAGGGTGGTATTAATCTCCCAAATTTAGAACTATACGTAATAGCTGCCTTCCTTAAAGTACTAATACTATGGATATCAGGGAAATTCTTGGCACCATGGAAAACGCTGGAGTTCGAAATTAATGATATGCACGATATCCACAGACTTTTATTTTCTTCCCCTGGGAAAACTCCACCACTTAGGAATTTTACTAAGATCACAGCTAATGGGTTAAAAATTTGGTATAGGATGAGGAAAAACCATATTTGAATCAGATATATACATATTGTATGGTATTTTCATGGGATGAGCATTTTATCCCATCTCACTCAGACCTAACCTTTATACAATGGAGGCAGGGGGGTTTATCCCACACTTTCCAATTTCTAGATGAAAAGGGAGTATGCTCATTTGAGGAAATGAGAACAAACTATGAACTAAGAAGAAATGACTTTTTTAGATACTTACAAGTACGAAACTATATATTAAGAAAAAGGAACATAGAAGCAAAAGTACCAACCCCATGAATCTAAACTTAAAATTATTCATAGACACAATAAAAGGCCATTTAGGAGAACATTTAATAGGAACATTTATAAAAGGCTTAGAGACCTAACCAGGAATTGACATTATCCATCCTGGAGATGGAACTCAGAATTAGGTCTTTCCATCTCCCTCACTCTTTGGACACAAACAACAGAGCAAGCCATTAAAATTACTTCCTCCACATTCTGGAGAGAATATGCATGGAAATGCAGAATTCGCTATTTCCGCCCACCAGCTTTGCTGGCCAAGTATTTGCCAGAAACATATGGCCACTTCTGGAGAGATTGTGGATGCACTCTAGCTAATTTAGGGCATATCATGTGGTTCTGTCCAATGCTGATGCCATTTTGGAGCCCTCTCCAAGAGGAATTAACAAGTTGCCTGGGTGAGGCAATAGAATTGTCAGCAGAGATGGCATTCCTATCTATATATCCAGACCGGTCCCCCTCTTGGGAAAAAACACTGATGCCAATCTTTTTACTTGCAGCAAAAAAAGTTTTAACTAGAAAATGGATGAAAAAAATAACACCAACGATACAAGAGTGGAGAAAAGTTATAATTGAAACATATAAAATGGAAGGTTTCTCAGCAAAATTACAAGATAGAACACTAGGCTTCCAGAACAAATGGAGAAGATGGTCTTTATACCAAGCCGTTATAGACATAGAATTCGCTCACTTAGGAAGGGGGTTGGGTGGGGGTGGGCCAGGGACCCTAGCACATCTTTCTCCCTCTTGTTTATACTGGAATAGGGAATAAAATACCTTAACATCTAGTATAATGCAAAAACATGTAACCTGAACTAAGAATGGCTACCACTGTCAAAAAATGAAATGTGTACATTGTGTGTGAAATGAAAACTCTTTTTTTTTTTTTTAATAAAAATCAAATTAAAAAAAAGAAGGACATGGTTCACAATGTCAAATGCTCTAGCAAAATCCATAAAGGCAGCAGTGCCCTGTCTAGCGTTCATACAGGAAGTTATGTAATCTGTGTCTGAAGAGGAAAGCGGTGCTGGAGTTTTGGCACAGAAACATGACTGAAAGGGAGTTAAAAAGTTAGTCTTATTATAGTAATTTGTCAGCTGATGACTGATAACCTTTCAAAGACCTTAGTAATTATGGGCACTTGGGAGCTAGGCGATAATTGCTAAGAATCTGGGGCACCTCCCCATACAGAAGACTAACAAGAGCTTGCTTCTAGACACCAGGAAGGAGACAGACACAGAGGAGCAATCAAGTACGAGTCAGCTGCACTGAGATATGATAGCTGATGCACCGAGTAAAGGAATTTTGTAACAACATCAGCTTCTTTGAGTAGGGTGAAAATCATCTGCTCATTTATAGTGGCTAAGGGCATGGATGACGTGAGTGATTGGGGGCCAGGTGATTGCATGGTGATCAAAGCACTGAGGCAGTAAACAAAGTTCTGATTCCTGGCATTTGCAATGGAAAGTTTATCAGGGCACTTAGAAGGACCTGCACAGGAGGAAGGGATGTAGGATAACTGGCAAGCAGGATTTAACAGATTAGTGCCCACTTCCCAAAATCGATTAGGATCATTAGATGACTGCAATAATTAGTTCTTAAAGTAAGCAGATTTGAATTTTCTGGTTAGGTTGGTAAATTTTTTTTTAATGTAGTTTAATGTAGTTCTGTCTGTCAGCAGGTAGATGTATTAGACATTTGGGGCCCGATATTCAAAAAATGGCAAGGCGGAGCACAGATATTTGTGCTGGGCCTTGCACTTGCCTAGATGCCCAAAGATGCTATATTCAGTGGCATAGCACATCAGCACTATTCAACTGCATATAGGGACATTGTAGCCCAGTGCTAAGCCACTTAGCCCTGGGCAGACATTGACCCCAAAACAGGGTGCCACGATGGCTTGCACCTTCACCAAACTTCCTATATTCAAATAGACTGATGCAAATGAGCTCATTGGGCATGCAAGGTGCTAAGGGGCCATTTGCATGCTCATTATAGGCTCATTTGCAAGGGGAGCGAGGCTGGATTGCGCCGAGCTGCACCAGCCTCCCCCCCAGTTGCCTGTTCCCTGAGAGCTATCCTTGGCGCTAGTGGCCCCCCCCATCCGGCCAATTGCCGGCCCGTTGTTATACAGTAAACTTTCCCTGGTGCTAATGTCCCCCTCCCCCGGCGGTTGCTGGTCTGCTGTTATACAGTAAACTTTCCCTGGTGCTCGTGCCCCTCAATCCCACTGATCGCTGACCCAATACTAAAATGTATACTTTCCCGGGTGCTAGTGGCCCCTTCCTCCACCTTCACCCATGTCAGATCTTTAAAGAATTATTCCCTGGTGTCCAGTGCCCCCCAATCCCAATCCTATGTATGATAAAATAACACCTTTCTCTGGTGTCCAGTAGTTCCTCCCCATTCCGATCCCTTGTAAAATACATTGACACCATTCTCTGATGTCTAGTGTACCCCCCCCATCCCTGATCCCTAATAAAATAAATTGACACCATTCCCTGGTGTCTGTGGACCCTCCTTCCGATCCCCAGTAACATACATTGATGCCATTCCCTGGTGTCTAGAGGACCCCCCATCCTGTCAGATAGTGCCCCACCACCCAAATCTCCCCTCATCCTGATCTTCAGCCAGCAACTGGAACAGCCCTCCGCTCTCCATTATGGCCGACCACTGACTGAGCTGTCAGTGGGCATGAACTGTACAATCAGCTGTTACAGTACACACTCATTGACAGGTCAGTTGGCAGCCAGCTATGGTGGAGAGCAGCGGGCTGTGCTGGTCGCCAGCTCAAGGTCAGGATGGGGGGGAGCAGGATGGTGGGTCACTACCTGCCAATGTGAAGGGGTGGGAGGTTCACTAGACACCCATAAATGTTGTCAATGTATGTTACTGGGGATTGGGGATGAGGAGAGAGGTCCACTAGACACCAGGGAATGGTGTTAATTTATTTTACTGCGGATTGGGGCTGGGGGGGTGTCTGCTAGACACCAGGAATTGGTGTCAATTTATTTTACTGAGGATTGGGGCTGGGGGGTGTCTGCTAGACACCAGGGAATGTTGACAATGTATATTACTGGGGATTGAGGATAAGAAGAGGGGTCCGCTAGACACCAGGGAATGGTGTTAATTTATTTTACTGGGGATTGGGGTTGGGGGTGTCTGCTAGACACCAGGGAATGGTGTTAATGTATTTTACAGGGGATTGGGATTGGGGGTGAACACTGGACACCAGGGAATGGTGTAATTTTACAATACATGGGATTGGAGGGGGCCACTGGACACCAGGGAATAGTTCTTTAAAGATCAGGCATGGATGAGGTGAGGGGGAGGAACCACTGGACACCAGAAAATAATTCTTTAAAGATCAAGCACATGTGCAGGTGGGGGGGAGGTACCACTAGCACCAGGGAAAGTATACATTTTACTGTCCGGCCAGCAATTGGCCATTGGGGATAGGGACCACTAACACCAGGGAAAGTATACATTTTACAATCTGACTGGCAATCAGCGGGGTCAGGGACCACTAGCACCATGGAAAGTTTACTGTATAACGCAGGCCAGCAATCAGTGGGGGGGACACTAGAACCAGGTAAAGTATACATTTTACTATCTGTCCGGCAATCAACGGGGGTTGGGACCACTAGCACCAGGGAAAGTTTACTGTATGGCAGTGGGCCAGCGATCAGCAGGAGGGGACCACTAGCACCAGGGAAAGTGTACATTTTACTATCAGGCCAGTGTGCAGTGAGGTGAGGACCATTACAACCACGGAAAATTTCCTATATATCAGGGGGCCAATGATTGGAGGTGGAATCACTAGCACCAGGGAAAGTTTACTGAATAACAGCAGGTTAGTAATTGGTGGGGGGGGGGGCACCACTAGACATCAGGGACTACTGTGTTGGGGGTCAGGGGGCTGCCGCACTTCCTTTGCCAACTGCTAGGGTTAAATGGGAGTAAGCTGACATTTCGATCAGCGGTATGTGCACCGCACAAGGGGACCAAGCAAAATGGCCTTGTGCGGTGCATATACTCTGAATATCGGACTGTGTCAATATTTAGGTCCTTGTCTCTTCATTTGCATTGCGCCCCCTCTGAATATTGTCCAGGCACAAACTCTGTTTGCCTGCGCTAACTGGACTTTTGAATATGGGAAATCTACACAAAGCCCCGTTTGCGCAGGCAATTTGGGATTTGTGCCCAGGCAAAGTTTTGAATATCTGCCACTTTATGTCTTGACAAGGCAGTATCCCTTAACCAACACAGGCGAATAATATCATGCAATAGTCATAGAAGGTGTACTTTCTTTACCCTTGCTTTTCTGATAGGGGCATGTTTATCACAGATCGAGCTGAAGATAATTTTATCTAAAGCTTTATCAGGGTGAAGTTAACACAGTGCAGGGTCTAAGTCAGCAGTACGCAGATCAGAAACAAAATCCTCAATATTAAAGTTGCAGAATGATCCAGAAAGGATAATTCTTGGAAAAGGTTTAGTGGCTCTAATCTTTCTTATCCAGTAGCTAGTATAATGATCGATAAAGATATCAGAATGTGTTCCAGCAGCCACAATTCTATGAGGGCTAGAGGAAAGTATCCAATTAATTAGTGAATGGTGTGCAGTCTAAGAGTTATGCTCTGTAGAGTGAATGATTAGCTGAGATAGATGTGAGGATTTAATCCTGGTTCTCAGCAACTTTGAAACTATTACTGCACCACGTTCCTCCCCTATTTGAATATGAACTTTAAGGAAGAAAAAATTAACTATTATTATTGATAATGTAAGGGGAATTTCATACTACAGACACAGGGGGGCTCTACCTCAGCTAGTAGATCCTGAAACAATAGATGGTAAGTTGGGTTTTCAACTTTTCTGTTGGCTACCTGTCCCCATGAATGGATGACCTGTCCAACTTGTGATGGACATTCCTACCTATTGTATTAGTGTCATTTGGTCCAGTGGTTTGTATGGGGACAGTTAAATGTTAAATGTTGATGTTTGTGATGTTTTGTACTTTGTATTGTAGAGGTTTTGTTATGTAGAATGTTATGTAGAATGAAACTTGTCAACAAAGTACATTCAATTACAAAAAAACATAAAATGAACAGACCTTAACTTCAACAACCTAAGCTAACCTATTAAAATGTTTCCCTGATTAACACTGAAAACAGTGCATTTTAGCTTGCACATATGATATCGTGAATAACATGACATTTGGTCATAATAAAGTCCTTATATGTAGATGATAGCATTCTAATCTGTCTCAAGGAATAGCCATGAAGAGGGTCTTCCGAACTCTGGGATTCTTCATGAGATCAGACAGATTAAAGACTTGGTTTACACCACTCTCTGAACCACAGCCAGTAACATGGAAAAGGGAAAGGGGAAATTGTTTAACCAGGAGAGGCACACTAAGCCGAAGCTTGTTTCCTGGTGTGACCTGGGAGCACAAGGAAATTAAGTGACTTGCTCAGGGTCACATAGTATGCAAGTGGGGGCTGTGGGATTCAAACCCAGGTCTCCGGGTTTGCAGCTCAGAGCCTTAAACCTCTGTTTGCTGACAGCTCCACAACAGATATATGAGGAACAATGTCAGACTTAATTGAATTCTTAGGGGCAACAGTGCAGGACTTCGAAAGTTCAGGTCTGACCTTCCTGAAGAAAGAATTCCCTGTGACCACTCGAGACCCATCTGATGCTGTTAACCTAGTGCCTTTAGCTTTGACTACATCAAAAGCATGCTTGACATAAGAAGTGTGCCATTCTGAGTGAACCCTAGTTTCCCTCACCAGAACAATGTCACCTTTCTGAATCCTGAAAGGTTTGACTATTAATTTCCGGTCTGCATTCCGTTTCATGTAAGCCTTCACGTGAGCATCTTTCTATCTCAAATTGAGATTTTTTTTCTCGAAGCTTGTTCATTTCTGGTAGCTTCACTTTCGTAGTCCAAAAAATAGCACTGTAGCAGGAGGTATACCTGTTGAACAGTGAGTTGTTATACTGCAGTTGCACAGAAATGTGTGCATCTATTTTACAGTCTTTACATCGGGCTCTAGCACTCATAAACATCTTTTTCACAGTCCTGACTGGTCACTCTGCTTCTCCATTAGCACTAAGCCAGTAGGGAGTAATCATGGAAAAATCCCAATTTTTTTGCAAATATTTTGAAATCCTTACTGAAAAATATAAAGACCATTACAGGACTTTAGTATCACTGGTGTTTCAAATTCTACAAATATCCTGTTCAAGCAGCCTTTCAAAGACTGAGCTGAAGTGGAAGGAATCATTTCCACAACTGGAAGTCTGGAGTAATCATCCACTAGAAGTATAAGGTATTGTCCATTAGGTAAACTGGTGAAATTCCCAATCAGCTTAGTCCAAGGAGAAACAGGTGACTGCAATATCCATAGTGGCTCTTGACAGGCTGACACATTTATGGTCTAACATGTCAAAGATGACTTCACTTTATTGTCAGTCACATGGTCTATCTCAGCAGACAGGAAGCAGCCATCCTTAACTACTACTTATTTTCTGTTCTCACAAGGGAAGATAGTGGGAAACTGCTGGAAAGTGGCATCAGGGCACCTGTCAAGGACATTCCTAAAATGAGGCAGCCAGAATTTACCAGGGAAAGAGTCCAGAAAGAACTTGAAGCCCTAAAGGTATGCACCCAAATGTGCTCAAGGAAGTGGCTGCAAATTTGTCTGAATTCCTAGTAGGTCTATTCAATAGTTAAATTTAGTCGGGGTAGTTCCAAAAAACTGGAGGGTAGCAAAAGTAGTCTTGCTACACAAGTGGGGGACAAGGATTAACCGGGGAAATACAGACCTGTCAGCCTTATCTCTGTAGTTGGTAAACTGATGGAATCACTGATCAAAGAGGATTTTGTGGACTACCTAGAGAGCAACAGTCTGCAATATAGTAAACAGCATGGGTTTGTAGCAGGGAGGTCTGGTCAGACCAAGCTGATAGTTTTCTTTGACTGGGTAACAAAGGTAGTAAATAAAGGCCATGCTGTGGATTTACTGTAGTTTGAGTTCAGAAAGGCTTTCAACTCAGAAGATTGTTCAAGAAGCTAGAGGACCTAGGCATTTGACAAAGCTAGATAGGTAAGAAGCTGGCCTAAGTAGAGACAACAGAGGGTGATGGTAAACGGGGTCAAATCAGAAGAGCGGGAGGTCATGAGTGGTGTGCCGCAGGGATCTGTCCTGGGTCCTGTCCTCTTCAATATGTTCATCAGCGACACTGGAGAATGCATCCGGGGCTAGCTGTGTCTCTTCTCAGATGACACAAAACTTTATAGTAGGGTAGATAGCAACAATGAAAACAAGGAGATGCATAGGGATCTACAAAGGATAGAGAGTTGGTATAAAGTTTGGCAGTTGAAATTCAATGCCAAAAAATGCAATGTTATGCACCCAGGAAAACAAAAACAGGACATAATACTGGATGGGAGCAGTTAAACTGAGAACTACGGCAGAGGAAAGAGACATGGGAGTCATCGTTAGTGATTCTCTCAAACAATCAAGCCAATGTAACAGGGTTAATAGTAAGGCTAATAGAATGCTGGGTTATATCAGAAAAGGTACTGACAACAGGAAAAATGAGGCAGTACTACCTCTATATAGGTCACTGGAATGCTGTGCTCAATTCTGGAATCCTCATCTAAGAAAGGACAGGGACAGCCTGGAAACAGTGCAACACAGTGTGACCAAGATGATTCAGGGCCAACAGGGCAGATCTTATGAAGATTATCTCAAGGCACTGCACATGTACTCACTGGTATTAGTTTTACAATAAGACAATACACATATTCAGTGGTTACAGAGGCTTGATCATTAGACATTAAAGAGCGATTACATGACGATTAGACTAATAGGAGAAAAAACAGAGTAGTTGTAATTGAATACTAAGCTATTTCTAATTGGTTGCTCTAGGTAGCACACCCCTGGAAACCTCCAAATCCATTGATAGACTATGGCAGAGTAACTGCATAGGGTTTAATGCTATCCCAGATGGCAAGAGGCTGTGTGACAGTGAAACAAGGGGGATTGGGTTTGAACCTACCGCAGAGAGCGAGAGGTGGGGGTATAGTGAAACAGTGGGTCTGTAATGGGGGGAGCAGCTCCAGGGCTTTGTCGAATATGGTGTGTGTGGGGGGTTTGGGAGGGGCAGTACCAAGTGCATTTAAAGAGGACTGATATTACTTAAGCCCTTAGCTAGGCTGGAATGGGCAGGGTTCTCTAGGTAGCCCTGCTGGGTGCTACCTAGTGGGTAGGCCTGTCTATCAAGTGGGGCCTGAGAAGCAGGTGCCTTTTGAACTAGGCATTAGGTGCTGTTTAAGGCCTGCTTTGAATTGAGAAAGGCTGTTGTTTGTTTGTAATTTCAACGGAAGTTCATTTATCCAGAGGGGGGCCCGATAGGAGAAAGCGCGCTTCCCTATTGAGGTTTGGCGAATGGTATGGACAGTGCTCCATTCTTCGCCGTCTGAGTGTGTGTTGAGAGAAGCCTTGAGCAGGTTTCCTATGCAGGGTGAGGTTTTTCTGAGGAGTGCCTTCTTTCCCAGGAGGCAAGTTTGGTATTTGATCCTGTCTTTTAGGTTAAGCCAGTTTGTACGCTCATACAGGGTGCAAGTATGAGTGTAGTGATCTGCATACAGGGTGAGGTGGCATGTCTTATTGAGTGCAATTTGGACCCTTTTGAGCACTGTTCATGGCAATTCATGGCAATCAGCTGTCCTAATAGCTGCAGTTTGTACATCAAGTGAAAACTGGGGAGGAAAAAGATAAGTATGCTGCTTAAATCAAAGAATATGTGTGTTGCTTAAATCAAAGGATATATGAGCACACCTATCCCCATGTCTGTATAGATGTTGAGTGCGGGTTCAAGCTGATTATAACATACTGTACTTGTAACCATAAACATTGCTCATACACAACAATTAAATTAGTAACTGCTAAAAAAAAACAATTTAACAATGATTTGCAGTTTGACTTACGAGTGGGAAACTAGTTACATGGCATTGTAGGATTTGTAGTTGTTGACAGTATTTGGACTTTAGAAAGAGGGACTAGCATTTACCATAACAGCCATGGACCCATTTGTGAAGTTGGACAGTCTTTCATCGATGACAAGCTGGCCCACAGCTAAAAGCCATTCCATGATAGATGGAGATGATGGGGTCCTCCACTTGCACAGCAGTAACCTCTTGACAGCCACTCCTACTGCTGTCAGCCTTTGGGCCTGTTGGAGGTGCTTAGGTTTGTATTCTGAGCAGCAGCTCAAAAGGAGGACTTGTGCATCTATCTGTATCATGGGCCCAAGTACCTCCCTGCTGACTTGTGTCACTTGTTGCCAGAAAGGCCGAATATCAGGGCAGTCCCATAAGATATGGTAAAGGTGGACCCCATAGATGGGCCGCACTGTCAGCAGTTGTCATTGGCCATCAACCCCGTCTTTTTAAGTACCTGTGGAGTGTGGTACCATCATAGTAATGTCTTGTTAAGGATCAAGTGACTTCTACTATCCCTACAAGTTCTATATAATCTAATCCAGCAATGTTCCCACTGGCACTGAGTGACTGGTTGACCCAGTTCCATCTGCCACTGAATTCTAGCATTCTGGTTAGGGTCTAGCTGTGCATCCCTAATGGCACTGAAGATTCTGCTAGCCCATTCCTTGGATAGCTCATTCCAGATCACAACAGAGGGGAGTGGGTGGGATCCTCCTTACTCTGAGACCTTGGTATGCTCTGTTGAACAGGTCTTCTTATTTGAAGGTACTTCCAAGGGTCCCTTCTGGGGATCTGGTAGCTGTTCATAAAGGAGGAGAAGGAATCTATGTGGTTTGTGTCTTTGAAGTACGGGTTACAAAAACTTCTTACACCCTGTGAGTCCCACAGTTTCCAGTATATCATCTCCCCTCCAATCTGGATTCTGGTATTTTTCCACAATGAGACATATTTGAATAGGGCTGGCACCTCTGCTAGCCTTCCATGTAGTCTCATCCAATACTGTGTTGAAATAGCTACTATAAAAGATGGACATTAGGCGCGTACCAGGCAGTGGCTGGGGAGCTACCTCCTATTATGCTGGATTCAATACTGGTCCACAGAGGGCCTGTGACTGAGTGGGGGAGAACCAGTGGGGTGTCTGCACTGACATGAATGCCACATGGTAGCCTTGGAACCATGGTAACTCCCAGCCCCCCACCTCTTGCTCCTGTGCCTCCGCAGCATGGCTCTATTGTATCAGGGGGCCCCCTCCAAGAGGAAATTGGCTTTATCAATTCTGTCAAACCACCTTGTTGGTATTCTGATAGGGAGATGAGGTGGTAGATGAAGGAATTTAGAAGCTGTAATAAGTTTAACCTCTTCTATCTTCTCTGCCAGGGATACATTCAGGGCCCTCCATCTTTCTAGGTCTGCCTTTCTGGATGCTATGAAGGGTTCCAAGTTCATGGGTGACATTTTTTTGATTATCATGTGAATCATAAGCCCAAAATATGGGATACCATCATTGGCCCATTTTATCCCCAGATACTTATAGGCAGCAGAGGAGAAGTGTGAATTTAGGGGCAGTGCCTCCATTTTGGTCTGATTGACCTTGAGCCCCGATATCTTAAAAAACTGCTGTAGAAGGGGAAGAGTGTGCTGGACAGATTCATTTACATAGGACAGTGTAAGCAGCAGGTGGTCTGCACAGACAAAGGTTTTGTATTCTTCCTTGCCCACCTTTATACCTTGAATGTTTTTTTGTTCAAGGATGGCAATTTCTAGAGGCTCAATGGCCATCACAAATAGGAGAGGAAACAGCAGACAGCCCTGCCATGTCCCTTTCTGTAGGGGAAAAGGAGAAGATTTATGGTCGTTCATTAAAACCAATGCCATAGGGGAGGAGAAAGCTAACCCAGTTCTTGAAAGCTGGACCAATTTCCATTTTCGTCAGAGTTTCTATGAGCTAGATCCATTCAGCCACATCAAAGACCTTCTTGAAATCCACTGCCAATGCAGCTACAAGAGTCCTATCATTGCGGATCAGGAGAATGAGGGATATTAGTTCTTTTAGATGGCTGAGCTGACAAGACCTTTGATAAAGCCTCCCTGAGATGGGTGGATAAGGCCTGTCTTGATGGATTTCAGCCTGGTGGCCAGTACCTTTGCAAGGATTTTGGCATCAGTGTTGATCAAAGAAATGGTGGGTTGTTACCTGGGTTGTTGGAATCCTTGCCCTTCTTAGGAAGCATGGTAATCACTGCTTCCCACATCATGGGGGGGGCATGATACTGGTCTGTGCAAACTCTAAAAATACCCAATCTAAGATATGGGATGGTCTCACTGCTCAGTAGCTGGTAGAGGTCCACTGGGATTCCATCCCCCCACTACTCTATGGGTGTTCATGGACTTCATGACCTGTTGACTGTCAACATCTGACAGTGGTGCATCAAGGATCTTAGCCTGAACTGGCAAGATAGCAGGAATAACAACAAACAGTAGAAACTATGCACTGACCATCTGCTGGCAAGCACAGAAAAATAATTAAAACAGCTTACCTTACAGGTGAATTCTTTAATCCAATGCAAATGTGCAGAGTGTAAACAGTGAAAATTATGCCAGCGCTAGCTGGGTGTATACATCGCAGTGGAAAACAGACCAGTGGCCAGATAGACAATATGTGTGATGTAACGGGATGTCAAATGTACAAATCAGCTGATGTTTCAGCAATGCCTTCATCAGAGCTGATTGGCTGGCCCACTCAACCTCATTAGGCAGAGGACCCACAACAGAACCAGCAACAAGTTGGCAGAGAAGAAGGAGGAAAGGGTGGGAGAAGAGGTCAAGGCAGAGGGTAAGGCAAAGGATATTTGTAGCCAATGGGGCCCCTGAGATGATCTCGCCACTCCAATGATTATCAGTCATAAACTTAACAGATAAAACCATTACACCAGCACAAATACAAGTTCTACAAAAAGGCCTCTCCTTTATCTCCACAGCCAATATTGACCCTTTTCAGTTAAGAGTAGACCTGTTCAAATTTGATAGGCTCCCTCGCTGGTCTGTTTTCCTCTGTGATGTGTAGAAACACAGAAACATAGAATTTGATGGCAGATAAGGATTGCTTGGCCCACCCAGTCTGCCCATTTTCCTACCTAATGGATAAGCTGCAGATCCTAGTTAACCAGCAGCCTACTTCTTTCTACCCCCAACCCCTAGAATTGCCTTATGGCTGTCCTATGCATGTTTGAATTCAACCACTGTTTTTGACTCCACAACCTCCTCCGGAAGGCCGTTCCATGCATCCACAACCCTCTCTGTGAAAAAATACTTCCTTACATTACCTCTGAGCCGCCCCCCCCATCTTCAAATTGTGTCCCCTTGTTCTTGCACACCTCTTTTTTTGAAAGATGCTACCCTCTTGGACTTTGTTGATTCCCTTGAGGTACTTGAACGTTTCTATCATGTCCCCCCTCTCCCTCCTTTCCTCGAGGCTATAGAAACATAGAAACATAGAATTTGATGGCAGATAAGGACCACTTGGCCGACCCAGTCTGCCCATTTCCCTGCCTACTTGATAAGCTGCAGATCCTAGTTAACCAGCAGCCTACTTCTTCCTACCCCCAACCCCTAGAATTGCCTTATGACTGTCCCATGCATGCTTGAATTCCACCAATATTTTTGACTCCATGACCTCCTCCGGAAGGCCGTTCCATGCATCCACAACCCTCTCTGTGAAAATATACTTCCTTAAATTACCTCTGAGCCACCCCCCCATCTTCAAATTGTGCCCCTTGTTCTTGCACACCTCTTTTTTTTGAAAGATGCTACCCTCTTGGACTTTGTTGATTCCCTTGAGGTACTTGAAAGTTTCTATCATGTCCCCCCTCTCCCTCCTTTCCTCGAGGCTATACATATTAAGCTCCTTAAGTCTCTCTTCATATGTCTTCCGGTGCAGACCCTGCACCATTTGATGCCTTCCTCTGGACAGCTTCCATCCTGTCTATGTCTTTGCGAGACTGGGTCTCCAGAACTGCACGCAGTACTCCAGATGGGGTCTGACCAGCTGTCTGTACAGAGGATAATAACTTCTTGTTTTCTACTGGTGATGCCTCTCCCTATGCATCCCAGTATCCCCAGCCCTCCTGCTGCCCTCTCACATTGCTTGCCCACCTTAGGTCATCTGATATGACTACCCCAGGTCCCTTTCCATTTTTGTTGTTGTTAGTATCTCACCCCCACTTGTGTACTCTTCCCTGGGTTTTGTTTCCCAGGTGCATTACCTTGCACTTCTTAGCATTGAATCTAAGCTGCCATACATTTGACCATTCCTCTAAAATTGCCAAGTCCTTTTCATCCTTTCCACCCCACCTTGTGCATCAACTCTGTTGCAGATCTTTGTGTCATCTGCAAAGAGACATACTTTTCCTTCAGTCCCTCTGCAATGTAGCTATAAAGACATTGAAGAGGACTGTCCTATTACTGAACTCCTGCTATGTAAATCTCCTACAAGTAAACCCCTTTCTTCAGAGTGGACTCCATTTACTATTACTCAGTGTCCTATTCTCCAGCCACTTTTTACCCAGGCTGTCATCTTGGGACCCACTCCCAGGCTAGCTAACTTGTATATTAATCTTTTGTGGGACTGTGTCAAATGCCTTGCTAAAGTCTAGGTAGGCCATGTCCACAGCCCTTCCTGAATCTACTGCTTTGGTCACCAGTCAAAGAAATCTATCAGATTTGTCTGGCATGACCTTCCTGCTGTGAATCCATGCTGCCTTGGGTCCTGTGCCCTCTGGCCTCTAGATACTCGACAATTCTTTCCTTCAGAAGTGATTCCATCATTTTCCCTACCACTGAGGTTAAACTAACAGGTCTGTAGTTTCCTGCTTCTGCCTTGCTCCCACTTTTGTGAAGGGGAATCACATCTGCCCTCCTCCAGTCCTCGGGTACCACCCCATCCTCCCATGATTTGTTAAACAGGGTAGTCAGTGGTGTCACTAATTCTACCCTTAGTTCTTTTAGAATTCTGGGATGAATCCCATCAGACCCCATTGCTTTGTCCACCTTTAGTTTAAGAGTTCTTCAGAACCCTTTCTTCTGTAAATGGCTGGTATCAACTTCTGTATCCAGAGTGTTTCTGCTGTTTGTTTTAGGTACCTCCCCTCTTCCTTTGTAAATACTGAGCAAAAATATTTGTTTAGTTTCTCTGCCTTTTCACAGTCACCTCTGCCCACCTCCCCATTAAGCCTCACTATCTCTCCCTTGGTCTTCCTTCACCCTGATGTACCCATAAAGGTTTTATCCCCTTCTTAACTGAGTTGGCTATCTTTTCTCGGTTTGGGCCTTTGCTGTTCTGACTGCCTTCCCAGCTTCCTTTTGCTTTAACTGATACAGTTCTCTGTCCTGCTCCTTCTGTGATTCCTTGTACTTCCTCAAGCTTTCTTTTCTCTTGAACCTTCACTGCCACTTCCTTTGAGAACCATAGTGGTTTCTTACATTGTTTAGTTTTGTTTATTTGCTTCTTACAAGGCTTGTTACCTCTGTCATGGCAGTTTTATTATTCCCCATTGTTCTTCCACCCTCCTTCCTGCCCATTTGCTAGTGCATTCCTTGAGGCACTCACCATTTTGCAAAGTCAGCCCTCCTAAAGTCCAGACCTTTGCCTTTGTATGGCTTGACTCTATTGCTGTGTTTATTGTGAACCATACTGTTCAATGGTCACTAGTTCCCAGATGGCTACTCACTTCTACATCTGTGATCCTCTCTTCATCTCCATTTGGGAGAACCAGGTCTAAGATTGCTCTCTCTCGAGTGGGCTCCAATACTAGTTGTCTAAGGCATGCCCCCTGTAGGGCATCTAGAATAACCCCACTCTTCGAAGTGGCTGCTGCAACTGCACTCCAGTTAGCATCTGGCATATTCAGATCACCCATCAGCAATGTCTCCCCTTTTCTGCCATACTAAGTATACTTTCTATCATTTCCTGTCCATTTCCTCCCCTGAGAAGTCTGTGTCTAACCTATGCGGATTGTAGTGCCATTGCCGGTCTCCAAATTTACCCACAGTGCTTCTTCTCCTCCCTGTTTTCCCTTTTGTTCTGTTGCTTGATTCCTTCCCTTATGTAAAGAGCTACTCCTCCTCTTTTACCCTCTCTGTCCCTCCTGTAGATAGTGTATCCTGGTATGTTTATGTCCCAGTCATGGTTTGTGTGAACCATGTTTCTGTGACTGCCACGATATCCAGATGTTCCTCCTCCATCAAGGCCACTAATTCAGGAAGCTTGTTACTCAGACTACGGGCATTGGTACTCATTGCTTTCCATTTTTTGATGGCTTTACCTTCTGTTGCAGCATCCCTCACTGACCTTTCTACCTTGGTCTTTTTCTCATTTAGTGCCCTGTTTTGTAGGGAGAGGCTGGGATTTTCCTGCTGCTTATCAGTGCCTCCCCCCTTGACTAGTTTAAAAGCTTGCCAATGAAGCATTTAAACCGATTGCTCAAAAGACTTGTTCCCTTCCTGGACAGATGCAGACCATCCTGCCAGTATAGGCTGGTGTCCCTCCAGGTGGAACCCCAGTCCCCAATGAAGCCAAACCCCTGTGCTCCACACCATTTTCTCAATCATTCATTAAACTGCATGGTGCAAAGTACCCTTGCCTCACTCATGCCATTGACAGCCAGCACCTCTGAGAAGGATACTGTGTGTGCTACTTGTCTTAGGCCCCTCCCCAGTTCTACAAAGTCCTTCTGCACTGCTCTGATCTCATGTTGAGCCAAGTCATTTGTCCCTAGGTGGACAATGACGTCCAGCTCAGACTCCCATGCAGCTGTTCTCATGATCCTGAGGATGCGCTTCCTGTCCCTCCAAGCCATGGCACCAGGCAGGCACCTTACTTCAGTTTTCCTGGCTCCCCCCAGTTCTATCCCCCTAATAATTGAGTCCCCCACCAGGAGCTGCTTCCTTTCCTTGTGGTGTCCTCTGCCTCCTTCCTGTGGGCCTCCCTTGTGACAGGTGTCCTCAGCCTCCTTAATCTCCTCTGTGGGTGCATCCATGAGGAGGCTGTGCTCCCCAGAATGGTGTATGGATTGTGGAGTGGAACAACTGACTGGGTGTGCCTCTGTTCCACCATCTTCACCCTCCCTGAGCCCACTGTGGTCCAACTGCTGTGCTTTCTTTGCAACCTCTGAGGTAGTGGTGGTGGCTCTGGTGCTCCCTGGATGGGGGAGGTTCCCTTCCTACCATCCAGTCTAGCCTGGGGGAAGGTTCCCTTACTGCTGTCCAATGTGGCCTGAAGACAGGCAAATTCCTCCCTCAGAGCAGAGAATTGTCTGCAAATAGGGCAGCATCTCAGCCTCCAGAAAGACTCCCGGAAGACTGCTGCCCCAGAGCCATTACATTGCACTACTCCCCACATGATTATGTACTTTTTTTTGTGTGTGTGTGTGTGTGTGTGTTTGTGTGTGTGATTGGTTTGTTATATAGAAGTGTATATATATATTATACAATGTGTATGCTTATATTTTCAGTGCTGTGTGCTAGAGAGGATATGACATTGATATGCACCTTGCACTCTTTAGGAAATGATGTCAGAACCCCAGGTATAAAGGAACTATTTCCAGGGGTGGGTGGGGTGAGGAGTGGGAAGGGGTTGGGCCTAAACTGTGCCCTCACAAAACAATCAGCTAAGAGCTCTGACCCACTGCTGCGATGAGTGCCTTCCTGTCAGCAAGATACCATACACAACAATTTGACAGAGAAAATCCCCTGCTAATCAAACAGAGAAAAATACAGACATCCAAGTCAGACACAGGTAAACCTCCCCAGCCCCAAAACAGCCTGGTGGTGTGTGCTCTGAAAGCAGTCAGCCCCAAAATAAGTCAGCTGTGCTTTAAACTCTTCCTGCACTGAAAATCTTAAGAATTGTAACAAGACTGTCCTTTCCTGATAATTCTAAGTTCCTTATTTCACCTTCCAGTTAGAAGTAGCCTCCACCTGCAGAATATCTGCTACAAACCAAAGACAACTGTAAGGTTCACCTCCCTCTGTTGTGAGCACAACTCACTTTCTTGCAAATCCTAAGTTTAGTATTGCAGCTCCCAGCAAGAGGTAGTTTGACTTGAAAAATATTAGCTATACATATTAAGCTCCTTTAGTCTCTCTTCATATGTCTTCTGGTGCAGACCCTGCACCGGTTTAGTTGCCCTCCTCTGGACAGCTTCCATCTTGTCTATGTCCTTACAGAGATTAGGTCTACAGAACTGCACACAGTACTCCAGATGGGGTCTCACCAGCTGTCTGTACAGAGGGATAACAACTTCTTGTTTTCCACTGGTGATGCCTCTCCCTGTGCATCCCAATATCCCCCCAGCCCTCCTTACTGCCCTCTCACATTGCTTGCCCACCTTTAAGTCATCTGATATGACTACCCCCAGGTCCCTTTCCATTTTTGTTGTTGTTAGTATCTCACCCCCCATTGTGTACTCTTCCCCTGGGTTTTTGTTTCCCAGGTGCATTACCTTGCACTTCTTAGCATTAAATATAAGCTGCCATACATTTGACCATTCCTCTAACCTTGTCAAGTCCCTTCTCATCCTTTCCACCCCACCTTGTGCATCAACTCTGTTGCAGATCTTTGTGTCATCTGCAAAGAGACATACTTTTCCTTCCAGTCCCTCTGCAATGTTCCTTACAAAGACATTGAAGAGGACCGGTCCTAATACTGAACCCTGCGGTACCCCACTAGTAACCCCCCTTTCTTCAGAGTGGACTCCATTTACTATTACCCTCTGTGTCCTATTCTCCAGCCAATTCTTTACCCAGGCTGTCATCTTGGGACCCACTCCCAGGCTGGCTAACTTGTATATTAATCTTTTGTGTGGGACTGTGTCAAATGCCTTTCTAAAGTCTAGGTAGGCCATGTCCACAGCCCCTCCCTGATCTACTACTTTGGTCACCCAGTCAAAGAAATCTATTAGATTCATCTGGCATGACCTTCTTGCTGTGAATCCATGCTGCCTTGGGTCCTGTACCCCTCTGGCCTCTAGGTACTCGACAATTCTTTCCTTCAGAAGTACTACTATTGCTGTTTACACTCTGCATTTTTGCATTAAATCTGTTGAGCACTTTAGCACTGCACTTTCAGAATAAAGAATTGACCTATATGGTAAGCTGTTTGAGTTATTTTTCTGAGCTAGCCAGCTCACGGTCAGTGCTGCAGGGACAGGAAACATAGTTTCCACTGTTTGTTGTAGCTGCATTTCTTTGCCCCTGCATGCACCAGGCTTGCATGCATATCAGTGAGACACGAGCCCCTCTATTTGTTCCTTTCCATGCATAAGTGACTTTGCATTTACTCAGAGGACCTCACAAGAGGAAAGCTCTGAACCTGCTTGCAGAAGTACTGTAAAGGTTTTTCTGTTTTTTACACAGATGGCAACTGGTGGGGACACTCTGACTATAGAGGTCAATACCAACCTCCTTGCTGATGAAGAAGGAGGAGAAATAACTTTTGACACAGCGGCCTGTGAGAAGATCTTTGCAGCCACAACAATTTCAAGTTTCCATGTACCCACACCTGATGGGGCTACTCAAGAAAACCCAAAGAAAAAGCTATTAGGGTTCACCTCCATGCTTTCTCACTATTGGAATATTGGAGAGAGAAATGCATCCCCAGGGGGTTGAGGATACAAAACCCTCCAGCATGTGGTTTAGATAATACGATGTTAATGACTGAAATGGAGCAGATTTTGAATAAGACATCAAATTACCTTATTTTATCTTTAATTAAAAAGGCAAAGTGAGATTATGCCAGAGCACTGGTTGAGATAGAAAAAATGGAGAATGGTATTAAATCAAATGTACCCCAGTCAGATGCAGAGCAATTACTAGCCAAAATTGTCACCAGCATAGCCAAGTTCCAAGATGAACTGAATAAGAACTGAAAAAACATGAACAGAATGAGAGAGACTATGTCCAAAGCAAGGTCTACAATTGGCAGTCTCAGACCAGATGTGAATCATTTTGACACCGAGATCAGCTGCAGAGATTTTGAGTGCCTAATTTTGAATCCTCACTAGACAGTGAGCCTGATATTGCCACTAAATGGAACCCACACAAGTTTTTTAAGCAGAGGGGTCCAGCAGGACCCCCAACAGAACCAGCAACAAGCTGGCAGAGCAGAAGGAGGATAAGCCAGGGGAAGGGAGGAAGTCAAGGCAGAGGGTAAGGCAGAGGATATTGGCAGCCATCAGGGCCCCCAAGACAGTCCAATTGCCCCAACAAATGGCAGTCATGAACTTAACAGACAAAAACCATTACACCAGCACTGATACAAGTTCTATAAAACAGCATTTTCTTTGTTCCCACAGCCAATGTTATCCCTTTTCGGTTAAGAATGGACCAGTTCAAATTTTATAGGTAGGCACTTTTAACACTGGATGGTGTTCCCTTAGATGTGATAGTTAGGACTAAAACTTACTGGGTCCCATTTTTATACAAATTATTCAATCACATGTGGAAACCATGTGACATCCCCAAGAGCTGGAGATTAAATACAGTTGTGCCTATTTTCAAGAAGGGGGACAGAAATCAACCAGGATTTATTTATTTATTTAGATTTTGGTAACCGGGTAGGCCCACTGAGACCAGAGATCCCTTTTTCAGGGGCGACCCGGAGTTAGTTACAATGACTACATACATAGATGTAAAATACAGTAGAATTTGAGTGAAATACATAGTAAGTTACAGTGAGTGCATACATAAACATTGGGGTACAGTAGATTAATAGAAGGTACAGGTCAGGGAGTGGGTAACATACATGGGGAACAGGGAACAGCAGGAATCACAAGGTTGAACAGGTGCTTAAGTCAAGTAAACAGTATTTTTAGCCTTACCATAGGTGATACAAGGGGTGGAAGGTGTTGGTCAGCAGACGTAGCAAGGGGGTAGGTCAAGGACATGGTCTAGAGATTACAGCCACAGAGACTGAGTTCCAGGAGGTATGCTTTGAGGCCAGATTTAAACCCTAGGAGAGTAGGTTTGTCAAGAAGGCTTGCTGGGAGGGTGTTCCATAAATAGGAAGCCGCGCATTGAAAGAAGCACTTTCCTTGGTTAGTGTGAACACGAGGGGTGGCAAGGGAATGACTTGCTGAGGACTGGAGAGTTTGTCAATGGACTTTAGGGGTGATCAGCCCACTCAGGTGAGGTGGGTGGCCTTAGTAGGTGAATTTAAAGGCCAGATAGGCCATAGAATAGGCCAGCTTATGCCATAGAGACGGCCAGTGTAGGTCAGAGAGGGCCTCACAGTGATGCCTCCTCGGGGAGGAGTTGGTTGCAAAGTGAGCTACTCAATGGTAGAGTGTGGAAAGTTTGTTTAGCTCTGACTCTTGGAGAGACTGTAGTACAAGAGAACCATAAAGCATGGAGGGGAGAAGGTTACAGTTGCTATGGCACATCTTGGCTCCCAGAGGGAGTTTCCAAGCGGTAGAGAAGGCTTCTAGTCTCTGGTGGATGGATCTAGTTAAAGCATCGATATGTAGTTTATAGGTCAGCTCCTGGTCAAGGAGAACCCCAAGATACTTGAACTGGTCAGTGACCGCTACTTTCCTCCCTTGGGCTGTATTGAGCTAGAGTAGCTCGATTCTGTTAGTGCCCAGGCATCTAGTCCAGAACAGGACTGCTTTAGTTTTGTCTTCATTCAGTTGTAGGGAGTTAGAGGTGAACCAGGCCTCAAGTGCTGAGAGGCTGGCCTGAAGTTTGGAGGAGATAACAGAGGGTTGTGGGTCACTGCAGTAGACAATGGTGTCATCCGCATAAAGGATAAGGTTGCTGGGCATGCAGTCCCCTTCGATGTCATTGAGGAAGAATGAGAATAATAGGGGGCCCAGGATTGAGCCCTGGGGTACCCCAGAGATCATGGGTCTAGTGCCAGATAGTACTCCTCTCCAATGGACATTTTGAGATCTGTTAGTCGGGTAGCTCACAAACCAGGAAAAAGAGAGAGCTGATCCAGGCCCAGTGGTGGAGCAGTGGTGTATTTGATTGTTTCTAACAGTCACCAGTGGTTATGCCTACCCACCGCCCTTCCCTCACCCCACCCACCCAGGCATGGCATTTCCTTTATAGCCAAGGTTCTGACATCACTTCCTCAACAGGTCTTGGGGCAGAACTGTCATATTTTTAATTACCCAGCAGAGTGCATAAAGGGTAAGTACACAAAAAATATATATATTACTCATTGTATATTATAAGGAAGAGGGACATGTGGGGAGTGGTGCAATGCACTGGCTGTGGGGCAGCAATTTTCTGGGAGACATTCTGGAACCTGCGTTGCTGCCCTATTTGCAGGCAACTGTCAGCTCTGAGGGAGGAGGCTGCCCACCTCCAGGCTGAACTGGCAAGGACTAAGGAAGCCTCCTTCACCCAAAGAGCACCAGTTCCACAACCACTGCCTCAGAGGTTGCGATGTGTGAAGAGCAGATGGACCACAGTAGGTTCTGGGACGGTGAGGGTGGTGGAACAGAGGTGTAGCCCCCAGTTTGCACCTCTACACAAATCACATGTCAGTCTAGCAAATCAAGGTTCCTCTATGATGACACCCTCATTGGAGATCAAGAAGAATGCTGGGGACATCCACAAGGGAGACCCACAAAAGGGTGGCAAAGGACACCACAGGGGAAAGAAACAGCTTCTGACAGGGGACTCAATTGTTAGGGGTGTAGACCTGGGAAAGGGAGAGGAGAGAGAAATAAAGTGCCTGCCTGGTGCCATGGCTTGGAGGAACAGGAAGCAAATCCTCAGGATTGCAGAAGTAACATCACAAGAGAAGAAACTAGATATCATTGTCCTCCTCGGGACAAATGACCTAGCTAGGCATGAGATCAGTGCAGTGCAGGATGAATTTGTGGAGTTGGGAAGGGGCCTCAGACAGGTAGCAAGCACAGTAACCTTCTCAGAGGTGCTGCCAGTCTACGGCAGGGGTGAGGCTAGAGTACTGCACACCATGCAGTTTAATGAATTGTTGAAAATCTGGTGCAGAGCACAGGGCTTTGGCTTCACTGGGGACTGGGAGTCCACCTGGAGATGAAGGTCTATACTGGCATGATGGTCTGCATCTGTCCAGGAAGGGAACGCCCAGGGTGACAGTTTTAAAGGGGCTTCTTGCAAGCTTTTTAAACTAGCCAAGGGGTGCTGATAGGGAACAGGAAAGTTCAAGCCTCCCCCCACAAAACATGGCAGGTAGTAGAGTAAACACTGAGGTACAGAGCTTGACAGAGGGCAGGACAGGGGTAAATGGAAAAATGGACAAGGCCAATAAGAGCAGGGATGGGGTAAAAAAGGATAAAGCCAACATTAAATGGAGGGCAATCAGTACCAATGCCCATAGTCTGGGAAACAAGCTTCCAGAGCTAGTAGCCCTGATGGAAGAGGAATACTTGGATATTGTGGCAGTCACAGAAACATGGTACACGGAGAACCATGACTGGGATGTCAACATACCAGGGTACACAATCTACAGAAGGGACAGGGAGGGTAAAAAGAGGAGGTGGAGTAGCTCTCTACATAAGGGAAGGGATCAAAGCTACAGAACTAAAAAGTAAAGGGGGAGGACAAGAGGAACTCTGGGTCACCTAGGAGACAGGGAATGGCATCTCAATCCACACAGGGGATGTATACAGACCCCTGTCTCAAGGGGAGGAAATGGATAAGAAAATGATAGAGGGCATTCTCAAAATGGCTGAAAAAGGGGAGATACTGTTGATGGGGGACCTGAATATGCCAGATGTTAATTGGACGACATGGACTGCAGCCACATCCAAGAGCAGGGTCATTCTCGATGCCCTACAGGGGGGCATGCCTTAGACAGCTAGTGTGGAACCCACTCAGGAGGGAGCAATATTAAACCTGGTACTCTCAAATGGAGAGAGGATCACAAATTTAGAAGTCAGTAGACATCTGGGAACAAGCGACCACTGCACAGTGTGCTTCACAATAAACACAACCATGGAGACAAGCCATACAAAGACAAGGAAACTGGACTTTAGAAGGGCTAACTTTGGCATAATGGGTGAATACCTGAGGAATGCATTAGC
The DNA here is from genome assembly GCA_016271365.2 of Neoceratodus forsteri. NCBI lineage: Eukaryota > Metazoa > Chordata > Ceratodontiformes > Ceratodontidae > Neoceratodus > Neoceratodus forsteri. Next base: position 1,109,080,435 of record CM028131.1, read on the forward strand.
AAATGGCCAGAAAGGAGGGATGGAAGAACAATGGAGAAAAATCAAAACTGCCATCATGGAGGCAGCAACCCTTTGTGTGAAACAAATAAAGAAAACAAAGTGGAATAAAAAAACCACTATGGTTCTCAAAAGAGGTGCCAGGGAAGGTTAAGGAGAAAAAAGCTGCATTCAAAAAGTATAAGGAATCACAGACGGAGCACGACAGGAAGCTGTATCAATTAAAGCAGAAAGAAGTGGGGAAGGCAGTCAGAAAAGCAAAGGCCCAAACCGAGGAAAAGATAGCCAACTCAGTTAAGAAGGGGGATAAAACCTTTTATAGGTACATTAGGGAGCATAGAAAGGTTAAGGGAGGGTCAGTGAAGATTAATAAAGGGGAAGGGAGGTGGGCAGAGGGAGACAGTGAAAAGGCAGAGATACTGAATGAATACTTTTGTTCAGTATTCGCAAAAGAAGAAGAGGAGGAGTTACCTAACCAAACAGTAGAAGCACTCTGGATAGTGGGGTTGATGCCAGTCCATTTACAGAAGAAAAAGTACTGAAAGAACTCCTAAAACTCAAGGTGGACAAAGCAATGGGGCCTGATGGGATTCACCCTAGAATCCTAAAAGAGCTAAGGGAGGACCTAGTGACATCACTAACCACACTTTTGAACAAATCATGGGAAGATGGGGTGGTACCTGAGGACTAGAGGAGGGCAGATGTGATTCCCCTTCACAAAAGTGGGAGCAAGGCAGAAGCAGGAAACTACAGACCTGTTAGTTTGACCTCAGTGGTGGGAAAATGATGGAATCACTTCTGAAAGAAAGAATTGTTGAGTACCTAGAGGCTAGCGGGGCCCAGGACCCAAAGCAGCATGGATTCACAACAGGAAGGTCATGTCAGATGAATCAATCGATTTCTTTGACTAGGCGACCAAAGTAATTGACCAGGGAGGGGCTGTGGATATGGCCTACCTAGACTTTAGCAAGGCATTTGACACAGTCCCACACAAAAGATTAATAATCAAGTTAGCCAGCCTGGGAGTGGGTCCCAGGGTGGTAGCCTGGGTAGCAAACTGGCTGCACAACAGGACACAGAAGGTAATAGTGAATGGAACACATTCTGAAGAAAGGGGGGTTACTAGTGGAGTACCTCAGGGCTCAGTACTGGGTCCAGTCCTCTTTAACATCTTTATAGGTGACATTGCAGAGGGTCTGGAAGGAAAGGTATGCCTCTTTGCAGATGACACAAAGATCTGTAACAGAGTTGATACACAAGGGGGAGTAGAAAGGATGAAAAGGGTCTTGGCAAGGTTGGAGGACTGGTCAGACATATGGCAATTTAGATTCAATGCAAAGAAGTGCAAAGTAATGCACCTGGGAAATAAAAATCCAGGAGAAGAGTACAGAATAGCAGGGGAGGTACTAATGACAACAATAATGGAAAGGGATCTGGGTGTAGTCATATCAGATGACCTAAAGGTGGGTAAGCAATGTGAGAAGTCAGTAAGGAGAGCCAGGGGGATACTGGGATGCATAGGGAGGGGAATCACAAGTAGAAAGAGGGAAGTGGTTATCCCTCTATACAGACAGTTGGTGAGACCCCATCTGGAATACTGTGTGCAGTTTTGGAGACCTCATCTACGCAAGGACATAGACAGGATGGAAGCAGTTCAGAAGAGGGCAACTAAAATGGTGCAGGGTCTACATCAGAAACCATATGAAGAGAGAAAGAGAGAGCTTAATATGTATACCCTTGATGAAAGGCGGGACAGAGGGGACATGATAGAAACTTTTAAGTACCTCAAGGGAATCAACAAAGTCCAGGAGGGTAGCATCTTTCAGAAAAAGAGATGTGTAAGAACAAGGAGGCACAATTTAAAGTTAGAGGGGGACGGCTCAGGGGTAATGTGAGGAAATTATTTTTCCCGGTGAGAGTGGTGGACACATGGAACCACCTTCCTGGAGAGGTTAAGGGTCGAAAACAGTGGGGGAATTCAAACATGCATGGGACAGACATAAGGCAATTATAGTGGGGGGTTGCAGAAAGTAGGCTGTTGGTAAACTAGAATCTGCAGCTTATCCAATAGGTAGAGAAATTGGGTGGGCCAAGTGGTCCTTCTCTGCCGTCAAAGTCTATGTTTCTATGTTTCTATGATGAAGTTTGGCAAGGAGAAGTTCATGGCTGACCAGCTCAAAGGCCTTGGACAGGTCAATGAATAGGGCGCATGTAGGGGTGCCTTAGTCAATGGCCTTGAGGATGTCAGATGTTAGATGGATAAGGGCAGTGTTGGTGCCATGGCCTTTCCTAAAGCCATGTTGTACATTGGAGAGGAGTAGGTGTTGCTCAAGGTAATCCTGGAGTTGATTATATATAAGCCTTTCCTGAACTTTCCCCAGGGGACTGAGAAGAGAGATGGGCCTATAGTTTTCCACTGTGTCCCGGGGTCCTATATTGTGGACAGGGATAATGGTCATTACCTTCCACTTAATGGGCACAGTACCTTCATGGAGGGACCTGTTGATGAGCAGGGTGACAGGGTATGCGATATCTGGGGCTGCAGCCCTCAGCAGCCGAGATTCTAAGAGGTAATTTCCCAGGGAAGAGATTGGATTTATTTTGAGTAGTAGGGCAAGTACAGCTGCCGGTTCAACAAGTTGCAGGTGGAATAAGGGCCGAAGGAGCATCCTGTCTATGTTGGGGTGGTAGGGAGTCCCAGGCAGGGGTGGTGAGGTATCCGTTAGGATTGGCGAAGGAGGCACAGAAGGCGTCGGCAACTTTAGAGGAGTCATTGGTAATGGAGGATGTTATAGGCCCATTAGCTTGATGGACACAGTAGAAAAAATATTTTTTCAGGATAATAAATGACAGATTAACAGAATGGGCTGAGACCCACAATATAATAGATGAAGCACAGGCTGGCTTCAAAACCAGACATTCTACCATAGAGCAATGCTTTACATTGGAACATATAATTCATAAATATAAAGTGGTCAAAAAACAGCCTTTGATAATATCAATAGAAATATGTTGTGGGAAAGATTATATGATATAGGGGGTTGAGACCTCCATACTGCAAAGGATCAGATTATTACATCAAGACAATTTTACCAGTATTCGGTATAATGAACAGGGAGAACTGAGTAACTAGTTTAAATCTAATGTAGGGGTAGAACAGGGCTGCACATTAGCACCCCTGTTATTTAATCCCTATTTTAGTACAATACTGAAAACAATGTACAATGATGACTTCCACCTGCCCAAAATAGGAACTAGGGCACTACCATATTTGGTATATGCCGATGATGTGGCACTATTCTCAACTAGCTACTTAGGTATGAGAAGGTTGCTTGAAATGTTTTATACAGAATGTAATAAAGCTGATCTGCAGATCAACTACAGTAAAACCAAGGTTTTGGTTTTTGGAGGGAATAAGAAAACTTACAAATATATTACAAATAACCATAACCTAGAAGTGGTACCAGAATTCTGCTATCTAGGTATAATGGTAAATCAGAAGAGGACTTGGGGTAGTCATGTGAGGGAATACAAACTTCAGGCAATAATGTTTTTCTGACTTCATCATTTTCCTACAGATATGATGTAAAATCCATTAAGGGGAATATAATGGTAGTCAATGCAAAACTTAGAAGCCAACCATTATACGGAGTTGAAGTATGGGTTACTCAAACAAAAATAAACCTGGATCCCTGTCTGAATAAATTCTACAAGAAATTACTGGGTCTTCCAGAGAGTGCTCCCTCAGCTTTAGTAAGGGGCAGAGTTAGGTCGGTTGTCAGTAGAATGTTACATAAAACAGAGATCAATAAATTACTGGATAAAAGTCTTTGGGATGCAAGAAGACAGACTTCCACAAATCTGTCTTGACGAATCTTTTAAATACCAACACTCAGATACAACTTTGCCTAGTATGAGTGTGGTGGAAAACATCATTAAGCCATATGGACTCTTACAAATTATCACAGATAGCCTCAGACATCCTTATTCCCAAATAAAAGAAATAGTAAGAAACTGGTAAGAGACATATATATGCAGAAGGATTTGGAGGCCTGCAGACAATCCAAAGCTTGCTTATAGTTTGCTAAAAATAAGGGAAGTCACAAAATGAAAAAATATCTACTGACACTCCAGAAACCTATTCATAGAAAAATTATAACAAGATTTAGATTTGAATGTTTTGCCAGCAATTGGACGAAGGGCCAATGTAATAAAAGGAGAGTAACAATGTGTTATGTGGATGTAAATTAGGGCAGGATAATCTTCTCCACCTGGTTATCTTGTGCCTACTTTATGAAAAATATAGGTATCAATTGCTGGGAGGCATGTTGGCGAATCTGTAATATGAACCTCAGCATTTGTGGACTTATTTGCTGATATCTCAAGATACAAGAGTGTTTGTCCCTGTGGCCTCCCTTCTTAAAACAATAGAAGAAAGAGGACTACATATAGGATCATGATGTGTACAGGGAAGATCTGAATAGATGAAAAAATAATATTACATAACATTTCTAAATATCTGTATTTGCAGATTTTTAGATCATTGTATAAGATTAGATTAGAGTGAGATTCTATATATTAGGCACCTGTTTCTTTCTCTTAATGTATGTAATTACTTGTGTATGTATATGCTTTTCTGTATTTTTAAATTGTATCTGCTCTGCACTTTTGTAATGGCTTTTATGTTGAACAAATAAACTAAAATTGAATTGAAGTTTCATTCAGAAACCGCATCAACACTCACTCCATCACTGCTTACAGAACAGCAACAATAGCATTCTCACGCGAGAAATAGGTCTGAACTGTTGGAATCAAGTGTCTAACACATCTGGACCAGACACATGTTGAGTCTGCACATTTAAAGAAAAAATCTACTTTTTGCCCTCCAACCTTGCAGAGTCTTGTCAGTACTTTTTCTGCTCTTGTAGATTGAGACGTAGAACAACTGGTCAAGAAAGGTCCAGGCTTGTCTACTTATAACTTAACAGCAAAAGAATGAGAAGCATCAGACTTCATGCAGAATGACCCTTCACTGGTGATTGAGCCAGCAGGTAAGGGTGGAGCCATAGTGTTTTGGGGGAAGAGACAGGTACAAAGCTGAGGTGGGAAAACAACTCAGCAATTCAAATTATTATCAGCATGTACCGCATGATCTGACCGATGTTATTCACATTAGAGCAAGCAGTTTCAGGTGAATTAGATGACCAACCTAACCTCAACAGACAGAATATCTCAAAGTGTATAACCTGATAAAACCATGTACCTATCTCCTACCAGAACTTCATAAAGATTCTGCTACCCCATCTGGTCATCCCATAGCAGCCAGTATAGGTTCTACTATGGAACCATTTTCACAGTATGTAGACTGCTGCCTAAAATCATTAGTTACCAAGTTACACTCATATTTATTAGGTACAAGCAACACTATAAGATCTATTAAGAATATTACCATATCTGATAACACTATTTTGGCATCATTGTATATAGAAATCTTCTTCGGGGGTATCTCAGTCATCAGGTTACACTGTAGGAACTTCATCATCAGTGAATGGGGAAACCACACTGAAGATTTTCAGCAGTACAGCTGGGCCCTCCCATGACGTCAGCCAACATCACCAACCTTATAAAGGTGCAGGCAGGCCCACGCCCTCCCCAGTTATTTCCCGACATTGAATTACTAGCACAGTCTCCGTGAAAGAACTGTCGCAGTGTTCACAGCTTTTTGCAGCCTACGGCCCTTTTTCTCCACAACCCTCTCAAATCTCTTTCAGAGATTTGTGCTGTTTTTTCCTTTTATGTCACAAGATAAACCTTCAGCTTCTTTCTTCCATAGTTGCTGCTGCGGAAAGAAGATTGCCTCTAACGACTAACATTCTGTGGGTGTTTGCTGTCTTGGGCCTGATCATGATGCCTCAGACTGTGAGCTCTGCCAGCAGTTTAACCAAACCACCCTTGGGTGATGTAGAAAGGCCCTCCATACCTTCATGGAACAGCAGGTAGCCAGCTCCAAGCCAGGGTCCTCCAGGGCACTGGCCACCCAGTTGCCCTGCCGGTCCAAGTGATCCAAGGCCTCCAAGGCCAAAGACAGGACCTTGGGGGAAAGCTCATAAAAGACTGGGATCATGACCGCTCCCCCCGGTGGTCATCCCATTCCACATCAGCCCTTCTTCTTCAGGGGGCTCTTTGTCATCAGCGATCTCCCCAACAAAGAGACCTACTGTCCAGGTCCTGGTTCACTCCAGACCCATACTGACAGCCTCTCCACCTGACTCTCAGGGCACTCGGCCATCGATCTCCAGGCCGTCGGCCTCTCCTCCATCAATGATGGGCTCTTCGTCAGCAATGATCTCCTCGAGACCTGACCTTTCCCAGTCAAAGACTACGGGTTCATTGGGCGTGCAGTAAGGTGTGACAAGGTCAGTGCTGTCAAACCCTCCTCTGACAACCATGGACTTAAACAAAGTTCTAGTCCGCTTCACTAATGTGATTGTGGAGCAGTTTGCGGCCTTTAACAGGCCTTCATCGCCAGTGCCTTCACCGATGCCTTCATCAGCGACTCCTGTTCATCGGCCCTGGGAGCTTGCCCGAGGTCTGTCAATAGTGCATCTGATGCCAGATCCAGATGAAAAGGTCGACGTGGAGGCAGAATACCACCTTGACCTTATACTTCCTGATATGTAGAGGAGGTAGGCGAGGAAGAGTAGTATTACACTTCATAGAAATCCACTGCCTCTTCTGTCAGTGAAGAATCTGTTAAGCATACCCCCAGATCTCTGCCTGAGGATGCTTCTTTCTTTTACATTATGAAGCAACTGTCTTCCACTATGGGGTTTCAGACATAGGAGGAGGATTCCACCAGGAAGGACCTGGCAGACTACCTGAAGATCCCTGAATCTCTCCAAAGATTATTCCTCCCATGCTTCCAGCTCTCAGGAATTACCACAGCAACCTGGCACAGACCAGCTATGGTGCCAGCTCTGCCCCGCAGAGCTGATAAGCTCTACAATGCCCCTCTGGGCATTCCTTACTTGGCTGCCCAGACTGAAACTGACCCAGTGGTCATCAAGGTGGCACATGACAGGTCTGAGGTGCCAAAGCACCTTAGCTCCTTGCCCCCAGACAAAGGATCCTGCAGGATAGATCTTTGGGGCAAAAGGGCATATGCTTCCTCTACCCTTGGCATGAGGATAGCAAATTACTGTCTCACATCGTGAAATTCCAGAACACCAGTGCCAGTAAGGGAAAGACAGCTGAAAATAAAGGCAGCAAATGAAAAAAGAAAAATACTTAAGTTTTTTGAAATCAGCACAACAGGAATGACTGGTGAAGAGAGGACTCCCAGGCGTCTGTACTTGTCAGGCAGAGAATGAAATCTGAAGTGTTAGAACATTGGCAGATGATAAGGGCAGCATTTGAAAAGGGGCATGAACCAATGATGATTCCATCATTAGCATACATTCTATCTCTGGGCAGTTCTATCTTAAAGGCTGACTGCAAGAGTTAGGAATATTGGAGAATTCCTTGGAAGAAACAAGATTACTATGGTAAGTAATTTTTTCTTCCTGATGATGCCCAGAAACAGGAGTTGCTCCAATGCTTCCAAACCGCAGAGGATGTTAGGAAGCATCTTCTAAGAATCATCTATGATTTATCTGACACTATTGCCAGAACAGCGGACACTGGCATCTTCCCCTTTTAGTGGTACTACACTCTTTGGCCCAGATGTCCAGGACATAATTAATGATCTGCAGGCCTCAGGTACGGACATTAAGTCCATCCATTCCCTCTACCACACTCAACAGTGTGGTAGGGGGTGCTCTACTTTTCATAAGCAAGTTAACAGACCAGGCTCCAGCTCCCATCCTCAGGGCAAATGCAGAGCCCAGCCTTGCTTGCCTGTCTTTTCCCATGCTAGTGTGGCAGCCAAGCATCCCAGGACTGAGGGTCCAGCCTCCTCCGCTGGCCCCGCCTCAACTTGACTCCTTACCAGACCCCCTTCCTCCTCTAGTCCAGGCCCAGGAGGTGGCAGTCAGAGACTGGTTTTCCCTCCATTTGAATCACTAGAGAACCATAATATCAAACACCTGGATCCTGCAGATCATAGAGTGCGGTCATACTCTGAAGCTCATCCAGTATCCTAAAGATACCACCCCCCACCTCCCTCAAATTAACCCCAGCTCATCTGTCTGTTCTCTGGGAGGAAGTGTGTCTATCCCGCACAAGCAGGTGATAGAACTGGTACCAATGAGGCAGAGAAACCAGGGGTTCTCTTCAAGATTCTTTCTGGTTCACAAAAACACTGGAGATCTGAGGCCAAGTTTGGGTTTTAAAGTTCTCAGTTTTTATGTACAGTAGAAAACGTTCTGAATGGTAAACTTACCAGGCCTGTTTCACCTCCTCAAGTCCAAGGACTGGCTTTGCTCACTGAACATGTAGGACACCTACCTGCACATTGCGGTCTTCCCTCCTCACAGGAGGTTTCTCCGCTTTGACTTTCAAGGAGAACATTACCAGTTCAAGTTATTGCTCTTTGGCTTATCTTCTGCACTGCATGTCTTTACCAAGTGCTTAGCAGTGGTCACAGCAGCCCTCAGAAGAGAGGGACTGTATGTCTTTCTGTACCTGGACAACTGACCTCTCAAGGCCTGTCCACGGATCAACTGTTGTCCACTCTACAGTGTACTCTTCAGCTTTTTCAATCTCTGGGTATAACGGTCAATCTGCCCAAATCTGTGCTAGTTCTATCCCAAAGGCTCCAGTACACTGGGGAGGTCCTGGACTCTGGGCAGGGGAAGGCCTTCCTACCCCAGAACAGGGCAGAATGCCCCATATCCCAAGCGCAGGAGGTCATGCAGAGTCGGTACATCCCTGCCAGGCTGTATCTATAGCTCCTAGGACTCATGGCCATGGACATTCCTATGGTCCCACTAGTCAGACTCCACATGCGCACCCTGCAGTGGACCCTCAGGATGCAGTGGGACCAGCGGACAGATGACTTGAACCAACTAGTTCTGGTCTCCTCCCCGGTACGCAAGGTACTTCAGTAGTGCATGGTCCCCTCAAAGCTTTCCTCCCCGAGTCAGGTTCTAACCACGGATGCCTCGGGTCTGGGTTGGGGAGACCACCTGAGTCCTTTCCAAACTCAGAGAGCCTAGTCCCAGTGGGGAGCCACCCTGCATATCAATGCCCTGGAGATGAGAGTGATGCTGTATGCCCTACAGCCTTCAAGAATCATCTGGCCCCAGGCCAGCTGTTGGTGCAGTCAGACAATCTGCGTGTTGTCTATTATATCAACTAGCAGGGTGAGACTCACTCGTACCCCCTTTACAGGGAGGCCATGCGAGTGTGGTATTGGGCACTGGACCACAATCTGGCACTATCTGCCATATACATGCCAAGCATCCTAAACTCCCTGGTAGACAGCCTCAGCAGGACTCAGTCCAGCATGCATGAATGGGAGTTTCTCTAATCCATAGCAGAAGATCTGTTTGACAGATGAGGTCATCCAGACGTGGACCTTTTTGCATCCCCACATAACGTAAAATTGCCCAGTTTGTACTCGCTAGATCCAGGGCCTGGAGTTTTCTGGCGAGATGCGTTGTCCCTCTCTTGGAGTGGGAGATTTCTGTATACATTCCCTCCATTCCCACTAATACAGAGGGTGTTGATCAAATTGCAGATGGAAGGGGCCAGCATGATCCTGGTGGCTTCATTACGGCCTCACCAGATATGGTTCCCTCTGCTTCAGCAGCTGCCAGAGGAGCCTCTGATCCCTCTGCCCCTTTGCAGGAATCTGCTGACCCAGGATTGGGGGACATTGGTCCATCCCAATCTGAGGTCCCTACATCTGCATGCAGGGCTCCTGAGGACATAGCCATCACCAGATTTGCTGTCTCCAGCAGGGTGGCGAACATCCTATTGGCCGCTCGGAAGCCCTCCACTCGTGTCAACTTATGCCATGAAGAGGAAACTGTTTGCCATCTGGGCTGCCAAATGTTTCCTTGACCCCTGCACCTGCCTGGTGAAGCATGTCCTGGACAGCCTGATCTCTTTGTCTGACTCAGGCATCCAGTATTCCCCCCTCAAGGTCCACCTTTAAGCTATTTTTGCCTTCCACAAGCCCGTGGGTGACTGCACTATTGCTCAACTGGATGTCTCCGGTACCTTCCTCCAGGGCATCCTACATCTGAAACCCCCAATCTGTTCTCCTGTCCCAGCTTGGGACCTGAATTTTATTTTGGAAAAGTTTACCCTGTCTCCTTTTGGGCCAATAGAGATTTGCGATTTATGCTTCATGCTTTCTGTCTTGAAAAGTGCTCTTTTTAGTTGCAGTTACTTCTGCTCGAAGAATTTCAGAGCTTCAGGCCCTCTGGTTGCGAGGATCCCTATTTGATTTTTCACAAGGACAGGGTGCCTTTACACACAAATCCTAAGTTTCTTCCTAAGGTGGTTTCTGAGTTTACACTCAATCAGTCAATCCACCTTCCTGTTTATTTTCCAGAGTGTGCTAATTCAGGAGAAGCACTGCTCCATACGTTAGATGTGTGCAGAACTTTGAAGTATTACCTGCTCAGGACTAAGGAGTCCAGAAAATCTAAGCAGTTTGTTTCTTTCACCCCAGATAGAGAGGGCGCTTCAGTTTCTAAGCAGTGTTTATCCAAATGTTTGGCAAACTGCATTGTGTTCTGCTACAATAAGTACGGCAAAGAACTGCCTGGTGCTGTCAAAACTCACTCCACCAGAGGCATGGCTACCTCTGTGGCTTGTTTCAAAGGGGTCTCAGCCACTGACATTTGCACTGCTGCCACCTGCAGTACAATCCACACCTTCACCAAGCATTACAGTGTGGACATCGCTTCTGGAGCCCATGCAGGATTTGACAGGGCTGTTCTGCAAGGACTCCTGTCTTAAGTTTATGGAGTTCCTTGATTGGTTCAGCTTTCAAGCTCTTCTGTCTTAAGTTTAAGAAGCTCCTTGACTGGGTAGGTTGTTCCACATCTCCTGTCTTAAGTTTATGGAGATCCAGCTTCCCAGACTGTCCATTACTCTTGTCACTGCTTGGGACTCATTCCTGTGGTGTAACCTGATGACTGAGATTCCCCCAAAGAAGACAGAACAGTTACATAAGAACTTCCCATAACAGTAGATCTTCAAGGGGATCGCGGTCATCAGGTCTCTTCCCTCCCACCATCACCCTTTTTTGGACGCTCCTGTTCAGGAACTGGCTATCTGCAGGTTTCCATCATTTCTATGAGAGCAGGGTCCCTTGCTCTCCTTGGGTCCCCATGGCATCAGCCTTGCTCCCTTCGTCTCCGGAGAAAAAGAACTGAGGAGGGCACGGTCCTGCCTGCTCCTTTATAGGGCTGGCAATGTTGGCTGATGTCAACTTCATTGGCATGGGTGGGCCCAGTTGTACTGCTGAAAATCTTCTGTGTGTATTTCCCATTCACAACAGTGAAGTTCCTATGGTGTAACCTGATGACTGAGATCCCCTCAAAGGTCTACTGTTATGGTAAGTTCTTACATAACTGTTCTTTTATACTCCAACATTCCCCATCAATGTGTCCTGATAGTCATTTCCCACCACCTGAATTTACAAGATGAACCCATGTAGTCAACTAAAGATTTCATTGTGGATATGGTAGACATGATGATCACATCCAAGTACTTCATGTACAAGGACAGGTTTTACATTTAATTTAAAGGGACGGCAATCGGGACAACTTTCTCTCCCAGTTTAGCAAACTTTTACATTGGGCTGTGGGAGGAACGCTGTATTTTCCCCAAATTACGAATTCCAGAAACATGCTTAACTACAGAAGAGATATACAGATAATTGTCTGCTGTTGTGGAAGGCACCAGTGATGAACTAGAAGAATTCATTCAGTGTATTAATAGCATTGATCCTAATTTGGGATTAAATGTACCTACAGAATGAAATCAGTAGATCTTCTTCAGGGGTATCTCAGTCATCAGGTCACACCGTAGGAACTTCACCACTGGTGAAGCAGCATCCAAATGGAATACTTTTCCAGCAGTACAACTGGTGACACCCATGCCGACATCACCTGCTAACATCATCAACCCTATAAAGTCATGAGCAGCCCAGCTCCCTCCTCAGTTCTTTCCTACCATCAACTCCTCTAGCATGGGTCTCTATGGAAGCTCCTTCATAGTTTGCGCCTTTTTGCCTACATTTTTTTATTCAGTGGTTTATTTGTGAATTTCTTCTTAGTAAAGAGATTCTTATACAGTACCTCATTTATGTTGAGAGTCACTCCTTCCACTTCTCTCTCTCTCTTCCATCACTGCCACTGTGGAAAGAAGATTGCTTCTTCAGACTACCACGACCTTGGTGTCTGCTGTCTTGGGCCTAACCACAACATTCCTGCCTGTGAGCTCTGCAAATATTCAACCTTACAAACCAAAAGTGTTAAAAAAAGGATCTGAAGAAATTCCTTATGGAACAGCAGGTAGCCAGTTCTGGGCAGGGGTCCTCCAGGGTCCCTCCTTTCCAGTCACCAGTGGGTTCTTCGAATTTCAAAGCCTTGAAGGCCTTGGACATGTCCTCAGGGAAAAGTCACAGAAAAGATCTTGACTGGGACTGCTCCCCCAGAGGCACTCCCATTTCCCGGTGGCTTCATCCTTTTCTTCTGGGGGTACTCCATTGACTGCTGCCAACACTGACAACCTCTGCTGTCCAGGCTTCTGCTTCTACCAGGCCCATAATGACAGCCTCAACTCCCTCTTCACAGGGAGGTCAGCCTTCGACCCTTGGGTCATCTGCCACTTGGTTGTTGACCCTCGGGTCATTGACCCTAGCCCCTTCATTAAAGCCAGATACCTCTCCAGGCCCTCAGATGTTGGGGCTGTAGGGCTCAGGATCTAATGGATGGTTTGTCATGCCCTGATCCTACGATTCCTCTACTTTTGATGCAGCCTTCGCCTGCTGTCGATCTCAATATTATTTTATTTTTTTTTTTTTAGTTTCTTTCATTCTATGTCCTTGGCAGGAGGGGGTTGTGCCTTTGATTCCCCTCCTTCTGGGCAGCCTTCACGGCTGCCACCCCAGACACAGCCAGAGCTCACAACTCCCCGCCACAGTCCCTCCAGGCCACATCCTAGTGGGTACTTATCCCACCACTGCTAAGACCTGGAGAGTGGTCCCAGGAGGCAGCTAACTTGGGCGCATCCATGGCAGTGCCTTTGGGGTAGCCTTCATGCTGCTGAGGGAATTTTCAGTTTTTCTTCCCTGTGGGAAGGAGCATGCAATGATGCCAGGGGAGGGAGCACGTACGTGTCCGCACGCACTCCTCCAGCCATCTGCCCCATCTCCGCCCCTCTTCTGCAGCATCAGTGCACTGCCCCCCAGTCTCCACTGGGAGCAGTCAAGTGGTGACCACTGATCCCCCCCCCCGGAGAAGGAGAGCAGTCCTTCTGGTGCTCAATCCTTCTCCAACCCTGCCAACCCCCGGCTGCCCACGCTCATTCCCAAACATGGGTTGCCGGCATGGCACAAGGTAAGGCATCCAGCACCTCAGCACCACCGGGTCAGCCTAATCTCAATACTGTTTGAACTCATTAGATGATGGCTCTGGTGCACCAGCTTGGTACTCATAGACCAGTATCTCTACTGCCTTCGGGCGCCCTGTTGTCATTGATGCCTGTTTGGCCATTTTAAGCTGCGCCCTTTGGGGGCCATCAGTCCCTCATTTGTTGGGCCCTGAGCTAGAGTGGGTCAACATAGAGGAGGAGGAGTATCATTGGGATCTTATCCTCCCTGAGGAAGAGGAGGAGGAGGAAGCTTTTTCCTTGGGCAGGTCTACAGCCTCTTCAGTGAGCAAGGCCTCTGTGAAACACACTCCCGGGTCACCTCCTGAAGACTCCACCTTCTTCAACATTATGAAGCAGCTATCTGCTGCAATGGGGTTCCACACAAAGGAAGAGGATGCCACCAGACAGGATTCGGATGACTTTTTGGAGATCCCAGAATCTCCACAGAAGGTCATTATCCCCATTTTGTCAGCTCTAAGGAATACCATCACTGCTGCTTTGCACCACTCAGACATAGTCCCTGCCATGCCTAGGAGGGCAGATAAGCTCTATCATGTCCCCCAAGGCTTGCCCTATTATGCTGCCCAGCTTGAGACTGATTCTGTGGTCATGAAAGTGGCACATGATAGGTCCAAGCTGTCAAAACACCTCAGCTCTCTCTCCCCGATAGGGGATCTAGGAGGACTGACCTCTGGGGTAAGAGGGTTTACGCCCCCTCTGCTCTACAACATAATCCAGATGTTCTGTCAGTGGTTGAGATGTGGCTATCACCTGTTGTCCCTGATGCTACCATTGCTATACCAAGATACACTGTTTTCAGGCAGGATAGACTTTTAAAAAAAGGGAGTGGATGTGCCCTATATCTTAAAGAAGCCCTTAGTGGCCATATCCTGACCATGCCTGATCCCAAGGTCGACAATCAGGTTCTTGCCATCAAGGTTCTGCTTGGAGCTCACAATAAGACACTGACTATTGTGTCAGTCTACATCCCTCCCAAACCGGCATCAACAGGCCTGACCCCTTTTCTTAGCTGCATTAACAACTTCAAGCTTAACTCAGAAGTCATAATGCTCAGTGATTTCAATGTAAACTGGTTGTCATCCAGTGCAAGTGCTTATAAGGATGCCTTATATGTGGCACATTTCTCCCAGCTTATTACCTCACCTACTAGAATTAATTGCAAAACAGGTACCAGTACACCTTTGGACTGGTTGCTTACAAACCGTCCTGATCATATCACTCAGCCTACTGTCCTCTCAGACTCCATAAGTGATCATTCCCCCATCTAATGCCTATGGTCAAATACATTCACTAAACCCCCAGCCATAACTGTCAACAGTATGGTACTTATCCGTGGACACCTGGAGCCTCTAAAGACCCCCCCCGCGACAACAAGATTGGTTCCATATTGAAACCGCTACCAATGTTGATACGACTCTAGAATATTTCATCTCCCACTTTAATGCAGCTTGTGATATCCATGCCCCATACAAGAAGAGGAAAATTAAGTGTGCAGACGGCCCTTGGATTACTAATGACCTCCTTGCACAAATGAAAGCACGTGACCACCTATGGCTTCGGATGAGGGATACTGGCAGTCAAGATGATATTCAGGGACATAAGGCAGCCAGGAATGCCTGTACCAGGGCTATCCACTTGGAAAAAGTCACTTACTACAGAAATGCCTATCGAACTCATGGAAAGATGGAAAGAAATTCTGGAGCAACCTTGCTGAAATAACAGGAAAGGATTCCAAAATGGCCCCCAACATGCTAAATATTGACGGCACTATTAGCATAAACTGCTCCAAAATTGCCAATACTTTCAACTCGGCATTCACCGATTGCAGTCACATACTACCTGTTGATTTCTTTGACTCCACGCCTGTGACCATATGGCATGCCAAACCTGTGAACAAGCCAACTCTTCCACAGTTCTGTTTTAAAGCAGTAACTGAAGGTGAATTTAAAAAATACTTACTCAAGGTACTCGGTAAAACCAGAGCAAGTGGAGACTCACTTGACCTGAAACTCCTCGCCCTCACCCTTGAAGCTGTCCTGCCCACCTTAACCAAGATTGTCAATCGATCCCTCATGCTCTCCCAGTTTCCCCTCATGTGGAAGTGTGCACTGGTGACCCCAATCCATAAAAGTGGTGACAGGGCTTGTACTTGGAAATTACAGACCTATCTCCATTCTTCCCCAATTATCCAAAGTACTTGAAAGAATTGCTGCAGACCAACTGGTTCAGTACATGGAAAAATATAACCTTCAATGCTCACAGCAGCACAGATTTCTTAATGGGCATAGTACCACCATTGCCCTCCTTGAATTTGCTGGCTTCATTCACCAGGTCCTTGATCAAGAACAACTAGTCAGCGCCACCTTTATTGACCTCTCTAAGACTTTTGATACAGTTAACCATATGCTGCTACTTGAACAACTTCTTGACCTGGGTTTATCTGGCGACACCTTAAACTGGTTTAACAGCTATCTGTCTGACCGCTTGCAACAGGCAAGGATAGCAGATGTCCTCTCAACTAAGCAAACAGTCCAGTCGGGTGTCCCTCAAGGATCAATACTGGGGCCATTACTCTTCAGTATCTTCCTTAACAAACTCCCAGCATCCTGCCCTGATCATATCCTCTTATATGCGGACGATGCGGTAATTTTCACTAAAGATACTGATCCCTCCCACCTGGAGAACCAGCTTCAGAAAAGTTTTATGGATGTTGAGGCCTGGTTCATCTCTCAGTAGCTAGTGCTCAACTAC
Organism: Neoceratodus forsteri; assembly: GCA_016271365.2. NCBI lineage: Eukaryota > Metazoa > Chordata > Ceratodontiformes > Ceratodontidae > Neoceratodus > Neoceratodus forsteri. Next base: position 1,109,096,758 of record CM028131.1, read on the forward strand.
AAAAAAAACTGCAATTATGCTATTCCATGGCATGCATAATAAACATAAAACCAAACAGCTGACTGTCAGAAACTGCTCTGGAGATGCACTTGAACAAATGCAAGTGTTCAAGTACCTAGGTGTGACTTTGGACAGCACACTGTCACTGTCCTTCTCCAATCATATTGACACTGTTGCCAAATCAGTGAATATCCGCATTGGCCTTCTTTACAAACAAAAACACTGTCTGACTCCTGAAGCCCTCAACCTAGCCATACAAACCTCAGTTGTCTCTAGTATAGACTATGGGCTTGTTATCTATGGAGAAGCCACTGTCTCTGCCCTAAAGCGGATCTCTATTGCACTGAACAAGGTGTGCCGCCTACTTACTGGGGCTGCCTATAACACGCATACCTGTGATCTTTATGAACAGGTGCTCTAGCTCCAGCTCCAGGGAAGAATCATGTACCAAACCTGCCTGGTAACAAAAAAGGCCTCCCTTGGTCTCATGCCCACTGGGGTATAGGAGCTCCTCTGCCCAACTACGAGCGCCCACCTTACCAGACGCTCTTGAAACTCAGCTCTGCAAGTGCCTCGCTGCCACACATCACAAGGCCAGAGGTCATTCACAGGTAGAGACCCCAAACTGTTTAATTCACTGCCCTGTGAGGTCACTAATGTTGCCACTCTTGGCCCATGCAAACACAAACTACATCAGCTCCTAGTGACTTGTGCTACCTGTGACTGCTTCACCTAAACTCAGAGATGGCCACTTATAATTTCTGTACCTTCCTATTGCCTTTAGTCCTTTTTTTTACCTCACCCCTCCCCCATCCCCCCTTCCCTCCTTTCTTACCCCTACCCCTTCCACTCACTCTTCCCCCTTCCCCTCTCCCCACCACTCTTACCTCATCCTGACCCCTACTATTGTCCTCTGGCCCTGACAACTATTACCTGAAAACCCCTACTTCATGCCTTCTTTTCTGTTTTCATTGCTGGACAAGGCCTTTTGCTGCAATCTTATAATTTTCTTGTATATATCCACTGGGCGCCACTGTTGTAACTTCAGGCTAGTTTGCCTAGTTGTTGCCTTAGCTAATGTACTACCTTATCCTGTACATATACTATGTCAATCATCCGTTATCTTTTGTCTTAATGTTTATTCACTATTACTTGTTTAATGACTTTTGTAAGATGCCAAACTGCTCATTGTATGTACCAATCTATGTATTCATGACATGGAACCTGTGTAAAAGAGCCCTTGGCTCATAGGTATTAATCCAAAACTCAAATAAATAAAAAAATATGCTGGGAGTCCAGATTGCAAATTACTTATCCCATATGGTTAAGTACCAAAATACCATATGAAAAAAGGGCAGGGTGGCTGCTCAGGCCCTCCCAGAAGGTTCCCAAAAACAAGAGATCCTTAAGTCCCTCCAGGCCACCTAGGATATCAGTAAATACCTCCTCAGGGCCTTGTATGATTTGTTGCATTGCCAGGGCTGCTGCCACTGGTATTTGCCTGCGTAGCTATGCCTGGTTGAGGGTACCTGGTTTTGTGGCGGATGTCCAGCAAAAGGCACTTTTTTATATTCTTGTTTATTGATACAGTTCATATGACAAATCACAAAACCATAACTAATGGATAGAATACAGAAAGGCAATGACATTATAACAATGTATAATATGTGTCACATTTCCCGTACATAAATAAAACACATAAATTAAGTGATTAAATAAAATATTGCCACTATTCACCAGGATACCTCTGTATCTTTGTCTCTTTTTTTTCCATTTTATAAAGATAAGAAAAGTGAACAGGAACTAAAAAATTAAAAACAAAACAATAATCAAAGCTGTCACCAAATAATTTGAACCTCAATAGCAGTTAGAATAAAGGAACTCGAGATGAAGATCTGAGAAAGCAGCTACAATGAGAATGGGACGTAATTATGCATGCGATCTGTAAGGTCCTCACTCCTCTACCTGGGGTGGATTACCCTGATAAAGATCCCATCTAGTCCACTTATTTGTATAAACTGGTAATCTATGCTGGGCAAGGATGATTACTCTTTCAAAGTGTTGAATCTGCTGCACTCTTTCGAGCCAGTCAACAATAGTGGGAAGGTCCATCTGAAGCCATTTTTTTGTAATGGCCTTAGTGGCCACCACAACTAGGATAGACCACAAATATATTCCCTCCTGACCCTTGAGAGTTCTCAGTGGGATCCCCAACTGAAAATGTTCGGGAACCAATTGAACAGGAGTGTTCAGAATCTGTGAGATATGAGCAGCAATTTCTGTCCAGTATGTTTGGAGCTTTGGACGTGTCCAAAAGACACGAGCTTGGGTAGCCACTTCCCCTCCATGTTACCTCCAGCACTTAGCTGTAATATTGTGATCCCATGTGGCCCGTAGTTGGGGGATTAGGAAGTATTGAATTCTCAGCTTCCAGGCAAATTCCCACCATGTGGGCGAGGAGGAGGTTTGCCATACCATCTCCCATAATTTGTCCCATTGTTTGGTGTCAAGCGAGATACTCAAGTCCCTCTTCCAATGCTGTTTGATATATTCTGTGGTAAATCCCTGGTCTCTAAGGTAATTAGTATATAATAAGGCAATGGCACCCTTCCCATAGGTGGAGCCCCATATTGCTTCAAAAGGTGGGGGAGAAGTATGCCTCATGGTTCGTCTGTAGGCCGCTTGTACTTGTTTATTAATAAAATCTCGAAATTGAAAATATCTGAGCATATCACAGTTCACCAGTCAAACTTTTGAACACCAGTTTCAAAGGGTATCACTGTGTCTGCCTGTAGAAGCTGACATACAGAGTGTAAGCCCTTGTGTGCTTGATTCTTAAACCAAGGACCCAAAGTTGACAGCAAAAAGGTGTCATCCCATGTCCACCACCATATTTCCAAAGGACCTGTTTGGTGTCTCCCCATCTTGTGCCCCATGTCCAACCCTCAACGACAGTGTGTATGCCAGTAAGAGAGGGCTTTGGGAGAGTGTGCAAGGCCCTGTGGGGGGAAAAAAAAAGGAGGGGAGAGGGATGAGGGAGTCTTCTGCTAAGTCTGTCATCTTCCAGTGGGTGGAATAGGAGGAGTTATTCCATAGTAGTGCTATTCACATTTGGGCTGCTACCCACTATCTCTGAAGGAGGGACAGGGCCCAGCCATCTTGTTTCTTTGGGAGGTAATGCATCTGGTGACGAAACCTTGGTCTTGCCCTTCTCCAAACAAAATAATGTATTTGACTTTGCCATTTCTGGAATTCCCTAGTAAGAATAAGTTATCGTACACATTAGAATAAGTAGAGTAACTTGGGAAAAATGTTTATTTTGATGTCTTGGACCCAAGCATGTAACAACGAAGGGAGTAAAAACCAGTGTTTATAATCCGCTGTCAGTGTGGTGAGAAAAGGAGTGTAATTATCTGAAAATAAAGTGGAGGTATGAGTCCCCAGTCCCAAATATTTAATAGTAGACAAGTCCCATTTCATAGGGGGCCATCGTTGCGTTTGATTGAATTAAATGAAAGACTTCTAAAGAGAAGCTTCAGGGTCTGCTGGATATAGTAATATATCATTTGCATATAGGGCTAGTTTATGAACCCCCCCAAGGTAATACCTTTCATGGTCTCATTAAGCCTAATGCTCTGAGCCAGTGGCTCCATCTACAGGGTGAATAGAAGTGAGGAGAGGGGACACCCCTGTTTAGTACCCCTTCCTAGGCAAAAGCAGCTCGAAATATGGCTGTTTGCCCAGACGTATCCTGATGGTTCCTGGCAAAGTTTGGAAATAAGGTGAAGAAACTGTTCAGCAAAGCCAAACCTAGAAAGGACCCCCTGCAAAAATGATCAAGAAACTTTAACAAATACCTTTTCAGTACCTGAACTCATCAAAAAAGCTGTTTGTTTTCTCCTGTTTAAGTGATTAATAATATGAACCATCTGGTGAATATTATCATGTGACTGACAGCCTGGGACAAAGCCAGTTTGGTCCATATGAATAAGCTGAGGAATAACTTGTTCCATTCTCCTGGTGAGAATGGCCATCAGGATCTTATAGTCTGTATTTTGGATAGATATTGTCCTATACAAGGCACAATTAGAAGGGTCCTTGTTGGGTTTTGAGATCACCGAAATAATAGCCTCTGATCAAGAAGGAGCCATCCATCCTTCATCCTTCAACGCAGATGTATGTGTCATGTATAACAGTGGGGGTAGTTGTGCTTTCAATTGTTTATAAAATTCCCCTGGGAGTCCATTAGTCCCAGGGCATTTACCTGCTTAAAGTCTGCCTATCCTACCTTTCTATTTCATGCTGGGTGACTGGAGAGGTAACAGCCACATTCTGTATCTCTGAAACTTGAAATATATGAATGCGCTGAAGAAAAGCAGTTATTGCTCCTTCCTCAGTTGGTGACCAGGCCCTTCTATCTTACTGGTAGACAGCAAGCTGAATGACTCAGCAACTCCTCATCTCCCCCCCTCTCCCCATCTTGGCAGATGTCCCCCAGGGGTACATACTAGGCCCATTATTCTTCTCTATATTTATAAATGATCTCCCCACCATCTGCTCCAATTCCTTCATCCATATGTACCCGGATGACACCGTCATCTTTATTTTGGGGCCCTCCACTAAGGACATACAACCACTCCTCCAGCATCACTTTAGTAATATCTTGGCTTGGTTTCAAGCTAATGATCTCAAGGTAAACAACAAGAAGACAGTCTCAATGACCTTCAGCTTTGGTCAAAAGCTCTCCAAGCTCCAGTCCCCACCAGTATTTCACTCCCAGGGCAACTCCCCCCCCAGATACAGTACAGGCTTTTGAATACCTGGGGGTATGGCTTGATAAACACCTTAATTTCTCTACACATATTGATACCCTAGTCTCCAAGCTCTTACCCAAACGGGGCTTCCTCCATCAAAATAAGGACTCCCTCTCACTCCCTAGTTGGCAGAAGCTTGTCCCTAAAATGATCCTCCCATCACTTGACTATGTGGACATCATCTACAGCACAGCCCCGGCCACATCCCTCTCTAAACTGGACACCATAATGAACTCCTTCTGCAGATTTGCCTCAAACTCTCTGCCTTGCTCACACCACTGCTCCCTATATTCCACTCTCTCTATCGCTCCTGTCTCGCACAGGAGGTATGTTCACTCAATAACCTTCATCTCTAAATTCTGGTTTGGGCTCCTTCCCCCCTACCTCTCCTCCTGCCTCAGCCCTACATCCCCACCTTTGTACTCTCTTCACTCCTGGGATCCCCGCTCCTTCTCTATCCACCCCCCCGCAACGGTGGGGCAGAGTGCTTTCTCCTACCGTCTACCTCTCTTATGGAATAAACTCACCCCAGAACTTCAAAATTCTACAACCTACCTCTCTCTCAAAAACTTGTTTGCCTCCTCCCAACTCCACCCTGCACCTGTCTCCCCTCCACATTGGCATGGTTCCACCCCTTCCCTTCAACACCTCCTCCCGATTCTGCATCCCATTAGGTCTCCTCTCCCTTGGCTCAGCCTCTTTGGTCAGAAAGATTACATATGTGAATTTGTATGCACTAATTTTTGCCACAAACGCAATTTAGTTGTTTGTCATTATGTATCCCCATTGAATTGCTGCCTATGTTATCAGTCCAAGGAATACTATGTAGGTTGTTGTCTATATTTGAATTTTACCTCGCATGCTGTATGTACACCAATTGCATCTTATCTCCATGTATGTGTATTTGTTACTGTATTGTACCCCTGGGTCGTACCTGGAAACGAGCTTTGGATCAGTGTGCCTTTCTAACCCCAGTAATTCTCAGGTATCCATAACTTTCTTCAGTAAGCCTTCTAGGTAGGGCTGCCCGGAGAGAATAGAAAACATGCAAATAATGGAATTCTTTGCACGTGACAACTTTTTAAATGCTGCCCTGTACTAACTGCCAATGTTCTAAACTCCTCAGAGATTTCACTCTCTGCCTGAAAATTCTGGTTGCTTGGAGTGTCGCTCGCCTACCTTTCATCTATGTGAAGAAACTTATATATATAAGTATCCTTTTTATTTTCCTTTGCTGCCTTTTACGGAGCATTTTTTGTTAACAACTTAGTCTAGTTATTTGTTTTTTTCCTGGTTCCTCTCAGTTCAGTATAACCGTGGGGGAACCAGGTTAGTTTTACTGTTAGTCAGGGTTTTCTGTCTAAATAAAAAAAAACTTAGTTTTCAAATTTTATTTAATTAAAATTGACATTTTGTAACCGATAACTTCGGTTACCAAACCGTTAATCCTGGTTCCCTTTTTTCTTATCAGTTCAGTTCTTCCAGTTCCTCTTCAGCTCCGGAACCGACTACAACCATTAAATCTTATTTAAAAAACTCTTTTTATTTAGTGATTACTGTTTTTCTCTGTTTTTGACAAAAAAAATGTCTGAAAAGAAAAAAAAAAAAAAAAACGGTGAGCTCAGTTTTAAGAACTGTACTCAATGTGGGGACGTTTTTGCCAAGGCAGACAAGCACAGTTTGTATATGGCCTGCCTGGGCTATGAACATTTGAAAGAGGAATGTAATATGTCCAAAACATTCCTGGAAAAAACTGTTTAGAACTGCCTAGAATGGCTAAGAAAGAAGCTTCCTCAACCTGGGGTCCCTTTGGCTCTGACCAGCTGATACCCCTTGCTAATGTGGGTGAAACCATATCAATTATTGCCTCTACCCCCGAGATGGGTGACAAGGGCACAAAGAGGGCTAGTGAACTGGCTGACTTTCAGGTTCCCTCTAAAAAAAACAAGAAACTTAAGCACACTGAATTCCCGCCTTGTAAACTAGGGACTTCTGTGTCTGGCCTTACAATGCCCTCACCTCAGGAGATTGCTCAGGCATTTAAAATCATTCAGGCCTTATAGAGTATTGCTACTCCTCCACAACAGCCACCTGCCCCAACCCAGGGTACCCAGGCCGGCAGTTCAGGTAAATCTTCCTTCCTAGAGGAGGAAGATTATGGGGAATGTGAGGAGGAGGAAGGGGAACCTATTGAGCCCGAGGTATCCCTTGAGCAGGAGTTTGGTTCTCTACACAGGGTGTCTGAGGACTACTCCTCCCATTTCTCTTTTGTTCGAAAGGTGGCCAATACCTTGGACATCACCACTACAGAAGAGACTGAGGATAAGGAGGAGGAGGAGTATCTGGAGATGATGGGGATAACCCCCACCAAAGCTCTCCTCCTCCCTGTGAACAAGTTTTTTAAGAAGGATGTGCTAAAAATCCTTCAGACTCCAAATTCCATCCCTCCCCTTGATAAGAGGATGGATAAAAAATATCAGAGGGATAGGGAAGGGGCAGAGTTCCTTTTCTCCCCCATCCTGACCATCAGGGTGTTGTGTAGGCAGCTGTCTACATAAGGCTAGAGTCCCTCTGTCCTCACATTCTCCAGACAAGGACTCTGGAAAAATAGACAGTATAGCAAAGAAGGGCTTTCTGTCAGTTTCTTTGGCCATACGTCAAACACATTTTCAGGCCTATGCTGCCCAGCACCAAAAGTCACTGTGGCAGTCAGTTTTGGCCATGGTTTAGAAGCCCCATCTCCCCTGTCAGATGACCTGGCTGAAACTGCTAGGTTTGGTTTGAAGGCAGCTAAATATCAATTCCAAATGGCTGCTGATACTAATGATACTGCAGCCAGATGGATGGCTAACACAGTAGCACAGAGGAGATTTGCCTGGCTCAAGGCCACAAATCTCACTCAAGAGATTCAATCTAAGTCACTTGATTTCCCCTTAGAAGGGAATGTTCTATTGGGGGAATCCTTTGTGGCCTACATGAAAAAGGTGGATGCGTATAAGACCACTTAATAGTAGCAACTCTGCCAAAGAGAAGGCTTCACCATCCACCAGGCCTTATGGAAGGGGAGGCCGGGGCAGGTCCTTTCACGCCTGGTCCTTTTTCCAACCAGTGGCCACAGCCCAGTACCAGCAGTATCCACAACAAGGGTACTTCAGGGGCAGCGGTAGCAGGGGTTCTAGGCGAGGGTCACAGGCCCAGCCTCAGCCCCAAACAAAACAGACCCCCTGATGCACAGGCTGTCTCCTCCCTCCCTGTCAGAGGCAGACTGTCCCACTTCCTCCAGGCTTGGCTAAACATCACCACAGACAAGTGGGTCCTGGAGGTTGTGGGTTAGGGTTTGTCTCTGGACTCCAAATCCCTTCCTCTTCAAGAAAACAGGATTTTCAGTTCACCCTCCTTAGCAGAAAAGAAACTGCTGGAGGCAGAGGTTCGAAACCTGCTATTGCTAAGAGCAGTAGAGCCTGTCCCAATGCCCCCTAAGAAGAGAGGGTTTTTACTCCAGGTACTTTCTCATCACAAAGAAAAGTGGGGAGTGGTGGCCTATATTGGACCTCAGAGCTCTAAACAAGTATTTAAAAAAAACAAAGTTCAAAATGGTAACTTTGGTATTGATTCTGCCAACACTTCAAAAAGGAGGTTGGTTGGCATCACTGGATTTAAAAGATGCCTATTTCCACATCCCCGTAAGGGTGTCCTACAGAAAATATCTCAGATTCAGACTCCCTTCAGGCCATTACCAGTTTTCATCTCTGCCTTTTGGCATTTCTTCAGCCTCTAGGGTGTTCACAAAGTGCCTATCAGCAGTCGTGGCACACCTTTGAAGGCAAACGGTCACAGTATTCCCCTATCAAGATGACTGGTTGGTGGTAGGGAAATCACCAGACCAAGTCACACAATATCTGCAGATCACCCAAGGGCTCCTGGAGTCTTTGGGTTTCCTGATCAATCACAAAAAATCAGTCCTCATTCCTGCACAAATCCTGTAGTTCATAGGGGCAGAGATCACACTACCTACCTCTGGGCAGGGTCATAAATCTCCAGCTGATTGCAAATTCATTCAGCTTGCAAAACACAAAACTGCAAGACGGTTTCTGCAGTTACTGGGCCATATGGCCGCAGCTACAGGCACAGTCCTGGGCTTCAGGTTCCAAATGAGAGACATCCAGTTCCACCTCAGGGCTCATTGGAGTCAGAGAAAAGACTCTTTTAAAGCCCATCCCTGTAACAAGAACTCCAGTGGTGGAAGGAGAAACCCAACCTAGGAGTGGGGGTTCCTTTTTAGAGAGAGTCTCCCTCAATTGTTCTCACAATAGATGCATTTCTTCTGGGTTGGGGTGCCCATCTAGGGGATCACACGACCCAGGGCACTTGGTCAGTTGCAGAGTTCCTACAGCACATAAACTTGCTAGAACTCAAAGCTGTATTTCTGGCTTTAAAAGCTTTTTCAGCATTGGTGCAAGGGAAGGTGGTACTAGTCAGAACTGCAACACCACCACAATGTACTACATAAACAAGCAGAGAGGCGCCAGGTCAGGCCTTCCCTGTACAGAAGCCATGCAAATCTGGATCTTGGCTTACTTTTTGGGAGTATCCCTGCAGACAATCCATCTGCCAGGGAAGGACAATACTCTGCCTTGTCGCATCAAACAGGCTCTTACTATAGAACCAAAAGGCTTGATGCTATAGTGGTTTCAAGGAGATAGACTTGTTCAGATCTCACCAGAACAACCACCTGCCACAGTATTGCTGCAGATCACCAGATCGGATACACTGCCTCTGGACACCCTGGCTCTAGATTGGTCAGGGAAGCACCTGTATGCCTTTCCTCCCTTTCCCCTGGTATTCAGGGTATTGCTCAAGCTCAGATCCCATTCAGCATCTCTAATCTTGATAGCTCCAGATTGGCCCAGGAAGCCATGGTACCCTCTTCTGCTCTCCATGTCTGTAGCCAAACCAATACACCTCCCTCGGAGGCACAGTCTTTTAACCTCCAACCAGGGAACCCTGCTATACCTGAACCTCAGGTCTCTCAATGTCAAAGCTTGGCTTTTGAGGACCTAGAATATGCTAATTTACACCTCTCTGAAGCAGTGTTAGACATTCTGAGCTGGTACAGGAAACCTTCCACTAAGAAAACTTATTCTTCAGACTGGAAAAGGTTTTCAATCTGGTGTTCAACTAGAGATTTGGTGCCAGTACAGGCTGGGTTATCAGCCATTCTCGACTACCTCTCTCATTTGCATTCTCTGGGACTGCATCCCAGCACCTTGAAGGTTCACCTGGCTGCAGTGTCTGCTTACATTTCTGCTGGAGCAAAGGTAACAATAGCCTCAAAACCTATCTTTAGGAGGTGCTTTTGGGGTCTGGTCCATTTGCATCTCCTCACAGAGAACCAATGCCAGCATGGGACCTCAATGTGTGCATAGTTAAGCTCATGGGGCCTCCTTTTGAGCCTATGTCCTCAGCTCATCAAAAATGTCACATGGAAAACAGTTTTCCTAGTGACAATGACTTCTGCAAGAAGAATCAGCAAGCTTCAGGCTCTCTGCATTTAACAGGACTACATCTCATTCCATAGGGATAAGGTAGTCCTGAGGACAAACAGAAAATTCCTCCCCAAGGTGGTTTCTGATTTTTACCATAACCAATCCCTTACCCTACCTGTCTTTTTCAATGAGCATTCCACCTCTGGTAAAAGAAGACTTCACAGTCTGGATGTTAAGAGAGCTCTCCGCTACTACATGACAGCCACCAAGGACCATGGACAGGACAGAAAACAGCTGTTCCTGACTTATGGCCCATGGGGATGTGGGAAAGGTAATCCAGTGTCAAAAAGGTCAATTTTTCGATGGACAGTTCAGTGCATCCAGTTTCATTACACTAAAGCTGATAGGGAGCCCTTGACAGGATAGAAACATAGAAACATAGAAACTGATGGCAGATAAAGACCGCAAGGTCCATCCAGTCTGCCCATTTCTTTTTCTACCTTATAAATGTGCCATCGGCCTTTGCTCTGTCAATGGCCTATCTAGTCATACTCATCTTTATTTCTCCCTTATGCCTATCCCATGCCTCTTTGAAGCCCTGCACTGTATTCATATTCACCGCTTCCTGAGGTAGGCTGTTCAATGCATCCACCACCCTTTTTGTGAATAAGAACTTCCTCACATTACCCCTTCATCAGCCTCCCTCTAATCTCATGTTGTGTCCTCTTGTTCTGCTATTTTTCTTATATTGAAACATGTTGGACTCTTTCACCTTGTTAATGCCCTTAAGGTGTTGGAATGTTTCGATTGTATCACCTCTCTCCCTCCTTTGCTGTAGGGTATACATATTGAGCTCTGTTAATCTGTCCTCATATGTTTTCTGTTGCAATCCCTGCACCATTTTGGTTGCCCTTCTCTGGACTGCCTCAATTTGGTTAATATCCTTATGAAGGTGTGGCCTCCAGTACTGCATGCAGCACTCCAGATGGGGCCTAACCAGTGTCTTGTAAAGAGGGATTATTACCTCCCTCTTACGACTTGTGATATCCCTACTAATACACCCCAACATCCCCCTAGCCTTACCTACTGCTTTAGTGGTCTGCTTGGATGATTTCAGGTCATCGTGATGATGATGCCCAAGTCTCTTTCTTCCCTTGTGACTGCCAGCAACTCCCCTCCCAGCCTATAGGTGGCTTCAGGGTTTCTCTTCCCTATGTGCATGATCTTGCACTTCTTTGCATTAAACCCCAGTTGCCACTCTTCCAACCATTTTGCCAGTTTATTCAGATCTCTTCTCATTCTGCCCACCCATCTGGATCATCTACTCTGTTGCAGATCTTGGTGTCATCTGCAAACAGACAAACCTTACCCTCCAGTCCATCTGCAATGTCACTGATGAAGATATTGAAGAGGACTGGCCCCAGGACTGATCACTGAGGTACCCCACTTGTGACTTGCATCTCTTCTGACTGTATACCATTTACCACCACTCTCTGTTTTCTGCCCGTCAACCAGTTTGCCACCCAGTTGACCAACTTCTGACCCACCCTAGCCTACCCAGCTTATTAATCAATCTTCTATGTGGAACAGTATCGAAAGCTTTGCTGAAGTCAAGGTGGTGACATCAACTGCTCCCCTTGGTCCACCACTCTGGTTACCCAGTCAAAGAAATCTATGAGATTAGTTTGACAGGACCTTCCTTTGTAAACCCATGCTGTCTTGGATCCTGTGCCCTATGGATTCCAGGTGTTGCACTATCCTTTCCTTAAGGTGCCTCCTTAATCTTGCCCACTACTGAGGTAAGACTGACTGGTCTGTAGTTCCCTGCCTCCTCCCTGCTACCACTCTTGTGGAGCGGGATCACATGAGCCATTTTCCAGTCTTCTGGTACCTCTCCTGTGCTCAGAGACTCACTAAACAGTTCTGATAATGGCTCTGCTAGATCCACCTTTGGCTCCTTTAGTACCATGGGATGTATGCCATCAGGTCCTATTGTCTTGTCCACCCTGAGCTTATCGAACTCTTGTAGGACCCTTTCTTTTGTGAAGGGACTAGTGCACACCTCCCTCCCTCCCCCCTGTGTCCATGGTGCTAAGCTGTGTGCCCTGCCCTACCTTCTCTTCAGTAAATACTGAGCAGAAGTATCTATTTAGGATAGATGCTTTTACATGGTTCTCCTCTTCGCATGTCCCCTTATCTCCTCTGATCTTAGCAATACCCTCTCTGGACTTTCGCCTTTCACTAATGTATCTATAGAAAGTCTTGTGACCTTTTTTTACTGTTTGTGCTAGTGCTTCCTCAGTTTGGGCCTTTGCCTGCCTTACTGCCTTCCCTGCTTCCCTTAGAGAAGTTTGGTATGCTTCCCTATCTTCATCCCGCTGCGTTCCCTTATATTTCCTGAAGGCCAGCCTTTTGGCTCTGACCTTTCCTGCTACTGTTTTTGAGAACCAAAGTGGTTTCCTTCTTCTTTTACACTTTATTTTCTTTCTAACACAATGGGATGTTGCTTCAAGTATTGCATCCTTAATGCATGCCCACTTTGCCTGTACCCCCTCACCTGTATTTCTTTTTGCCAGGGCTAGTTTAACTCTGTTGGCCATCTTATCAAAGTTAGCTCCTCTGAAGTCCCTTATTTTTGCCTTGGAATGGGATGATTTAGTTCTAGAGGGCAAATTTAATCATACCATGTGATGGTCACTGGCCCCCAGGTGACCTTCTACCTGGAGATCTGTGATCCTTTCCCTGTTAGTCAGTACTAGATCTACAATAGCCCTGTCTATTGTGGGTTGATGTACCAGTTGTTTGAGGCCCTCCCCCTGTAGGGAATCCACAATGTATCTAGTTCTGGTAGATGTTCCTGTTGGTACTGACCAATCTGTATCTGGCATGTTGAAGTCTCCCATTATCAGAACCTCCCCTTTAGCTGTCATGCTTTGTATATTTTCCAACAGTAATGTGTCTATGTCCTCCCCCTGATCTGGGGGCCTGTAGACAACCCCAGTTTGTATGGCTGTCCCATTTCCTGTTTACAGGGTGACCCACAGTTCTTCTGGCTCGTTATGGGTATTCTGAATTTCTGTAGCTTTGATATTTTCATTGACATACAGAGCCACTCCACCTCCCCCTTTTTGTACCTCGGTCTCTACTGAAGAGTACATAGCAAAGTACTGAATTCTTCCAAGTGTGCTTACTGGTAAACCACATCTTGCTAATTGCTACTATGTCCAGTTTAGCCTCTGTCATTATTGCCTGTAGGTCTGGAATTTTGTTTCCCAGACTGTGAGCATTTGTGTACATGATTTTCCATTGGCCAGATTTCGGTGTGTTAGTTGTTGGGTGAGGTCTGGCGTTTCCCCTGTGCGTCATATGGGGAGCCGGACCTTCTTCCTTACCTGGTGATGCAAATGAACTGCAAACATGCTGAACTCCTGTTTGACCGCTAGCTGAGGGGCCCACTCCATGAGAGGGACAGCTGTTACCTTAGCAGCTGCCAGAGATGTTCCACTGGTTGAAATCTGTAAAGCAGCTACCTGGAAAACAGCACACACCGTTACAAAGCACCACAACCTGGATGTCCAATCCAGGAGTGATGCTAGGTTTGGCACAGCAGTTCTGCAAAGTATGTTTCCAAAATGAAGCTCTGTGCTCATTTCCAGTGGTACTACTTTGTAGTCTGCAGAAAGTTATGAATACCTGAGTATTACTGGGGTTAGAAGCAAAAATTACTTACCATAGTAATCGTGTTTCTCCCCAGTGATACTCAGGTATTCATAACTTCCTACCCTGCCTCCCCTTCCAGAACCTTAGCCTCTGCACTCCCGTATGAATATATATATATATATATATATATATATATATTAACATATATACCACATTCAAGTACAAGTTTTAACAAACAGGGTTCATTGTGTTTTACCCCTCTTTTCAGGTGTTTCTGACTATTTGGGGTTTCTTTAATTGTTGTGTTCTCCCTCCAGTTTTTTTTTTTTTATTATTAGGAGGTTGGGGATTTTTCTAATTCTGTTTATATTAATCATTAATAATCATAGTATTCTACTTCCATGGGTCTGCTTTTTCAGGCTCCTAGAAAATCTGAGGAGTTTAGAACACTGGCAGTTAGTACAGGGCAGCATTTGAAAAGTTGTCATGTGCAAATAATTCCATAATTTGCATGTGTTCTATTCTCTCCAGCCAGTCCTACCTAGAAGGCTTACTGTAGAAAGTTATGAATACCTGAGTATCACTGGGAAGAAACAAGATTACTATGGTAAGTATTTTTTTCTTCCCAGTCAACAAATGTTTAAATAAATAAATAAAATATAAATTCAAATAGTAGGACCAAAAGGCTTCCGAGATGTCTGAGACAATATGTAGGTTTTGTTTTGTATTAAGGTGCTCTAATCTAGAAATCATTGCCCTAGCTCTCTGAATATGTAGTCTGCCCACTAGGAGTTTTAATGCTGTAGGGCTACCCTCATGGTATAGTTGTCATAAAAATAGTAGTTTCTGTTCTACTTTGTAATCTAGAATGGAGCCCAACTCCCAATTAAGATGAAGAAGGAGCTGATGTCTTTGTCGTGACAGTCTCACCTTTTGGAGAGCTTCTCTAGCAAAAGGTACTTAATGCCCTTTTCAATGGTTTGAAACTCTTCAGGCCCGATGTCCAAGACATAATTAATGATTTGCAGGCCTCGAGCAGGGCCCTTAAATTTGTCCATTCGTTCTACCATGCCCAGCCCCATAGTAGACAGAGACCACCCTTTAGTAAGGTGTCCCAAAAGTCTGGTATAGGCTCTAGACTCCAGGGTAAAAGGAAAGCCGGTTCCACCTTGTCTACCCCCTCCTCCACCTTGGATCCTGCTGCAAAATGACCCAGAGGCAACGGATCAGCCCCTGTGGCCGGATCTGCCTCCGCCTGATTCTTTGCCAGACCCCTCTCTTTCGGTCCCCGACCAAGAGGTGTTGATCAGAGGTTGGTTCTCCCTCCATCTCAGTCAGTGGAGAACCATAACCTTAGATGTTTGTGTTCTTCAGAACAGCCCCCAGAGACTCCTCTGGTGCCTTCCACCTACCCTCCAGACCACACAGAATTCCTTCAGGAGGAGGTGCACTCTTTTCTGTGAAAAAGGGTGATCGAGACAGTGTTCAGGCGGCTGAAGAACAGAGGGTTTTACTCTAGGTTTTTTCTCTTCCCCAAAATAATTGGAGATCTGAGGTCTATTCTAGAGCTCAAAGACCTCAACCTCTGCATCTAGTACAAAAAGTTTTGCATGATCACTCTACCAGGTCTGCTGCCCCTGCTCAAACAGGGTGACTAGCTGTGCTCCTTTGATATACAGGATGCCTACCTGCATATTTCAGTGTGCCCACCGCACAGGAGGTTCCTCCAGTTTCTTTTTCAAGGTGAGCATTATCAGTTCAGAGTCTTGCCTTTTGTCTTGTCCTATGCACTGTGGGTTTTCACAAAATGCTTAGCAGCGGTAGCTGCCACACTTCAGTGAGAAGGCCTGTACATCTTCCCCTACCTGAATGACTGACTACTCAAGGCCCCCTCCAGGACTCAGCTTCTAAGGACTCTGGAGAGGACCCTCCAGTTGTTCCACTCCCTGGTCATTGCTGTCAACCTGCCCAAGTCCATTCTGATCCCTACTCAAAGATTGCAGTATATAGGAATGATCCTGGACTCAGTACAGGGCAAGGTCTTCCTGCCACTGGACAGAATGGAGTGCCTCATATCACAGGCTCAGGTGGCAGCTCAGAGCCACTATGTTTCCATGAGGATTTACCTGAGGCTCCTGGGCCTCATGGCTGTAGTCATTGCCACTGTCCCCATGGCCAGACTGCACATGCAGGTGCATCAGTTGACCCTTCAGGTGCAGTGGGACCAATGCACCAATGACCTGGAGCAACTGGTGCTGGTCTCCTCTCCAGTCTGCAACATCCTTCAGTGGCGAATGGAACCCAAAAATATTTTAAGAGGGGTCTCATTCCTGATCTCGTCTGCTCACCAGATTCTCACCACAGATGCCTCCAGCTTGGTAGGCACATTTGGGTCCCTTCCAGGCTCAGGGTACCTGGTTCCTGGTTGAGATATCCCTCCATATAAACATCCTCGAGATGAGGGTGGTCCTGTATGCCACGCAGGCCTTCCAGAACCATCTCTCTCCAGGCCATTTGTTGATTCAGTCAGACAATCTCAGTGTGCTCTATATCAACAAATGGTGAAGATGCAATCGTACCCCCTTTGCAGAGAAGCGATGCAGATCTAGTACTGGGCACTTGACCATGGCCTGGAACTGTCGGCCTTCCATGTCCCAGGCATGTTGAACACCCTGGCAGACAGCCTTAGCCAGGCTCATTCCAGAATGCACAAATGGGAGCTTCTGTTGTCCATTGCAGAAAACCTGTTTGACAAGTGGGGTCATCCAGAGTTGGAACCTTTTGAGTCCCTACTCAACACAGAACTGCCCAGTTTTTGCTCTCTTGATCCAGGGCCTGGAGTTTTCTGATGAGATGCGTTGTCCCTTTCTTGGAGCAGGATGTTCCTTTATACCTTCTCTCCATTTCCGCTGATTCAGAGGGTGTTAATCAAGCTGCAGATGGAAGGGGCCAGCGTGATTCTGTACTGCCTTGCTGGCCATGGTGAATATGATTTCCATTACTGTAACAGTTAGCAGCAGAACTTCCAATTGCTCTGCCTCTCTGCAGGGATCTGCTGACACAGGCTCAGGGGACCCTGGTCCATCCACACTTCAAGTCCCTATGTCCACATGCCTGGCTCCTGATGACATAGCCATTGCCCAGTTTGGAGTTTCCCAGAAGGTGGCTGAAATCCTGATTTCAGCTAGGAAGCCCTCTACTATGGCCACCTACACCATGAAGTGGAAAAGGTTCTCCATCTGGGCTGCCAGGCACCATCTGGACCCTTTCACCTGTCCGGTGAGCTCAGTCCTGGACTACTTGATATTACTGTCGGACTCAAGCCTCCAGTATTCATCCTTCAAGGTGCACCTTTCGGCTATCTTTGCCTTCTACAAGCCCATAGAGGGCCATAACATGGCTCAGCTAAATGTGACCTGTACTTTTCTCAGGGAAATCCAACATCTGAAGCCTCCAATCCATAATCCTGTTCGGGCTTGGGATTTGAATTTTGTTTTGGAAAAATTTACCCTGTCTCCATCTGAGCCAGACACATCTTGTGAGTTACGCTTCCTTTCATGAGAAGCATTGTTTTTGGTTGCTATTACTTCTGCTCGAAGGATTTCTAAGCTTCAGGCTGTCTGTTGTGAGGAGCCTTATTTGATTTTTCACAAAAACAGGGTGGCTTTGCACATGAATCCCAAGTTCTTCCTAAGGTGTTGTCTGAGTTTACCATGAACCAATCTATCTACCTCCCTCCCTGAGTATTTCCCAGAGTGTGCCAATCCAGGGGAAGCACTGCTCTGTAGATTAGATGTGCGCAAAATTCTGAAGTATTATCTGTTGTGAACTAAGGACTGCAGAAAGGCACAGCAGCTTTATGTTTCCTTTGCCCAAGGAAGAGAGAGCATTCAGGTTTCCAAACCACGTTTGTCCAAATGGTTGGCCAAATGTATTGTGTTTTATTACAATAAGCATGGCAAGGAGTTGCCGGGGTGGTGAAAGCCCACTCCACAAGGGGCATGGCTGCCTCTTTGGCTTGTTTCAAGGGGGGTCTCCACAGCTGACATCTGTGCTGCTGCTACCTGGAGTACTGTCCATACTTTCACCAGGCACTACAGTCAGGGCATTGCCTCCAGAGTCCATGCAGGCTTTGGCCATGCTGTACTTCAGGGTCTTCTGTCTTAGGCCTCGGTCTGCCTGCCTCCCAGACTGTCCTGATGTGCTCATAACTGCTTCAGACTTGCTCCTACGGTATGACCTGATGACTGAGGTACCCCACCCTTGAAGAAGATAGAACAGTTACGTAAGAGCTCACTGTAGCAAGATCTTCGTATGAATCCTGCTTCACTGACAGTGAAGTTCCTACAGTGTGACCTGATAACTGAGATTACCTCGAAGATCTACTGTTATGGTAAGTTCTTACGAAACTGTTCTATTTCTTAGATATGACAATCTACAAATCAGGCATCCAGTTGGTGACTACTATATATTGTAAACCAATGGAACGTAATGGTTTCTTACATATACCACTGGCCACCAGTGCCCATTAGTGAAAAATGTCCCAGTAGGGCCGATTCTTCATGAAAAACGAATGTGTATCATGGAAAAGGAATAGAAGTGTCAGTCAGGAAGCATGGCACGAAGATTTTTAGACAGGGCATATACACCTGTAAGCATATATAAAGGAATAAGAGGAGCAGTTGATGCAGAAAGGGAAAACCCCTGGTACCTAAAAACTGTGACAACTGAACAACCATTAACTTTTGTCACCACTTTTTGCAGTCAAACAAATCAAATTGCAGTAATAATAAAAAAAAAAATTGGACAGTACTTAGGAGGGACACCACTTTTACACCTGAAAAATATAATAAATCAAGAGTCAATCATCACAGAGGTAAAAACATTAAAGATACAGTGGTACACAGTCTTTACCACACCAACACCATCAAAACCTATGTGGCTACCATCTGCACCATAAGGCAATTATAGGTGAGTAGATGTGTACACTGCAGCAACACCTCAGATTCGCCAACTTTTAAACACCCTTGGACTGGCAAAGCTTTCTGCAGTAACTCTTTCATTAACTGCTCTACAGCAGGGGTCATCTGTATGCTCATATGTCCTGTGGCTTGAGCTATGTTGGCCAAACCAGAAGCCCCCTTAAAGAGAGGATCGGAGAACATAAATCAGCCATCTGAAACAGTGTACAAACAAATGCTATACCAAGATATTTCATGGAAGCAGGACATAAATCTCCTGCAAACTTGAGGTTCACAGCCATTGAAAAAGTCACCATGAGACCAAGAGGGGGAGATTTTTACAAAAAACTATTGCAACATGAATGCTTCTGGATACACATGCTGCAGATGTTAGCACCTAGAGGTCTCAGTGAAGAGCTATCATTACAATGCTTTCTGTAGCACTTTGGGACTTGGTTTTATCTGAAGACTGTTGGACTTGTTGCAGTTTTGGCTATTTGTTTGCCTTTCCTGTTCTTCCCACCCTGTGTCCCATATACTCTCTGTTTAGCCTTATATATTTCCCCAGTAACGTCTTCCTGCCTCCCCCTTGCCCCGTATACCCCATGTCTAGTCCCATATGCTCACTTATGCAGTTTTTAATGTTTTTTTATCATTTATTGCACTTGGCTATATGCGCTGTTTATCATGTTTTAATATTTATTCATCACTGGTTGTTATATTGTGTGCATATCACTGGGTGCTATTGGCCTGGCCCCTCTCATGAATATGCATGTTCTAGGCCTATTTAATGAGGTTGAGTGGGCCAGTCAATCAGCTTAGAGGAAGGTGTTGCAGAAACATCAGCTGATCTGTGAATTTTTTTTTTAACTTACTCTTAATACACCCCCTTCTCTCCACTACTGCTCCTCTTTTCTGGATCCTCATGCACTCTGCCTGCTCCTATGGGTGCCCCATCTCCCATAGTTCTAGAGCCCCTGAATTACCAACAAGAGTCCCCCTTTACTCCCCCATACTTCAGGGGGAAGCATGCACTGAAGCTGTGGCACCAGAGACCCATCTACAGGTGTGGTCATGGGTGTTTGTCCTTGTTTCTCCCTGCCCTCCTGATGTCCACATGTAAGGAAGACCAATGAGCTGGAGGTGCGCAGAGACGCACCTCCGCTCTGGTCCTCGGTCGACATCTGTCCCTCCCTCTTACTGCCTCCTCTGCTGCATCGTCACCACCTGTGGTCACCCAGGTGGTGGCGGTATTGCAGCAAGGAGCACTACCCACCTCAGCCAGAGAAGGAGAGTGTCCTGATGGGTGCTCGATCCTTCTCCACCTAGCTGACCCTCTGATGACTCGTGCTCGCTACCAAACCCAGGTCGCTGGCATCGCAAGTGGTAGTGCTACTGCTGCACCAATGGCCCAGCGCTGATCTGTGCATTTGATGTCACGTTATGTTACACACACTATTTGTCTGGCCGCTGGTCTGTTCTCCATCGCAGTGTATGTACCCAGCTGGTGCCGGTACAATTTTCTTTAAGTTTTTTTTTTTTTACATTCAAGTCCTGTTGCCACTGTTTGTACTCTGCACTTTTGCACTGGATGTATTGAGCACTTTAGCACTGTACTTTTGGAATAAAAAATGTACCTATTAGCCTTTCCCCACAAGTTCAGGGTATAACCTTAGGCCCCTCACAATATAAGCTGTCCGTTTATGCCAATGACATTCTTTTACATATTTCGCCTCCTTCCATCTCCCTACTGGAAGTCTTGGACATCACAGCCCACTTCGGCATTATTTCCAACTACAAATTGAATCTGTTAAAAACAGAACTTATACCTTTAAATACTGCAACCCATCATGCTAGTGTGGAGCACCTGGGTCTTCTTTGGGTCAAAGACAAGCTAAAATATTTGGGGCTGTACCTTAGTACTGATTTGTCTAAACTCAAAAAATATAATAAGGACCAAGTGCTCGTCCAAATTCAAAACGACCTCAATCATTGGTCTCCGTTACCTTTGTCTCCATGGGGCCATGTGAGCATCCTTAAAAAGGATGTTCTCCCGTAAATTCTATATCCCCTCCTCATGCTCAGCCTGGACCTACCCAAAGCATGATTTCTCCAGGTTAACAGAATCTTCTCCCGTTTCCTTTGGCAGGGTAAGCCTCCTCGGAGAGCCTTGACAAAGTTAATGAGATCTAGAGTGGCTGGTGGGTTAAAGGTTCCTAATGTCTATCTTTATTACCTGGCTATACATTGTTCTCGACTTTCCCTTTAGCTTCATCCTACCCCTGGGGCCTTGGACCCCATCTACATTCCCCAATAGCTGGACATAGAATGTTCCATGTGTAACAATTTTGGCTTGCATCCTCGTACCTTGCTGTACATTCCCTCTAAGAGGATTCCTGGTCCTCTGAGGGACACCCCTATTGGTTACTCACTCCACACCCACCACCAGTTATGTCAATTACTAGTTTTAGACCCCTACCATGATATTACACAGCCTATCCTCGAAAACCAGAACTTAAAGATTGCTGGGAAAACGCTGACCAAGATGACCTGGCCTTCTTTAGAATTCCTTTCCGGTGACCAATTATTGTCCACTAACAAACTTATTACCTTTAAAGAAGCTCAACAGAAATTTGGCTGGTCTGTATCCATGTGTTTTAAATATTTACAACTTAGGCACATGTTGTTTTAATATTTCGGTACTGGTGTCTGGTCCAGAGAATATGGCAATGCACTGCTCCCCTTGCTGTTGACCACCCCTACCTCTCATGCTGTAGCCTTCTTTCACACATGGCTGTGGAACCTCCTTGCTGAGAAGGAACAGGCATTCTTTTACTTTTGGGACCAGGTCCTTCCCCCCAGGGGAATTCTCGTGATTAGTCTCACATTTGGAAAGGGGTCTACAAAAATATCAAATGGGATAGGTACTGCTTTATGTAGTTTCAGATTTTGCACAATATGTTTTACACCCCAGTTAAAGTTCACAGAATGGGTAGGCTGGCCTCGGATGTATGCACTAGATATCAGAAGGAATGGGGATCATTATTTCACATTCTCTGGACCTGTGAAAAGGCCAGGCCTTTTTGGGATGATATTAGCCATCAGTTAGACCCCATTTTGGGTCTTGATCTGGCTTTTACCACAAGATTTGTATTTTGGGCAATTTTGCTAAAGCATTACTTGGCAACCAGAAACCACATATGGCTTTAATAATGGCCTGTGCCAAGAAGGTTATTCTCCAGCATTGGTGCGACCAGGCTATTCCTACTTATGTGGAATGGTACCAAGAAATCCTTTTTGCACTGCAGGCTGAACGTATTATTGCAAATATGTCACACTCCCACACGAAATACAACCAGGTCTGGGAGCCCCTTTTTACCTTGTTGACCCTAAACCCTGGGTGATGGTCGGTTACTTACTATTCCCTACTTACTGTTCCCTGCCTTGTCTATTATTACTGACTCTTATACCCTATACTCCTGAAAAGGGACACAACCACATTGTGCTTCGAACCCACTTCTTCTGCGCTACGTTCCACTTGTTAGCAATTGGGCACTATCCATGACACCTTAACTTCCATAGATGGGGGGAGTTGTTGGGGAGATACGAGGGGGAAGGGGTTGTATTATTATGATTGTAACTTGGTTGAGAAGCCTACATGGTTTTTGGATACTTTTTTACTGATTAATGATATGCTATGTGGTTATGTGTTCATGTATCCTCCACGTTTCCTGTGTTTTGTCTTTACCAAGTTTAATAAAGCTTTTTGAATTAAAAAAAATTACCTATAAGGTAAACTGTTTGTTATTTTTCTGAGCTATCCAGATCATGGTCAGTGCTATGGAAATTGGAAGCATGGTTTCCACTGTTTGTTGTAGCTGTGTTGCTCTGCCCCTGCATGCACCAAGTCTGAATGCATGTCAGTGAGACACAAGTCCCTCTGTTTGTTCCTAGCCTTGCATAAGTGACTTAGTGTTTACTCAGAGGACTGCGCAAGAGGGGAGCTATGAACCTGAACTTGACCAAATGAATTGCTTGTAGAAGTACTGTAAAAGTTTCTCTACTTTTTATACAGATGACAACAGGTGGGGACCCTCTGACTATTGAAGTCAGTACCAACCTCCTTGCCTTTACTAATAAGGAAGGAGGAGACATAGGCTTTGACACGGTGACCTGTGAGGAAATGTTTGCACCCACAGCCAATATGAGTTCCTATGTTTCCAAACTGGATGAGGCTTCTCTAGACAACCTAAACAAAAAAAGCTACTAGGTTTCACCTCCATGTTTTATCACTATTAGAAAATTGGAAGGAGAAACATATTCCCATGGCGTTGAGGATACAAAAGTCCCCAGCATATGGTTTGGACAATAATTTGTTAATGACTGAATGGGAGCAGATTTTGAATAAGGCATCAAATGACCTTATTTCAGTTTTAGTTAAAAAGGCAAAACAAGATTACACCAATGCACTGACTGAGATAGAAAATATGGAGAATGGTATCAAACCAAATGTACCCTGGTCAGATGCAGAGCAGTTACTAGTCAAAACTGCCACCAACATTGCTATGTTCCAAGGGGACCAGAAACAGTATAAATAAAAAAAAAACATGAACAAGATGACAAAGACTATGCCCAGGGCAATGTTTACAATTGTCAGTCCCAAGCCAGACACATACCATTTCTATGCTGAGATCAGACACAAATATTTCAAGTGCCTAATTTTGAAACCTCACCTGATAGTGAGCCCAATATTGCCACTAATCAGAACCAACAGGAGGCCTTTCTAGGTTGTATGTGTATCACTTGGCCAGCTGGTTATGATTGTTGTAAGAGATTTGTATTATAAAAATATAGTAGGTGATTGTCTCACATAAGACAACCTGTGCTCCATGGGTGCTCCCCTCCCCCCAGGTTACAGTGAAGCTACAAGATATATTAAATTGATGAGGATATCACTGTAATATAATTAACTTCCCTGAGAAATTGCATTTTATGGCCATTTTATGGCCTGTTGCTGCTCTGAAGCTGGGAAACTAAAATATACATTTTATGACTACAGGTCATGATTAAGCTGATTCCTGCCAGCTATCTCACATTTAGGTGAGGGATTGCAGGGTTGTAAAACTTCAAGGAGACTGGTGGATCAAAAAGACTCATAATTTGGGAAATTAGTTTTTGCTGATGTCACCTTGTTTAAAATACCTCCTGATAGGACATCCTGTTTGTATTTTATTTATACTCTAAAAGGAGGAGCTAGATGACTCACAGAAGGGATGTAGAGAGACACAGTTTAAACTATACTGTGTCTGAACTGTTTAAACATATCATTTTGGGACTCAAGAAAGACAGATCCCTGATACAACTTAAGCACTGTACAAAGGTAATACATTAGACAGAAAAAAGTCTAATTGTATTGTGGTAGGAGCTTATGTTTTGTAGTTTTCCTTGTTTTTCTTTTATGTAATTGTGAGCACTTTGATATATTGTTCTATGTTTACATTTTTCATGTTTTTATCATCTTTTAGTAAAATCTTTATTTGAAAGACTGCCTGGGCATCTGCCAGTTCTTTTTTGCATGTGACGTATAGAGGGTTAAGACTGACAAAAACTGTTCAAAAGCTTGATGGTGTTACTAAACTGGGAAAAGGTAGGAATATACCTATGGTCTTTTATAGAGTTTTAAGGGTTCATTTTGGAAGCCTGGCTTGGTGCCCCTGGCTAAAGATTGTACTGCAATCCCCTGAAGAGGGTACATATCTGAGCCTGTACATTGGGTATGCTAACATAAGGTTCACAGTTTGAATCCCCCCAGAACTTGAGACTAAAGGTGCTTTGGATCCAAAAGCAGACAGGAGGGTTACCCTGTCTGTTACCTGTTCACACTACTGCGCTCAGAGGTTGACACTGTGGGAGCAGAGGGCCTGACCTGCTGAGTACATTTGTGATGGATCTGGTTGACAGCGGTGTGATACATTTGGTAATACAAGCTTTAACTGGTCAGTGTGTCAGCTTAATACTGTACAGCTCACTTGCAAAATAAAGAAGTGATTTATTTTTAAAAAGGAAACAGAACTATATCACTTTGCTTACAGTCAAGTTCCTACCTGTTTTATTTTTTTTTTCTAAAGTGCAAGTTAGAGTAGCCATAGTTAGGGAAGAAGATGGCTTCCAACTACAGCGGGTACACTGCAGATTACTTGAGGCAGTTGTGCCAAGACAGAGGAGTCCTGCACAAGGCAAGAGCTACCAAGCAGAACCTCATGGATGCCCTGATGGCAGCATATGCCCAGAGCATCGAGTCACAGACTGTAACTGTAAAGGACCGAACCTTGGGTATGGAGGTGCCAGCGGCCAGTACAGAGTCCAGATCTGGTGAGGATGACAACAGGGCCAGTGCCAGTGAAAGGTCACAGCAGCAGGGGAAGGTCACCAGCATTCTGGAGCCAGAAGCAATCAAGCTGCAGATTGAGTTGCACAGAATGGAGCTGGAGTTCCAGAGAGAGGAGAAGCGAGAGCAGTGAGCTGCAGAGGAGAAAAGGGAGCAAGAACAGTGAGAAGTTAAACATGAACAGCAAGAGGCAGACCGTGAAGAGTGTGCGTGCCAGAGGTGACATGGTCTGGAGAAGTTATGACTCCAACCACCAGCACCAGAGCAGGTAAGTGGCTTGGGTTTAACTGGAACTACAGGACTGGGTTACAAATTAAATCCCAATTTGACAGTCAAATTTAAAGAGGGGGAGGATATGGATGCCTTTTTAAATTCCTTTGAAAAAGTTTGTATTCAGGCAAAAATTCCTAGAGGATCCTGTAGCTTTCAGCTATCCCCGCTACTTACCAGGAAAGCTCGGGATGCATTGGGTCAAATGGACAAAGAGGACAGTAATGATTACAGCAAACTTAAAGCTGCACTTTTAAAAAAGTTTGATTTAACTGCAGAAGCATACAGAGATAAATTCTATAAGCTCAGAAGAAGCCCTGACATGAGCTACGAGGAGCTAGCCATGAAACAGTGTCAATGTTTAAAACGTTGGTGGGAGGGAATTGAAGCAAGATCTGTAGATAAAATTGAAAATGCTATTTTGTTAGAAAAGTTTTTTGGGGCATGCCCAGCAGAGCTGAAAACCTGGCTGGAGGACCGAAATCCTAAAACAGTGCAAGAGGCTGCTGAACTCTCGGACCGCTATGCCAAGAGCAGACCTGCTCTGAGTGCGAATGGGGTGGGCATGGCAGCGCAGAAAGGGAAAAGTGCACCTTCAGGGCAGCTAAAACCCTCACTGCCTCCAGTGAATCCAGTTAGCCCAAGGTTTCAAAGAAAAGATTTTTCTGAGAAAAGAAATGAATGTTGGGTTTGTAAAGAAACTGGGCATATTGCCAGGCAGTGTCCCAAAAGGATGAGCAATATGCAACATGGAGCTAAGAAAGAGGTGGGTTGTTTGTGTGTCCCTGGAAGCATGCCTGTGAACATGAGGGAACACATGCATCCAGTCACGGTGAATGATGTACAGACACAAGGGTTAAGGGACACAGGGGCATCCCTGACATTGGTAAAAGGGGATCTGGTAGAGCAGGGCTGTCCAACTCATGGTTCAGGAGCAACATGTTGCTCACCAAGCCATTCTGTGTTGCACGTGACCATGTGTCCGAAATCAAGTTTTTTTTGTTTCATCACAGTAATGATTTCTGTTTAAAACAGCATTCCTGAACTAAAGACCGCTGACTGAGTGTTCAGTCTCCTTGTGCGAGACTTGCATAAGTTTCTACCGCTGTAGACTTACATACGTTTGTCAGAAATAGAAGTCATAAATTCAATTTTCTTTTATGATTCACAGTTCCTGCTCCCCTTCCAATGGCAGTCCCTTCCCACTTTGACTATTGCTTCCTGCACTCACAGCATGTTGCTCTGACCTTGAGGAGTTAGTTTGATGCTTTGTACAAAACATTCTCTCAGGCACAGTTCCAAGTTTTTAGTATCAAAATGTGTCTCTTCTCTCATTCGGCTGATACCCTATCACAAGGATACCGGATAATTCAATCTCAAACTAAAGACCGCTGACTGAGCGTTCTGTCTCGTTGTGCAAAAAATGCTGCGGGCTGTGAGTTGAGTCTCTCCTTCTGCTGCTTTCTGGCTGTCTGGCTATCTCATTCATACTCCCAGTAAGTAAGTAAGTTTTTCTCCAATGCTGTGAATCAGCATATATAAAAGTTCATAGTACTAGCTATATAGGGCAATTATAACATCTGAAGGGTGACTTTATTAGATGCCTTTTTTGGGGGGTGGGGTGGGGGTCAAATAGTGCTTGTTACCTGTGTGTGGGTGTGTGAGGTGAGGAATTAATTGCATACCCCCTTTGCATGACTTCTACAGAGTACCTTTTATGATTCACAGATACTATGTCTTCTAGTTAACCAACCCCCCCAAAAAACACTACACACCAAACTACATGAAGCTAGCTGCAAATATGCAGTACCAGGGCTCACATTAGAATTGATAGAATTACAATACAGATTTATTCATAAATTTATTTATAAAATCACAGTTCTTTTTTAAATATTTAATAAAAGTTGATTACAAAAGTATTATTGACTAATGGTGTCATTATGTATTTTAAAACTATACAATATGCATGTATAAATTTAAAACTGTTAAACATGGCAGTAATATGTTGTGCATACATTGAAAGGCACGTGCCGCACGGTGATGTTGTTCTCCACATGTTCTTAAATTTCAAATGTTGCTCCCACACAAAAAAAGGTTGGACAGCCCTGTGGTAGAGCCTGGTCAGCTTATACCCAATGAATTTATAACTGTACTAGACGTCACTGGGGAGGCAAAAATATTGCCACTCGCTGGTGTTCTCCTAGACTAGGGTGAAATGGAGGAACTGTGCAGCAGGTGGCTGTAGCCAAAACGTTAGCAGTTGACGTAATCCTTGGCAACAATCTGAAACAGGGGTGGTGTGTGCAGTTACCCGCAGCCAAGTGGGATGGGGAAATTGTAGTTTACCGGACCCCACAGAAGCCATTGTGGAAACCACTGGGAGGCTGGTTTCCCAGCCTGTGTCTCCTTTTTTTTCCCAATTATTTAACCAGGTGATACACACTAAGCTGAAAGCTTGTTTACAGGTGCAACCTGGGAGCACGAGGAAGTTAAGTGACTTGCTCAGGGTCACACAGTATGCAAGCGGGGGCTGTGGGATTCAAATCCAGGTCTGCAGATTTGCAGCTCAGAGCCTTAAACCACTGCACCATACTGCCTCCTTCTGCCTCCCTATCCTCCTGATAGGGAGACTAATGAAAAGGGGGTAGAAATTTCCCCAGTAGCAGTTAACCACACAGCTACGGAGGTTTGCTCCGAACAAGGAGGGGTGACCCATTGTCAGAGGGTTAGGGATGGCAATGATCCTGAGTGCCCTGATGCTAGTGCTAGGGACCCTAGTTTAGAGACTGAAGGGGACCTGACCCATGCCTTGGGAATGTGTGTGGAGTTTGCAGCTGCTCAGAAAAGTGACCCAGTCGAGAGAAACTGAGGGCTTGGGCAGACTCTGACAGAGCACAGGGAGGTGAGGGTAAACATAAAGTTTATCGGGAAAATGGACTTATGTATACTCAGGCTGTGAAGACAGAGGGAGGGGTGATAGGCAGGCAGCTTGTCGTTCCCCAAGGGTACCATGAGCAGTTGCTCAAGATTGCACACGATATTCCCTTGTCTGGTCTTCTGGGAATCGTGCACACTATGCAGCAGTTGGCCAAGAATTTCTATTGGCCCAACTTTACCCAGCAGGTGAAGGAGTGTTGCAGGTCTTGTCACCGGTGCCAAGAAATAGGGAAGGCAGGTAAGAAAACCCAAGCTGCCCTAATTCCATTGCCCATAGTGGAGCAGCCATTCCAGAGGGTGGGAATGAATATTGTGGGGCCTTTAGATACCCCCAGCTCCTCCGGGAAGAGGTTAATCTTGACTGTGGTGGATTATGCCACCCGGTATCCAGAGGCAGTCGTCCTATCCTCATTGAGGACAGACAAAGTGGCAGGTGCATTACTTGGGATTTTCTCCTGTGCTGGGTTTCCGCAGGAGGTTATCACCGATCAATGGGGTTCCTTCATGTCAGACCTGATGAAATGTTTGTGGGAGAGGTGTGGGGTGGTGTAGAGGGGCACAACACCTTATCACCCACAAGTCAATGGGCTTGTGGAAAGGTTTAGTGGTACCCTGAAGTTAATGCTGCAAGCATTTGCTGAACAGCATGGGAGGGTCTGGGAGAAATACCTTCCCCACCTCTTGTTTGCATACAGGGAGGTGCCCCAAGAGTGACAGGATTTTCCCCCTTTGAGCTCTTGTATGGACACCAGGTATGTGGGTCACTAGACTTGATCCAGGAGGACTGGGAAGGCATGCATGCCACCCAAGGAAGTCCCATAGTGGACTACATCCTTAGGTTTAGGGAAAGGCTGAAGGAGCTTATGGGGACAGCCCAGCACAACCTGGCAGCTGCCCAACAGAAACAAAAAGTGTGGTATGACCACAGAGCCAGAGCTCGCTCCTACATGGTGGATCAGGAAGTCATGGTTCTTATTCCGGTCCAGAAAGACAAGCTGCAGGCTGAGTGGGCAGGACCTTACAAAGTAGTTAGAAAGGTAAATGACGTGAGCTATGTCATAGGGTTACCTGACAGAAGACATACAGAAAGAATATACCAAGTCAACATGATGAAGCCGTATGCTAATAGGGCTGACATGTTGTTTGCAGTATGTAGTCCTGGGGAGGGGACGAACAAAGGAGACCCCCTTCTGGACTTGCTGGAAGAAAGCAAGTGGGAGTCCTCTGTGGAGGCAGTTAAATTGTCTCCCCAGCTGGCCCCAGACAAGATCCAGGAAGTAAGGGAGGTTTTAGCAGACTTTGCCCCACTGCTTAGCGCCAAACCTGGACTAACCACCTTAGCGATGCATGATGTGGAGACAGGGACACAGACGCCATACAGAGGACAGCATATCGGGTGTCAGCGGATGTCCAAAAGGACATTAGGAGGGAGGTGGAGGAAATGCTGGATTTAGGGGTAATCCAGAGATCCCACAGCCCCTGGGCCTCACCCGTAGTCCTTGTGCCGAAGCCAGATGGCTCTACTCATTTCTGTGTGGACTATCATGGACTGAATGCAGTCACAAAGTCAGAAGCCCACCCGATGCCCCGGATGAATGAGCTCCTGGACAAGTTGGGGGGGCGACATACCTTATGACTAGTGACCTGACAAAGGGGTATTGGCAGGTAGAGTTAACTGACAGAGCTAGAGAGAGGTCGGCCTTCATCACTCCAATAGGCTTATCTGAATTTAAAGTAATGCCTTTCAGAAAGAAGAACACCCCAGCCACTTTCCAAAGGTTGGTGAACCAGGTGTTAAATGGTGCTGAGGAGTACACCATGGTGTACCTGGATGACATTTCCATCTTTAGTGCCAGCTGGGAGGAACACCTGTCCCACCTTAGGGAAGTGCTGGGAAGGATACAGAGGACCAGGCTCACTGTCAAAACTGAGAAGTGCCAGGTGGCCGTGGCTGAAGTGGCATACCTCGGGCATGCTGTAGGCTGGGGACAGCTCCGTCCTAACCAAGTAAAAATAGAGGTGATCAAGGTGTGGCCCTGACTGGAAATGCAGAAGCAGGTCAGGAGTTTTCTAGGGACAGCAGGGTACTATAGGAAATTTGTACCCGATTACAGTGCCCTGGCTGCTTCCCTATCTGACCTGGTAAAGAAAAAGATGCCTAAGAAAATTACCTGGGAACCATCCTGTGAAAAAGCCTTTACCAGACTGAAGGAGGCACTGTGCATTGCTCCTGTGTTGACAAATCCTAACTATAGCAGACCCTTTATAGTCCACACTGATGCCTCAGATGTGGGTATTGGGGCAGTGCTGAGTCAGACATCCAACCAAAGGAAAGATTACCCTGTATTGTACCTGAGTAAAACGTTACTTCCCAGGGAGCAGGTTTACTCTACTGTGGAAAAAGAATGTCTTGCCATAGTGTGGGCCCTAAAGAAGTTAGACCCATACTTATATGGGAAGCATTTTGAGGTACAAACGGACCCCAACCCCCAGGTTTGGCTGACATAAATGGGAAAAACTAATGGTAGACTATTAAGATGGAGTCTTGCCTTGCAAGGGTATGACATGATGATCTTACATAGGGCTGGAGCAACCAGTCAGAACACAGATGGCTTGTCGCATCTATATGAGGAGTGAACTGACTTGAGAAGCTCATCCCATGCAGGGGATAGAGCCTCAAAATTCAGTCTAGGTGGAGAGGATTGTGACGTTTGGCCAGATGGTTATGATTGTTGTATGAGATTTGTAATATAAAAATATAGTAGGTGATTGTCTCACATAAGACAGCCTGTGTGGGTGCCTCCCCCAGGTTTCAGTGAAGCTACAAGATATATTAAATTGATCCGGGAGGACTGGGAAGGCATATTAAATTGACCAGGAGATCTCTGTAATGTAATTAACTTCCTTGAGAAATTGCATTTTATGGCCATTTTATGACCTGTTGCTGGTCTGAAGCTGGGAAACTAAAATATACATTTTTTGACTTCAGAAACAGGACATCATTAAGTTGATTCCTGACGGCTATCTCACACTTAGGTGAGGGATTTCAGGGTTATAAAATTTCAAGGGAACTGGTGGATCAAAAAGATTCATAATTTGGGAAATGTGTTTTTGCTGATGTCACCTTATTTAAAATACCTCCTGATAGGACATCCTGTTTGTATTTTTTTTATATTCTAAAAGGAGGAGCGAGATGACTCACAGAAGGGGTGTGGAGAGACACAGTTTAAACTATATGGTGTCTGAACTGTTTAGACATATCATTTTGGGACTGAAGAAAGACAGATCCCTGATATAACCTAAGCACTGTAAAGAGGTAATACATCAGATAGAAAAAGTCTAATTATATTGTGGTAGGAGTTTATGTTTTGTAGTTTTCCTTGTTTTTCTTTTATGTGATTGTAAGCTCTTTGGTATATTGTTCTGTGTTTACATTTTTCATATTTTTATCATCTTTTGGTAAAATCTTTATTTGAAAGACTGCCTGGGCATCTGCCAGTTCTTTTTTGCATGTGACATATAGAGGGTTAAGACTGACAAAAACTGTTCAAAAGCTTGATGGTGTTACTAAACTGGGAAAAGGTAAGAATATACGTAAGGTCTTTTATAGAGTTTTAAGGGTTCATTTTGGAAGCCTGGCTTGGTACCCCTGGCTAAAGATTGTACCACAATCCCCCAAAGAGGGTATGTATCTTAGTCTGTACGTTGGGTACACTAGCATAAGGTTCACAGTTTGAATCCCCCCAGAATTTGAGACTAGATGTGATTTAGACCCAAAAGCAGACAGGAGGGTTGCCCCATCTGTTACCTGTTCACACTATTGTGCTCAGAGGTTGGCACTGTGGGAGCAGAGGGTCTGACCTGCTGAGTGCATTTGTGACAGTGTGGTGCACCAGGACCTACAACAGAACCAGCACAAGCCAGCAGAGAAGAAGAAGGATGAGGTAGAGGAGGGGAAGAGGTCAAGGCAGAGGGTGAGGCAGAGGACAGTGGTAGCCATCAGGGCCCCAATAGATGGCAGTCATGGACTTAACAGATAAAACCATTACACCATCACAAATACAAGTTCTGCAAAAAGGACTCTCTTTTGTCCCTACTGCTAATGTTAACTCTTTTCAGTTAAGAGTGGACCTGTTCAAATGTTATAGGCAGCTATATTTAATGAGTTTCTTTCAGAAATTGCAGCAACACTTACTCAAACATAGCATGCAAAATGGCAACAGTAGCATGCCCACACAAGAAATAGGTCCTAGCTGTTGGAATCAGGTGTCTACAATACGTCTGACCAGACACATGTTGAGACTGCACATTTAAAGGAAAAAAATCTACTTGTTGCTCTGCAAGCATGCAGAATCATTCCATCAGTACGTTTTTCTGCTCTTGTAGACTGAGACATAGAATAACTGGTCAAGAAAAATACCAGATTTTCTACTTATCATAACTTAATAGCAAAAGAACGAGAAGCATTAGACCTCCTGCAGAATGACCCTTCACTGGTGATCAAACCAGCAGGTAAAGGTGGAGCCATAGTGTTTTGGGGGGAAGGGACAAGTAAAAGCTGAGGTGGGAAAACAACTCAGCAGTACAAATCACTGTTAGTGTGTACTGCATGACCTGACTGATGGTGTCCACAAAACAGCAAGCAGTTTTACCATTCGAGGTGAACTAGATGACCTGCTTAAACCTCCGGAGATAAAATATCAAAGTACATAACCCAATAAAACCATGTACAGTATTTATCACCTACTGACACTTCATAAAGGTTCTGCTACTCTACCTGGTCATCCCATAGTAGTCAGTATAGGTTCTACTATGGAAACATTTTTGCCATATGTAGACTGCTATTTAAGAGCATTAGTCACCAAGTTGCCTTCATATTCATCAGATACAAGCGAAACTATAAGAGCTATTAAGAGCATTACCATATTTGATAACACCATTTTGGCATCATTGGATATAGAGAGTTTATACTGCAACATTCCCCACCAAGGTGACCTGATAGCCATTTCCCACTACCTGAATTTATAAGATAAACCCATGGAATCAACCACAGATTTCATAGTGGATATGGCAGACATTGTGCTCACATCCAGTTACTTCATGTGCAAGGACAGACTTTACACTTATCCCCCAGTTTTGTAAACCTCTACATAGGACTGTGGGAGGAACATTGCATTTTCTCCGACGATAAATTCCAGAAATGTACTTTGCTATGGAAGAGCTATATTGACGACTGCTGTTGTGAAAGGGCACCAGTGATGAACTAGAAGCAATCTTTCAGTTTATTAATAGCATGGATCCTAATTTGAGATTTACATGTAGCTACAGTACAAAGTCAGTAGATTTCTTAGATATGAGAATCTATAAATCAGGCACCCAGTTGGAGACTACCATATACAGTCAAACCTCAATTATCTGGACACCGATTATCTGGATTATTTGTTCATATGGATTAGTGACCTGGTCCCAAACCAGTTTATCTCATACAGTTAAACCTCAATCATCTGGATGACAGATTATCCAGACAAATTCCACATCCCAGGCTGGTCCGGATAATCAAGGTTTGACTGTATCATAAACCTAGGGAACGTAATTGTCTCTTACATTATATCAGTAGCCACCAATGCCCATTAGTGAAAAATATCCCAGTAGAACAGATGCTTCATGCAAAATGAATCTGTAGCATGGAAGAGGAAATTAAGCATCAATCAGGGAACACAGCATGAAGATTTTTAGACAGGGATATACACTTAAAAGTGTATGGAATGTAAAGTGAAGAGCAGCTGATGCAGAAAGGAAAAATCCTGGTACCTAAAAACTGTGTGACAACTGTGCAATCAATAACATGTTTTACCACTTTTTGCAGTCAAGCCAATCAAATTACAGAAATAATCAAAAAATATTGGCCAGTATTTAAAAGTGATCCCACTTTTAGGACTGAAAAATTATAATAAACCAAGAGTCACTTATCGCAGAGGTAAAAACATCAACGATACAGTGGTACACAGTTTTTACTGCAACACACCATCAAAACCTAAGTGGCTACCATCTGCACTATAAGGCAATTTTAGGTGAGTAGATGTGTACATGGCAGCAGTACCTCAGATTCGCCAACTTTTAAACACCCTTGGACTGGCAAAGCTTTCTGCATTAACTCTTTCATTAACTGCTCTACAGCAGGGGTTATCTATGTGCTCACATGCCCCTGCGGCTTGGGATATGTTGGCCAAACCAGAAACCCCCTTAAAGAGAGGATCGGAGAACATAAATCAGCCATCTGAAACAATGTACAAACAAATGCTATGGCAAGAGATTTTATAGAAGCAGGGCAAGGATCCCTTGCTAACTTCAGGCCCATAGCCATTGAGAAAGTCATCATGGGTCTGCGAGGGGGAGATTTTTAGAGAAAACTATCACAGTACAAATGCTTCTGGATCCACATGTTGCAGGCATTAGCACCTAGAGGTCTCAATTAAGAAGAACTGTTACAGTGCTTTCTGTGGAACTTTGGGACTTAGTTTTACTGGAAGACTGTTGGACATGTTGATGTTTTGCCTATTTGCTTGCTCTTTCTTTTCTTCCCACCTCCCAGTCCCATTTACCCTCTGTTTAGCCCTACTGTATATGTTTCCCTGGTAATGTCTTCCTGCCTCTCCCAATGCTCTGTAACCCCATCTCTAGTTCCATATGCTCGCTTATGTTGTTTTTAATGTTGTCACTTATTTATTGCACTTATCTATGTGCACCACTTATCACTTTTCAATATTTATTTATCACTGGATGTAATACTGTGTGTATATCATAGGGTGCTGTTGGCCCAGCCACTCATATGAATATGTAAATTCCAAGCCTATTTAATGAGGCTAAGTTGGCCAGCCAATCAGTTCTGAGCAAGGTGTTGCAGAAACTTCATCTGATCTTTGTGTTTGACATTACTTTATATCATGTGCACTGTCTGTCTGGCCACAGGTCTGTTTTACACTCTGATGTATACACCCAACTGGTGTCAGTGTGATTTTCTTTAATTTGTTTACATCCATGTCCTGCTACTGTTGTTTACACTATGCACTTTTGCATCAGGTTTATTGAGCAGTGTAGCACTGCACCATTGGAATAAAGAATTTACCTACACGGTAAGCTGCTGGAGGGTTGTTTTGGTACACTTTTTTGTGGTAATACCTTTTTATTAGACTAACTGAAGAATTTTTACACAAGCTTTGGAGACCTCTTAGGTCCCTCCATCAGGTGCAGGGAAGACTAACCAGCATTTCAGAATATATGCAAGAGTTTTTGGGTCCTAAATTGCTTAACAAAAGGAAGGCTGTAAAGGAAGCAATTTAATACAATGCAGATGACAACTAGGAAATAGGCATCATGTCATTAAAAGGTGAGAGATCAGACATGCAAATGGTGAGCTACTTCAAAGTAATACCATAATACAAGATCAATAGCTGAAAAATGTTTCATTAAGTATGTAGGATGTGTAATGCTGCCAGTTCGGTAAATTAAGCAGTGACTGCATATTTGGTTCCTTTATGTTAATTATCTCTCAAAGACGTTTGATATGGTCGATCATCTGATACTCCTAAATGAAGTGTCCAACCAGGGCTTCTCTTCCAACACCAGGAACTGGCTTCTAAATTACCTGACAGAGAGAACACAAATGGTCTCAGTAGGGGAAACCTTCTCCACACCGCTTAAAATATGCACAGGAGTCCCCCAAGGGTCCATTCTGGGAACCCCTACTTTATTCACTGTTTGTTAATCCTCTCTTCTATCTACCCTTTGTAAGTCACTGGATCATGTATGCAGATGACCTTATCCTCTTCCATAGTGACAGCAACCTCTCCTGACTATCCCAAGTCCTCAACAAAGATTTCTTCGCTGCTGCTCATTGGTCTGAGCAACACAGACTAGTTGTAAATGCTAAAAAGACTAAATCCATGTCACTCGGCTCTAAACAAAAATTCACCAGGGCCACATCCACCTAATCTCCCTCCCTAAACAACCTGTCCCCTGACGGTACCATCCTGGAGTAGGTGGATAACCACAAATACATAGGGGTGATCATTGATCCCTCTCTCACCTTCTCTAACCACATAGGTCAGGTAATAAAGAAGATTAACCAGCAGTTAGACATCTGAAACAGGCTTAAAAGCCTTCTTACTCCTCAAGCGAGATTAGTAATAGGGAGGGGCACCCTCCTTCCCATCCTCGAATACTGCTGCCCCATTATCTCCCTGGCTTCACCTCAGCTCCTAAATCACTTAAACTCTGCGTTCAACACTATCTGCAGGTTTATCATACAAGACCCTTTCAACACACACCACTGTACACTACATCAATCACAAGGTTTGCTCCCTCCCCAGGCTCACAGGAATCTAATGCTAGGGTCCTTCATATGCAAATCACTTAATGAGGGTCCTAAATCACCACTGGAGGGTCTGCTACTCCTTGAACAAAACTTTTGTGCTCTGAGGTCCTCCTCTAACAGGCAACTGGAATGTGTCAGGGCATCTACTGACATAGGGCAAAGAGCCTTCTCATGGGCAACACCTAAGTTTTGGAATACACTTCCAGACGACATCCAAAATCTTGAGTCCCCCTTGACCTTCAAAAAGCACTTAAGGAACACACTTGCATCAACAGCAATCTGTAACTGCTGACACAGACATTAGTTGTTGTGCTTTTAAATCATTATATCACTGTTTATCCATGTCAAGATATGTGTGATATATATGGCCTGTAAACCATGCATCTGTGGATTAATTGTTACTGTACTTTTTGTATGTCCCTCGCTTAATAATCTTGAAGTCTCTGTATCCAAATATTACTGAAATTACTGTAAACATTCTACTTTGTCTCTGTATTTTGATCCGTCTCTGTATTATGTGCCATCTAGATGACCCGGGTCATGCCTGTAAAAGGTCCACGGCTCAGTGTACATACCCGGTCAACAAATACATAAATAAAAATAAGTTGACCTCAAGAAACTAGAAGAATGGTCTGGAGTGTGGTAGCTAAGATTTAATGTCAAAAAGTGCAAGGTCATGCACATAGGAAAGAAAAATCCAAGAAAGGAGTATTACCTAGGAGACTAAAGACTGGCAGCCTCAAACCATGAACGAGATCTGGGAATCATAATCTCAGATGACTTGAAGGTTAGTAAGCAGTGTGAGAAGGCAACAATGAAGACCAACAGAATGCTGGGCTGCATTGGGAAGGGAATCAAGAGCAGGAAGAGAGAGGTGGTACTACCACTGTATAGATTGCTGCTCAGGCCTCACCTGGAATATGGAGTCCAGTTCTGAAGACCTTACCTCAGGAAGTACATTGACCAGGTGGAAACAGTACAGAGAAAGGTGACAAAAATGATTCAGGGTCTGCAGTACATGTCCTACAAGGAAAGACTTATGGAACTGAATATGTACAGCCTGGAGCAGAGAAGAGAGAGAGAGAGAGGACATGACTGAAACATTCAAGTACATAAAAGGCATCAACAAGGTACAGGCACAGGAACTTTTTCACTTCAAGTAGAGCTCCAGGACCAGGGGACATGACCTCAGGCTGCAAGGAGGGAGGTTCTCTACCAACACCAGGAAGTTTTTCTTCACAGAAAGAGTGGTGGACGCTTGGAACAGCCTGCCCCAAGAAGTTGTGGGGGTCAACACTGTGAGGGGATTCAAGAATGCATGGGATAGACACAAGGGAGCCCTGACTACAAAGGGCAACTAGTGTCAAAACAGGTCTAAAACAAATGGGCAGACTAGACGGACCAAGCGGTCTCCTTCAACCGTCAACTTCTGTGTTTCTCTGTTACTAAATAAATGCCCCTACAACAGAGTTCAACAACATGGGAAGATTTAAAAAATACGTAAAACAAATACTGAATGGTAGGGTAGAGAGCTACAGTGGAAACTGTCTGAACTCAGTTTGGGATCTGGTAATGTGTGCCGAAGCCCACATTTTTTGTTCAGCACATGCTTATCTGTTCCACAAAGCCTCATGAGGTCTGCTTCCCAGAGAAGTCTTGTGTGAATGTCTTTGAGATTTCCTTTCAAAACTGTCACTTTAAGATCCTTCAAAGAATGGTTGTTCTGGGAGAAGTGCTCAGCCACTGGTGTCTGGTTGTCTTAGTGTTTGATTGTAGATCAATGTCTGTTCATGCGTTTATGGAGTGGTTGTCCTGTTTCTCCCACATACCACCCAGGTGAACATTTTTTGCATCTTATTAAATAAGTCAAATTGTTGGTTTTGCATAAGAAAGACCCTTTTATTTTGTATTCCTCTTTGATAAATGAAGAGTAGACAGTCACATGTAGCAGTCATGTTTCATATTTTGCATCTGGACTTGTTGCACAGTCTTGTTCCTTGTGTGACCATTTGAATTGTGGGTCTTTAATTCCTGACCAGTGTTCTTCCCAGGTTCACTGATTGTATGATATTATAGGTGATTCACTGAATATAGTTGACAGTCTGTCATTGCTGTGCAGGACTGGTTGCAATTCTCTGATAATCTTCTGTAGTGGCCCGATTGATGGGTTGTAAGTCACAACCAGTGGTGTGCATTTTCATTCTTTTTTCCTCTTTCTACACCGGTAGCTGTTCTTGTGCTATTTGTCTCACTCATACAATCTGTTTATCAATTACACAAGAGGGGTAGTTTTTACTGGTGATGGCTCCTCATAGTATTTCTAAATTGTTGTCCATCTCCCACTCATCTGTGCATATACACTGGTATCGTAGGGCTTGGCTATAGGCAACTGCTCTTTTTGTATGGCTTAGGTGTGCATTACAATGATGTAGGTAGTTGAAATAATCTGTCGGTTTTCTCTCTATTGATATTTTTATTTTGCACTGTTGCAGTTTAGTTGTGATATTCAGAAAGTTGATTCAACAACATGGGAAGATTTAAACAAATACATAAAACAAATACTAAATGATAGGGCCCAGAGCTACAGTGGAAACTGTCAGAACTCAGTTTGGGATCTGGTAATGTGTGCGGAAGCCCACATTTTTGTTCAGCACATGCTTATCTGTTCCAAAATGCCTCATGAATTTTGCTTCCCAGAGAAGTCTTGTGTGAATGTCTTTGAGGTTTCCTCTCAAAACTGTCACTGTAAGATCTTTCAAAGAATGGTTGTTCTGGGAGATGTGCTCAGCCACTGGTGTCTGGTTGTCCAAGTGTTTGATAGTAAAGGTGGCAACCCTAAGCCAAATGGGGTGGTGAGATGAAAGCGACAGCAGCATGAGACACTCAGGGCTCCAAGTCCCTGGAGGGCAGGCAGATAGGCGGCCACTGAAAGAGAGTGGGAGATGGCAGGGACATGGAGAAGAAGCCCGGTGCCACAGAGGATGACTGCGTTGACTTGGGGGCCA
Source organism: Neoceratodus forsteri (assembly GCA_016271365.2). Lineage (NCBI taxonomy): Eukaryota > Metazoa > Chordata > Ceratodontiformes > Ceratodontidae > Neoceratodus > Neoceratodus forsteri. Next base: position 1,109,136,653 of record CM028131.1, read on the forward strand.
AAACCGGAGGGTCTGACTACAGTCATATGTCCTCTACTAGCAGCAGTTGACCTAATTTAGCTCTTAGAAGAGATGACGGTGCTCTCTGGGGCAGAGGACATGCTCTCCAGGGCTCCCTGCCCCAGAGGTGCAGTCTTCTTAGACACCGGGTGGTCGGTGCTTCCACAGCCGCTGCCCGAGACCTCAAGCCCGGACTCTCCTCGTACAAGGTACAGCAAAAGCCGCCAACCAATCAGAAAGTGAGGGCTCTCTGGCACTGGCCTCCAATTGGCTCCTGCAGACTGCTTCTGTATTTCTTTTGAAAGTCAGTGAAAATTTAACTTTCTTTACTGAACCTTGCACAAAAAAGCTGTACTCACTTGTTGCCTGACTGTTTAAAGTAATATTTCTTACTGCTTAGAGTGTTAAGGACAAAGAAACTATGTGATTAAGCTCCTTTTTGAAACTTTGTGTGTGCACCAGACTTTAGGTGCCAAGGGAATACACATCCCCCCTTCTGATCTGGCTCTCCCACTGGTGCAGACAATCCTTTGTCCATGGGCAGCATTTAAACTTCTCCTTTTCCCTGTCTCCCCAGCTGAGGACGAGCGCTCCAAGGGCTCCCTGCCCCACAGGCGCGGGCTTCTCAGACACCGGGCAGTTGGCGCTTCCACAGCCGCCACCCAAGACCTCAAGCCCGGACTCTCCTTGCACAAGGTACGGCAAAAGCCATCAACCAATTGGAACGTGAGCGCTGTCTTGCACTGGCGTCCGATTGGTTCCTGCAGACTGCTTTTGTATTTCTTTTGAAAGTCAGTGAAAATTTAACTTTCTTTACTGAAACTTGCACAAAAAAGCTGTACTCACTTGTTGCCTGACTGTTTAAAGTAATATTTCTTACTGCTTAGAGTGTTAAGGACAAAGAAACTATGTGATTAAGCTCCTCTTTGAAACTTTGTGTGTGCACCAGACTTTAGGCGCCAAGGGAATACACATCCCTTTGTCCTGCTGATTTGGCTCTCCTGCTGGTGCAGACGGTCCTTTGTCCATGGCCAGCATTTAAACTTCTCCTTTTCCCTCTCTCCCCAGCTGAGGACAAGCTCTCCAGGGGCTCCCTCGCCCATAGGCACAGCTTCTCGGACACTGGGCAGTCGGCGCCCACAGCCGCCCGAGACCTCAAACCTGACCTCCTCATGCAAGGTATGGCAAAGCTACTAATTTTGTGCCCACCCACCCATCCCTGCCCCTCCACTTATTAAATTCGCCATTATCCGCCCCTTCCAAAGCACACCCATGAAGACTTTCGTCGACCTGTCCAATTTTTTGGTTGGCAAGATAGGAACGCCCCCGAGACAGCCGGCCATTAACATAGGCGCCTCCTTGACACTATTGTTTGTGGTTTCCTTGTCTCCAAACTGTATTTAACATTACCTCCTATTACGTCTTGAGTATGGAGAGCCTGGATAGCACCTTTATGAGGGTCTCCTCGCTGCTATCCTTACTGATTATCCTCTGTGCAAGCAGAGATTGACCCCTTAAAGTTTTGTTCTCTGAACATTGACTAGCCCTCTAGTTATTTATTTGCCTTTCAGGTAGTACTACTGTCTGAGTATAACCAGGGTACCCATCGTGATGGTACCCGTATTGAGTCACCTTCTCAAGTTAGTCCTACTGTTCCTTATTGTGTTAGCCACCCCCCGCACATCTCGGTCAGGGTATTGTTTCACCTAGCATTAGGGCGGTACACCCTTAGGGGTGGTGATAGGCATACCTAACCTGTCAACAGTCATAGGCGTACCAGGGCCAGGCTTCTCAAACTAACTATTGATGCCTTAACAAAGCTGCTACTTCTGTTACTGATATGCTCAGGTAACATTGAGTTAAACTCTGGTCCCATCTCTCCCCTCTCTTCTCTTTCAGACATGGCCTCTCTTAAAGGAGTGAGTTTCTGGCATGTCAATGTTTGTGGCCTCCTAAAAAAGTTTATTATGATACAGGCATGGATTAGCCACACTCAACCAGATGTCCTGGTAATATCTGAATCTTGACTTAGGCCAGCCTCCCAGGATAGAGAGATTAGCGTCCCCTTCTACCAGTTATTCAGAACTGACAGACCTACTGGGGAGGTGGAGTGGCAATATATGTCAAGGAAAGGTTCACAATGTCCTGAATGGATTCAAACTCTGTTAAAAATGAGTTTGAAAGTCTGACACTTAAGATTTAATTATCTACTTCCTTGGCCATCAGAGTGATTGGCTGTTATAGACCCCCATCTGCGGGAACGCTACTCCTATCACATCTTGGTTTTGTCATTGAGAAAGAGAATCTTGGAACAATTATACTTGGGGACTTTAATTTTGACTGGCTCTCCAAGACTGCTTCACCCCTCAACACCTGTGATGCTCGTGGGTTAGTGCAGCTAATTCAAGAACTTACACGTCCTAATAAGAAGAACCTGTGTAGAAGTACATTATTAGATGTTATATTAGTTGATAAGCCACATCTTTTTATGCATGCTGGAACCTTCTTCACCGACATCAGTGACCATTCTTTCATTGCTGCAGTCAGGTTGCTACATCACACAGGACCTTCAGCTAAATTCTTCACAAAAGGGACAAGTCGCAACTTCGATGTGGCCACCTATACATATGAACTGGGACACTCGCCATACTGGCAAGACTTCTACCTAGCCACCACGGTCAACATGTCATATAATATCTTTAATGAAATACTGGTAGGGGCCCTTGATGTACATGCCCCGATGGTAAAAATCCGAGTAAAAAAAAAAACTTGTCGCTGGTTCACTCCTGAGCTGAAAGCCTCCTCGCTAGGTAGGAATAAGCTAAGGAAAAAGGTGCAACAGACGAAGCTGGACTCAGACTGGTGTCACTTTAGAAAGGCATGCAATGCATGTACAAAAATGGACAGAGATGCCAAGGCATTATTCTGTTTTAGGGAACTGGACTCTGCAGCAAAGTGCTCCTCTAAATTCTGGAGGACAATCAAGGATATGTCCAGTCATACTCCAGGTAACTCCTTGCCACAAAAAATCACATCCTAGGGGAAAACTGTATGTGATATACAGGGCATCTTAGATTCATTCAACAATCATTTTGCCACAGCTGGTCTAGCCTTTGACAATTCCCCTACAGCTCTGGTCCACTCCCAACTAAGTGTCCCTTGCATAGACTCTATTGCCCCGGTACCCAGCTTCTCATTCCAACCTGTATCATTGAAAGAGGTTGAAGGTCTTATACTTCAGTTGGATGTTAAGAAGAGTGCTGGAGCTGATTCATTGGGTCCTTACTTTATCAAAATCGCTTATCACGATCTTGCTGTTCCTATCACCCATCTATTTAATTTATCACTGTCCCGAGAGTCCCTTCCTATAATAAGGAAAACTGCCCATGTCATCCAGTTGTTTAAATCTGGGGATACCTGCGACCTCAACAATAATTTTGTCAAAGCTCCTGGAAAAGGTTGTCAGCAATCAACTTAGGGCCTATCTGGAAGCCAATAATTTACTAAACCCTATGCAATCAGGCTTTAGGACTAAACACAGCACTATTTTGGCCCTTGCCAAAGTAACAAACGACTGGTACAATGAACTAGACAGCAGAAACTTTGCCTGTGCAGTATTTCTAGACCTTAGTAAGGCTTTCGATACCGTGGATCATAGCTTGTTAATCTCCACTCTGAAGAGCATAGGTCTTGACTCAGCATCCTTGCACTGGTTTACGGAGTACCTGGTAGGATGTCAGCAACAAATCAAAGTTGAGGGGGAGTTATCCCCACTCAAACCTCTTCTGAGGGGAGTGCCACAAGGATCCATACTTGGTACACTGCTCTTCACTATCTATGTCAACAATATTGATGTGGGCATCAACAAGGTGAAAATACACCTGTTAGCTGACGACACAGTGGCACGTATAAGTCGACCGACTGCTGAAGCTGCCTGCGCAGGCCTACAGGAAGAATTTGACCTGCTTCAGACCCAGCTCCTCCACAAAAAAAATATTTTAAATGCAAAAAAGACAAAGGCAATGCTGTTCTCACCCTAGAGCCGTGTGACAAACCCTGCCAGCTCTGGAGCACTGTCACAGATTTCCACAATTCTGGTAGAGAAATTGGAATGTATCCCAAAGTTTAAATACTTAAGAGTGTGGTTAGGCCAGAACCTCTCATTTTTTGAGCATGTTGAAGACCTGGCAAAGAAGTTAAGGCAGAGGTTGGGACTATCCTATAGAATTAGCCGTTTCCTCACTCGTGATGCCAAACCGCAACTAGTCCAAACTACTTTTCTTTCCCTAATCGACTATGGAGATTTCCTATATGGTCACTGTTCCAAAGCCTCACTTATCAAGTTGGATACGCTTTATCATAGGGCCAACAGGTTTATTACCGGTCTCACCATCTCCACCCATCACTGCTTATTGTACAAAGCTGTAGGATGGTCCTTGCTTATGTTCAGGCGCGAAAGAAACGCAGTCCTTTGGACCTACAGAGCCATCATGAAAAGGCTTCCACATTATATAACAGAATGTCTTCCCCTAAGCAAGCTGGGATTGTACGGTAGAAGAAGTGCCTCCTCTGTCTCTCTATGCATCCCTAAGGTCTCCATCTGCTATGGCAGAATGGCCATTAGTTTTACGTTGCCATCCTTGTGGAACAAAATGCAAAAACTACTGAAATTAAGCTGCCTCTGAAGTATTAATGCTTTAAAGTCATTATATGCTCGAGGTGTGTATGAGCCGTGCAACTGTTTCCCCGGCTCCTTATCACTAACTGCTGTTAGTTTGCTCCCCGGAGTCTAAACATGGCCATAAATTACTTTTCCCATGATAATTGTTGTATGTTTTACTGACCCTAATGTATTTATTACTTTCCGGTCCCTGTACCCCTCTTCCCAGACATAGACAAGCCTTTCAGGGGGCAATTGCACCTTAGGCGTAGAATCCCTATCTCCCGGGCAGTCGGTACCTTCACAAGCCACCATCCAAAACCATTTGCCCAGATTCTTCTTTAGCAAAGCACCGCTAAAGCCGCCACCCAATTGGTTTGCAAGCGCTTTCTGGCCCTTGCTTCCGATTGGCTTCTACAGTCTACTTCTGCAATCCTTCCAATTCTTCTACAGTCTACTTCTACGATCCTTCCAATTCTTGCAAAATCGGATGGTCTGGCTGTACTTTGCCAAAATAGCTGTAACCACTTCTATACCTGACCGATGGGATCCTTTTCTTTACTGCTCAGAGTGCAAATATTGGGAGTATGAGTGATTATGCTCCTTTTTGAAGCCCTTGTCTGAGATTGGCCATAGGCGCCAAAGCGTATTCATCACCTACCCTGCCTTGCGACCTTCCCGGTGGCCCAACGGTCCATTGGACATGGACAGCCAGCGCTAGCACCATAGACTTGGAAAATATGTTCGGTAGATGCTGCCCCAGCCGTCACCTCAGTGCCTAGCTCACACCTTCCACTAGTAAGTTGCGGCACAGCCGCCCCCCCAGTCTGAATGTAAGCGCTCCCTGAGGCTGCCGTTTATAGTGCCTGGCAGACTGTTTGTTCCCTTCAGACCTAACCATACCTGTTTTATTCCTTTTTGTGAACTGTGTCAAGAAAAAAGCTGTTATCACTTATTTTGCCTGACTGATATGATAGCAATACCCAGGACTTGCTTGTGTTTTTTTAAGGAAATTCCTGTGACAATAACCATCTCTGAATCTCTGTGGTCTAGTCTGTTCCTACTATTTTATACTGTTCACTGTGTCTTACTGATGATCTCTAACAAACTGTTACGTATGTTCTTTGTGTTTTGATTTGCATTTCTATTATGTTTCATTCACATTGTAAATATAACTGTTTGTACTATAACCTGGACTTAACCAGGTCCATCTTGTAAATGAGCTTGCTCAAAGATGTTAGCTTGGATAAGTAAAGATTTGATTGATTGATTGATTGATTGTGGATCTATGTCCATTCATGCATTTATAGAGTTTGTCCCATTTCTCCCACATACCACCCTTGTGGACATTTTTGGCATCTTATTAGATAAGTCAGATTGTTGGTGTTATATGAGAAAGACCCTTGTATTTTGTATTCCTGTTTGGTAAATGGAGAGTATACAAAGTTGTGTGTATAAGTCGTGCTGCATGTTTTGCATGTGGGCATGTTGCGTGGTCTTGTTCCTTGTGTGTCCATTTGAACTGTGTGTTTGTAATTCCTGACCAGTGTTCTTCCCAGGTTCAGTGGTTGTCTGTATAACATTATAGGTGGTTCACTGAATATAATCAAGGCCCCTAGAATTCTGCGGCCACAGAATTTTGCGCAGAATTTGCAATCTGCCGCAGAACTTCTGCAGTGCCTCAGAATTTACTGTTCTTGGTGATTTTTTATTAATATTTCTGTTTATCCATAGACTGTGGTTCCCTTTCCCTCTTTTTATATCCAAAATCCCTCTATGCTTAGAATGGGATGTTATCATTGCTATAACATCATAAATTAGCTAATGAAAAAGCTGCATTATGCAACAGAAATGAACAGTCACTCATCTACCACAGCTCCCACTGCCAGTGGCTGTGGCACAGCACATCAGGCATGGTGATATTTGCTCAACCTGCACTACAGCCTAATACAATTTTCAGTCTTACGTTATTGCACTAGGGCCAACTTAAACAAAATCTTGTCAATAGCATGGACCTGTTAAGTCCGTACCTCACTTTGTACAAACCTATTTGTGCCTTTAAGGTATAGAGATGCCATCTGAAATGAACAACTGGTAAAATGAATGTACCTGTCATTTTTAAGAAAAATAAAGTAATTATGCCCAGAAAAGTGGAACATAATAATGTGTAGACCCGCTGAAAGAACAGACCTGTTAAATAAATAATTTCACATGGATTTTTGCTAGGGTTATCGATTACATATTGTCACTGGTTGATAAGAGTCAGCCAAAAGTTATGGAGATATGTGTTCAGGGCCAGCTGTTGGGCAAGAGGGTAGCATGTTGTGTTTCCGTGCCGGCAACTCAGTTTCAGGGATTAGCTCTGGGAGCTGGCTGGGCAGCACAAGGATTGGGGAAATACATCACTGCTCTGAGCCTGGGAAGGTATGGTACAGTGTTCTGTCACACGGTGGACACATTGTGATGGGTTGGAGAGCTCTATCTCACAATCGGTTCACATGTATGTCATGGCCTGGTGGAGTTATGTAATGTGTCAGGGGAAGCAGATTGGCATGAAAAATGAGTTTTGCAATAACTCCTCTATTCTGTTTATTCCATTTCCAATTGGACTTGTATGAATCAGGATGCAATTTCATGGAAATTAAAAAAAAAAAATATATATATATACACATATACACACACAAACACACATATACAGTATCTCTCTCTGTCTCACTATAGACACACACACACACATATTTGTATGTACTGTATGTTACAGATTACGTATAAATATATAAGTGATACACAGTGGGGACCTCATTAGTGGTATAGATACCATTCATATAGAAATACCTTATTTATCACATAAAGTCCCCTCTGCATATTTCATTTATGCAATAGGTTAGGACCTTATGGGAGAGATATTTGTTTTGCTTTTTTAGACGTAAAATAATTTTTGTAAGTCTGTTATTTTCTGAACTAGTGCTACTGTGCTTTCCCCCATCCTGATTGCTATAACCATTGCCATGAAGGTGAAGTCAGGATGACAAGCTGACACTGTGATATGGTAGTTTGTTAGTGCCGCAGAACTTCCGCAGAAATTACAAACCACCGCTGCAGAAGTTCTGCGGTAAATGGTAGCCTTGCTGCAGAACTTGGTCCCACTGTGCTGCAGAAAAGTAGGGGCCATGAATATAATGGACGATTTGTCATCGCTGTGCAGGACTGGTTGCAATTTATCTGAGCTAGCCAGCTCATGGTCACTGCTGTGGAGATAGGAAACATAGTTTTCACTGTTTGTTGTAGCTGCACCACTCTTCCCCTGCATGCACCAGGTTTGAATGTATGTCAGTGAGACACGAGCTCCTGCATTTGTTCCTTGTCTTGTATAAAATAGCAGGAATAGGCACAGAATTAAGGAAGGACCTAATTTCTTTGCTATCTGGTGGGAAGGGTGATGCATATAGTCGTTCATAGAACTGTTTCATGATACTACCGCTCATGACGTTGGTGACTCGGGTTTGGAAGCAAGCCCTAGTCATCAGAGGCCAGCTGTGGGGAGGAGGATTCAGCATCCTAGAGGACACTCTCCTCCTCTGAGGAGGGAAGACTGCTTGCTCTGCCACAGCACTGCCACCCTGCCACCTGGGTGACCACAGGTGGTAGTGCAACAGAGCCACGAAGGGTGGGCAAGCACTTCCTGACCAGGACATCTGCATGCTTGTGTGCAGACATCCACTTGGCCCTAGCCCATGAAGTGTTCAGGCTAGGGGACTAAAAAGGGGAGGAAAGCACCTCTCTGGTCTACAGCAGCATGATGCCACCTCTCTCTGCAGGCCTTGCACCGCTCACTGGGCTTCTGACCACAGTGCACCTCTAACTTCTCCCGGGCTTGGGGAACCCAGAAAGTTCCTGCAGAGGGGGAGCAATCTGTGGGGCACTGAATGGTTATAAGGTACAGTAAGTCTCTGGGACAGTTGGTGTTGGGCCTGTGAGACAGAATTGCTGAAGTCAGCCAGGGAGGGATGCAAGAAAAAATACAATAAATTAAAAAAAAAAAAAAGAACTATTTTATCGCAGAGTTAATCCTGGTTAATAATGTAGCTTTCCATCATTGTCTGTCAGCTCTGGGGTAAGCTGTGCTGCCCACCTGTTTCATCCGATAAGCCACAAGCTTACTGGATCTTCCCCACCCTTCTGTCCGTGAAAGCATTTAACATGACATTTTACTTCCTCTCAATCAGTATGGATAAATTCTCATCATTATAGTGTTGTAATTCTTGATTAATCAAGTGGAAGAAGGCAGGATCATCTGAGTTAGGGCCATAGACATTAACCAATATTACAGGACCCTCCGTGGTGATGACTTTGGTTATAATCCAGCTGCCTTCCTTGTCAATCTCGTATCTGAAAACTTTCAACCCAAAGGTGAATTAGTATAGAGACTCCCCTCTTTTTATTCAGGCTCACATTGGAAATATCTTTCCCCATCCAGTCTCTTTTCAGTTTAGAGGTCTTTGGAGCTCAAAGTGTGGTCTTCTGGAGAAATACAACATGGGGCTTATGCTATTTCAGGTGCGTCATTGCCTTTTTCCTTTTGACAGGGGAGTTGAGTTCCCTGACATTCCAACTCACTGTACTAAGTTCCACTGGATTTCATAGGTCTATGCCATTCTGTAAACTACAATTTGTGCAATGCCTACATCCTCCCTTGTAGACCTGGTTGCCCCCACAGAGTTCAGCCACCTCTTGGATCTTATATGCCTCAAAGAACAGTGCAAAGCATAACAAACCAATAATAGTGAGAACCAATGTTTCCCCCATATCCCCCCTTCCCTCTCCCCCCAAAGATGCTCTGCAAGAACAGTTGAGACAAAACCATGTAAGCCGCAGGCCAGTCCCATGCCAACGTGAACATAGTATCTTCATGGGGAGACATCCAGGTGAGAGTAGAACTTCTCAGTCACACTCAGTTTGTCCCTGCCCTATGCCTCAGGAAGCATATACATAAAGAACTTCTGATTAGCCATAGAAATATAGAAACATAGATCTTGAAGGCAGATAAGGACCACCAGGCCCATCTAGTCTGCCCATTTTTCCTACTCAGTGCCTATACTGCTGTCCCCGCTTGACCTGCAACTTACCCTTTCTTCTCTGTTGTTAATGTTCCTTTATGTTTATCTCATGCATTTTTATGTTTGCTTGCGCACACAGCGCACGAGAAAAATTTTGAGGAGAGTAGAGTATTGTAGAGGTGTGGCAGTGTTTGGCCAATCTAGCCAGTGCTTTCAGGGGCTCATACCTCGGCCACCAACTAACAGGGAAGCCGATGACAGCAGTTTCAGAGTGAGCGCCAGATTTGAAAGAAATCTGCTGCTCTAATCATGGACAGTTTTCGTCATTGCAGCAGCATCTCTCTCCCTCCCCCCAACAACCAGGCAAATTCCAGCCGTGTGCATTATAGTGCACAGTAATGCGCATGGCTGGACTTACGAGCAGCTCATTTTCTCAGTGTGTCTTTCCTGGTGAAATAAATAAATGAGCCCCGCCACACATAATTGGTGGCTCCTGCCGCTCACCACACACTCCCCCCAAAGCCGACATTGGGGTGCCAAGGCCCTTTGTCAGCATGCCCCCCCCAAGCCCAAACATATATTTTGCCGACAACGGGGTGCCCAATCCCTGTGTCGGCATGCCCTCCCCCACTATTGTGGCACACTGGGAGTCCAACCCAGTGTGCCAACGTAATTCCTATGTTTTTCCAACACAGGGATGCTCACTTCTGGTGTTGGATGCACCCCCCCAATGCCCCCTTTTTGTCAGCTGACCTCGGGGTGCCCAGTCCCCAAGTTGGCATTGATCCCCCCACTAGTCTAGCACACTGGGACCCCACCCCAGTGTGCCGAAATCCATTTTGTTTTCACCTGTAAAAAAGAAAACAGTCCCACAATGTATTTTAAACCTGAAAAAAAAGAAAAAGGTCCCTTGTCATTCCCACTGGCCCCCCTTCCCCAACCTGCATCCTCCTTCTGCACACCCCACCTCACCGTACCCCCCCTCACCCATACTTACCTCCAGAGGTAGGGAGCAGCAATCTTCTGTGGACCAGGAACACATCTCATTCTTCAAAGATCAACTGGGAACTGAAGAAATTACAGTAAGCCCTGTAATGGCAGTGAATGGGGGGTTTTCAATGTAGGTTGATATCTCAGCCAGTTTTTGGAGCTTTGGTCCCAAATTTTCAACATGGGGCTCTTGGAACCCCACCACGTGAACACTGGCACTATCATTCCATTTCTCTGTCCTGAAAGGTGATTTCGTGGTCACTGCATGGAATAACACCTTTTGGGATTGACTAATGAAGTAACAGTGCCACCGTTCATGAGGTGGGGTCCCAAAAGGCCCATGTTGCAAGTTTGGTGAACAAACTCAAAAAAAAATGATTGCATTATTAGTGTGCATTGAGCAGTTGGTACGCACGCTCGTAACTTCGTCAATTTTTAATATTTTCACTCCAAATTTCCAACATTGCCATTTTTTCACACCTCCTTATGAACAGTACAGCTGTCATATTTTGCATCCTGCCAAAACGTGTTTTTGCACCTGTGGCACAGAATTTATTATTTGCTTTTGTTAACCAGGTAAGGCACGCTAGACAGCCAAGTGCCTATTTTCAGGTGCAACCCGGGAAGGTTACAAACTAGAAGCATACTTAACATACAATGAGATAATGGGCAATAACAAAATTTGACATCCAGAGAAATGACAAGTTTAACAGGGTTTGAGTAGGTAGCTAACAGCATTAGAGTTGATTAGAGCAAGATAAATACAGTGCGGTACATACTTGGTGATTTCGGCAGAGAACAGCAAAATTACATAAAACAGGTTCAGTTAATTGCAAACGAAGTAAGTGCCAGCAAATTGGGTGGGGGCACTGGGGGTGTTACACTGAGGAGTGAGCAAACAGGGGGGAGAGGAACAGAGGGCCATGTGAACTGTTAGGGAAGGAGGACAGGGAGTAATATTGGCGCAAGGATGACATTTAATAGTTACTTGACCAGTTGACAGGAGGGTAAGTGCAGTGGCGCTGAGGGTGCAGAGACCCCCCAGCATACCTGATGCTAGTGCGCTATGAGGTACATGGACAAGTGAAGGATCCCTTCAGGTAGTTCCAAAGGGAGGCTTTAAAGCCAGAATGGGAGGAGGAGGACTGAGTAAGGGCAGGGAGAGAGTTCCACATTTTTGGGGCATAGGTGGTGAAGGCCCGATCGCCCGCAAGGGTGCGAGTTCTAGGGACCGGGTGATCAAGCGTTACCCTCGACCTAAGATGGTAGGAAGGGATGTCAGGGTTGAGGAGAAGGGTGAGGGCAGCTGGGGTGGCCGATCTGATGATGTTGTCAATGAAGTTCCCAATTACGAAGATGCGGTGCTTCTCAGGAGAGAGCCACTCTAGGCATGTATAGAGGTCACAGCGGTGCGTTAAGGAAAAGGCAGAAAGCTCAAAGTGGCAGATTGCTGTGTGAAGTCAACTTTGGGGACAGATGAATGAAATCACAGTGTGATTGTTCATGGGGGGAGGTCCCAAAAAGGCCATATTGAAAATTTGGTGAAAAATTCCAAAAAATGACTATGTAACAAGCATGCATTATGCAAGTTCTATGCATGCTCATACTGTAACTTCGCCACTTTTTCATATTTGCACTCCAGATTTTCAGCATTGCCATTTTTTCACACATCCTCATGAACAGTACAGATGTCATTTTTCACATCCTGCCCAAAATGTATTTTCGCATCTGTTGCATTGAATGGCGCATTCGCTGTGTGAAATCACCTTTCGTGATCGAGTAATGAAATGATAGTGCCATTGTTCATGAGGTGGGGGTCCCAAAAAGTCCATGTTAACAATCTGGTGTGAAAATGCCAACAAACACCCAGGGCATTAGGGTTTCCAACCGTAACACCCCACCCTGTACAGACTGACAGACGTCGGGGGGGAGTGGCTTGGGGTCATCGACTGTAATGCTCATGCCATTCCACCCCCACCCTGCAGCCACTGACAGGCATTGAGGTGTGCCTTGGGGTCATCGGCCCTAACGTTCACCCCATTCTCCTATACTGCACCCATCTCAGCTTATTTCCTTATGGAATGGGATGAGCATAAGGGTCGAGGACCCCAAGGCCCACTGTGACATCTGTCAGTGTCTGCAGGGTGAGGTGAGGTGGAATGGCATGAGTGTTAGTGCTGATGACCCAAAGACACATCCCAATGCCTGTCTGTCTCTGCAGGGTGGGGAGGGGGTTGGTGTTAGTTCGATACTTCAGTGCCATTCCTATTATGCATCTGTCTAATTCATGCAGTACCAATGCCAATACCAGCAGGCAAACATTCAGCATTGACAAATGCTTGTTGAATTCTCCCACCATTTTTGCGCACCCCAGAGTTCCCTCTGGCAAGCCACCATTTCAAATGGCAGTGGGTTTTTATAACTTGGTTAGCAGGTATAGTTCGGCAGCAAAATCCTTTTCCTCTCCCATTCCTATGGACTTTCCCTGCAGAGTGATAGTCATGAGGAGATTTTGTGTAAATGTTACCAAGTGGATTTTTAGCATCTCTCCTTGCAGCCAATAGAGACATTATTTGTATGTTGTGAAGTTAGAATGAGAGGAGGCCCTAAGCAGGTCTGTCCAGGATTGTATTTGTATTGGGGCCTAGCCACCCATGCTGCCATCATCCCCCATAATGTGAACCCACTCTAACCCAAGATATACTTGAAATCATAACAAAAGCAGTATTATATTAAGGGAGTAGCTGTTAGTCCATTATTGTAAAAGACTTACTAGCGGTAGAGATAATGACCAAGAGGGATAGGAGAGGTATGTGCACACTTGTCCATGCTGAGCAGTGAGACTCCTTGCATGTCTAATAACAGTGATAACAATCCCTTAAAATGGCATTATGAGTTTGGACACCCCTCAATTATACGTCCCCCCCCCATCGAGTGCCATTTTAAGGTCATGTTTTTTAGTAATTGCTCAGGAGTCTGGATAGGGTGCAGACTGTAGGAACCATCCCAGCATTACATTACTAAAGTGATGCAGTTCATGGAATAGAAAAAGATCCCTCGATGCAATCCCTGTGTCCAGTGTAGGTGTAAAAACAAAGTCAGCCTATGTTTGTAGCTGCGACCGGGAGCTCCAAAGTGCCTTATTAGAGGGTTTCACCCTTGCGGCATTATCTATACTCATTGAGCACTCAAAGATAAAGGGGCTTGTGCAGCAGCTTTCACCCAGGATTATTGGTGGGTGGGGTCTCAGGAACTTGTGGAAGAGTCATTTTGGCTGGTTGGCATTCTGCTGGTGTGACCATGAGGGGGTGAAATATATATTATTAGTCAGTGAGGCCTGGTTGGTGCCCAACTACTCATTTGAGTTATTACTGAGACTTCTTCTCCTCGAGTGAACCCTTGGAGCACTGTCTCCTGTGACCCCACACAATTTAGCTTTTTGTTCTTCTCCATTACCTTAGGGACGGGATCCAGGGGTCTTCCTCTCAAGAAGGTGAGGGGGAGTGGGGGTCTGCAGTGCTTGTATGTTGCAGAGAGGCCCTCTGAAGCTGGATTTGTGTGCATGGCTTGATGTCTTGGCATGCTCCCTCTCTCATGTTACTTACTTGGTATTACTTACTTGGTATAGCTTGGTATGAAAGAACAGAAGAAGGCCAGAGCCCATCAAGACTGTTCGCCACACTATGTGGAACATTATTTATCTATTATCCCTCAACCAAACATCTAATTTGTTTTTAAAGACAGTGCCACTAGTTGCCTCTACCAATTATTGTGGCAAGGTGTTCCATACAATGGATGCTCTTATTGGAAAAAAGTTACCCCTTTTGCTAGTTTTATAAGTTTTACTTCAAGCTGTTTATTATGCAGTCTTGGAACATGTCTCCTTGTGGAGAGTGTTATACCACATTTTTCCATGAGATCTGGTGAATTTATTAAATTAAAAACCATAAGCATATCACCTCTTAATCTTCTAGTTTGAAGAGAGAAGAGACCAGTAGCTTTTAATCTGTTCTGATAATCCAAGTTTGTTAATCTTGGAATCATTCTAGTTACTCTCCTTTGAACCTGTTCAAGAATTGCTATGTCTTTTTTTTGGTTTGGATTCCAGAAAGGGGAGCCATAGTCTAGATACATCCTAATGTATGCCCTATACAATGGAATAAGGCATTGTTCAGTGCAATTAACAAAAGTGTGTTTTATTTGCCTCAAAAGTCTGTTGGTCATGCAAGCAGTTCTAACACAGTAATCATTTGATGTAAGTTTATTATTAACATATATCCCTAAATCTTTTTCACAATTTGATGAGTGAAGTGGTAGTCCATTTATATACTATATCATTTTTGGATTATTTACACTGAAATGCACTACTAAACATTTGTCTTGCTAAAACTGCATATGATTTTCATTTGCCCAAAGTGTTAATTTTTCCAAATCCTTCTTTAATGCAGAGATATTTTCTTGATTATTAACCTTGCCCTCCCAATTTAGTATCATCTGCAACCATGAAGTTATTTGGCCCTGTTTGTAAATCACTGATAAAGAGATTAAACAATGTTGGTCCCAAGACCGACCCCTGTGGTACATCACTTGTCACACTACCCGAATCAGACAAGATATCATTAATTCTGACTCGCTGAGAATGATTTGTCAACCAGTTTAAAGTCCAGTTGACAATATCAGGTGACAAACCTAGAGTGTGCATTTTAGTAATGAGTTTTTCATGTGAGACTTTATCTAAAGCTCTACTAAAGTCCAAAAGAATTGCATCAGTAGGGATACCCACATCTAGTAGAGTACTTATATTATTGTAAAAAGATATCAGATTGGTGGTGCAGGAATACTTAGGAGTAAACCCATGCTGATTTGAATCATAAATTTCTAATTTTTTACAATCTTGATCCATTAGAGACTTCATTACTCATTCCATTAATTTACCAGCCACTGAGGTCAGGCTAATTGGACGATAATTTTGCACAGAACCAATACTGCCTTTTTTAAATATGGGAGTAACTATTGCTGAACGCCAATCATTAGGTACAATGCTTTCTTGTAAGGAATTGTTGAAGATAATTGACAAAGGTATAGAAATATTTATAAAGGTTTTGATCAGAAACCATGGTTGAATACTGTTTGGGCCCGGACTAGTATTTTTTTTTAGTTTTTTGATAGCCTGTATAATGTCAGTTGGATAGAACCTATGATAACCTATGTGGTGAACTTTAAATGTACTAATAGGTGATTTTTGAGAGAAGACAGAACAAAAGTACTTATTAAAGAGATTTGAGGTTTCTATATCAGATAGAGAAGAGTCATTGGTTATGATGGGACCAATGGTCCTTGATACACCTTTTTTACTATTTATATAGGAGAAAAGAGATTTGTGACAGTCTTTTGTGTGGGCTAGTTTAAATTATAGCTTTTTTTTTGCCAATTTAATAGATTTTTTTTTTAGTTTTTCACAGATAGTCTGTATTTATGTAATAGAGTAGTTGTAAATGGAACAGAACTATTCTTAAGTTTCCTAAAAAGTTTAATTTTTATTTTAATCTGATTTTTAATTGTATTGTTAAACCAAGGGGAATTTTTCCTTTATTATTAAATTTCCTTTTAGATGGAATAAAGGTATTTTCCAAATAATGTACAATGTTTTAAAAAAGTCCCAAGCTTGTTGTGTTGTACAATTAAGAAGATTCGATTCCCAGTTTATGTTTTGTAAGTATTCATTGATTTTAGAAAAATTTGCTTTATTACAATTTTTTATACAGTATAACTTCTTTTGTGTAGTTTTAAACTATTGAATTTCAAAAAGAATGGATGAATGATCACTGGTCCCAAGTGGATCCCAAATTTGTAAATTGCTAATTTGTTGCTCTATGTTAATAAATAATAGATCCAAAATATTAGGACCTTGAGTGGGTTCAGTAACAAGTTGTTGTAATCTAGTACTAACTACCACATCTATTAGTCCTTTCTCGGCATAGGACTGTCCTGAGAATGAGTCCCAGTTAATATGAGGGAGGTTAAAGTCACCAAATATTACAGTATCATGAGATTCTGAAAAATGAGTAATTTCTTTAAAAATATCAGTTGTGTAATCTGAATTTGCAGATGGAGGTTGATAGATGTTACCAATAGTTATATAGGCTGCTCCTTCAGTAAGATTTTAACCCATATACTTTCTAAAGGAAAGGGAGAACACACTTCAAAAGAAGGAACATAATTTCGTATGTACATACAAACTCCACCGCCTTGCTTACCTAATCTGTTTTTATGATATAACTTATAACCTAGAATTTCTCTGGACCAAATTGAGGATGCATCCCACCAAGTTTCTTTTACTCCCACCACACCTATATTTAAAGTTTTACATTTGGCTTCGAGTTCTGCTAATTTGAGTTGGTTTGAATATCTTGCATTCAAAGCTAGGAATTTACATTTAGTTGTAATAATATTTTGGCAAGTATTCAGAGACTTGGGAATAGACCCATTCTGCCCCATTGTTTTTAGTTTAAACAATGATTTATGATTTTAGTAATACTTTTCCCCATAAGTGTACTACCCCTACGACTGAGATGTAAACGGTCCCAGCAAAACAAGGAAGAACAATCTGAAAATGATTCCCAGTGGGTAATACAGGGTATATCCTGCTTAAAACACCACTTTCTCAGCCATTCATTTGGAGCTTTGATTTTCTGCGTCATGGTAGATGTTGCTCTCGGGACATGTAGAATTTCAGATATACATACACAGCATCCCCTATCAAGTAACAGGTTACATAACGCCACATAGTCCTGTTGTAACTGATGATTAAATGGGGTGTTGTTTATATCATTAACACCGGCATGTATGATAACCAGTGGATTTCCCCCCGCATTTTGTAAAATTTTAGGCATCATGGAGGTAATTTCAGATATCCTGGCCCCATGGAAGCTAGAACAAGTGCGGTTGCTCTTGTCACTATTGCATAACGCCCTGTCAATGTGCTTAATGATTGAATCTCCCAGGACTAACACTTGTTTTGAGACAGTAGGGGTACAAGAATCAGAAACAGGTGATTGTTTAACACACTCTGGAGAGAGTAACTTAATAGGTATTGATTTGGTAGCTTGAGACTTACTAGGACAAATATTCATGGGCATTAACTCCTGATTGAAAAGTGTTTTTAAACCATTATTATCAACAGAGGGTGATGCACAGGATAAATCAAGTAACTCTTCATTATTTGATATAGTCAATTGCTCAAACCTATTACGAGTTTCAATAGGGGCACTATTGTGTATTTGACAGCCCCTCCTTTTTTTAAGAGGCTTTGTGACAATGGTCTAGTTATCATTATCATGAGAAGAGGGTGGATAATCATCCACCTTATAAGAGGGGGCAGAGGCAACAGGTATACTAGTACTAGTCGTTACAATTGTCTCCTCATCAGGAGGCATAGAAATGCTACCTAAATGTGAAGGAAACTGTTCATTAGAATGACGTTGTTTGTTCATAAGATCAATGTAATTTTCCAGTTCCCTAATATCAGTAGAAACCGGTTTAATATTAAGCAGAAACACTATCTCTGCTTCAAGAGTAGTAATCAGATAGCAATTAGCACATACTTACTCGCTCCCATACTTTCCCTCACTATACATCATACATTGCATACACTTACTAAGTTCTTTTTCCATTATTAAAGGTGTATATTTACTAAGTAGAGGATATGCTAAAATTATCTTATCCATGTTTGTCTAATGCCAACAGTTTCAGTGTGCCCAGCGGACACAGCAGACACACGCAAATGCGCGTGTCTCTGCATGCGTCTCCATGCGTGGCCCTGCACACGCTCGCCCTGCTCACTAGAGGGGCAGGTTTTAAGATGAAAAACCGGAAGTAAGCAACCGTTCACTTCCGGTTTTGGCGCAAAGTAAAAATAAGAATATTTACTTAAATTCAGCAAGATTCTGTGAGTTGAAGGTTTACAAGCCTTTAAAAGGGCAAGAGAACCACCAGGCAACAGTGCTTTTAACAGAGAGATGTTGTTTTGGGTTTGGCAGCTTGTATTGAAGAGTTGCAGATGAGGTGAATATTTAACCAAAAATGGCCTGCGCTAATTCTGGGGAGTCAGATGATCTACTGACTCCATTTGCACTGATCCTCAGGATGGCAGGGTACCTCAGCACTTATTGCAGTGCTAGGCACATGCTAGTGAAGGCCTGCTGGTACTCTGAGAGAGCTTGGGAGAAATCAGCAAATATCTCGATTTTGTGCCCATAGTGGGAAAGTGGGTTTTCTTTTCCTCTTGCTGCTTGTAGAATGGCTTCTCTGTCAATATATTGAGGAATTTGGCCAGTATTGGACAAGGGTGGGCTCTTTGAGATGGACGAGGCGCTAATGACCTGTGAGATATGTATATTTCAAGCGGTGCAGTCAGCTTGCAGCCCAGAATGTCAGGAACTGCTGATTGAAGAAATCTGTTTCTATCTGGGCTCTCACAGCCCTCTGGAAACCCCATGAAGTGTAGATTATTGCAGCTACTGCGGATTTCCAGGCCCTCGACATGATCCCACAGCAGTCTCATTGTATGGTCCTGTTCTCTAATGTAGGTCATTAGTTTGTCTATGTGGTCCTCAGTGTCAACAATCCTTTGTTCTAAAAAATTGATTCTGTTGGCGATTTCAATAACATTGGCAGATGTTTGTTGTGCTACAGTCTCTAAGTTTCAGATTTGTGAGATTAACTGTGTGAATATGGCTTTCATTTCTGTCAGGCTAGAGTCCATTGGAATACCACTTGCCAACAGGGTCAGTGTTAGGACTTTGGGGGCTCCCAGCAAACTCAATTACTGGGGCACCTCGATGGGCCCCTGCACTCCCTCCCCCGGCCCCCTCCCTGAACCTCTTCTCCGTCCCTCCCCAAACCCCCAGTAATCTTTGTACATAAATCCAACTACTGCACAATTTGTCAGACACAATGACCTGGACATACTAGAAGTATTACATTTCTAACAGATAATTAATAGAATAAATTGCAAACAACCTTCCTTACATGCCCCACTGACTACTGCATAATTTGTCAGACTCAGCCTCAGACACAAATTAATTACCTTAAGAGCAATACTACAAATAATATAATTGCAAAAAATGCTCCTCTCCAGCTGCTGCAATTTTCTTTACCTCTGCTGTGCTGCTCTCTATCTCTCCAGACTACCATCTCCCCATACTTATGCTGCAGACATGGACCAGAGAGGGGGGACAGAAATTTTCAAGTCTGAGTTGGAGGAGGTGCGTTAAACAGCGACGGACCTATTGGAGCCCTGTGATTGGTTCCAGCACAGCACCTCCTCCCATGTCAGCATGTTCTGTGCAGCACGATAGAGGAACATGGGTAACAGGAAACAAAGCTGCCTGGGGATAGAATGAAAGGCAGGATGGTGGCGAAGACCGCGTGATGTGGTTTGACATTCCTTCGGGGACATTGAGGCCCGATTTTCAGGAACAATGGGAAGCCAGTAGCAACAAATGCAAAGCTTCACAGTATAAACCACATGAAAGGGCAACTGGATGAGGACATCATATGCAGTTGATGGGGCGCCGGAGTGGAGTTGGAGAGAATTCGCTAGTGCAGTTAGTAAGGAGCACAGGGGCTTGCCAGGTACTAATGCTGCTCAGCTATCTTGATCGGGGGGGGCAGTATTTTATTTTCTTATAGGATGCTGTGGTGATCCAGGCAGGGAGTGGGGTGGGACAGACAAAAAAGTATGCTTCTGGGCTGGTTAATGGGTTGCTGCTGGTGCCCAATGCCAGACCCACTACATGTGCCGCCTGTGGCCCTCTACATTTGGGGGCCCCCCCGTGGCCGCATGGTTTGCGGGTGCCTAACACCGGCCCTGCTTGTCAAAGCCTTCTTGCAGTAGTTTTCTGCATGGCCCCATGGACTTCTTGAGCAGGAGGAGTCATCAAACATAACTCAGTGATGGAGGCACGGATCTTGATGGGAGAAACATCAGAAGACTCAGCAGGTTAGTGGCTATCAAAAACTGTCAAATTGATTAACATCTGGGGTTTTGCAGAGAGTAGGGATTAGGCTGCCATCTTGTGAGTAGCCAAGTCATACTGCAGAGAGTGGGTTATTAAAAATACTGACCAACTGTTTATGATCTGTGTTTGCAGAGAAGCCACAAGCAAAGATATGACAGTATAATCTCAAACAACCACAAAGGCTTCTCTTTAAATCTATAAATATCATTGTTCCATGTCTGGCAAAGCCTTGCTACCAAAGGTGACCACTTTCCTCTGGAACCCATGCTTTACCTTCTGTACCAGAATTGCAGCTGGACCAACTGGACTATAAGCCAGTAAGATTTCTGTATCAGTTGCAGCATCAAAGTATGCTTAGACTGGAGTTAAACATTGGAGAATTAAAATGAAATCCAAGAAGTGCAAAAGGAGCAGGAAAAATAGAGGCAGCATTCATACTTTAAAGAACTTAATTATCAACTTAAAGGAAAGAAAATGAGACACATGAAAATCCCACAGCTTCCACTTGCAGACTGTGTGACCCTGAGCAAGTCACTTAACTTCCCTGTGCTCCCAGGTTGCACCTGTAAAAAAGCTTTCAGCTTAGTATGCTAGTCCTGGTTAAACAACTAACAAAAACAACTAACATTAGAATAATAGAAATAAGTGGGTCCGGGATGAAAATGATTCTGAGGAAGGAAGGGTATTTAACTGAAACAGTGTCAAACAGCGTTCAAGGAGCAATGGCAGGTCTAGAAGTCAATTTAGCAGAAATAAATAAGCAAACAAAAGAGAATCTCCAGCATAAAATTCAAGAGAGATTTCTTCAAATAATTAAGAAAGCACCCAAAACACGCTGGAAGCCAGGGGCAGTGACCCAGGGGCCCAGACACTTGGGGGCCCACTGAAACGTGCTGTTTTTGCTGTGGTTTTTTTTCCCTATTTTCCCCACAGTTCTGCTTCTGCAGTTTGTGCCACAAACTACTGTACTGACTGCTGACCTGACTGTCTCCTCCTGTAAACACAAAAAAACTTCCAGGACGTAGTCCTGATGATCCACGGGAAATGCATTATTTTAAGTTCAGTCCTTCACTGTGTTGCCTTTCCCAAAGTGTTTCAGCAAAAAAGGTTCTTTCTTTCCCCAAAAGGCTGTCCCAACCCCCGGCTGGCTGGATGGCATGTTGCCTGGCTAGTCTGTCCCATTGCATAAAATTAATTTGAAAAGGATTTACTTCAATTCAGAACTCTCTTCACTTGTTGTTGTTGGGTTGCTGCTGCCTGCTGCTCCAGCCAGTGCTCATGCTCAGTTAGTGAGGAGCCTGCCCTTAGAATCAGTTAGCAGACAGAGAGCCGCACAGCAGTGCATGACTCCACTGAAAATAAATTCTGAATTCATTTTCTAAATTGTTTGACCCACGCAGCCAGGTGGCTGCTAGAACCACTACACTAGCCTTGAAATAATATGTTTTTTGTACAGTAAACAGTATATATTAGTGGTAGTGCAGTCCAGACTCCTTAGTTGCAGCTGCCAGTACAGGGTGAGGCCGGGGTCAATTGCCTGTGCTGTGTGACCTTTTTTCTGTGTCCAGGCTTCAAGCAGCATCTGCTCTGCAGTGTATCTCTCTCTCTCTCTCTCCTGTGTCTCTCTCTCCCCTCTCCTCCTCGATAAAACTCAGCAGACAGAACAGCAGAATTGAACTTCATCCTGAGTTCTGACCCTATTATTATCCTCCTCATGCTGACTTAGGCAGTCAGAAAAGGTTAAAAAGGAAGACTGCTATACAAACAGACTGAATTGATCTTAAGAAAAGTGCTGACTGGTGTCTGCAGCAGCACATACATGTGTGACAGTGAAATAATTGTACTGTGGCAAATAAAAATAAGTAAAAAAAAAAAAAAAACAGACCCCCACCAAAAACAAAAACCCATGAACTACAGTGCACCAAGCATTCACTGTAACATAAATATAGTAAAGGTGTTTAGAGAGGCAAAACTGGCAATTATTAACTAAAATAAAGGAGCAGGAGCACCTCCTGTGTTGAACTGAATCTTTCTCTCTCTCCCTGGCCTTGTTTGCTATTACTAGTGCAGTAAAGTGAAGCAAGCTAACAAAAAGTAACCTACATAAAAACTGTGACCGTTCTCTGCAAAGGCAGTGGTGGTGGTGGTGGGGACTAGTGGGCACTAGGCTGGGGGGTCTGAGTACTGAGCTAGGGTGATATCAGTGAAGGAACACCTCTTGTCCTGTCCTACACTTCTCCCTCCCTGTTTGCCACTACTGCAGCCTGAAAAACACTGATTCTTTTTCTAAAGTGAAGCAAGCTAACAAAAAGTAACCTACATAAAAAGTGTGACCGTTCTCTGCAAAGGCAGTGGTGGTGGGAACTAGTGGGCACTAGGGCGGGGGGACTGAGTACTGAGCTAGGGCAATATCAGTGAAGCAGCACCTCCTGTCCTGTCCTGCACTTCTCTTCTCCCTCCCTGTTTGCTATTACTGCAGCCTGAAGGTAAGCAAACAAAAAAGTAATGACCTCACAGTTTATTGTTGGATGTAACAGTAAAAGATACCTCCAAAATTCGAACGTGGTGCACAAAAGCGCAAGCAGAAGAAGGAAGAATTGCTGCTGGCTGCAAAGCTTCCTAAAATCAATGTTTTTTTCCAAACTGTGAATGAGCCTAACAACACACCTGATAAGACTGAAATGTGTGAAAGTAACAGTGACACAGACGCAGAGAAAGACAGTGGACCTAGTACTGTGGCCGATTCCGAGATAGTCTGTGCTGATCATGCTGAACCTGAAACTAACTTTGCTAAACAATGCGAACCAGAACCAGATGTGGAAAGTGTATTGGAGAAAGAACTCGACAAAACAAGTGCTGCTTTAAACACCGAAGATGAAGAGCAATCTGTTTTTCCAAGGTTTCCTCATGCTGCTGAAAAAAAACACAGAGGTCATTTTCCCTTACATATTAAGGACAGCCAAGTAAAAAGATATATTATATCACAAGGTTCGTGTAGATCAGATTAACCAATTTCGCAGGACAAAAATTAAGATGGGCATTGTTTCTCCAGAAGCTATTAAAACATAGCAACAAAGGCAGGCGTTACATTACCACATACTTGGCTTTGTTATTCCCCAAAATTATACTGTGCATATTGTGAGCCATGCTGGTTGTTTGCTGATCATAGTGCACCTGCATATAATGTTGCATAGGTTAAAGGAGTTTGAGATTGGCGTCACCTAAGCAGTAAAACTGAATATCATGAAACATCAGCAATTCATTTAGAATCTTGCTTAGTGTATCAGCAGTGGTGATTGCATGGAACAATTGATGAAGATATGGAAACTCAAATGCAGAAGGAGAAAAACTTCTGGAGACAAGTTTTGGAGCATCTCATTAATGTTACTCTTACATTAGCTATGTGCAATTTAGCTTTCAGGGGGCACAGAGAGGTTATAGGGCAAGGTAACAGTGGGAATTTTCTTTCAATAGTGGAATTGTTAGCTAGGTATGATCCCGTGTTGAAGCAACTCATTTCCATGCCCAGTGGATTGATTCACTATTTTAGTCATACTATACAGAACAAACTTATTGAAGTTTTGTCAAAGCATGTTGAGCAAGATATTATTTATGAAATAAAGGCTGCACCTTTTTTCACTGTAATAATGGATACCACCCAAGATATTGCGAAGACTGACCAACTGAGTCAAATGTTTTGGTATGCCACAATTGAAAAGGATGACAGGTACATGGCAACTGAAGTGAAAATCAATGAATCTCCTTGGTTTTCATGAAATTAGTGATCAGTCTGCACTTGGATTTGAGAAGGTAATAGTTGGCTGCATCGAACAGAAAGGTTTAGAATTATCTAAATATCGTGGTCAGTGGTATGATGGGGCCTCTAATATGAGTGGTGTGTACTCCAGTGTGCAAGCGAGAATATCCCAGAAGGAACCAAATGCTGCATATGTTCACTGTGCTGCTCACAACTTAAATCTCATGTTGAATGATTCTGTTAGAGGAATACTGGAAGTGAGAAATTTTTATGATGTGATCGAATGACTATACGCTTTTTTCGGCCACAGTATAAAACACTGGGCCATGTTATCTTCATTCACTTCCACTTCTGAGCTTTCCAGCAATGTTACTTTGAAAAAGCTTTGTCCTACCCAATGGTTGTCAAGGTATGAATCTCTCATTGCTCTGAGGTTTCGGTATTCAGATGTTATGAAGGCACTCACAAAAATAGTTCTTTAGAGCAAAAATGCTGATAAGCGTAATGAGGCTTTGGCATTAAAGAAATTATTAGAACACTTTAGTTTTGTTCTTCTCGTCATGCTCCAAACAAAGATTCTGGAAACAGTCAACGCTGTGTCAAAACTGTTACAATCTAAAGACATGGACCTTAACAAAGCAGCAAACTTACTTCACAAAGCCAATGAAGATCTAGTTATAGTCTGAAATCAGTTTGAGGCAAAAAAAATCAGCAATGACATTATCAGAAAGATGGGTTGTACAAGCCAAGGTTGAAGAAAAGCGCATGAGAAGGGTCAAATGCCATTTTGATGAGCTATGTGAAGATGAAAGACTTGGTGACTCAGAACAACTTTTCAAAGTGAACGTGTTTTACAGGTGCCTTGATATAATAAGCACACAGCTTTCAAATCAATTTCAAAGCATGCAGGCAGTCACTGATAGATTCAGCATAATCCAGCCAAGTATGTTGATTTCTGCAAGTGATGATGATCTGTTTAAAGGAGCTGAAAAACTGGCCCATCATTTCTACAAAGACATTTCTCTTGCTTTTCCTGGGCAGTTGCTTTCATTCAGATCTTGTTTGAAATCTGAACTCTCAAAACAATCATCAGTGAAGGAGTTGGCAAAATTGTTAATTGTTAACAATAGTGCATTAGCATCCAGTTTTCCAGAAGTCTGTACTGTACTTCTGCTGTTTCTCACCATCCCAGTAACAGTAGCCAGTGCTGAACACTCATTTTCAAAACTTAAACTTACAAAGAACTACTTAAGGAGTAGTATGGGACAAGAGAGACTTCGTGGATTGGGACTCTTATCTACTGAAAATGAACGAGCCAGAAAAATTAACCTACAGCAGATCATTGATGAGTCTGCAGAATGAAAGGCTCGCAAAAGGTGATTCAAATAGATGAGTAGAGAATATTACTATTATGTGTTACAGTATACTGTGTCTTGGTCCCACCATCCCAGTTGGAAACAGTTTGATAATTGTTATGCAGTGTTGAACACTTGAATTGGCAATGGCATGTTTAATGTGTATAAATAAGTATGTAAGTGTATGTGTTATTTATTTATTTATTTATTTATTTATTTACTGAATTTTGATGACCGGGTAGGCGCACTGAGCCCCGAAGGTCCCTTTTTCATGGGCGACCCGGGAAATAGAAACAGTACAATACAGTCAGGTAGTACAGGGTGCAGAGAAAGTAGACATGAAATTCAAGGTTACAATAAAGGCGATATTTCAATAGATTGAACATAAGTGCACCAATTGAGGGAGTTGAGGCATGCTTTTGGAGTCATTTTGGGTGAGAAAAAGGAGAGGGATTGATGTAGGATGTGGGACCAGGGGTAACTATCCAATACCCTGACAATGGCACGAGCTTGCCCCAAGCAGGTGGTACTTGAGCCTTGTGCGAAAGTTTAATAGTGATGGGGCTTCCTGTACTAAAGGTGGGAGAGTGCTCCACAGCTTAGGGGCAGTGTGAGCGAAGGATTTGCCTCCCATGTTAGTCTTGACTCTGGGGATTGTTAGTAGGGACTGACTGGTAGTCCTGAGTATATGAGGGTTAGACTTAGGAATGATTATTCTTGTAAGGCTATGTGGGGCAGCCAGGTGCTGCAGTTTGTAAGCAAGGCAGAGCAGGGGGTACTGAAGACAAGCCTCAAAGGAAGGCCATTGAAGCAGGGCCAGCGAGATGCAGGGGTGGCTTCTTAGGTGACTCAGTGTTGCAAACCTTGCCACCTTGTTGTACAGGACCTGAAGCCTGTTGACCTCTTGCTTTGACATACCCTGAGTTACAGGGGCAGCATATGTTAATGTAGGAAGGAGGACACTGAAGGCAATTGCTCACCTTGCCTCCAGGATAAGTTGGTTTTTTAGCCGGTACAAGGTGCCAAGTTTGCCTTGGATAGACCTACTTACCTGGTCTACGTGGGACTTAAAGGTGAAGCCTTGGTCGATTGTTAGCCCAAGGTATTTTATGTTGTCTACAGTGTCTATACTCTTTCCAGCAAGGGAAGTTAGTTGTAAGGAATTGGTCCTGTCCTGGCCAAGGGATCAGGGCCAAACAGCAAGGCTTTTGGTTTTGCTGCATTGAGGACCATTCTGTTAGATGTAAGCCAGGCCTCAAGTGTATTTAGTTCCCATTGGAAGACAGGGCCCAGGTTCTGGAGGGTAGACAAGAACCGGTAGATGACTGTATCATCAGCGTATTGAACAACTGAGCTATCCCCACAGTGACAGTTGAGGTCATTTGTGAAGAGAGAAAATGGGAGGGGGCCAAGAATTGAGCCCTGGGACACCCCCTCCCTGATGGGAAGTGGGTCAGATAGCTCTCCCTTCCAAATGACCTTCTGGGACCAGCCTGATAGGTAGCTCTTGAACCAGTTTAGGGTCTGGGCATCAAGACCTATGCCATGAAGCTTAGTTAGAAAAAGGTTGTGGTCCACAAGGTCAAACGTCTTGGACAGATCTATAAAGATTGTACCCATTGGCATGCTTACGTCCAATGCCCTGAATACATCCACTGTGAGATTGATGAGTGCCGTATCTAACCCATGGTTTGCCTGAAAGCCATGCTGTGAGGGTGCTAGGAGTAGGTGTAGCTCAAGGTAGTCTCTCAGTTGCCTGTACACTAGCCTTTCTTGCAGTTTAGCAAGGGTACATAGCAGGGAGATGGGCCTATAATTGCCAATTTGTTTGCGCAAGCCACCCTTGTGAATGGGGACCACACTGGCCACCTTCCACTGGTGCGAAATGTAACCTTCAAGTGGAGAGATGTTGATGATCCAGGTCAGAGGTTTGGCAAGGAACTGGGCACCTTCCTTGAGTAACCTTGGGGTAATTCCATCAGGGCCTCCAGAGCCTTTGCTTTTGAGGGCTTTAAGTAGCTTTAAGGACCTCACTCACCTTGACTAATCTTAGGTGAAATTGTGGTCTTTTCAGATTGGAAGGTACGTCAGAGATCTGTAAAGACATAGATGGGGGCAGCCCAAACTTGTAATCATCGAGTTTGGTGAAGTGGTGGTTGATTGCTGAGGCTATTTGGTGGCAGTCGCTGACACGCTGTCCTTGTACCTCTATTGAACCTAGTGCCTCTTGGAATTGCCCTTAAGCAGTTCGTTGATGTGTAACCAGAAAAGCTTGGGGTTCCCCAGGTTGGACCGTTGGAGGTGGGATACATACTCCTTTTTCACAAGTTTGATGGCTAGCTTACATTTATTTCTTAGAGTTTTGTAAGTAACCAGATCTGTAGGGAAAAGGGAGAGCCAGAACTTCTTTCAGGCCTTGTCCCTGCTTTTCATCTGAGATTTCACTGAGGGGAAGATCCACTTGTAGCAGCCTCCCTTTGTTCTAAGTTTTTTAAGGGGGCAAAGAATGAGTCCGCTTTGAGTAGTGAGTCTTGGAAGTAGGCCAGGGCCTCATCCAAGGTCATAAGGAGCCTAAGTGGGCTCCAGTCCAGGTTACCT
Source organism: Neoceratodus forsteri (assembly GCA_016271365.2). NCBI lineage: Eukaryota > Metazoa > Chordata > Ceratodontiformes > Ceratodontidae > Neoceratodus > Neoceratodus forsteri. The sequence goes on from CM028131.1 coordinate 1,109,165,092, forward strand.
AGGTAGTCATTAAACTTTGCGGACATGAAATTGGAGAAATCACGCACCGTGAGTATCCTGGGAGGAATCTTTGGTGCACTGTTCTTCCAAATACAGAAAATTGAGGAGTGGTCACTGATGGAGTCTGCCAATATGCCTGCTTTCTGTATGTTGAGGGGATTGGATACCAGAGCCCAGACAAGAGTAGTGTGGTTCTCAGTTTTATAGTTGAGCCTGGTGGGTAGAGAGATAACCTCTGTTCCAGGTGTGCGTCATGGATCATTGCCTTGTGGACTTTGTTGGGGTCAGAGGCCCAGTTCAGGTTGAAGTCTCCCATAATTAGGAGTTCATTGGTTAATTCACTGCCAACTGATTTGGTGATGCTCTCAAGAGCAAGTTGGGCAGTTGTAGGGGGGTGATAGACACTGCCGATGGTGAGATGCTTAGCTTGACCGAGGTTTAGATGGATGAAAATAGACTCCCCGTCCTGGCAGTTTCCAAGGTTGGGCTTCAGTAGTGCCACATTTAGAGTCTCTTTCGAGTAGATTAGAACCCCTCCCCTTCTCTTTTTTGCCCTGTCTTGTCTGAAGGTTCTGTACCCTAGGATCATGATCTCATGGTCTAGGGTGTGGGCCTTAAGCCAGGTCTCTGAGATAGCAAGGATATCTGGCTTGTAGCGGTCTAGCCAGGCTTGGACCTCATGAATTTTAGGTCAAAGGCTGCAGACATTCATGTGCGCTATCCTTAAGCCTTTCAATGATGCCCAGTGAAGATCCTGGGGGGTGAAGACAAGGATATTGGCTAATGGGGGCCCTGGGTTTGGCTGAACATCACCTGCATGGAACAGCAGAAGAGCAAGTAGTCATACCAACACTTGCCTGACTGGGGGGTTTGAGAGGTTACTGAGCCTCCTGCATGCTTCATGGAGCAACACATAGTAGGTGCCCCTCCTTACCAACTCGTGTGCTATGAGAAAATCATTCTTTGTTGTGGGAGAGGTCCAGTAGTAATGACCACAAGACTTGGAGTTGTTGAGATTTTGCATCGTGGGGTCAAAGTGTCCATGCCCTATGCACATGTCCACCCAGTGGAGGGACAGTATGTAAAGAAGAGCCAGGAGTACAACCCTATTTAGGAGAGAGGCAGGTGGGCTATTGGTCCATCGTGACTTAAGGCAAGGGGTGCCATGGTTGGAGGAAAAGTTCTCCAGGGCCATATTGGAAAATCAATATGTCTTCTGGTAGGATGGTTTATTAGGTTGGAAAATCAGGGTGGGTGCCTGAAGGAGAATTTAAAAGAATGTAGAAATTAGTTTAAGCTTGGGGTCAAGGGTACACTCACAGCAGGCTAGGCGTGCCTTCCAGGAGAAGGGGGTGGCTTGAAATGCAGGATATCCTCAATATTTGAGGGTTCAGTGTGCATAAAGGCAATAAAAAAAAAACTGATGGGAGGGGGCAGGAGCAGGGTGGGCACCAGGGGAGAGGGGAGCCCAAAATTACAACATGCGCTGGGACCCATCTTTCGCTTCCTCCGCCACTGCTGGAAGCACAAGGAAAAGGAACTCCACTATATACAAATATAAAAGTAAGGAAAAACAAGAAGGGGGGAATGGAGAAGGTAAGAGACAGACAGCTATGGGGAGAACACTATGCTAGAAACAGAAACAGCAAACCCAAACAGCCAAGTAATCACCCTATCCTAAAGAGAGTTAACTCCAGCACAAATTGTTAAGTTTGCAAAGAAGCATACTTTTCTACTCTATAGAAAATAAAGTTTGAATGTTTTTTTTAAATAAGGATTGCAAAGCAATTAGAATACATTTAGACAACATGGGCTGAGATGTTTTTAGAGTGATACTAGTGGCAATCACCAGATAGAAACAAACTTAACAACAATTTTAGAGATGATAGAAATGGAAGTACAACTGATGACAGAAGAAAATGTACAGAACAATTCTGATTTGGGGGACTTTACTAATAGGTCTGGTGGAACAAATGAATAAGAACCAACAAGAACTACAATTGGAGATACTAGATCCTACAGCCCCAATTGAAAGTGCATATAAGGAACAGAACGATAGTGGCACTGGGGATATAACATTCCACTGAAGACACCCTTCAAATTTAAATTCATTTTACACTTCAGGAATGTGATGTCTCCCTCACTGAAAGTGTTTCAACAAATGATTTCAATGATTATGCGAAATTGTTCAACTCTCCAGTGCTGTCTCATTACCACACTGTCTGCTGAAGAAATGGTTGATGTAAATGATTTACAGCAGATGAAAGACATTATAGTTAAGCCTTCTTATCTTTAATTTAGAGCTCATTTCCAGGCATGACCTAGGGGAGGGGGAACAGAGGAGATAAGAGTGACAGGTAGTTGAGATTACAAATCCACTATGGTATATACAACTAAAAATGCGGTAGTAGAAAGCTACCAAAGACAGTAATGGTGAAACAACAATTCATACAGTCAGTGAAATTGCAACATAATAGCTAGCAGTAAATGACGAAAGCAAGTTAGATCAGGTGCCAAGTAACTGAGGACAGGAGCAAGCGGGAGAGAGGTGGGCCCGCAGAAGGGTCTTAAAGAAAGGGTAAAACGGAGCTAGTCTAAGGGGGGAAGAGTTCCTGATTGAGGGCAGTTAATCTTGTAGTAATGTGGTGGTGCTGAACAGTGAACATTGTATTTAAAAGGTAATGAGATAACTTTCTGATCCAGCATGTTATTAGAACCTGACTTTCAATCCCATAGCACCATATGTGATAATGACCAATGCTATTATTGATAGGGCTGTAATGCAAGGTTCGATCATAAAAGCTGAAGTAAAGTACTTAAGGTGTGACATCTTGGTTTGGCCAACATTTTACATCTTTCACAAAGTCCACAAATCTATGACAAACTAGCCAGGACATAGGCCAACGGAATGTTGGCATGCATAGGTAGGGGCATTACTAACAAAAAGTCGGAGGTAATAATGCCCTTTTACAAAGCCATCGTGAGGCCGCACCTGGAGTATGGGGTTCAGTTCTGGAGGCCACATCTCTGCAAGGATATAGATGCATTGGAGAAGGTTCAGAGAAGGGCAACCAAGATGGTGCAGGGTGCAGGGAAAGTCATACGAGCAGAGGTGTAAGGAGCTGGATCTGTACACGCTGGAGACAAGGAGGGAAAGGGGAGACATGATTGAAGCTTTTAAATATGTAAACGAGCTCAATAAAGTGGGAGAAGAGGGTTTACATAAGAGGAATGAGGGGATCAAAACTAGATGGCACAGCCTCAGACTGCAAGGAAAAAGATACAGGGGCAATGTGAGAGGATGTTTCTTCACGGAGAGGGTGATGGAGCCCTGGAACAGATTACTAGACAGAGTGGTGGGGGCTAAATCAGTGGAAGAATTCAAGAGGGCATGGGACAAGCATATGGGGCTGAGTATCGGGGGAGGGCGGGGGCTGGCAGGGAGGGGGAGGTGTAGGGGGAAGAAAGGGCAGACTAGATGGGCCGGTATGGTTCTTTTCTGCCATCAAGCTTCTATGATTCTATGATTCCTTAGGTGAGTGGCTGTCTAGATTTGTAGGCTACTATCTGAGAGCACTGGTGACATCTATTCCATCATACTTAAAATATACCGTAGATGCCATTAATAAATTGGAAGCTATTCTTTGGGAAACAAAGTATCATTAGTTAACTACAGACATAACTGCGTTGTATACACATATTGATCATACTTTAGGAATTAGAGCAGCCAGGGAGTCACTTCTGGTACCTCATCTGACTACTAGAGCACCAACCAAGTTCATTTTAGCTTTGCTGCAGTTTGTGCTACACCGTCATTATTTTATGGTCCACAAAAACTTCTATCTTCTGGAAAGAGAAACTGCAGTACCCTAGTACATTCCTACCTCAACATCTTTCCAGGAAAGTGGAGAAAAAACATAGTGCTAGTGGAAGGGAACTCCCATCTCAGACCCATTAAAAGGTGTTCACTGGGGTAGCCCATGTTGGTATATAGAGTGCTGGTATAACTGGATTGGTTGGTGGGATTGCCATAGGAGTTTCCACCCTTTAAGTGATGCCCAGGTTTACTGCAAACCCCTATGAAGTAACTGTAGCACATAGGAGAGAAAAAATCCTTTTGGAGGAAACCTCTGGGTGTCCAAGGCTATGACTAACCCTAACTCTGGGCTTTATTTATAAAAAGAGCTGTACGTGAGTGAAACAGAGTTCTGTGAAGGACACAATGGTGTCATTTTCCAGTGAATATCCGGGACTATTCTTGGGAATCCTGTTAAGTATTACATGTTCAAATAGCACTGACAAGTTTGCAAATGGAAAATATAGGTTGTTGGCAGTGACAAATAAAGAGAGGTAATCTGGATTGATTCTGAGAATCCAGTGACATGCCAAATGTTCTAATGGGACATGTGTGATTTCCTGTAGAAAAATATTTAATATAGGTTCCTTTGTGGTCTGTCTGTTTCTGTTAAATTCAAGAGGAGTATGTACAGTACATGTTAATGATGGTTTTCTGTAAATTGGACAATTTGATATTTCATAGGATCAAATTTGATTGATGATGATGGAAATTCTCCTGATCCTGAAAACTAAAATATGCTTTATGGGGCAAGTGGTGATGCATAGAGCAGCACTGGAACCACTAATATCTTTACATGGCAGCGGAGGCTAGAGTTGCTGATGGACTTGTCTAGTGGTGAATGTTACAACTGTTACAGAACTTGAGTGGTTGTTGGCGTTAGAACCACTTAACTTGTGTAGCCATTGAGAGGTAAAGAGTATTAACATTGTTTGGGGATGGAGAGGCAGCAGGGGTTAGAACAACTGCGGGCCTTATGTGGTAGAGGGTGTTAGAACCACTGAAAGACATGCATTTCTGTGGGTGTTACAACTGCTGATAGCAATGAGAGGTAGCAGATGTTAGAACTACATAGGACTTTAGAGCAGTGGGTGTTACAACTGCTGAGGAATCAAGAAGCAGTGGGCATTACAACCACCTGTTTTGATGATAAATTTAAATTCTGATTAAACAGTTCTGTGATACTTCAAGAAGTGATGGCCAGCTTTACTGTTACTGCTTGATAAAAATTAAAGCAATATTTATTTTGATTGAAGATGAAAAGGCTAATAGAACGACTTATTACCTTCAGATACCACAGTAGAGGTTGGTAGGATACTACTTGCAGCTATATGGCTGGTGGAGAAGTGGTACAAGGTTCTCTATTTCAGGAAGCTGTGGACATAATAATTGCTGTCTTCTGGTTTATGCACAGCTGGTACTTTGTAATAGGACTCTGGTTTTATAGACAGCAGCAGGAGGTTTGGGAGGCAGTAGGCACTGGAAAGAACAGTTACTTACCAGCAACAGTAACTCTTAAAGAGGATCTCCTCTATTGGGTCACAACTTTAGAACAGTAAGCCATCAGCATCAGGACCAATCGGAAACTTTTTCTAGCTGGGGTCTGTCCATGATAGCATGCAATGTTTTCACCTATAAAATGTGGGTGGCCCCATTGCTCCTCAGTTCCCTGACAGAAACAAGCTTGGTGGGCCTTTTACCATGAGGAACCAGGAGACCAGACCAGTACCAGACACACTAGGAGAGGCTTGGGACTGGGCAAGATCAAACATAAGGCACTTATGAACACCTCCAGACAAGCCAGTAGACAAACAGCCAGCAAATACCTCAACAACTGAAAAAGGGGAAGGAGGGTGAGTGCGTTGTGACCCAATGGAAGAGATTCTCTTGACAATTCTCTTGAAGATTTATTGTTACTGGTAGGTAACTGTTGTGTCTTCATCAAAGACATCTCCTCCATTTGGATCATGCCTTTGGAACAATTTCCTAGCAGCCCACAAGGTACCCAGGGAGGATGGCAGAACCTAACATTTAATCAGGACAGAAGGCCTTGCAGAACAGCAAGACCAAAGCCAGCATGCTCTGGGAGACAATCTCTAGACTGTAGTGCTTAGTAAAAATATGCACAGTGCTCCATGTGGCAGGCTGGCAGCAGCACATATGTCAGCTGCAGAAACATTCTGCAAGCAGGCAAAATAAGTGGCCATACCACATGAAGCATGGCCACGCACAGCACCATGGAGTGCATTACCATACTTCTGGTAACAGAACTTAATACAGTGAGCCAGCCATTGTTGCACTGTTTAGTCACTGGAGTGACCTCTTTTCCAGGAGCAAAAGGAACAAAGGTCTGGGAATACTTTCTGCAGTTCATAGTGCAATGGAAATAGAAACATAATGTGCTATGTATATAGAGTGTATGGAGCAATGCCTCACCTCTGTCAGCACGCTCAGGATAATGCACAGGAAAGTTTACAGTCTGCTTCAAAGTGAACTTAGAGACCCCGTTTGGTAGAAAGAATGGAAGGGTTCACAAGGGCACTCTGTCTTTGTGGAAAATTAGGTAATAAGGCTCATATATTTATTTATTTTTTATTTTATTCTTTGGTAACCAGGTAAGGCCCACTAGGCGCAAGTGCCTGTTTTCAGGGGTGACACGGGAGCACTGGGGTAGTTAAGTGACTTTCTCAGAGTCACACAGTATGCAAGTGGAGGTTATGAGAATCAAACTCAGGTCTGCTGGATGTACCAAGCTCATTCACAGCTCGCTACTCTACCCTCTAGGCTGTACTGCCAGCTTATGATAAAGGGTCGGAGGTTGGAGTGGCGCTGGAGTAGTTTTGGACTGATGGAGGACAAATTGGCCCTGAAGTCACACTATGGTGACTATCGGGGCAATATCCTAAAAGAAGGCACATTTTTTGTCAAGGGAGATTGCTGTGACAAGGAACAGACCAGCTCAGCACTTCCACATGGTGGACGGGCTATTACATCCAGCCTGCCTCTGGGTGGGAGGAGCAGGTTCAAGCACAAGGTGCAAAGAGTTTGCTCTGTTCTTTGCTGACAAAGCATCCTCCATCAGGACCAAGATCTCTTCCAGTGTTACACAAAAGGCTTGTGGGATTCAACCTGAGATGTACCGGGGTGCCCCTCTTGCATGAGCTGAGTTTGATCCAGTTGGAGTGGAGGAAGTGGCTAACATAGTCTTGAGGCTGTGACCAACATATTGTAATCTTGACCCAGACCCAACCTGACTTTTAGTTGGATGCGTGGACCTGATAGGGTCTGTGGTTGCTGAGATTGTCCAGAGTTCCCTTGAGAGTGGGGTCTTTCCCATGGCACAGAAAGAGGCCTTGGTTAGACCCCTATTGAAGAAACCCTCAATGGACCCGGAGTGTCTCAGCAACTACAAACCGGTCTCAAACCTCCCATTTTTAGGGAAGGTTTTAGAGAAAGTGGTGGCCATCCAGCTTGAGACACATCTTGCCTCCTTCGCCACTTATGAGTGTTTCCAGTCAGGGTTTAGATCTGGGCACAATGTGGAGACCACCTTGGTGAAGGTGCTTAATGATCTCCTAATGGTGCGGGATAGGGGAGAGCATACCATCTTAGTCCTCCTGGATCTCTTGGCGGCATTTGACACCATGGACCACAAGGGGCTGCTGAACCTACTGTAGAGTTGGAGTGGACTAACTGGAAATGTCATTGACTGGTTTAGGTCCTTTCTCACAGATGGAGTGCAAAGGGTGATGATGGGGTCATCCTCATCTAACCCGATGCCTCTACACTGTGGAGTTCCACAGGGGTCGGTTCTGTCATCCTTTTTGTTCACGGTGTACATGCTGCCATTGGAAGACATTATCAGGTGGCATGTGCTGGGTTTTGATTGTTACACTGATGATACCCAGCTATACCTGTCCTGTGCACCTGGAAACCAGATGGTGGCCTCGGTATTTAACACCTGCTTGGAGAAGATCCAGAACTTGATGACTCACAACTGGCTATGACTCAACCCAGACAAGATGGATGTACTGGTGATGGATCCAGGTCATCGATGTGACAGGGAGGGGGGATCTGGAGATTCCCTGGTCTAGTACTGGGGGTGCTCCCCTGGCCCCCTCCATTTGGGTTAAGGATCTGGGCGTGGTCCTTTATGAGGGCTTGATGCTTGATGCTCAGGTGTCAGCCATCGTCAAATGCAATTTCTACCATCTGAAGAACATTGCCTGGATCTGGGCCCTGATATCAAATGAGGACCTGACCACCCTGGTGAACACCTTTGTTACATCCAGGCGGACTACTGCAATGCCTTGTACTTTGGGCTATCTGGAGGCAAACTCCACCATCTGCAGCTGGTGCAGAATGTGGCAGCTAGGCTGTTGACTGGTGTTTCAAGATCTGGCCATATCACACCTGTCCTCCGTGACCTGCACTGCCTGCCAGTAAGGTGGAGGATTGCCTTCAAGGTCAGATCACTGACCTATAAAGCCCTGCATGGGGGGGATCAGCCTACCTGCAAGACCTCCTGGTCCCTCATTGCCCATCTCAGGCTCTCCATTCCTCTGAGGGTTGCCTCCTTGTGGTTCCCAGGGCCAGTCTGCAGCATTCTGGGGACCTTGGATTCTTGGTTGTTGCACCAGCCCTGTGGAACATCTTGCCAAGACATCTAAGGGAGGCACCCTCGGTGGATACCTTTAAAAAAGGACTAAAAACACTTTTATTCAATCAGGAATTTCATAAAAGCTGAATATTAAAATCAACTGACTGTTGTTTTATTACAGAGTTATTTTAGTGAATGATAGATAGAATTTTACATTAACTCTACATTATGTTCGGAAGTGTGTACTATGTATGGATTGTTTTTAAATATTGTTAAGTGTGCCGAGTCTTCAGAAAGGGGCGCTATATAAATAACATTTTCAGGACCTGAAGCTCATAGATTCTGTAAGCTTAAGTTATTCTGACCAAAAACAGTGTTCTCCATGAAACGATGTGCATCTCACAAGTTGTGGCAGGCTCAAATAGAGCCAAAGTCAATTTTTCAAGCATAAGATTAAGGTCCCAAGGTGGAATTGGTTTACGAATTAGAAGTCGCATGTGCAGAATACCCTTTAAGAATGTGTGAGACACTTCCAGCTGTGCCGCCATGTGTCCATCAATAGGGTCAAGGAAAGCAAAAGGCAACCAAGTTTACCTTAAAGGCTGAGTACTCGAGACCGGGAGTCAGATACAGACAGAGGTTGGCCAGTACAGTATACATGTAAATGGGTCCTCCAAATGAGAAGTACATCATTTTGAGAAATGCTTCCATTTTAAAGAATAGGTATGTCTTGCAGAAGGCTTTCTAGCTGCAAGCAGCCACCTGGTGGAACCATAAAATGGGTAATGGCTATGCCTTCAAGAGGCACATGTGCAAATATGGGGACCACAGGTCCAGATGGAACAGGATCCCCTTTGCTATGACAGAAGACCCTGACAAAGGGGGAGTTGAACAGGAGGCTCTATTTCTAGATGCTGCAGAAGAGAAAACTAAATCTGGTGAGGCCAGAAGGGTGCTACCAGTATTAGGGTGGCATGCTCCACCTACAGTTTGAACAGAACCTCTGAATTAGAGGGATTGAAGGAAATGCATAAAGGAACCTCTTTCCAGGAGATGGATATTGCATCTCACCAAAAAACTCCAGGCCCTGGAATGAGCAAGCAAGTAAAAACAAGTCAGTTTTGCATCATGTGGGGATGCAGAAAGGTCCAATGCTAGATGGCCCCGTCTTGCGAACAGGTTGTTTACCACAGTGGTCAGCAGTTCCCATTCTTGTACCAGGGATTGGGAACAGCTTAGCATGTCTGCCAAGATGTTTTGGACACCTGGCATCTGTCCCAGCTGGGTTTACTGTAGTTCACTGCCCGAGGAAGGAATCCGGGGGGGGGCATTTATTTTAGGTCAGAGCTGGGCCTGGCGGTGCACCCAGTGGGGGACAGCAGTTCTTTTGAGTGTCTGGTGGTGCATGGGGGTCCTGGGGTGGAGTTCAGGATTCTTCTAGTCTACCATCCACCTGGGTGGGACCAGAGTTTCCTGCAGGAGCTGATGGCCTTTGTTGCTGAGAGGGTGTTCTCAGTGATTTCAACAGCTGGGTGGATGATGAGGCCACATCTGGGGCCAGAGACTTCTTGTCCCGCATGGAGGTGCTTGGCCTTACTCTTGAGTCCATGGCCAGGACCCATCGCTCCAGGCATGCACTTGATCTGGTGTTCTCCCTTGGGCTTGAAATTGACACCATTGAGATTGATCTGGTCATTTGGTCAGATCATTGCACTGTCAGGTTCAGCTTCAGAGCCCCCTGAATGTCCCTTTCCCTTCACCTATGGAAATGGTTCGGTTCCACCCTTTGAGAAGGTTATGACCAGAGGTACTGATGATGGAACTGAACATTTTGTCTGTGCTGAAGGCCTGTGCTGATGGTCTGGGGAACTCTGTGGTAGCCTATAGTAGGGCTATCATGGAGGCCCTGGATCATCTAGTGCCGATCTGTGTTACGCCTGCTGGTTTCGTGCCTCAGCTTGCCTTGGTTTGATGGTGAGCTGAGGACGTTGAAAACCAGGGGGGAGAGGTTAGAGAGGCATTGAAAGAAGTCAAGGTCCCAGGAAGACATGCAGGTTAAGTGTCCTTCAAGCTGGTTCTGATGTAGCGTTGTGGAAAAATTACAGTTAGTAAATTATCCATTTCAACTACTTAGAAAGGAGACGAACGGAGACGAGACTGATGGCGGAAGAATTTAATGATTATAACAATAATCACAGTGAGAGATTACAAGTGGTACATTCTTCATTCTTCAAAATAACAGTGTGTGCTGGCTTGCTTATATAGTGGAAGACAGCATCATCATTTCCTATGGTTTTCTATGATTGGTTCAAACAAGTACAAACATCAACTTACAAGGCAACACTCCTATGGTATATGTATGAGCTCATCCTTGGTCAGCACAAGTATAGATAGTGTACATTCTATTATTATATATGGATAGTAACAGTTGTCACTACCAGTTACCAAAGTCTAGGAGGATAATGGGTTTAGACTTAGGAATGTGCATACAAGCATTTTGGCCTGTCCTGATAAGAATAAACACTAGAGATAGTCAGAAGGGTAATTTGAACTCTATCCTGTATTTCTGTTTAGCAGACACATAAAACAACTGTTTGCTAGTACTCACATGGTCAGTACAAATATCAAAAGGCACTTTAATATTGCGACTTGTGGCTTAGTTTGTTTTGTGGCTTTACAAGTTTTACATGATTCAATTATATAGGTCAACATTTGTTACACAAACACATTATGTTTTAGACCAAAATGAGGTTTAGGCTGAAATATAGGGACACACTTCTTCATCCCTTGTTACAAGCCCCCCTTGGCCCTATATTTCCTAATTATTATTTGTGCAACAGTGCAGCTCCTCGGAGCATGTACATCTCATTACGTACTTTGCGAATAGTAAGTCTTAAGCGACACAGGCCTATAATTACCAAGAACACTAAGACCACTTGCAACACAAGTAAAGCTTTAAAAGACAGGACTCCTAAGGGTCCTCCTGCATAGCTCTAAATCAAGTGCTCATTATCACTCTCACTGAACAATTCATTTACAACTGCTTGTGCCTTATGGGCAGTATTTTGGATTTGTATCAAATGAGTATCTTTTTGATTTAAAAGTGACTGCATGTTAAGAGACAGGAGAGGTATCACAGCTCCAAATAATGGCACTTAACATGTCAATCAACATAGTGGCATAAAACTTTGACACACCAGTGTCTGCACAACTACTGTTAACATTTATATTCCAGTCAGAGAAATCTAAGTTTATATGCACTCTACTGTACTTTACATTATTCACAAGTATTTGATCAATAGGTGTTGATGTAAGTCCACCCTCTGGTCCTGTTTTCACATTTGGGCATTCGGTTGGTGTTACAGTTAAGTATATGGCATCTGAGATTGCAAAATGTAATGAGATGTTTACACCAGCATAGTTACAAACACTATTATCACCCCAAAGACAGTAGGACAGAGTTAACACATAAACACCATTGTCCTTTGGTGTGGCTCTGTTTATAACAAGAGACCCATTTTTCTGTTCCCAGTCCATGTAGCTTTGCGGTGATCCAGTCTTGAGCTCTGAGGCACAGCTGGACCAGCTATTAAAAATGTCCACACACCAATTTGTAGATATGAAAGTACGGTTGTTTTTAGTCCAGGTGGCTTTCCATGCTCGTGTCGTGTAGGCGTTTGTATCAACAGGGTCCCAGTTCCAACTGACTAACAGAGTAATGGACTGTTCATACTCACACGTGACATTAGTCTGTTCCACATTAATGTGTAGGCTGAGGATTATAGAAAATCTTATGGCTGTCACCAAGCCGATGATAATGATGCCTTGTGTCTTCATGGTTATAAACATTAAGTGTAGTATTTTAATTTTCAACCAGCTTTGTTTGACACTTTTTTACACTGATCAACATGTACCCAGAATTCTTGTTTCCTTCCTCCAGCTCCTTTCTTGCCACTTACTTTAACTACATATACCGTACTCTCCCCTAACCGTTTGCACACTTGGTACGGTCCTAACCAATTAGCATCCTTCCAAGGATTTTTCTGTTCCCAATTTCGCACCATCACTACATCTCCCTCCTCTATAGGTAGCCCTCTTCCTGCTACTGACTGTATTCCCTTTTTAATCTATGTTTTAGCCATTTGGAGTCTAACATTAGTAGATACTGCTCTTGTTGATGTCGGGTTGCAGCTGACATAGCTCCCCCAGCTGCGGTCATTCCTCGTGTGCTTACAGGTACCATTTGAATGGTTACTGTCCCACTCCTTTTTCCAGTAAGGAGCTCATCTAACTCATCTTGTTTTTCCCGTAACTCCTGGATCTTACTTGTGGCATTTTGAAGCTCAGTGTACAAGCACCTAGTCTCACTAGCATGTTCTTGTGACTGTTGGTCTAACTTAATTTGTAAGAGGGCATTATTTCTGTCTAACAGACACAAATTCCCCTGTTCTTTCATTAACTGTGTTCTAAAGTCAACACACTGTTGTTCTAACTCTTGGTGTTGATCTATTGGGACGCTATCTTTATACTTCAATGTTAATTCTTCTAGTTGTTTAGCATTTTGATCCCTTCCATTCCTCATCTGAGCTACTTCTTTATTCTGGCGACACACAATAGTCTGATTATACTGCCACAGCCCTTGCAATGCATTTGCAAAGATTTCCTTTTCATTTTTTACTCCCTCATTATGAAGGGACACTTGCTGAGTAAAATACAATTATGCCTGTTGATCATCAGGCACTGGTTCATATGCTCCCCCTTTAGGTGTTTTCCTAGAAAATGGCCTATTATTGTTTCCATACTCATTTTTTCTTATCTTTTTCTTGCCTTCTTAGCCTCCACAGCCAGGCTCACCCGTGCACTGGTGCCCTGGTCCATTTGGCTACGTCTTACAGCTCCCTTGTGAGGTCCGGCTTGCAAGTCCCAGCACCTTCACTTACCTACTCTGCCCCATGAGTTCCTACAGAGTTCAGCATCACTTTTTATTTAAAACAATTTGAGAAGCATACAAAGCATGCATCACCTGATTGTCAAGTGGCTGTGACTGTCTGTGTGTACCTTCGTCTCTCGCTTCAAGCCAGCAGCACCACATCTCTGAGCATCGTTACCTTCTTATTGGGGCCTGCAGACTAACCAACCAGTAGTTAGGTGGCCTCTTCACATGCAGCACCAGTGATCCAAGTCTTTAAGGCACCAATTGTAGCGTTGTGAAAAAATTACAGTTAGTAAATTATCTATTACAAATACTTAGAAAGGAGACGAACGGAGACGAGACTGATGGCGGAAGAATTTAATGATTATAACAATAATCACAGCGAGAGATTACAAGTGGTACATTATTCATTCTTCAAAATAACAGTGTGTGCTGGCTTGCTTATATAGTGGAAGACAGCATCATCATTTCCTATGGTTTTTCTATGATTGGTTCAAACAAGTACAAACATCAACTTACAAGGCCACACTCCTATGGTATATGTATGAGCTCATCTTTGATCAGCATAAGTATAGATAGTGTACATTCTATTATTATATATGGATAGTAACAGTTGTCACTACCAGTTACCAAAGTCTAGGAGGAAAAAATAGGTTTAGACTTAGGAATGTGCATACAAGCATTTTGGCCTGTCCTGATAAGAATAAACACTAGAGATAGTCAGAAGGGTAATTTGAACTCTATCCTGTATTTCTGTTTAGCAGACACATAAAACAACTGTTTGCTAGTACTTACATGGTCAGTACAAATATCAAAAGGCACTTTAATATTGCAACTTGTGGCTTAGTTTGTCTTGTGGCTTTACAAGTTTTATATGATTCAATTGTATAGGTCAACATTTGTTACACAAACACATTATGTTTTAGACCAAAATGAGGTTTAGGCTGAAATATAGGGACACACTTCTTTATCCCTTGTTACATCTGACTACTCATTACAATGAGTATCAGAATGCAATCATCCCCAAAAAAAGCAGCTTTTTTGTCTAGGATGATTGCAGCAGGGAAGAATCGACCAGCTCAGCTCTTTCAGGTTGTGGACAGGCTATTACATCCAGCCTGTCTGGAACCCATTAGAGCTTTTTCAGCTCACTAGTGTGAGGAGTTCACTCGGTTCTTCTCAGACAGTGTCCTCCGTTAGGGCTGGGATTTTTCTAAGAGGAATACCAGCATCCAAAAGTGGTGGATCTCGGGTGGGCAGATGTATTCGGGCACCCTGGGGAGACTTCTGACTGGTGACAATGGTGGAGGTCTGTGAGGTGATCTCGGGGCTTAAGCCAATGTTTTGTGACCTTGACCCTGGCCCGATGCGATTACTTGTTAGTTGCATTGAGGTCCTGGGTCCAGTTGTCACCGAGATTGTCGGAAATTCTCTTGCAGTGGGGGGGGTTCCCTGAGTCCCTTAAACAGGCTTTGGAGAAGCCCCTGCTGAAAAAACATCTTTGGACCCTGACGTCTTGCTGAAAAATTGGCCTGTCTCAAACCTCCACTTTTTGGGGAAGGTTCTTGAGGAGGTGGTTACAGAACAGCTCGAGAGTCACCTCATGGACTTTCAGATTTAAGAACCATTTTAGTCCAGATTTTGGGCCATGCACAGCATGGAGACTGCATTGGTTTAGGTGTTGAATGACCTGCTCAGGGTGAGGGATAAAGGAGAGGGATTGATTCTCGTTCTCCTTGACCTCTCATCAGTGTTTGACACTGTGGACCATGTGGTGTTGTTGGATAGGCTGGAGGAATATGTAGGACTCACCCGCAAGGTCATCCGCTGGTTTGAGTCCTTTCTCCAGGGCAGGTCTCAGAGAGCGGTACTGGGGAATTATTCCTCAGACCCGACAGACCTGCTCTGTGGAGTACCCCAAGGCTCTGTCCTCTCCCCCATGTTGTTTGCAGTGTATATGCTGCCCCTGGGTGTAGTCATAAGGTGGTATGAGCTGAGTTTTCATTGCTATGCTGATGATACTCAGCTCTGCTTGTCCTTCACACCCATAAGATCTGACGTGGTCAATGTGCTGAATGATTGCCTGGCCAAGATCCAGGCTTGGACATCGTTGAACTGGCTGGGACTTAACTCAGGGAACAGCAAAGTGTTGGTGGTTGAGCCAGGTCGAAGGGGAGGAATGGGGGCATCTGGGGACAGGTTGGGGCTTTCTATTGGTCCGACCGAACTGGAGGCCTCCCCCGAAGGTGAAGAATTAGGGAGTTGTTCTGACACTTGAAGCTCAGGTGTCAGCTGTTGTCCATACCGGTTTTTACCATCTCCAGAACATTGCCTGAATTAAATCCCTTATTCCCCCTGTTGATCTGGCCACACTGGTACTTGTATTTGTCACCTCAAGGCTTGACTACAGTAATGCACTCTAACCCAGGGTCAGAGGAGGTGCAATGTGGCTCCTGCAGCTTTTGCAGAATGCGGCGGCCCAGTTGTTGACTGGACACTCAGGGTTCAGTCACATTACACCAATGCTGCCCAAACTGCATTGGCTGCCAGTGCACTGGTGCATAACCTTTAAAATAGGTCTTTTGACCTATAAAGCCCTACATGAGTTGGGTCCGGGCTACCTGAAGGAGCTCCTGTATCCCTACACCCTGAGTCGCTCTCTTAGATTGACAGGGGAAGCCCTCCTGGAGGTCCCTAGAGCTAAGTTGAAATTTTCCAAGGGCCGGGCATTCAAGGTGGTCGTCCCAGTCCTTTGGAATTCGTTGCTGGGGTACCACCGGGAAGCACCTTCCCTAGAGGTATTTAAAAATCAGTTCAAAACTTTCCTCTTCCAACAAGCCTTTGGAACCTGAGGAATCATCTAAACTGCTAGATAGCCTAGGAACTAGTCTGCATTGTATTTTAAAAGATTGTATTTACTTATATGTATTGTATCTGTTTTTATGTTCTTAAATGCTGTTTGTTTTACATGTTGTAAGGGTGCCCTGAGCCTACGGGGAAGAGCACCCCAAATAAATAAACTTTACTACTACTACTACTATCTGGGAGAAACACAGCTGACAGCTGAAAGTCATGAGACATCATCCAGTACCACACTCTCATTGTTGCCCTGCATTGGTGATATGAGTGAGTGCCTTATTGCTTGTTTATGTAGTGCATTACACTGACGTATTCAGCCTGGAGCAACAACAGACTGGGTTGAGGTGTTATTTGAAGGTTTGGAGACCCAGAAGAACAGCCCTCATCTCCAGAACATTGATAAGGAGGTCTGAATCCAGTTTGGTCCATGACCACTGGGTCTGAAAAGGACTCATGGGGGCTCCCCATCTTGAACCTGAGGCATCCATTGTAAAGTTCTGTACTGAAGTTGGGGAGAAGAATTGTATACCCTTCAATAGGTGCTGGCAGTCCATCCAACATACAGGAGCATTGCAAAGAGGGGACATTATGAGGACCATCTGTTCTAGCTCATCCATCAGTTGATCCCATTGCACCTGAAGAGTCCATTATGGTATGTGCATATGGAGGCAGGCAAAGGGGACTGTCACTGTAGCAGCGGCCACAATGCGCAGTAGATGGAGCATCATCCAAGGGGACATGTTATGATTCCTGTGTACCAGCCAGGATTAGGCAACAAGGGCTTCCACTTTGTCTGCAGTCAGGAAGTCACTGCCCACTGCTGTGTCCAGTGCTGCATCAATATATTGGAGGTGTTGACAAGAAACTAGTATGGATTTCAGTATGTTGACCATAACTCCCAGTTTCTTGAACAGTGGTTAGTTCTGGACAATGTATATTGAACCACTTCCTGGGACGAGCCCTTCAGGAGCCACTCATCCAGATATGGGAAGACAATAAAGCCCATCCCTTCAATGGGCTGCGGCCACAACTACAGAACATTTGGTAAGTAAATACCCACAGTGCCTAAGATAAGCCAAAGGGCAAGACTCAGAACTGATAATGGATAGTCCTCAGGTGTAAAGCGGAGGTACTGTCTGTGGCAATTTCGAATCTTGACATGATGGTAAGTGTCCTTCATCTTCAGGGCACAGATCTAACCCCCCTTTTGCAGCAGGGGGAAGAGAGTTTGAAGAGACACCATTCAAAACTTTTTGTATTTGATGAACTGGTTTAGTTCTCTGAGGTCCAGTACAGGACAAAGATCTCCTATCCACTTGGGAATCAGAAACTATCTGCACTAGAACCTACTGTTCCTTTCTTTGGAAAGGACAGTTCGATTGCATTCATGTGAATCAGTGACAGTATTTCTTCTCCCAAAAGGGACAAGTGACCCCGAGGATAATGATAAGGAGGCAAGGGATGAACTGGAGGGTTAAATAACTACTCCGGAGCAGGCCCCTTTTCCAATATTTCCAGAACCCACTTTCCATAGTGATCTCCCTCCTTTTTTGACAGATTAAGGGAAATCCTTCCCCTTTCTTGTACCCCTGAAGGCAGCAGTGGAGGGGAGGACCTGGAGAGTCAGAAGGTACTAGGGGCAGTCGGGCCACCTTGACTAATACCTGTGGATGCCTTAGTATGGGCACCAGGGGTGGGAGGACCCAGAAGAGGACTGCCTCTGTGGCCACCACAAGCTGCAGACATATGAAATGAGCCTCTACCATGCCCCTGACTGGTTGAGGGTTCAGAGATTTAATTGACCTTTAAGTAATTTTGGATGAGTGACAATCCCTGACAGCAGTTTCAACATCATCATGGATTATTTACAAAAATATAACGTATTTATTGAAGAGCAACATGGATTTAGAAAGAAACATTCCACTACTACAGGTCTTGCTTATTACAAAAACTACATTAATGAGGTCCTTGATAGCGGTAAATATGTGGGCTTCATATATCTTGATCTCTCCAAGGTGTTTGACCTTGTTCAAGATAGATTATTATTAAATCATTTAGGTTGTCTGGGCTTCTCTCCCACTGTTTTGCAATGGTTTCATGATTACTTGTCTCAATACATACAAGTAAAGTTTCAAAATATTTTTTCCTCTCCCCTGTCTGTTATCTTCGGTGTCCCATGAGGTTAAATTCTGGAACCATTATTATTTAATTTATTTTTAAATGACCTTCCTTTTTTAAAGGGAAGGGCTTGTGGACTGATTTTCCTTTAAAGAGATAGTGTACTGCCTGGAAACTGCCTGCAATTAATTGTAGTTTTCAGATGTAGTCAGCTATCACTTCTTATTTCTCAAATATTGTTTCTTTTCTGTTTGTTAATTAGAAGATTTTCCACCTGGCAGTACTGGGGTGATGTGTGGAGCAGCATTCTGTTTGGAGGGGAAAAAAGTCAGTTCTGTTCCTCCCACTATATCAACACTGAGACCACACTAACTATGACGTCACTAGTAACCAATGAGAACCATTTCTCACTGTCAGGTTTCACTTTCACCTAAGCAGCAGGGACTGGCTCTCCCTGGTTACTAGTGATGTTACAATTTCTTGCATTTTGATTGGTAGCTTGTGAAAGTCACTGCTCTGGCTGCAAGGATTGTGGTGCCTCAAGGTGTTTGGTCTCATTTATGACGATGTAGTGTGAGGAACAGAGCTGACTTTTTTTTCTTCCAGAGTGCTGTTCCACATATCACCCCAGCACTGCCAGGGAGAAAATCTTCTAATTAGCAAATAGAAAATAAAAAAAATACTTCAGATATTGGAAGTGATAGCTGACTACATCTGAAAATTACCATTAATTTCAAGCAGTACACTAGCTCTTTAAATCTGTGCAGTCTGGGCCACTAATCCCTCAATGTTTTTTCTCTGTTCCTTTCAAAAGAAGACATCAACTTTAGTTAGGTTCCAAAAGTAAGTGTGAAAAAAAACTGCCCAGAGACATCTTACAAGTCATGACCCCAGTCATGCAATGCATAATGGGGTTTGGTGATGTAAAGTTGCGAGTTGCTTTGTTTTCCACTCAGTTCCTTTTAGACTTCCCCAAGGGTTGGTAGCTTGTACTTCAGTTCCTGTGTTGTTCCTCCAGTACTGGTGCAGAATAAATTTAAAAAACAAATGCTTTTTTCTTTCATGAGGAGACTGCAAAACGTGTAGTGAATGCTTTCAAAAACAGGGTTTTTTTCAGTAGTTTTAACTGCTTTTGATCCAATTGCTGGGTCGGAACCCCATTGCATTCACTCACATATTTTAGAAATGTGTGCTTCTCAGTATTCTATTCAGCTAAGAAAAAATCTGTTTTGGAAGATGTTTGGTTGTTTTAGGTGTATTTTATCTGTTCCTTGATTACTTGCTCAGGCCACATTTTACTGTTTGGTGCCTAAGTGTTCACCAGCTTCATTCATGAAGCCTTTGACAATGGGCACTTAGTTGGGGCAACTTATGTTGACCTAACTAAGGTCTTTGGTATGGTCAGTCATGAACTGCTTCTTCATCAGCTCTCTCACCACAGTCTCTCCCCTGCAGCAGTGGGATGGTTCATGAGCTATCTCACTAGTCATTCCCAATTAGTTAAAATCCTCAATGTCCACTCTGAAGCCTGTCCAGTCACTTTGGGTGTCCTACAAGGCTCGATCCTGGGCCCTTTACTTTTCAGCCTAGTTTTAAACAACCTCCCCTCGTCCTGCCCAGGCCAAGTCCTCCTTTATGCCGATGACGCGGTGCCGTTCACCAGTCAGTCCAACCCGGCCGCACTTGAAGTACACTTGCAGACCGGCTTCTCAGCAGTGGAATCTTGGTTCCTGAGTCACAAGCTTCTTCTCAACTATAAGAAAACTAAGACTATGCTTTTTGCATCACCCCGAAACCATCACAAAACCTATCAACTAAATCTCTGCAACACGCAAAATGAAACACTGGAATTAGTGCACTCCTTTAAATATTTCAGGATTACCCTTGACTGTGCCCTTTCCTACTTGTACCACATTGAGGTGGTTGCCAAGACTGTCAGTTCCAGAAATGGCCTGCTGTATAAGCACAGGCACAGCCTTACTAACGAAGCTTTCAGACTTGCTGTGTCTAGCTCCATCATATTAATTATCGACTATGGGCTAGTGGTTTATGGTGCAACGACTGATTCTGTGCTACACAGAATAAGGGTTGCCCTTAACAGGGCCTGTGGGCTGGTCTTGCAAGCTCACTGCTTGACCCACACTTGTGAGCTTTACTCCAGCTCTGTATGGCTCAATTTAGATAATAGGATTCAATGCCAGATCTGCTTCCTTACCAAGAAAGCCACCCTGGGCCTTACCACCCCGGGGGTCAAAGGCCTCCTGCTTCCCAACTTATGCTCCAGGAACACCAGAAACATGAGTAAGCTGTCACTAAAAGTGATGTTTTGCTGGACATCACAAGGTCAGCGTTCTTTTGCTTACAGGGCTCCTACCTGGCTAAACTCCCTGAGCACTGACCTCCTGTCCTGCACAAAAATTGGCCAGTTCAAATCCTTGCTAAGGGTTCACCTGGCATCCAGAAACTCTAAATGTGACTGCGGCTTAGCTTGTAATTCCCTTTCTCTCAACTGATGTTATTCCACCCCTCCATCATGACCCCCCTGCCCGACAAGGCCTCCCTGGCTGCTTTCCCTTCACCTCTCTTCCCCTCCCTCTCCTCCCTATACTCCGCACTGTCCTCCTCTCTCCCTAGGCTCCTAAGTATTGCTTATGTTCTTAGTATTAATTATGCCAACTCTCAACTTCCTGTATGCCCTCACCCTCCTTTTGACAATGGTACCTTCTAATACTGATTTTTGCCAAGCCATATTTGTTGTACAGTTGCAATGTAGCAATGTAACACTGTAAATTTCTTTGTTTGTTCTCTGTTTCTGATGCAGAACCTTTGTAAATGAGCTTTTAGCTCAAAGGTGTTTTCTCCTAGTAAGAATTAATAAAAATAAATAAATAAATAAAGTATGCACTGCCTATTTGGCAGAGCTGAAAAAAGCTGCAAGCTTCTTCTCCCTCTGATAAATATAGACTTGTTCATTTAATAGACATTTATAAGTAATGTATATTATCAGGTTAACACTTTAAAATGTTCAAAATAAAGTTCTGGAAGAAGGTTTCATTTTGGAGTTTAACTTCTTTTTGAGCTGATAAGTGAATCTGCATCTTACTGCAGCTAGTAACCACTCCTCCAACCCATTGTTTGGCATGATGGCTTTTCACAGCTATAATCAAGGCAGATATGAAGAATTTGAAAGCAGTTAGCCTAGTAATTTTAGTTTTAGCTTGTCTTTGATTACTTAATGTGATTTCAGTTCAGTGCTCCAAAAAGCAGCATTTATGTGGGTTATTCTGGCACATGGTTATAAACTGTATGCTTCACACTAGTAAACTTAGGCACGTATATTCTTGTTCACCTACGAGGCACTGTTTAGTGTTCTACTAAGCTGTAGTGTGCATGTGTTGAGGCAAAGTTCATTAAAATTATAATTTATTTATATATATAGTTTGGATGTACACCTTTGAGCCAGAAGTGCTCATTTACAAAGGTTCCTCGTCAACATTAAGTTACAGTATAGTTTCACACATACAGTATCAACAGTGCAGGCATATGAGAGGCAACACACATGCAGCATTGTCTGTGAATGTGTGAAGGATAGCAGAGAGAGTTCTAAGAACAGGTAAATAGCAGCTCCATGAACTTTGTCAGGTGCTGATATATTAGTGTGCTTACGCTTGTGTTTGATCCATGGATTACATTCCAAAACAAAGCAAATTTACATTACCAAATCCCATGATGCATTGTGTGACTGGGATCATGACATGTAAGATGTCTCTTAGCAGTTTTTTCACACTCACTTTTGGAAATTAAAGTGTCGTCCTGCTTCTATTGAAAGGAACAGAGAAAAACATTGGGGATTAATGGCTTGGGCAGCACAGATTTAAATGAAAAACAGTTCACAAGCCCTCCCCTTTAATTAAAACCTCAAATATAATGTTGTACGCAGACTATATTGTTATATTTGCAAAAGATAAAGCTCTTCAGAAATTAAGTTTTTCTTTATAGTCCAATTTTGACTTGGTACAGTCTTGGTTTATTAATCACAAATTGTGTCTGAATATAAAAATGACCAAAACAATAGTCTTTAATTCTCGGAACGCTCAAAGTGCTCCCCAAAGTTCTCAGATTATGACCTTTAGTGGTATATGTGACAGGGTTGAATAAGGCCCTGCCCCATTTGTTATGCAGAAAAAGTTTAAACACAAGGGTCTGTTCTATCCTCTCCTTTTCTGTCTCTTCTCTTTCTGGTTGCACAACCGAATTATTACTGATCAGAGTAGTAATTTTGGTGCTGCATTACTGAAGGAGCTTTACCAACTACTAGGTATCACTGCGTAAGAACCTCCCCTTATCACACTCAGACAGATGGTCTTTTTGAACATTTTAATCAAATCCTAAAACACATGTTAAAAAGGTTTGTAAAAGGAGAAGGGGAAGACTACGAACGATGCTTACCTTACCTGCTTTTTGCTTACAGAAAAGTGCCACGAGCCTCAACAGGTTTTTCACCATTTGAAATGCTGTACGATAGACAACCTAGAGGGCCACTAGATGTAATAAAGGAAACATGGGAAGATAACCCCAGTCAGAAACAATCTATTATAGCTTATATATGTGCCCTGAGACAGAAGCTGGCAAAATATATTGAAATCGCCCATAGTAATCAGGAAGAAGCTCAAAACCAGCAAAAGGCGTAATATGACCATGGGGTAAAAGAAAAAGTCTTTGAGCCAGGTGAAAATGTCTTGCTACTGTTACCCACTACAGAACATAAACTGTTAATGAAGTGACAAGGGCTTTATGAGGTTCTTAGATATATTGCCACAGTTAACTATGAGATTGAGACCCCTGACAGGAAAAATCCTACTAAGATATACCATGCTAACCTCCTCAAGAAATGGGTTGCAAAAATGCCAAAAGCTGCCTTGTTAGTTTTGTCAGAAACTGATAAGAAAGATATTGATGTAGTTTATGATAGACTAGAACAAACTTTAAATGCTGATGCTGTAAAGGTGAACATTTCTTTAACCTCAGAACAAACTGCAGACATTCATAATGTGCTAAAGACATTTAACAGTACTTTTACCATGGTATCAGACCAAGCAAAAGGGGTTGAGCACGTAATAGTGACAAAGAATGCTAGTCCTATTAGACAAAAGTCATACAGGTTGCCAGAGAGGTTAAAAGCTGATGCGGTTAAGGAAATACAAAAAATGAAAGAACTGGGTATCATTGAGGAGTCGAGGAGTGCTTGGTCTTCTCCCATGGTAATTGTAAACAAAAACAAAGGGGGAGTTAGAATCTGCCTTGGTTTCAGGAAACTTAAACAGGTGTCAGAATTTAACAGTTATCCTATGCCCAGAACAGATGATTAGGTGGACAGACTGGGGAGTGCCAAGTATCAGTACCCTTGATCTCACCAAGGGTTATTGGCAAATCCCCCCAGCTAAAGAATCCAGAGACAAAACTGCATTCACCACTCCTGTAGGATTCTATCAGTTCACCACCATGCTGTTTGGTTTACATGGTACACCAGCTACATTCCAACAGTACATGGATGTAATTTTATCCCTTCACACTGGTTATTGTGCTGTGTACCTGGATGATGTCGTGGTGTACAGTCCAGACTGGAAAAGCCACCTGGAACACCTATGAGCAGTTATCCAATCGATCAAAAAGGCAGGTCTGACAATTAATCCTACCAAGTGTGCATTGGGTATGCAGAAAACCAGATATTTGGGCTATGTTTTGGAAAACAGAGAAGTCAAGCCAGAGGTTTCCAAGATAGAGCTGTAGCCAACAGCCCTGTCTTCAAAACCAAGAAACATGTCAAGTCATTTTTAGGGCTGGCTGGTTATTATCAGAGATTTGTTCCTAACTTTGCCCAAGTAGCGACTCCCCTCATTGAACTCATGAAAAAATGGTGCCCAAATACTGTCAAATGGACCCCAGAATGTGACGAGGCTTTTCAAGCCATTAAGGCTGCATTATGTTCATCTCCTGTTTTAAGAAGACCAGACTTTGAGAAACAATTTCTGTTACAGACAGATGCATCAGAGGTAGGCCTAGGTGCAGTTTTGAGTCAAAATGTAGATGGGACAGAACATTCTATTCTATACATAAGTAGGAAATTTGCACGACAGAGAGAAAAGGTACTCCACCATTGAAAAGGAATGCCTTGCAACAAAGTGGGCCATGGAGTCTCTTAAGTTTTACTTCCTAGGAGCTGACTTTGTACTTGTAACAGATCACAATCCTCTCTGTTGGCTTAACCAAATGAAGGATAAAAATTCTAGAATCACATGGTGGTACTTGGCACTACAGCCATTTAAATTTAAAGTTATGCAGAAATCTAGGAAAGAGAATGTAAGTGCTGATTTTCAGTCAAGATATGGATCAGGAACTGAGAATTCCAGAGGTTGAAAAAATGTGAGTTGAAACTTCTCTGTTTGCTATACTGCATATGCACTGAACTGTAAAAGGTTATAAGCTAATGTTAAATAGGAATTTAATAGAACATTGTGGAAACCTGCTTTTGTGAAACAGGTTCCCTCTTAAAGAGGGGGGTATATGACAGGGTTGAATAAGGCCCTAACCCATTTGTTATGCATAAAGAGTTTAAACGCAAGGGTCTTTTCTATCCTGTCCTTTTCTGTCTCTTCTCTTTTTGGTTGCGCAACCGAATTTTCTTGCAAGTCCTAAGGAATTGATCACTCTGATGGTTTCACAATTGTCCGCCTCTCATTATCTTTCTGCCTTGCCTTGCTTTTTCTGTCTTTTTCCCCATTGCATATCTGCAGTTATAAAAAATATATGTGAATCTTTATGTGGAAATGTCACTGATACTAGGATACATTTGTTTAAAACTGTATATAGTTATACTGTTGAAATGATTGCAAAAAAGTATTTTGAACTCAAGGGGTTAACCTGAGATGCAGTTTGCAAACTCTCTGCAGAGCTGTGAACAAGAGGTCAGCTCTGGGTCACTATGTTCTGTTTGTTGCACCTGCATTGAAACTGACAAGAACATTCTGTAAACTGACAAGAACATCCTGTGAGAAGCAGGATATCTCTTATCAAGATTCCCAGGCAAAGACTTATAAAAGAACAGCAATGCTTTTGCTAGAGAGACAAGGAGAGTGAGAGACTGAAACTTGGAATTAAGAGACACCCTTAGAAGGACTTAGTTTTCTCTGTCTGTACTGCCTATGTAAATAGTTGTACTGAATAATTTTTATGTTTTATTTTGCTGTTACTGAGAAAAATAAAATGCTAATTGCGAATTTTGAAATTGCTCCTGGTTTTCCTCTGCTTCCTGACCTGTGCCTTGACGACAGTATAGTCTTGGAACAAGACAATACTTACAAATATCTCGGTTTAATCCTGGATTATAATTTGAGTTATTCTTAACATACCAAGTCTGTTAATCAAAAATCTGGTCTGCTTTTTTGAAATCATTCTAATCGTTCTCAGAAAAAAAAATCTTTATTATTGTCATATACATTCCCCATAATAGACTAAGGATTTATTTATTCCTCTGCTTGTCAATCATTACCACATTGCTTAGAAGTATAATTAAAAAGAGACTGTAGGTTTGCTTTCAGCTTGCAAATGGATAAACATACCCTTGAGTTGTGTGAAGTTTCATCCTGGTTAAATGTGACCCAACAGGTACATTATCAGTTTGGTTATTGGGCTTGGAAATTGAAGAGTAATGATCCTCCTGATTAGCTAGTCTCATTAGCTGTGGCTCCAGTCCAGACTTGAATCTTTACCGGATCGTCAACTGACTCACTTTTTAGGTTGCCCATATATAAAAACAAGCATTTGTCAGTGCCGAATGTTGCTTGCTTCTATGTGCTGTTTAGGAATTTGGAAGTCATTGGAGTGCAAATATTGAAAATTCACGAACTCACGAAAGTGCGTTGGAACTGCGCAATGCACTCTCGTAAAAAAGTCATTTTTAGGAATTTTTTACCAAATTTTCAACATAACCATTTTAAGACCTCTGCTCATGAACAGTGTCACTATGATTTTCTTAATTTGTCCCATACATTGATTTCGCACACCGACTGCGCCATTGTCCGCTACATGGGCAGAAACACATTTTGGGTGAGATGTGAAAAATGACAGCTGTACTGCTCATAAGCAGGTGTGGTAAAATGGCAATGTTGAAAATCTGGAGTGAAAATATTGAAAATTCGCGAACTTACGAGTGTGCGTAGGAACTGTGCAATGCACGCTTGTAAAACAGTCATTTTTTGGAATTTTTCCACCAAATTTTCAAAATAGGCTTTTTGAGAGCCCACCTTATGAACACTGGCAGTGTCGTTTCATTAATCATTCCAGAAAGTTGATTTTGCGCAGTGGCTGCGAAATCACCCATCGGGCCCGAGTAACGCCATGACAGTGACATCATTCATGAGAAGGGGTCCCAAAAACCCCATGTTGAAAATTTGGTGCAAAAATTCCAAAAAATGCCTGAGATATGCAATAAAGTTGAAAAAACCCTATCTATTCCATTATACAGCTTACCGGCATTTCCTCAGTTCGCGGTCGGCTTTGAAGAGTGCAGACGTGTTCCCGATACACCGAAGATCATCGCACCAGACTCCGGAGATAAGTATGGGATGTGGGGGTGTGGGGAGGCAGGGTCGAGTGGGTGGGTGCGGGTTGTGGGAGGGGGGCAGGAGAAGCACCGACGGACAGTTTTTTATTTCCAGGTTTTTTGGTTTTTAATGACAGCGTGGGACGTTTGCCATGCTGGGGTGGGCTCCCAGCGTGGCACAAGGACGGCTGGTGGGGGGCGTGGAGCAAACTGGGGATTGGGCACCCCCGTCGGCTATAACACATTTTGCCACGCTGGGGTGGGCTCCCAGCGTAGCACCTGAATGCTTGGGGGGGAGAGACAGTGGAGCCGACGGGGGATTGGGCACCCCGCCAGCAATAGCATGGGGGGTGAGACACTGAGCTGACGGGGATTGACACCCCCCGTCGGCTGTAACATCATTTTGCCACGCAGGGGTGGGTTCCCAGCGTAGCACCTGGATGCTTTGGGGGGGCCGTGGAGCCGACGGGGGATTGGGCACCCCCATAGGCTGTACAGTGTGGGGGAAGGGGAAGGCGCATGAGCACGCAGTGTGCATGCATGTGTGCGCATGTGTGTGTGGGAGGGAGAGCTCTGCTCACTCAAGCGGAGCTCTCCCTTTCAACTGGATGCCACTGCATTTTCAGCTTGTCAGAGACAGCTGCAGCAGTGATTGGGGAACTGGGGCCACGCCTGCAAACACACTGACTGCATTGGAAGACGGGCTGACACACCTCCGAAAACTCGGATGATGGCACTATGTTTCTTGCACATGCGTGCAAGCAACATAAAAAGTGTGGGGCAATTGTTCTTTGTCTGTTGCATTACTTCTTACCAGAATTCTATGCCAAAACACTTAAGGGATATTGAAAAGTTTTATTTATATGTATCTAAACTTAAGAAGTATGTTCACGCTTCTGAAACATTTTAACCTTGTTCAGTTGTATATTGTAATTATATAAACTTATGAATAAAATGAAATAAAAACTAAATCATTTCCGAACAGCTTGGAGCCCATGAGGAGGGCATTCAATACAGCCTGTTGTACATCAGTGGCAAAGCCAGCTATTCTGAGCCAGGAATATCTCCGAAGGCATATGTGGGAGGCAGCAGCTCTGGGCAGAAGCATCAGAGGCATCATATGCAGAGTGTAACAAATGCTTTCCAGCATCTATATCTACTGAAGCAGCTTTAAGCAACTCAGCCTTCGCAGGACTGTCAGGCAAAGCCTGAATAGTAGACATAGAAGATTTCCACAGGTCATTCTGATACTTTATCATGTTGGCCTAGTAGTTAGCAATTGTTAGGCCTAAGGATACAGAGACATACGTTCATTTGCTCATAACATCCAACCTTCTGGAGTCTTTTGTCAGGAGGCAAAGTACTTCTGTGTCTAGGGGCCCAAAAGCGATCATGAGCACCCATGATAACCACTGAATCAGTTTCAGGCTGTGAATCATAATAAGGCTTAACAGACAGAGTAGAATACTGTTTATCAGCCTTTCTAGGCACTGCAGGCAGAGTATTTTGTGAATGCCAGTCAGCAAAGGTAGGATCCTCTAATGCAGAATGCACAGCAGGCCCTACAGTGGATGGTGCAGCTGTAACCTCCAAAACCTCTATCAGTTTTGTTTAAATTAAATGTAAAATGAAGCTCATCAGGATGAAACCCACTTCTAATGCATTCTGCAGTATGCTGCAGCAGAGTTACTGCAGTAAACAATGTAATTTCAATGGGAATTAATTATTTTTGTCATGACACTGCCAGGATGAAGTGAATGTCACAGTTTTCTGCATGACAAGAGGGACTAATTGAAGTTGAAATTACAGTACTTTGTTTTCCACAGCAACTCTGCTGCAGCATGCTGCAGAATTGGGTTTCATCCTGGTGATCTTCACTGTACTTTATTCAGTTTTTCCAAAAAAAAAACAAAGCAAGACATACGTCCCCAAATATTACATAAAGATCCAAACAGAGCATTCATGATAATTATATCTAGGTATAGTATTATCTAACATAGATTGCTTCCAGAACCTTCCAGTAATGGCTGTAAAACACTTTTGATATGTATGCATATATTTCCTAACATGGCTGCACATCCTACGCTAATACATCATTAGGCTCATCTAGATGGTTTAGAGCAGCAGTATTCATCAGGCATTGCACAGTCTCTTTCAGCTACAGTGGTCTTCAGGCAAGAATATAAATCTTCCTGGACATAAAGTCTCCACCACTGATTCACACTTATGGGATCTACACCGGAGGCGCTAGGACCCAGCGGGAGCAAACATTTCAAGAGGGTTGGCGCCAGAGATGGAGCAGCAAGAAAGCAGCACAACGAGCCATAGCTCATGCAGTAAAGACTACCTTGGCGTCGACCCTCTAACCACCTCAGTTCCTATTTTCCCGCCATCAAGTGCGCTTCAGTGACGCTGAGAGTCAAACTTCAAACTAGCAGCATAGTTTTCAGTTTATTGTTTTGTAATTTGTCTTCAAAAGTACTGAGTAGATTTTAATTAAATTGATTGACTAATAAAGAAGTCTTCAGCCCTCCATTGACGGAGTCGACCATGAGTGGCTCAGGTGACAGTAGGGAGACTTCATAAGCTATTCAGTCAGCCGGGATGGGTCTGGTCCACCGCCCTCCCCATAGGGTAGGTCTGACAATGGATCGTCCAATGCTCAGGGAGATGGATGGTCCACCCGAAAACATAAAAGGAAACGGTCCCAATCGCAGCACCGTTCAGCCTTGAGTTCTTCGGTGCACAAGTCAAGAAAGAGAAGGCATCACTCAAGGTCGCCTTCTGGTATGTCTGCACGTCGACGGTCCATCACTGGGACTAGGCACTGGTCTCTGGCTCCAGTGCCCAACCTCTTCAACATCAGAGCCCATCCCCGCCTATTGGATGGGCCTCTGATGAGCAGTTTCACCAGTGGGCTGCTCTTATGAAGCAATGGGCTTGGAGGTTGGTCCAGCTGCCTGGCCTGGTCACTCTGGGGCCTTCAAGCCACTCGAGAGACCGGGTTGGACAGTTGGACCTTCCCAGTCATGCAGCGCCTTCTTCGGTGCCGTCGACTTCATGCTCTGGTGTTTTCCCCCTCACATGGCTGCAGAGCAGGGGTCCACAGCGATGCCTCTATCTCCTGTTAAATTTCCTTCCTTTCCTTCAAATCACAGTTTTTGGAACCTTGGGACACTCTCAGAGCTCTCCATGGTGCAAAGGGCTCTGTCGGCGCCATCCGCGGCACTGTGGACTCTGTCAGTGCTGTGGCCTTTGTCAGCACCGTGTGTTTCCGATGGTGCTGACTTCCTTGGGTTTGGCGCTGTGTTCTGCATCGGCGCTGATGCTTGGTGTGGCACCATCCAGCCTCCAGGGATTTTCGACTCCGATTCTTTCCTCCTCTAATTTCCATCCTGATTTTCACTCCTGTCCAGTACATACAGTCCCCCATGGACTGTCAGGAGATGATTTTGAGCCTGACCCAGATCTTCATCTGGGTGATGATGTTGAGTTAATCCTGCTGCAGAGCCTGTGGTCAAAGACCTTTCCTTTAAGTCTGTGCTGAAAAATTTTAATTCCACTCTTTCTCTTCAGACTACAGAAATCGATCCTGGGATGCTTTTAAGACTCCAGTACCTACATGTCCTGGAGATCCCTATGGATTTAACTCCTCCGGTACAACCATCTTTTGAGACCCTTTCTCAGATGGTATGGAACAATCCTGCTCTCATCCCCTCCGTAGCTAAGTCCATAGATAGGAAGTACGCTGCTCCCAAGTACCAACCCATATTGGCCTCACAAGCTTTGCTGATCCCATTGTAGTCTTAGCAGAGAATGAAAAGGCTGTCCTCCCTCAAGCATCCTCAGCCCGGCCTAGCAATAAAGAATCTCATAAGATAGACACCTTAGGTAAGAGAGTCTTTGCTGCCTCCACCCTGGGTATGCGTATTGTCAGCTACCAGGGCTATTTTTCTCAGTATGAGTATGTCCTTTGGCATTCACTCAAGCAAATGGTAGAAGTTCTGCCTGAGTCAGAAACTAATTCAGAGCTACTTCACACTATAACCAGGGGAATCGAGTCCAATAACCAACAGGTTAAAGCTGCAATGGACACTTCCGATACTGCTTCTTGAGCAGCGGTGACAGGCATTTGTACCCGTTGCCACTCTTGGCTACATACTTCAGGCTTCACGAATGATGCCCGACAGCAGGTCATGGACTTACCCTTCAACAGTATGTATCTGTTCGGACCCCAGGTGGAACAACCCCTGGAAGCCACACAGAAGACTAGGTCAGCCATCAAGATAGCTCGACCTGCACCCGCCCCCTCTCGGGGGGGTGCCAATAAGCATCAATTTCACACCCATCAGTCCTTTCAGGGCAAAGGCGGGGGGGGGGGCTTTAACAAAAGTCACACCCTGCATCCACAAAAGAAAGCGCAACAGAAGGCACAAGGCCCAAAGCGCCCAGTGCCACCTTCTGAGTTCTCGGCCCAGGTCCCACCTCAACTGCCCGAGGGGGACTCTTCCTCAGCAGTGGGAGGATGTCTGACTCAGTTCTATGACTGGTGGAAGTCTATAACATCAGACAAATGGGTCCTCTGGATAATCCATGAGGGATATTCACTCAATCTTTCAGAATTCCCCCCACCGGATCATCCCCCCAAATGACAGCCCAAGCTGTCGGCAGTACAGTCAGACCTTCTTGCTTCCGAGGTGCAAGGCCTTCTGAACAACAGAGCAGTAGAAGTAGTTCCACCGGACCAATGAAACATTGGTTTCTACTCCCATTATTTTCTAGTTCCAAAGAAAACTGGTGGCATGCACCCCATTCTGGATCTCAGAAAGTTAAACAAATTCCTTCACAAGGAAAAGTTCAAGATGATATCTCTAGGTACTCTTCTACCTTTGATTCATCAACACATTTGGCTAGCCTCCCTGGACATACATGATGCCTACCAACACATTCTTATATACCCAAAGCACCACAAATACCTGAGGTTTGTGTTTTTGGGTCAACATTATCAGTTCAGAGTCCTGCCCTTTGGGCTATCCTCAGCGCCACAAGTTTTTACAAAGTGTTGTGCAATTCTCGCAGCACATCTCAGGAAAATCAGAATTCAAGTGTTTCCATACATGGATGACTGGCTTCTAGCAAGCCCTTCCAGGCAGGGAACTCTGGACACCATAGCCAAAGCTTCAGACTTCCTCACGTCCACGGGAGTCCTACTAAATCACAACAAATCGCAGTTGTAGCCCTCCCATTAACTTATTTTCATAGAAACTCTTCTGGATACCTCCTGTGTGAAAGCTTTTCTTCCAGAGGACAGAGGGAGCGATATCCTACAGATGGCCCAATACATCAGAGAAAACAGCTCGGTTCGAGCTATCTCGATGCAACGGATGCTGGGTCTCATGGCATCCTCAGTGTTCACTGTACCTCTAGCTCATCTCCACATGAGAACCTCTCAGTGGAGGGGTGTAGCCAGGGATTTCAGATCTGCACACCAAGTGGACTCACTGCTACCCCCCCCTTGTTAGGGTGAGCTACCCCCCCCCGGGGTGTAGCCAGGCAATATACAAATGTACACAAGACCGTGTTTGTTGCCTCATTTGGCACAATAAACACAACTTTTGCATCTCATGACAATGTTTGTTGCCTCATGCATGGATAACAAATGCCATGCATTGTTCCCTAAGACACACACATACCAGCCCAGCGCCTATAAAGTTGTATTTTCCTTGGGATGCAAAGACAGTATTAGTGACCTTCTAGTTTCAACTCCTATGAATAAAATTACAGAAAGGTTCAGTATTTTCTTATTTTTCATGGAAAAAGGAAGCAGTTCAGAGCCTATTTGCTACCCCCCCTTAAATAAAATTGCACATCATGGAGTGCTTGGAGTATGCCTGCCTACACCCAGGGGATGCTCAGTACTCAGTGGTCCCCAACCACTCGGCCTCAGTCCTTTCCCATCAAGGTGACAGAACCTCTAATGAGGTCACTCACCTGGTGGTCGCAGGAGAACAACCTTCTGGAAGGGTATCCCTTTGCTCCTCTGTATCATCAGATCTCTATTACCACCGACGCATCCCTGATGGGGTGGGAAGCTCATTGCCAGAAGCTCCATACCCAAGGTACGTGGATTCAGGATGAGTCCTGGCTCCACTTAAATGTCCTGGAAATGAGAGCTGTCCTCTGTGCAGTCCAGGCCTTGAAGGACATACTCTGTCACAAGAACATTCTCCTTCAAACGGACAACAAAGCAGTGATGTATTACATCAACAAACAGGGCGGTGCACACTCTTACCCATTATGCAGTCAAGCTATGAGAGTGTGGGAATGGTGCCTGGAGCACAAGGCTCTAATCCACATGGTTCACCTTCCAGGCATGCAGAACGAACTGGCAGACCATCTCAGCAGAACGGAGACAGATGCTCACAAGTGATCTCTCAACTCAACCATCGCTCAGTCATTCTTCAAAGAGTGGGGAATTCCAGACCTGGACCTTTCTGCATCCCCACTCAACGCAAAACTGCCTCTCTTCTGCTCCAGAAATCCAGGACCTGGCATTTTCTGTCAGGATGAGTTCAGGCTGCAGTGGACAAAATGCTTTCTATACACCTTTCCTCCTCTTCCTCTAATTCAGAGGGTGCTTCTCAAATTCGAATCTCAGGGAGACAGAATGATTCTTATTGCTCCCTTCTGGCCTCGACAGATATGGTTCCCACTGCTCAACAGTCTGTTGGCAACCCTCCCAAAGGCACTTCCCCTTCAGACAAACCTTCTGACCCAGGGACCCGTGGTCCATCCCAATCTGAGGGTGCTTCAGCTTCATGCTTGGCTCCTGAAGCGATAGAGGTGAATAGGTTCAATGTTTCCCATAGGGTTTCAGATATTCACTTGGCTGCGCGAAAACCAGCCACTAGAAAAACCTACACAGCCAAATGGAAGTGTTTCTCTCTCTGGTGTGCAAAATCCTCTTCGAACTCCTTTTTCTGACCACCAAATAAAGTCTTGGAGTACCTTTTGGACCTCTCAAATTTAGGTCTGCAGTACTCTACTGTCAAAGTTCATCTCTGTGCCATTTCAGCTTATCATGAGCTGGTACATTCCTTTTCTCTGGCTCAGTTGCCTGTAGTTAAGAGGTTTCTTAAGAGCATTCTGCACACCAGACCTCCTATCAGATGTCCAGTCACAGCCTGGGACATTAACCTTGTGCTAGACATGCTCACTCAGAAACCTTTTAAGCCTCTAGCTACCTGTGAGTTGAAGTTCCTCACTTGGAAAACGGCCTTTGTGGTCGTCATCACTTCAGCCCGTAGAGTTTCTGAAATACATGCTCTGGTTACAGACCCCCAGTACACTGTATTTCACAAGGACAAAGTAGTTCTTAGGACTTACCCTAAGTTTCTTCCCTAGGTTGCCTCAGAATTTCGTCTAAATCAACCTTTAGTCCTACCTACCTACTTTGCTAACTTCCAGGATGAAGGGGAACGTACCCTGCATTCTTTGAATATTAAGAGAGCACTGAGATTCTAGCTGGATAGAACAAAGGAAATTCACAAGGCTCAACAACTGTTTGTTTCCTACAGCGAGACCCGTCTGGGTCAACCTGTCGCTATTAGCTGCATTTCAGCATGGCTGGTAGCATGCCTCTGCTACTGCTATTCTTTGGCACAGATTAAGCTAGAAGGCAGAGTGTACGCTCACTCTACTAGAGCAGTCGTGGCATCTCTGGAGGAAATCCGAAACGTGCCCATTGCAGACATTTGCAATGCTGCTACATGGAGCTCAGTGCATACTTTCGTTAAGCACTATGCTTTAGATGTCCATGTCAGATGACATCTGTCATTTGGTAGGACTATTCTTAATGGACTTCTGTCCTAAGTATGTGAGCTCTTAGTTTCTCCTGCCACCCATCTCGGGGGTTTGTTAGCTCGGTACTCTCCCATTAGTGTGAATGTGTGGTGGAGGCTTTATGTCCAGGAAGATATTGAAATTACATACCTACCATAATTCTTTTTTTTTTTACTTTATTTCCCTCCAGTTGCAGCCCCATGGACCTCTCTCAGGCATTCGAGTCTGTGTCCTGCCCACCAGAGGCCATCCCGAGCTGTACCTCCTCTCTCCCCCTCCTCCCTACAGCCAGTACCCCTGGTCTAACCCTCTCTGGGTGGGTTGCCCTACTCCACTAGGGCACTCTTACAGACGGACTCCGGCTGCAGGGTAGAACCGGCCGTGGAGGACCTGGAAGGTCAGTCAGGGTTGGCCCAGTGATGGGCATGGGGGACTGGTGCTGTCGCCTATCCATGGCACCATTGTTTTCCCAGTTCTTGTACGTCCCTGGAACTCAGACATGCAATGACATCCAGCTTGGCTGGTGCATGCTCCCTCGCACCCCTGATTGACATCCACTGCAGCTCCAATCCCCAGCAACTTGTGGCCATGCACTGTAGTGCCTCCAGCCTTTGCTAGAAGTCACCAGTACATCAGCAGATGGATCTCCCCTTCCCAGGAAAGGAGAGCAGTCCAAGGGATGCTCAACTCTTTACCCTCCCTGCTGACCCCCGATGACCTGGGCTCATTACCGAACCCGGGTCGCCAGCGTGGCGCGAGGTGTGGCGTCCAGCACCTCAATCCTCAGCGCCACCGGGCCAGCTCTACCGTAATTCTTGATCTTGATCTTCTTGGACATATTGTGTCTATCGGAGATGTGGCTCAAACCTTCTACCCTTGATTCTGTCTGCACATTAAGAGATTACAGTCTCCTCAGGCATGACAGAATATCACCAAAGCGGGGTTGGGGTGTTGCATTGTTTTATAACGCACATCTAAATATTTCACTGACTAATATCCCACAATCCTGCATTTGTGAATCCCTCCATGCACTCCTGCATTTGGGCCCTAAGAAACTACACATAATTGTTGCTTAGAATCCACTCTATGGAGGGCTATCTGCCTTCTCAACTTTACTTGAGGAAGCAGTAAAAACAGCAGGGAACAGTGAACTATTTATTCTTGGGAATATGAATGTAAACTGGCTTGGGCAAACTCATAGCTCACTTCTATCTATAATCCAAAACTATCACCTACACCAAGTCATATCTGTGCCCACAAGGATCTCCCCCTAAAGCAACGTCCAGCACACTACTGGAATAGATATTAACAAATAGGGTTGACAGAATTGTGGATGCAGGCATCCTTCTGGACTCTATATCTGATCACTCCCCCATCTTTTGTACATGGCAGCACTCTAGCTCCCAATCTCTGCCACCATGCTATATCACCTTCAGGAACTATGCCAACCTAGATCAGGCAAAGTTCCTATACGAAGTTTCGTCTATTGATTGGTCTTATCTTTCTCAGTCCCTGGATGCCCATACAGCTCTAGACTATTTTCTAGACCAATTTCTAGCAGTCCAAAATAGACATACACCCCTTGTGACCCAACGTGTTCAAGTTAAACCCACTCGATGGTTACACAAAAATCTCCTAGCTGTGTTGCATGCCAGGGATAAGAGCTGGGATGCACTTCAGGAAATCAGGCCTTAGTACTGACTTCCACACATACAGGGTCCAGAGAAGTGTTTGTACAAAGCACATCAGACTAGCAAAAAGTTCTTACTGTAAGAGGCTACTGCTGAAAGCATCTGGCGACCCTAGGAAATTCTGGGCACATGTGAAAACATTCCTAGGGGCAAAGAAAACTCACCTGGAAGATGATATGGTCATAAATGGAGTCCACTGTAATGACCCTAGGACCATTGCCGAAGTGTTTAATAAGCAATTCTCAGACCTGTCCAGTTTCACATCTGTGTTACTCCCCACGCAGCCCTCATCCATATCCACTCTACCTACCCATTCTGCATTTCCCCCTCCTTTTTACCTTAAGGCGGTACCTAAATCTGAAGTTTCAGCTTATTGAACTCCATTTCTGATAATACCACTGTAGGATCAGATGACATCAAGCCCAAACTTTTAAAACTGGCTGCACCATTCATTGCCCAACCTTTGTATAGAATTTTCACCTTCTCGCTTTGTACTGGATATGTCCCTGTGATCTGGAAAGTGGCCAGAGTCACCCCGGTCCCAAAGAAAGGAGCTAAAAGGATTATGGCTAATTATTGACTGATAGTCGTACTATCTGTCTTATGCAAAATAATGGAAAAATTAGTATCTATCCAAGTTACTGAATTCCTGACCAAATATAACCTCCTCTCACTGATTCAGTATGGCTTTCGCAAAGGTCATAGCATCTCCACTGCCTTGTTTCATCTTACCAATGACACTCTTACTGCAATGGACAATGGCCACCTTATGGGGGCAGTTTTTATTGATCTCACTAAGACATTTGACCTTGTTGACCATCCTCTTCTACTAGATAGCCTCCTAGCCCTTTGTTTCTCCTGTAACTCAGCGGCCTGGTTTAATAGTTATCTATCAAACAGAACCCAGCTTGTCAGATTCAATTCTTCTGAGTCCAGCCCCTTGCCAGTTAACCTAGGTGTTCCTCAAGGATCAATATTAGGCCCCCTTCTTTTCTCTATTTTTATTAAAAGCATCTTGTCAGTTATTCCTGATTGTTCCACGATTCTTTATGCGGACGACCTGGTTCTGTACTGCAGGGATAAGAATGTATGCCACATAAAGCAAACACTCTCATCTGCTTTCATGTCTATTCAGTCCGGCTCTTACACCATAAGTTAATCCTTAATGCTAGTAAAACGTAAACCATGTTGTTTGGGACTGCAGTCAAATTAAAACAAAATCGGGACTTACTTGAGGTATCTGGTCAGGGTGGGCTGGACCTGGAATCGGTACACTCTTTCAAGTATCTTGGAATCCTCCTTGATGAAAACCTCAATTTTGATAAGCACATAACAGAACATAGAAACATAGAATTTGATGACAGATAAGGACCGCTGGCCCACCTAGTCTGCCCATTTCCCTACCTAACGGATAAGCTGCAGATCCTAGTTAACCAACAGACTACTTCCTCCTACTCCCCACTAGAATTGCCTTATGTCTGTCCCATGCATTTTTGAATTCCCCCACTGTTTTTGACTCTACGACCTCCTCAGAAAGGCTGTTCCATGTATCCACAACCCTCTCTGTGAAGAAATACTTCCTCACATTAACTCTGAGCCATCCTCCTCTATCTTCAAATTGTGCTCCCTTGTTTTTGCACGTCTCTTTTTCTGAAAGATGCTACCCTCTTGGACTTTGTTGATTCCCTTGAGGTATTTGAAAGTTTCTATCATGTCCCCCCTCTCCCTCCTTTCCTCGAGGCTATACATCTTTAGTTCCTTTAGTCTTTCTTCATATGTCTTCTGTTGCAGACTCTGCATCATTTTGGTTGCCTCCTCTGGACAGCCTCCACTCTGTCTATGTCTTTGCGGAGAAGGGATCTCCAGAACTGTACACAGTACTCCAGATGTGGTATTACCAACTGTCTGTACAGAGGGCCAACAACTTCCTGTTTTCTACTGGTGATGCCTCTCCCTGTGCATCCCAGTATCCCCCAAGCCCTCCTTACTGCCTTCTCACATTGCTGGCCCACCTTTAGGTCATCTGATATGACTACCCCCAGGTCCCTTTCCATTTTTGTTGTTGTCTGTATCTCACCCCCCATTGTGTACTCTTCCCCTTGGTTTTTGTTTCCCAGGTGCATTACTTTGCACTTCTTTGCATTGAATCTAAGCTGCCACACATTTGTCCATTCCTCCAACCTTGCCAAGTCCCTTTTCATCTTTTCAACCCCACCTTGTGTATCAACCCTGTTGCAGATCTTTGTGTCATCTGCACAGAGACATACTTTCCCTTCAGTCCCTCTGCAGTGTCACCTATAAAGACATTAAAAAGGACCGGTCCCAGTACTGAACCCTGCGGTACCCCACTAGTAACCCTCCTTTCTTCACTGTGGACTCCATTTACTATTAACCGCTGTGTCCTGTTGTCCAACTAGTGTTTTACCCAGGCTACCACCCCAGGACCCACTCCCAGGCTGGCTAATTTATTTATTAATCGTTTGTGCGGGATTGTGTCAAATGCCTTGCTAAAGTCTAGGTAGGCCATGTCCACAGCCCTTCCCTGGTCTACTGCTTTGGTCACCCAGTCAAAGAAATCAATTAGATTTGTCTGACATGACCTTCCTGCTGTGAATCCATGCTGCCTTGGGTCCTGTGCCCCACTGGCCTCTAGGTACTCAACAATTCTTTCCTTCAGAAGTGATTCCATCATTTTCCCTACCACTGAGGTCAAACTGACAGGCTGTAGTTTTCTGCCTCTGTCTTGCTCCCACTTTTGTGAAGGGGAATCACATCCACCTTCCTCCAGTCCTTAGGTACCTGTAAATCAGTTAACGCTAAAATTGGGGTAGCTTACAAAACAAGCTATGTTCTTACACAGTCAGCTAGATTAGCCATTGCCCGTAAGATATTACTCCCATTGCTATACTATGGGGTAGTCACTTATCTCTGTGCATCCCTCTCTCTCCTCAGGAAGTGGGATACCACCTATAACAGCATCTGCAGGTATGCCTCTGCCTCTCCCTGGTCAAAACACCACTGTCAGCTCTATGCTGATCTAAATTGCCTACCCCCCACTTCTGCTCATGCTCTGGTCCTTGGCTCTTTGACTGGCAATATTCTCAGAGCAGGTATCCCTGTCTCACTTGCCTCCTTGTTAACTCCATTGCCTTCCTCACATGGTCTTCAATCATCTGATAAATCCCTGCTGTTTATAACTAGATGTAAATCTAACAAAGGAACCTTAGCTGTCTCGCACTTGGCGGCCAAACTCTGGAACTCCCTCTCTCTTAAAGTCCGACTAACTCCCAGTCATGGCCAATTCAAAAACAAATATTGCTCCTTCCTCTTTAGCCAGGTCTCCTGTACCTGCTTCAAACCCCCCTGAACACGACACACTGTTTCTGCTGCTCTGCTATCACACTTCCCCTGCAGTAAATTGATCTCCACTTTCCTGCCCGTCTAGTTTCATTATCAGGCACTTACTTTCAAATGACCATGCTTTATGCTCTGAAACCAAATTGTTGTTTTGCTTAATGTGTTGTACTTGAACTTTGTATTGCTTATGTACTCTTAACTATCCTGTAATTTACCCATGTACCAGTGAACTCTGGTTTATCTCTGTATTTGCTTTTCTCTCAGTACACAAAATGTACTCCCTGTTTTACCCCGCCTCATTGTAACCTCTCAGGTCGTGTCTGGAAATAGTCATGCTTTGGCCATGGCACTTACCCAGCAAACAAAACTAAAAATAATTAAATTAATACTGTAACCTGATATAAACTACCAGGTTTGTATGAACCTACTGTGCCAACCAATGTAACCTTGCTTCTGTAACCTGTTCTAAACTCTGTACCTTATATCACGACGCAACCCAGATGTAAAATACCTTGCTTGTTTTGAACCATTTTCTGTCTTTGCCACTATCTGTTATTTCTCTGTAATTGCTCTGTAATTCTCCAGGGTCGTGCCTAAAAATAGTCATCTCTATGGCTAGCGCACTTACCCGGTAAACAAAAACTAAAATAAATAAATAGTTCTGCCTGCCAGTAGGCAGCCAACTTGTCCACCTTGTTAACGATAAGTTCATATAGGTACTGTTAAGGATGAGATATCAGGTGTGGGAGTGTGGCCCAGGGAACTAGCAGATTAATGGTGTCTGTATGTGCTGTGTTTCTCAGAAGGTCTCAAAAATGATGAGTCAGCATGTGGGAGACCTGAAGAAATAGGAAAATCTCTTGGGTTGTGGCCCGATGTGTTTGCTGAAAAGTATTAAAGCTGATCCAGTTATTGTCCTAGTAGATCTGGTCCATGCTGATAATGTTAAGAGTGGTCCAAGGTGGGACATTGGTGGGTTTCGTATCAATTAAGAGGTTAGGGTTGTCTGTTAGAAGGTTGCATCCAATCTGTGGATGCTTGCAGTTTCAAGAGCTGGCAGAGCTAGCTATGAGTTTGCATAGAAACTGTTATGGGGTGTCCCATAAGTACTTAGGCAGGTTTTTTCAGCTTTTGTGTATGTCAAGGCTCTAGGGCGAATCCCCGCCTTCTTGCAGACAGCCACCTCTATTTGGAGCCATAGAGGTAAGTAAGTCCCCTCTTGTGGTGTGGGATGTTCCTTAAGCCAGCACAGATATTTACTGGTGCAGACAGACAGATGATATAAATAGAAATTAGGTAGCTGCATGCCTCTTAGAAGCTTGGGGCAGATAGTTTATAATATGCATGGCATACTGCCTTTCCTGCCCGGATAAAATGAGAGATGTGACTATGCAGCTTATCAAGCCATGCTTTAAGGATAATTGTATTCAACATACTTAAAGGGTATAAACCCTAGGCAGGATGTTATTTTAACCAGGTTTATTCTTCCCCATGACATGAGAGGTAGGTGGCTCCATCTATCCATATCAAGTTTAAGCTGCCGAACCAGGGGGCTCAGGTTCT
This sequence comes from Neoceratodus forsteri, assembly GCA_016271365.2. NCBI lineage: Eukaryota > Metazoa > Chordata > Ceratodontiformes > Ceratodontidae > Neoceratodus > Neoceratodus forsteri. Next base: position 1,109,206,513 of record CM028131.1, read on the forward strand.
GGGAGGCCATGTCTCAGTGTCTGTAAGAAGTTTATCAGATAAGTTCATTATTTTCTGTAGTTCTTCCACTGTCTCCCTCGCTGATGCTGGTTTCCCCTGTTGTGATTCTGGGCTTCACTGGGTCTGTGCAGGTACTGTTGTTGACCCCTGTCTTGATGTTGCTGTCACTGGTGTCAGGTTTGTCATGGGTTTGTGTCCAGAATATGTTTTTTGCACAGTTGAATGCTCTATTAATTGATTTTTAGTATATAATATTGAAAACAGTTCAATGACACAGCCAGCACTATTATTTGGACCTTGCTGAATACTACACCTTGCCAACCTGTTTTGCACCCCCATGCTTCGTTCTTCTACAGATGCGTGTGTGTCTGCCTAAGAGAATTTTTCCCATAAAATGCCTAGCTCTAGTGGCATGTGAAACATGGAATTATGAAGGAAATAAATGTCACAGCATAGCCCGTGAGGTTCTGAAAGACATTTTGCACAGTGACACTTGTAAATGTTTTTAAATGACTTGCATTGACACTAACCATGCACTTTCCTTGTAAACACAACATGCATATTTATCATTAATTAGTTTTATTGATGTCGTTCACCTGTGTGTTAATTAATTGATGAAAGCACTTTAAAGTATGCACTAAATCACAAGCCAGCCACTCTCCCTGGGGAAGCTTCTAGGCGAGGTGATACATAGGGGCAGCTGGTCTGCATTCCCTGTACCATGCACTTTTGAATAAATATTTAACAGTTTCCTACAGACTGTGTATGCTGTTTCTTTTTCATTTTTGTGCCTGCCAGTTTACCTGGCAGCAGCCCCTTAAAGGAAAACTACACCCAAAACTTGAAAAAATATATGTTGTGCAGAGTGCTTTAATTTGTATGTGAAGTTCTAGGTTTTCCTCTGACTCGTATTAGAGAGCTCTTTTCCAAATTAGCCTGCTAGCTTTATGCTAGTTTTACGACCCCTGGGGATCTTCATACCTGATAGTGTAATTGTATTTTGTTCCCACAGTGCATCTTGTCTCATGTGACTGTGATGTAAGAGAGACCCAACATTCAGCACACACATGCCAAACAAACTAAATATATTGAAGCTTTACAAGCTGCACAAAAATTACCAGCAGCAAAGTTTTCAGGACAGTAAACTCTTTGGATGAGGGTGGTCACCAAGCTGAATTCTACAGATTTTAAAATATAGCCATCTCTATTGTGAACTGATTGTAATGCAATGCTTTCTGCTGGATTGATGGGCTCTGCTACATCACCTTTACATGAAACAAGGTGCATTGTAGGACAAAGACATGCAATAAAGCTATTTGATATGGAGATCTCCAGTGGTCGTAAAACTACCCTAAAGCTAGCAGGCTAATTTAGGAAAAACTCCTAATACCAGTCAGAGGGAAGGAAACACTAGAACTTCACATACAAATTAAATCACTCTGCACAGCATATATTTTTTAAGTTTTGGGTGTAGTTTTCCTTTAAGGAGTCTAGGAGTGCTTCTCCCTCTTTTTGTTACAGTTATACCAATACAGAATACCACATTGTCCACCCTGAAACAAGAAAAAGGTTTGACTTGAACTGTCACATGGACTGGAAGACATCATGTGCTGTCTATGTGGCTTAGTACAAACACAAAAAATGGTATGTTGAGAGAACTGTACATCCACTGAAATACTAGATCCAGCCAGATTCAGGGACATGTCAGGGCAATATTGACAGGAAGACTAGCCAGTGTGCTGGGACTGCACTTCAGTGGATATCACTGTAGCCGCCTAAAGAACCTAAGGTTTACAGCAATTGACTATGTTTTGCCTTTTTATGGGGGGGGGGGGAGCAGAACCAGAATATGTTTGCCTAAGAGAACAAGTTAGATTCTGGGACTTGATACTGCAACCCCCAAAGGGTTGAATAAAGACAGGGCTGGATTTTCAAAGGTCATAGAATGATGCATGGTGCTTACAACAAAAAGAAAAAGACAAAAAATAAGACACAAAGGCCAGGTTGTGTCAATACCTGCATCGTTCCCAATTTTTTAACAGTGCTTGCATTGGATCCCAGGCTGCTTGTATCAAACTGGCTTGAGTTATGCTCACACCCACAAAAAAAATGACTGCGCCATGTCAGAAAAACAATGCACCTTCCTCCATTTGGGAATTTCAAAGAATGCAATCCCTACCTTTGTCTCAAACATTGCATGCAGCTGTAAGACCAGCCAGAGCTGGTCCAAGTGACACTAGACTAGCACATATAAATAGGTCCACAGTATGCAGGCAGAGTTTAGTCACAACTAAAGCATGACTGCAGGAGCACAAGCAACAGAGTTGTGAAATGACAACATGCTGGGTGCAGCATCCCTAATGGACCTCAGAGGCAAGGGATGTTGGCTGGGGTTTGAGACCAGTGGCTTGGGGGGGGTGCTGCCAGTCCTGGGGGAAGGGAGAGCTTGAGCAACACAGCCAAGGGCACTGTTGTTTGTCATCTACACAGCCACTCTGGCTTCAGGGATGACTGTAGTGTACTTGCCTCTGTTGCTATGCAGACCATTATTTTCAACTGCATAGATGAGGTGGGTGGGGCACCTTGATACCACAAGTGGTAGAACAGTCTGAAAAGTGATACAGCCAAGGCTGCCAAGGGTAGCATCCCTCACTTCCCTGCACCTGTTGAGTGGGTTCACTTATAACAGTCTCATTTTTTTTTTCACAAATATTTTTAACCTTGGAGTGACTCTCCCAACCCAACAACTGACAGCAACTTCCTGTGCCTAGTTATTGATGTCCCTCTGAAAGCTTGGGCTTTCCTTTTCTTTTTTAGAGTTTTAATTCCATCTGCAGCCCATGAACCCAGTCCACCCAATTCAACACTACTCAAGGCTTCACTTTACAGAATTCTGCTGACACCCTGCAAGCCACAATGGGAGTGATTGGTAAGTAACACAGTTTACTGAACATGCTGGATTCTAAAGTAGCAGATTTTGTTGGCAGCTATTTTGTCAGAAATAATGTTTTTTCTGGCAAAAAGATCAGGATATGCATTTCTAGTTTTATTCATTCGGGAACCAAGATATGGGAATTGAAGTACTGTATTTCATTGTTCCCACTCCTGTGCAGTGCCTGCTAGGATCAGTTAAATAGGGTACAGTGTTGTGCTGTTTACCATCAGAAACATGTGGCAGCACTGTCCTAATACATCTACAGTATGAATCTTGCATATGCATTCAACAGGTAACCTCAACGGAAGAGATTTGTAACAATTGCAAGTGGCGGCCATCTTTAATGACATGAGTCATTGATTACAACATTATCTGCATAAGCTGTTTTAACAATATCTGAGAATGCTACCAGTATATTGTGCAAGAATCTTAGGATGTCAGGAATGTATTTTTGGATATAAACTATACAATTAACTTTTTTACCAACTATCAAATACTATTGCTCTAAAGGTACAGCAAACCTCCCCTGGTAATAAATTAACACTATTGCAACATCTGATAGGGCCAGGCACTATCACTTATGAAAGTAGTAGGACCATGCCCCATACTGGCTCCTCCTGTTCTGGCAACTATGCCTGATGCATACCCGCAGTGTTCTGCAGCCTGAAGTGGTCCAGGTTACTGTCCCCTTTGATGGTGTGGCTAGAGGCGTCCTGCTACACACTCTTCCTCACTGCTCAAGGCCAACGCCTGGCTTGGTCTTCTTCCATTTACAGTGTTACAGTGGCTGTTGTGGACCATCTTCTCCTTTGAACTCCATTTGATATAATTGTGCTTCTTCTCAAGTGCCCTTATTGTGTACCTTACAGGGCCTACAGCATTGAACTTTGTGGCCACTTTGTCCTAGGCCTGTTTCCTGCAGTCCTGCAGCTCCTGGTCCCCACCTTTGGATAACAGCAAGGCAGGCTGGGCATCCATCTCCTCTACTAGGATATCAGTTCTCCCTCTGTAAAATTCTTCTTGTAGCTGTATTTGTCCAATCTTGCTTCCATCATTTCTTGTAATGCAACTTCTGTCCTTCTTGCCCCATGCAACAAATGTATGATGCAGTTGCCCTCTTGCATCATTTCTGGGGACTTTGCCATGGTAGCAACTTTCTTTCAAAATATGGTGCACTGTATTTGGTGCAGTAGAGACTGACACAAAGGGCTTATTGACACAGCTTGTGTCAGTCTAACAGTCCTTTGAAAATCTGTCCCATAGATTTGAGGCCCTTTTTGTAAATGTTTTACTCCAATGGCCAGATTTTCAAAGGCTTTTGATTGCCACAAGCCCTGGGTGCTCCAGTGATATGGCGTGCCAGGCTTGCTGCAGTCTAATGGGATTTTCCATACCATTCAGCAATTGACGCAAGTTTGACCATCTCTTTGTAGTCTAGCGTGTGTCAATCTTGGGAACTATTTTTATGAAGCTTGCACCACAGATTTGGCACAAGCTGCAGTAAATTGGGAAAACTGTCACAGCTGTGCCCAACCTTCAAAAATTAGGCGCAGTTGCAGCAAGGGATTGGCACACTGGCAAGTTCAGCACATTGTGGTTCCGAGCTTGACACAAGCCCTTTGCCACCCTTTGAAAGTCTATCCCCATGTATCAATATTTTTTTAAAGGAGGACTGTGGGCATTTGTAATCAGCCTCTAATATTATGAAAATAATAAATATTTAGAAATGTCAGCTTATTTTCAATCTGCACTTAGAACAGCAGTATTTGTTAGATTTTTTTCTTTCAGCAATACTGTTTTCTTGGAAAATATATTCAATATACTAAAGGATTATTGGATAATTAATCAATCAATCAATCAAAATCTTTATTTATCCAGGCGGGCACCATTGAGCAAGGCTCATTTGCAAGGTGGACCTGGTCATGAATACATCAAAGTACAGTACAGAAGCAGGTATACAAAAAGCAATAATATACAAGGAAGAAAAAGTATATACAGTGTATACAGTACAGTACAAGGTTGAAATAAATAAAAAAAAGCATTATTTTACAATTAAAGAAGTCAGCAGATGTGCAATCAATCATGGGCATACAGGGGTTATAAGCAGAGATCTTTTGAGTGAGGCAGCCAGCAACTACACATATTGGGGAAAGAGGTCGTGTATGGGGTGGCAGATTAGAGAGGTAAAGAAGAGGAGGGATATATTACCGACGACTGGGGCAAAAATTCCCCACCACAATATTTAAAGGTTAAATGATTTATTAAAGACTGTACACCAAACAGATAGTTTTAAACTGCGACTAATGCCATGTTTCGAGGCACTTCTCTTCCTCCGGCTCACAGTGACTAAAATACACACATGTAAATATATAACTCAAAACTCAAATCAGCATATTACATCTAATCCAGAACTATGAACATGAAGTAGACAGAATCATTAAATTCGCAATATAACTTTGACATAGTACCAACTGCACACTGTATGGCTTTATCCCCTTGTATTTGTAACATTTATCCAATAATATAATAATTGATAAACAAATAAGGAATGTTACTGCCTGTGTTAGAATGACGTTAATTACCTGTGCTTGTTGGTGTAAAAATACTCACAATCCTCTTTTTCAAACATTCAAAAGACTTTAAACTGTTACAAAAAGTTCAGATTAGTAAGTAGTATGTTCTTAGTCTGTGCTGTATTACACTGAATAAAGTCATTCTTAGCCAATCAGAATGCAGAATTACTGTCTGGTTATTCTACGATAACTGGACAGTAGACTGAGTAATGGGACAAGGGCTCTGCATTCTGATTGGCTAAGAACAATAATGAGCTAGTGGCTCTGTGTTCTGATAGGCTACATACAGGCAGCAGCCAAGCAGAGAGCAAGCCCAGTTTGCCCTCTTACTTCAAAATGCAGCAGCCAATCAGGGACATCTAGCAACGCTACAGTGTGTCTGAACACTACACATTTTGTTCATCTGCACTCCATATTTCCCCTTCTAACCACCCAAAAGGTGTCTAATTAACCTCCCCAAACAGCAATACAGCCACACATTAATCTTTTCACTTACAGTACAATGCACAACGTTATCTCTTATCGCCTTTGCCTTGCTCTCCTCCCATCTCTGTTCTCACTACCTCCTCTCACACACCCCTTCATCCCTTCCTCCTCCTCCTCTCTTTGCCCAATCTATTCTCTAACACACTCTACACTCCCCTCTCACCCTATTCTAACCAGCTACCCAAGGCCTCCTCACACATCCATACTTCTCCCCATCTCCCCATTAGCTACGCTGCATTTATCCAAACTCCCATCATCTTTTCTCCAATCCCCTTCCCCACCACTCAACACTCAAAATCTACAAAATGGGGAAATGTACTTTCTAAATTACTCATCACCCTCCTACTTATATCTGCAGGCGATATCAAATCTTACCCAGGACCTACAACCCCTCCTCATACACACCTCCCAAAGGGCTTAAAATTCACACACCTAAATATAAGAAGTCTACTCCCTAAACTAACACTCCTCCAACCTATCATGATGGATCTTCTCCCTGATGTGCTGATCTTCTCTGATACTTGAATATCCTACAACATACCTGGCAACAATCTCACTATTCCCGGCTATTCTATCAGACAAGACAGACCCAGCAAGAGCAGAAGTGTCGCTATGTATTTATACTCCAACCTCCAACATTCTCCTGTTCTGTCAATATCATCTCCATCCCAACATGAACTTCTCCTCATCAAACTTTCCCTCCCTTTCAGCCTGCATATATACATAGCCAGCTCTTATTGCCATCCTGGTCTCCCTACATCAACCATATCCGAAGTTAACACCTCTATTACCTTACATACTTCCTCTGGCGAGCAATATATGCTAGGTGACATAAACGTGGATTGGCTATCAACTTCAACTTTTAAAATATGCTCTAAAGTAAACTCACTAAACCTAACACAATTAATAATTGCACTAAGTTGACTCAACCTCAAATCATTCAAACATACCCTGATAGATTAGGCCCTTACCTGTCATCCGCATTGCATAATTAATTCTGGTGTCATCACCGATGACCTGAAGTCATCCAAACAGACCTCTAAAGCAGTAGGTAAGGCTACAAGGATTTCAGGATGTATTAGTAGGGGTATCACAAGTCGTAAGAGGGAGGTAATATTCCCTCTTTGCAAGACACTGGTTAGGCCCCATCTGGAGTACTGCATGAAGTACTGGAGGCCACACCTTCACAAGGACATTAACCAAATTGAGGCAGTCCAGAGAAGGGCAACCAAAATGGTGCAGGGACTGCATCAGAAGACATATGAGGACAGATTAACAGAGGTCAATATGTATACCCTTGAGCAAAGGAAGGAGAGAGGTGTTATGATCGAAACATTTAAACACCTTAAGGGCATTAACAAGGTAAAAGCGTCTAACACGTTTAAATACTGTATAAGAAAAATAGCAGGACAAGAGGACACAGCATGAGATTAGAGGGAGGCTGATTAAGGGGGAATGTGAGGAAATTCTTTTACACAGAAAGCTTGGTGGATGCATGGAACGGCCTACCTCAGGAAGTGGTGTCTATGAATACTGTGCAAGGCTTCAAACAGGCATGGGATAGGCGTAAGGGAGCAATACAGATGAGTATGAATAGATAAGCCACTGACAGAGCAAATGCAGATGGCACATTTATAAGGTAGAAAAAGAAATGGGCAGGCTAGATGGGCCTTGAGGTCCTTATTTGCCGTCAACCTCTGCATTTTCTATGCCAGACTCTCTCAATGATCATCATATGATTTACTGTATCTGTAAAGTCCATCAGACTAAAACTCCTCCAAAATTAATCTCAGTATGTTATTTTTGCTTACTAAATCTTGCCCCCCATTAAACGATTTATACTACACATATTGGTCCAGTTATAGTTCCAAACCAACCAGCTGTTCCTGAATGCTAAAAAGACAGTCTGCATGTCCTTCAGCACTAGACAGAGGCTATCTAAACTCCAATCCCCACCTGCCTTCCACACCCTGGATAGTACACTTATAGAAAACGTCACTATCTTTAGATACCTTGGGGTCTGGTTAGACCACCACTTGGACTTTTCAGCACAAATAAATGCAATCCAAAAGAACTTGCACCCCAAGCTTGGTGCTGTATACAAAAACAAGGACTTCATTCCACAAACAGTACGCTGTGCAATTGTGCAGAAAATGATCCTCCCCATCTTTGACTATGCAGATATAGTCTACAGTGCTGCACCAAAAACTACCCTGGCCAGACTGGACACCCTCTTTAACTACTTTTGTCACTTTGTTCTATCCTGTCCCCCTCACACTCATCACTGTAATCTATATAAAGCCCTCTCACTCCCATCTTTGGAGTCTAGCGAATATCCCAAACTGTCAGTTTCATGGCCAAATTCTGGTCTGGCAATTTCCCCTTCCATCTTTCTTCCTCCATCTGTGCTTCCTCCCAGTGCACTTACTCCCTCTGTAACACTGACCCCAAATCCTTTACTATCCCCCACTGATCTACCTCTACTGGACAATTCACCTTCTCTTTCCACTGTCCTAAGCTGTGGAACTCTCTCCACCCTTCCATCCGTAATGCCACCTCACACAAATCTCTCTCCTCCCTCTTACGTGAATACAAAATCCTTACCTGCTCTTGCCAAAACCCACCAACCTCTTATCTTGTACAATCTTCTCTTCAGTCCTCCTAATTTCTTCTTTTCCCTCCCGTCACACCTCCTGTCCAAGCTTCTACACCAATTTTATCTTTTACCTCTGCCCCAACATCATGATCAGCTACCTAGCTGGTGTCCTCAGGAGATGGACCATAGCTGAACTGCTTCACTTAGCTACATTCAACTGCTGTGCCTATTTGCTAAATCTGGTTGCCTATCCAGTTGATGTTTATATATTTGTGCTGTAAATATTGCTGTAATATTTTGATGTAAGTATTGCTGTCACTGAAATGTTTGCTTTTTACTACTGTGATTGCTAATTTTATTCTCAATGTATTCATTCTACTATGTTATTTGTACTCCACCTCCTCTTCCCCCAGGACCCATCTGGAAATGAGCAATCCCACACAGTATGCCTTCCTGGTGAAACACTTGAATAAATAAAATAAAAAATAAGGTGAGAAACAGTTCCTGCTTTCTCAACATACACACTGTGGCACAAACAAACAGATTTTGGTAGTGTTTAATTTTTTCAGCATAGTAGCGATAAGACCAATTCTGGTCTAGGTTTCCACTGTAATAACTGGACAGGGGTTTAATAAACACCTTGGCCCTCAATCTTGGTGTTTTCTACCTCCGGTCTAGTTATTATCTTATATTGTATGGGAGAGGGTTGTTATGGAAGGAATTCGATGAATTCCCATCCTTGTTATGGTATCACTGCAATGTCAAGAGGTTGTTATACCCTCTTGGGTACGTCACAGAGATACCATATCAATGTGAACAGCTCTGTGCATGTGGGTCTAGTGAACTACCAGCTTACGATGAATGACCATGGTAGTAAGAGCTAGCACTGAAGGAGAGTGGTGCAATGGAAAAAAAAGTAAAGTAAGGTCAAATTTCACTTAACTGGTACTCATACAGTACTAAAGACAATGGATAGGCACCAGTTAACAACAACGTGGAGTTCCCATCTTGAGGTCATCATGCCAACTGTAAACCTCTCGAACTTTGCTCTTGAGGTTTACTGTGTTGTCATGACAACCTCTTAATGGGAACACAGCGTTGTTATTAACTGGTTCCCATCCATTATCCTCCATATAAACCCATACCACTATGGTGTTATCGTTATAATCTACTGAGCAATGTGTTAGATGTTGCATAAGCCAAGTTAAAAAACTCAAGTTTATTCAAGTTAAAGTTTATTTCACCAGGAAATCGCCATTAAGCAAGATCATTTACAAGGAGGTCCTGCTAAGGACAAGGTAATACAAACAAGATGCAATGCAATGTGGAGTGGACAAAAGCATGGTTCAGGAAAACACAGATATAAAATTAAAGGATATTACATAAATAACCAAAACAATGGTGTACAAATGACGATTATAACAGCTCTAACAATTTTAAAAGGTAAACTTAGATCCATTTAGAAGGGGCAAAAAGAGCTAATTACTGAGTAAAATTAGTATAGTGTAAAATGACATAACTAGTATGACAGTAGCAAACATCTTTAAGGCATTTGCTAATCAAGGGTGTAAATATATTTAGGGAGATTAGATTATAGAGCTTGAGGGATGATGGCAATTTGTTCCAGGTGGAGGGAATGGCATAGCTGATTGCTGCTTTACTGAAGCGAATGTGAAACTTAGGTACATCTAGCAAAATAATAGAATTTTTCCTGAGCGAGTAACTATAGGAACAACGGTATAAGGATGAGATATACGTGGGGAGTTTGATCAGTAGAATTTTATATGCCCATGTGCAACCATAAGCAGTCTGTTCAAGAAGGCTGTGCATACTAAACAAACAGGAAATGCGACAAAAGAAGGACTACAAGTCCCTTTTAAGCGCACATCACTGGCCTAAAAATCCATTACTTTTAAGGGTCCCAAATGGCTTAATGAGCTGCCCAACATGCTGACAGGAAACACAAAGCTAAATCTGTTCAAAAGGGGGCTACGGTCCCACCTTAAGAGTGTAACCACCTGTAACTGTGCAAGTAAATAATTCAACATATTCTTCCTGCCTTATCCCCTGCCTTTCACCTCTTCCCCTCCCCACTTCCCCCCTTTCGACTTACCACCCTCCTACACCACCTTTCCCCTTTACTCCCAACCTACACCGCTTCTAGTTACTTTGACAACACCAACCTGGCTGCTTACCCCCTCTCCTATCATTCTGCTAAACTTAACACAGCCATATTACGGACATGTTTCACTGTTCCCAGTGTATCCCTACCCTGCAACAATTTGATGTAATGTAATTTATTCTATTGTTAAGATGTACCTGAAACTAGCAAGTCTTGAACCTCATGTGACATTTTAATGATTTTATGATGCCTACGATGTTTTTCACTGCTATCTTAATTGTACTATATTGTATTTGTTTTGCTCTGTTTGTCCCTGACTTGGAACCTTTGAAAATGAGTCTTTGACTCAAAGGTATTAATTCTAATCGAAATAAATAAATAGAAAAGGGGGCTATAGTCCCACCTTAAGAATGTAACCACCTGTAACTGTGCAAGTAAATAATTCAACATATTCTTCCTGCCTTATCCCCTGCCTTTCACCTCTTCCCCTCCCCACTCCCCCCCTTTCGACTTACCACCCTCCTACACCACCTTTCCCCTTTACTCCCAACCTACACCGCATGGCTTGGTCCTGGGTCCAATCCTGTTTAATGCATACATATCGGACATCAGGGAGGGTATAGGGTGTGAAATGAGTCTCTTCACTGATGACTCCAAGATGGGAGCAGTAGTTGAGGGAGAAGAGGGGAGGTTGGCCCTGCAAGGGGACCTGGACTCCCTGGAAAGCTGGGCTCACACATGGAAATTAAATTTCAATATCACCAAGTCCAAGGTGTTGCATCTTGGGTGGGGAAACCCTAAACACAGGTACACCCTGGGAGGGGAGGCGCTGGAGGCCTCAATAGGGGAAAAATACCTAGGGGTCATGGTGGATGCATGTATGAATAATTCTGAGCAGTGCAGGAGAGTGGCTAGCAAGGCAAACAGGATGTTGGGATGCATCGTAAGGGGGATCACCTCTAGGAGCAAGGAAGTGATTCTGCCACTGTACAATGGACTGGTTAGACCACACCTTGAGTGCTGTGTACAGTACTGGAGACCACACTTGAAGAGGGACATACAGCTCCTGGAGAGGGTACAGAGGAGGGCAACTAAGATGATATGAGGGTTAGGGCATTTGACGTATGAGGACAGACTTGAGGAGCTCTGACTGTTTTCATTGGAGGAGAGGAGAGACAGGGGAGACATGATTAAAGTCTTCAAGTACCTCAAGGGACTAAATAGGGTAAACATGGAGGGGATCTTTAGACTAAAGCAGGGAGGTATCACCAGAGGGCATGGTTTGAAGTTGGAAGGTAGAAGAGTGAGGGGGAAAAAGAGGAGGAGGTTTTTCTCTGAGAGGGTGGTGGACCCTTGGAATGCACTGCCTGGCGAGCTGGTTCAGAGATCCATAGTGGAGGGCTTCAAGAGAGGGTGGGGCAGACACAGAAAGTGGATGTATCAGATGATGGCCTGTCCCAGGGGGGTTGGGATGGATGATAGGGGTTTCTGGAACACAAGGGAGGGGAGGGCTTCGGCACCGAACTAGAGATCTGAGGTTCGAGCAGACTTGATAGACCGTAAGGCCTAATCTGCTGGCAAATAGTATGTTAGTATGTATGTTAGAAAATATATAAAAACTATGATTCATCCTCCTGGTGGAGAGGGATGACCAGACCACAGCGGAATAGAGGGCATAATGGTGGGTTCTGGATGGGGCATTTAGTATAAAACGAATGGCACAGTGGAAAACAACATTGAATTTATGCAGGCTAGAAGCTGTATAGCAACTGTATATAATGTCTGCATAGTCAGGAAGGGGGAGGAAGTTGACTTGGACTAGCCTCTTTCTGATGTTACTGGGGAAAAAGGATTTGTTCCAATAAAAGAAGTCTAGTCATCAGTCAGCAAGGAGGACAGGAGGGTCCTTGACTCCCCTGTCTCCTCTGAGAAACTGAGATGGACAGTCTGGAAGGGGAGGAAAGGGAAGGCCCTGGGCCCAGACTGTATGCCCTCAGAGTTTTACAGAGCAGTCTGGAAAGAGATTGGACCCTTTATGCTCCAAATGGTGCAGTCGGCCTTTCAAAAGGGATCCTTGCCCTCAATCAATGTGTACCGCCACTATAGTTGTGCTCCCAAAACCTGGAAAGGACCTCCTTAAATGTGGGACTTACAGGCCCATATCACTCCTGAATTCTGAATATAAAATTCTGGCAAAACATTTGGCCTCGAGGATGGAGCGTCTCCTCCCCAAGGTGATCAACCCAGACCAGGAGGGTTCATTAAGGGAACACAGGCTAAACAGAACATAAGAATGATGGTTAGTATCATTCACGGGTGGACGCTGGGGGGACCGGGGGTCTATTAGCTCTAGATGCCGAGAAGGCATTTGATAGGGTGGAGTGGCCCTTTATGTATGCAGTCCTTCAGAAGTATGGGTTGGGAGATATGATGCTGAAATGGATTCAGGTACTCTACACTGGCCCACAAGCCCAAATTCTTACTAACTCCACCCTGTCAGCCCCTTCCCCCTTACACGTGGCACAAGACAGGGCTGTCCACTCTCCCTACTTCTATATGTCCTCACTATCGAGGCCTTGGCCGAAACAATTCACTGCCATGGGGCAATCCAGTGCTTTAAGGGTACTAGTAGAACCCATGTCATATCCTTATTCGCAGATGACATATTGCTGTTTCTGGGGAACCCTGTGGTGGCCTTACCAGCCCTGACCAGCATCTTTGACTCTTATGGCCCAATCTCTGGTCACAAAATAAACTGGGGTAAATGTGAGTAGCTGCCCTTGGGAGAAAATAGGCTGTCCATCTGGCTTAACAACTGTACCATCGCTCCGTCTCAAGAAATCAAATATCAGGAGGTTTACCTACCGTCGAAGCTCACCACCATAGCAGATATTAACATACGTAGGGTGGTGGCCAAGATCAAGGAGGACTGCAATAACTGGAGGGCCCTCCCCCTGACTCTGTTGGGAAGGGTCAGTCTTATAAAGATAAGCATCCTTCTACAATTTCTGTACCCCTTCCAGACAATCCCGGTCTACATTCCTAATAGGTATATTAAGGCCCTAGTGGGTGCTATCACCCAACTGCTGTAGAAGGGGGAAGAGGCACAGGATCAAGAAGGCTATATTATGGAAACCAGTTTCCCAGGGGGGTTTGGGACTCCCATGTGTTATATACTATTACTTGGCATCCCAATTAGTGCATGTACAGGACTTACTAGGGGATGGGGAGGCCCTCCTGGCTTGGGTGGGGCTAGAGATTAAATCCTCCCTGCCACCGTACAATGATGTATTGGTGGGTGCCCTAGTGGACATCCCCTCTGATAAGCCAAAACATCCATGCACTAGGGCAACATGGAGGGCTTGGCGTATGGCTCACAATGTTTTACAGCATGGGGAGGCCTCTCCCTGGACACTCCCTTACAACATGTAGCAGCAGGAGGGGGGAAGGGAGATTCTGGGGTATTGGTTCATTGGGGTCGGAGGGGACTCTACCTCCTGGATCAGATAATCGAAGATGGGCAGGTTTTGGGCTTCTCAGTATTAAAGCAGCGACACAACCTAAGCACCTTTTTGTATTTTTCTTAACTGGTTCTCAGGCGGAGAATTAAGAGACGGATGGAGGCGATGAGCGCAGGAGGTTATGGTTGCTCCCCATTGGAGGAGACATTTAAGGGGAGACATTCTGACTCCACTTACAAACCCCTAAGGGCATGTTACCGGTTGTTGGTGGGTGCTATGCTGGATCATTTGGACAGAATAAAAAGAAAGTGGGAGGAGGATGTGTTTCTGACTCACTCACTGGGGGAGATTGGTCAGTGATTCTTAAGACCTCTTTAAAATGCTCTGTGAATAATAGATTAAAGGCAATCCAGTATAATGTGCTCATGAGAGTGTATTTCACACCAGCCCAGGCACATAAAATTGACCCTTCGGTCACTGACCTTTGCCAGAAATGCAACATTCATGTTGGCACCTTTTCCATTTAATGTGGGAATGTCACAAAGTTTATGCTTACTGGAGAGAAGTTTTGTCACTCCTGTCATTTATACTAGGGGAACCGTTGAGAATGAGCCTGGTTGCAGTATTGTTGGGCCTGCATGTGGGGGGAGGGCAAGCTGGGAATTCCTCACTTTGGAGACTAGGTTTAGGGTTGGGATTGCGCCAGTTGGCCCTCTGTTGGAGACTCCCGAGCACCCCTACAATTTCCACTTTGGTGAAGGACCTGGTGGAATGGATGAAACTGGAGAGAACTAATATAAAATAAGGAACCAAGAAGGCAAATTTCAGGAGATATGGAACCCGGCTGAGAATGCGGTGCAGTCCTTCCAGTTTCCAGTTTTCTAACAGGGTCAGTACAAACATTTTATTATCCCTTGACATTCTACAAAGTTAAAAAATGGTGGGAGGAGGCTTGTTGGTTCCTAGTTGGTGCCCTGTGTAATCCAGAATCCAGTGACCCATGAGACCTACGTAAGATACCATACGATTAAGTAATCTCAACCCCAAGGTTCTACTGGGAGCACAGGTTACTGTTTGCTTAGTACACTGAGTGGGGGGAGGGGCAAGCAGGGACCCTGTCTAATGACCATCAATTATTTGAACAATTCTTATTTTTATTTGTACCATGTTAATTAATTTTAATAGCCTCAGTTTATATACTCCTATCTGCAATAATTTATCTCAGTCTGTCAGCTTCAGTACAGCTGCTTGTATCAAATTACTCTCCCACTTAGTGAGAGCATCGTCCCTTGACCTTGGAAGTATCAAATAAAGGTTACAAAAAAAAGAAGTTAAGTCTGGTTCTTAACTTTTTAGGGCTTCAATGCGGGCAGCGAAGGATAAGATGTTGTCTAGCCAGATTCTTAGGTATTTGAATTTGTCTATGCAGGGCCGTTGCCAGGATTTTTTCAAGGGGGGTTCTTTTTATGCAGTTTGCAACCTTTTTTTTTTATATATACATTTTTCATTTTTCTGTTTTATTCCTACCCTTCCCCTGGCCACACAATTTCCATACGCATGTACGCATGGAGGCACACATCAGATCCGTGGTCCCTTACACCCTCCTGACTTCTATCACTGCCCGTACCACCTATTCGCCCACCAGACCTCCACCCAGTGGGAGCGAGACTATGGATGGGTGGGCAGCCACCCCTTTGGAAGGGAGAGCCATGGCTCAATCCCGCTCCAGCCCTCCCCCACAAGCCGGCACCCCGGTGACCCAAGGTTGTTCCCAAACCCAGATCGCCGGTGTAGCGTGAGGTAAGGCACCAGCACCTCAGCCTTCTGTGCTACTGGGCCGGCTTGCAGTCTGCAACCTTTAAAAAAAAGCTGTGGGTCTTAGGACCACCAGGACCTTAGAAGCCATGGGGTCCTAGATGCCCTGTGGTGCATTTTGTGGCTTATTGTGAAGCTAAAGAAGTCATATCTGAGGTCTCCTACACCCCTTGCTCTAAGCAAAATTATTATCTGGCTGGCTGCAGTGCGAATACATATATGTATTCAGTACCGGAGCGCAGCAAGATGCTGCTACTGTAATATATCTAAGGCATTGTCTCACATATATTATGTTATCAGTTTTAATATCTGCAGCTGTATCTACTGGTGTGTAGGTAAGGGGTCTGGGGGTGCCAGGCCCCCAAAAGCTCTGGGGTACAAGATGCTCTGTGGCTCATTGTGTTGCTTATTTTAAACCCAAACAACTCACCTGTGAGCTCCCCTCCACCTCCTGCTCTAAGGACAATTATTACTATCTGGGTGGCACATGTTGTGTGTGTGTGTGTGTGTGTGTGTGTGTGTGTGTCTGTGTATGTATACATATATGCACTGCACCTCAATGTAGAGTCTGTAGCTGGTTTTGGCTGGGTATTGTACACTATTAACTTACTGCAGTGCTGGCTTGCTTCTAGGGCAGGGGTCTCGGGCTGATAAGCTCCCAGAAACCATGTGCTACGGTACGCTCTGTTGTGGCTTATTTTAAGTCTATATAACTCATATCTGAGCTCCCTTTACTTCTTACTGTAATACTCACCCTTCCCAATTCAATATACCATTTAAGAAATTGAGTCAGTGCAACATGGCCTACAGCAAGGCTAGCAGGATGCTGGGATGTATCGATAGGGATATTGATAGCAGAATAAAGGAAGTAATACTTCCCTTCTTCAGATCCCTGGTGAGGCCTCACCTAGAGTACTGTGTCCCGGTCTGAAGTCCTCACCTCAGAAAGGATATGGATAGGCTGGAGACAGTGCAGCACAGAATAACTAAAATGATTCAGGGACAGCAAGGCAGATTCTATAAGGAGCGCCTCAAGGCACTAAATATGTACCCACTGGAGACCAGACCAGAAGGGAGAAGGGAGATGTGATAGAGACCTTCATGTTCCTTAAAGGAATTAAAGTGAACTGCGGGGTATTATACATAAAGCCTGTGTACCAATTCGCGGTCACATGGACACGAATGGAAATTAACAGGAGGTAGGTTCAGGAGAGATGTGAGGAAGTACTACTTTATGGAAAGGGTGGTAGAACTTTGGAACAGTCTGTCAGCTGAATTGGTGGGTGCAAAAACAATCAGAGGATTCAAGCAGGGCTGGGACATAATGAAGGGAATAGTGGTTACTGGGGGCAACAGGGCCAAGGAGGAGAATTGAGAGAGGATGGGAAGGGTTAGTACCCTGGAGAAATGGTAGGTTCCAGGGACTTGGGCAGACTGGATGTACCTCTGTCTTTTTCTGCCATCACTTTCTATGTTTCTATACCAGGCACCCTGCTTCGGAAAAAGTCTGTAACATAATTCTTAGTTCAGTATTGGGTACTACACTTGTTGCTCACTCCATTCTCCAATGTGGTAGGCGTGACAAAGGGAGTGAGGGGAAAGGTAATTTGACAGTGGTGGGGATACCCAGTGCAAACTTACCATCTCCTAAATGCCTACCCTCCCACCCCACCCCACCCCACCATGCTTCCAAAAGTATAGTGGGTATTTTCATATCACTGAACTGTAGCAACAAATGTCATTCTACTGACACATGTGGTCATCTGGAGAAAACACTTCTCACAACTTATTTGTTTTAACAGCGTCTGACACAAATGACACAGACAAAAGTGGAACTGAATGTCAATAAAAGTGGGACCACAGTGAAGGCCTCTCTGAACAGCACAATTAGTGAAGTGGCAGTGTAGATCCCAGACAGACCCTTCCAAACACTTGCATTGCCTTTCCACTGTGGTACCTCTTTTGTTTAACTTATGAAAAGTTAAAACAGGCATATGAAACATGACAACTTTGTATAGAGGAGGATTTAAGTAATTTATTTCTAAATCTTCAGCACACCCGCCGAACAGCTCCCTTGCTCAACTGCACAGCCTATCCCTTGATATGCAGGTATTAAGGGACACATCTTCGGCAATAGTGGCCAGCAAAATTTATCTGCTGGTGACTGATAATATTATAAGTTGAGGTCCTCTACTTCTTTTTTGCTGTCCTGGAGACATCGTTTCTGAGCCTGCCACCATGCTCCATCTTTCTCGCGTGCTAGCTGACAGTGTGAATTGTGTGCAGCGGCCGTGCTGTATTCCAGTCACATTCATGATGCTGACATGAGCTCAAGTTGGCCAGCCAGTCATAGGGGGACGGTGCGGAGAAAGACTCACAAAGCAGCCTCAGTCATCTTACTGACACTGAGGGAGCTGATTGGTAGCAGATGGGAGAGGCATGCATGCAGAGAAAAAGTGCTGGGGTTCATCATGTGTGCATAAGCACTCAGCGACGGTCACAAAATAAACAGAAGTAATGAAAAAATGTTACAAATTATGAAAAAAGGGGGGAGTTTCAAAAGGGGGTGTTCTTTCAAACTATACGAACCCCCCTGGCAACGGCTGTGCTATGACCTCTAGTGAATCTTCTAGCAAGGTTGTAATGGATGCCGCAGGGCCAAGCTTTAGTAAAGAGTTTGAAGAGTTTGTGGGTAAGAAAAATATTGCCTTTGTTTTTTTGCCATTTGGCAGGAGTTTGGATTTTAAAAGGTTGAGTTGTAGCTGATTAAAGTCTGTTTATAATTCAGTGGGCAGACTATAATTCTTTCAGACAGACTGGTACAGTAACAACTAGGGCTGCTGCACAAGTAGAGTATTGATTGGTATGAGCAACTAACAGTTGTTGAGATAGAGAGTGAGTTAAAGGTACAAGGGGTAGAGCCATAACAATGGTTGGAAGACTACCACTTAAAATTACTGATTTAGAGGTTGAGAGCTCAGCAGTGCTACTTGTTACCTTGATGACTGAGCAACTGGAGCCAGGGGACAGATACTGGTTTTTGAGGCAACGAAAGAAAACTATACCACTGTTTGATGTAGATGCCTCCAATGGCCTGGTGAGGTAGGCATGTTGCTGCAGTGACAAGGAAAGGCAGATTTACACTTCTACAGTTGTGTACCCACATATTGTTGAATTAATCATGATCCTCCTGTAGTTGGCGGCTCCAGTACTGCGAGGGGCTTCAGATCGGAAGTAGTAAAATAGGCATGACTAGGATTGGTTATTGGGGCTGCAAATGCTAGGGCACTAAAAAACTGTGTGTAAATTATAAAGTTTAAGCTTAAATGGAAAGTTTAATGGCTGTAACATATATAGAATGGAATGCATTTTTTAGCTTGCCATTAATAATTATAGCAAACAAAATAAACACTTTAAAAGATAGAGAATCTCAGTACAAAAGCACTGATCAAGGGATACCCAAAAAGGTATTGGCAACAAAGCCAGGCTTTAAAGAAATGCTAAATCACACATGCACTGCATGACACACAGCACAGGTTCTGCATTAAGCAGGAATGCATAGTGCCAAATTGCCTCTCATACAACCTGCAAAGGCTGAGAACAGAAGACGCACACATGTTTTGTCCTACTCAGGACTCATCAGTGCACCTCATCTGTATCTCATCCCAGCAGGAAAATGAACCATCCCTTCAAACAACATGAAGTCTTGTTGTATTCTGATTATATGCAGTTAGCCCCAGCACTTGAACTGCTCCGGAGCAGTTCAAGTGCTGGGGCTAACTGCATATAGTCAGAATACAGCAAGACTCCATTAGAAGAAACACAATTACTAAGGTGAGCAATTTTTATGACTGGGGGCGGAGTCTACAGGAGTATTGCATGTACAAAAGGAGTGATGGCATGTTTTCTGTCCGTGAAACTGACTGAAGGTGTAAATAGTCTCTTCTGCCTTACCTCCTCCAAGAAATGTTTTCTGCCCTCAAATAAATACGCTTTCATGTTAGTCAATGGTTGCAGGGTACTATTACTGGAACCTGAGTAGTGGGAGGCAGCATTGTTTTTTGGGGGGAAGTAAGGTCCACCCCACCTCCACCCAAGAATCTCCAAAAGGTCCATCCCACCTTTTTTTTTATTCATGTGGGAGGGGCATGAGGTGGATTTATCATAATGAAAGAAGACTCACTAGAGTTTGGGGTGTGGAGCAAGGAACAACAAATCTGTGGAGTCCCTGCATTTTGCTTAAGGACTAAGAGAATAGAAGATACTAAAATTGCCTTCAAACTGACTTAAAAACCCTTGGAACAAATGATTATCAGAGTCACCTGGTGTCTCAAAAGGAAATACTAAGAAATGTCTGAAACTACAGCTTAAGGATTCAACCTCAAGGAAACCCTTGGAACAAATGATTATCAGAGTCAGCTGGCGTCTCAAAAGGAAACACTAAGAAATGTCTGAAACTACAGCTTAAGGACTCAACTTCAAGGAAAATAGACAACTTTCAGGTATTTCTTAAACATTTATATACTAAAATGGGCACAGTACTTGGTAAACACAGTCTGTGATGAAGTGTATTTTTCCTTTTAAGTTTGAGAAGTGGAGTTGACTTGCACATGTTAAATATACCAGCTGTAATTAGCAATTAGTTGTAGAAACAAAATGCTATTTGTTTGTTTTTTTGTTTTGTTTTTCCTATTTACTTTTTTTCCTGGCTCAGTTTATATCAGTGAAAAGAAAGATTGGAACAACTGTCAGAGCTGCCATCCAACTGGACAAGCTATTTATCACTCATTTTTCATTTAAAATAACATAAATGTAGTTTCAAATTTTTACCATGAGGGAAGCAGAAGATAAACCAGAATGGTTAACAAATACATTCATTGACACCTCTGAATGAATGGGGTAGTTTTTTCTAACATTATTTTTGAGTTAATTACTCCTTGGAACCTGTTATTCCAGTTTTTATGACTGTGCTCCAGGAACTTTCTTCATAACAAGTTCCCTTAGGCACCTCACAGCACCTCATTAAGCCATGTGACACCACCATCTTTGCAGGACATTGCATACCATAGCAAGAAACCCAATTGTTTTGCCTTTTACCAAATAATATACCAACTTCATTCTCAGACAGGCAGTTCTGGGCTAGTGTTAATATTCTACTGAATTTTCTTAACTTGCAGTTTGTGACTATAGCTGTTTATAACTGAATGGTAATAACAACATTTGCTTCTCTTGCAAATAGACAGGCATTTGTGTGCCTAATTTCTGTTTGACTTACTGTAGGTTACACATAGAATCTGAAAAATCCATAACATACTGTATTGTGATTCAATGAACTGATAAATGGGGATTTTGGTTTCTTTTACAAATTCATTTTTCCTGACCATGGATATACTAAAACAAAAATTTCTCAACAAAATGTTTTTAAATAAATTATCTGGTTGGGGGGGTTGCCACAAGCAGAATGGGACTTCACAGATGAGGGAACTCACAGCAGCAGAAAAAAGAAGCATTTTGCAGTGTTTTAAATAATTGATTAGCAGTTTTTTCTTGGGATGATACTAACTGTACAGAAAGTATTTATATAGATTTTCTAGAAGTGCTGTGTTTGTTAAACACAGTGTGGCAAGAGCTATTAATTTTCACAAAGTTTTAGCACTCATTTTTTAGAGTTAAATAAAATGCTGATGTTGGCATTAAAAGCTTAGTGGCGTGGATGTAGAGGCACCAGTATTTAAGCTTGACTTTGGTAGAGGATTAATTGTGACTGGGGGTGAGGGAGGGAGGGAGGGAGTGAGTCTTGATATTTTTAGCATAAGGGTTTTCTGAAACTTCAACCTTCAATGGGTTAGACTTTGTAGCCATCTGTAGAGTATATCACTAAGCCACATGCAGTGGGGTATGGGTAAAACTCACATCACCAGACCCAGGCCAGAGCTGTAAAATCTGGACTGGGCACAGCTTGTGCAAATATTGCTGATTCGGTGGAGCAGCAATAAAAGATCAACTATGCAATACCTTCAATAACACACCTACCCCAGTTTACATTTAACTGATACCCATTTTTAGGCCTTATATAGTAATATCTTCCTTCAAGAGAACAGCTTGTAAAGAAATGTGTCGAATTTACATTGGCATTTGGGCATATGCACTTTTATATTATATGCATTTTGTGTATGAACTGTATATCAGTCTCTAAAAAAAAAGTTTAAACACATCAAATGTCTTCAAAAACTTGTCTTAACACTGTGTTTATCTTCCACCTTGTCACAACATACAGTTGTCTCAACAGTGTTTTCAGTTAGGGTACAATACCTTCATGTATATGATGGCCAGGTTCTGTTGAGTTGATTGCTATAACAGTGCATAGAATAAAATGCAAAATATATAGGTAACTGTAATACAGAAGGTGGCATTATTTTTAATTATACAATGGCAAGGAAAAATGTAAGAAGCTGATTGGCTGCTGACCCATTAAAACAGTGATGTTATTACACAATAACATCACCGTAGCTTTGGATTTGGATCATTCCTTGCATTTTCTCTTAAGAAATATTTTTTCACACTAACAAAAACATCCTTTAAAATATATTTTTTATTCTGTATATAACAACAAGCCATTGTATAATTGCAATAAGGCACTCCATGGTGTGTGTTATCTTGTAATAATGTCACTCCTGGGGTGGTGGAAGCACTTGGCTTCACCTCATGCTTCAACCCACCCCAGGAGTGACATTATTACATGATAACACACACTCTGTCATGCCTTATTGCTTAAATATACCCTTTCTCAATGTACTGTACTTTGATTCAGTTAGTGTATATGAACAGCCTTCATGTGAACACTCTGGGCTTCTCTTTGATTCCCGATGTCTATTTGCTTTAGCTATTGTATATTGTTTGAACTACTTTGGTCTTCTTGATGTGGTGCCTGTGTGTCTGAACTAGTAATCTATTTATCTACCACTACCCATGTATCTCCAGTGAATGATTGTTATAACTATCTGCTTTCCAAGTCATTGTTTTTTGTCTTGTTAACTGTGCTGTCTTTGTGTTAGTTTCGACGAGGTGCCTTTGTAAATGAGTATCTGACTCAAAGGTTTGTAAATCTGATATTTTTTAAATAAATAACTGTTTATGTTTAAGCCCATGAAACACCCTTATCTAGTTAATGCATTCAACATCATAGTGACTCTGCCAGAGTTTGTTTCTTATGTGGTCTTTTGGGTTTGGGTCATGGGTTGCCCAAATAAGAATTATCAAATGAGGTGTGGTCTGTATTTTTCAAAATAGATCCTGACCTTTGATCAGATGTTGACTCAGAGTCATAAGTAATGGTGTACAAAGTTGGCCAACTTCACTTTGTGGATAAATTTGCAAATTCACCAAATTTCTCAAATTTAATCCACTCTGAATTTCCAATTCACAGAACAGGACTAACTCCATGAATGGCAAACTTGGCAGCTTCATCGGTGGAGTGGGCTCACAAGTGAAGTTTACAGTGTACCACAGGATTGAGGTCACATGGTACTGAAATTAGCTGTATACCATTCAGAGGCTGTGTTCAGTGCAGCCTTATGATGAGAAAGCTGGAGAGCAGTCTGTGTCTGATTGATAAAAAAAACTTTAAGTACTAGGAATGCTGAGTTTTTAAAGCCAAATTACTAAAAATATGTTGAGTGCCTAGTGTGGGTAGATTTGTGTTGTTTGTGTGTGGTTTTGCAGATTTATTTAGTTTAAAGTAGTTTTTGTTTTGTGTATCGAAGCAGTGCTGTGTGGGGGAGGGGGCTGTTTTAATAACTAGCAAGCAAGGCAGCCATGTGAGCACTAGTCTTGTTTGTTTTCCTCAGTCTTTCTACTTAATTATGTTTGTCTGTGCCTTGGTCTGTGATTTGTTATTTTATTTCTGTAGTAGTTTTGTGTGTTTAAGTGACTGATTTTTGTCAGTCTTTTACAATATCATTTGTAGTTCTTTAGTTAGTGAAGAAGTGACAGTGTTGCTTTAATACTTACAGTAATTTGTTTAGAATTATCCCGTCTTGTTGTGTGTCTTGTTAATCTCTGTTGCGTTAAAAAAAGTTAATTGTTTTTGTGGTGTCTTTGCTGTAGCTACTATTAGCTTAGTAAACTGTTCTGCTGTGATTAAGATCACACAAAACTAGTGAGGTGCTGTATTGCCTCTGCTGCTGGCATTTAGCTTTACTGCAGTCTTTAAAAATTGTAATATCAGAAATGACCAGAAAGTGATGCTCAAATTGTTAAGCAAGAGTTGCCAGTGATGTGGCCAAGGAAAGCATAGATCTTGTTTGAGGGGATATACTATGGTATCCCTAAACTCAGTAATCTGAGTCTTGGGATACTGACCCCACTGGCCCGAAATCCAGCCTGCTGAATCAATCAGATGCCCAAAAATACAATTTTGGGCATCTGATTGAAAAATCATTTGGCATATTGGGGGGCTTTGTCCCCAGAACCCCCCATGTGGGGGGCTCCACCCCCACACCCCTGTAACTAAAATATCTAACTCCAAAGGGGAGTGGACCTCAGAGTTAGAAATAAAATGTAACGGGGGGCAGGACTGCTAAAATACATGCTGCCTGCAGCATGGATAGAACCCACGCCTACATAGCATGCTAGCCAAGCTGCCCTGGTGTAGTCTGCAACACCAGTGGGACAGCTTGGCCGGCTTTCTGATGTTTCCTCCCTTTAAATGCTACAGACAGGGGTAAGGTAGCAAGCCGTCACATCCACTACCTTACCCCTGTCAATGTCTCTCGGGATCTATCATGCCGGGATGCTCACTGTCCAGATACTGAACCTCTCAGGCAATACTGCCTGGGCAGATCAGTGTCAGGATAGTGAGCCTCAGTACTTCATAAAGGTACCATTTGAGGATATCTCTTTTATCAGGCCACACCTGTGGAACTTATAGCTGCCATGCACTAGGATGAGATCCGTACTACTGCCCGACCGTCGACTTGCCGACAATCATCTTCCCGAAGTCAATTTCCCAACTGGGTTCATTTACTGAAATATTAAATCCCACAGCACCATTTAGTGACAATGTCAATCTGAACCTTAAAGAAATATGATTAGCATTAAATCCAGATGCTTCAGAATTTCACACATGCCAAAAGAACTAAACAGTGTTCAGCCTGAATGGAAAACGGACTAGCATTAAACCCAGATGATCCAAAACGAACAGAACACACTTATTTAAAACATACGATGCTGATGACTGAACATACTATTGCAAAATAAGTGCATGTGATTTTTCTTACCTGTTCTTGCTTGTTCAACTTTATTTAATCCGTTCATGTTAATAATAAAAACATTTTAAAATCTCACAGTCTCAATGCATTTTCACAATCGCAGGTTGTGAGCTATTCTGCATATATATTGCATTGCTGAATGAGCAGCTCTGTCTGTAGTGATGTTCCTAATCTTCTCTTCTCTCTTAGTGTAGCATTTTTCAGTGGAGATTTAGGAAGGCCATGATTTATTTTCTCAATCAATGTTTCGGTATTACATTGCTCCTTGTGTAGTTCGGAGACAAATCTAAAGATGCCCACATGTGTGGAGCTAACGAGCGCTCCCAGTCTTCTGTGCCAAGCCTCAATGTTGTTCTGAGTGCGTGGGTATCCAAGCTCCATTTGCGCATTCACTGACCAGAATTCTAGGGGAAACAGTGGTGGGCTTCGAACCACTGTATTATTTCTCATTTGTCTCCTTACTCGCCCTAACACGTAGTTCTCCTCGAACCACTCCATAATCGGAGCACAGGACTGTGGCATCTCCTCCTTGAGCTCTGCAAAAGCTTGCTCAAGTTCATCAGGTGTCAAGAATGAGAGCGCAGCAATGTGCCTCAGTTTTAAGCTGAAATCCATATCCTGACCATACTGTGCTGCTAGCCCTCATCTTTCTTTTACATAAAGGTAACCTCCGATTGCAATTTTATCCTGTCCACGCTGAGAAGGAATCACTTCACAAATGACCATCTCAGCCATAGCTGCAGAGTGTGAAGCAAGCAAATCAGGGTAGGGCTGGGGAATGCAACATTAATAGATTCCAGTTAGTGCCTCACTGTCCCTTAACAAATCGCTGTAAAGGTCATTGGTATACCAATTACATACAATTACTGCTTTTAATACTCAGTATAGTCCGTCGCGTGTTTCAATTTTATTTTTTGCAACGTCCCCTTTCAGTGTGATTTAACAAGCAGCAAGCTTATCTTATGGAAAGGGTAACGAAACTTTAATAAATTTAATCTTGTCTTTTTTTAACTGTTTAATATTTAGCTGTATCTCTTCTCTTCAACCGAGTCCATCTGTGAGCTGTGAGTGACAGCGGGGAATGAAAAGCAGCCAGCACACATCTATAAGGTCTCTGCGGGCTCGCACCTCTGCCTGTCTAACTATTACACACAGTACCACACAGCTCTCTCTCACTCCACATGTAAGCTACAGGAGGGATGCAAAATTACTTTCATTTATTTTTTTTTGGTTTAACTTTAATACATTCAATATTTTCTTGAATTTCAGTGTTCCCGTAGCAAAATGCTCGAGATACGTAAAACTGGGATGTGACTGCTTTCTGGTTTTTATGTAATTGGTGTTGGTCGGGAAGAGATTGTGTGTCGTCAAATGCTACCGACCGGGAAATTAGTTTGCGGGAGCTTGCAGGCAGGATGTATAATGTTGGGCTATCAACAGAAGGGAAGTCTTACCAGACCCACTAGGACCACATGGAAACTTTTGCAAGCAGTCCACCAGGAGCTGCCCATGATGACAGACATCGGCTACTACGTAAACAAAGATGGCCCCTTCCCTCCTCAGTTCTTTTCCCACTGTCAGCCATACTTATCGGACCATGCACATAAATGATGCTGGTATAGCCACCACTTGCTTTATTTTTCACCATAGTTAAGTAATCACTTTTATAAGTGATTTGCGATGGCCTGTATTTTGTCCATGGAACCGTCAAAACTGTATTATTGTGAATGCAGAGAAAAGATTTACACTGGGGATTCGCACGATGTCTGCATGTGTTGCCATGGCCCAGGCTGTAACATGTAGGCCTGCACAATTTGCAAAGGGTTCAACACAGCCACCCAGCAACATCAAAATGCCACTTTGAAGACGCACCTTTTAAAACAGCAGGTAGCCCGAATGGAGAAAGAGCTCCAGCAAAGTTCTGCCATGTTGCTGGCTCGCTTCTCCAGGTCCAGGTTATCAAAATTCTGGGAGAAATCATTCAGGACCCACAAGCACAGGCACTGGGAGAAGGAAAGAAAGAGAAAATCTCCCTGGTGCACTCCAGGTTGCCCCTTCACACAGGTACAAACTCTACAGCACCATCGACCACTCCAGCAGTGACACTGCCTGCTGCCCAGACCAACCTAACTTCCAGGTCAGGGCAGGCTGCAGGTGCTACCAGGCTTAGTACAGCTGGTGCATCACCATCGATGGTGGGGGCCTTGCCTCCTCCATTGACTTCCTCCAGCGTACCTGTCAACCACATAGGTGCCGACATCCGGGCAGTGCTATCGCCCTTCATGGACATGCTTAGGTGCCTATTACCTCTTCCTCCTGTACCAGGAGGTCTGTTGATGGGGTCTGTAATTCAAACCTCCACAATGATGTATCCTAGGACTGTGTCTCAGCTGCCTCCTCAAGCACTAATGGCCTCACCAGCGCAACCCTTCCTACCATTTTGACCAGACCAATCACGACTTTGAGTACAGTCATGATCTCATGATGCAGGATGATGAGGAGGAGGCTGAAGACTATGTGGAGAATCCTTATGAAAGAACTACTTCCATTGTTATCAACTTTAAATAAAAAAAACTTAACAATGGAGATGATAATACTATAATTGTATATGTAACTTCATCAGTGAAGACCGCAGAAGAAGAGTTCCTTTATGTGACGACAACTGGAATTGGAAATGATATGAGATTTTAATGTCCCGCTGAAGTTCTGAGCCTGAGAGAAGCCAGGATAGCAAGAAAGTATGAGATCCTGAGCTTGCCTTCCCTACTATCCCCTGCCTACCACTCGTCCTTTTTGCCCTCACCCCACTGCTTCAGCTCCCCATTTCCTGCTTCCCCTCCCCTCCACATAGCTGTAAGCTAAATCACTCATATAGCCACATTGGCACCACTCGTAATGAAAACATTCCTGCCCCTAAGGTTCACCCCATCACATTGTACCTACACCTTCATGCTAGGGTACGTGTGCCCTGCTGTCACCCCAGCTCACAACGCTCCTTCTGTATATACACAAAACTACCTCAGTCAACTCCTCCTCAATAAAGTACCGCAAGTTCCCCTGCAGGGAATTGCACCTGGCCACCCTGAAACTCCTACTCCTACTCCTGCTACTATCTGGAAACATTCACCCCAACCCAGGCCCTTGGTCTGCTATGAACTCCACCCAAACCAAGCGCGTTGGCTCCCTCTCCATTATCTGCCTGAACATCTGCAGCTTACTATCTAAATTGGATCAACTACAAGCCTTTGAAAATGCCCACCAGACCAATATTCTGGTGGTGGTAGAAACCTGGCTCACTCCCTCGGTTCTTGATCAAACAATCTCCCTTCCTGGCTACACAATCTTTAGGCTTGACCAAAAATCAAAAAGAGGAGGAGGCTGCGCCCTATACCTAAAGGACAACCTGATGAGGCACACTGCCCACACTAACCTACCAACAACAAATGCCCAGCTACTGCACAGCAAAATCCTGCTTGGAGCTCAGAACAAAGCCCTCTCAATCATCACTGTATATAACCCTCCGAAAGAACAGGGACCGGGCCTCCACGCAGTACTGGAGTACATCAAATCACTCCCACTGACTCCAAAATCATCACACTTGGTGATTTCAACATTCACTGGTTGGGACCTGAGGCTGGCGATGCCAGGGACATGGTCACATCGGCAAACCTCACCCAGATACTGGACTCCACAACCAGAAGGAACTACAAAACTGGCACCAGCACTCTACTGGACTGGATCCTGACTGCTCACCCCTTCAGATCTCTAGCTATGCCGTACTGCCTGACTCTCTCAGTGACCATTCCCCCGTCAGCTGCACTTGGTCAAATAAATTCTGGAAATCACCTCCTAAGGTCATCCTCAGCAGAGTCTTACCCCATGGGAAGCTAATCCACCTAAAATCACACCTACTAAATCAAGACTGGTCCCCTATCGACCTGGCTACAGACACAAACACAACCCTTGACCAATTCATACGCATCTTCAATGAAGCATGTAACATCTTTGCCCTGCTAAGAAAAGTGCAAAATTAAAGTCCACTGCAACCCCTGGCTCACAGGTTCCCTCTTAAAGAAGCTAAAATACAGGGACCACCTCTGGGAACTGGCCAGAACAACTGGAAACCAGGCAGACACCCAAAACTACAAAAGAGCAAGGAATAATTGCACCAAATCCATACGCCAACAGAAATCTGAATACTACAAGACTGCACTCACTGACACATGGGGAAATGCAAGAGCATTCTGGAATAACATAAAAGATGTTATCGGGAAGGAGTCCAAATCACCTCCGACTGCTATCACAATAAACGGGCATACCACTCTGGACCTAAAAGTCATAGCCAACACCTTTAATGATGCCTTCACTGACTTCAGCAACATCCCCCCCCCCCGACTTTTTCAACGACAGTGACACTCTTCTTCCCGCCCATCAGTCTACACCAAAAAAATGCCCCCCTTTGTACTTCAGAGCAGTAAACAAAAAATACCATCAGGAAATACATTTCCAAAGCCATCAAAAACACCAGAGCTGTTGCTGACAGACTGGACCTCAAACGTCTTTCCCTCACTCTAGAAGAAGTTCTGGGGCCTTTCACCAGGATCTTTAATCTCTCCCTCTCTCTCAGCCAGTTCCCTGACAAATGGAAGTCAGCAACAGTCACACCAATCCATAAAGGTGGTAACCGGACCACCCATGGGAACTACTGGTC
Organism: Neoceratodus forsteri; assembly: GCA_016271365.2. Classification (NCBI taxonomy): domain Eukaryota; kingdom Metazoa; phylum Chordata; order Ceratodontiformes; family Ceratodontidae; genus Neoceratodus; species Neoceratodus forsteri. The sequence goes on from CM028131.1 coordinate 1,109,236,481, forward strand.
CATCTCTATCCTTCCACCCCTCTGTAAGGCCCTGGAACAGATAGTAGCAGACCAGCTCACTGATCATCTGGGCAAATACAACATCCTTTGCCGGCAGCAACATGGTTTTAGAAAAGGACACAGCACTGCCACGGCCCTTCTTGAGTTTACAGAAGCCATACACAACTCCCTTGACCATGATTTCCTAACCAGAGCTATATTCATAGACCTGTCCAAGGCTTTTGACACTGTCCACCATCGCCTCCTGCTTCATCAGCTACTGAACATTGGCCTTTCTGCGGAATTGGTGGCAGGGTTCAATAGCTATCTTGACAACAGAACCCAATGTGTAAAAATTGTGGGCGTGTTCTCCGACACTAAAGGGGTACACTCTGGTGTCCCCCAAGGCTCCTTCCTGGGGCCATTGCTTTTCAGCCTGTTCCTCAACTCTCTCCCCAACTCCACCCCTCAGCAAGTTATACTCTATGCAGATGATGCTGTGTTTCTTGCCTCCCATCATGACCCAAGCCACCTGCAACAAACCCTTCAACATGGTTTCACTTCAGTCGAAAACTGGTTCAAAGAACATAAGTTAATCCTTAACCAGAAAAAAACCAAGACCATGATTTTCTCCAGCCACCAAAACAGGCACAAACATCTCCAACTCACCTTATATACCTGCCTTGGCAACTTCCTGGAACAGGTTGACTCCTTCAAATACCTAGAAATCACCTTAGACCCCCTTCGGAACCCAGATAACCAATGTCGCAAAAACAATGAACACCAGACTGGGTTTACTCTACCGGCTACGAAGGCACCTGACAAAAGAGGCCCTCAATGCTGCTGTTCAGAGTTCCATCATCTCCCAGATTGACTATGGTCTTGTCATCTATGGCACTGCCACTACCTCAACACTCAGAAGGATAACCACCACCCTTAACAAGGCCTGTCGACTCATCACTGGGGCCGAACAGCTCACACACACCTTTGACCTCTACTCACAAGCAAACTGGCTTCAACTTGAAAATAGAATCCAGTACCAAACCTGTGTGGTTGCAAAGAAAATCCAGTTGGGAGTTGCCCCTCCAGGAGCCTGTTCACTCCTTCAAACAAAAACTAGCTCCAGAATCACCAGGGGATCAAAGCCACAACTGTTTTGCAACCCCCACTGCCTCACAGCCCATGGCCAGCGATCACTCACTTACAGGGCACCCACTTGGTTTAACGGTCTTGCCTATGATACTATCACTACCACCGGGCTAGGGGCTTTCAAATCCAAGCTCCGAAATACCCTTGTCACTTCCAGCACCTGCAACTGCCATGGATATTCTATGCAACACTGCTCCTCTGCTGCTCTCCCCTACCTAGCTCCTTTGTCCAACGCACTTGCCCTAGTAGGCCTCTTCCCCTCCCACACTTCTGAATCTGACAATGCCACCAGTCTGGCTGTCTCTTACCCATCATTCCACCCCCATCCATATCCCTACCCTACCCTCTCCTCTCGCCTGCTCTTTGACCTCCTGTATTCTGCCCCTCCCATCATCCTACCACCCCCCCCCTCCTTTTTTATTTTTCCTACCCACACCCTGTCTGTTCCATGCAACATGTTGTCCTTGTAACCTATTATGTGAAACAAATGTATTACTTTATGTGATATCAATGTTTTGACGTGGAACCTTTGTAAAAGATGCCTAGGCTCAAAGGTAACTTGTAATACTAGAATTGAAATAAATAAAATTGTTTCTACTTCCAGTGAGGACTCAGTGATTTATACCCCAAGGTCCCTCTCCTCCCAAAGAGGACCCATCTTTTATTACCAAGATGCAGCAATTACTGGCTGCCATGGGGTTTGACTTGGAGGAGCAGAATACTACCAAGAAAAACCTTATAGATTTCTTGGGAGTTACCTGATGCTCCCCCTATAGTAATAGCACCCCCCTCCTTCTCACCCAGCAGGATGCCATCTTTGCTTCCTGGCATAAACCGAATGTAATTCCTGCCATACCAAGAAAGGCAGATAAGATGTATATGGTTCCTTCAGAGAAACTTGTTTTTGCTGGTCAACATAAAACAGACTATTTAGTAGTCAGTGCTGTCCGTGATAGATCAAGGGCACCAAAACTCCTGATAAAGAGTCCAAGGGTTGGATGTGCTGGGTAAGAGAACTTTTTCCTCAGCCTCCCTGGGCCTCGGAATTGCAAACTACCAGGCTCAAATGATTAAGTACCAGAATACACTCTAGAGAAAGTTTAAAACAGCTGCTCAAGCCTTGCCGGAAGGAACACCCAAACAAGAGTTTCTCAAAGCTCTCACAGCTGGGGCTGATGTAGGATAACACCTACTATGTATGGCCTGTGCTATATCTAATGTTTCAGCCAGGGCCTGCTGCCTCAGAAATATGCTTAAGGAGGTACTCCTGGCTCAGGGTGGCAGGCTTTGTGAATGATATACAACAATCAGTTTTCAATGCCCCTTTAGAGGATAAAGTTATTTGGATCTGATGAGGCCTCAGGTAGGACCCTGAAGTCAGTACACTCCCTCTATCGTACCCAACCAAGGGGTAGACAGAGGACAGCTTTTCATCCAGCTGGTACTAGGCACCATACCACTACCAGACAAGGTAAGGGCAGGGAGCAGGAGCCTTGGCCATCCCAGGAACCACTTCAGGTGCCCATTCAGAAGCCCCTAGAAGTGGTGGTGCAGCAGAAGCCAGCACAACCAGCTCTGTCTGACTCTTTATACACCCTCAACCACCATTACCTCCAGAGGTAGTTGTTGGGGATTGTCTCTCCCTCCACCTAATTCAGTGGAAGAAAGTGACCTCAGATGTCTGGGTCCAGGAAAGCACAGCACAAGGCCCTGCTTTGAAACTTCTAGAACTCCCTCTAGATCATCCACTAGTACCAACACACTCTCCTCCAGAACATATTCCTCTGCTCCTAGAGGGAGTCCATACCTTGCTTCAGAAGAGGGCAATAGAACCTGTGCCCATGGAACAGAAAAACACAGGGTTCTACTCTCTGTATTTCCTAGTCACAAAATGAACAGGAGACCTGCGGCCTATTCTAGATCTCGGAGACCTGAATCTTTTGCAGACTACAAAAAGTTCAGGATGGTCACCCTACAGGGCCTTCTTCCACTAGTACAAGTAGGAGTTTGGATCTGATCCTTTGACATTAAGTATGCCCACCTTCATATCAAAATTTGCAAACCTCACAGAAAATATCTGAGGTTCCTATTTCAGGGGGAACATTACCAATTCAGAGTATTGCCCTTTGGCTTGTCATCTGTGCTACATGTCTTTAGCAAATGCTTGGCAGTGGTGGCAGCAGCCCTTCACAGGGAAGGCCTCTACATATTTCTTAACCGTGGTGACTGGCTACTGAAAGCTCACTCCAAGGAGCAACTCCCGAACATCCTAGCTTGACCAAGGCAGGTGTTCAGTGCCCTAGGGGTTATTGTCAATGTATCCAAGTCTGTCTTGACACCTTGTCAGCATCTGCAGTACATAGGAGCAGTTTTGAACACAGCCCAATGCTCAGCCTTCCTGCCTCCAGACAAGGCTGAACATCTGACTGAACAGGTCCAAATTGTCCACAGCAGCTTGTATGTGACAGTCAGGATATTCCTTCTATTCCTGGTTGATGGCAGCGGCCACTGTCACAGTACCTCTGGCCAGACTGCACATGAGGATACTTCAGTGCACCCTAAGAGTCCAGAGGGATCAGTTCACGGATTATCTAGAAGAGAGGGTTCTAGTAACCTTACCTGTATGCAAAGTGCTCAAGTAGTGGATGAACCCAGCAATCTGTTAAAAAGGATTCCCTTCCTTATTCCCTCCCTCACCAGATTTTAACTATGCATGCCTTGGAGATGAGCTGAGGGGCCAATTTAGGGCCCCATCAGATGCAAGGTGCATGGACCACAGTGGAGAGCACCCTGCACATAAATGTTCTAGAAATGTGAGTTGTTCTGAATAGTCTACAGTCCTTCTAGGCTCACCTGTCCTTGGGTACTCTGTTAGTACAAATGGACAGCATCAGTGTTATGCATTACATCAATAAGCAAGGAGGAACTTACTATTGCCCCTGTGCAGGGAAGCAATGAAAATCTGGTATTGGGCTCTGGAACATGGTCTAGAACTGTCAGCATTACATGCTCTGGGCACCAAAAACATCTTGGCAGACAGTATAAGCAGGCCACAGTCCAGAATGCACAAATAGGAACTTTTGACCTCAGTGGTAGAGGATATTTTCAACAGATGGGGTCATCCAGAGTTGGACCTTTTTGTGTCCCCACATAATGCCAACTGCCACTTTTCTGCTTGCTCGCTCCAGGGCCTGGAATATTCTGGTGAGAAGCGTTGTCCCTCTCTTGAAAGGGGAGGTTTCTGTACATCTTCCCTCTCATTTAGAGGGTGTTACTCAAGCTTCAGATGGAGGAGGCAGCTGTAATCCTCATTGTTCCCCGATGGCCTTAACAGATCTGGTCCCCTCTACTGCAACAGGTGACAGTGGAACTGCCAGTGCCCCTGCCCTTATGCCAGAGCCTTCTATCACAATAACAGGGAACCCTGGTCCATCCAGATCTTAAATCACATCATCTTTATGTATGGCTCCTGAAAACATAGCCATTGCTAGATTTGGGGGTTCCAAAAAGGTGGTTGATGTCCTGGTGGCTGCCAGAAAGCCTTTCACCAGGGCCACTTATTCTTTGAAGTGGAAGTGGTTTGCTTTGTGGGCTGCTTCTTATCACTTAGATCCATTTACCTGCCTAGTAAATCAGGTTCTAGAGTATCTGCTGTCCTTGTTAGATGAAAGCCTGCAGTATTCCTCTATCAAAGTGCATTTGGCTGCCATTTCAGCTTTTCTTGTACCTATTGAGGGTCATATGGTTGCACAGCTTGAGGTGGCCTATATGTCCTTGAGAGGCATTTTCACTTGAAGCCTCATATCCATAGTCCAGTCCCAGTTCGGGACCCAGATTTTGTGTTGGAAAAGCTTAATTTGGCTCCTTCTGAGCCAGCCATAGCTTGTGGCTTACCCTTTCTGTCTAGGAAAGTGTTGTTTTTGGTTGCCATTATTTCTGCTGGAAGCAATTCAGAGCTACAGGCTCTAATGCCTGAGTCTCCTTACTTGATTTTCCACAAAGACAGGGTGTCTTTTCATACTAATCCTAAATCTTTATCAAAGGTAGTGTTTGAGTTTACTTTAAATCAAGCCGTCCACCTGCCAGTTTATTTTCCTGAGCATGCCAGTACAGGGAAAGCATTGCTCCATGTTCTGGATGTAGCCGACAGCTGATGTCATCATAGGCAGCCCCTGGTATACTGTAGAGCAGTGGTTTAAGGCACTGAGCTGCAAACTTGGAGACCAGAGTTTGAATCCCACAGTCCCCACCTGCATACTGTATGACCCTAAGCAAGTCACTTAACTTCCTTGTGCTCCCAGGTCGCACCTATAAACAAGCTTCAGCTTAGTGTGTCTCTTCTGGTTAAAAAAAAAGTACATAGAATACTCAGGTACTGTATACACCACACAAAGGACTGCAGAAAATCCTCACAGCTATTTTTTTAAAAATATTTCTTTATTTAGGTTTTTTTCAAGAGGGTATCTGGGGAAATACATATGATTTAATCAGAATTTCACAGTAGAGGTTTCAATAAATCGTCATAGTCTATTGATAATACAGCAGAGTGGAAATCTGGCAGAGGAGCAGAGTCATAATACAAGAGGAGAAAAGACAAAACAAACATATCATTCCATTTGTTCTCTAGGTGGTATTCAATCTAAGCCATCAATTAGGACCCCTAGTGGTCTTTATTAAGGCATCAGGTCTGGTCTGTGACCCATTACCCATGTCCACCATCTGGACCAGAAGGCTGTACATTTCTGACCACTAAGATTTATATTGACTGTCAACATTTATTTTATATTTTGTTTTAGTCTTTGGTAACTGGGTAGGGCCCACTAGGCACAAGTGCCTGTTTTCATGGGCGGCCTGGGAGCACTGGGCAGTTAAGTGACTTGCTCAGAGTCACACAGTATGCAAGTGGAGGATTCACACCTTGTTCCTCTAACCTCTAGGCTATACTGCCAGCCCCTTTCCATTCCATAAATTTGGTATGTCATATCCTCCCATTCTCGGACTGTTGGAGAGTCCCACCAGAGCCACTTCCTCGTAATGGCTTTATTCGCTGCTAAAATAAGAGTAGTTAGCAAGAGTCTGGTGCTATCCCCCCTTATCTCTGGTGAGATGTCTAGTATAAGCACATATTCCAGTTTTATGGTCTCAGCTTCAGAGAACAGCTCTTTTAATGCTCCCCCACCTCCCTCCAGTATTGGGACAGTGTGTCACATGCCCAGAAAATGTGGGTATGGGTCGCCATTAGTGCCCCGAAGCGCCTCCAACATTCCGATCTGGTTTGGGTATTACATTTCCCCATTATCTGAGGAGTTCTAAAGAAATGGACTATACACTTCCATCCAAACTCTTTGCATATCATGGATTTGATAGACCTGTGTATGGTTGAATATAGTAACCTCCACTCCTCCTCCTGCTTTGATATATCTATCTCCTCCTCCTCCCATTTCTCCTGATAGCGCTTATCTAATTAAATCTGACAATGTGATAAGGTCTGATAGGTATATGATATTATATGTTCGGGGATAGCTTTCTCTATTGCTTTGATTATGGTCTTAGTTAAAGGATGTACCTCCCCTGGATCCCAGGTTAAACCAGCTATGTCCCTACAGTGATTCCTCACCTGGAGAAATCTAAATAAATCCTGTTTCTTCAGTTTAAAAAGTCTCTCCAGTTCTTGGAATTGGGTGAAAATTCCATTGTCATAAACTTGGTAAGAAATATTCAATCCCAGGTTGTTCCATCTCTCGAATGTGCTGTCAAACTGAGCCAGGATAAAGGTTGGATCCTCCGTGGGTTTTTGGATTAGTTGTGTTATTCGATCATTTGTGCTCAAAATTATTTTCCTCCAAATTATAATTAATTGTCTTGCATATTGGAATATGATCTCATTATCTATTGTTGATTTTGGCATAGTCCAGCTAAATAAAAAGTTCTCTACCCCATCCTTCAAGTCTCCAAGTTCTATATCCTTCCAATGGAGGTCTGCACCTCCATCTAGTCATCGTAGTACATGTGCGATCACTGCTGCCTGAGCATACTTTTAAAAATTTGGATGTGCAAGCCCTCCCCTACATTTTGGTAGCCATAGAATCTCAAGCCTAATTCGGGGTCTTTTCTTTTGCCAGATGAATTCTGAAACCATCTTATTCCACTGTTTAAAGTCTTTCCTGGTTGGGAAAAGGGGGAAAGTCTGGAAGAGGTAAAGCAGTTTTGGTAGAACAATCATCCTTATGGTATCTATTCTTTGGATCAGGGAAATGGGCAGAAGGGACCACCTCTGCAGGTCCTTTCTTATAGCTTTTGTTAACGGAACATAATTGACTTCATAGAGATTGTGTCCCTAGGGATGGTAATACCCAAATATTGAAATGTATTAGTCATCCATCTCAGGGGAAACCGCCGTTGGGTCTCTGTACTAGGGTGGTAGTTAAAAGTTAATACCTCAATTTTAATAGTGTTCAGTTTGTATACAGAGAGGGCCTCTATTTCCCTTAGGAGGGAAAACAAACTTGGGAGGGAGCGTTCTGGATTCGCTAAATAGATTAGCAAATCATCTGCAAAAAAAGAAGTTTTATGAATTGTATCTCGGAGATTTATCCCTGAAATATTGAGATCCTATCGAATGGCTTGAGAAAAGGGTTCAGCGTATAAGGCAAAAAGAAGGGGTGACAGGGGGCAACGCTGTCAGGTACCTCTGGCCGGGGGGAAATGGAGAGAGTAAGAGCCATTCACCTTAATCAGGGCCTGTGGGGAGGAGTACAGCTGATGTATGATTGACAAAAAGGTTCAGTGGAAATTAAACTTTTCTGGGGCATATCTTAAAAAGTTCCACAAGACCCGATCAAATGCCTTTTGGGCATCCATGCTCAGGAATACAGTAGGGGTTTGGTCTCTTTGGACTTTTTCCAGAAGAAATACCATGTGCTTAATGTTGTCCGTTGTTTGGAGTTTAATTATGAAGCCGGTTTGATCTTTATTAATTAATTCTGGGAGCAGATTCTCAAGCCTTTTTGCTAGAATTTCTGCAAAATATTTATAGTCCTGGTTAAGGACTGAGATGGGGTGGTATGATTCACAATTGGGTGGGTCTTTGTTTGGTTTTAATATTGTTGGAATATTGGCATATTGCCAACTAGTGGGTGAAGGGGAAGCACTTTCCTGGATTCCATTATATAATCCGGTAAGAGGCTAAAGTAATTCTATTTTGAATGATTTATAAAATTCTACTGAGTACCCATCTGGGCCAGGGCTTTTGTTTGATTTAGAGTTACGGATAGTGTGGTCAATTTCCTGTGAGGTAATCATTCTGATTAATCAATTTTGTTGGTCTTCTAAAATTTGAGGTATCTGTATTTGGCTAAAAAAGACCCTACATCTATCCTCTTCAGGTTCTGGGGGTTGATCATAGAGTTTTAGATAGGATTCCCAAAATCCCTCTAATATGTCCTTTGTTTTGCACTGGACCTGAGGCCGGGAAGGGTGTTTAATTTTAGTCATGGAGGACATGGCCTGTAGTTTCCGGAGCCTAAATGCAAATACTTTAGCTGCTTTGCTACCTCCCTTGTAGTACCTTTTTTTAAATACAGCAGGGCCTGTTCATTTTTTTGGTTTAAGATGTCTTGGAGTTGTATCTTGATTTTGTTAATCTGTGAAATTAGTGTGGTATCTCCACTTGCATGCAACTTCTGTAGCCTTTCTAGAACTTGTTCTAGCTCCTGCTGTTTTTGAATTCTCTGCTTTTTTTTATGGGACAAGTAAACTATAATCTCCCCTCTCAGAACTGACTTTAGTGTACCCATAATGTCCCCATCAACACCTCTGGTGATGTGTTCTCTTGCAAAATGCAAGAGATCCAGGTCCTTCCTTTATCCTTGAACTGTGGTTCCTTCAATAACATGTTATTGAATCTCCACTGTTTCTGGGTGGTTTCCTGGCCCAAGTCGAGTTCTAGTGAGATTGGAGCATGATCAGAAATATAGATAGATTTAATATCCACCTGGTGAATTCTGTCTAAAAATTCATCTGCCAATAAGAAATAGTCTATACATGAATAAGTATTATGAACACTTGAATAGTGTGTATATGCATGGGATGTCGGGAAACAATGTCTCCGGGTGTCTACAAGAGCTACATTTTTGATTAATCTCCTGGCATGCTTCTGTCCCCTTGTGGCTTTGATAGGCCTTGAATTCGAGCTGTCTCTCAATGGGTCTAGAAGCAGGTTGAAATCTCCCCCAATCAATAGTTACCCCTGTTTAAATTCCATTATTTTGTCAAAGAGGGTCTGATGTACTGCACTATCTGAACCTGGTGGGATGTATATGTTGCCTACCTTGTACAACTGGCCCTCCCATATTCCCCTTACCAAAGCTAATCTTCCATCTCCCTCCTGGTATGAATCCTGGATCTGGATGGTAGAGGATCTAGGAATAAGGATAGCCACTCCTCTCCTTCGGCCTCTAGAATATGCACTGGCTACCACCTGGGACATACCTCTTCTGAGTAGTTTTTGATGTTCATTGTTAGAAAGATGGGTTTCCTGGAGGAGGATTAGGTGGGGGTGCATTTTTTTGAGATGTGAAATAATCATAATCCTTTTTATAGGACTGTTCAGAACATTCACATTCTGGGAAATCACCCTGAGAACTAGCTTATCCTGTGGCATTTATAATAGAGACCCCTCTCTCCTCTCCCCCCCCCCCGCCAAGACCTCCCGCTTCTGCCGTGGTATCTGTAGGATCTCCATACATTTTCCTTTGACTATAAAGAAATCATTAATTGTAGTGTCTCTTATATCCTCTATAAGCCAGTGATAGTTTCAGATCACTCTCCTCTTTTTATATCGCCCCAACTTTGTAGAAAACCCACTTCTGAACAGAACTATATACATGCGAACTTCCAAAGTCAGAGTGCCCCCTGACAAGGATGACTGATTCCATCGAGTTTGGGCCATATGCCTATCACTGTAGGCGAGCCCTAAGAGGAAAATAATAACCCTCGTAAGGTAAATTAAACCTGCCAGTTCCTCCCGGATAGTCCCCTGTATGTATCTCCTTGGGAGGAGGCTGGCTAAAATAATAAACACAACCAAGAGCATCTCGATAACAAAAATATTAAAAAAGGTGCTTAGCATAAGAAATTCAATCAGTTTGTTGCTTCTTCTCTCCCTCCACTGTCAATTTGTGCCCAAGTTGTATTGTCATATCAGATGGTCACTTGCATTCAACCTCACAATTGTGTCCCCATTCTAGAAGAAAACAGTGGTCTGGGTGCTTTTGGTTTCTAGGGCACATTGATGCTCAATAAGCAATTCAGAGCAAGTCCCAATATCTTCCTTCTGGACAATATGGTTGCTTTCGGGTTCATTGCTCCGGGATTGCGTTCTCCCGGGTGACTCCACAGGCCTCTGCCTCCAGATGAACCAGCACAGTTGGAGAAAACTTCTCCAGAGCAGGGCAACACGACTCCCCCAACCCCTCCCGCTTCACTGGGGGGTCAGGAAGGCCCAGCCATTGTCCCCGAGATCAGCCCTGAGGGCCCCCCTCGGATCCCGAGGACTTGCCCCATGCCAAATTACCATGTCTGTCCTATCTCCGCCTCATCTCCACCCGCAGCCAACTCCTCCATGTTTAAAAGCTCATTGTAAATATTGTAAGCCTATAGAGCAACCGCAGTGAGTGTGTCCAAGCTGTCCAAATTTTTAAATCAGCCATCCATTTCTGGAGCACCAGAGAATGAGGGAAGACTACTCAGTCCTCCGCTCTTTTCTCTATTTGAATTTGTAGATCTGGAATCCGCTCGCATTAACACTAGTCCACTGGGTGCTCAGCTTTATTAGCCATGGTGGAGTGGGCCTGCCGTGAACCTCATTAGTAGAGCCAATTTCAGCCTTTGGATAGGCTGAGAAGACAAATATCCTCAGTATCTCATGGCAGGGGCATCCCCCATGGCCGAAGCCTCTAGGACCAAGCCAGGACCCCCCCAATCCAGCTTCGGAAGAGGCGAGGAGAACACAGTATCTCCCTCCTGGTCCACGGACCACCTGGAGAACACAACAACTCACAGTAGCCTACTCACCCAGACAGCCCAGCTCCATCACTACATGTTAGAGGTAAATTGTCCCAGAAGTTTTTTAATTTCCTTGAGAGTCTCCTGTTGAGAGTCCTGTCCTAGTTTGTGATCTGCGGTTGTCCCAATTTCTCTGCTGTTCCCCGACCTGGTAGTTTTGAGGGTAGTTCAAAACTCTGCTTGTGTAGATCTTCCATCACCCGAGTTACTGATTCATAGGTCATTTGTCCATTTAGATACTGTATGACTAGTTTGGTGGGATAAGGGGTATGAAACTTTAATTTGAGATGTTGAAGAACCGGAAACAGGGGGATATATTCTCTTCTATGCTGCATTGTGGCTCACGCATAGTCATTGTCATAGAAAATCCACCTATTATCAAAAAAAACTTTGCCCATGGACCAAGCTTTCTGTAGAAGTGTTTCTTTGAGATAGTATCTTTGAAAATGGATTATAATCGAGCGGTGTCGGGCCTCCGCTCCGGATGGTTTGAGGCCAAGAGCACGATGAACCCGCTTGATTTCTAATTTGAAGTCAGATTCCAGAGATAGTGAGCCTCTTAGTACTTTTTCAATAAAACCCCTCATATTCCTTCCCTCACTTTCCTTGGGAATTCCATAAACTCTTATGTTTTTGCATCTCTGGTGGTACTCCGCATCTTCTTGCCTTTCGCCCAGAGCTTTAGTAATGTGAAGCAGCTGAGTTAAGGTGATTTGTATCTGGGAAGTCTCCGTGACTTGTTCAGTGTTGGCTCACATGAGCCTTGCAACTTGAGTTTGCAGTGTTGAGACGTCGGCCTGGAGGAGTTCATGATCGCTACGGAATTCCTGAAAGTCTTTTTTGATATCTTGCAGGTCAGTAATTATCTGATCAAATCTGTTGTTTAGCAATGAGTCTTTGCTTTGTTATTTTTTCTGTGCTGATTTCTTTTTTGGGCCACTGGAGTTACTGTCTGGGAAATGGCTGAGGCCTCTGATTCAGAGCATTCGGGATCTGAGAGATCATCTTCAATTGGTAAGGCTGCAAACCAATTTGGGGAATTCTTAGATTTTTCTGAAGCCATCTGTAGATACCTCTCCATATATTAGGGCTGTTTGGTGGCTTTCTAATGTATTTAGGAGTGAGACGGGTCGGAGCTCCAATCTCACACTGCCATTAGGTTGAGAGCTGCACCAGAAGGTCTTCTCACAGTTTTTTGTTTTGTTTGCCCTGGGAAAGAGGGTGCCCCAGTTTCTAAACAGTGCCTGGCTAAATGGTTAGTAAACTGTATTACTTTTTGTTTTAGAAAATATGGTAATGCACTTCCTGGGGTTGTTTGTGGTCATTCCGCTAGAGGCATGGCCATATCTGTTGCATGTTTCAAGAATGTGTCTGCAGCGGAAATCTGTGCAGCTGCCACCTGGAGTACTATACACACTTTCACTAAACACTGCAGTTTGGACATTATCTCTCACAAAAGGGCTGGCTTTGGCCTAGCTGTGCTTTAAGGCCTACTTTCTTAGGCATGTAGGCTCCAGCCACAAAGACTGTTTCATGGTCAGTACTGCTTGGTACTCATTCTATAAATGTGGCCTGATGAATGCGATATCCTCGAAGAAGATAGAACAGTTACGTACTCACCATAACAGTAGATCATTTAATCTCTTTCATCAGGCTCTGCCTCATCTGGTTGGTATAGCCCTAGGTTCCCTATAGGGATTTCTTCCCAACGTGATCTCTGGTGGGGAGCTGAGGAGGGAAGGAGCTGCCCATGTTTATGTAGCAGCTGACATCTAATGTCATCATAAGCAGCCCCTGGTAGACTGCTTGCAAAAGTTTCCATGTGGTCCTAGTGCCTGGTGGCTATAAATTCTACAGGTGTGGCCTGATGAAAGAAATTCTTTCGAAGATCTACTGTTATGGTGAGTATGTAACTGTTCTGTTCTGTGGGTCAAAAGGATGTTGCTCCTATGAAAACTACCTCTTGAGCAGCTTCATCCAGGGCTGGTAGTAGCCAAATGTTTCTCTGCCACATCTGTGGCATCCAAGATGGTGGATGCTGGGGAGGGGTAGGAGGTGACAAGAGGATCTGTCCAAGAAATAGAAACATGTTTGGCTCTGGAAAAGTGTTTGAGGAGATGGTTGCTATTGTCCTGTGACTGATGGTGGTAGTGGTGCTGCTCAGCTTGATAGGGTTCCATTTCCTAATGAGAACGTTGAGTATGACCATGACTTAGAGGGAGGGAGATCTAACTGTTGCAAAGCAAGGATGATAAGAAGGAAAGAGAGGGTGGAGAAGGTGAGGAGGAGGAGTGCAAATCTCAGAAGAAGGAGTTTGTCAGCCTGAGTGGGGGTGTGGATAATGATTTGGACCTCCTATGGGAACCTGGAAAAAACAAAAGAAAGGGTCATGCTGCTGAACCTGAGGTGCTGTGCACACCACAGCTATTTCATGGAATTACCAAAGCCCCCCCCCCATCCTCCAACTGTTGTTCCTATTAGGACACTTGATCCAATCACACCCCTTGAGTCACCTACTGTCACAGTGCAGAAATCACCTGCAAAAACACTCATTAGCACCCCTCCACTGCCCCAAGGCTACGAAATCATTAGTTTGGAATTTTGACATACTAGGCCCAACTGATGTAACAGTAAGTATCTGCTGGCTCTGCCAAGCACAAATTAGCTGTGAAACAAATGAGAGCCACCTAGGTACTGGTGGACAACACACACACACCTCAAGTCCAGGCACCTGTTATGCTGAACTCAACACCAAAGGGAAGCTGGTGCAGGGGGGCCCTCTCCCATTATTTTTTTATTTATGTATTTGATAACCAGGTAAGTGCACTGGTCCCAGGGACCATTTACAGGCATGACCCAGGCCATATAGATGGCACATACATACAATTGCAACATTATACAGAGACAGGTCTTCATACAGAGACAAAGCAGAATTATTACAGTAGTAGGAGTGATACATGGTATACAGTAGGTTCACCTGGAGAAAGGGACAAACAAATAGTACAATTACAATTATTTCACAGAAGGCATAGTATGTTCAGTACACATTATCATCTTCATTTGGCAAGGCATCTGAAGTGAAGGGAAATAATCCTGGTGGATTCAGGGTTGACTTTAGGGACTACTACAGAGATGAAGAGGAGTCTGTGGGATTGCCTAGCAGTGGTAGCTTGAGTACTAGCAGCCAGATGCACCAAAGCACATCAGCCGCAGTCCAGAAAACACTCCAAATCACTGCTTTCTTTTGAGCAGCAACCCTAAATCCCCTTGAGTCAAATGCTGCCCCACCAGCCATGACGGCACACAGAGTCCAGCTGCTTGATAGTTCAATGCCCCAAGAGTTGCAGCCTACACTGCATAGCATGTTTGAGCGTCATACAAAATACCCACCCAATAATGCTGTGGCATGGGAACTGAATACAGCAACTGCTGAAATGCTGGCGGTTGACCTACTACCATTCTTTTTTGTGGAGAATGTTGGATTCAGAAGGTTGATGGGCACATGTCTGTACCAAATGGCAGATTCCGTTGCAAACCTACTTCTCTGCCTATGTCATTCCTGAACTTAATGGAACTGTGTCACACATGGTATTACATGCCTTGCTGCATTCAGCATCCCCCATCTTTGTATGGATACATTGCATTACAGTTCACTGGGCATAGGCACCTGGGGTAGTATTTGACTCTGGAGTTGGGAAAAATTGTACTAAGCCCAATTGCAGTGGTAGCAACTCTCCAGGTATTTACTAGAATGCCATGCTGGCAATGAACAGTGTGACTGGCACATGGGTCAGAAAATATTAGAATTGCTTCTGACTGAAATTGATGAATGACTGCACCCTCATTCACTGAAAGTGGGTTTCACTGCAATCGATAATAGCTCGAATGTGGTGAAATGCATTAGTTATGAGTGTTTCTCAGGGTGCTGTGCATGGCACACTGTCTCAGTCTAGTAGTGCAGGATTTTCTATCATATCCTGAAATCAAGTCCATGTTGACAGTCGCACATCATATCTGTGCCCATTTTTCCTGTTCAGGAACAGCCCCAACCATCTCAGGCAACTGCAGATCCAAAGCAGACTGCCTCAGCACCAGATTAAACTTGATGTCATGACCAGGTGGATCTTGACACTGTATATGATTATGCACTTGTATGAGCAGTACAAACCCATCTGAGAGTATTTGCTGCTGCGTACAAGTCATGACAGTGCCAGAGTCTCCATGTCTCTGACAACAGACCAGTGGCAGTTAATGGATGGCCTGATAATGACCCTAACATGATTTTAACATGCAACACAGGCAGTGAGTGGGGTACTGTCTGTATCACTCAGGTCATCCAAATTCCATGGGTGCTGAGGCAGATGCTGTTAAATGTATAGCAGCTGCTGGAGGCAGGTGGTGATACAGGAAACTGTGGCTTAATGGAACACTTGCTCCATGTATTTGACTGCAATACCTATACTTCCAGCATTCTGCAGTATGCAGATTTTGGCCATGCTACCATGCTGGATTCATGTTATACATGGGGCCTGTCATCAATACTTGAAGATGGGCATGATCAAGTCCAAAATTGAACAGATCAGCTAATAAGACATGTACATGTGTACATGGGGCACAGTTGCTAAAGTCAAATTTATGTAAGTCACAACCTGAAAGTAATACGATACTAGGTGTTGCTACTATCTGACATTATAAGAGGTCTGATACAACCTGCATTTCAACTCCAAAAAACAACCACAAATCCACTTTAGGATGTTTTGTCAATGGTGGGAATTGAAGATGTGGATGAAAAGGAGGAGGTGGCTGATGAGGCAGTGGGATTGTGGGCAGTGCAATGCATGGTGGATACCTACATGGGAGCTACCAGGCACCTTAACTTAACAGAATTGACCTTGTTGTAGGTCACTGATTCACCAGCACTGTCCTTCATGACAGTTAAATTCCTGAGCTGCCCACCATCTAGTGTCAGTGTTGACAGGATATTCAGTTCAGAAGGGGCCACTGTGTGTGATAGGTGTATGAATCTGTTCCCTGAAAATGTTGGAATGCTGACATTTCTTAAAATGAATGTGGGGCACATTCTACAGAACACCATTTCATTTAATTTTTTATTTTTTTACCAGGAGGTGACCTGAGCACATTCCTTTATCAGTCACGCCTGACATAGAAAACATATGATATGTAAAATACAGCATATGCCGAATAAACATAAAATTACAGACATTGATACTTAGCATAAGCACTGTACAAATTTGTTAAAATATGTTTAAAATGCATAACTTTACGTGCATCACATCGGCCTTCATACCACAAGACGGTGGCAGTGGTGGTGACATTGAACATGAAGAGCCTGATGTTACTGGCACTGAAAAATTGCCTTCTACTGAGGTAGATGAAGCACAGCTGGAAAAAGAATTTGTATGTGAGGACCACTCCAGTCTGTGAGGGATATTTCCTTGAGTATGATGACGGAATAATAATAAAAAAAAATGTTTGTCTACCCTTTCCTTCTCATTCGAATACATTTCCTTATTATAATTCCATTTTCCTGTCATTATATTTTTCTCCAAGATGCACTGCTGTTAAATAAATCTGCCTTATTACCTCCCTTCACCCTATCCTGTTCATGGCAATAATAACATTGGCTCTCGCCACATCCAGATAATGTACCCTCCATACTGGAGAACCCATGCTTCATACATGCCATTGCCAAGTTGACAAGCTGATCATGCATCCCCCTAGAAATAAATACATCACCTCCTTTTCATCCTTCATCTTGCTTCTGTCCTCCTAAACCACCAAGAGTACTGACCACCTCCACATTTGCTGCACTGAGCCTTCAGACCAAGAAACTCTAAGCCATCTTAAATGATTCTGCCAACCTTGCAGATCATGCATCGTCCAACAATCTTGTAGACACAACCTTCTCCTCCTCCACCTCCTCTGGGCTGCTTGCATACTCCACATCCACAAACAACATGTGTGCAACAGTTGCCTCTACCTCAGCTATCCAGAATCCAGACTAAGAAAGATGGACTTTAAATAATGCCTAAATGCAGTGGCCATGCAGACCTCTAGCCTGACAGCCATCCAGAGAGCAGCCAGACAGCCAGCAATTCAGCCTGCCGACCATGAAGATGTCTCCAGCCAGACAACAAATCATGGCAGCAAAACAAGATGTCCATCAAGGCACATGTGTGTCTACTTTGGTGGTAACTTACTTTTTCTGAATTGCATACTCCTTCACCCTCACTGTGGGGTGATGAATCTGTCCTTGCTCTGGAGGGGCTTACACCTTGTTTGACAGACATTAAAATTTGTTTCCGCCTTTCCTTTTGTTTGGCCAGGACATTCTAACTAATTTCTTTTTTTTTTTTGTTCTTCACAGTAGATATACTGTTCTGCCATACACACACTGTGACTGAGTGTAGTCTAAATAATGTTTTTTTTGTATTCACACACTAATATATTAATTGCCAGCAGATTAGGCCTTATGGTCTATCGAGTCTGCTTGAACCTCAGATCCCTAGTTAGGTACTGAGACCCTCCCCCCTTGTGTTCCACAAACCCCTATCATCCATCCCCACCCACCTGGGCCAGGCCATTATCTGATACATCCACTTTCTGTGTCTGTCCCACCTTCTCTTGAAGCCCTCCACTGTGGATCTCTGAACCAGCTCACCAGGCAGCATGGTCCAAGGATCCACCACCCTCTCAGTGAAAAACCTACTCCTCTTCCCCCCCTCACTCTTCCACCTTTCAACTTCAAACCATGCCCTCTGGTGATATGGCCCTGCTTTAGTCTAAAGATCCCCTCCATGTTTACACTATTTATTCCCTTGAGGTACTTGAAGACCTCAATCATATCCCCCCTGTCTCTCCTGTCCTCCGATGAAAACAGGCAGAGCTCCTCAAGTCTGTCCTCATACGTCAAATCCCCTAGTCCTCGTATTATCTTAGTTGCCTCCTCTGTACCCTCTCCAGGAGCTGTATGTCCTTCTTCAAGTGTGGTCTCCAGTACTGTACACAATACTCAAGGTGTGGTCTAACCAGTCCATTGTACAGTGGCAGAATCACTTCCCTGCTCCTAGAGGTGATCCCTCTTACGATGCATCCCAACATTCTGTTTGCTTTGCTAGCCGCTCTCCTGTGCTGCTCAATGTTATTTATACATGCATCCACCATGACGCCTAGGTCTTTTTCCCCTGTTGAGGCCTCCAGCACCTCTACTCCCAGGATGTACCTGTGTTTAGGGTTTCCCACCCAAGATGCAACACCTTGCACTTGATGATATTGAAATTTAATTTCCATGTGTGAGCCCACATTTCCAGGGTGTCCAGGTCCCCTTGCAGGGCCAACCTCTCCCTTTCCCCCTCAACTACTGCTCCCATCTTGGAGTCATCAGTGAAGAGACTCATTTCACACACTATATCCTCCCTGATGTCTGATATGTATGCATTAAACAGGATCGGACCCAGGACCGAGCTCTGCGGTACCCCACTACCGACCTCTCTAGGGTTCAAGAGCTCCTCACCGACCACTACTCTCTGAGTGCATCCAGCAAGCCAGTTTTTAACCCATCTGACCATCAAAGGGCCTATTCCCAACCCCATCAGTTTCTCCACCAGACCATTGTGGAGAACAGAGTCAAACGCCTTGCTGAAGTCCTAGAATAATATATCCACAGGCTTTCCCCTGTCCAGTTCTGATATTACCCATTCATAGAACTCCACAAGATTGGTTTGATACGATCTACCTGGCACAAACCCATGTTGCCGACTATCCAGACTTCCCACCTCCTCCAAGTACACCCCCAATCGTTTCTTTAGTATGATCTCCATTAATTTTCCCACCGCCAAGGTCAAACTGATGATTCTATAGTTACCTGGTACTTCCCTCGACCCCCCCTTACGGATTGGCATTACATGTGCTTCTCGTCAATCCCTAGGTACCCTCTCTGTCTCAAGCGACCTGTTCAAGACCACATGTTTAATTTCATGCTACCTTCTTATCCAGCAACCATTCTCTTCTTCTGTCTGTGGCACCTTTGTTCCATTTCCATGCATGGCCTTCACCAATGTGATAGCGAATATACTTTCCAACAGTTATTTCTTCTTTTTATTGTTTATTTTTGGTTTCCCTTTACGGGTGGAAGAGAAACACAATTGGGATTGTACTAGAGTCTCAGTAATTTCTGTCTTGTATTCACAGGTCTCTTTCCATTATTCCAGGATTGGAAGACTCCTACTCAAGGAAGCAAGGCATTGCCATCCAATCCACCAGATTGTTGATGTGGTCAGCATTACAGACTCATGCTTGGACCTACCTCCAGCTTCTCTACCACTGTGTGTGGTGTTATTAAAGTCAACATGTCCTCTGTCCATCATGAATAACAGTAATCCACGTATCTGATTGTATAATGTTATTGTCACACAGCTGTAAGTCACCTGTAATAAGAAACAGGAGAAATAAGAACAGAAAACAGTTACAGAGTGACATAAATATGAATATTCAATAATTAAAAAAATATAAAAAAAACAATAAAAGAAACGCTTACCTTCCCTGATAGGAAACACTGCTAAATTAGATAATGATATCAGGGCTGGAACCATGTGGCAAAAGGATTTAAGCCCTAGAGTGCTAAATACCTGGAAAAAGTGAAACAGGAACAAAAGAGGGTTAGTATTATGAATGCCTCCTCCCATCCATTACCTTAAAAAAAGATAGAAGTCATCTGGTTCTGAAAACAACACATCCACATCCTCCTCCTTCTCCCACCATCTTCAGTCACATTAAAATAAATTTCATCATTAATTCATCATATAAATAAATATACATTTATAAATAATAATAAAATAATGATTTCATTTGAATAAGCCACTCTTGGTGGTTCTGAAAGGTGTCCAGTGAAAATAGTGCCATAAAGAACAGCTCCGCAGTCATAAAAGCGTGAACAAAAATAGCGGATGTGGCAGAACAGCAAGGGTCAAAAACTACATTTCTGACTTTAGCTGCTGTTCCGGTTGTAAGTGTGACTCAGAGTATGATTATATTTCTGTAGGGGATGCACCACGCCGGCGATCCGGGTTCGGGAGTGAGCTCGGGTTGCTGGGGGCTGGCAGGGGAGTAGAGGGATTGAGCATCCTAAGGACTGCTCTCCCTCTCCAGGGAGGAGAGTCCATGATGGTCAGTGCCTAACTGCCCCCTGGTGGAGGCTAGAAGGTGGAGGCAAACGCCATACTTAGGGGAGGAGTCGGGGTGCAGATGCCTGGATGTGGGAGCGTGAGGACGCATGTACGGTCATGACTGCTGTCATCATTGCATGCCCACCGACTGGGGGAATCTTGGAACAGGGAAAAAGTGGTGCCTCCTATGGCTTGATGGCTGTCCATGAGTGTTCATTGGGACACTGATACCTGAGCTGGATCCATCTGGGTAGGGAGTTAGGGGTTCCCTGCCACCCTGCTGCAGGGGGTAAGCCACAGGGGCTATAGGAGTGCCAGCGATCCCGGGCGAGATGGACAGTGGCTGGATCTCAGCCAATGGGATGCGAGAAGAACAGCTGGGGTGTAGAGAGGCAGCCACAGAAGGATAAACAAGCATATAAAAAAATATTTCTGTAGGGGGGGTGCAGGGGCCAAACCGCCCATGTGGGGAGTGCGGGGGGCAAAGTACTCACATTACAGCTGGCACATAAGTTGTTTGGTACCATCACTGTGATGGTACTCACTGTTTTCTCCATACAATTTTGCTTCACGCTGTTCTTACAGTGCTATTATCACCTAGTACTGTTCTGAAAACAACTCATCCACTTCATACAATATGAGGTGACAGAGCATCCTCCACCTCCCTCACATCATAATACATTTCATCATTAACCCATTATCATATAAATAAATATACATTTATAAATTATAATTAATAATGATTTCATTTAAATAAGTTTCTCCTGGTCCTGAAAACAACCCATCCACTGCATCCAAAATGAGGTGACAGGGTGTCCTCCTCCTCCTTCTTCCATCTTCAATCACATTAAAATACATTTCATCATTAATTCAGCATTTAAATAAATACACATTTATAAGTAATAATAATTTATTTCAAATAAATTGGTTCCTTGTTCTGAAAACAACACATACACTTCATCAATCATCCAGACAGAGCATCCTCCACCTCCCTCACATTACAACAATACATTTCATCATTAACCCTTTATCATAGAAATAAACACCTATTTATAAATACTAATGAATAATAATTTTATTCAAATAAGTCACTCGTGGTTCTAAAAACAACACATCCACTTCATGTTAAATGAGGTAACAGATTGTCCTCCTCTTTCCTTCATCCTTATTAACATTAAAATACATTTAATCACATTAAAATACGTTAGAGCATGTGTGTCAATAAAAAATTGTACCCTCCCCAGCCCCGAACCCTGCACCCTTCCACTGTAGCCTGAAAACCCTCACCACTCCCCCATGGTGCCAGCTCGGCAGCCTGCTGCTGCACAACCCACTACATACCCTCCCTCCTCTTTTGCCCTCCCTCCTGTCCTTCCTGTCACCTTTCCCTTCTTTCTGTCACCTTGATCGCTAACCTTGCTTGATAGTCTACATAACAGGTGCTGTAATTGAGTCACTCATATTCAAGTCACTCAATTGCAGTCACTTTTATGATGGTATAGCATTCTGGGAGAGAAAGACCTATTTGGATGGACGGGGAGGAGGGGAGAGAGAGGGTGAAACAAAGGGGGCCCTCCAGGATGCTGAAAACCCTGTGAGGGGGTAGGGAAAGGCTGGAAGGGAATAGAAAGGATTTAGAGAAGAGCCAAAGGGGTGGAGGAAATTTGCATATATGTTACTGGTTACTTATGGGTAGAAAGGGGGTAAGAAGAGGGAGAAAGAATAAGAAGGAGTGGGGAAGGAAAGCTGAGCCCAGGAGAGTCTCTTCAGGATGCTGAGAACCCTGCAAGAGGGACATGGGAAGCTACATAAGTTATAGGGGAAGGAAGGTAGGTAAGGAGTAGACATGGTTATGGGGTGCAGCTAGACATATGCGGGATCATGGTTTAAGGTGGGTCATGGCAGAAGCAGCTGGATGAAAGGTAGTTGTGAACAGCTGAGCTGATGGAGAGGAGGAGGAGGCGTGACAAACTTAGGGAGGGAAGGAACTCCAAACTTTGGGGAAGCGGTAAGAGAAGCCTGATTGACCAAAACAGGTGATGCACCAAGGGATCAGCAATGTTCAAGTATCAGTGGATCTAAGGGAATGAGAGGGAGGGGTGATGAAAGAGGAGGAGATGTATGTAGGGAGCTCACCCAGCCAGTGTTTGGAGGTGAACTTTGCACAATGGGAAAGACATCTGTTTGTGAGAGAGGGGAAGGACAATGCATGGTATAAATCGCAATGATGAGTGCAAGCAGGGGCATCAATGGCAAAGCAGCAGAAAGAGTGGAAAAGGGTGTCTAATCTGGTCAGGGAGGATTTGGGAGTAGCACCCTAGACTATGTCACAGTAGTCAAAAATGGGGAGAATCATCTTCTGGACAAGCTCATGCCTGGCCGCATGAGATGCTACTATGGTTCCTGAAGAGGGCACCAAGCTTGGGGCACAGTTTCTTCAGGATGGCATCAGTACGTCCAGAGAATTTGAGGTGTTGGTCAAACCAAACCCAAGATATCTGAAGGAGGAAGTGTCCTCCAAAATGGTCCCACTGAGGGTGTGGAAGAAGGGGAGATTGGGGAGCCTAGAGAGTCTCTGCCTAGTTCCAAAGGTCATGGAGACAATCTTCTTGGCATTAAGGAAGAGGTGGTTGTTAGCAAACCATCCACCATGAATCACAATTTTCTGAATCATGTATCACTGTGGCATGTGTAGCATATAATTGAAGCAGTATAGCACAGTGGTTTAAGGCTCTGAGTTGCAAATCTGGAGACCTGAGTTTGAATCTCACAGCCCCCACTTGCATACTGTGTGACCTTAAGCAAGTCACTTAACTTTCCTGTGCTCCCAAGTCGCACCTGTAAACAAGCTTTTAGCTTAGTGTGCTACTCCTGGTTAAACAATTGGGGAAAAAAGTGCCATCTTACTGTGTCATGTGGCTGACACCAGCTTCTTCACTGCACAGCAAACTTTACCGAAGGACTAGTATCCATAAATACAGGAGGTAGTGACACTGCCAATTCATATGAGTCATCACAGGAGCAGCAGGATGCAAAACTCATTAAAGATGTGGCACAGATATAGTGCTGCCGAACAAAACTGTATCATGTAATACTGTTGAACTTTTTTGCACATAGTATAGCATCATGTATCCCCATGCAGCAGCCTTACTGTATATATTTTTTCATAGACCTCAGAAAAATCCCAGAGCTCCAGTTTCATGTCTTCTTAGTGTTTCATACTATCTCCTCTAGAGTGCAGTATAAGAATGGTGGTGGGGGGACAGTGTTGGACCATATAGCACCTGCACCATGCAGCAGCCTTATCCATTTTTTATGTAACTTAGAAAAACTCAGGAGCTCTGATTTCATGTCTGTTTAGTGTTTCACACCATTTCCCCTAATGTGCAGTACAAGAACTGCAATGAGGGGACAGTCACACAGCATGGCTGCTGGAGTACCCTCGAACAAAGTATGCTGAAAGTGTATGGCACCCTGTTCACTGGCACAAGTCCTCACATGACCAACATGAGAGTGAGACTCCATTTTAAAGAAAGAAAGAGACATGGCAAGAGACTTACAGACAGATGAGATGAGGGAAGGTAAAGCACAGCGGAAGCTTAACATAAATAAAACTACAGCAAATAAAGATCAGAAAATACAACCAATTTACTAATAAGAACACAAAGACATGCTAGAGAGTGAAAAAGCATAAAAACTGCTGAGAAAGTGGTGAAAAATAAAGTCTGAGTTTACAAATCTTTACTGGGAAGGCTGCATGTTTCCAGTCTTCTCCATTGATTAACAACAAAAAAATAAATGTGAAGCTGTCTTAATTAGTTCGGAGATGTGCCATGTGACCTGCAGAAGCTCTTCAATGTGACCCTAAGACACTTGTTTTATCAGTAGCCTCATTTTGACAACCAGGGTTTTAAATAATTGATTAGCAGTTTTTTTCTTGGGGCTATACTTACTGTACAGGAAGTATTTATATAGATTTTCTAGAAGTGCTGTGTTTGTTAAACACAGTGAGGCATGAGCTATGCATTTTCACAAAGATATAGCACTTTTATGAGCAAAACGCTAATCAATTTTTAGAGTTAAATAAATCCCTGACAACACTTCACCTATGTGTACCCCAAGGGTGACATAGATTATGTTGCCAAAGGCAAGTTCCACACTAAATAGCAAAAATCTATGAATTTACAGTATCTGTGAAGGCAAATTTGGTGAATTTACTCTACATTTGCTGGTGGATTAAAACTTCACAATGTTTCTAGTCATGTGATTGCTTTTTCCAATCAAATATGTGCTTTTCTGTATAGTTCCAAGTATCTCTGGCGAATTAGCCTAATTTGTGATGTGTGATTTTTTTTTTATCATAATGTTCAAAGTAGTCTTTTAATATTTGATGAAAAGATTCAAATTCAGTGTTCTGTGTAAATGAATTTACTTTTGCCTCTTTATCTTTCCACTCATCCATTACACTTGCTTGGATTTCTTCCCCATCTTCTAAGGTGTGTTTCGTCAGTTTCATGGCGGCTTCCTGTAATACATGCTCCCACAATGTCATGAGCCTCTCACACTCCCTAGTGGTAGTCAGCTGCTTCAGCAGCAGGAGTCCCCGTGGGACCCGATTAACTTGTACCCGACTTAAGCTTTTTGCTAGTAGGGGTGACAATCTTTATTTGCTACTTTTTCTAGTTCATAGAACACTTCCTTAATATAATTAACTGTGGTGGCAGATGCCGTAGCACTGCCACTCTGTTAACTTTCTTCAGCAACTGGATTCAAACTGTCAGCTTCTATGTAAATGGAGATATATCCTATTTGCCTGTTGTCTATCTTGTCTACTGGGGCCCCAATCTGGGGCCAACATTATGTAGAAATATTTATTGCTGTCCATTATTCAGTGCTGGCGGGGTTTTGTATGTTTAAAACAAGCATCACCAAAAAGTCAGTTATAAGCAGAAGAGGAGGGTTCACTTCAGGGATGGTGGCTCCTTATTCCACAGTTTGTAACATGATAGCAAGAAAGATCAGCATTCACTCCTGTCTCAACACAGAATGCACGCAATCTAGGAGGTGCTTCCTAAAGTGCCTCTCCTTATTTCATTTCATTAAAGTGCATATGTCTCAGCATTCGGCAACAGTGGATTAGCTGCAGGCAAAAACTGACCTAATGTTTCTTTTCAGGTGCTCAGAACTTCATCAGAGGTTAAAGGACTCCCGTGCTGTTTGTGCAATGTGATTACAAAAGTAAATAGAGAATATACACTCTCACTCCAGATGTTATTTGCCTAGCAATCTCCTCCTTGGTCCTCTCCCTTCTTGACTATAGCATACTTATCTACAGTGCCACCAGCCCCATAGCCTTGTCCAGACTCTGGATCTCCCTCAACAAAGCCTGCCGCCTCACCCTGGGTTGTGATCATCTAACCCACACATGTACCCTGTACAATGCTACAAACTTTAACCTTGACAACCGAATCAGGTTTCACACCTGCCTCATGGCCAAAAAGATTTCCCTTGGTCTCACCCCCAGCGGTCTCTCCACCATACTACAAAGGGCCTCACTCCAGCAGAAAAACCTGTAGTTCTTGCAAACAACTCTATGTGGTCCCCCAATGCTGCACCTCCCAATTCTAAAGATTTTTTCAGTTACCGAGCCCTATCCTGGGTAAACAGCCTGCCTATTGTCCTCACTAATCTGAATAGACTTGGCCCCTATAAAACCCAACTTAGGCACCACCTACATTCTACGAATTTCTGTGACTGCCACCAAGCAGGCCATACTCCCATTCTCCTCTAACTGGACATAAGCTGTCGAACAAATTTCCAGGATCCCACATTCGTAACCCACAATGCAGTTTCTTTTTTCTCAGATTCTCATTAGACTTAGTGGCTAGCACACAGGATCTCAGGGATCTAAATATCAGCCACTGAATGTACTACAGTGTACTACCTGACTACTTTGTATTACTACTTCTGCAAATGTACTGAATCTGTGTCTATTAATATTAATACCTGGATCTAAATGACGGATGTTTAATTGTATGTATAGTAATAGTACTTTCCTGTTTTTGCCTCTGCCTTCGATCCGATCAGTACTGTTTTCTCCTACTGTAGCTACCTGTACTGATGTGGAACCTTTGAAAAAGAGTCTTTGACTCAAAGGTACTTTCCAAATACTCAATAAAATAAAATAAAAATAAATAAATATAGCAACATTACAAACAGTTTTAGAAGCAATATACATAGCAAGCTGAATTGTCAAAATTCATCACTGAAACACTGCTCAAAGTTAAAGTTCATAAGGCATAAAAAAGACTTACATTCTGATTCTGTGGTACAGTGCTTTCTAAAAATGAAGTAAATCACACTCAGTTTTGAAAAATAATTGAAAATTTAAGTACCTATATAAATGGATCACGGAAATATGTAAATGACATAGGGCCATTGTTGCCATTCGTGTCAATCTGGAAGTGATCCAAAGTTCTAAAATACCAATACATATGTTTCATAAAAGATGAGGCTGTGGTAGTGGTAGGTGTAACATATCAATGTGTCAATCTGTAATTAAATTTGAATTCTTACATAGACTCAGCATTCAAAAATTTCTCAGAACAGCCAGTCACATCATTTATACTGGATATAAATAGCACACAGTGGTTGTTCACACATAATAAGGTGAGTTAACTTGAGTTTTTTGAAAACCCCTAGTGTGTTCACATAGGTTATTAATGTTAAACTCTAGTATATTTCATGTGGTTAAAAAAAACTACTATAACACTTAAATGTATCACAACCCCCATCAAAAATACAGGTACTTGAGGTGATCCTGAACTGTACAAAACATACTCCGATTTTATTTTTAGAAATCGTGCTACTTTGAATTTGCCTTTAAAATCCAATAGCTGTAACACTCCCAGCTTAAAAGTCCAGTGCTGTTCCTTTCAATTTAATTTATTTTCAAAGTCCCCCTGCTCATTTTTTTTCTTGCTGTTTCATTCCTACAGCTCTGACAAAATGTGACCTCCTGTCACCACTGTGATTAACATGATTTTCCATAGAGTGCACACACAGACAGTGTCACAGAGGACTGTACTTCACTCTAGGAGAGCAGGAGGACTGGCAAACATCTGATCAGAGCTTATAGAAGTTCTAAACATGTATAAGAGGCTATTGAATCTCCCACTGCTGCAGCTTTCCTCTGATGTCTGCCATGGGGATTCGGGGAATTGTAGCTACAGAAAGTTCCAGCTTGCAAGTCAACAGAATCAGTCTGACACAATCTATAATACTGCAGTAAACAGTAAGTAAGAAACATGGTTTTGCACATGAAATGTAAATTGGCACCAGACCCATACTTGGGTGTGGGACTGTTAGTACTGACTATTTCCCTTTAAACATCAGCATTCAACTGATAAGTGCAGCACCAGTAGAATGACACAACAACAACAGACAATACAACATGACTCACTTTAACGAAACCTTGCTATATACTGTATACAAATAGCAAAAACTAATAAATTCATCCATATCTTTATACACAGTGGAGCAGAGCCCCGCAGGATGCATTACACTTCTGCAGAATTTAGAGCACAGTTACTAGGAAACAAGGCAGTTTCAATGGCAGTTAATCACTTGTGTCCTTCTGGAATTTGTAACACTGTTGCATCCTGGAAGGCTCCACTGTATTAAATTCATGTACTATATTAGTTGTATGAAAAGTTACATAATTACTGGTGAGCAATAATTTCAATGACCTCAAGCAGTTGATATTTGCCATAATAACCAGTCGGTTATTACGGCATTCACGCGCTTAGTCTGTTAGAAGTGAGCGGTCCTTCACTGGCTCCCATTTTCTGTGTGGGTGGGACAAACAAATCTTAAAACATGGCAGTTCCATGCTTTATTAGCGAGGAGCTGCCACCACAACTCACTTACCTTTTCAAAATCATTTTTTGGCTATGTGGTTGATCCTACCATTAATCCTACTGTTATATTTTTTAAAATTTTCTGGTTGATCTTGCGGTTCGCCAGCTTCAGGCAATGATGACCACGAGGCACACTGACAGCGGAAGCGGTCTGTGGCTGACTCCGTATAGCAAGAGGTAAGCACGATACCTTGCAATTGTGAATTGAACTGTAACTAAAATAAAAATAAATTATTTATTAAGTGTGACCAGGAGGCTGCTGTGCTGTTGTGTGGCTGCTAAGGGACAAGAGGGAGCATGACAGGGAATGGGGAGGGGACAGCTCTGGAATCTGGAGTGGGAGGTGGAAACTGCTACTGCATTTAGGGCTGCTGTATGAGGGCTGCTGCAGTGTGCCCTCAAAAACTAGACTGAAGGTGAAATGGGTGGGGGTGCAGGGGGGATTGAAAAGGAGGGAGGGAGAGTGTGTGTGTGTGTGTGTGTGTGTGTGTGTGTGTGTGTGTGTATGTCACAACACTCAGACTGGAAAAAAAATTGCTCACCAGCAAATTATAAAAAATTAAAGATGGGAGAGTGTGCATATGAGAATTTAATGAACACCCTTGGTGTGGGATGCTTTGATAAACCCCTCGGGCTTCGCCCTCAGGGTTAATGTAGCATCCCACACCTTGGGTATGCATTAAATTATCATAATACACACTCCCCCATCCTTTATTCTCTATATATCAAAGGAGATCATAACTAAGGCACTAATTGTCAAAGCCATACATTTTAAACATTCAATTTAATATTGAGAAATATAAATTTGTGAATAAGATATGTTTTATGATCATAAATTATTTAATATCAACTGTATTCTGAAGTACCAGTACAGTGATAAAAAGACAGCATCAATATTGTCTAGTCCACTGAAAAGGCATAAATGGTCAAAGGTGTATTGCAGGAGATAACTTCTAGATGACATCAAATGAGGTATCCACTTTCAAAAACTTATTTTATACACCTGGAAAGCACATTTTTCATGTACAGTCTGTCAAGAAAAAGAAACATTTTAATGGCAAACAGTGACAGAACTGTCACATTAAAAATGGCTCAAAAGCAAACAAATCATTTAAGCCTTTCTCTGTTATTAGCCCCTAACTTGAATATCCAAAGTACCTCTTAGCAAAGCAGCTTGCTTTCTAAAAACCCTCCGAGGGCTCATCATTATCTTTTCTATTCCCATAAATCTGAAAATAAAATTCTTGCCATCCATTAATATGCACTGTGAGAGCATAAGCCTGATCTTCCTTAATGACTGCACCTAAGTGTTCAGTAACTCTAATTTACATGATGTTTTACCAGTAAAGTGTAAGTACTCTGGCAGCATGCCAGGTAAATGACATAATCTGAGTAGCAAATAATAAACTCCTTATCTCTAATCCTCACCAGTGATAGGGTTTCCAAAAGTGACTGTTTTTAACATGACACTGTAAAACTGACAGTCACACTGCATGTTGGCCCCATAGTGGGGGGGCTCATACCCCCCTCAAATAAATATAAACACCCCCACCCTGCACACATTGGGGGAGGACCAATGTTATGGCCCCATGTTCCTGTCCACCTACAATTGCTACCACACCAAAGTCCCGACCGCCCAGATTGTGTCTGACCTAATTGCTTCACCCAGATTCCCTTCACTGTCATTCCCGTGTGTAAATTGATGGGATACCCCCACACAATGTTTGTCCCCCTTTGGAAATGGAGGCATTTAATTAGTCTTCAGGATAGCCTGAGTCTTCTGATACAAACTGTTCATTACTATGTCTCCTATTGGTGCCTCATTTGTAGACCATGTGGGGTTTAACAGCTGTACTTGCAGCCAGGGATGGTTCCGTTTGCAGTAAACCCCTGGTTCTTATCAATGATTTATTTTATTCCATTCAAGTGCACCACATAAGCAGTGACACAATTCAAGGGAGTGTTAAATGAAGT
Organism: Neoceratodus forsteri; assembly: GCA_016271365.2. Classification (NCBI taxonomy): domain Eukaryota; kingdom Metazoa; phylum Chordata; order Ceratodontiformes; family Ceratodontidae; genus Neoceratodus; species Neoceratodus forsteri. The sequence goes on from CM028131.1 coordinate 1,109,266,752, forward strand.
AGGTGGTGATGGTTCCACTGAAAAAGCAAGGGTGTTAGAATAAAAAAAGAATTCTAATACCTTTTTTAGGGCCATGGATAAGATATGATCTAGATTTACCTACAGTCATTTTTTTCATTTTCTTGTGAAGCACATATTAAGCATAGGGCTTAATGTTAAGCTTCCACCCCTTTAAGAGCACTTTGAACTTCCATGTATCCATTTGTTGCACTTCTTGGTAGTACCATGTATGCCTGTCAGTCAGAGAAATTGTCAGTCTGGGGCTTGTCTCCATAAAGAGAACATCTACTGTACAGAATATATCTTCATTCTTTATTTTATGCGTCCATACAGTTATCCGAACAGTCCAGCATGGGGTCCTCACCCCACAGCAGCAGCAGATGGGTCTGGCAGACCCCAGAGAAGGTAAAAGGTCTTTTAGTGCCAGACCAATAGCAAAAACGCCACATTCACAATAACATCATAAGAATATTCCCTTGCAGCAAATACAGTATTTCAATAATCTTGCAGCTTTATCATCAAAATTAGTGTCCCTGCTTTATTTGTGCCTCAGGCATAAGACCTGTCTGCAGTGAATATTGGATATAGTGTGGAGGGTGTGGTAGCTGGTATAATGCAACAGTGAATTGCAGTCTACATGTTTCATATAAAAATGAGTATATACGCAATTCTGGACATTTTTCCAGATTTCTTGATCTAAAAAAATAAATAAAGCTACATCATGGGCAGTGGCAAATTTTAGATTTCTGTTGCTTTCTTCTAAATAGATAACAGAATTGTGAAGTTGATTTACATCCCTCACCACACCATAAAAATATTAACAATATATTGCCTATAAAGGTTGATATATTGATTATAAGAATGTTTGCACGGATTCCTAATTATATGATTCTCCCATACTTCCAGAAAAAATGTGAGCATGCCAATGCACTTTACTTGGTGGTAATGCATTACCAAAAGCTGAAATGTGTTAAACCTCGGAATTGTGTCAGTCAGTTTAAAGAGCAGCTGATGCCTTCAGGAGAACTTCAGCAAAACATAAAGTGTTAATTAGTACAGATACAGAGAAGGATCTGGGGGTTATGGTACCTGATGATTTCCGTCCTAACTCACATATTAATGAGGTCATCCTTAAAGCCAATAGGGTCATTTGGTCCGTAAAGAGAAACAACAAATCAAGAGACAGTAAAGTACTGATGTCACTCTATAGAGCTTATGTACGCCCTCACCTGGATTTTTTTGTCACAACTTTGGTGTCCTTTCAAGAAACAGGATATTATACAATTAAAAAAGGTGCAAAGGGGGCTCACCAGAACAGTGAGAGGCCTGAGAAACATCCCATATGAAACTAGACTCATCTCATTGAATCTGATGTCACTGTCTACCAGACGATTAAGAGGGGATCTTCTTTTAATGTATGATGTCATAAATGATCCATATCTTTTAACCAGTTTAGGTTTTCATTTTAAGGATAATATCTATAATTTCAGAGATCATCCATTACAGTTGTAATTTAGGAGGTTTAATTTTATGCCTCAGAAATTTTTCTATACATCACGTATCATACAGCCCTGGAATGCATTGCCGATTGAAGTGATTGTCAGCAGTTCTAAATTATTATTTAAAACACGGTTAAACAAGTTTATCCTTTCAGGGTCCCTTTGTAGTTACTATTAGTACATAGGAGCAAATGATGAGCCTCATGGTTCTCTAGCTCCTTATAAATCCTAGTATGAATCCTGTCTTTGTATACAACTTTAGAGCAGGAGCCAGGTGCATTTCTCTATGTGTCTGGGTCCGAAAGGTTTGATGACTGTTTCTCATGTAAAAAAAAGTGTGTAGAATTCAGATTTACAACTCTTATTCATCCATAGTTGTACGTTTTCTTTGAAAATGCACTTTCTTAAGAGTAACTAAAAGTTTAACATTTATGTAATAGACTCGGTTTACTTAATTATTTATTTAATTTATCTAATTTATTTAATAGACTCGGTTTACTTAGCTATTAATGTAATTTATTTAACGCTTCAGATATGGCTATCAAGTCTTCTCACAAACCACAGAGGCAATGCATCCTACACACTGATCCAGGAGTTTGTACAGACCATGGAGACCCGCTACCTTTTGATGATGCTCATTGGGAGAAAGTAGTTGTTGCAAAGGAAAGGCGTTCTAGTCAAACATTGTCAAAGTACAACAAGGTGTGTCTTGAATTGCCTGAATGTTACTTCAGCAGTCAATGGTATCATTATATCTGCTACAAGAGCTTCACTGCATATAAGAGTTCCAGTAAATTTGCAGCTGATGAAACTTTAAAAAAAAGTAAAGAGTTATCCAGCAAAATTACTTCGCTCCCAAGTTCATAGTGATTTTTCTGAATCTGCAGCATCTATACCAGGCATATTCCTAAATTAATGTATATTTTGCAAATTGTACAAGAAAAGGAATCCTAAGTGGTCAAAGGAGACTTTTGAATATCCTACAACATGTGTAACTTATAGGGCAGCAGACAGCATAAAAAACGCAGCAACAGAAATGGACGATTGACAAATGGATATGATGGTAGGCAGTATTGATCTCATAGCCAAAGAAGTGAAGTACCACAACAGCTGTGAGAGCAAGTATGTAAACAAGGCAGATTGAATAAAGGGCACAGGTACAAAATGTCAATACAGTCAGTTGAGGGACAGTCACCAGGTTGCGTTTTCCAGACTTGTTAAGTATGTGCAGTGCATCATTGTTGATGGAATGCAAGAAGAATCATTGCCATCTGTACACAAAAGGTACATGGACATTCTTATGGAGTGTAGTGGGCGTGAAACAAATTACGACCCACAGAGCTTGAGTCAAAACTGGCGATCACTTCAAAGATGGTATCATATTTTATACCAAAAGTAGAAAGGCAGGTACAATCATCAAGTCTGCTAAGAAACAGGCTGACTGGAGGGAAGCACAAACAGCACAAGCAGCTCAACACATAAGAGAACAGTTGTAACTCCTAAAGGTACAGCCTCATAATAAAACCAAAGTTAAAGTTGAAGACTTAATAGAAGAAAATGTAAAACTGCCACCCATTCTTCGGACATTCCTACATACTGTACTCACGGGTTCATCAGAAGTGGGCAGTGAATGACAGGAAAGGATAGTTCAATTTATTGATGACATAGTGCTTGCAGTGTCAAGGGGAATAATCAAACCACAAAAACACCTCTTGTTGGGCATGGGTATTAAATCCATGACATGCAGTAAGAAAGTTAAACTATTTTCAACAGGTTTGGTCATTGTGTCAGCTATCATGTTGTGAAGGAACTCGAAACTCCAGTCGCAACTAATATAATGGAGAAAAATATGGCTACACCAGATGGATTGCTCATACAGCCAGGTTTAACAACTGCTTTGGCTTTCAACAATTATGATGAGATGACAGAGACACTTGATGGTCATGACACTTTGCATGACACTGTGGGTATAGCACACCAAAACATACCATCCAGTATTGAGGAGACAGCTGTACCCAAAGAAAGGTCTGAAGAAGCTATGACAAGAACACAAATGGATGACCAAGTGCCAGAAAGAAATGAAACACACACAACAGAAACAAATACAGATAAGCAAAGATCTGAAGATGATGCCCATGACCAGGCAGGGCCATCTTTAACATCAAAGAGCAAAGGCTGAAGATTTTGATGAAGACTATTTGCCAAGTGTAAAGAAGCAGATATTGCAGCCAGTGGCATGACAGAAACAAGACGCTGTACCCAGGCGCATTCAAATGTCTCAGAGGAAAAGAGCTCTAGATATTGACGAGAAAGACATTCAACCATATACACCTGGAAAACCAAAAATAAGACAGTATCAATATAAGGTGACAGAACACTCTGAATCAAAAAACCTCATGCAAGCTAAGAGAAGGGACATTGCCTGGATGACATATTGTGCAAGTGTAGATGCTACTCCAATATGGCACAGATGGAATACCCTTGTTTCTGTAGATGACCTGCCACATCAGATCATATCATACATGGACCCTATCGGAAAGCCTCCTACAAGACTTGATGTAGTGCAAGACACCATGAATACTGCTATCTAGGTTTTGGATGAATGCCAGGAGGACTATATGCCTATTACTTATGATTTAGCCATAGCAAAACCTGCACTACAAATTCAGTCCACAAAGTCCCTGGAATATGATAGACTTTTCATATGTTCTAGACCATTCCATATAAAATTACCATATTTCAAAGGTCTCGGATATCTCCTGAATGGTTCTGGTGGAGACCACATTCTTGCTGAAAGTGGTGTATTGGCATTGGGATCCCTGAATGGACTCCTTCAAGGAACATTTTTCAGTCAGGCAAAGAGACTTCACCCAATGCTATTAGTGGCATTCAGAATTAAATGTTTGCAGTCCTTTATACAATATGAAGGTTTGTCAGATTTTCTACTCTCAAAGCATCTGCAGCAGCTCCTATAATGACCCATCACCTTCCTCAATGGTGGACCTAGAGAATACAGCTGAGTTCAAGACATTCATGGAAGCATATGAAACGTTCTCAGATTCCACACACCGTGGTGAGCATGGCACAACTGCTCAATTTTGGCTGCAGTCCTGTAGTTTGGTAGAGTTGTACCAACTCTTCTGCCATTCCAGCAGGACAAATGACTTGCCTCTCTTTGTATATAACTTGGAGAAGATGATACTTCTTTACTTTGCAACTGGCCACCACAACTATGCCAAGTGGATGACCTGTACCTTATGAATGTGCTAAACATGGATGAGACCCACCCTGGACTTAAAAAAAAGTTTGAGAATGGAACATTAACCACTGCAAGATCAAAGAGAGGGTTTAGCAGAAATGACACAGACTTGACCTTGGAACAGACAATTAATGCCGATGCTGCATCAACACTAACCGGGATTTCTTCTTAGACACAGAATATCAACACAAAGTGGAGGTGAAACATTCTGCGATCAGCTTGAAGTAAAATTCTTGGAAGTCTTATGGACAAAGTTGGTCTTGTCAGCCATGAAGAAGTCAGCCAAGAGCTGAAGAGTGTTAGAGATAAACGAGATCTGAAGGATCTAAACAAGCTGTTGAACACAATAGACTCCTCCATGAATCCATTCCAGGATGCATTTGAGGACAGCAATCTTTATTCAATAGGTAGTGAAAAAGCAATATCACAAGAGGTAGCAAATGAAGTGTTACAAGTTACTGAGATAGGTACTTGGATGTATCATGTGTTTAGAGATGAATGCATTATCAAAGGCAGTAGGTTCAAGGAACCCATCAAAAGATACAAGTTGAAGAACTTTGCACATGATGCAATGAAGGTGAATATTAAGAACAAGGACAAGATAATTGTTGAGTTGAAAGGAACTCGAGACCTCTTTGGATGCTTGCTATATCTATCTGCGACTTCAACAGTTGAACTTATTATGGTGTTTGCCTACCCGCTAACCCCAGTACCCCTTTCCATAGGAAACATTGATGGATCAATGAACATAACAATGAAGTCAACACTGCTGAAGAAACTTGAGACTAGAGTCCAAAGTAGCCACCCTGTTGCTGTAAATGCCACTGTGGTTGATGCCATGTTCTTGATTAGAAGTCTTACAAACCTGCCACCAACATTCCATGGTGTGGCAAAAACCATCCCCTCTCTTGTTTGCTGTACTTATGCAAACAAAGTCCAGCTTATCAATGACTGTTACAAGTCACCATCAATCAAAGGTCTTGAACAAGAGAAGAGAGGAAGGCATAGCATTGTTCCACTCTCCTATCTCGTAACCGGTCCTGACCAAAGCAGACCAAGAGACTTTGCTGGATCCCTGTCTTCAGCTTCATTCAAGATGGCACTCCTAGGTTTTCTAGCTACAGCATGGAATTCTGATGTGTACTGTAAAGTTCTAGGTGATAAAAAACTCATGTATGCAGTAGGAGAAACTTGCTACTCATACAAAGTAGAAGCTGGAGATATGCTCAGACTGGAGTGCAAGGCCCTAAAAAGCAAACACATAGAAGCAGACACAAGAATCATGCAACACATACACTACATTTGCAGTCAAAATGAGGGTGAAGATGTGCATGTAGTGGTCAGGGCAGATGATACTGATATTTTGGTCTTTGTGCAGTATCATGCAAGTCTAAACGATAATCTCAGACTGCACATGGACGTTTACCATTCAGGAAATGACACAAGAAAATTCATAGATGTATGCCGCTTGTCAGCAGAGTTAGTCAGACCTGTGTGTGTGCAGCTCTACCAGGTCTCATTGCACTGACAGGGTGAGACTATTCACCAGCATTCAAAGGCAAGGGGAAGGTGTGACCTCTAACAATTATGAAAAAGAATACAGAGTACACACAGGCATTTGAAAAACTGAGATGTTCACACTTGTCTAAAGAAACTAAGGGTATAATCGAGAGCTTTGTGTGTACCTTGTATGGACAGAAAGTAAAGAGTGTCAACACAGCCCGCTACAGTATGGTCAAGATCAAGCATCAACCGAGTGACAAAGACGCACCCTTAGAAAAGATCAAAGGAGCAGATGCAAGCTCGCTGCCACCATGCAAATCAACTCTGACACAACATATCTGCTGTGCAAATTACATTTCATTGTTATGGAAAAATGCAGACAAACCAAAAATGAAACTACTGAAGCCAGAGGACAATGGCTGGACCTATGAGGATGGTAAATACAAGCCAACATTGTTCACATGTGAAGTTGCACCACCAGCCTTAAGTGAACAATTGAACGAATATGACAACTTTCCAAATGAAGAAGATGACGACAGTGACTGTGTTGTCGGTATTGATGAGACCGATTTGCTTAAAGGAAAACTGTACCCTCATATTTTCTAAATGTTATTTGCTTCCATGTCAACAGACAACTCTTTTCATGTAGATGTTAAAGATGTATGCAATTGCTTCTGTTAGTTTTCACACTTCATACTAGGCCCTGTCACTCTCCTGGGATGGTCCATTTCGTGGTTGTTGAAATCTCATTGTCCCTGAGAGCTGCATTAGCATATGAGAACATGATGTCAGATCAACTATGTATATCATGTATCTCTATGCTAAAATAACAAATACCCTGCAAAAACTCTCTGGAAACTTATAAACTGAATGGAGTTTTAAGGGGGAAAAAAATGCATTACAACTCAGATAGCTTGTAAAACTCACTGAATGTAAATGTGGTATCTCACACCTTTTTATGGCCGCCAGGCTGGGTGTGCCATTACTTGCTACGTGACTGCTTCGCATTTGTTTTTAGTTTTATTGGTTAAATTTTACTTGTTTTAGCTTTCTTTGAAAGATTGTGCTGTATATTGTCTGTATTTATGACCGTAACTTTGGACTGCTGTATAAGCGTCGGTCGGGGCTAATTTTACCATCGGCGTTCTGTGTACTGATGCGTACTGCTGCTGCGGTTTACCGCCGTTCACTGTTATTGGGACTGCTACTGGGACACTTGGATGTTGTTTTGTTTTTCATCCCGTAATGTCGGATTAATGCTAGTTTGTATTCCTGTCCCATAACATCGGATCGCTGTATAGCGTCGGTCGGGGCTACTGAATCTCCTCGCTTAATTGGGCTATTTTGGGAGTCGAGGAGCCAGAAGTCATGAGGAGTCTGCGGGGCGAAGTGGACTGAAGCAGAGATACGGGGAACCTCTTGTAGAAAGCAGTAACTTTTATTTTTTCTTTGAACTCCCTACTGAATTTTACTGAATTTTCTCATTTAACTGGGCTATTTCGGGAGTTGAGGAGCGAGGAGCCATGAGGAGTTTGAGGGGCGAGGTGGACTGAAGTAGAGATACAAGGAACTTCTGCGGTCTAGGGGAGTCGAAGAGAGGGTACTGGCCTGCTTTAAGGACAGCCTGGGTGGAAAGCTGAAATGTGGAAAGCTGTTTATTTTGTCTGATTTTCTGGATTTTTGATCTACATCTTGGATTTTGGACACGAGTTTAGTTTTGAAGCCGAGTACTGGGCCCGGACTTGTGTCCTGTGGATCTGGAACCCTTGGACTTTCTACCTGGAGTACCTGGAGTAATTTTCAGTTAGCGACAGGAGTGGGCCCTGCTCCAGGGGTCGATTGCCAGCTGATTTTGCAGCTCCACAGGGGGTCACGGTAGTTGCTCAGTCAGGGAGCTGACTGGGGTATCGTGGTTCCTCTAGATTCGCGGGTTTGGCTATGGAGTAGCCATTACCCAGGTATTGTGGTGGAGCTGTAGATATTTCAGGCTGTGCTTGGATCTGGAGTCAGAGGGGCCCTGGTCTGTTGGTGGCTGTTACTTCGGAGCTTTTAACTGGCTTCGATTCATTTGAATGTTTCTGTGGTCTCTTTATCTTAAGGCCAAGTAACACCCTGGACTCTCCCCTTCTTTGGATTCTTTTTACGGCTCCCATTTTATGGAGAACTGATATTTTGGACTATTCTGCTTTGCTTAGGATTTAAGGCCTGAACTCTCACATGTGGTTCTCCTTGGTGGTGAGGGGACCTGGGTGTCCATAGATTTTATTTTTACTTATTTATTTTAAAATTTTGAGTTTGTTGTTTTTGATTTTTATGGATGATTCCCGCCTGTGATCAAATTTGACTCTTTCCTAGTGACTCCTTTTTTTTTTGAGTGGGACAGCGAGGTGGTGAGAGGACCTTGTGTCCATTTATTTTATTTCCCCATCTCCTGGTTGTGAGAGGACTGGCGGTTGGGGGATGGGTTATATGTTAAGTGGGAATTGTTTATTTTGAAATATTCTGCAGTGAGAGTGCTGAATTATTTGTTTTGAAATATTTTGGTTAATATTTTACAGTGAGAGTGTAGAAATATATATTAATTTTTCTTTTGTGCCCTCTGGTGGTTAGAGAGCTGGGGGGTGATTTTATTTTATTTTCTCTCTCTCTCTCTCTCTCCCCCTGGTCATGAGAACACTGGGAGGGGTAGAAGGGATGTGTTATTATATATTGTAGTTTTGAAGTTGTTTGATTTTATTTTTATATTTATTTTTATTTTATTTTATTTTTTCTGGGATTGTCTTGACTTTCTTCAAGGTGGGGGTTGGAAAGTTGCTGATTTAGTTTAGTAGATTTATTTTGGGGTTTATTTGAAGTTTTAGTGTTATTGTGTTGTTTTAGTAGTTTTGTAGCAGCATGTGCCGGCCTATTACCCCCACGGTGGTGTGCTATTCATCCTCCTTGCTCCACACCCTCCACCCTTTTTATCCTCCACCTCTTCATTATGATATTTATCAACATTGTAGAGCATTGGGAATTTCTCAAAGGAGAGGGAGGAGGGCGGGGGGCTGCGAACCAGGGAGGATGGACAAGGGGGGTTTTCGTGTCAGGGTAGTGAGATCTAGAAGGCGCCCTGGGGTGAAATGGAACCCAGATCGTGGTTTACCATGTCTGTTGCCCATACCCAAGGGCACTATGGAATTAAGTGGGCAGATGAGCTTGACGGCCTCCGAGGTTCGTTCAACTCAGGCGGTGTTATGCAGTGCTAGGTCCGTCAGAAACAAGACTGGCATTATAGCTGATCTTGTTAGTTCGGCGGACTTGGCTTACATCACCGAGACCTGGCTGTATGAAAACCCAGGCTCCACATTGGAAGCTATGACTCCAGCCGGGTATTCGGTGATACACCGTCCGAGATTGGACCGCAGGGGTGGGGGGGTGCAGTCTGTTTTAAGACAGAATTGGGTCTCATGAGTGTGGTTATGGGGGAGGCTGAGTCCTTGGAGTGCACAGTTGTAGCAGGTGTTGGCATTCGAATCGTACTCATCTACCATCCACCAGGAGATGGGCAACGGTTCCTACAGGAAGTGGCAGACTTCATCGTCGACATGTCATTTGAGTCACCCAGATTGATGGTTCTGGGTGACTTCAATGCCTGGATCGACGATGAACTCTCGCAATTTGGTAATCACTTCCTCCAATTAATGATCTCTTTGGGCTTTACACAGGTGGTTTCCACTGCTACTCATAAATCTGGGCACTCTTTGGACTTAGTCTTTCTCCTTGGGATTGATGCTTTCAATTTGGGGGTGGAACCAGTCACTTGGTCAGACCACTACATGGTGAGGTTCAATTTTAGCACCCCCCTGAAAAGGTCTACCATGGTGGAGATGGTGAGATACCGCCCTTTATGGGATATTACACCACAGGGCCTTGCAGTGGTTCTTGACCTCTCATCCTCCGCGTTGGTGAGCAGTAGTCCAGAGACCTTGGTGACAGCCTATAATAAGACTGTTACATTGGCTCTGGATACTATTGCTCCTATTCATGTACACCCCCTTTCCCTTCGTCCCAAGGTGCCCTGGTTTGACAGGACGTTGAGGGAGACGCGGAGACAGGGGCGAAGATTAGAACGCTGCTGGCACAGATCCGCCCTTGATGCAGACCACCTTAGATTGATGGACCATTATTCTGTCTATCAATCTGCAATCTCCCATTAGAAGGCAGAATTCCTGTCCAGGGAGATTGCAGTAGCCAGGAATAGACCAGCTCAGCTTTTTTGAACTGTGAACAGGCTGTGCAACCCAGCCTGTCTACAAGTTCAGAAGGCTTTTTCGCAATTAGAATGCAAGGAGCTCACTCGATTCTTTGCTAATAAGGTGGCTGACATCAGGACGGATCTGCATCCAGCAGCTTCTAAGGGGGATGCTGTTGGACAGCATGAGTTCACAGTACCTCAGGCTTCTTGGTGTTCCTTCAGCAGACCTGATTTCATCGATGTCATGAGGATTATCCATGGTGTGCACCCTACGAGCTGTAGTTTAGATCCTGGACTGACTTCCCTAATATTGGGTTGTTGCGACATCATCAGTCCAATCCTTCTGCAAATAGTCTGGTGCTCCTTGGAATCGGGTGAGTTTCCAAGCTCCCTGAAAGAAGCAGTGTTGACACCCCTCTTGAAGAAAGCTACCTTGGACCCTGACTGTTTCACAAACTACAGACCCATCTTAAACCTACCCTTTATTGGGAAAGTGATTGAGAAGGTAGTGGCGTCCCAATTGGGAGAACCATTTAACCATCCATGACAACTATGAACCCTTCCAATTGGGTTTTCATAAGACATAGCACTGAGACTGTGCTGGTTCAGGTGCTTAATGATCTCCTGAGGGCGAGAGACCAGAAGAGATGTTCTATTCTAGTTCTTCTTGATCTCTCATCAGCCTTTGACACCGTGGATCATATGCTGTTGTTAGCACGTCTGAGGCAGATTTGTGGAATATCAGGAACCGCCCTTCAATGGTTTACTTCATTCCTCACTGGGAGATCACAAAGAGTTGTGTCGGGGCTCTTCTCCTCTGGCCCAACATCTTTGTTATGTGGGGTGCCTCAGGGTTCTGTGCTGTCTCCCATGTTATTCGCGATGTATATGCTGCCCCTCAGAGACATTATAAGATGGTATAAGCTGAGTTTTCATTGCTATGCAGATGATACCCAGCTATACTTGTCTTTTGCTCCTGACCAGGATAGAGCTCTCTCAGTGTTTAACAACTGTCTGAAAGAAATCCAGGGTTGGATAGATTCTAGTTGGCTGAAATTGAACACCAATAAGACAGAGGTTTTGGTGGTGGACCCGAGCTGTCGGATAGATCGGTCGTCTGTTGTTGTATCCTCAGGAATTTTTCTTGGGGGTGTGTCACTTCTGACCTCTGAATGGGTGCGTAACCTAGAGGTTATCTTGGATGACAAGCTGACACTGCATTCGCAGGTGTCAGCAGTCATCATGACTTCCTTTTACCATCTTAGGAATATTGCTAAAGTGAAACACCTCGTTCCGTCTGACATGCTACCTATGTTGGTCCACGCCTTTGGGTCCTCTCGTCTGGACTACTGCAACTCCCTGTATTTTGGGCTTTCTGGGGTTGAAATCCGCTGCCTTCAGCTAGTGCAGAATGCGGCGGCCCGGCTTTTGACAGGAACTAGTAGGTCCTGTCATATTACCCAGGTGCTGCACGAACTGCACTGGCTCCCTGTTCGGTGGCGGATCACCTTTAAAGTCTGTTTACTGACTTTTAAAGCCCTACATGACCAGGGTCCAGCTTATCTGAAAGATCTTCTAGTGTCTTATTGCCCTGACCTATCGCTCCGCTCAGCTGATGAGGGGTTGCTAGAGATTCCGAGAGTGAGTCTAAATTCTTCTGGTTGTAGAGCTTTTTCTTACACTGCCCCCACTCTCTGGAATTCTCTACCCATCGGTTACGGCAGTGCACCTCCCTGAGGGAATTTAAGAGTGGCCTAAAAACTCATTTGTACCAAATTGCTTTTTATAGTATTATATAAATTGTTGTTAAAATTTTGGTTTTATGAATGTTTTATAGTGTATTATAATGTTTGGTCTTCTTTTTATTATATGTTTTGTACAGCGCTTTAAAAATTTGAAAGGCGCTTTAAAAATAAAATTATTATTATTATTATTTTTGCAGCTTGGTTCTTTTAAAACTACTTAAGAAGACAGGCATACTGGGGAGTTTAAAGGTTGATTACACATCACATTCTCATGTGCTAATGCAGCTCTCAGGAACAATGAGATTTCAACAACCACAAAATGGACCCTCCCAGGAGAGTGACAGAGCCTAGTATGAAGTGTGAAAACTAACAGAAGCATTTGCATACATCTTTAACAGCTACATGAAAAAAGTTGTCTGTTGACATGGAAGCAAATGGCATTTAGAAGATATGAGGGTGCAGTTTTCCTTTAACATGTCAGATAATGAAGACAGTGAACAAGAATACTGATTGTTGTGCTTAGGTTAATACACATCATAAAAAGTTGATTGTTTCAAGTTAAATATAGAATAAAATAAATAATGTTAATATTAAGCTTTTAATACATATGTTACTGTTTGTTACAGTGTCTGTAGTATTTCAATAAAAGCTTATAGAATTGAAATTAAAGGAGGAGACATTAATTAAAATATATACAATTTTCACCAAGAGTTCATTTTTCCATTGAAGAAGTGCATTTTCCAAGAAAATGTTCAATTTTGAGTTAATAAGAGTTGTAAGCCTGGATTCTACATGCTTTTTTGCATAAGAAACAGTCATTAAACCTTTCAAACCTAGACACATTGATAAATGCACCTGGCTCCTGGACTACTTGTCAATGCTTCACTTGAGCTAGGTTAAATGTTCTAACATTGTGTAAACTGTATTTTATGCAAATGTGTTGTAATTGTTGTATATGTATACCCTAGCTACTACATGTATAGACTTTCAGCCACCTTGGCTATTACAGTATATGTATTTACTTGAAATGTGATGTCCCACTAATGTACTATCTCTGAATGTACGACTATGCTGATGCGGAGCCTTTGTAAATGAGTCTATGACTCAAAAGGTTGTAATTCCTATGATTGACTAAATAAATAAATGTACAGGGCATCTGTTACAAATAGGGATTTTTTGTCCCTAACAATTGTTCATGTATAAAAATACAATTTTATCTAGCTATCTATCCATCTATGGGTCAGATTTTTGATGGCCAAACTGGGAATGGAAAATTGTCACTAAATTGTGTGAAATGGAATTTCTCTAAAATGAAGATAGTAGAATTCCAGCCTGATTTCTGGCAGAGGAATTCTTTATTGTGCCTTGAATCTGCCAGAGAGTGACTACTGTGTGCGACTTACGGAACTACTCGGGGGAAAATACAGGAATTCCTTGAAAACCATTAATCTGGTGGAAAGTACAATTCTGCACAGTTCACTGTTGTAAAAAAGTTCTCCCAGCTCAGATTAAAACATGTTTGGGGAATGTTGTTAAAATCATATTTCCAACATGTTCAGGCAGTGCTACCATATAGCACCACAGTTCTAAACAAGATAAATAGTCAATGATCAGTTTCTTATCAATCATAGTTGAAACATGGTGTATAAATATGATGCATTTATGATTGCAAAATTATAGATCATGTTTTGATAAAGAACACAATACAGAGAATGACTGCCTGAGTTCGTCATCAAGCTCTTAGAGATCTCAGCTCTAGATGTATAACCTAATTATTACACTGACATATTGGGCATTTAGTACAATTGGAGTTAGCATACCAAAGAGGCAGCTTTCAGGAAAGGAAATGTGTGGGATCCATAATGGGATGCTGGGAGAGATGAAATATCCAAATTGTTAGGATTTTGTGCATCTCTCCAAAGCATACAAGTAGTTGACAAACCAACAAGGGATAAAAATATATTGGATTTGGTCCTTACAAATATTCCCGAAAATATTGCTGATTTGTAGGTTAGAGATTCATTGCTTAACAGCGATCATAAAATCATTATTTTTTCTATTTTTAATGAACACATTAAACAAACTGGTATTACAAAAATAATGGATTTTGGTAAAGCTAATTTTAATGCCATTAATGAAGAACTACAAAATTGCTCCCTGGATGATAATACTATCCCTGTAAATGACTTATGGAATAAATTAAAATCTATAATCCATGAGCTAACTGATAAATACATTCCAAAACGTACTTTATACAATAAAAAAGGGCAAATTGCCTATGTGGTACACCAATAAAGTATGTAAATTAATATTAGCTAAAAAGAGAGCACACAGGGTTATGAAAAGAGAAACTAATGACTACAATAAATATAAATATAAGGAGGCATTAAAATTATGTAAAAACACCATAAATAAAGAAAAGCATAATATTGAATTCAGACTAGCATACATAAAGGATGGAGGGAAATCCTTTTATTCCTATGTAAACAATAAAAAAAAAGGATTCTAATAGAGTTGTCCAATTAAGGTCTCCAATAACATTATTAGTAACCCGGTTGATATGGTAAATGAGTTTAATTAATTCTGTTGTTCGGTATATTCATATAAGGATAAAAATAACTTACAGGATATTGGTGTTAATCCTATTGAAGAAATAAAAATAACTAGGGATGAAATATGCTGTAAATTAAACCAGATAAAAATAAACACCTCACCTGGACCAGATTTACTGCACCCATGTTTCTTAAAGGCTATTGAATGGTGGCTGGTTGAGCCACTATATGTCCTTTACAATAAATCTCTATCTACAGGGGAGGTTCCAGATGATTGGAAACAAGCTTTAGTGGTCCCTATTTATAAAAAGGGAGACCATGGTAGTATGACAAACTACTGATCGATCAGCTTGACTTGCATTCTGGGCACAATCATGGAGTCTATTGTAAAGGACATACTTACATCAGGTTTAAAAAACAAAGGATTTGTTGATGACACACAACGTGGCTTTAAGCCCCAAAGATCTTGCCTTATTGCAAATCTCTGTTTCTATGAAACAGCCAGTAAATTGTTAGGGGACAAAAAGATGGTGGATATAATATTCCCAGACCTCTGTAAAGCCTTTGATAAGGTTCCTCATGTAACCCTTATTAAAAAAATGAGAAATTTAGGGATTAATGGATTTACAACTAAATGGGTTCAAGATTGGTTGGTTGATGAACAGAGAACAAGCTGTTAGAATCAGAGGATTTACTTCCGTTGGGGCTAAGGTCACTAGTCAGGTCCCTCAGGGCTCAGTACTTGGCCCGTTATTATTTTCAATTTTTTTTCTGATCTTGATAAGGATATCAAGGGACACTCAGTTAAGTTTGCTGGTGATACAAAAATTGCTATAGACATTAGTAAAAAGGATGGATATTCTGACCTCTGTTGTGACCTTCTGTTAATGGAATCTTGGGCAGTTATTAATGGCATGATGTTTACCTTAGATAAGAGTGTAGTTGTGCATTTGGGTAATCATAACCCATGCTACAACTATATGTTAAACAGTAAACAATTACAGTCTGTGGAATATGAAAAAGATCTGGGGGTATTGATATCAAAGGATTTGAAATTCAGCAGTCATTGCACGGAATTAACAAAAAAGGCCAATAAACTTATTGGTTGCATTAGACACTCAATTACTTCCAGAAATAGGGATTGCATAATTCCCTTGTATAGGGCCTATGTAAGACCCATCTTGGATTATTGCTCCCCGCTGTGGAGTCCCTTTTTATGGGGATGTCAGGAGAGTGGAGGGGTCCAGAGGAGAGTTACTAAGATGGTTCAGGGGCTTCATAAGGCAGATTATGACTTTAGATTACGTTCTTTAAATTTTTATTCCTTGGAGCTCAGGAGAAAAAGAGGTGATCTTCTGCTAATGTTTCAAATCATAAGGGATCCAACACTATTTGCTGATCTGGGCTTCATTCGACATCAAAGAATATTTTCTCTAAGAAGTCATAGTTATCAATTAGGACTTACTTACCCGAAAACAAACTCAGTTAAGAAGGAATTTTTTTCACACGTGTTATCTCGATATGGAATACTTTGCCAATAGAAATTGTGGAAGTTGAGTCTTATAATTCCTTCAGACTCAAACTTGATAAATTTCTATTGAATGTGGGTTAAGGGGATTGATGCCTGCTATGGCAGGAGATGTACATTCATGGGCTTTTGGCCTTCTTCTACATCTATACCTCCTAGTATGGCTCCTACTATTCACACAGCCTAAAGCCTCAGTCATCGAGAAAGGCATCATAGTTATGTAAATCCTTGTCCAAGCCGGCTGACAGGCCTTCACTGGACCAGAAATAACTTTAAACTGATGTGAACATCCGATCCGGCATAGGTTGAAAATGATAAATATGTGTTTCATCCTAGTGGGACTCCTCTGTGTAGCACAATCATTGTCTTAGTCAAGTACCAAGTCATAACCTTAAAGCACTGGGTGTTTAGTACATTGGAAATTAACATGCTGTAGAGGCACTTTGCAGGAAGGGATGTTCATAGGATCTCTAAAAGGTAACACCTGTCACCCCCTACCACAGTTCACCATGCACAACTTACCTGTGGGTGCTTTTTTCTGTGCAGTTGCTCCCTGCTTGTGCATGGCTATGTAACTGCAGTTCTTGAAAATGCTGTAGTTCTCCATGGGTTAGGCCTGACTCACTGAGTTGTATATTGCATCATCCCAATTCAGGGCTTGATACCATGTGTGACCAAAGAGGCCAGTCATCTGGCTCTCCCCTTCCACAGTTCACCATGCCTGACTTGCTTGTATGTAAATTTTTTTTGAGAGGTTGCTCCTTGCTTTTGCATGGCTGATTGGCCATGTGTATGCAGTTTTTGAAGGTGCTGCAGTTTCTAGTGAATCAGGCCCAACTCACTGAGATGCATATTCAGTGACATCCAGTTCCAGGCTCAGTTGCATGTACAATCAAGGAAGGCAGTCTGATGACTTCCCCGCCCACACACAGCCCATGGCAGCATTTGCATTTATTAGCTGCAAATATTATCTGCTCGGATTTAGTGTCTTTCATTTAGTGTCACCCAAGAAGCACACACATGACAATTAATATCTGATAAAGTCCACAACTATTCTTGGTCCAGTCCCAGCAAAGCTACATCTGCTCCATCAGCCTCAACAAGTGTTGTGGGAGAGGGTGAGGGGTGAGAGACTGGTTATATTCAGTATGCATACAGTATGTGTTTTTTGTTCTAAGCAAGACTATTCCATTAACAATGACAGTGAAGAAAGGAATAGTACTAGCAATAGTAGTGCTACTGGCCTCCCCAGGGCTTTACTTACTCCAGTTTTTAATGGAAGTATAAGGAGGGCTTTAGCACTTGTAACTTCCACTGTTCTGCCCACAGTCATCATTATGGTTCCCACAACAGTGACGGTGACTGTTACAACTTCAGTCAGTGTGATCCCCCTGATTGCCATGGCTACATCCACAGTGACCACTGTCACAAACCCACTCCTGGGGTCTGGGTCCACTGAGCTCACAGCACCCACCCAAGTGCAATTCATGACAGGTGGGGAACAGAAACACCCTCATTGTGTCCTCCTAGAGTGCTCACTGAGTTCACAACTGAACACTCACCACGAGGTCCATGGGCTTCCTCTCTACTCTGGGTAAGGGTAAAACACAGTCTCAAGTCTGTAGCCAGGTGAGAAGTCTCCTTGGTTGCTGTACTGGAGGGAATACCAAGGCATTACGAGATCTTCAGGGCTGTCTCTTGTAACCCTGACTGTGTCTTCTCCCACGGGTAGTGCAGCAACCTAGTTCCCCATTACAGACTCCTCCCAAGAACTATGTATTTCCCCTACTTAAGGCACCCAGATTTCCCTTCCAGGATCCTAGTCTTTGGTAGCAATGGTGACACCTTGCATTATACAGGTTGGTCTCAGATATGAATAAACCTTTCCTCATTTCCACACGCAAATCACTCAAGTGCAGTTTTAAAAGCAAATGATTTTACTAATGACTAAAGAATTAACATATAAGACTTACAAACAAAAGATTCAGAAATTTGGTTACAAGATAACAAAACAAAGTTGGAAAAATATGAATACAAAACGTACTTTGAAATTTAACTGTCTAGTTTCTACCTTGTTGTGGGGAGTCATAAGTCCAGAAAATAAATGAAGTTTCTGCAAAAGTTTTCCAAGTCCCAGTTCTTATCGCAGTCTGGCTGTCTTGTGTTAGGTCAGAAGAGTGTCTCATGAAAGAGTGTGCCAAAATGCTTAGAGTTTCTCTTTTGAAGGGCTTTTTATAGCCCTGGTCCTGCAGTCTCCAGTTAGCTGATGGGCTTATGATTTTAGGCCAGAAGGGGTCTCTCTTGCTCGTTCCCAAATTTTAAGTGAACCACAAAAAAAAAAAAACAGTCTCCCTTCTGCCACTTTTAAGTGGAGATGAATATGATAATTGAAGTGAATTCACAACAAACTTCCAAACCTTTGATATCCCTGTCCTTTCTGCCACCTAATAAAATGTAAGTATACCATGACAGTTCCTGGAACTTATAGTATTTTTCTCTTGAAGTGTAAAGTTTATTACAGTGATAGTTTCTCCCATCTCCTGAAAGTTTATGACACCTGTTTTTCTGTGATCAGCTTACAAGGAACTTCCATCCTTTCGAAATGTAATTTTAGTTTCCTGTTAAGTAAGCCTTTCCCAGACTTCTAGAATACACATCCTCCTGCTGTCATATGTTTAAAAAAACACCGGCATCTTCCTGTCAAACCTTATCCTGGACTGTTTGTGAATTTAAACATAACCAAAAATCACAGAAAAATATAACAGCAATATGTCTGCAATATTACCACCATGACCAACTCACAACATCCCTCCCTCCTTGGACTGAATTTGTGGGAACATGCCCCTATCGTATGGTAGGGAATCCCACAGTTCAGTTACTGTTCTAAATGGTGAGGCAGGCCATCTGCGTTTGCGTTTGTTGACCCAGTACTTTGCATAACTGTCATGTCATAGGCCTACAGGGCAATACTCCATCTGGGGACCCATTCATTTGTTTTGCCCATCTGATTTAACCACACTAGAGGGTTGTGATCAGTCTGTACCTTGAAGTGCCTCCCATAGAAGTATGGCTCTAATTTCTTCAGAGCCCATACCAGAGCAAGGCATTCCTTTTCAACCGTGGAGTGTGCCTGGTCCCAGGAAAGTAACTTCTTGCTCAGGTACACTATCGGGTGGTCTGTTCCCTGATTAGATGTCTGGCTGAGGACTGCTCCAATCCCCACATCCAAGGCATCCATCTGCACTACAAACTGTCTAGTGTAATCTGGACTGGCCAACAGAGGCACTGCACAGTGCCACTTTTAGCCGTGCAAAGGGTCATTCACAGACTGACTCCCAGTTTACCTTTTTCAGCTGTCTTTTCTTTAGTGAGCCAGCTAGGGGAGCCAGCAAGGTACTGTAATTGGGCACATACTTTCAATAGTACCCTGAAGTGCTTTGGAAGCTCCTAACCTGCTTCTGGGTTTCAGGCATGGGCCATGCCTCTATTGCCTCAATCTTTGCTTGATTAAGATGAAGCTGCCTCCGCCGCACTACATGGCCTAGGTATGCCACCTCCGCCATAGCCACCTGGCACTTTTCAACCTTGACAGTGAGCCCTGCTGCCTGTAACCTGCCCAGCACTTCCTTCAGATGGGGACAGGTGTTTTTTCCAGCTGGTACTGAAGATGGCAATATCATCCAGATAAGCCACTGCGTACTCTTCAATACCATGTAACACCTGGTTGACCAACCTTTGGAAGGTGGCAGAAGCATTCTTCATTCCAAAAGACATTACCCAGAATTTGAATAATCCTATTGGAGTGATGAAGGCTGATCTTTCCTAGCTCTGGCAGTTAACTCCACCTACCAGTACCCATTTGTTAAGTCAATAGTGGTAAGGCATGTCGCCCCTCCCAACTTGTCCAGTAGTTCATCCATCCATGGCACTGGGTGGGCATCAGATTTTGTGACTGTGTTGAGTCCATGATAGTCCACACAGAAGCCAGTAGACCCATCCAGCTTGGGAACGAGGACTACAGATGAGTCCCAGGGACTGTGGGATTCCTGTATTACCCCTAAATCCAGCATTTCCTCCACCTCCCTCCTAATGTCATTTTGGATGGCCTCAGACACCTGATAGGCTGTCCACCATATGTGCACTTGCATCCCCATATCTAAGTCAAGTGTCACTAAGGGGGTTCATCCAGGCTTGGCTGTAAACAAAGGGGCAGAGTCCTCTAAAACCTCCATCACCTCCTGGGACAATTTTTGGGTCAACTGGGGACACAGCTTGATCACCTCCACAGATGACTCCTGCTTGCTTTCCTTGAGCAAGTCCAGGAGGGAGTCTTCTTCATCTGTCCCCTTCCCAGGATGACACATTGCAAATACCATGTCAGCCCTACTTGCATATGGTTTCATCATATTAGCATGGTACATCCTATGGGTATGTCTCCTGTCAGGTAGTTCCTCAGTATAGTTTATGTCATTGACATATTGGACTGCCTTATACGGTCCTGCACACTCAGTCTGCATCTTGTTCTTCTGGACTGGAATTAGGACCATTACTTCCTGACCTGCACTGTACGAGCAGTCATACCAGACTTTTTGCTTCTTTTGGGCAGGTGAGAGGTTGCTTTGGGCCACCCCCATAAGCTCCGTCAGCTTCTCCCTGACTTTAAGGACATACTCCATCATGGGAGTTCCCTGGGTGGCGTGCTTGCCATCCCAGTCTTTCCAGATCAAGTCTAGGGGCCCATGCACCCTACATCCATATAAGAGTTTGAAGGGGGAAAATCCTGTTGACTCTTGGGGAACCTCCCTGTATGCGAACAACAGGTGAGGAAGGTATTTCTCCCAGTTCCTCCCATGCTCTTCAGCAGATGCTTGGCACATCATTTTTAGGGTACCTTTAAATCTTTCCATGAGCCCACTGACTTGTGGGTGATAAAGTGTTGTGCATCTCTGCACCACCCTACACTTCTCCCACAAACACTTTATCAGGTCTGACATAAAGCTACCCCCTTGATCAGAGATAACCTCCCGTGGAAACCTGACATGGGAGAAAATCCCTAGCAAGGTGTCTGCTATTTTGTCTGCCTTAAGTGAGGAGAGGGTGACCGCCTTTGGGTAATGGGTGGCGTAATCGACTACTGTCAGGATAAACTTTTTCCCTGAGTAGCTTGACTTATTCAAGGGTCCCACAATATCCATTCCTCCCCTCTGGAATGGCTCCTCCACTATGGGCAAGGGAATTAGGGCAGCTTTGGTTTTACTACCGGCCTTCCCTATCTGTTGGCACTGGTGACAAGACCTGCAATATTCCTTCACCTGCAGGGTGAAGTTGAGCCAATAGAAATTTTGTGCCAATCGCTGCATGGTGCGAGCGATGCACAGATGTCCAGACATGGGGATATCATGAGCAGTCTTGAGCAACTGCTCACGTTACCCCTGGGGAACAACAAGCTGCCTGCCCATCACCCCTCCCTCTGTCAGGCTAGGGGGATGTTGGGGTGTATTAGCAGGGGTATCACAAGTTACAAGAGGGAAATAATAATCCCTCTTTACAAGACGCTGGTTAGGCCCCATCTGGAATACTGCGTGCAGTACTGGAGGCCACACCTTCACAAGGACATTAACCAAATTGAGGCAGTCCAGAGAAAGGCAACCAAAATGGTGCAGGGACTGCATCAAAAAACATATGAGGATAGATTAACGGAGCTCAATATGTATACCCTAGAGCAAAGGAGGGAGGGAGGGAGAGGGAAAGGGAAAGGGGAAGGGGAAATTGTTTAACCAGGAAAGGCACACTAAGCCAGAGCTTGTTTTCAGGTGCGACCTGGGAGCACAAGGAAGTTAAGTGACTTGCTCAGGGTTACACAGTATGCAAGTGGAAGCTGTGGGAGAGAGGTGATATGATCGAAACATTCAAACACCTTAAGGGCATTGACAAGGTGAAAGAGTCTAACATGTTTCAATATAAGAAAAATAGCAGGACAAGAGGACACAGCATGAGATTAGAGGGAGGCCGATTGAGGGGTAATGTGAGGAAGTGCTTTTTTTTTTTAGTTGTTTAACCAGGAGTAGCACACCAAACTGAAAGCTTTTTTTACTGGTGTGACCTGGGAGCACAGGGAAGTTAAGTGACTTGCTCAGGGTCACACAGTATGCAAGAGGAAACTGTGGGATTCAAACCCAGATCTGGTCTGCTGGATGTCACCAGATTTGCAGCTCAGAGCCTTAAACCACTGCACTATACTGCCTCCAAATGGTGTGAGCAATGCGCAGATGTACTGACATGAGGATACCATGAACAGTCTTGAGCAACTGCTCACGATACCCCTGGGGAACAACAAGTTTTCACAGAAAGGGTGGTGGATGCATGGAATGGCCTACCTCAAGAAGTGGTGGATATGAATACAGTGCAGGGCTTCAAACAGGCATGGGATAGGCATAAGGCAGCATTACAGATGAGTATGAATAGAAAGGTCACTGACAGAGCAAAGGCTGATGGCACATTTATAGGGCAGAAAAAGAAATGGGCAGACTGGATGGGCCTTGTGGTCCTTATCTGCCATCAACTTCTGTGTTTCTATGTTTCTATGTCCTCACATCCTGTGTATACAACAGTCCATTGTCCCAAAATACCCTATGTCTCATGTCACCTCCCTGTGTCCCATCAGATTGAGCACAAGCCCTCAGTCTCTCCAAATTAGGGTCAGTTCTCTGAGCAGCTACAAAATCTTCACATTTTCCCAAAGCACGGGACATGTCCCCCTCAGTTCCTAAACTGGGATCCATAGCTCTAGCAACAGGGCATTCAGAGTCACTGCCATCACTAACCTTCGGTCCATTTGTTACTCCTCCCTCCTCAGGGTAACCTTCTGTAGCTGTATGGTGAACAGCTACTTGAGGAAGTCCTACCTCCCTTTCACTACTCTCCATGTCAAAAGTCACAGGCTGGGGAACCAGCCTCTTATTCTTTTCCACCGGAGCTTCTGTGGGGTTCAGGGAATTACAAGTAACCTTTGTCGTCTGACTGCGGGTAACTGCACACAGTACCCCCTGCTGTACATTATTCCCTATAATCACATCTAGGGCGAGGTTGTCTGCCATTGCCACTTTTTGCACCCTCTCTCATGTCTCACCCCAATCCAAGAGAACACTAGCTTGTGGCAGAGTTTTCTCCTCCTGAGTGAATCCCCTCACTGTTACAAACTGATCAGATACAAGCTGGTCAGGCCCAACCAAATCCCCCTTTACCAGGGTAAGAAATGCCCCCATGTCCCTTAACACATGAGTCTGCACCATATTTATGATAACCGGGTGTATGTGCTCCCTCATGTTTACAGGCATGCTTTCAGGGATACACAGTGCACCAACCTCCTTTCGAGTGACACTTTGCCCACTCTGTACCTTTTTAGGACACTGTCTAGCAAGATACCCTGGCTGTTTACAAAACCAACATTCATCATTTCTTTTATCCAAGAAATCCCTTTTTGGTAACTTGGGGTTTCCCCTTTCTGCAGAGGCAGTGAGAGTTTTAGCTGCCCTGAAGGCATGCTTTCCCTTTTTGTCCTGCCACACCTGCTCCCCCACTTCCTTTCAGAGCAGGCCTACTCCTGGCATAGCAATCCGAGAGCTCAGCAGCTTGCTGTGCTGTGTTTGGATCCCAGTCCTCTAGCCAGGTTTTCAGTTACACTGGACAAGCCCAAAAGAACTGCTCTAAAAGCACAACCTCATCAATTTTCCCCACAGAGTTTGCTTCCACACTGTCCCACCAACGTTTCAAAAACTGACATTCCTTTGTGGCGAGTTCCTCGAAGCTTATGTCAGGGCTTTCTTGGAGTTTATGGAATTTAACCCTGTAGGTCTCAGGAGTCAGTTCATACTTTTTAAGTAAAGCAATTTTAAGTTTCTCATATTCTTGGCTGTCATCATTGTCCATTTGGCCTAGCACCTCACGCCCTTTACCAGTAAGAAGGCAGAATAGCTGAAAGCTCCAGGCCTCCCTGTGTATCTTGGCCTGGATACAGACCTTTTCAAATAAATTCAAAAATGCATCCATATCCTCCCCCTCTTTAAATTCAGCTATTAATTTGGATTTTAATTTACTCCCTAGCCCTGGAGTTTCAGGTTCACCCATGCCACTTACCTTCTCTGGCGTTGGTCATTGGAGTCTTAGCCTTTCAGTTTAAACTCTCTCTCTGGCATTGCTTTTTCTTTCTGTCAGCCTCTCATTGGCACTACTTTTCCTGCATCTCCATTTTGAACTTTCTCTGCTCGAATTCCCTCTGCTGCTGGGCTTCGAACTTTCTCTCTTCCAACTCCAATTCCCTTTTTTGCTACTTTTCCTCAAGCTCCAATTTCCTCAACTCCAGTTGCAGTCTGATCCTTTACACCTCCGGCTCTGTTGGGGGCCTTTCACTGGTGCAGTGGCTCTTGGTTCCCTCTGGTCTTGCTGTCCTCCTTCCTGGGACTGGACACTGTGATGTGCCTTGGCACCCCCATGCCCAAGGTCTGGTTCCTTTCAGTCACTGGCCATGACTCGAAGTTCTGGGCAACTGCTTGCTCATCAGCTACCATAAGAGCCTCCATGAGGTTCTTTTTTTTGTTTGCTTCTCATAATGGACCCTTCTTTCTTGACACAACTGCCTTAACTGGTCTGCAGTGCATTCGCTGTAGTTGGAAGCCATCTTCTTCCCTAAATACTGCTAAACTAGATTACACCATAAAATAAAACAAAGCAGGATAGGGAACTTTATAATGTAACCAAATTGTTTTTTTCAAAATCTCTGACCTGTTTGTGTGGGACTGTTTACAGTTTATCAATCTGATACACTAACCTCGAATCCGACTGTTATACCTGCACCACCAATATCTCTCGGATCCCACTGCTATGCCACCAGATTCATCAAAAACCCAATCCTGGGGGCTGGATCCACTGAGCTGACAGCACCCACCCCTAAGTGCAATCCATCACAGAGGGAACAGGAATACCCTCCTCATGTTCTCATAGAGTGCTCACTGAGTTCACAACTGAACACTCACCACGAGGTCCCAGGGCTTCCTCTCTACTCTGGGTAAGGATAAAATACAGTCTCAAGTCTGTAGCTAGGTGACAACCCTCCATGGTTGCTGTACTGGGGGGAAGACCCAGGCATTATGAGATCTTTGGGGCTGCTTCTAGTAACCCTGATTGTGTCTTCTCTCACAGGTGGTGCAGTGACCTAGTTCCCCCTTACAGACTCCTCCTGAGACCTATGTATTTCTCCTACTTAAGGCACCCAGATTTCTCTTCCAGGATCCTAGTCTTTGGTAGCAATGGTGACATCTTGCATTAAATAGGCTGGTCTCAGATTTGAATAAACCTTCCCACCTTTTCACACACACAAATCACTCATAGACAGTTTTTTTATATAGATTTTCTATGGGCTTTTTTTTCTGGTTTTCTCTCCATATTCCCCCAAGGGCCCCTGCACAAGGCTGTATGTGTGTGTGTGGAGGTGCATATGCACACCGGAAGCCAGCTCAGCCCCTTCTGCCCACCCATACTGCCACCCCTGCCCATCTACATTACCTCACCAGACCTTCACCCAGTGGGGATGGAATTATGGGGGTGACAATCCACCCCACCACTCCTGGGAGAAGAGTGCAGCCTCACAGCTCTCTCAATCCTGCTCCTTCCACCTACCCATGCCAGCACCCTGATGACCCAAGGTTGTTCCCAAACCCGGGACATCAGTGCAGCATGAGGTAAGGTGTCCAGTGCCTCAGCCCTCAGCTCCACTGGGCCGGCACTCACAGGTGGTTTTAAAAGTAAATGCTTTTACTAATTACTAAATAACTATCATACAAGACTTACCATCAAAAGATTCAGAAATTTGGTTACAAGATAACAAAACAAAGTTGGAAAAATATAAATACAAAAATGTACTGTGAAATTTAACTGTCTAGTTTCTACTTTGTTTGTGGGGACTCAGAAGTCCAGAAAATAAATGACGTTTCTGCAAACGTTTTCCAAGTCCCAGTTCTTATCGCAGTCTGGCTGTCTTGTGTTGGGTTAGAAGAGTGCCTCATGAAAGAGTGTGTCAAAATGCTCAGAGTTTCTCTTTTGAGGGGCTTTTTATAGCCCCAGTCCTACAGTCTCTGGTTAGCTGGTGGCCTTATCATTTTAGGCCAGAAGGGGTCTCTCTTGCGCTTTCCCAAATTTTAAGTGAACCACAAAAAAAACAACAGTCTCCCTTCTGCCACTTTTAAGTGGAGATAAATATGATACTTGAAGTGAATTCACAATTGACTTCCAGACCTTTAATATCCCTGTCCTTCCTGACACCTTATAAAATGTAACTGTACCATGACAGTTCCTGGAACTTAAAGCACGTTTCTCTTGAAGTGTAAAGTTTATTACAGTGTTAGTTTCTCCCATGTCCTGAAAGTTTATGACACCTGTTTCCCTGTGATCAGCTTACAAGGAACTTCCATTCTTTTGAAATGTAATTTCAGTTTCCTGTTAAGTAAACCTTTCCCAGATTTCTAAAATACACATCCTCCTACCGTCTTCTGTTTAAAAAAAAGTGGGCATCTTCCTATCAAACCTTATCCTGGCTTGTTTGGGTATTTAAACGTAACCAAAATCACAGAAAAATATAACAGCAATATGTCTGAAATATTACCGCAGTGGCCAACTCACCACAACCACCACCACTACAGTAACCACCATGATCACCACCACTTGGCAGTAGTGCAGAACAGGCCTCTCTAGAAATGGCAGATGAGACTTCATCCCAAAGTCTTATTCAGATAAAAAAAAGTAGATCAGGGAGCTGTTCCCCCTCATCCCCCCCTCACCCACTCCCAAACTGTGGGGGGTTGCTCCCCGCACCCTCCCAACATTCATTGTCAGTTCCACTATTGCACACCCCAAATATACAAATAGTTCAGAAGACTGGAGGAATATCTCATCTGCCATTGTTTGAGGTGTGACATTTTGGTAATGTTTAGTACAATGCAAATCTTGGAGAAGCACATTATGCACTAAGCCCCCACCACTTTCCCAACTACAGCCACTCTGACAACCACTGCCACAACTGTAGTAACGGTCACCCCTACTATGACTGCAGCCACTGTCATCAGTGTCATGACTGCAGCCACTGGCATTGCTACCATAACTGCAGTCACTGGCACCACTACCATGACTGCAGACACTTTAACTGCCACTGCCATGGTTCCAGCTACTGTGACCACAGCCACAACTCTAGTCACTATGACTATGACCATGACCAAAACAACCATGCCTTTGCCCAACCCTATTGTAATCTTCTGATTTCATGCTTGTAATGTAAGTCCCCATTTCTCAGTTGCTGGCGAGGAGAAGACACACTCATCTGGTTCTGAGTATTATCCAGAGCCCACGACTTATTCCCTGATTCTCTAACTGAGCTCTCTTTAGACCAGGGACAATTGTGACTTTGGAGATGAAGCAGAATGTACATCCTACAAACAGGAGAAGCATGAAAAACAGGTCACCAAAAAGACCATACATAAGGGCAATAACAGGAAGCAGACTGGTTCCCTCCTCCTTGAAAACTTAAGCAACTAACTCTGCCATTGTTTGTGGTTTGTAGGATCTGTCAGAAGGATCTGAGTGGAGTGGCCACCAGTGGGTAATACAAAAATAGAACAGAGTACTGCACCCATACTACAGTGCAAAAAAAAGTAGTGGTCATGGCCGCTGTCTGGGGGTGAAGCAGTGCTTGTGTCTATGGCAATGAAAGGGCAGTGTAACTGCATTTTACTATTGCAGAACTTCGTATCACTAAGGCTACTGTTCAGTGTGCCAGCCCACTATACTGAAAGTCGTGGGAAAAGACTGATAAACTTTGCCACCACATCAATTGCATTCTCCACCCACTAGGCATGTTGATGCAGCTATCCAAGATAGTAAAGCTTTAGCAATAAACCTTCAGGGGAATGATCCTGGAACCACTGTAACCTGGCTTGATCTGGGGAGTTTGGAATGACACTGTGGCTCCACCTGCAGAAGCACTTTGCAGTAGCTAAGCATTCAGGATAATGCACCCCCAAGGACAATATAGCAGTATTATACTACCCACTTCCAACAGGTCATCCCATAATGCAACAGTAACAATAAAAATAAATCAAGAGCACACAAATAATATGATGCAAAACAGGGATACTTTTTAGAGGGGAAAAGAAACAAGGATGTGAGGAAGGGTTAGAAACATAGAATGTGATGGCAGGAGGAGACTGAAGGTCCACTGAATCCGCCCTTACTAAACTACCTCACTCCACTGACCTATTGTCCTGGTGAGCTGTGTGTTCCTTCTCACCATAGCCCTCAGACCCTTGAGTCCCCCTTGCCCTGTCCCAGCCATGTTTAAACCCGTTAATTGTATCTACCCCACCACACTTCTACCAGGAGTCTGTAGCACAGTTCCACAACCCACTCTGGGAAGAGCTCTATGAAACTGAGTCAACAACTAACTCGTCAACTGGCATCGCAGCACCAGGCTCCTTGTTGACTGTGAGTTGCAGTCAGCATGAAGCCACGCACAGCAGCATCTGTGTTTTTCTTTGGGGGCTTCACCCCGACCCCACCATGCGGGGGGCTCTGCTCCCACACACCCCCATATCTATGGATGCCAACTCTGAGTCGGAGTTGGTTCAGGGAGGGGCTGCAAGATGGGGGAAAGTTTTACTGGGTCCCGGGCACAACCCCTACAATGACATGGTGCTGTTGTCAGCAGCAATGCATGTCGCTGTAGGGGTTTTGTGGCAGGAGGTGTACACCCTGGGAAGTAGAGCTTCCTCAGATTTCTCTTGAATCTTCCCCCTACTAACCTCCAGTCATGCCCCCAATGACTACATCAATATTTCTTACAAATATGTCCTCATTACTCATCTTGTTTATACCCATGACAAACTTATACAGTATTTTTCAGTCATTTTCTCTAACTCCCACCTGGCATCTAGAGCATACAAACATGTTTAGAGTCTCCAACCATTCTTCATAGGATCTGTCATGCTGGCCCCTGCATCATCTTGTTGACACTTTGCTGTACTGACTCTAGTTTGTTAATGTCCTTCCTAAAGTGGGAACGCAGAACTGAGCACAGTATTCCAGATGAGGCCTTAGCAGGTATCTGTACAGCAGCAGAATCACCTCACTTCTCCTACTGTCAAAGCCCCTCCCTTAATCATGCAATAAGCAAAGTGCTTATGCAAGCCAACACAGTCCTCCCACAGCACTCTCACAACAGTTTGGTAATGGCTGGTGCATCAGTGGAGAACCCCAAAGTCCCTTGGAAAGCTCCCTTTTTAGTTAGTTTTTGTTGATCAGGAAAAGAGGGCTAGACAATGCTGCTTATTTTCAGCCTCACCCAGGGGAGGTGAGGATACAGATGCAAACCAACTAACATTGAACTAGATTAAGCTGTTGGTAGTATTTGTAGTGAATGGGGGAAATTCCCCTATTCTTTGAAACATCTGTTTCTTAGCTGGCCCACCAGCACAGCGGTAGCACTACTGCATGTGACACTGACAACCTGGATTCGGGAATGAGCCTGGATCATAAGTCAGGCCAGCCGAGGAAGGAGGATTGAGAGAATGTGCTCCTCCTCCTCATGGGAGGAAGGAGGGAGGAGGGGATCTCTGCTGTCATGTGACTGCCACCTGGGTGCCCACAGATGGTGGACTGGTGGCAATGCAGTCAGGTGATTCAGGACAGCCGATTGGCTAGATGGATGTGCATGCCTTGTGTGCCTCTATCAGCCAGTGTCCCCATAGGAGAGAGGAGGGAAATTACCAGCACATGCAGCCATGTAATATGACGGCTCCAGGCAGCCCATAGACCCTGCACCCTGCTGACCTAGGCTCATGCTGGGAGCACCACAGAAGCTGATTCAAGGGAACTGGTCCAGCCAAAGGCCCTCCTGCATGGGGAGGAGGAACTATGGGGCCTCTCTCCTGACTGAAGGTAAGTGCTAGGAGATGGTGTGGGTGACTTGGTTAGGGAAGCCCAGGGCTCAAAGAAGGACTGCAAGCAGCTTGGGATAAACAGAAAGTAAAAAAAAAAAAAAAAACAGCTGTTTCCAAAGTAGGCATGCTTACTGATAGCTCATGTGGTAGCCAGCTTTGGAGTTGAAAGGAGGGCTGTGATGGTCACCATACTCTGGTGTCAGTGAGTGCTGGGGGTGCAGGAAGGTTGGATGTGAGTGGGTGGGTGGGTCAGTGAGGTGTGGGACTTTCCAGGGGGGGAACCACTGTATACCAGAGATGTCTTTTACAGGACCATAGGGATGGAGCTGAGGTGGATGGGAACCACTAGACCACCAGGGAGTTACATAAAATTATGTACAGGGAGACTAGGGGTAGGGGAACCACTGGACCACCATGGATTTACATAAAATGATGTACAGTGAGATTGACGGTGAGGGGTAGCACTGGATCACCATGGATTTAAATAAAATGATGCACAGGGAGATCAGGAGGGTGGAGGGAACCGCTGGACCATTAGGGATTTACACAAACCAATGTACAGGGAGACCGGGGGTAGGGGAAACTACTGGACCACCAGGGATCTACACAAAACAATGTACAGGGAGAGTGGGGGTGAGGGGAACCAATGTATCACCAGTGAGCGTGTTTAACAGTGCAAACAGTGCTAAGGGGCTGCTGCACCTAATGCAAATGAGCCCATAATGGACATGCAAATGGCCTTTTAGTGCCTTGCATGTCCAATGGGCTCATTTACATTCTTGGGCTCAATATGGTTCACAGGGACTTGGTGCAATCCCATTTTAAGCAGTATTATTCCTGTGAGCCATAAGCAGATCTCTGGTCCATGTCAGGGCAGCACAGATCCACTTAGCACTGTTCTGACATGGACCGATATTTAGTCAGATAGCACCACTCTGTTGGTGAGTGCTATCTGTCTGAATATTGCCAATCTGCTATTTCACTGAATCTCTTGAGATGTCCAGATTACATGCTATAAGCTGACAATGTACCAACCTTAGACTTTGACAAGTCCTTTGAAGAAAAAGGGATGAATACTTATAGCCTGGGATTTTAGTGTTTGGCCATGGAGCTGGTGGGAAGGAAAAACTATATGTTGCCCATTGGATGAATACATTTGTTAATATAATTATGTATTTTTATATATTATGTTGTAATTAACTTATTTTAATTTGCTGCTGTTTCATATTATTGAATATATGTTGTAACTGTGTTATTTTCAACTGATGCTGTGCCATGGACAGCATGAATACTTAAATGGAAGGGGAGATACCACGATCAAGAAAGTGGTTTTCCCAGGGCGAGGTTCACCCATTGCACTTCGGGTGTGCTAATCCTGATATCCCCAAATGCAGGATACATGACTACATTGTAAATGAGCTTCATCTCTGTGTTTTTAACCATAATAAAATGAAATGAAAAGTCTACAGTGGATCCAGGACAATCCAAGTAGCTCTTGGACTAGTGACAGACTGAGTGGGGCCCTGAGGACAATACACACTGCACAGGATCTAAATGGGAGGAAATAGGTGTCTTTGAACTACGTTTTGCACTATTTTAGTAAAACAGATATTTTGATGGATGAATACCGAGTATCTGGAGGACCTGAGTATTCAAAAAAAGGTACCAAGACTCCAGTAACAGAGGTCATCCAGCATTTGCACACCCCTGTCTTGCTGACCATGAGTCAGCATTGACACTGGCTATGGAGGCAACTGATCATCTTCTCCTGTGGCCGAGAGAAGGGGTACAGTTATAGTGAATTCAGACAAAAGTGGGGAACCCCTGGGTGCCCTCTAGGTTATTGTCCCTTAGTTTGTAGGCTGGGGCCTGATGCAGACCAACTCAATACTCCATAACAACAGAAAATTAGCCGGCTCCAAAAGTTATCTATTATATGATTATTGGAGTTGGCAGATTTATTTGTTGTTTCTATGGAGTACACAGTTATAGTGACCCAGGATTTCTAGGTGGGGGAAGGAGAAGAAAAAAGAGAGGCAAAATGAGGGCTAAGCAAAATAATAAAATGCACATCCCTAGGTCTTTAGCAAGCTGTTCAGTAGCCAGCCCATTAGTATAGTGGTAGCGTTACTGCTCACGATACCACTGACCCAAGCACAGGAACAAGATCAGGCCATCAGTACCTGGCCGGGGGCAGAAAGACTTGGTATCCCAGATGACTCTCTCTTCCTTCAGTGAGTGAGGGAGGGTCACCACTGCTTTACTGCCATCTGAGTGACCATGGCCAGTATTGCAGCACGCAGCACAAATGGGAAGGGGACATCAGCCAGGGCCTCTGATTGAGCCTGCTTATGTGTCAGCATCTGAGGAGATGGGACTGAAAAAGGTTTGTTTTGAACAGAATTATCTCAGCACACTCGGACCCCAACTTCAACCACTGCATGCCTTTGGGAACCCCAGAAACTCCTGCCTTCATGACTGTGACAGGGTAGAATAGGACCCTGTCCCAGTTGTTATGGAGAAAGTGTTTCAGTGCAAGGATCTATTCTTTCCTTTCTGTCTCTTCTCTGTCTGGTTGCGCAACCAAATTTCCTGTGAGACTTCAGACTTGATCAACCCGAACAGTCTCACAGTTCTTTGCCTCACTGTCTCTTAGTCCATCCTTGCATATCTGCTAATACTGTATAAAAATATGCGTAAATCAATATGTGGAAATGTAACTGATGTTGGGATCTGTTTGGTTTAGAAAATATATAGTGTTACTGTTGAAATGTATATATTTATAATTTCAGATGACAGCAAAAAGCTGTTGGAAACTAGAGGTTACCTTAGTGCAAATCTTTGAGCCTTTTGCAAAAGCTGAAAAGGGGCCTTATCAAGTACAATGTGTACTAGCATCCCTGTCTGATACTTACGAGAACAGAACACTTTGGAAGAAGCAAGATACTTGATTAAGAGTGGGGGTTGACAGAATTTATAAGAGAGCTGAGCTGCAATTGGAAAAAGAAGAAAAAGGGACACAGAGACTGAAGGAAAACTCTATTTTAGTTTGCCTTTGTCCATAGTTATAGTGAACAAGTTTATTTTTTTTATGTTACTGCTACTGTAAATAAATAATTTTGGTGAATTCAACAACTGCTCCTGGTTTTACTATGCTTCCTGACCTGTGCCTCAATGACAATGACCAGGAGAGGGTAGGAGGCTGGGCCCAGCACTGCTGGCACTGTTATGGGGGTATGGGGGTGAACCCGTGGGGTTGTTTGTAATATTGCAGGAAAATGTTAGAGGAGAAGCTGGAGGGATGGACTAGGCTTGTTCAGAGAAGGGGCCAGAACAAGAGAAACAATAATTTAAAAAAAGCAAGTTCCTCAATGATGAGTAAAAGGAAACAGGATGAACTTTTAATGTGACTCCTTTGGCAATCCAAGTTAACTGCAAGTAAAATCTTTCTTTTTCTGTTGTAGTTTCTCTAGGACTCATGTCCTAAAGCAAGTTCTTCCCAAAGTTACATAACTGCTGTTTATCTGCCTCTCAGGCTCCCCAAATCCTTAAACGAAAATGTTCTTTCTAACAAACATAGTATTTACACAGCTTAGGTCTGTTTACCTAGATTCTAGCTGCAGTGAATAAACAGACATCTTCATGCCACAATGAAACATTTACACCCCACATGAATTAACTAATGTAATCGCTCCTTGTTTACAAGTGGGCCTCTGGATAATGAATAGGGCACTTGTGAGGGCATTATTACCTTTCTCATGCAATTAAAACATTAGGCTCATGGGCTTTATTGTGGATACAGACCTTGCAAAATTATAAATTATAATATCAGAATCATCAGCCTGATCCACATAGCAGTTGTTTCACTAGAAGTTAAAACATTTCATCCAAAAGCATTCTTGGACTGGTCAGTGACCAGGGGTGGTACAGAATGGAGAAGCAGTGTGATCCTGGTGATTAGAGCAGCGGTGCATGAACTAGATTGCAGGTTCAAACCCCACTAAAGCCAAATGCTAACTGTATGATCATGAGCAAGTATTTTAATATACGAATGTACAAATTAGCCAGCAGACAGTCTTATGATCTCTCGAGTCTTCTTGACTGCAGAGCCCCTGCTGGAGAGATTACAGTGGGCCCCAACTCCGACCTTCCCCCTATCCCCCTCCCCCCCACAATCCTTTGAATGAATACCTCAGATGAGAGATCATTTCATCCCAACACTACCCTCTCTGTAAAGAAATGCCCCCTGGCATCCTTTTTGAATCTTCTCACCACCAACCTAAGAAAGGGCCCTCTAGTGGTCCTGTTATCACTGAGACAGAAAGGTTCCCCTTTATCCACCTTGATTACACCTTTCAGGTATTTGAAAGTTTCAGCCATGTTCCCGATCTCCCTTCTTTCCTCCGGTAAGTATGTTTGACTCTCTCAGCCTTTCCTCATGTGCCCTGCCCTGCTGTCCCTGAACCATACCTCTCAAGTGTCCCTGATTTTCAGGGATGTCCCTGATTTTGCCTCAAAATTTTACTCTGTCCCTCCTAAAATTTGTGTTTTTGTGGCTAAACAGTGGGGACTGTAAGCACAAAACAATGTCAAGCATTAAAGTTACAGACTTGTTCTTCTTTAGAAAATGCATTGTGGACTAAGCTCCATATTCTACCAGCTTTCTGGGTGGATATCTCTAATTTTGAAGATGTGTCCCTGATTTTGGTCCTTTGTCCCTGATTTTTTTAAGCCTTGTCCCTGATTTATCAGGCAGGAGGTTGAGAGGTATGCCCTGAACCATCTTCATTGCTCTCCTCTGGATTGCCTCGAGCTGGTTGACATCTTTTTTCAGGTAAGGGCTCCAGTACCGCATGCTGTACTCCAGGTGTGATCGCACTAAGGATATGTATAGCACCATTATAACTTCCTCCCTTCTGCTTGTGAACCCCCTAGCAATGCAGCCTAGCATTCAGTTTGCCTTGGCTGCTGCCTTCATAGACTGTGTGGCTTGTTTAAGGTTGCTGGTGGTGGCTATCCTCAAGTCTTTCTCCTTCTCTATATCAGTGGCCCTGATCCCCTCCTAGACTGTACTCTGCCCCATGCATGACCTTGCACTTCTTTGCACTGATCGCTGGCTGCCAGATGCCTGACAACCTCTCCAGCTTAGATTTAACCTATAAGTGCTTCAGTCCACCCAACTGTTGAAAAAGGGTAAAGCAGGACCACACTGAAAACAAGACAATGAATGTCAGCTGGTCTATCCTGTGTAAATGGTATGTCAAAAGAAAAGGGGAAAGCAGGTTCAGAATTTTTAATGTTTGATTCGTAGGTCAGGGTACTTGAATACAATTTGTTCAAAGCAGTACTGAGCACAGAACTTTTGTATGATAGTATGAAAAATGAAAACTGGAAAAGAGAGTGTTTAGTCATTGAAATAACTAACATTAATATCTTCTAACAATATCATACAATATTTTTAGTGTTTTTGTGCTTGTTCTTGAATTACAGCAGCAGTGTAACACTGTAATATATTACTGTAGGTCCGTAATGCCTTGATGTCAACATTAACATACATATACATCTTTATCTGCTTACATAACATTGAAAATATAACAAATATGTATACAAACTAACAGTCCTTGAGAAAGGTCTAATTAGTTACAAATACTAGTTCTGTATTTCATCTGCGCTTGTATTACAGGGAATGTGTTTTTTCTGGTAATATTTTTTTTTACATAGAGTGCCTGTAATGTCTTGCACCTAGTTAGCACATTTAGCTATATAATTGACAGAATATACTCTCTCACATTGTCCTGTTTAATATAATTTTGCTTTTCAAAACAATATAGATTTTTTTGTTTGTTTGTCACTGCAGATCTTACTCTGCCTGTATTCATATAATAATTAATTATCAATATTTATTTTTTATTTTTATTAAACATATTGGAATCACAGCCCTTTGAGTCATGGACTCATTTCCAAAGGCTCCACGTCAGTTCCAGTGGATTCAACACATAGGCAGCAACACAAATGTAATATGATAGACAGGAGGTTACAGAGGTGTTTTGTTACATACCAAACAGTGAATAGCAAACAGTATTCATATATTTGCAGGTGTCAGAACAAACAACACAGAAAGCCATCCAGTGCCCAGATAAGAGTTACAGTTTACAATAGTAGTACAGAGGTCTATACAGTGTGAAAGCTAGTCTCCAAGGACAAATACAGTAAATTCAGAATTGCAGCCTGAGATAAGGCGATTGTCATCAAGAGTCTAGAAATATATTTCATGTTGGTTACAACTGTAGGATTTAATACATTTGTAAACCATTTTATGTTTACATATATCAATATATGTAATTTTTACCAAAGTTCCTTATTAATATATCTACTTAGCTGACTCTAAGCTTTAATCTAAAAATAAAAATTAAGTTCCTATCCTTAATGTTTCAAGTTAGCCAAATCTAAGGAAATTATATTTCAAAATGACTAGCTTTTGAACCATTAGGCCTAGAAACTTATTGCACTTAAAAAAATGAAAGCTTGGAGTAAGGTTGATAAGAAATAGTCCTACTGATACCTTGTTTATGTGTTGATGCCATTTTATCAGTGGTGATACTATTTTGTGCCCACTGATGGAATGCATTGTCAATACAAATTTTTCGTTATGACACAAGTAAAAAAAGTCAAACACATTGTATTGATTTCTTTTTTGTATCACCACATTGTATCAGTACTACTTATTAATACATAAACTCACATAACATTTAAAAAAAAAAAGTTTTAGCATTTTTAAAATGTTGCAGATTTTTGGTTTCACTTCAGCCAGTGTTAAGAGGAAGTGGGTCCCCAGTTGAAGTCAGAGATCTATGAGGTGACATGTTAGGGTGGTTGGTCTGGACATGTCAGCTCTCCTTCCTCCACATCTGTACATGGTAAGTTCACATTTTTCTGTCATGCACTTTATAGTTTAATAAAACTGCATTTTTCATGTTAAATTGCCTCATGGTTTTGTGTACAGCATGCTGTACTCTTTGTTTGTGTTAAGTTTTAAAGGAGATAGGAAATTATTTTTGCATAGTTAACTGCCTTTCCATCTTCCTTTCCATACCAGTTATGTATTCTGATATACTTTGATGATTTTTTTGATAAATAAATAATCTAGCTTTGGGGTGCATTCAGATCTACATTGAGTTCCACTCTCCTTACCAGCTGCTGCTCTTGATTTTCATATTTCTAAGATGTTCTATGACATCAGAAACTCCCATTCCATGCTATTCATCTGAATGGCCTGGAATGGGTGTTTCTGATGTCATAGAATGTTCAGGCAGTATGAAAACACACAGTAGCAACTGCTGATCAGAGAGAGATTCATGGTAGTTACAAAGGCAACAAAATTAGATTATTAATTTAACTAAAAAGGTCAAAAACATATCAGAATAGTGGGTAGCCAATAAAAGAACAATTAGAGGGCATCTATAGATCTAAGAACTGTTTCCTATCACCTTTAAGAGGAACTATGCTTGTCTTAAACTTCTAACCCTTAATCTCAACTTCATGGCATTGCAAACATGTCACCCTTTCCCTCTAGCAACCTCTACTCTAACAAGTCTGCAAAGGAGTCAGAAGATGAAATTGTACATAAAATGAAAAATGGCAACAAGGAATGCTTTTCACAGTTTATTGTCAGTACAGTGCTGTCCGTGTCTACAGGCCACCTAACAGTCAAAGAGGATTGCAATTTATGGAGGAGATCCTCTCAAAGATTTACCATTATTGGTACTGTAAGTAACAAACCCATCTTCTTTGGGTGTATCACCCCCATAGTGCCATAAAACATTGAACAGTTCCCAAAGCAGCACAAAACTGCATCATGGGAGGCCAGGAAATCAGAGGACCACAGACTAATTACATCAGTAGACCCTTTGGAACAGCAGGGCCATTCCAGCCCTCCATGGAGAGAAAGACTACCAGCAAAGTGTGTAGACCATCATATTAAAGACATAGCTATTGGTCCCCCTCCATTATGTGAGATACTGAAGAAAATCAAAGCATACTGGATAACTTACATGTAGAGAAGGAGTGGCTGCTAGCCACACTACATATCCAGGTGCAGTATATGAAAAGCATTCATAAAGAAGACTAGCAGCCCTGGGTTCTGCACTGTAGGTTTTAAAAGATTCTAGCCCTGCATTTGTTGAATTCTTACTAACATTAATGTGGAAAGTGTTGAATTTTAGCACTTTTGTATTCCTGGTTAGACAATATCTACAAATTAAAGAGTCAGCAATGGAGGCATCCTTTGTCCGCAATTATAGTGGATTCTGGATGTATGCACATGCTTGGGAAAAGCTATTTTTGTGCATACATCCAAAATGGCATAGGAAATAATAAGCCCCATAGGAATGAATAGATCTCCGCTCCATAGCCGTTAGTAACCTGATACCAAAACTGTGGATGGGGAAGTCAGCATCTCTTAAGCTCATAAATGGTGCAACAGAATAAGCATTCAAAACTCAGCCCTGTGTAAATGTCTGTTTGTTGATCTTAATGTTTTACCTGATGTTGAAAATGAGGATTAGGGAGTCAGCATTTCTTAAGCTGGCTCAGCAGTTTGTGTTTTCTAGCCTGCCACTCTATCGCCATTATGAATCTGGTGTGGGACAGCTGCTATCAGCATCTCTGTAGCCTACATGGCTTTTTTTAGTGTCACTGTATGCAATTCCAAAAATGCTGAAAATGTGTATTAGCCTGCCGTTTTAAAGCTGCATCAGCAGATGACCACTTCCAAGTGGGAAACAATGTGTATCGGCATCTCTGGAACCTACATGGCTTAAAAAATATATGTTTGCTGCTCTCTTGTTGATAGCAGGCAGTAGATGCTGACTGAGTAGGAAACAGCTAAATCAGGAGATAGGGACAGCTGTGTGTGAGGAGTAAAACACAGTTGGGTTATGATTAGTCTATCATGGGGGGTTTACACTTCATTAATGCCTTTGTCCTTAGCCAACAGCTCAATTCAAACTTAGCTGACACCTATTAAGCAGATGAAAAAGACCACCTCAGGAGCTTCTCTCAGCCAAAACAATGTGCACACAACCAAAATTCAGTGTGCATACAAATGGATGATTTAACATATGAACATACATATGTTAAATCATCCGTTTGTATGCACACTGAATTTTGGTTGTGTGCACATTTTTATAAACATAAGGAATAGGACAGAAATTGGGACAGCAAGGTTTTCTGCATATATCCAGAATGTACATACATTCGAATGGCATACAGATTGAATTGACTGTATGTGATTGTCAATCTTGGAAACTGACAAAAGTTACAATACAGTACTATCACGTACCAACAAAACATTTTTGAAATGTTTAATTTGTGCAGACAATACATTCACAGCATTGTTAGTTATTTTTATTTCAAAAGTTTTACCAGGAAAGAGACGTGGTGAGGGACAACAGCACAACTTGTAAATTTTGTAACATACTTAGAAACAAGTAGTCGTAATTTAAAATTCATGATTACTTGGATATATAATAACGATCGTTTGGTATAACTATTTACAAAGGCAGTACAAACAGAGAAAGCAAAATCCTTTGTCTGAGGGTATCTCTAATTCCAAGCTTCAGTCTTTCCCCTAACAAAAGATTACTGCTCTTTTTATAACAAGTCTTTGCCTGATAATTAACGTCTTCGTCTTGAGCTTGTTAAAGAGACATCCTGTTTTTCACAAAATGTTCTTGTTAGTTTCTTTGCAGAGCAGGCTTGCAAAAAGAACAGGGTCCCAAGCTGGCCTCCTGCTAACAGCTCTGCAGAAGAGTTTGCAAACAAAGCTGAGGGGAGCTGAACTGCATCTCAGGTTAACTCCTTAAATTCCAAATAGCCTTTAAAATCATTCCAACAATATAACTAGATGCATTTCAAACCAAGGGATCCCAATTTCACGTAAAGATTCACATATATTTTTATAACTGCAGATATGCAAGGGGGCATACCTCTCAACAGTCCCTGATTTTCAGGGACATCCCTAATTTTGACTCAGAATTTTCCTCTGTCCCTCATAAAATTTGTGTTATTGTAACAGAACAGTGGGGATTGAAAGCACAAAGTAATGCCAAACATTAAAGTTACAGACTTATTCTTGTTCAGAAAATGCATCTTACACTAATCCCCTTATTCTAGCTGTTTTCTGAGTGAATAGTACCAATTTTTAAGATATGTCCCTGATTTGGGGTCTTTGTCCCTGATTTGTGAGTAAAGAGGTTGAGAGGTATGAAAGGGGGACAAAAAGACAGAAACAGAAAGTGAAGGCAGAGAGCTAGTGAGAGGCAGAGAATTGCAATACTCTCAGTGTGATCAGTTCCTAAGCCTCACAACATTTGGTTGTGAAGCAGACAGACAAGAGACAGAAAGAGGCTAGAACAGATCCTTTCATTTAACTCTTTCTGCATAACAAATGGGACAAGGCCTTATTCAGTCCTGTCACAGACCTTATCATTAAAAAAGCTGGTGAAAATGAAGTGCATACTGATCTGTATCAGAGATCTCCAGACAGGAATTCAGTTTTGCATTATACTAGCTACCTAGCTACCACCCCCACCATATCATAGAAAATGTTTCTGTCCATCAGCATATACATCTGAAATAAAATTGCAGTACAAATAAACATTTGAGAAAGGAGCCAAACAGTGTGAATGGTGTAAAGCAAGAGGCTACAGTGAGCATTGTGTGTCCAAGGCAGTTAATGGAGTGAATGTATTGGATAGACAAGGGTTAATTGCATACATGGGAGACAGAGGGGAGAAGGCAAAAGACAAATATAATGGTCGAGATGTGCACTTAAGTTTATCACCCCACAGGTTCATAAGGTAAAAAAAATGCAGCAACTGAATATTTTAGTGCTAGATCCTGATAACAGAGCTGCAGAAAGGCTAAACAGAGAATGCTATATCGGAGAGGACAAATAAGAAAGACAAACAGGCCAACCTTTACACAAAGTATCCATAAATGTGATGCTTGCATGTTCTGTTATTGGATTCAAGTGGGGAGTCGATGTACGCATCCCTCTACACAGGAAGAATACTGTATACTTGAATAATTGCAATATTACTTCAGTAGTTTACATGGCTGTTTGACACTGTCAAGCCTTCTACATTGAAAAACTGCCAGGAAGCTCAAGGTGTGAATTGGCGAGCACTTTAGAGCCATTGATAAAAGAGCCACTGAAAATGCCTAATCTCAAAATGTCATAAAAATGGGTGTTATAATTTAAAATTTCTTGAGGTGGAAAAGGATATCTGTTGGACAAAGGTAGGGTGATGGGAATAATAAACTCCTCAGGAGAGAAACATTCTGGCAATATCAACTGCAAGCAAACAAAATGCTAGGACTAAATGATTGCCTTCAGCTGAGCTTATTTTTAAGGTTTGAATACCTTATTGTGGGGCTTTATCTTTGCCACTGTATGTTGATTTTGGATATCATGGTGAGTAACAATTGTCAAATGTCTAATCAGTGGCCACTAGCTGATTTCATTAAATTAATAACAAATACTGTAATATGTACATAAAAAAAAATATAGAAAAGGATAGAGCAGGATGTGTCTATCTTACGCATGCTTGAATCCTGCTACCATTTTAGCATCCATCACCTCAGCTGGGAGGCTGTTCCAGGTGTTCACCACCATTTCCATGAAAAAGTATTTCCTCACATCCCCTCTGAGTCTCCCCCCCATCTTCATGTCATGACCCCTTGTTTTCAAGCATCTCTTTCTATGTAAAATGCTACCCTCCTGTATCTTAGTAATACCTTTGAAGTATTTGAAAGTTTCTGTCATGTACCTTTTCCCCCCTTTCCTCTAAAGAGTACATATTTAATTCCTTGACTGTTTCATCGTAGGGCTTTTGATACAGGCCATGGACCATTTTGATTGTCCTCTTCTGTACTGATGCAGTCCATGCACCATTTTAGTAATGCCTTTCTGGAGATGAGGCCTCCACTACTGGACACAGTACTCTAGGTGGGGCCTCATCATATATCTATACGGGAGTAACATTACCTTCCTCTTTCTGCTGGTGATACCCCTAAAGTTTTTAATTTGTTGTATAAATAAAGCAGTTGCACAAGGTACCGCTGTCCTTGGGAAAGTGCAAGGTAAGTGCACAAAATGCTGGACATGTTGGGGGCGATTGCTACTATCAGCGTGCTTATGAAGTTAATCCAGAATCCAAACAGTAATTTTTGCTGTTCTCTAGAGATTGTTCAAGCCCATCTTCACTTTCATGTGAGTACCATGGAGAGGAAGTCCAGACTGAGGGCATAGCAAGCATATGGTTCTTACTCCAGGTACTGTAGCAACTTCACAGGAAGTGGACTAGAGATGAACCACTGAAGGAACAACACCCCTAGCTGTTGCTACAGTGGGAAATGGTGCAATCCACTATAGGATACACTAAAATAGTCCATTTTAAATTGCAGCAGTAGGACCTCTCATGCAGAACAATCACTCTTCTCATCTGTTCTGCATTATGAGGGGACATGCCTCATTTTACCCTTCAGAAATTCAGTGGCCTATATGGAGAAGATGCTCTCCTAAATTGTGTAGTGAGATTTGGAAGAATACATTCAAATTAATGTTGCTCATGTAACAACCCCCTCTTACCATAAGGGAAAGGTCAACAGTGAGTGCCCAGCTTGGGGTTGCTCACCTGTGAGTGCCCAGCTTGGGGTTACTCACCAGTGAGTGCCCAGCTTGGGGTTGCTCACCAGTGAGTGCTCATCTTGGAGATGACAGTCTGATCCTAGCTTTGAAAGGATAGCTCAAAGGGAGGAGCTTAGAGTAGAAAAAGGAGGATGCCCTCATGGTGCCAGTTGGTCCGAGTGCCAGGACACCATGTTTGTCAATTTCAGGGGAGCAGCTGGGCCAGTTAGTTTGAGGAGTTCAGAAAAGTTCCTGAGGTGGCACTAAGATACAAGTAAGAGGTATAGTGCCCAAGGTCTTGGAGACATCCTGGTGAATTGAGCTCTGGAGACTTTTCATGGTAGTTCACCAATAAGTGGGACATATGTAGGGTTACCACTGGGAGTGTGAGGGAACCAACCAGATGGCCCCTGGGCTTGTGGTGGATACCCCCAAAGACATCAAGGGAGTCTCCAGTGGGAAGTGAAGTCAGAGAAGTGCCTATGCAGAAGTTTTAGTACCCAAAGATGCAGGAAGGACTCCAGTAGGAAGGAAAGCTGCCAGACAAGACAGGAGATTTTACCCCAGCAGGGACAGGGTGACCCACAGCAGTGTGCTTCTCAGTACAGCTGCCACTGTTCTACTCCACAAGGAAGATGGCCTGTCAGGTCATGGCAGCAGGCATGGTCTGATATTGCACACAGTGTGTGGCAGATAGCTGGGCAGAGCCAAGCTTATGCTAGGTCAGTGGAGTATCAGCAGGTGGCCAAGCAGGCATGCACTGGGCCCCTAGTCACTTCACCTTGGAACTGAAAAGTGGGAACAGTTGAATCTATGGCTCACACCTTCACTGCGAGGTAGTATTGACAGAGGTCCTTTGCCCATCGTGCCTTTGCAGTTTTCAATCATTTACCTCTCAATGTTTTGTGCTATGCAAAACATACAAGTTTCGGGCAAGTTAACCAAATTTTCAAAAGATTATGCCATTTGTCAATGCTATGGATAATTTTTCACAATTTTTGTAACTTGGCAAGTCTGATTTTATACATTGTCTGTTTGTCTTAGTGTATTTGTTTAATTGTATCTATTCCACTGGTCCTTGTGAAAATGGGTTTTTGCTGATCAACTTACCAGGGTAAAAAATTAAAATGAAATTAAATGGAAACAAGAGCATTAAGTTTGAAAGTGTTTAAACTCTCAATACCTGTTGTGCAGGATGAAGGTTCAAGCTATGTTGAAAGCTGTTTGTAGTCTGGATAATCAGAGGAGAGTGATCTTCATGTCTATTTGACACCTGTGTATGACAAAAAACAGGGAGTGTAAACA
The DNA here is from genome assembly GCA_016271365.2 of Neoceratodus forsteri. Taxonomy (NCBI): domain Eukaryota; kingdom Metazoa; phylum Chordata; order Ceratodontiformes; family Ceratodontidae; genus Neoceratodus; species Neoceratodus forsteri. Next base: position 1,109,311,053 of record CM028131.1, read on the forward strand.
TTAAAACATAGAAACATAGAAGTTGACGGCAGATAAGGACTGCAAGGCCCATCCAGTCTGCCCATGACGTAGGTGTACAAGGTTGGCCTGTTCTGTTACCTAGACACAATGGGAATCACTGAGACAAGACATGGTGACCACGCATCTCAAAAGCAGGCTGGATGGACCCTTGGGGTAATAGCCTGCTTTTACAGGGAGATGATTTGGGCACGTATGCCAGATAACCGTATATAGTATTTGGAAAGAGGAGTAATCAATATGTCTAGTACTCTGAAAACTGAGCAACGAATATATATAGAACTCTGAAAGGGGAGTAATTAGTGTGTATAGTACTCTGAAAGAGGACTGATGAATATTCATATGGCTCTTAGATAGGAGTGACTGCCTAATAAACATAGCCAATGAACTGTGATCTCAAGATCCAATATATAAACTTGCACAGTTTAAATCTCAGTAAAGGACCCATATGCCCAAAGTCTATCAGTGAATTCTTTGGATGGCCCCTACTTGTGTTTTGGGTTTCCCTTGTGAGGTTTCAGCCTAGGCAAAGTTGTACAAATGTCTTGGCCTGTATGGGACCTTTCAGCGAACATGATTAACCATTAAACACAAAAGGTTATCTGGGCTATGACCACCCCTCTCCCCTAGGCAAGTGTGTGTGTGTGTGTGGGTGTTACACTTATTAAACAGATTTCCTTATGAAGATGAAATCAATTATTTCTACAAAGTTCTGAGTTTCTAACTCCATTATATAATATTATGAAATACATTTGTGGTCCTTTTCCTATCTGCTGTCCCACAGTTGAATGATGAAAAGTTGCTGACTATGTTAACCATAAAAAAAACTTTGTAAATTTGTGAAACGTGTTCCTTTGACAAAAAAAATTGCTGTTTTAAATTTAAAGTAGTCATCTCAGTTACGTGGCAGCAAAGCCCTGTGCTTCCACCTGGAATCTCAGGTTTAAGAGTAACATTGTCTCACTAACTGGACCAGTAGAATGCAGGTAGAAGATGAAGGTTATACACCCATGTAACAGGTTCAAAATTCACCTTCCGTGTTCTTTGTAGGAGGCAGTTTGATTATCAGAGTGCAGAGCTGTAAACACACAGACTGGATTTGAATCCCACGACTGCCACTTACTGAGTGACCATGAACAAGCTGCTTAACCTTCTTGTGCTTAACATATATGTAATCTCTTTTTATGCTGTCTTTGTGTTCTTTGAATCTTCCAGTGCTCTGAAAAAATCACAGCAACAGTCTTCAACTAGTTCCTGCTCTCCTTCTCCTGGATTGCAAAGTGCCTTGGGATACAGTTTGCATGAATGGGGATATGTACTGTAAAAAGGGGTTATAAAATGAGTACTAATAACCCTGCACCCTTACTGGCTGAAACTTGGGCTGAAGATACTTGCTATGCCCCAGGTGTGAGGTTGTGGCAGGACAATCAACACCCCATTGTGTTTTATTGCTTGCATACTCAGCGGCCTGACATAAAATATGCAGTTTATCTCTAAGTGTGAGGGAATAAGAACATATGAAAGTCCAGCCCCCTTACAAGCGGAGGTAAATTGTGAATTTTAAACAGCTAGTGACACCAAGACTAGCAGATAGAGAATGTTGTTAATTTTTAAAAGCAATCAGTTGTTACCATTTATTTCTGAAGTATTTTTCTTTATCCATTCACTCACTAGAAGGCTTTCTACCTGACGTTGTTAGGTGTTATGTAAAGAGAGTACTTTATCTGGAGACTGGCATATCTTCTAGTTCTCTGCCTCATCAAAGCTCATCAACATTGTGTCCTCACTGGTGCTATCGTCAGTGACTGGTCTTGCACCAGGTGATTGACTCTTTTTGGTCAGCTGTGATGTCACAGACAGGGAGGTCATAGTGATCATGATGAAGCACGAGGAGGAGTAGAACTAACAAGTTATGTCAGCCTCCTTGTAAAGTGAATGCATCACACCAAGCATTGTCAAGTAGAAAATCTAATCAGCAAAAGGGAAAAGAAAAAGACAATATTTCAGCTATAAGAAGTAATAGTTCATTATTTGGAAGGTTCATATTCATTTCTGGCAATACATTAGATCTTTAAAGATCAAATGCCAGCGTTTTACAGATTTACAATAAACACAGGAATTCAAGTCCCTGTGTCATGATTAGTGTTTCATGAAAATATCATGCTGTTTGGTTTTGTGGTTTTCTTTAAATCAGTATCTGTTAATGTGCTCGGCACTAACTGAAAACAGTGAACAAACAGTGAAGATTTTTCTGTCCCTATTAGTGAGTGATGACATAATTCCTGTCCAGCCTGTTGCTGCAGCAATGAAGTCCTTAACTGCCTGTAGTAGCTGTTGCATTTCCCAGTCAGAGCAATCTGCAGGGCTAATTGTCTTTATTCCAAGTGTGTTACTAACTCATCTGGTTTGTGTTTAGATAGATTAGAATCATTCTTTTTCTCATAAAGAGTTGGTCATTTGTGTTTCAGTGGGTGACTGAAGTGGTATAAATGAATGTTTGTGAAAAATCTCCTGTCTGTCTGTATCACAGCTGAGTTCTTTCATATCAAAACTCTGCATTGTTTTTTGGCAATATAAACATAGGATTGTTTAATGGATATAAAATAAATCTAGATTTGTTAAGTCATAGAAGTAGTGTGTCTTCGATGTAGCCCCCATACATACCTGTATATTCATGTGAGAACAATATTGTTGTTATGTCAGATTGACAAACAGGTGTCTGCCACACTTTGCTATTTCAGGAACCTGTACTGTATGAACTCACACAATTCATTTTTCTGAGGGATTCTGTGTGGGAATACATCATGTATGTGTGTAACTAGACATACTATGTGTCATCCTGATGCCTCTGTCTCTTGCCCCTCAGACGAGGGTGCTGCACCCAGCTTTCCTCTGCCCCCCCAGGCAGGGCCAATGCCCCCTGTTCCAATCTCCACAGACAGGACCGCTGTGCTCTGCTAAGCCCTACAGTCCCAGGGCTTCTGCCCCCACAGTTAGGGCTGCTGCACTATGCTGCACAAGGTCAACAAAAGATGGGGATTTTGCTGCACCCTGCACTGCCCCAAATGGGCAGGGCAGCTGCAACATGTGCACCTTGTCTCACAGTCAGGGCTGCTATACTCTGATGCTCCACTGTGTCCTGCCCCACAGTCAAAACCTCTGCACCTAGCTGTCCTCTGCCCCCTGCCACCACTATGCTCTGCTGTACCATAGAGCCTCTTGCTGCCACAGTTAGGGTTGTTGCACCATGCAGCTCCCTGCCACCAGAGTCAGCTCCTTTGGTACACTACCCAAGCTGCTCAAAAGAAAAAACAAGCACTTCCCTCTTGTGTTATAGGATGGGGACAGAGGTTAGTAGGGTGCAGAAGCCCTGCTTGTGGAGGCATGGGGCTCAAGGCACAGCAGGCCACAGCAATGTGAACATGGTTGCAGGGTGCAACAGCCTTTGATGTGGTGACAGAGACAAAGGACAGCATGGTGCAGATGCCTCGACCATGTGGCAGGACAAAGGGTGGCATCAGGGTACAGCAGCCCTGACTGTGAGACAGAGTGCATGTAATGCAGTGGCCCTGCCCATTTGGGGGCAGTGGAAGTGGGTAGCAGGGTGTAACAAAAGCCCCACCTTTGGTGGCCTTGGGCAGCATGGTGCAGCAGCCCCAACTGTGGAGACGGACGCCCTGTTCTTCCTTGTAATTTTTTCATAATTATTTGTTTAATATGGAGAAAAAAAAACTTTTATTGAGAAAAAAGAACAGTTATTGTGGCATATCAAACTTTTAAATAAGCATTTATCTGGAGCTTAGATAACATGGTAAAACAATATCACTGCTGCTGTATTACACCAATTTCCTTTTCTTTTTACCAAACCTACTCAATGATCACTTATAATATGGTACAGTGGTAAAGTTTTGAATGTTGTTAATAACCTAGTGGCTTCGTATTAGACTGGTCTGTACTTGTATTAAAAGCTAAGAGGCCATGCTTTTCCTCCATGCCACTAAGCTGGGGAAGAGGTAGGAGCAATAGACATTATATTTATTCATTGGGGCTTATGTACAAAGTGGGCAGGTTTGTGCCCACTCATCTGTGCTTGGGTTTGAGAGGGTCATTTTGGGACTCCTAAACGCAACTCAGTGGTACGCTTCACACCCTGTTACTACTTGAGTGCTACTGGGCCCCATGTATGTCAGCTGATCCAACTATGCAGGTGCTAATTCAGTTCATTTGCACCCATCATGTGGAAAAGGTCAATAGTCACAAGTTGCAGCTTCAACCTTTCTACCGGGTTATGAACCCAGTTACCCACTGCAGTCCACTGGGACCAGGATAGTCAATGACAGGTGGTTGGTGCATGGCCTAGTCACGGCACCAAACCTATTCTCTTCCCCTCTCTACACACACACACACACGCACACACACACAGAGTAGTGTCCTCATCTTACTAGACAGTGCCCTTTCCCTGTTTCCAGCCTGATCCTCATCCACATCCCAGGTCCTCCAGTCCCTCGTGCAGGAATGATACAACCTTATTTATTCATTTTTATTTTATTTATTGATTATACTGGTAAGCAAGATGAACTAATAGTCTGTTCTCACAAGCAACCCATTATACAGACACAATACAGTTATACAAATACAAAAAACATGATACAGAACAATTAAAAACAATCACAGTGGGAATCATCAGTCAAAAATTGGTGAAGCCCGAGGCTGAAAGATGGAATATGATTCCCCTCCAGAATTTTGGAGGGAAGAATTTTATAAGAGCCAGTGGACCACTGCAACAAAGCTCTTTGGCCAATAGCAGCATTCCTGAAGGGGTGTTTACAGGCATATTTGGCCGGGAACGTGTCCACAGCATATGAGAGGTACACTTGAATAACAGTAATACAGTCAGTGACTCTGCCAAGTGCCACTTGTGAAGAAACTCTCCCGACATATGGACCAGAGGATCTTCCAAGGAGAGGCATGAGGCAGTCCTTCAATTGACAATGATGGGTACAGTAAGGTAGATGAGTTAAAAAAATGATAAACACTGTTGTAGGCATGTACCTTGGACAGGACCCTAGCTGTGGTGGCTGCATACACAAGGGAACAATAATCAAGAATAGGGAATGAGAAACAATTGGAAAGTAGCCTCCTAGTTTCTAGGACTAGAACCCTTCAGCTCTGCATAGGGAACCAAGTCTCTGACGTAGCATTTTGACCACACGATTAATGTATCAAAGGTAAAGTACTGTCCAAAACCACACCCAAATATTTGAAGTGGGCAACATGTTCCACTTCTGTACCATCTTTGTCATGTAAATAAAAAGAAGAGATAGCTGTTTTCTTGTATCCACCTAAAAAATCATAGACTTTTTTGGTACTAAGTACCAGTTTATTATTTAAAAAACAAGTATGCAGTTCATGAAAGTCCTGCTGAATAATTTTGTTCAACACTGTCAACTCCTTGTCCATTCTGTGGGTCCCTTACTGCTGCTGCTTGACTTGCCCTTGCTAAAGGCTTATTTCTTCCCTCCCTCAGCTATGGGCTGACAACCTTTACCCTCGCAGCAAAAACTAGCCTTGTCAAATAGGATGTGGCCTACAATAATATCTGCCACTTCGCCCTCGCTGTCCCTCGACTCATGCATCACTGTGAACTATACAATATATTACACTGGTTGTCTCCAGGTAACTATCATTCATTCATCCTGGGCTGCTTCATAGACAAAGTTGTCAGCAATGACACCACACCCGCCTGTCCAAACTCCTCCGGCCGGCACCACCTTCATACCAATTTAGGTCAGCCACATCACACCTCCTCCTTGTCCCAAAAATTCATACACTATCCGATGATTGTGCCTTTGTGGTCTGCACCCCTAGATTCTGGAATGCCCTACCTACACCCCTCAAGTGTACCCCCTCCCATCCCATATTTAAAAGCTCCCTCTGGTTGCACCTAAAGTCTACCTTAGCCTGTAACTGTTATTAGGCTGCCTGACATCCTATGCCACTGGGTTCCACTGTATCCTTGGTCTCCTACCCTTTTTTTGAGCTCTACTAGGGGGAGTACTCACCCTCATCTTGGCACTTACCACCCTCTAAATGAAAAGACTGCCTTTAAATTGCACCCGTACTCCTACCATGAAATGTAATCATTGAAATCTTACCATGAAATGTAGTCTTTGTTAATCTGCTCTCTTACCATGAAACATTCATTATTGTTTACCTCTCCTCACCATTGATGACTATGCTTACATGTTCATCCCTTAAATATTTAATTTGTTTTCACCCTGTTCATTGCCAATATTTCACCTTGTTGTATAGTACTCTTACACTGATTGTAAACCTTGCTCTGTAATCTCCCGGGTCATACCTGAAAATAGGCATTTCTTGTCTAGCTGTGCTTACCAGGTAAACAAAAGGCAATAAATAAATAAATTCAAATGATGACAGGGTCATCCACATACAAGATTGTTTCAATTGTGGGAGAAGCATTTGGCAAAGAATTTAGTAAAATGGAAAATAGTATAGGGGCCAAGAATTGATCCCTAAGGAACCCCACGACAAATTTGATGAAAATCAAAAAATGAATTACCAATTGCTGTCTCATGGGCCCTGTCAGACAAATCATTTTTAAACAGTTGGTAACATTAGAGGAAAAAGTAAAGGAGACCAACACCTGAACCAACATTTCATGGTCAACAAGGTTGAATGCGTTTTTTTCACAAACACCAATCCTACATAATGCCCCAAACCTAGAGCCCAGTAGACAAAGTCCATGGACCTCACCAAGGCAGTGTCTGTGTTGTGTTGGAGGTGAAAGCTATGTTGGGCACCAGTCAACAAATCATTTTGTGAAATGTCCACTGAGATGTGGTCAAAAACAATTCTTTAATACATTTTTGAAAGAGGAGCAAGAAGAGAAACTGGGTGATAATTGGAAGTGAGATGTTTGGGACCAGATTTATGAATGGGAATAATTGTAGCTATTTCCCACAATTTAGAATAGGCACCAGTACAAAGTGAAACACTAAACATTTTCAATATGGGACATGTAAGGGCCTCACTAGCTAATTTAACTAGTCTATACTCAATACCATCAGTTTTAGGATTGGCACTAAGCAAGTATTTAGCCACTTGATCAACAGATAAAAATATTTAAAATAAAATTCTTAAGGAACAGAACCAATTACGAATTATCAAAGGGGTCCTGGGGTAAGAGACCTGGGAGAAAAAATGTTATATTTGTTGAGGTCACCAAAGAAATATTGATAGTGAGGCAATAACTTTGGGTCGCAGTCTATTCCGTCTTTGCCCTTGATGGCCCATGATTTTATATTTTTTGATCTACCAATTAAATTGTTGATGTTATTCCACAGTATTCAGGAGTTCCCATGGTTAATAGTCTGACTAGCTTTTAGTTTTAGCTTTAGCTGTTCTAACCACTGATTTGCAGCTATTATGTAATGTTTTGTATTCCTGCTAAAGTACAGGGTCCTTAGTTTTCCTGTATTGGGGCCATTTTTATCTCTTCCTTTGATGGTCACAAGAAACCCAGCGCTGTTTTTCCCCAGTATTCTGTGTCGTTTAAAAGGACAAAAGCAATCACAAATTTCAGCAACAATTTTCATAGACTAAATCTATATTTGCAATATTTCCTAAAAAAGGTCCAATCACTGGTGCTCAAGGCTGAGATAAAAGCATCCTAGTTTAAATATCCAAGCCATCTGGTGCAAATGAACACTGGTTGACCCCATGGTAGTCTAGTGAACCAATCACAAAAAAGGGCTATGGTCACTGATTAAGTCAGAGCGTACCCTAACTTTTTTAACTTTCAAAAGGTTGGTAACAGTGATTCAGTCTAAAAGAGGCTCACAGCTGGATTTGTAATTGACCTTAGTAGGATTTATACTTATTTGATTTAAGCTTAGAAGCAAAAATAATTTGCAGGAACCATTGGCTTGGCTGTTGGACCAGTTCATGTTGGAATCTCACAAAGTCAGAGGTAGTAGCCAAGCCTTCATCAGCATGGCTAGGGGGAAAATATATAATACTAACAGTTAAAACTGTGTCCTGACGGAGGGGGCACTGTGGAGCATGCCCACTGACTAGATGCTTTCAGTGGGAGCTCCTCGATCTACTGCATTTAAATTCGATAAAACAGAGATTCCACCAGCTAAAATGTGGCTTTTCTGACCAGGTTGGATTTCCTTAGGTCCAGAGGAATAAATTGATACCTTACTCAACTATGGGACGCACTAATAAGGGTCCTGCTGCCAACGCTAAATCTCAGCCAGCAGAGACACTTCAGGCTGAGACTGCTACTAAATCCTCGTCTGAGCCTGAACCACCATGCACAGCTCTGCAACAATCCCTGCATGACATAGATGCTAAAGTGGAGTCATTTCTGACTAAATTCGCAGATCAAGATGTTAAGATAGATGCAGTTGCTAAAACAGCAAGTACAGCAGAATCTATGGCTACTAAAGCACTAACATCCTCTGGAAGGCGGATACAAGAAAATGCCCAACTTAAATATCGGCTTGAAGCATTGGAGAACTCCCAGAGGGCCTCCAATATTTGTATTGTAGGCCTACCAGAAAATGTTGAAGGGAACAATCTTCTATACTTTGTTCAGGACTGGCTGCCAAAAGCACTCAATCTAGATGTAAACCTGCCACCAAAAAATATCATCAAAGCTTACCGAATCTCTCCTAGGTCAGCAGGGCCCATCACTGAGCTGCCTCAGACCATCCTCGTGGTAACTACTAATCCAGCTTACCGGGATCTTGCCCTACAAGTAGTGAGAGAGGCTAGATGGAGAAATTTCCATGGATTCGCAATATGCCTCTTTCCGGATCTGTCGTTCACTACTAGAGTGAGATGAAAGAAATTTGATGGAGTCAGGGCTAAGTTATGCAGTTTGGGGATTACCCATTCCCTACTAATGCCTGCTTAACTATGTATCCAATACGGAGGGCAGACATACCAATTAACAGATCCTGGAGAGGTGGGTAAGAGAGCTGAGATCCTCGTGGGAGAGTTTGATTGGGTCAGAAGACAGGAATCCTCGGAGTCAGAGGATGAAACATGAACACCACCAGGTTTTATTAATAATTGAACTGTTTCATACTAGAGGAGGTAGTTTCATGATACTTCTCAGAATGCTACTATTTTCTTTGATCATTACTCTGTGGTTTGCTAGTTAAATGTTATGACCTGGTATAAAAGAATTGGTTACTTCTATACAGGAAATATAGATTTTACATATAGTAGCACTACAACTACAGCACAGTAATTAAAATGGTGGCCACTCTGGACATAAGTCTGCGAGATGAAATTTCTAGACGTTAGTATGTTGGTTCAGAATATGTATTTTAATTTAATGCAGTTTTGATCAGGGATGTAATTCACTGTCTGTTACTGTTTCATGGGGAACACATGTTTGGAGGAGGGTCACAGCAACACAGGTTGCTGTTTTCGAATGTTTGGGATTTCTTTTTTTAAAGTCTGACCGCTCAGAAGTCTTGTGAGATGTAGCTTATTTTCAGACTTTTTATCTGAACTGCTGTGTGATGGACTACCCCAATATCCTTAAATAAGATTGTTTGGTTTACGCTATCCTATTACATTTAATGTATCCTGATGTATTACAATGTGACTTCTGACATGAGACTGCTTGTATGTAACTGTTTTATTACAAAACAATAAAATATAAGTTAAAAAAAACATTATGCCCTGACTGAACAAAATATCAAGTGATAGGAAATTACAAAAACCCAAGGCCTGTGAGGAAGGGGTGACAGTAACTGTAAGATACTCTGAAATATGAAGTAAGCAATCCCCTCCCCTTCTTTTTAACCTATCTCTCCTAAAAATGGAATAACCAGCTTAATTAATTTCCTTATCTGAGACTTTGCTGGATTCATTTAAATGGTCATCCTAATTATACCTCCCCTAGTCACAGTTTCCCCTCACCACCTCTCCAGCCCCAATCATAGTTTCCCTGAATAACTCCCCAGCCTAGATCACTGTGTATCCTGAGCAACTCCCAATCCATATCACAGCTCCCCTCCAGACACACGGAAAACCTCACCCCTGTCCCCTGGTGCAGTCTTTCTCCTAACACACAGGAAGCACCCCTTAGCCTGATCCCTAAGTACACTTCTGACCTCCTGTTCAACCAGTGCAGACCTGCTTCTCCCATTCTGTAAACCACTCCCTCACACACCCATGTTGCCTACTACATCTCTCTGGTGTCTATTAAGGAGCACAAAAAGCATAAGATAGCTCCTTTGTGCCCCCTGCAGATGCTAGGATAGCAGCATATTTGCAAGGGTATCAGAATGCCCTCATAAGTGCATGCACTATATTTATTTATTTATTTTATTTATTTAGTTTTTGTTGATTGGGTAAGTGCACTAGACAAATCCTGCCTATTTTCAGGCACGACCTGGGGGAAGGGGATACAGATGAAGATGGGACCTTGGTTTAACGTCTCATCCAAAAGACAGCACCTCAGAAGTGCAGCACCCCTTTCATGCTGCACTACAGTGTCAGTACTGGGATATTAACCCAAGTGCCAGATGTGGGAGCTGAACCCACAGCCCTCTGATCTCCCGGCCTGTGCTACCTGCTGAGCCACTGCAAATCATATTCCCTCCCTTAGCAGTGTGATGGACCATGCACTCAAAAATGTTTTCCCTAGTGTGTCACGTCTGTTTAACAGCATTCGCTAATGTGTTAGCCTACAGCATGTGATATTAGCGAGTGCTAAGGGTTTGCATCCACTAAATGGATCTAATACATTAACTTAACAGCAAATTACCAAATGCTGATCTGTAGTAATGCCTTCCATATTGCTGCATTTAGGATTGCCATATTGCTTTTGGTTGCAAATACTTATAATTTATCATTAAGCATAATCACATAAGTTATTCTGTTTCTAGTGGTGTATTTCTTCCCATCAGAGTTAAATGAGGGAATGAATGATAACTGGGACCATTTGAAATATATTTACCATCTTACCCAAAGCTGCAGGGGAGGTCACTGGCTATGGACATGCAGAGAATACACTCCAGTTGTAATGTATCTTTCACAGTTGGTGTTATTCCTTCTAAAATGAAAAACCAAGAGGCCCAGCAGTAGGTAAGAGGAAGGACAGATTAACAAACAAATCACAATGCAGAGGATTCAGCTAATCCTTCTCAGGTTTGCTGCAAAAGCAAACTGGACACAACTGCTCTGGAAGGGAGGAAAAAAGAAATGGAGGGCTAATACAAATTGCTTTTGATTACCTTCTCCCCAAACCACCCCCCGCTGTGCAGTTACATGAATGGAACATAGTGGGGGGTTTGGCTACCATCTCCCTTGCTCATCCTGGCATATGTCAGGTAAGTAAAGTGTAATATGTCGTACAAGCACAGGAGAGAAGAAGGATTCAAAGGGATCACAAGGTGGTGTGCCCCCAACCCTGTCAAGCTTTAAAAAAAATCTGTTTTAGACAACGTGAGGTACCATCCCTGCATGGGATGGATTCATTTTTGAGTTTCTTTCTTTCTTTCTTTCTTTAGTTTTTTAATAACCAACAGAAAGTAGTGTTAGAAAACAATGATTGAAAATTGAGCTTTCTGATTGGCTGAGAGCATTCTGAAAGGATTCACACCTGGAATCCCTCAAGTACAATTACACAGTTAGAAGTTAACTGTTAAAACATTCACTGAAATAGCATTAAGGCTACACCTTGTGTCTCATGCCCCCGATTAGATAAACAGATGGTATCCCAACTCCTGGTAGAGACTTCTGAACCATCAGGCTTTAAAGTCATGTTATCCAGCAGCAGTATGTATTAGAAGACTATAATTTATAATTCCTCATGCAAATTGTATCAGAGCACCTTTCATACCAGATTTTCAAGAGTGGTGCAACATGACAAAATAACCTCCTGACTTTAAATGTATGGGATGTCTCAGTTCATTAATGCAACAATTATGGCAACAAAATGTCTTTAGAAAGTTGTTTGCAACTAGCCAGCCCACCAGCGCAATGGTAGCGCTACCACTCATGATGATGATGACCTGCGTTTGGAAGTGGACTCGGGATGTTGGAGGTCCAGCTGGGGAGGAGGATCAAGCATCCGCTAGACTGTGCTGCTCCTCCAGGGAGGGTGGGTAGCAGAGCCTGGCATGAGGGTGGCTCCCATCGGAGGCTGAGAGCAGCACACCAGCACAGGACCATGCTGATGGAATGAAGACATGGCAGATGTCTGCAGGACACATGTAATAGCATACGTGCCCCATGCTGATGTCATTGCACATCTGTGTCTCCAGAAGGAACCTTCAAGCAGGAAACACCCCTGTGCTAGCTGCACAGTGATGCTAGGGCACTTGATGCCACTTCCTTGGGCCTGCTTTGAGAGGTGGTGGGGACCAGATTAGCATCTCAGTCCTTCCCCCTTGGGGATGGGGGGAGCCCCACCTTGAGGGTAAGCCACAGTCTCATGGTTAACAGGTAGGCTCCTGGAAATGGCACAATAGGTGAAACTGAAAGGAGCACAACTGGCTGAATTGGGTATATCCCCAGCCTACATACAGGAGCATAAAGAGAATCTAAAAAAAAGAAAGCTCTTTGAAACTGCAGGCTTACACTAAAGCCCTATTTTTACCACCTAAGTCCTAAAACACACCAGGAGATGTCAACAAAAGTTATACAGGGGTCCAAGTTGAAGCCAATTTTTTCTTAAAGGTAGCCATAATGATACATAGCATCTGCCAGCACCATTCTGGGTGACCCCAGTGATCCATTGAATCAAAACAAAAATGTAATAGAGCCAACCATTTGATACTCCTCCTACAGCTGCTTGATATGAAAGCCTGGAAAGGAGGCTTACTGTATACAGGGAGATCTGTTGTTAATGTGTGACATCAGCAGAGATTAAGAACTAAGATGTGAGCTGCACACGGAACACAGGTTAGATACTCATAGTACCAGAGGACACAACAGGCAACTGCGCTACTCTACCTTTAACACACTGACAAAAGGAAGTATTAATTCACCCAGAGTTTAGTTGGACCACAGAATGAATTGGCAGATCAACTGGTAAACTGCCTGACAAAAATTAATTTTAGGACTCATTTAGATATATTAATGTTTAAAGAGCTAGTAGTGCCAAAAATAGCAGGCAGAAAATGTTATTCATTTTAAAAAGTGGTCAGTTATTATTTTTTATTTTTATTTTTTCATTATGTCTTTATGCTGCTTTCTCCACTGGCTCCCTTCAGCCCTTCACTCACCCAGCCCTGTCACCCACCATCTCTAATACTTACCTTGGCTCCAGTTCCCCCACAGATTGCTCCCTGTGGCAGGGCTAAGAGAGGAATCCTCCCCCACCCCGGTAACTATATCCAGACAGAACCGGGTCCCAGTCGGTGGTGCAGGGCCTGCGATGAGTGGAGGATTCATCCCACTGGAAGGGCTCATTTTCTTGTTTTCTCCCAACCCTGCTTACCTCACCTGATGTCAGGTGGTGCTTCTACAAGCCTCACATGCACCAATGTACTGCTGTGGACAAGGCAACTCCATGGTTCCTGGCCCTCTGCAGGGGCGGCTGTTGCAGCAGAACCCAGTGCCATCCCTCTCCTGACAGTGAGCACAGCTGCATGACAGCACCTCCTCAGTCCTCAGGGATACCCACCCATTTTTCTTTTTTTTTTTTTTTTTTGTAAATTTCATTTTATTCGAGTTTTTAAATATAACAAACATACATACATAACACAATGACAGGTTTACTGGGCATTAATAAGTTGACTTAAAGTAAATCATAGATAACTGATCTCAGTGAGTTTTATTAATTCATTCATATGGGGGAATCAGATCTTTCTTCTATTCGTGTCCTCCTGGGACCCACCCATTTTTCTGAGCTCACTTCTGAACTCGGGTCACCAACAGAGGAGTACGCAGCGCTACCCACTGGGCCATCAGGTGGGCTACTTTTTTTTCTTTATATATTTTTTCACCCCTGTGCTGGGCGAACTGCACTGGCTGCCAGAATGGTGGAGAATCACTTTCAAGGTCACGTTGCTGACCTATAAGACCCTACACAGTCAGGGACTGGGCTACTTGCAAGATTTTCTTTGACCTTACTGCCTTCTTCGCCCACTCCACTCCACTGATGAGGGATTGCTAGAGATTCCCAGGCTTCGTTTTGAGTCATCTGGGGCCAGAGCCTTTTCTTTTATAGCCCCAACCCTGTGGAATTCTCTACCTCATTAGATTAGAGAGTGTCTGTCCACGGAGTCATTTAAGGTGTCCCTAAAGAGCTACTTGTTTGAACTAGCATTTGAATAAGTTTATTGCTACTTTTACTGTTTAATGTTGTTATTTATTATGTTTAATATTATTTTAATATGCAATTGCACTTTGACACGCAGAAAAGTGCACTATAAATACATTTTTGATTGATTGATATATATTTTTTTCTTTTTCCCTATTCTCATTAGAAAGCTTTCTAGCTGATATTATGGTGTGATGTAAAGAGAAGCACTTTACCTGAATGCTGGCTTGTCTAGTTCTGTTCCTCCTCATACCTCTTTAGCACCGTGGCCTAATGTATTATGACATCACAAGTGACCAGTCTTGCAGCAAGTGATTGGCTCTTCTTGGTCAGACAGTGAGGTCATAGGGCTGATGCTGCATGAGAAGGAGCAGAACTAGCTATGTCAGCCTCCAGGTAGAGTATTGTTCTGCACATTACGCCAAGTACTGTCAGGTGGAAAATCAAATTAGAAAAAGGCAAAAAATACTTCAGATATAAGAAATGATACTTCACTACTTTCGTGTCAGGCAGTACACTTGTTCTTTAAGGAATTCCTAAATGGGTACTACCACTGAACTATGGGTGGGACAGTCCAATGAGCTTCATAGCCTGCTTTTGTTTCTAAAACCTCAGTAAACTGTTTTTCTTCCTCAGTAAATGTGACGCTGAGTTTGACCACTTAATTCCATTTAAATCCTTGAGACCAAAGCCTCTAGTAATGACATTGAGATTGGCTTTTGTCTATAAGCAGTAAGCATGATACTGAATTTATCAGGTGTCTGTACGAAGAGTGCAGTCCAGATAGGTTCTGGTGGCCATACTTCAGGAACGTCAACAGAATCTAATAGATCAAGCACAGAACTGAGAACCAGGACACCCAGGTGAGAAAGAATCTAATTATAGTGTATAGTAAAGCATTGTTCTATATAGAAATTCATCATTTTTAAAATACTGTTGTACCACAGTTCAAATGTCATGGAATGTGATTGTACCCTTTTGTTGTAGAACAGCATTCTAGAACCTCTAGAAACTGCACAGGTCAGTTTCATTGTGAAAGAGAAAAAAACACAATGCACACATTTCACATAATACTAAACACTATAAAAAACACAGGATGAGCAACTTTATGCATGACCAGTGTGTGTTTTGCCACCCAGTGGTTCTGATTCCCATGGACCTCTTGAGTTTTGCTCTTGAGGACAGAGGGAATCAGAGCCCCTCTATGGCAGAATGCACTGGTTGTGCATAGTTGCCCTCCAGTATTCTCTATATAGCCACTTACCCTATATGTGTCCACCAAGCTGCAAAGTTGGGTAGAAGAAGAACCCACTAAAAACTCTCTCAGTTGTGCTATCCTAAGTAGGTATATTACATAAAGATATTCAGGCTGTAGGTTTTCCCAGTTTAAAGTTAACAAGAAACAGTAAACCAGATTTAAAAAAAATCAATTATTTGTATTTCAACAGTGCTCTAATTTTAGGTTTTATCTGTGTAAAATAAAACAAATCTTTCTTTTTTCCATTGCAATGAACACCAGCACAGAAAAAGGCAGTCAGGATAGTAGCTCAGCAGATAATTTAACCATTCATATCTGTTTAGTTGAGAAAGAAAACCAAACATTAACTTAATTGAACCCTGCAGCAATGTTCAGCATTTAAAACATAATATGCTAACATGGTTAGTTAAGGCAGGAAGGGCATCTATGTCTATCAGGTCTGCCCCCCCCCCCCCACACACATGTACACATTTCATAGGCAGGGATTAATAATTTGCAGTGCAGACATATACTAATTTATAAGGATTCTCACCCACTCACCACCCAGGGTATCCTGTGATTCCTTTGATGAGCAGAAATCTCCTCAGGCTTACCATGAAGTTCTGTGCTATCTTCACATCCACTATCTCTCCTGTTAGGCTGTTCCATAGGTTTGCCACCTTTGGGGAGAAGAAGTCCATCTTAACGTTATCTCTGAATTTACCACTTTTGAGTTTCAGGTTGGGTTCCAGTGTCCTTTTGTAACACAACAGATCAAATATAACTATTTGTTTGACTTGGGGACATAGTTCTGAAAATGTACAGAAGATAACTGTTTCATTGTAAAATTCACAGGGGTTGAGAAGTGATATATGTAATAGATAAACCACTCTGAGGTGTGCAGTCACGCTCTGATATACGCACGCCTTGGTGTGTGTCAACCACCTAAGGTGTGCGTATATCAGAACGTGACTGCACACCTCAGAGTGGTTTATCTATCTTATAAAATGTCAAATTGTTTTGGAGGGGGGGTAAAAGCTAAGGTGTGCGGTCGCGCTCTGATATACACACGGTATCCTGATGGTCTTTGTACATTGCCATTGATTCCTTTTTCTGGCCCATTTTATAAATACATATGTTAATTATAGTGGCGCAGTAGCACCACTATAGTTAGGGTTGAGTAAGCAGTTTAATGTTAAACTCCAAATGTTGCACTTTAATAACTTTGCAGCCATTCAACAGAATCGCATGAATTTGGTATGCTCTGTCCCGCGGGGTAGATCTCTTGATGTGACAAGTTTTGTTTCGATCAAATGTACAGTTTTTGTGCAGCACATAGTGAAAAAAGTGTGCTTTTCTCTTTTTTTCACCAGTTTTTGCTGATTCATGCCCATAATGCTGTGGCCACACCATTTGGAATTTTGGTCTGAAATGTTCAGGGTTGAAAGAGGTTGCCCCAAAGAACAAGCCAGCATTGGTTTGGTGAAAAACTATTAATGTGTTCCAAAGTTATTACATTTTGAAATTTTAGGTTCTGAGCATGCTCCGTTCGGTCTTTTGGATAGGTGTGTAAATCGTGCACAAGGATTTGCCTCATGAACAGGGATTTTGACAGCTCATGAACAGGAATTTATAAACTCCCTGTTCGCATGAAAAAAATCCCTGTTCGTGAGCCGCCATCTTATTTTTTTATTTTGTCCTGAAAAAAGTGCCAAAACTCTGCCCAGGGGCATCTGTGCCACACATCTAAGTATGATTTATGCTCATCGTGAGTTGATGAGCTCTGCTATGTGCTTTGTGGCATGTTTATGCCCTCAGAAATATTTATTTTTAGTTATTTAATTCCTTGTCTGCCGTTCACTAACTTTTTTGTCCCTCAGTCTTTGTCCACCATGGCGAACAGGAGGCAGTATAGCGCAGTGGTCTAAGGCTCTGCGCTGCAAATTTGGTGACATCCAGCAGACCAGACCTGGGTTTGAATCCCACAGCTTCCACTTGCATACTGTGTGACCCTGAGCAAGTCACTTAACCTCCTTGTGCTCCCAGGTCGCTCCTGTAAAAAAGCTTTCAGCTTAGAGTGCTATACCTGGTTAAACAACTAAATAAATAATAGAACAAGGAAAACAGCTGATGGACAAGGATTCCTGATCTGGCTATCTGGTTGTGAAATTTTGACAACCAGATGGCAAGACTGGAAATCCTTGTCCGTCAGCCGTTTTCCTCGTCCACCATGGCAGACAAAGACTGATGGACAAGGAATTCGGCTGGCAGACAAGGATTCATTTCTGGCCATCTGGTCATCTAAATTTCATGACCAGATAGCCAGATCGGGAATCCTAGTCCGTCAGTCATTTTCGGTGTCTAGCATGATGGACAAAGGCCAACGGGCAAGGAATTGTGTCCCTTGAACAAGGATTTTATTTTTTTTTTTATTTTCTTTTATTCATTTTTTAAAATGTATTTTTAATTGTTTATGTGGCTTTCTTGCCATGTCTCCCTGGTGTCCAGTGGTACCCCCACCCTCCACTGCCCCAGTTATCATTGGTGGCCATGGGTCCATATCTGTGCCCCCTTTCATTGTTTTATTTCCCCTGTAAAAAAGTAGAAAACCTTCCCTCATTGTCTTTTGCAGCCATTTGCTGTCCACTGGCACCCCCACCCTCCATTGCCCCAGTTATCGTTGGTGGCAGTGGGTCCTGTATCTGTGCCCCTTTACTTTTTTATTATCCCTGTAAAAAGTAGGAAACCATACCTTGTTGTCTTTTGTGGCCGTTTGCCCTGGTAATAAAAAAAAGTCCATTGCCAATCGCGCCCATACCCGCCGCTCAACCTCCAACTGTGTGCCCACCTCCCCACACACCCCTGACATCCCCCCAGACCACCACTCACATGAGGAAGTCCCTGGTTCGACACCCACTTCTGCGATTGAAAACACGTCTTGCTGTTGGAACTGGCAACTGCAATCTGAACTAAGGTATATGCGGTCCTATGCATTTCAATGGGGGGGTTCAACGTTTGGCAATAACTTGACCATTTCTTAAGATTTTGGTCCCACGTTTTCAACACGGAGTCTTGGGGACCCCACCTCCTGAACAATATGACTGTCATTAGGCAACTCTTGCAGGAAAGGTGATTTCATGATCACTTGGTGAAATCACCTTTCCGGTGGGATTTGCATAATGACAGTCACATTGTTTATCAGATGGGGTCACAAGAAGGCTATGTTGAAACTTTGGGGTCAAAATTTTGAAAAATGGCTGCATTATGGGCATTTGGTGCAATCTCGCTACACACGCTTGTAACGTAGTAAATTTTCAATATTTTCACCCCATATTTTCAACATACTCTTCTTATTAACCCACCTGATGTGTGTCACAACTGTCATTTCTCAAATCCTGTCCAAGATGTGTTTTCGCACCTGTGGTGTAGAATGGTATTGCAGTTGGGCAGAATTATGTTTTGGAGGGGATTCAAAAATGTTCTGTGCTGGGTACATGTGGTGAGGTCATAAAAAAGCTATGTTGAAAATTTGGGCTCAAAGAAGGATACTGTTATACTAACTCAATGGAGGGATGGGAGGGCAGGGTCCAGAGGACCCTGTGCTCCCACCGTAAAATGTGGATACTGTTGTACTACATCAATGGAGGGATGGGAGCACGGGGTCCGAAGGACCTTGCGCTCCCACAGTAAAATGAGGATACTATTATGCTACCTCAAAAAGTAAGGAAATTAGTTGCAAAAATGTCATTAATGCATCAGTTATGGTTGCTGGGACAAAAGTAGGGAAATGTGGCATTAGGGCTTCACCCTAACATCCCACCCCTGCCCTGCAGAGACCAGGAGGTGTTGGGGGAGGGGAAGGGATGGCAGTGGGGTTGACAACCATAACACTCCTCCCATTCTCCTATACTGTTGCCACCCAGCTTATTTTACAATGGAATGGGGTGAGTGTTATGGTTGGCAACCCCACTGCCACCCCCCTTCCCCGACAGCTCCTGGTCTCTGCAGGGCAAGGGTGGGATGTTAGGGTGAAACCCTAATACCTTATTTCTCTACTTTTGTCACGGCAACTCTAACTGATGCATTAATAAAGTTTTTGGAATATAATATATACATATATATTTAGAGAGAGACAGACAGACAGAGAGATAGCATATACCATTGTAACAGCAATGGAAATACCGTGGAAACTATTATAGCAACAAAACTGGCAATTCACTGTAAGGCAAAAAACACTTGCTTCCCCTGATGGCACAATGCCAGCTGTCAGCATTGTGCCATCGCTGTAATGCTGATCGACAAAATTCCTGTTGATGTGGCTTGGTGGAACTGATAGATAGATAGACAGACAGACAGACAAACAAACACATAGACAGATAGATAGATGGATGGATGCTGTGAATATAGAATACAGACTAGAGAACAAGTGTATAGCTACACAGGGAACATGCAATGCCCTGACTAATTATATTATTTATCTTCATGAATGAGAAAGCAAAATCATAACTATGAAATCCCTGTCCCCTTATAAGGGTGTCCAATTTATACAATATGTTTTAAATTAAAAAGCTTTTTAAAATATTCTTTTTGCGAATATTTAACTTTCTGCTTGATTTCATAGCATTGTTTTTATGCATTTGAGACTATTGTGACGTCACCAGGAACTGTTCAACCTGCTCTACTGTTAGTTAAAGGGCACATAAACATTTCTTTCAGTATTGTTTCATGGTGTCACTTGTGTTAGTCTTTAATTCTAGGCTAATTAGATCATCCACTAGAGAGACTGACACACCCACAGTGCAGTGACATCACCCCAGAACCCTGAAAGTTCAGTATGATTAAAAAAACTGCTCTTTTCTATTTATTTATAGGTTTCCCAACAGCGCCCTTGGGAATGTAAGAGCAGCCTCATACACATTCCTAGGATGTGTGAACTGCAAACTGAAGATGAGCAGTTCTGACACCCTAAGAATGTAAGTAAGACCACTGTTAAACTCCTAAGAGTGCCATCAGTGGTTGGTCCGTTGGTGCACTGGTAGAGCTATTGCTTTAAGCACCAGAGACTGGCATTTGGGAATGAGCTCTGGTCACCAAAGGTTGGTCAGAGGGAGGGAGGAAGACTGAGCATCCCAGAAGATGCTCTCCTCCTACATTGGGAGTCTGGCTTCACTCTGCAGTGCTACTGCTACTTGAATGACCACAAGTGGTGGTGCAGCAATAAGAACCTCTGTCTGGGACAGGAGGCTGGTGCTGGCCATTGCAGCACTGTACATGTCCTGCATGCATTGCTGAATGGTGATCCATGATGGCACTAGGCCTCAGGGATGGGCATAAAGGGGGGCAGCTTAAAGGGATAAATACCCCTACACCAAGCAGCCTGATGGTTCAAAATACCAGAATGTCCTGCAATCATCAATCCAGGGTGGCCTCTCTGATTTCATCAGGCCTCCTCAAGATCTTCTGGAACTTAGGCCTTGAGGGGGCTCTGCCAGGGGAGGCAAGCCATAGAGTCCCTAGAGTAGTGGTAAGTCCCTGGGGAAGGTTGAGTGACAGAGCTGGAATGCCTCCAATGGGGTCTATGGGGTGTAGCCCCAGGCCAGCAGGGGTTCATAAAGAAAGTCCACAAAAAAAGAGTATCATCAAGGGATGTATAAATATCTTATTGCTCAAGGTCAATTGGTAGTATTTAAAACATGTAAAACCCTCCCTCAAATGTGTGTTTCCAGGGTACCTGCGCATGGAACACTACAGAATGAGAATGTCTCACATTCAGGGGAATGAAGTACTCCAATTGGAAACCAGAGAAATTGAGCTATCTTCTGTGGGTTTAAATTTCATCAAGGCAAAGAATCTTTCTCCTGCAGACATTTTGAGGATCAAAGCACCCACCAAGGTGGTTATGCCACATGAAGGTTTCCTTGTCCTAAACCTCTGGGTGGGTAGGTGGCATTTGGCATCTCAGGAGGTTTTATGTTAGATGGATCCAGACTATGTCAGACATCTTGGTTTTGGAGCTCAGTGTGCAAGGCTATACAACAGAGTTCTCGGCTGTGCCATTAATGGGCATTTTTTCTGATCCCCAGTGTCAAACAACCCCAGGAAGCATGAAGCAGTGGATGAAACTCTATATCATCTTTTGAACACAAAAGCAATAGTCCCACTCCCATCTCCAGAAAGAGACATGAGGGTTTTATGCAGTTTACTTCATATACCTCTACACCTTCTGTCAGTGAAATGAGGGACACTGACACTTGAATGAGAATGTGGGGCACTGGCCCTCAAAATGGGGGACACACTTTCAACTATGAAAATGCAAGCTCACTACAGTGAAAATACAAATACTTTTTTGGTTCGTTTAATGTTGCCTTAGTGTCATAGAATGTTAAGGATTTCTGCTTCAATTTCTGAGTTTACTGCACTTTATGTGGGCAGCACCTTTCCACTGTGGGACAGATGTGGGACAGAGCACTTCTGAGGGGTAAAATGAGGGACCTCCCCCATAATGAAGAACATTTGGGAGGTTTGTTACTCCATAACCCCAAATAAATTCTAGAGCTCAAAACTCTCAATACGGTTATTGGGCTGGTCATGTTCATTGATTATCAGCATCATCTAGCCAGGGTAATTCCTGGCTTCCACTGATCGTCTGATACATACCTGCACACTCTAATATGATTTTTCCTATAAGAATTTCCTAAAGTTCAGCATTCAGGCCATCATTTGCAGAACCAGGCTGTTTCCTGTAGGCTGGCCTCAGTCATGAGGGTCTTTATAATGGTCCTAGTAGTTATAGTTTTACAGCTCCAGCAGGAGGGTTACCATGAGTATCTCTACCTGAACGATCTCAGATCAGAGCCTTGTCAGAACCGCTAGCTCACAGATCAGTCCAGAAGACCCTTCTGGTTCTATGGGACCATGGCTTGATAGTGAATATGGAGAAGTGTTCAATCCAGCACTCAAAGAATTCAGATCCTTTGGGGAAAATTTTGATACAGATTTAGGGTATTCCTCTCCCAGCAGAGGATGGAGAATCTCATATCAGAAATTCACTGGTTCTGAAGACAGAGTTGTTGCAGCTTGGAGGTGCCTTCAGATATCAAGCCTGATGGCAATCACCATATCGATGGTTCCGTGAATCAGGCTGCATCTGAGACCCCTGCAGGTTAATATCCTCTCTCACTGGTACCCAGTCTCAGAACAATACCATGTCTCAATCTGTATTTTCCATTCAGTTTTATAATATGTACTTGCAATGCTGCGAGAAGGCACAGAACCTTTTGAAAGGCTCCTCTATGTCCCCACCTTTTGAGATTATTCTGATAACTAACACCAGCCCTGAATGGTTGAGGTGCAGTGTTAGCTGACTCCAGTGCAGAGGTTATGATCCTCACAGGAATGGAGCCTTCAGGTAAACATTCTTTAAATGAGGCCCATTTATTTGGCTTTGATCCACTTCCAATCTCATTTTATATGCTAGGTTCACACACTAATACCATGCACTACATGGAAAAGAATCTGCTGCAGCTGTACGTATGGCAATAGATCAGAAACAACAGAAAAGTACACCACCCACTGATAAAGGTTCATAGTAACAAATGTTATTCTCCCATCCACAGAGAGTTCCCCAGTGCTTTGAGAGCACAATCCCTTTTCATCGGGGCTGGGGCCATTAACAAAACATCCACATTTCTATACTACAATAATTTATGACATTCTTAGACAATGACATCACCATTAATTGGTACATAATGAAAAACAAGTGTTGCTAGACAATAATATATATATATTTCTATATGTAACGTGCACAATAAAAAACAGTGAATAATGTCTTTTAACATTTCAAACATTGAGAACATGATTATCAGCATTTTAAAATCTAATTGATCAAACATTTTAATACATACCAACAACAAACCATCACTGGGCAAAGGGGGGAGAGGTTGCAAGGAATAACAAAGAGGGAAGGTGGTCACTTACTTAGGCAATAAAAAGCCTAATATTATAGGACTTACAATTCTGGCAACAATCCACGTTTTAGGAGGACCTGCACTGTACCACCCAATACCCCTCCTTTCTCTCCCCCCCAGCTTCCCATTTTCCTCTTTGTTATTCCTTGCACACACACACACACACACACATACACACCATGCCCAGTGGTGGTTCATTGCTGGTATGTATTAAAATGCTTGATCAATTAGATTTTTTAATAAATGTGTTACTATGAGCCTTTATCTGTGAACACAGTATTTTTTTGTTGTTTCTCATTTTATATGCTAGCCAGTGAAGTTTTGATGAGGCAATGCTGAGACAGTTGCCTCCCTAAAGAAACAAGGCAGCACAAGAAACAAAATAATGTTCAGTGAGGCATACAAGGTACTGAATTGGCAGACAAAAAAAAATCTGTCTTTTTCATTGACTCATCTAGCAGGGGAGCTAAACTCTCAGGCAGATGGCTCAGTCACCAGTATAGACACCTGGAGAAATGGTTGCTGAACAGTTAGGTGTTTCAGCATCTTTGTCACTTGTTTGCAAAACTTCAAAGATCTATTTGCATCCAGGGAGAATACTTACATTCCAAAATTCATAAGCAGACACAGATGTCTGGGAGTGAAGGCTCTGTATTCACTGTGTCAGCCACCAAATTTTCAAGAAGCATACCTCTTTCTATTTATACCTGCCCACCCCTCCCCAGTGCTTCTCAGCAAGACTCAAACTTGTCACACAGAACTTTGCTTCTGATAGCTCCAGATTGGCCAGTGAGACCATGGTTCTCCAACCTTGTCAATCTATCAGTGCAGGAACTGTTCTGGATTCTGCCTCACTGGAACCTTTTGTCCCAAAGACCTATGTTCCACCCAAATCCAGAAAAGCTTCAGCTGGCTGGCTGACTGGCTCCATAATGGAGGACACTCTTCAAGTTAGGCTAGTCTGAAAAGGTGGACATTACTTTCATGCCTTCCAAGAAGTCTACTTCCACAGCATATGGGGAGCTTCATAGATTTCATAGATGTATACAAGCAGATAGACTTGCGTCCATAAAGCTTGCCCTTTATACCTAATATCAAAACTCAATTTTCATATCTCCACAATGTAGGTCCAAATTATTTTTAAATATGTTCATGCTCCCACTATCTATTACTGCCCCAGGTAAGGCATTCCAAGGAGTAACCACCCTCTGGCTATACCAGTATTTACGTATGTTATGTTTCCATTTGGATTGTATTAGTTGTTTGTTATGCCTTCTAATACCATATTCATCCATTCTTGGGTAAATACCCAACTCAGTACAGTAGTCAATATCACCAATTACCTTATATAAGAGGCACATATCTCCTCTAAACCTTCTATAATGTAGTGAGTATAGATTTAGAGACATTACTCTAGATGGGTATGATAATGTCTTCATCCCCTGAATAGATTTGGTAAATCTTCTCTGTACAGATTCGATTTTGTCAATATCCTCCCTGTTTTGAGGAGACCATACCTGTATAGCATACTCTAAATGGGGTCTGACCAGAGCTACGTATAGTGGGATTAACACTTTAGCTTCCCTGCTAGCAATATATCGAAAAATACAATTTAGGTTTTCATTTGCCTTTTTTATCTGAAATCTACAGTGTGTACTGAACTTAAAATCAGGACAGATTATGACTCCAAGATCTTTTTCTTCAGTGGTGCCAGTGAGAGGTATATTAACAAGTGCATAATTATTGTGTTTGTTCTTTTTACCCATGTGCATAATTTTGCATTTGGTAGTGTTCCGAACTAATTTATTAATAGTAGTCCAGTCAGAAATTTTATTTATCATGTTCTGTAGTTCCAGTGCCTCCTCATGAGTGTTCACAACAGCCCCTATCCCGCAGTCATCAGCAATTTTATAGGCAGCTTTCAAGGAATGGGCTCAAAGTTTGGGTTCTGGCCAAGAAAGACTTTGGTGGTATGCATACTAGAATTCCTTCAAGCAGGTGTAGCTAGAGGTCTATGCAAAATAAAAACAGATGACCACTCAAGGGGGAACACATTTGTCTATAAACAGAGGTCTGTCAGTGTGCCATAAATTCAAGTATCCACTTTGGATGCTGTATTGGGGAATCTCCAGAGAATTCTCTTGGGGTCCCTTTCAGACATGAGTAGACTCTTCGGGACTATTAGAAGCACAATGATATATAGACCCCCAGTGATCTTACTTCTGGTCTCAGTGAACTTTGTGAGCCACCTTTTGAACTGTTAGCCCAAGATTCTGAAGAATTGCTTTGTATCGAGACTTGTTTTGGGCATTTATTTGGTCTATTAAAAGTCTTAGCAAATTGTCAGTTGTTTCTTGTGAAGAGTTGTGCAGAGTTGGCATATGGCTATCTCTGCATAGCTTTGCAAAGCATTATAGAGCGGACATTCAGATATTCATGGATGCAGCTTTTGAATGGAAAGTGCTGCAAGCAGCAGACAAAAGTGAACAAATCAGAATATGAAAAAATATTTCTTACCTCCCAGTGTGGTTACTGTACTGCTTATGACATCACAGTAGTTATAACTAACCCAGTAGCAATATGGAACAGCACATAAAGAAGAAATTATATCAGACTTACCATCATTTCTTTTCTGTTAGTACCAATATTGTCACCCGGTGTCCACTTGAGAGTTTTTTCTCTCAAGGAGAATAGTTCACCAGCAATTTGGTATTCAGATTTTTTTTTATACGTACAGCTGAAGCCGCTTAATGGGGATGCCTCCATGGCCCACAAAACATCCCCTTTAAGCAGCCATCCCAATTAAAGGAAGCATGTATTTTTTAATTTCATCTGCCTTCCTGCACAACCGCACAACCTCTAACAATGCCAACACAAATACTGTACACAAAATAAAGACAAACAAGCAGACAACAACACAAATCAGTGAATTACAGCTCTTTTTTGAATTTGTGTTTGTTGTGCTTTGTTTGTTTTAAAAGGCTTCTTTATTTATAGGGCCATACTTTGCAGTATAATATTAAAAAACTTATCTGATTGTTTGTTTGTCTCCTAGCTCTTCACTCGCTTTACTCAGTTGGGGCAAAATAACGGTAATTTTACTAAGCTTCTTCTCTGATGCTAGCTGGCGGGGAACAATCGCTTCAAGCTCGAAGATGTGCTCCCAATAATCCATCTTTTTGTTCTGTAAACACCAGTCTCTAAGAGAGCTGACATGTAGAAGAGCTTCCTTGCTGGAGTCATTGACTGGCGGAGCATCTTCATCATCATCATCTGTAGATAACAACGAGCACTCGCTGTTGTCACGTAACAAGGAGCACAGGTCATCCATAAAAAGCTCACCTTCTGTGACTTCCTCATCATCGACCCACACAAAGGCCACAAACTCGTTGTGTAACATCCCATCAGGGATTGGCACATCAGCTAATGGGTCATTCACTCTAGTTCTTCTCCTGTCTCGAGCATGCTATGACTGTCAGACGGTATGTCCATGGAAAACCCTGCTTTTCTAAAGCAGTTTGATATTGTAGACTCATTGACAGTGGCCCATGCCTTGGCCATCATGTAGATTGCGTCCAATAAATTTACTGCTTTTGCAATCTCGGTGGCCAAGGGAGAGGAGCCACTGTCAATGACACCGACTACGCGAGCAGTGAGAAGAGAGCGGTAATGGCCTTTAAAATTACTAATCACACCCATGTCCATTGGTTGGATGAGACTAGTGATGTTAGATGGTAGGAAATGTAACCTTATCTGGCTGAACTTGTCAACAAAAGAGGTAGGGTGGGCACTGCAGTTGTCAAGAAAAAGCAGTACTCTCCTACGGCGCCTTCTCAGCTTGTTGTTCCATGCAGAAAGTCACTCATGGAACAAACTTGAAGTCATCCAGGCATTTGCTGAGTTGCGGTACATGACAGGGAGAGAAGCATGGTCCTTTGGTAGACATCTGGGGCGCTTGCTCTTCCCAATCAATAACAGAGGCAACTTTTCATTCCCAGCTAAGTTCTCACAGCACACGATCTTTTGTCTTCTTTCCTCCAATAAGCTCGGTGGCCTTGTGTGTATGCCCACGACCCGGGTACCCACGGTAAAAAAAACAGTTTCATCTGCATTAAAGATGTCGACCAGCAGGTACTCAGCAAGCAGACCAGAGAGCACATTTTTTACCCACACAGATGCAGAAGGAGCATCTGCATCAAGCCGTTCACCCTGCTCATGCTTCCACACAATGCTGTTCTGGTTATTCCAGCACGTAAGCCAGCCATCGGTCACTTCAAAGCTGTCATGACCGAGATGTCTGGCTATCTCTTCGGCCTTCTACTTTAGCACAGGACCAGTGAGTCAAGCAATAGAGGAGAATACTTCACCAGCAATTTGGTATTCAGATTTTTT
This sequence comes from Neoceratodus forsteri, assembly GCA_016271365.2. NCBI lineage: Eukaryota > Metazoa > Chordata > Ceratodontiformes > Ceratodontidae > Neoceratodus > Neoceratodus forsteri. The sequence goes on from CM028131.1 coordinate 1,109,338,987, forward strand.
TTTTATTCGTACTGTAATAACAAGTGTATAGTGTATGGGAGAGTTCGATTGTGTATGGAATTTGACAAATTCCTAACGTTTTTGTACCATCGTAGTTACATCAAGAGGTTGTTGTACCCTCTTGAGTACGTCACTATGATGGTACAACAACTTCAAATGTCTCCGCGCATGAGCAATATAGTGACCATGCTAATGAGGAAGTGAGTGGTGCTGGAAAGAGCCACTATAGCCCGTGCCAAAGTAAGGCATTTGTTTTTTAGTACTGGTGGAATGTTTTTCAGACTAAGAAGCATAATTATGATTGCCCACACACTATAAAAGATTGTTTATGGGCAAATCATACACAGCAAGGCAATTTTTTAATCTCAAGATGTCCATGGTTTCAAGGCCTCTCGAGCTGTGCTTTTGAGATCTCTTGTTACCACGGAAACCTCTTGATTGAAAAAGCAGCCTTGTTGTGTATGATTACCATACATAATCCTCTATATTATATTTGTACTATGTATTGTAATGTGCAGACACTTGTAGGTATGTCCTTGTTCACTTGGATATTTTCACTTGCTCCAGAAACACGTGTAGCCCCTATCCGGCGCCATCTTGGTGAGGGCCACTGTCCCTGCCGTGCAGGCCTGACCATGGTTAAGGGGCCTGGGTTCCAATAGCTGACCTATGGGGGTCCTTTCCCAAAGGCAAGGTCCTTGGAATTCTGCGTTTCTGCGGTTGCAGAATTTGCCACAGAATTTGCATCATGCCGCAGAATATACTGTATATAGTGCCGCAGAATTCATTGTTTTTGATGAATTTTCATATAAATATACTGTTTTTTCATAGTGTCAGGCTTTCTTTCCCACCTCGTTTATCCTGAAGCCCCTCCTCTATGCTCAGCATATGATGTTATCGATGACATCACATCATATTTAGCCAATGACAGGACTGCATTCTGCCAGAGAAATGAATAAATCATGCTGCAGAAATCAGAAAATGCTGCCGAAGAAGTCAAGGAACCCTGCTGCAGAAATTAGAAAATTCTGCCGCAGAACACCAGGGGCCCTGCCCAAAGGATAAAAATAAAATGGTAGTGCCTCCATCCAGAGTACATTTTAAGTGGGTCTGATTACCAGCAGTACAACCCCCTGGGATGTCGTACCAACCCACCTCCCCAACAGTTACCCCAACTTGGACTTACCAGGATTCGAACCTCCCCATATTCAGTTATAACATTTACCTTTTCATTACATCCAATAAGCAGGCTCACTAAAATCAGGCTCTGGACTCATCACTGCTGCAAAACAATAACTCAATGGTTTATTTACAGGGGGAGGGTTTAGGAATGAGGTTAGAGGAATAGAGTTCAAGTAAGCATTTCAATTTGCATTTCCCAAATCACATTTCCCTTTTTCAATTCCAATCCCATGTTTTAATTAACACAGCCATCATCTCTGTCTAACTAGCTAACTGCTGCAGGTGCCCAAACCCAGATCCACAAGTCCCAGTCCATTTTCCCAAAGTCCAGTACCTGGACACCCAGTTTTAAAGTTGCAGGCCTGAGGTGCAGCTGGTAGCCGGTGTTGGCATGCTTACTTGAATTAAACAACTTTATCTTTTTACATTTCTCTCTCTCTCTCTGGTTAGAGCTAAACCTTTGCCTTTTCCCTCTAGTCCTTAGCTCTACCTCCTGCCCTAGTGGGCCAACATATTTACAGTCCCCAGGTGCAAGGCAATTCCTGCAGTTTACTCATGGTTATGTGGACTCAGTCCTTAGATGGCACAGTCCACTGAAGTCCTGGGGATGGATGGATTACAGGCAGAGCCGGGCACAATTCTTGAACGGGGGCACAGAGGCTGCAGCTTGCTCTCTCTCTCTCTCTCTCTCTCTCTTGCTTGCTTGCAGATCTTGCAGCTTGTCCCTTCAGCTCAATACGGGCACCATTGTAGAGCACATGCGCAAGGCCTGCCAACTACAGAGGACCCAGACTGGGGAGAGGCCCCGCAGCCCGGCTCCCTCCGATCAGAGTGCCCTAACACTCAGGTACAAGACCTGTGATCCCCTGCAGTGGCAGACCCCACTTGATGAGGTTTAGCAAGTTCCCCATCTGGCCCTGGGTGTCAGCAGAAACACATTCAGCACATTCTCTTCTGCTTCTTCTCTTTCTTTTCCTGCCACGGAGTGTAGCCACAGCAATCTATCTCTCTCCTTACTGTATCTCAGGAGCAGACAACAGGTACTCAGACCAGAAGGCACCTGTCCATCCTGCTTTCAGAGTCTCTCAACCTGTCAGTCACCTTTTCACTCTGGCTCACACAGATATCACCTGCACACTCACAGTTCAGTTTCTCACCATGTAGGTACTTAGCATTTCTCTGGCTCAAAGAGGCTCACTCTTCCTTTTCTCTTTCTCAGCACATTTATATTCACTTGCTCATCACTCTCTGAATTCCTGTCTTTTCCTAGGCTTAGATGCAACCTTTGTTCTTTTTCCAGGCTCAGAAAACAACCTTGGTCTTTTCCAGGCTTAGACTCAACCTTTGCCATTTTAATCAGGCTCAGGACACAACCTCTTCTCTCTACTGCTTTGTCTCACCGCTGTGGTGCAATCTCAAAGCAGCACAGAACTCACAGCATCTTGCAGCTTTTCCATTTTCCTCTCTGCCAAGCTGCTTCTTCCTTTTCCTGATGGGGCAGGCATTCCCTGCCCTGGGGGACAAATTGCTGGCAGCCCCCTGCAGGCCCATCTCACAGCCCCAATCTCTCCAGGGCAAGAACCCCCCCCCCCCGGAGTAGCTCTCCCTGAACTGCTTAAATCCCAACTGTCCCAGCTTTATTGGGAGCCATTTCCTAGCTCCCCATTTGTTGGAGCCAATGTCCTTTGGCAAAAATGAATATGTATGAGGCTCCCTCGATGCCTCATTGGTGCAGAAAAAGGCACCTAGATTTTCCTTGGTATTTTCCCCCAAGAGTCCTTTCAATCAGTCCAAGAGTCTTTGGCAAGAATCCTGACTCAGTGGTTGGATGGCTGGTGTCACATGGCTGCCCAACATGGTGACTGAATGCAAACAGTGTCCACAATCTACACAGAGTCCCAAGTTGCAAGTGTCCCTGCAGCCAAACCCTTTAGTTTTATTTATCCACTTCCCCACACAGCTGTAGCCACCCTATGCCCTGTTAAGTGACTGCACTGTTTAATCATTTCAATCTGCTCTCTCTCAGTCGCTGCTGCCATTCCTTATTGCCCCTAGGCAGCCTGTACACAGTCCCATTGCAGCTCTACACATATCACTTCTTCTCTTGCTGCAGTCCGTGGAGCCCTTTCCATTCATTTACACCCCCACGGACTGGCAGCCTCTTTATTTCCCCTCGCACCCATTTGCTTGCTTTATTTATTTATTTTTTCCTTGTCTCTGTCACTAGCACCATTTCTAATTTCCCAGGTGCTGCACAGGACCTGACTTATCTTTATTCATGCCACTTCATGAATATTAATGAGGTGGCATCCCTTTAGCTCAAGCGCGATTGGCGCTCACAAAATCTTTTTTTCTTTCTCTTGGTTGCCTCTCCCTCTGAACCAGGGTCCTTGGTCCCTCTCTTGCCTTTCCCTGGAACCAGAACCACTGGAGAGGCAACCCCAAAGGCTGCTGAAATGGCCATACAAAAATGCACTTCTGTGCAAGCGTGGAGCTTGCCGGCACCGCAGTGTCATTTCAAACGCAGGCAGCTCCATGAACTAGCTCCTCTCTCTCTCTCTCTCTCTCTCTCTCTCTCTCTCTCTCTCTCTGAAACCATCACAGGGGCTGGCAGGAGATGATAGAAGACACAGGGGGAAAGCCAGGAGAACTGGGACCCGGGCAAAAAATAAATGGGGGGGGGTGGAAGCAAACCCCAGGGAAAATTAGCCTTTTTCAGGGGCTCACAGATAAGTCCCCAATTGGGGGGGGGGGGGTACATATGTTTATAAGATCATTTTACGAACTGTGGGAGCAGAGTTCACATCTAAATGAGAACACATCAGATTGAGTCGAACGGAATTAGTTACTGATCAGTTCTGTGACATGTAGTGGAGGCCATGCAGTGATTGGAGCATGGGTGTTATTGAAGTCACTGTGTTCTTGAACTGATCAGTAACTATAAATAAGAGATACTAACCAGCCTGACTCAGAATATGCCATTTATGTTCATAAGTGAGGGGAGTAGGATCATACTTCGTGACTGGGGAAGCCACCAGTGAGTTATGAAATAGCTGTCCCTTCACAAACGATGTTCATCATACTGCCAGTCAGACCATGTGTGTCCAAGTTATAGAATGTATTTTAAATTACAGACCTTTTACGTTAGTTCTTTTTTATGACAATTTAACAATTTCAGTACTCTGTTTTGCATGTAGTGGAGGCCATTGTGATGTCACCAGGCATTGTACAAGCTGCACTCCAGTTGGTTAAGTGCTTCTTTGTGATGTATCCAAAATGGAAATAAACATGTTGGGCTCAATTTTCAATGGAACAAGAATGACACACAGCACTTGCAGCAGAACAAATTATGCCAGATGAACCTTGCACCAAATGATGCACCAAGACTGACCCTCATATGCAGCCTGTATCAAACGCAGCCTGCTTGCTGCAATGATGGCTTGTGTCACCCTTGCGTTAAGAAATGGGATGCGGCATGGCACAAGGGGCCTTGCATCAAGAAAATGATGCACCATCCTCTTTTATGGGATTCACAAATGTGTAACCAGACAACACTGCCCTGACAAGAGCAAACACCTGTTAGACCAGCCACAGGTGATCTAACTGACACTTAGAGCACATACGAAGGGGATCACAGCAGGCAGGCAAGGTTGAATCACCACTGATGCTACACTGCGGCAGCAGAAGCACCAGAGCAGAGAGATGAATATCTCAGGGATAGTGGCCCTACTGGGCATCTGATTGGCAATGCTACTACCGCAGAGACGTGCCCATCAACAGGTTAGCATGGCACAAAGTCATGCCAGGCAACAGCTTCCCAATAACAGGAGAGATGCAAGATGGGTATACCACAGGAAAACATCCTGCCAGGACCTCAGTGAGGAGCAGTGCATTGTACAATATCAGCTGAGCAAGGCCACAGTCATAGAACTGTGGCAGGAACTCAGAGGTGACTTGTAGAGGAGAACAAGGAGAGCCAATGATTTGAAGATGAGCACAGCACTCCATTTCTTAGCAAGTGGGGGTTTCCAGACCCCAACTGGTAATACTGTGAGTATCTCACAGTCCTTTGTGTCAAAGTACATGAAACAGGTCCTGGAAGCACTGTTACACAGGGCACACAAGTACATCAATTTCCCCAGTGATGCACAGCAGCAGGCAGCAAAACTGGGGTTTTACAGCATTGTTGGCTTCCCACATGTGCTGGGTGGAATAGACTGCACCCATATTGCCTTAAAGGCACCAGCAGCTGAAGAGGATGCCTATGTTAACACAAAGGAGTACCACTCCATGAACATACAGGTGGTTTCAGATAGCCAGTGCCACATCCTCAATGCAGTCACCCAGTATCCAGGATCATGCCACGACGCATACATATACAGTCACAGTGGATTGCATGAGGCCTTTGAAAATGGATCCATACAGGATGGATGGCTCATAGATAGGTGCAGGACATGGACACAGGAACAGTGGTAACCCACAGGGTCTGCCATGGTGTGTGCAAACATACAGCACAACATGTGCACAGGCCACCCCTATGTGTAAGGCCACAGATGAGCCATGCGGCCAGTGGGCAGAGTTCCACAGTGAGCATGGTACAGTGACACAGTCGTGCAGCCCATGGGAAACCTGGTCAAGTGTGTGACATGCCTAAGCCATGCAGCCAGCAGTGTAGATGCATACTGACAGGATTAAGACATGCGGCAGCAGTAATCATTGTTTTAACTCTTCACAGGTAACAGTGCATACTGTGACAGGGTAGAATAGAACCCTGTCCCAATTGTTGTAGAAAGTGTATAAATGCAAGGATCTGTAAGCTTTCCCTTTCTCTCTACTCTGTCTGGTTGCACAACCAAATTTTCCTGTGAGACTTCGGGCTTGATCAACCCAAACAGTCTCACAATCCTTTGCCTCTCACTTTCTCTCTGTTTTCTCTCTTGCTTTCTGTTTTTCCTCCCTCGCATATCTAGATCTGGTAATATAAGAATATGTGCAAATCAATATATGGAAATGAAACTGATAATGGGATCACTTTTGTTTAGAAAATATGGTGTAATTGTTGAAATATATATATATTTATAATTTGAAATAACTGTAAAAAAGGTAGAGGTTACTTGGGTGCAAATTCCTGAGCCTTTTGCAGTTGCTGTGGGGACCTCAGGAAGTTCTCAATGTTCTAGCAGCTCCTGAAATTTACAAAGAACAGGATGCTTGCAAAGGATGAGGGTTGAAAAAGACTCATAAAAACAGCTAAGCTGAGCTGCAAGGGAGATTTTGTTTTACAAGAGATTTTATTTTTCTTCTGTATGTAGTTATTCTGAACAGGTTTATTGTATTTTATGTTACTACAAATGCAAATAAACAGTTTTGTGGAATTTTACAACTGCTCCTGGGTTTTTTCTATGCTTCCTGACCTGTGCCTCGATGACACATACCCTCAGCAACCATGGCTGATGAAACTGGTCAGACACCCTGAGACTAGGGTAGAGATGTGCTGCAACGAGGCACATGCAGTAACATGGTCCATGATTGACAAGACATTTGGGCTGCTGAAGATGCAGTTCCAGTGCCTCAGCAAGTCAGGTGGAGCCCTAAAGTACACACCAGCCGTGGCATGCAAAATATGTGTGGTGTGCTGCATACTCCATAACATCACATTAGCACACAGAATCACCATGCCTGAGGTGGAACTGGTGCCAGTTGAGGACATGGAGGGTGGAGAAGAGGAACAGTGGGACAACAGAGGCACACAGGGGAACTCATGTACACATGCCACAGTGGCAAGACAACACATCAGAGCCCAACTTGATTGCCAGTCACCTCACTTGACTACACTGCAACACCAACATGTGTAAGTAAGTAAGTAAGTAAGTAAGTAAAAATTTATTTTTTGAGCGCTTTTCAAAATCAAAGTGCTGTACAGTAGTTAAATACATAAAACATACATGTAACATAACAAACAACAATAAAATACAGTTCCAATTTCATGTCATTGCAATAACTACTCCCCATAGGCCTTTTGGAATAAATGTTTTTAACTCTGATTTAAAGCTTTCGACGGTCAGGCAGCTTCGTATCCGACGAGGTAGAGAATTCCACAGGGTCGGGGCAGCATAGGAAAATGCTCGTGCCCCAGATGTTTTTTAAACGAACCCTTGGAACCTCTAGCAATCCCTCGTCGGTGGATCTGAAGTAGTAGGAGGACTGATGGGAATAAGTAGATCTTGCAGATATTGCGGTCCCCTGTTGGTGTAGGGCTTTATAGGTCAGTAAACCGACCTTAAAGGTGATCCGCCACTGAACCCGGCAGCCAGTGCAGTTGCGCAGCACAGGCGTAATATGATTCCCTAATTGATGTCCCGTCAAAGCCTGGCTACAGCGTTCTGCACCAGCTGCAAGCGGCGGATATCAACCCCGGCAACCCTAGGTACAGGGCATTGCAGTAATCAGGCGAGAGGTAACAAAGGCGTGGACTAATGTGGGAGGTCGGCGGAGGAACAAGGTGTTTCACCCGGCGATATTCCTCAGATGGTAAAAGAGGATTTGTGACAGATGACACCTGAAATTTAGCATCAAACTATAAGTCAATGATAACACCAGGTTCTTGCGCAGTCTGAGAATTAGAGCTGGGCTCCATCGATCCATATGCCCGAAGGAAGACCAGCCCTACAGCCCACCTCTCGATGACCTGGGTCCACCACCAACACCTCAGTCTTATCCGGGTTTAACCTTAGCCAGCTGGCACTCATCCAATCACTGATCTCAGATAGACAGTTATTAAGTCTAGAGACCGCATCTACTTGCCGGGACTAAAGGACAAATATGGCCAGGTGTCATCTGCATAGCAGTAGAAAGCCCAAGCCATAATGCCTAATAATGTCTCTAATGGCAGCATATAGACAGCGAACAACATGGGTGCCAAAATGGAACCCTGCGGGACCCCACAAGGCAGGGAGACGGCATCAGAGGAGTAAGTTCCAGTGACAACCCTATGTCTCCGCCCTGTGAGATAAGATTGAAACCATTTTAGGACTGTACCAGACAGTCCACAATGGAGCCTCAGGCATTCCAAAAGCACACCATGGTCCACAGTGTCGAAGGCCGTGGAGAGATCAAGAAGGACTAGAATAGTACAAGCCTTTTGATCCCTTGCTATCAGGAGATCATTTAGAACCTGGACAAGAGCAGTCTCAGTACTATGTCTTTTCCTAAATCCTGATTGAAGAGTATCATAGACATTATGATTTGTAAGATGGTCGTCCAGTTGCAGTGCAACTACCTTTTCAATAACCTTACCCAGAATGGGAGGTTAGAATAGGTCTGTAGTTAGCTGGGCAGTCCGGATTCAGTGAAGGTTTTTAGGGTGGTCGATGACCGCCTCCTTTAGGGGTTCAGGAAAGATCCCTTGCTTCAAGGACTTCCAGACGATTTCAGCAATGATCGGGCAGATAATATCTGCAACCTAATAAAAGTGGCGTGGGCCGGATCAAACTACAGCTAGTTGGACGTACAGTCTGGACAATCCTCATAATGTCCAGAATTCCAGCCTACCAAAGTTAGACCAGGTGACACAGGTGTTTGCTTCCCTCGCCGATCACTGCAAGCCCTTATAGATTGAACACGGCTGAGATCGCCTAATGCGGCAATCTTATCAGCAAAAATCGAGCAATCTCATCACATTTTATTTGTGAAAAGTCTCTTCTGGACTGTAGACAGAGTGGATTGCACAATCTGTCAACCGTCCGAAAGAGTTGAAGCAGGTCGATTTCTTGCAGCAGCAATCTCCCTGGACAGGAATTCTGACTTCTTACGGGATATTGCTGATTGATAGATAATAATGATCCATCAATCTAAGTTTTGTCGGCATCCAGGCAGGATTTCTGCCATGCTCTCTCTAGCCTTAGCCCTCTCTTCAGCTCCTTCAAAGACTCATCAAACCAGGGGCTTTGGGCGCTGAGTAATTAAGAGAACCCAGGCTGGGAAACAGTCGATCCAGGGCCCGGTCACCGCCTTGTTATAGGCAACAACCATGTCCCCTGGATCCATGCTCTCATCTGAAATACCGATGGGTCAGTACCCGCCATTAGGCCTTCTGGATTTACTCCCCTTAAAGGGCGATACTGGACCATCTCCGTGAGGATAGGCCTATTGGAGGAGCCCAAAACTGAATCTTATGGTGTGATGGTCTGTCCATGCATTTGGTTCCACCTCCAAATGCGAGACATCCAAATCCAGTAGGAACACCAGGTCCAATGAGTGTCCACCTATGGGTAGCAGAGGTAACTACCTGCACAGGCCCAACATAGACTTAAGTTGGAGGAAGTTCTTTCCAAAGTCGAGAGTTCATCGTCGACCCAGGCATTAAAATCACCCAGAATTAACCATCTAGACGACTCCAGTGCCATGTCGGCGATGAAGTCCGGAACTCCTTCAGGAATTCACCACCATCACCGGTGGACGGTAAATGAGGAGAATCCTGAGCTCTGCACCTGCTGCCAGGATACACTCAAAGGATCTGGTGTTCCCCACTGGCACCTCCACAAGGTTCAGCTCTGGTCTAAAAGATGGCCACTCCCCCGCCCCTACGATCCAATCTCGGACGGTGCATTACCGAGAACCCAGCTGGAGCTGCAGAGTCTAAGATAGGACCTGCATTTTCGTCCAGCCAAGTCTCGGTAATACATGCCAGGTCAGATGTTGCAACAAGATCTGCAATGATAGCAGTCTTGTTCCTAATCGACCTGGCATTACATAACACCGTTCGAGTTGGATGAGTTTTCAGAGAGGATGTATGTGGCATACTCCAGGTGGTGTGTGGCCCACAGAGGGCACTTTTACTGCTCTGCTGTAGACCAGAAGGCACTGACCAGCTCATACCAACCATCATAGTAATTCAGGCATCATGCTGACATGGGAATAGCAACACCAACAACACAGCAGCAGTGCTGCGACCACTGCACCTGTGTGAGGATATGGATGCCACAGTCATCCATGTCACGGTGCTGACAGCAGCACAGGACATGTCAGTGATATCCCCAAATGACGTAGACCTCATCCCAGCTGTGGTGATGCGGAGATGTGGCTGCCTGGGGCCACCCACAGGTAATGGTAGCACTGTAATATGTAAAGTGTCTGTCACCTGTGTGCAGTGCTAGGCAGAAGAAGCACACCTGCTGGAGGACAGCAGATATTAGAGGTGTCACAGAATGTCACTGTTGTGTTGCAGTGGCGTGGTACTGCATGGGATGGAAGCCAGCGGACAGAACCCACCCATCCCCCCTGCGGGCAGTGACATGATGGCTGGGACATAGATCTGAGTGACAAAGACTGTGATACCATGTGCCACATGACACACAGGCCTGTGGGATGGTGGGATGGTGGTGGGAGCTAGCAAGAAAGGACATAACATTTCCATGGTGAGTGTTTCGGGTGGCTGTGAGCAGTAGAGCACTGGGGGGAGTGCCATAGCTGCGCACGTGTGGGAACTGGTGACTCCATTGCCCCACTACAACACAGCCTTGAACACACAGCCCACCCCTGACACAGGTGCACAGTGTCCTACAGGGAGCATTCCCCTCCCCCCATGTCATGGTGACCAGTGGTGGGGTGTAGGAAATATGCAAACCCCTCAGGCAGGCAGTCATTGCGTAATAAATATCCCAGCATGCCAACAGGAGTGGGTGGGATGGGATCCCCTGGGGTGGACCATGGGTCAAGGGCATCTGTGTGTTTCCACCAGGCAGAGACCAGTGGCAGGGGTGACAACATAAGGGCCAATGTGAAGGCCTATACAGAGGTCTGTCACCTACAGATGGTGTTGTGTCTGTAGAGGGGCATTACACAAACAGCCATGCATCATGTGACAACACAGGGGTGTGTGTGTGTGTAGCTGGGCCATCAGTGGGGGACATAGGTGTCGGAATGGGAGGGCCACTAGGACCATGGCCCTACTACTTTCAGAAGTGGCCCTATCAGTTTTTGCAATCATGTTAATATATTTAATAGGGGATAATTTACCTCTTACATCTTTGGCCCTACCACTTTTCAAACCGTTCTGGCACCAATGGTGGGGAATGGTGGGGGGGGGACATAAAGGGTGTGTGGCTGCAGGGGATTGTTGTACATACAGGCTATGTCAGCCTGCAAGCCATATGGGGCCTGTATCTGGATGAATTGAGAAAAATATGTTGCTGAGGGGCAGACTAGGTGGGCCATGTTGACCTTATCTGCCATCAAATTCTGTTTCTATATTTCTGAGCAGCATGATGCCATAATGGGAAGACTGTTGCACGATGCATAATAAAATGGTGTGTTTTTGATACAAGCAGCATCAACCAATGAGACTGATGCAGGTTGTGTCAGAATCGCATCAGCAGTGTCCCCATGCATGCGATGCAGTCCATGGCCTTGCAGCTTGCAAACTGACAGCCATAGCAGTACACATGTGGCAAGCAACTCTCTGCAGTGCACTTGCAGAAGAGTTCTCCATTAGCTCAACTACACATGCCAAACTAATGCACAGCTGAGAAAATGATGTCCTGGACAAGATCCCGCGCAGCACCACTGATGAGGACACCATACCCCTCATCAGCCTTGTAGAGCAGTGATCCAGGAAATTCCTGCCACCAGGCAGCAGTAGGACCACATCCCATGCACAGAACAGGGTGTGGTGCCTCCTTACTACTAAACTTGAGAGGCCATCAGGCATAAGACATAATACACATCAAGTAAAGCATAGGTGGAATGATTTGTCCTTGAGGGAAAGTGACCTGCTTCAACATCTGTGGACCATGGCCAGGGATGCAGTTGTTAAAATGTGAAGTGGCCACCAGCAAAATACAGGTATGTGCTGGCACACACATCTGATAGACAAAAATGCATAACTATACAGAGTGACAGCAGTGCACCCATTGTAATCTCCATATCCCCTATACTGTCACCTCAGGAGCCCAGGCATCTGCACCTTCGAGCAGATACTCTACTGCAGACAGCAGTGAGGGACAGGTGACAGGTAATCAACAAAACAGGTCAGGACCTAGTCGACAAGGTAGGTCATGTAACATGAACAGGACAAGCCACTGGGCCACAGTAACCGATGGGCATGACAACTACTAAACATCGACATAGGCATGGCCCAAAGCATGCCAGGGTATAATGCTTGTGGTGTGAAAACTACAACACGTACAGCCCAGGACCTATGGTGGCTGCAGCTGCAGGTGTGTACCTGCATGCAGTACCAGAAGACACACATGATGCTTCAAGTCATCCTCCAAGCAGTTGCATGGAGGACAACAGGGATGGAGAGGGTTGGCACCTGTCACAGTAAGTGGATGAGGCACACCCCCAGGCTAGGGTGGGGGACATGAGCACGCAAACACCACCCCAAAGAGGGTGATGTAGGCCGCATACAAACGCCTACACTGCGGCGAATACAGGGGTGTCCGCTGATTACATGAATGGCAGTGATACATGTACTGTTAGGGAACACCTAGAACACAGGGTAACCACACCCATATCATGTCAGGAGGGTGAATGTGTAGGGCCACATGTGTGTAGCCAAGATTAGATGAACACTGGCACCACTCTACTGGAAAACAATGAGCTTTATTCAAGGTAAATAAAATTACATACCCTCTGAAGCCTGGGTCGCTGCACAAACCAAACTGGTCTGTGGATGGCATGTAATTTTATTTACCTTGAATAAAGCCCATTTTTTTCCAGTAGCGTGGTGCCAGTGTTTGTCTGATCCTGGTTTGAGTTTTTCACCAGGCACACTCACACAGTGGAGCTGTTTTGCTGGCACAAAGCACCTAGTTTCACTTGAGCTCTTTTCTTCTAGGGTTTGCTTGAAAGGACAGAGCAAGGAGCAACATTAACAAAGCAAGGAGAAACATTAAGGCTTCTTTTGGCTAAGCAGAGTTACTGTTGTGTTACTGTTTTATTTTGTTTACAGGTTTTATTACTGTGTCGTGCTTACAGGTTGTACAGTTTACTGCTTTATTTTTCTCTGATTTAAATTGTTTTTTGCAGGGTATATTTTCTTTTAAATTGTTTTGCAGGTTGTCTTGCTGAAGGGAAGGAAAACACTCACTGAGATGGTGGGTCAGAGCTGTAGCTGATTGTTTCTGGAGGGTACAGGCTTGGTCCCACTCACACTGCCCCTCACCCCACCCCATGTGCATCATTTCCTTTATGCCAGAGGTTCTGACATCACTTCCCCAAAAGGGCAAAGAACATACACCTGTCATAACCTTAACAACCCAGTACACTGCATAGGGGTAGATGCATGCACACGCTCACACACACTAACAAAAAACAAAAAAAACTAAACAGGAAGGGAGAGAGACATGTGGGGAGTGGAGCAATGCACTGGCTGTGGGGCAGCAGTCTTTCAGGAGATGTTCTGGAGGCTGCGGTGCTGTCCTATTTGCAGACACCTCTCTGGTCTGAGGGAGGAGGTTGTCTGTCTCCAGGCAGACCTGACGAGGCTTCGGGAAACCTCTTCCCCCACCCAGGGACCACCAGGGCCACTGCCACTACCTCAGAGGTTGCCAAGAAAGAGGAGCGATTGGACCTAGGTGGGCTCAGGGAGGGTGAGGATGGTGGATCAGAGGCGCATCCCTCCAGTTGTACCTCTCCACAATTCATATGCCATTCTGGTGGTGCATGGTTCCTCTATAGAGGCACCCACAATGAAGATCAAGGAGGATGCTGGGAACCCCTACAAAGGAGACCCAGAGTAAGGTGGCATGAGACCCCACAGGGGAAGGAATCAACTTCTGTTGGGGGACTCAATCATTAGGAGGGTAGAATTGTGGGAGGAGAGGGAGGTAAGGTGCCTGCCCAGCACCATGGCTGGGAGAGACAGGATGCAAATCCTCAGGATCATGGGAGCAGCAGCACAGGAGAGGGAGCTGGATATCATTGTTCACCTAGGGACAAATGACCTAGCTGGGAATGGGATCAGAGCAGTGCAGGAGTTTGTAGAGTTGGGGAGAAGCCTTAGACAAGTAACATGCATGGTAACCTTCTCAAAGGTGTACCTGTCTATGGCATGGGTGAGGCTAGGGTACTCCACACCATGGGATTCAATGAATAGTTGAAAAACTGGTGTGGAGCTCAGGGCTTTGGCTTCGTTGGGGACTGGGGGTCCACCTGGAGGGATGCAGGCCTATACTGGTGCGATGGTCTGCATCTGTCTGGGAGGGGAACCAGGATCCTAGGTGATAAGTTTAAATGCTTCATTGGCAAGCATTTAAACTAGCCAAGGGGGGAGGCACTGAAAAGAAGCATGGAAATCCCAGCCCCCCCCAACAAAGCAGGGTAGTTAGTTAGGTAAACACTAAGGTAGAGAAGTCGATAGGGGGCAGGACAGGGGTCAATGGAGTAAAAGGCAAAGACAGTAATAACAGGGATGGGGCTAAAAGGGGTAAGGTTATCAAAAAATGGAGGGCGATGAGTACCAATGCACATAGTCTGGGTAACAAGCTCCCTGAACTAGTGGCCTTGATGGAAGAGGGACACCTGGATATTGTGGCAGTTACAGAAATGTGGTACACAGAGAACCATGACTGGGATGTCAACATACCAGGGTACACAATCTACAAGAGGGACAGGGAGGGTAAAAGAAGAGGAGGAGTTCTCTATGTAAGGGAAGAGATCAAAGCAATGGAACTAAAGGATAAACAGGCAGGAGAGGAGAGGAGGCACTGTGGGTCACCCTGGAGACAGGAAATGGCACCACAATCCGTACAGGGGTTTTATGCAGACCCCCATTTCAGGGGGAGGAAACAGATAAGGACATGATAGAAGGCATCCTTAGAATGGCAGAAAAGGAGGGGATATTGTTGATGGGGGACTTGAATATGCCAGATGTTAACTGGAGCACCTTTGCTGTAGCCACATCCAAGAGCATGGTAATTCTCGATGCCCTACAAGGGGCAAGCCTCAGACAGCTAGTGTTGGAACCCACTCAGGAGGGAGCAATCTTAGACCTGGTACTCTCAAATGGGGAAGGGGAGAGGATTTCAGATTTATAAGTGAGGAGCCATCTGGGAACAAGTGACCACCAAACAGTGTGGTTCACGATACACACAGCCGTAGAGTCAAGTCACACAAAGGTGATGGTACTGGACTTTAGGAGGGCTGACTTTGGCAAAATGGGGAGTGCCTCAGAAAAGCACTAGCAAATGGGTAAGAAGGTGGGGTGGAGGAACAATGCGGAAAAATAAAAGCTGCCATCACAGAGGCAACAAGCCTTTGTGTGAAGCAAATAAAACAAAACAAAGGAAAAAAACACTATGGTTCTCAAAAGATGTGGTTGGGAAGGTTAGGGAGACAAATATAGCATTTAGGAAGTATAAGGAAACACAGAAGGAGCAGGACAGAGAACTGTACCAGTTAAAAGAGAAGGAAGCGGGGAAGGCAGTCAGAATAGCAAAGGCCCTAACCAAGGAAAAGATAGCCAACTCAGTTAAGAAGGGGGATAAAACCTTTTATAGATACATTAGGGAGCAAAAGAAAGACCAGGGTGGTGAGGCTTAATAAAGGGGGGGGGGTGGGCAGAGGGTGACAGTGACAAAGAGGATATACTGAGCGAATACTTCTGCTCAGTATTCACAAAAGAAGAGGAGGGAGAGGTACCTAAACCAAATAATAGAGGCACACTGGATAGGAGAGTCGAGACCAGTCTATTCACAGAAGGGTCCTGAAAGAACTCCTAAAACTGAAGGTGAACAAAGCAATGGAGCCTGACAGAGTTCACCCCAGAATTCTAAAATAACTAAGGGGAGAACTAGCGACACCACTGACTACCCTTTTTGACAAATCATGGGAGGAGAGTGTGGTACCTGTGGGCTGGAGAAGGGTGGATGTGAGTCCCATTCACAAAAGTGGGAGTAAGGCAGAGGTAGGAAACTACAGATCTGTTAGTTTGACCTCAGTGGTAAGGAAAATTATGGAATCACTTCTGAAAGAAAGAATTGTTGAGTACCTAGAGGCCAACTGGGCACAGGACCCAAGGCAGGATGGATTCACAGTGGGAAGGTCATGTCAGATGACTAATAGATTTCTTTGACTGGGTGACTAAAGTAGTAGACCAGGGAGGGGCTGTGGACGTGGTCTACCTAGACTTTTTGCAAGGCATTTGACACAGTCCCACACAAAAGATTAATAAACAAGTTAGCCAGCCTGGGAGTGGGTCCCAGGGTGATAACCTGGGTTAAAAATTGGCTGGACAACAGGACGCAGAGGGTAATTGTAAACAGAGTCCACTCCAAAGAAAAGGGAGTTACTAGTGGGGTACTGGGACTGGTTCTCTTCAATGTCTTTATAGGTGACATTTCGAAGAGACTGGAAGGAAAAGTATGCTTCTTTGCAGACGACACAAAGATCTGCAACATGGTTGATACACGGGGGGGGTTGAAAGGACTAGAAGGGACTTGGTAAGGTTGTAGGAATGGTCAAAAGTATGGCAGCTTAGATTCAATGCAAAGTGTAAAGTACTGCACCTGGGAAACCAAAACCCAAGGCAAGAGTACACAATGGGGGGGGGGTATTAATGACAACAAAAATGGAAAGGGACCTGGACGTAGTCATATCACATGACCTAAAGGTAGGCAAGCAATGTTAGAAGGCAGTAAGGAGGACTGGGGAGATACTGGGATGCATAGGGATGGGCATCTCCAGTAGAAAACAGGAAGTTGTTATCTCTCTGTACAGACAGTTGGTGAGACCCCATCTGGAGTACTGCATGCAGTTCTGGAAACCCCATCTCCACAAGGACATAGACAGGATGGAGGAAGTCTAGAGTTAAAACAGTGTCAGTGGCTCAGTAGGTAGCACACTCTCCTCTGAGGCTGAGAGATCAGAGGGCTGTGGGTTCAGTTCCCACATCTGGCACTTGGGTTAATATCCTAGTACTGACACTGTAGTGCAGCATGAAGAGGGGTGCTGCACTTCTGAGGTGCTGTCTTTCAGATGAGACGTTAAACCGAGGTCCCATCTGCCTGGATTGGTGGTAGTTCAGTTGGATGTTAAAGATCCCATGGCACTTATCGAAAAGAGTAGGGGAATTTCCCCCAGTGTCCTGGCTAAATTTCCCTCATTCACTAAAAATACCACCAGCAGCTTAATCTGGTTCAAGGTCAGTTGGCATTCATCTGTATCCCCTTCCCCCAGGTCATGCCTGAAAATACGCAGGATTTATCTAGTGCACTTACCCAATCAACAAAAAATAAATAAAATAAAAAGAGGAGGGCAACTAAAATGGTGCAGGGTCTGCACCAGAAGACATACAAAGAGAGACTAAAGAAGCTTAATATGTATACCCTCGAGGAAAGGAGGGAGAGGGGGGACATGATAGAAACTTTCAACTACCTCAAGGGAATCAATGAAGTCCAAGAAGGTAGTATCTTTCAGAAAAAGAGATGTGCAAGAACAAGAGGGCAGAATCTGTAGGGGGACGACGACTCAGGGGCAACGTGAGGAAGTATTTTTTCATGGAGAGAGTTGTGGATGCATGGAATGGCCTTCCTGAGGAGGTTGTGGGGTCAAAAACAGGGGAGAAATTTAAGAATGCATGGGACAGACATAAGGCAATTCTAGTGGGAGGTAGGAGGAAGTAGGCTGTTGGTAAAACTAGGATCTGAAGCTTATCTGATAGGTAGGGAAATGGGCAGACTGGGTGGGCCAAGCGGGCCTTATCTGCCATCAAAGTCTATGTTTCTATGTCATGGCACATGTGTGTGGCCAATGTACAATGAACCAGGGCATGTGGCCCAGAACCAGGTACCCATGTACCAATGCCATGATTGCCCCCCATGGCAGTCTGATGACACACCCACTGACACCAACCACATGGTGGGGGACACACACAGAGTGACATGCAACAGGTCAGTGGGCATGCCCATGTCACATATGTTCATCAGGCTGTTGGGGCCACACATTGTACATAGCACAGTGGTGTCTGCTACTGTGATGTTAGCTGCATGTAAGACATGGCTATGGCCAGTGAATGCCTACTGTGGCATCCTGCAGCAAGCCACTATAAGCAATATGGGTATACATATGCCTGATGTCATAGTGGCACTAACATGATGCTTGAGGGAGGGGATGGGCCACTGAGAGGGTAGGATGATGTGGTACACAGTCCCCATGTCTCTGCAGAACCTTGTGACAACTTCTACAGCACTTATGCCCCAGGGGGCTTAGCTACCACCACAACGCACACCTCTGCATCCAAACATACAGCCAGGTGGCACAGCAAAGGTGCACACAGGTTCAGGGATGGTCCTGTAGATATATTAGGTCACTGCAAGCAGCATGGATGTGGCTGAGAAGCCCACAGCTGACAAAGTCCATGGTGTGTGGGATGCTGTCAGACACTGTGCCAGCATACCACACACCCTGCTGTGACGTTCTGCTGCCATGCCACAGTATGTGTCACAGGGACACTTCTGCACAGGGACAGAAGGTGGCTGACCAACAGTCCCGTGCCACCGCCACCGTATAAAGGGTTGGAACATGCATGACTGACAGTGGCAATGCACCATAAACCATGCACGATACATACAGTGTCCATTGGTGCCACACTACCAGCATATCAGAGCAGCACTGGCACAGTTGCAACAGGCATCCATTTGGCTGCATGCCTATAGGACTGTGTATCAGATCCTGTTGTGTGGACAACCTTCATGATCTATGTGTAAAGGGGTAGTCCAGGACAGGTCCATATATGCAGAGCAGTGACACATGGTCGGAGTCCTATATGATGTGTTATGGGATGAAGGTCCTGGGAGGCGGTAGATATCACCTACTGTGGCCTGAGCCACACCAGCTGGACCCATTCACACTCACCCATGCCCATGACACCTGTGCATCACATGCAACGCCAACAAGAGGTAGCATCACATACACAGGCAACAGGCAACCCATGTTGTCTACATGGGCAACAGCAGAGTGGGACACTGGCCCCAGGCTTCTTACCCACACAGGGGGACAGGCACCTGTAAGCTGTACACCACCGATGCTGCATGCTGCATGCAACTTAAGTGGGCTACAACTGTGATGTGTAGCAACCCATATCATTGGAGCACCTGCAGTCTGTATAGAGCATTGGTACATGTACCATACCACAGGTCTTTGGGGGTGGCAATGACCTTGTGCATGACATGTCCCACTCCCACCACCTGCAGCAGACCACACTGACATGGTGGAAGCAGCAGCACTGCACTGTGCTCATGGGACATGTGAGGGTATATCTCAACCACCCATCCGCTCAGTGCACTTGTCCCCCGACAGGGCTAGGAGGGCCGTGCATAGGGTACATCTCATGCAGCTTGCATGAGCGTGTTCCCAGGTGACTCCCACACACTCTGTGATGTCATAGCCCACTGGTCTCTCAGCCACGACGTGCACATTGGACAGCATATGATGCCATAACAGGCAGGTGGGTGTATGATGCCCCACAGTGACACACTGCCTATGTTGTTCAGTGCTCCTCCAGTGGCTTTGTGATGTGTATCCCCCCAGATGGCATGTAGTGCCGTCATGACCGGCATTACTGTTGGCACTTCTGGCCAGTGCATGTTCCATATAGAACCGCAGCGTACCCAGTGGTGCGCACACCAACCTGGTCACTGTGCGGTGATTGGCATATGGTCCCACATGTCATCAGAGTCAGCAGCCATCACAATATGCCCCACATTGGCCACATCCATTGGTGGCACCCCTCAATGTGTCCCAGCCACCACCTCCATATGCCCCACCAGGACTCCTGTCCAGCACATCAAGTGTGACATGTCTCTCACATGGTAGGCCTCACAAGGCAATGTTACACATGGGCAGGTGGTGCCATGCTATGGGACAGCGTACAATGTGTAGCACATTGGCATCAGGCATCTACGCTAGTGGTAGGGGACCCATCCATCCCATGATCATTGTCCCTGGATGGGCAGCCAACTCCTGTGGTGCTGCAGGGACAGTGTGTTTGGGTAGCATCATCACGCCGCATGCTACTTGTGCATGGTGGGTGTCTGACTCTCGCAGCTGCATGGCCTGCCTGTGGCCCTGTAACATGGCCATGTTGATGCACCACACATGTTGAGGGTTGGGTGGTATTTGTAACGTGGAATTTGCAGACCATTATTCCTGCTCCCCCGAGTATGCACACTGACACTGTGTTCTTTGAAGTGTTACAGGTGCTAAAGGGAATGCTGCATGTGCACAGCCAACACAGACACCACGTTGGTGTGCAGTAGAAAGGGCCATGAGGAGGCTGAAGAGGATGGAGGTCAGTGTGTACATGGAACAGACACACAGATGTGCTGAGGAGACACAGGTGCTGCCCGTGTATGTCCCTGCGGAGCAGCCGGGGATCCCAAAGGCCGGTGATGAGCAGCAACTTTCAGCTAGTGGCCTCATCATGCAGGTTCGCAGTGACGGTGCTGCACAGGAACCAGACATGGAGGACAAGCAGATTGTGGACCTACAGAAGGGTGAGGAGATGAGGACTGTGGTGACAGGGCATGAACAGCCTCCCACTGAGCCTGCATCTGAACAGCACCAGGAGGAGCATGAAGAAGGGGATGTCGGATGTCCTGATGCCAGAGATGATGAAGGGGATAGCACACACAGTCAGGGTGTGCAGGACTTTGCTAGGGGCTTAGGGGAACACCTCTGCCAGTGGTACATCATGTAAACCTGCTGCAGGTTGCCCTCCATACTCTCTTGAACTATGTGGACTCCTTCTCGAGGCACTGACCCCACACATGTTGCGGTTCCGCTGTGTGATGACCACTAACAGTACCAGTTGCATTGTGGCACAAGTGTTCCAGACGAATGTTGTTATGTTTTCATCTGCTTCTTATGCCTTGTTACCCCCCTCCCCCCAATTTGTATTTCATGTTTTATGCTTTTATATCAGTAAACATCATTGGTTTTCATGTATCCAGTGTCTGCATGCCCTTTTTCATATGTTTCCACCAGGGAAGGTTGTCCATGTCTCTGCAGTATGTTCCATGCATGCAACACAGCTTGTAGTATGATATGGTGGATGCATGGAACAGCCTTCCTGAAGAGGTTGTGGGATTTAAAACTGTGGGAGAATTCAAGAATGCATGGGGCAGACATAAGGTAATTCTTGTGGAGAGTAGGAAGAAACAGGCTGTTGGTTAACTAGGATCTGTAGCTTATCCTGTAGGTAGGGAAATGGACAGACTAGGTGGGCCAAGCGGTCCTTATCTGCCATCAAGTCTATGTTTCTGCATTTCTATGATATAGTGGCTATGTTCTGTAACATGTAGGGTGAACAGCAGTACCTTGCCATGTGGTATGTATGTGGGTATGGGTGTCCAGCCCTTCTTCCACTCACCTATGCATCGGGCACCTTGCCATAGCCAAGGACATACTCCAGGTATGTTGCTTGTGCACATCCATTCCCCAGATGGTTGGCTGTGGCATGTTGGACTGCAGCACTGACATGCCATACCCTGTACCAGTGTGACAAGCTGTCCCCTAGTGACCCTTTGTGCTGTTTATGTCACACCACCAGTGTCCTGTAACCCTTTGCCCCCTGGAGGTGGTTGTTGCACAATCAACGTCCCTGGGTGTTGAACAGATGCATCACATACCCACACACAGGGTCCCACTGTATGTCTAGGGTGCCACTCTTCCCACAGTCCCACCCATGCATGTCCCAAACATCTGTTGGCCATGGCTCCACCATCCATATGACTGTGTAATGCTGGCCCATCACACATATGTGCTGGTGACATTGGAGTGCAGTGTGGCACCTACAATGGCGATGTTGTCAGGTAGTAGAGATGGGCTCTTGGTGGATGATCCACAAGGGACCTGAATTTACCCAGGCTGGTGGGGCACTGCTGCCCTCACACCACCCAAATGGCACATGTCCATACACATGCACACAGGGGTGTTCCATACTTTGTGAACGGTGGCCGTGGGTGTTCATGTGTGTGTGTGCTATGGTACTCTCTTCCTGTTTTCCCTACCATTGGTCCTTTATGTAGTTGTTTCAGGCGACTGACGTGGATACGCACTTTGTGGTGATATATTCCATAGAAATTAATTTACATATACTGTACAGTGGCATAAACACATGGCAAACAGTGCAGTACCCCCCCCCTTCAATTGACAGGGGGATGAGGGAACATAGGTGTGTCGCTGTGTGACATATGGTTGTGCAGCAGTTTCTGAGCTGTTCATGCATTTTAGTAGCATTGTGACCCATGGGGCTGTTGGTTGTACATGCTGGGTATCTGACGTGTAATAGCATGCATCATGGTGCCATGTCAGTGAGTGCCACTGGTTTCCAGGGGGTTATATGTGCTGGATGGGGAATGAGGTTCTTCACAGCCACAGTTGGTATATGAGGAGGCACAGTGTATCACACAATGAACCTTAAATTTTGTGGCTAAGGGTCCCCCCTTAGGGGCATGGTCTGGTCTGTGGGCTGTTTCAGACATCATGTGGCCTGTTAGTTAGGTGGAGGGATAATGCCGCATTGCTGGTGCATGGACACAGCCATCCCACATAAGCATGGCATTCTGAACCGTGTGGCATGTTCTGTCCTTAGGGGAGAGGACTGCCCAGCACTCCACTCTGTACACCAAGGCTAGCACCCTGGTTGCCTACCATGTGCCATACATGGTCAGTATCCATGCAACCTGCGTATGCATTGTTGGGCCTCAGGATGTCTGGGCAAGGGAGTTGTGTGATCAGGCACATCCTGTGGTGGCATGCACCGACATCTGTTGGTGCACAGCCTGCTGTTGTCACACAGATGCATATCTCCTCCAACAGGATCACATGCTGTGTAGTAGTGCCACATGTCGCCTTGCACCACACTGTGTATGTTGAGGAGTGGCAGGGCTGCCGGTCCCAGCTGGCGTAGTCACCAGTCCATGCTGTGTCGATCTTCACTATGTTGAGAACCTCCTCCTCCCCCTTGTGTGACCCACCCCCCACCCATGGATTATTCACATGTGGCTTGTATAGGTGCATTGTAGATCAATAGCAGCTACACTCTGGGTGTACAATGGTCCATCGATGTGTTATTGCATATTTCCTTCCCTTGCATTGTGTATGTCCACTGTATGGCTGGTGGTAAAATGGAAGTTCATTTGTCCAAGGGCCCCATAGGCATACTTCTATTGTTCATGCTGGGCGCCACATGGTGTTCACTATGTGGGCAGCCCATCTTTCTGATTTCTGTGATGTTGTCATTTGTGTGCCACCTGTACCTGTGCACTGCCTTGTCCATGGGTGCCCACTTGTGACCTTCAGTTGGTGCTTTGTAATGTTCTTTGTGAGCCTTGTACCGTGGACCTCTGGGATCATCTGGTAGCAGGTATTGTTCTGGGGTGGGCATGTCAGCTGCTGCTGTTCATGTACCTCCTGTGTCCCTAAGTTTCTTCCATGTTTCCTTAGGGGTGGTGCAGTAGGCCCACTGGGTTGGGTAGTAATGGCATCCTGTGGTGCAGGACCCTCTGTGGCCATACTGATGTCCATGGTGGTGGTGTTACAATTCCTTGTGGTGTGTCTGGCATCCACTGTGTCATCTGTGCTCTTGTGGCCTGCTTGGCTACTGCTGTGTGGCCTGGGGGGGACATTATCTCCTGGGGATTCCTGTGTTTCTACAGTCTGGCCACTGCTTACACCTGCATGAGGGGCCTGTGGAGTTGTTGGGCACCATGTATTGGTAGCAGCACTGTTTGCATCACCTGCTATGGTGGTGTCGTTAAAGCTTTGTGGTCCTTGCTGTGGGTCCCACCTCATGTCACTGGTGTGAATTGTGCTGTCACCGGGGTGCTGACCATGTACAAGGTGTTGACATGAGTGGTGGGTGGCACCAGGTTAATGTTCAGGGGGTCCAAACCCTGCCTGTATTGTTGGAACCGGGGCATGCTGCACCACCTGTGTGCCTGTTGCCTGGTTGCTTGGGGTGCATGCTGGTGGTGCAGGCACCACACTGTTGGCCTAGGATATGCCTTCAGTGGTGGCCATGGAAGGCAGGCCTATGATGGCCTGTGGCTGTTTCCCACTACACCTGTTGTAATGTTTTGTGATAGGCTGGAGTACTCTTTGTGTGCTCTGCAGGTGTCCCTCTGGCACGCTATCCATACCCGTCCTCTTGACAGTAGTTGACTCCAGGGGTCCGATTGATTTGTCCTTCTTGGTGCACCACTTGTAATTGCCCCTAGCAGCCATATGTCCCTGGCCACTGTATGGATGTTGCCGCTATGCACTGTGCATGTGTGTGTTGTGGCCAGCTTCATACTGTTCTCCAGGGTGCATGCTCCCCCTCACTGCCATACACTGGTGGGCTATACACGTGCTGACTAGTCACAGTTGTGCCTTGGATGTGCCACATGACCTGTGCAATGGACTGCAGGGTGCCTGCCATAGTGGTGAAGGCATTGGTCTGGGTGTGTTGTTGCACTACACTGCACTCTGTCACTACTGCTAGTTGCTCCATTGCACTGGTCTGCCTCTCTGCACAAACCTGTATCTCATGCATTATGGTGGTCAGATCTGCATGATGTGCCACACTATCCCTTATCCTGGTTTGAATCACATCGCGCAGGTCCATGAGTATACCTTGACATGGCTGTATTGTGCAACTAGCTGTGTTGTGCAACACTGCTAGTGTTCAGATCCTGTAGGACTTCACTTATGCCTGCTACCTCACTTTTCAAAGCCTCCTGTGTTTCCACAACATCAGGGCAGTACCTGGTCAGGTCATTCTCCAGTGAGAGTTGCACAACAAGGTCCTGGTTGTGGCTGTGTTGAATCTACCTTGCCAACCAATGGTTCTGTACTGGGCTCTTGGATGCTGTTCTTGTGGCTTGTGTCCCCACCATCAGTGGATGATCCACCACAAATGCCCTGTGGTGGCCCTGTAGTGTCATCACTGTCAGAGCTGTGTTGCATGCTGTGTGTGGGGGTAATGTGGTCACTGCCATCCTGGCCCACTTCAGCCTCCTCCTGTGTCCCCTCAGACTCTACTGAGGCCTCAGTGTCTGTGTCCTCCTCCTCCCCATTGTGGCACTGCCCCTGGGAGGCTGTGGTTGTGATGATTGCTGGGCTTCCAGCCTGAGCACTGCTGGTACCTTTGGGGAGACAAAATGTGCAAGGTTGGTGGCTGTGCTGCAGGGCCATATTAGTATGTTTCTGTTCCATGTGTACGGTGCATAGTTCAGTGAGGCTTGCCACAGCCACTGATGGTGGGCGTCCAGTAGCATCACATGATGCATGCTGTGTTGTGCCTATCTGGACTGTGGTGTTAGGACACTGCATGTCCACTTGTGTCTTCCGCTATCTATTCTGGCTATCATGTATGCTTTCCTGTCTGAACTGCCTCATCATGTGGGCATCTGTCTTACTGACCAGCTGACTGGAACCTCCAACAGTGCCCCTCATCCTGTGCAGGCAGCTGATCATGTTGCACAGTGCAGTGCAGACAGCTGTAGAATGTCCTTTGTACCTGTTAGTGGCTGCTGTTCAACCATTGTTTTGGTGTGTTGGGGGCCAGTGATGCATGCCCAGGACATGCTGACATGGCAGTCGCTGATGGAGCCTGTTGCCTTGGTGTGGGGCCCCAGTGGTGGAAATACTGTTCCTCTCATGGTTCTTTTTCACAGTCCCAACCCTTGCCACAGTGGAGTGACCACCTGCAGGTCACTTTGCCTGGCCTGCATGTCCCCTGCCCTAACCAAACAGTGCACGTGCACTAGTGCAATATCTGTTTACTGTGGGCAAACCACAAACCACCAAACAACTTCCTGCCATATCTCCTGTGTCTATTGCCAGTCGCACTCTCTTGGCCCATGCATGCATTGTGTGTCATCGGCCCACACACTACAGCCTATGGTCTGGGTGACACCCTCCTCAGTCTGAAACTCTCTGAGTCACACATGTCTGCTGGTACCATAGCAGTCACAGGGTGTGGTGTGCACTGTGCCCTCCCAAATGCAGTGTTTGCCAGCTCCTACTAACAGATGCATGCACACAGCTGCTGTCAGTGGATCATGTGTGTGGCATCATTCTGTGCATACCCTCCCCACCCAGGTGATATCAACATGCTATACCTGATAGTGCTGGGATGTGCCATGGGTTGTAGCTCACACTCCCGTGCCATGGCCTGCAACACTGCTGTGTGCATCATACGTATCTGTGTGAGTCTCCCTCATGTCTCTACAGCATAGTGTGGTGTGTCTGCTCCATGTGTTCCATTTGTGGCACTGTATTATACCTGTGGTACATGGCAGCCCTGTGGGTTCCTTTGCATGGTGCATAGCTACATGGTCATGCTGCTTCTATCATGGAGCATTCCCAGGGGATGTTGCACTTTACATGCATTGTGTGCCATCATAGCTCTGCTGCCTCCATAGGCCCCCTGCTGTTTCGCCTACATCTATGTCTTGGGTGTGGGGCCACCCACATCTCTCTGTTGACCTACGTTGCCATCCTTTGTGTCCCTGACATGTACATACCTGCTGCACTTTTTTAGCTGGAACAGGTCAAGCTCACTGTCACCCTCTATGTTGCAGATGCTTAGATGGGATGCCACATGTTCTTCTTGGCTACTTAGGGGTGAGATCTGGCTTGGTCCACCCCTGTGGCAGGGGTGCACCTTCATATGTGTGCCATTTTCTCTTTCAACCTCCAGCTAAGGTCATGATACCTTTTCTGGAGCTCTCATATGTGATGCCTGCAAGGCGCAACAGCATTCACTTTGGTGGCCACCTCATCCCAGGCCTGCTGTCTATGAGCATGCAGCTTCTTGTCCCCACCTCTGGACTGTAAAATGTCGACCTTAGCCTCAGTCTCCTCTATGAGGATGTTGGCTTCTTCCTCAGTGACATTATTCTTCCTCCAGTGTCTGCCTCACCTTGCTTGCATCGACCTTTCCTCTGCCATGTTGGTGCGTCAGGCTTTTTCACAGTTTATGACACTGTTGACATTTGCACCATTTTTATTGCACACCGTGTGTCTTATATCAGTTGGCTGGAGTATGACACACCTGGGCTTCTGCACCAGAATTTGTGGCATGATGCAAGTGCCCTTGATGCAAGGCTGTGTTTGGCACACCTTGTGCCGCTCTAATGTGGCTTTGAAAAGTGAGCCCGTTATCTTCATTATGAAGATGTTGCAAGCAAAATAACATGATTATTTTTATATTTTAACTTGTACATAGGTTATGTAAAATGAATATCAGCCAGAAAATTGGCAGCAACAACAAAATTGGCAGCATTACAACAAAAAAAACTAAAAGTGGCGAAAACAGGATGATTTTGGAATGAATAAATAAAAAGTCAGAGATAGAACAGTGAGGAGGCTACAAACATGCTCAAGCTTCCAAATATATCACAAAGATAAAGGAAGGTATATGCCCCTTTAAGTGTTTCTTTTGTAACCTATCAAAAGTAGAAATAACATACTGATGACCTATCCAAAGTGGAAAACAGAAAATCACAGGATGCCATCCCCTCTATAACCAGAGGGTAAGTATAATGGGTAGTCAGAGGTGCCTGCCCAGGAAAATCAGTATGCAAAAAGAGAAAAAAAGGCAGCTTCACTCCTAAATAATCATTCAGTCTTTATTTATTCAATTACTGTCACCATCTCACACTGAGACCAGCATTCTGTGGCTCCCAAGCCACTTTGTCTAGGTTGTGGTGGTATCCTGCTATGTCCTTTCCTTTGCAAATACCATGTGGGCATAACAAACTTTTGCTTTCGGACCTTTAAAAAAGAAGACAAAATGACTCACCTTAGTAATTGCTTTTCTTCTCATGGAGTCTTGCTATATTAGGACTTATGCAGTTAGCCTCTGGCTCTGAACTGCCCCGGAGAGGAAACAGTTAACTCCAGAGTAATCTGGAGTTCCACAGCGCGAGGGCGCTGTTCAAAGCTCTATCTGGCCAATTTCAAATGAAACTGCCAGGTTCTTTACGATGCTAAACTAACATAGCAAGTCTGTGTGGAAAAACTCTACACTAGCCATTGGCTACCTACCAGTAGTAGAACAACAAAAACACAACAACAATCACAGAATAATAACAATATTACATATTATTGTTAGAATCACCCCTGACAAGCACTAATAGGCCCCCTCTCCCCAAAAAACTCAAGTCCAGGGAGGGGGCCATCTACCACTTAACAAAAAACAGAATTACCTAGTTCCTTAACCCAAATGAAAGCGGGGGAACTAGGGAGAACTAATATGGCATGACACAGTGCTTGCACTAATTTGCCAACCCCACCCAAGTAGGAGTTCTGAGGGGGTAGGAGGGAGGGTTGTCCTAATATAGCAAGACTCCATGAGAAGAAAAGCAATTACTAAGGTGAGTAATTTTTCTTCAAACACCATGAAGTCTTGCTATTATTAGGACTTATGCAGATTATACAGCAGTACCTCCATGGAGGAGGGCCAGAATCTACTTAGGGAATAGGCTCTGAAGCACAGCTGTGCCAAAATGAGCATCTCTCCTGGACTGGACATCCAGGGAATAATGCTTGGTAAAGGTGTGGACTGTTTTCCAGGTAGCAGCTTGGCAAATTTCCAAAATGGGAATATCTCTAGCAGCCGCTAGAGATGCAGCTGTACACCTGGTAGAATGAGCCCTCAGTCCTGAGGGAGGTTCTCTACCTAGTTTTTGGTAACAGAACTGGATACAAGAGACAATCCACCTTGCAATTGTCCTCTTAGTGGCAGGTCTCCCTTTGCCAACTTCTCCATAGGTAAGGAAGAGTTGGAGGGATTCGAACCTGTGACCCTTGGTGCATTCCAAATAGTAGCTTAGGGCTCTTTTGACATCCAGACTGTGCAATCTCCTCTCCCCTGAGGAGGAATGCTCAGTGAAAAATACTGGAAGAGAGATGGATTGGTTGAGATGAAAATCTGAAACCACTTTAGGTAAAAACTTTCTGTTAGTCCTGAGGACTACCTTATCTCTGTGAAAAGAAATAAAATCCTTTTCCACTGACAAGGCTTGAATTCACTTATCGTCTAGAAGTGATAGCCACTAGAAAAACAGTCTTCCAAGTTAAAAACTTGAGATCTGCGAACAGAGGCTCAAGGGGATTGCATTAGCTGAGCAATGCAAACATTCAGGTCCCAGGCAGGAGCTGGTTCCCGAAAGGAGGGTTAGTGAGTAACCCCTTAAAAACTTGGAAAACACAGGGTGAGAGGAGAGAAACAGGTTTCTCTGCAGATACAAAACAGAAACAGCTGCCAGATGAACCTTCAAGGTAGCTGGTTTGAGGCCTAGGAATTTAGATGGACCAAATAGTCCAATAAAATGGCCAAGTCAGCAGATTCTGGTACAATTTGTTTCTCAGAACACCAGAAGGAAAACCTCTTCCACTTAGACTTGTAAGTGGCCCTAGTGGAAGGCTTCCTAGAAGCCTTTAAAATATCAGGACACCTTGAGAAAGGTGTAAATCAGCAAATTCTAGCTCCTCAAGAACCAGGCCTTGAGGTGGAGGAATTGAGGTCCGGATACCACACTCTCCCTGTGCACAGGTCAGCAGGTCGTGGGTCCTGGGCAAGCTCAGGGAGGGTGGAATATAAGGGACAGAGAGAAGAGGTACCAGGGCTGTCTGGCCCAGTCTGGAGCAATCAGAATCACTTTGCAGGGCTGAGTTCTGATTTTTACTAGTACCCTGAATAGGAGGAAGGGGAAAGGCATACAAGAACTTCCTTTCCAATCCAACTGAAAGGCGTCAGGGGACTGATCCCAGCACTGGAGGCCTGCAACAAAACAGAGGAAGTTGGTGGTTGTCTGGGGCTGTGAAAAGATCTATCTGAGGGGTGCCCCATCTGGCAAGACGGCCCCAGCACCAGAGGATTCAGGGCCCATTAGTGATGGCCCTGAGAAATCCTGCTGAGGGCATCCGCCAGGACGTTATCCTTCCCTGGAAGGTGAACCGCTGTCAGGGAGGTGTTCAGGGAGTAAGCCAGAGACCACAACTTCATTGCTTTGGTGCACAAGGCTGAAGACCGAGTGCCCCCTTGCTTGTTGATGTACCACATTGTTGTGGTATTGTCTGTCCTGACTTGAACTACCTTGTTCTGGACAGTAGCTGAAAAAGCCTGGAGAGCTAAGAGAACAGCTCTGAGTTCAAGAGATTGATGTGGAGCAGAGATTCCTGAGGGACCACACTCCCTGAGTGGAAAGGTCGCCCAGTGAGCCCCACCTAACAGGAGGCATCCGTGGTGAGGGTGAGGGAATGAAACAGGTAAGAAGGAACCCCTGAGTTAATTGCTTTGATCCTGCCACCACTGAAGGGCCAGGATCAGGGTTTTCAGTCACTGGGACTAATTTGGTAAGGGGTCCTTCCTTTGAGACCAATGGGACCTCAAGTGGAACTGGATGTCCCTCATCTGAAATCTTGCTCCCTGCACGACAGCTGTGGAAGCAGCCATGTGCCCTAGGAGTTGCAGAAAGTGCCTTGCTGGTCGAGAGACCACAGGGTAAAGGAGGATGCCAGGGCAATGAGTCTGTCCACTCTTTCCGAGGAAGAAATGCCTGGCTGACTTTGTGTTCAATTCTGCACCTATGAAAGTTAGTACCTGAACTGGTTCCAGAACTGACTTTGGAAAATTCAACAGGAATCCCAGGAGTGAGAAGCTGCTGGGTGACTTGCAAATGGGATTTTACCTGATCTGGAGACTGACCTACTATGAGCCAGTCATCCAGGTAGGAAACACAGCAACCTGCCTTCTTAAATGAGCCACTACCACAGCTAGACATTTTGTGAAAACCCTTGGAGCAGAGTAAGGCCAAGGGCATTGCTCTGAACTGGTAGTGGCCAGAGGGTAGTTTGAACCTGAGGTACTTTCGGTGAGAAGGCCTGATCAAGATATGAAAATAGGCGTCCTTGAGGTCCAGGAAGCTAGCCAGTCCCTGGCCTTAGGAAGAGCAAAATCATTACCAGAGTTAACATTTGAACTTTGGTTTCAAAAGATGCTTGTTCAGGAACCTTAAATCTAGGATGGGTCGCCATTCTCCTGTCTTTTTGGGGTAAGAAATATCTCAGTACAGACCCTTGCCCTGATGGCAAGGAGGAACCCTTTCCACTGCTTTGCAGCGTAGAAGAGAAGAAACCTCTGCTTCCAAAGCAAGGGCTTCTGAAGGATTTGCAGGTGGAAAATGTCTGGCTCTCATCTTTGGAAACTGTTTGAAACTGAGAACCAGACCTTGGCTTACCACCTCCAGAACCCATTTGTCCGAAGTTAGGGACAACCAGTTCTGGCTGAAATAAGCCAACCTGCCCCCCACTGGTACAGGAGAATCGGCCCTGGGCACCCCGTCAGGGTGCCTGTAGCAACAGCTTTAGGCTGAGGAGGGAGGCGGTCTGCCTGTGCCCGTCTACCTCTGCCTCTGAAAAAAACCCTCTGTGCAAAGGCTGAAGAGGCTTGAACTTGATAAAAGGCCTGTGGTAAGGCCTGCCCCTACCCTGGGGCATGCCTTTGTGGAGTGGCATGCCTCTCCTTAGCTTGGGCACTTTGTAGGTAGTTCTGTATTCATCCATCTTTTCATGTAATTTTCTGTTTGATCCCCAAACAGAGAATTTCCTACTAGGAAAATCTATAGCCTTTGACTGAGTATCTTGGGACAGATTAGTGCATCTGAGCCATGCCAACCTACGAGAGCTACAGAAGTGGCCATGACCCTAGAGGAAACATCATTAACATCAACAGCAGTATGAAATTGAACTTTAGGGCTTCAATGCCATCAGCAGCCACTTGTTCCAACTCACTAGCCAGCTGGCCCTGGGCCTGCTTGGCTAACTACAATATAGTGTCCCATCTAGATTTCTGATATCTAGCCACATAAGCCATATAATTAGCCTGCCTGAGTCCCACGAAGCTGCCATATATTGTTTTGCCATGGCATCAATCTTCCTGGAATCCTTATCAGGAGGATGTGAGGCCAGGGAATATTACCTGTCACAGGCTGCAGCAACAACACCTACATGACTACACTGCTCAGTGAGGAAGTCTGTATCAGGGCCTGATAAAGAATACCTTCTGTCCATTTTTTATCTACAGGAGGAACAGAATGAGATTTTTTAAAATCTTTGTTGTTTGCTTCCTAAATGACTTATGCAAAGGAATAGACAACCTTCTAGACTCTGGAATATCCATCATTTCTACATAATCAGGCTCCTCTTGCTCATCTACAGCCTCCTCTAAAGGGAGCTGGAGGGTTTCTGCCACCTTTTATAAAACCTAAAATGAGAGGGACTCAGACAGCGAGGGAGATTCTAAGGGTCTGTCTGGAGAAATGTCCGGCTCAATGGGCACGTCAGACCTTCCAGTCACAAATACACTGATCAAATTCCTCCTCCCTCCTGTGGTTCATAAAATCCTCAACATCATAATCCTGAACCACTGGACCTGACGAGCCACTCTTTTTCCAACTGTAGGGGTTCAACAAGTCCCTGAGACAAAGACTGAACAATCTGTATGGCTTTTGCTATCTCTGCAGCAGTTGGAGAGACAATTTTGGACAGACCAGCTGATTTCTTTGTCTTTCTTACTGGGACTGGTTCCTCTGAACCAACCTTTCTTTTTGAGGAAGTCTCGCCCTGGTCAGAGGCACTCCCTCTGGTCCAGTGGGTGCTGGACCGGGCTGGCATCTGGGTCAGCGGACTTTTGACCTCTACGTTCCCTGAGCCGGCCCAATCTCTTTTCCAGGGTGGCTGCAGGAAATTTTTACACCTGGCAGTCTGACAGGTGGTCAACCCCAGACAATAGACACAAGTGGTGTGTGGGTCAGCCTTGGCAAGGAAACCCACAGACATCACAATGTTGAAACCCAGTGGGCCGGTTTTCTTTTGGGTTTCTCAGACATAATGCCAGCCTAACCAAAAAACTTGCCCTTTAAACGGCCGTGCCAGGCAAGACACCCTTATCGGTTCCTAACCGTGTCACGGGTATTTGAAAAAAACAAGATTAATCCAAGGTTTTTTTAGAACCGATAAGAACCGGGAACCGCACTTCTAAAAGCCCATTCAATGAATAAAATTGTTATTTAAAGCAAACCGATCGGTTCAGACTGAACCGATAATGAATTTCCACACAGACTTAAATACTTGTACTTACGGTTTACCAGATAGAGCTTTTGACCAAAAACGCGGTAAAATAAAACTTTTGCCAGTTCAAATGAACCGAATAAACCCGCGAAATGAACCGAGCTGAAGGAGCTGATCTCCGGAGCGACTGTTCAGTGAAAGCGGAGTAAAGAATCTGGCAGTTTCATTTGAAACAGGCCAGATAGAGCTTTGAACAGCACCCTCGCGCTGTGGAACTCCAGATTACTCTGGAGTTAACTGTTTCCTCTCCGGGGCAGTTCAGAGCCAGAGGCTAACTGCAAAAGTCCTAATAATAGCAAGACTTCATGGTGTTTGAATTGGCTTTACTGGACTTGATCCAGTTCTCCTATTATAGAGTAATAGGTTTGCAAAGATGAACAGCATATTAGGAGTCACACCATCATATCGCTAATATATAAAGTAACTAGAGGTAAATTTAATCATTTTGACTACATTTAGTCAAATACGTTTTAGTAATAAAACTGCCTATGGTTGGCATAGGATGCAAGACTGTCCTGGCAAAAGCCAAGTCCTTTTTGAATATAGCAAATTATTTTATCAATCAATCTGTCCTTTGGGCTTAATGAGGTATCTTACAGTATCTCTCTCCCCTGAAGGAGCTTAAAAAATGGTGAACAAAAATATCACAAAGTGCTGGAAACCTAATGACATTATTTGCACTAGAAATCTTACAGAGCACACAGTAGCTTCTTCAAACTGAATAATATGCAGCGATGTTGTACTGTACTATTTTCACAGTTTGACATTTTATAAGCCTTTTTTTAATAAATCAAATAAAAGCTTTTCTTTTTTATGTGTGCCCTTTTCTTCAGATTGTTAATCAAGAAAGGTTATAAACACTGCGCAGTGTTTATCACTGGCTGCTGGCTTTAAATTTACATAAACTGCCAGACGAAATGCCAGCAGCTCTTAACTGTTTTGATGGTAACTGTTTAAGTGCACCTTTAAAAGCACAACATATATTTCTCTAACAAAATCCCATGCAGTTATCCAGCTATTCTGTCTTTCTTTAATCATAGCATGTGAAGACATGATTAATACAGTATTTTGGATGGATAAAAAATGTATTTATATTTAAATATTAGTATGCTGTTACAAATGACAAATTTTTCCGCCTCCTTTAAGATGGATGATGACAGATTTGCATAATAATTTGCTTCAAAGAGTTCCTTCTTTCCTGAGACACATTTTAATATGTTTTTTTGAAGCAAGGTGGCATTATTTAAAGTATTAAATTCCTGAGTTATAATAATGAGGGGAGGAGTAGTTGTTACTTGGAGTTTATAGTTTAACTGTGTAATAATTTAATTGCTAAAAAGCCAGAAAGAAGCAACAGCCAACAGGCAGTATAAGCTCACCAAGTTTCTCTGATAGTTCAGCTCCAATGTGCTTGCTTTTACAGTAATTTGGTTTATGCTTCCGGCTCTAGTTTGATTCCCTCTCAGGAAGCTCTGATCATTAATCTTTCACTGTCTGCTGTTGTATGTCCAGTACACACATCAGTCTGCTGGCAGGCAAGATCTGCTTTTACTGTATTTTTCTGTGTTTGTATGCTTCTGCTAGGAAGATATCATTAACTAGTCTTCCACCACCTTCTTTAATGAGCCTTGGTGAAGGCCCCTCTTCAAAATGTCACACTCTTGACCCCTATCTACAACAGCAGTGATGATTATACTAGAAAATTCAATATCACTTTCCACACCTAATTTAAGTTTTATTTCTGTCAGCAGCATTTAATAAGGCAGTTATTAGCTCTTGTTATTAAAGTCCCTTTTAGAAGTACAGTATTTAAATGTAGGTTACAGTTACACAACTGATAGTGTTTGTTGACAGAACTAAAGCTGAATAGGCTTATGGACGTTTGTATATCAACTAAAAGTTTCAACAGATAAAGAGTGAGATGTAGTAGAGACAGGCAGATAGCGGATCGCCTGCTCTGAATGATGTCTATTGGGTAGCACCTTGCTTTGGTTATTATCCCTATTTGCTTCATATTCAATCTGTCTGGAAAGGGCCCGATAGGATACTTGGTAGCTTCTCTGAACAATCTTCCTATGCTGTGTGTCTTCCATACTAGTGATATCATCTGATCCAGCTTCACCTTTTACAGCAAATAATGTAGCTTCTGCTAGGATGACCTTAACTGACCAATGAGTGGCCTGAAGGAGGGTTCAGAGGAAAGGCCTGCTTACTTTAACAGACTTGCATAGTTTACTTGCTTCATTACATTTGGAGTCTTCCATTTACATAATGTAGCTGCCAGAGAAGGAAGGAGAAATTTAAGTAAACAGAAAAAAGGCATTGCAACATTTTTGGGACAGAAAATAATAAAAAAAAAATGTGTTGCGGTTGTCCAGAGGATAGATCTGGTGGTTATATAAAGGTGGATCAAAACGTGGGGGAGCATAGGGAACAAAGCACAATGGTCCCGTGGAGTCCAACCAGGTAAAAGATCAATAGTGCAGTAGCGCAGGAGTCAGCTGAGGGACTACTCCAGTTCAAATCTGTATAAAACTTGAATAACACAGCTAAATTTGCACATGAGTGGCACAAAGATGGCAAAAGTGATGGATTCTTAAGTGGAATCACAAAATACTGCAAAAAGACATTGACACACTGGGGGATAGGGTAGACAAGTGGCAGAAAAAAATAAATATGGAAAACTGCATAGCACTGCACTAGGTACAGATGTGTTAGTAATATAAATTAAAAGTTATGGAACTAGTGGTATCAGCCTTAGGAAGTGAATTGAGGTGATGACAGATGGAAGCTGACATATTCCCTGCACTGTGTAGTTATAGTAAGCAGTATTAGCTATATTTTTTATTTTAATTTTCAGTTTATTTACCCAGGATAACTCAGCTGAGATGCATCTTTACATTTCCAGTAGGGTACTGCTTCTACCCACTTCTGCAGCTGGGTGGACTGGAGCACTGGGAGGTTAAGTGACTTGCCCAAGGTCACAGTGCTCTAACCACTAGACCACACCACCTGCCATATGATGGGCTGATTAAAAAGGAGACTTATACATTGGGTAAGGGAAGTGACAGTAACACTGTAAAAGACATCACTGAGACCACACTGAGAATATTGTATGCAGTTTTTATCACCACTGTACAAACAAGACATAGTCGAGATAGAAAGGATATAGGACAGGGCTAAATAAATTATTAGAAGGTTAATTGGGGATGACCTAGAAGAAGAGACTGGAGCAGTAAAAGTAGATATGTTCAAACTTGAGGAGAGAATGATAAGAGGAGGCATCATAACATAAACATTTGAAGGAAATTGATGGAGTGGATCAGTTAATATAGGATATAAGATTTAAAAACTCATGAGAAGAGCACAGTTCTCAGTCAAATTCTGAAAGAGCATGGTTGAGGGCAGGAGAAGAGCTGGATGGATGATTACTCCTATGTGGCTGTGGTTAAAGAAAGCCACCAAGATAACAATCTCAGCCCCTGCACCTGCCCTGTTGTTGGCTTACCTCCACAGCTTGCTGGTGGTATGCTGCTGGTAACAAATAATCCAACGGTTAAAAAGTTATGTAACTCATAAAATTCAATTAACCAGGTTCCAAGGACCTCCTATTTTTTTCAGCTGCCCATGTCCCACCCCCGTGCTTACCGACATGATGACAAGATGCTAGGGAAAGCACAGGGGCGCGTCCCATTTTAGTCAATGGGGGTGGCTTTCTGATCATTTTTAAATATTCTAATGGCCACTTAGTAATGAAACATGGGCACTAGTCGACTAACAAGACCCTAGTTAGTCGACCAGTGTCCACATTTCATTACCAAGTGGCCATTTGAATGTTTAAAAATGATTGGAAAGCCACCCCCATTGACTATAATGGAGTGCACCCCCCGTGCTCTCCTAGCATCTCGTCATTACGTCGGTGAGCATGGGGGCGGGATGTGGGAGACACTTAGAACCGGGAAGTCCCTGGGACCCAGTTAATTGGATTTTATGAGTGACATAACTTTTTAACCATTGGATTATTTGTTGCCAACAGCATACTATCAGCAAGCTGTGGAGGTAAGCCAACAACAGGGCAGGTACAGGGGCTGAGATTGGCAGGGCTCTTTAAGCAGACAACGGTGCATCATTTCCCAGTACCATAGGCTCTCAGTTTGGTTCCTAAATACATTACAGATTGTTGACTAAGAACTTGATCCACAGAAATAGTTCAAGCCCTACTCAACCTGCATAAGGCTTAGAAAAACACAGAGACACCCTCACTGTACATGAAGAGGCTTCTGTGTTACCCTTCCCCACACCTGCAACAAGGAATGGATTTCCCTGACCCTCTGCCATTCCAGCAATGGAGCTATATGTACAGTTGTCTCAGGGTCATATGAAGGGCATAACTTGGTTCTGCTGAACTCACAGTAGGTTTGCACCTGCATAATGGCCTACAGTGCCTGCCAGTTATGTCAGGAGACCCCTGTCATAACTCCTCCACCTTGTACTGCTGTCTGTATGATATATGGGCTGTGGGGACCCAATCAGGTCACCATATTGTGTTCCCAACCCCAACTCTCAGCAAGACCCTTGTGGGTAGAGGGGTTTCACCTTTTTAATTTTTTAAATGTGTCCTGCATGTACAGGGCTATGGCAATCTATGCATATGGTGATTCCCGTAATCCCCTGTCCATGCAGAGAAGGGCATCCCCATAATCTCCTGTCAATGCAGAGAAGGTCGTCACCGGATGCTTTGTGTCTTGATCAGTACCATCTTCATCCCGTCATTCCACCCCCCCCACACAGTTTTGTGCAGAGCTCTGCACATACAGTTGGGGTGCAAAGTGGCTGGGAATACCGGCTCATAAATTGGCCTCAGAGTGTCAGTTCCACAGCTCAGATACTAGCAAATTGCAGGTATCTGAGTTTTCTATGGATCAGGTCCTAAATAATTTATTTATTTTATTTATTCAATCTTGGATTACAAAGTACCTTTGCGTGCAAAGCAGCTTATTTACAAAGGTTCCATGCCAGTGGGGAGGGTTACAAACAGACATAGGAGGAACTAACAAATTGAGTTTCTAACATACAGTGACAGTGCGTAAACAACATGATAGATAAACAGCATTATTCAAAAAGTGAGAAAGGAGTTTAAGTAAAAAATAAAAGGGAAGGAGAGAGGGTAGTAGGTTTTTAAGACCCAGGGAGTAAGGTAGCAGCCAGAGGCTTTGTCAAAGTTGTTAATTGGGGTAGGC
The DNA here is from genome assembly GCA_016271365.2 of Neoceratodus forsteri. NCBI lineage: Eukaryota > Metazoa > Chordata > Ceratodontiformes > Ceratodontidae > Neoceratodus > Neoceratodus forsteri. The sequence goes on from CM028131.1 coordinate 1,109,377,536, forward strand.
AGAATGTAGGGTGGGAGAAATAAAGGAAGGGGAGAGGGAGCAGAGGGATAGCAGCCATAGGTCTTGTCAGGTTAACGCGTGGTGAAATCAAGTAGAGAAGGGAGCACTCGAGTGGTGATGAGGATGTGGACAGGTATACCTGCGATTAGGTGGTACAATCACAGAAGCTTTCAGTTATGAGATGCCTCCAGAGTATATGCTTAAACTGGCCAAGTTTGGATAGGTTAGTTAATTCACTGTGTAATCCATTGAACCAAAGTAGGGCTCTGTATAAAAAGGATCACTGGCATTGAGCAGTCTGGCACCTAGGGACAAGAAGGAGTTCGGATGTTGAGGTGCGAGTGTGTTGGGTCTTGAGAGATTTGTTCAGTACGCATCCCACTCCCGGTGGCAAGAGCACAAGAAGCATGTTTTTAGTTAGTAGGCAAGTTTGGTATTTAATCCTATCACTTAGCTGAAGCCATCCAGTTTGAGCATAAAGCTCACAAGTGTGAGTGAGATGAACAGCACCCGTGATTAGTCTACACACCTTGTTTAGAGTGACAGTTAGTCTTTTGAGTGAGGTAGTGGTTGCAGCTCCATATATGACCACACCATAATCGATGATTGACAGCACCGAACTGTAAATTGTGAGCTGGAGAGCTTCTGGAGTCAGACTCTATCTGTATCTATAGAGGAGCCCAATCCTAATATTAACAGCCCTGGCAACATTCTCAATGTGAGGCACATAGGTGAGATGACTATCAAAGGTTACACCTAGGTTCTTAAATTGCTAGATTTTGTTCAAGTGGGGCTCCCAGGTTATTTCTAATGATGGGCAGTAAAAAGGACCATCCAAAAGCCTGTACAGGATGTACATTTCTAAGGCATTTCAAACTAATCTGAAAGTAGATGAAGTTTAGTCATATATATTAATACGTATGGTAGCTGGTGTTTCTTACGAGATAAAAAGGTTCATTCATTCATCAATTTTAGCCTTCACAATACATACAAAAAAGCACAATAATAAGTTACAATAGTCTTTAAAATCAAAACAAAGAAACAATAAGAGGGACAGAAATAACAGACATAGATTATAATATGGGCAGCCAGAGGTTTACATATTGCATAATATTTTCCTAATTAGTACATAAGGCCAAATTGGTTCGTAATAGTTCGCCTTCTTATCTTGCGTATAGCCTGAAAGTATTTGGCTACTCTATTTATGGTATCTTCGTCAGCTGTGTGAATCAGAATAATTGTTAACGTATCATGATCAATATTATATAATGGATAAATAAACGGTCCAAGCCAGTACAATCTTTCTTTTTGATACCAGGTACAGGACCACATTACATGTTGGAGATTTTCTTTACCTCCCTCTGGACAATTATATTCCTCTAGATCTTTTGCTAGTTTGTTGTATCTTACATGGAGGACATTACCTGGGAAACATTTCAATTTGTAAGCTGTAACATTTTTCCGTAATTCGTAATTTTGTAAAATTTTTTAATAAGTTTTAAATCCAAAGCAGACATTATTCCCTGAAAACCACTTGGAATATGTCAAGTTCTTAATGGCCATTTCATCCAGTCTGTTCCAATGTGCACTAATCCTTTTAGTTATGTATTTTTTATACTTAAGATTAATTGAAATTCCCCTATCCAACCATGTTTTCAGAACTGGAAGATTGTATATGTCCATTTTTTTCAGCAATGAATTATACCATAGGTCCTTTTTGAAGCCTAAATCTTACCACTTCTTTTTTCCATCAAACAAAAATAAGAAAGGGAATCCTTAGGTATCCTGTGCAATCTTAACCAGAAATGAATTTTTCTGCTATCTTCAAATGCAGCAACGTTAGTCAATCCCAATTCTGACCTCATATATGACGCTGGACAAGAGTTCCCCAGGCCCTTTATTTTCCTTATAGATTTAAACATTGATATGGAAATTTTCTCTATGTTTTTGGTTCCCATACTTCCATTCCATATAGGGCTTGGGTCCTATACTTAATCTTTATGGCTTGCACCAAAGGTTCTATCGATTTACCTCCATATTTGTAGTTAAAGGTCTTTAGTCCTGCCATGTTTTTTTTTTTTTTTGCCTTTTCTTGTACAGTACATCTGTAAGCTGTTCATTCCACTTACAGTTTCTATGGAAAAGAATCCCTAAATAGGTATAGGACTCCATTGTTTCAATTTTATTTTGAGCTATGCACCAATATTTTGAGGATCTTGATTTCTGACCAAACACTATTATTTTTGTCTTTTTTATATTAACAGTCAACTCTAAGGTATTTGATTCTTTATAAACTAGATTGAGGTTCTTCTGAAGCCCTACTTTAGATAGGGGAAGGATGACAATGTCATCTGCATATGCTAAAGCTGCACATCTATTATTATTAATTTTTGGTGACTCAGAATTGAGCCTATTTAATTCTGGTAAAAGATTATCTATATAGATAGAGAATAAAATGGGAGCTAACACACAGCCTTGATAGACCCCTTTATTAGTTAAAAATGGTGCAGAAATTCCCCCTTTGGTTCCAATCCTAACTGTAGCCCAAGTATTGGAGTAGAGACTGTAGATTAAGTGAATCAGATTCTCATTTATTCCTCTATTCAAGAGGATTTTCCATAATGTGCTTCTAGATATCAAGTCGAATGCTAGGGAATAATTTATAAATACTGCATACAGGGTTTGCTTCCTAATTATTGTGTATTTTTTCTATAAGATGTCTTAATATAAAAATAGTATCACACGTGGAGTAATTTTCTCTAAAACCCATCTGGAGTATAGAAATTCCTCCTGTCCTTTCTATTTCCAACATAAGTCTCTGTAATAAGGTCTTCGATAAAATCTTCAGATTTATATCAAGGAGACTTATTGGTCGGTACATCGCGGGGTCCGAAGTAGGCCCCTTCTTATGGATCGGCACAATATTTGCCCCTTTCCAGGTCTCTGGGAAATTATTCTCTTTTTTGCATCTATTATAAAAGTGAGTCAAAAATTTACACCATAATTGCGGATAAGCTAAATATATTTCAGCAGGGGATCCCATCAGGCCCTGGAGCCTTTTGGGGTTTAAGTGTAATAATTGCCAACAAAACCTCATCATAGTTAAGCTGTATATGTGAAGAGCCTGTGTAATTATTTCCTGAAAAATCATTATCTATATTAGAATTCCAAAAAATATTTCCATTTATCTTCTGTAATATATGTATCAATGTTATTCTTGCTATGATTTGTTCCCTCAGCTACCAAGTCCACATTTTTTTTTTAAATCTTTCTTTTCCACTGCATCTAACATTTGATCCCATAGTTTTAACTGTTGTCTCTTCTTTTTTTATTTAATTAGAATTTTGAAATCTTTTTTACATTGGTTAGGTTCACCTAATTTTTGTTTAGAAGGTTTTGCCAAATATATTCTTTTTCATTTCCTAATAACATGTTTTGCCTTTTTACACTCCATATCGAACCATTCTTCCTTCAAGCCATTTTTTGCTCTCAGTTTAACAGAGCTGCCCAATCTTTCTTTTATGCTGGCAAATATTGTCTCTAATTTTTCTTTTTTTTTTTAACCTTTGTATTTATCCACCTAACCTGCCTCTTCCCTCCACTCATTCAGACATCCTCAGTGGACCCCCCCAACCCTCACTGTGGTCTGCCCCTAGAGTTCCTCGATCCCACACACACTCCCTTGAAGACCCCAGGTATACCCCCTGGGTAGGGATAGAGAGGGGATGCCCCATGCTTACCTCTCCAAACCAGCACTGTAAGTGTGTGCATGTGGATCTGACACAGCGGATTCTGCCTTGATGAGTGGTCAGAGAAGTCCTAGGAAGGTGTTGTCACCTAGGAGGGATGAGGTGTTTTTCCGCTTTCTTCCCCCTGACGTCAGTGTGCAATGAGGAGCTGTGAGCTGAGAGGCATGTTGAGACATACCTCCTATGCCGCCCCTCTGCTGACAGTCACCCAATCCCCTTGCTGCTGCTCCACCGACCGCGCTATCCATCCGGGCTCCCCTAGGTGGTAGCATTGCAGGGGGAGCCTACAGTCACCCCCCCCAGAGAAGGAGAGCTGCTGTCGGGTGCTCTATCCTTCTCCACCCCAGCCGACCCCCTGGCAACCCGTGCTCATTCCCGAACCCGGGTCACCAGCGTGGTGCGAGGTATAGCGTCCAGTGCCTCAACCCTCAGCGCCACCAAGCCAGCTCTAGTTTTTCTTTTAATGGCTCAATTCTCCCATACTCTACTTCATTTCCAAGCATGTTCCCAATAGAATCCTGGATCAATGGTCCAAGGTTCTCCCGGGAATCAATATGCCATATGATTCTTTTTTGTGCCCAGAATTCTACACATGGAAATCTCTCACAAGGAGTTACGACCTCAGAATGAGGTTGTTTACTCCATATAGTTACTGGGAAGTGGTCACTCTTTGCTCGATTTATGATCTGTAATTTTCCCCAAGTATTGGGGGGGGGCCCTGACCATAATATTAGGTCGACAGTTGATGCACCCCTAGAATTTAGGTAGGTCCATTCATCTTGAGCATCTCCCTCTAATCTATCATTTAATGGATAGAGACTGTATACTTTAATTATTCCATAGAGAAGGTTATCTTGTACTGGTTTGGGCAAGAGGGCCATGAAGCTGAGCTGTTCTGTCAGTCCAAACCAACACAAGATAACCTTCTTATCTCATAAGAAACACCGGCTGCCATATGTATTAATATATTATGAAGCAATGTAACTGCCTCTACTGAAGGAAAGAGTCAGAGAAGTTTAAATAATGTTAATTTAGTTTCAGTTTTGCTGTCCCCTCCCTCCACACACACATAATGGTAAATTCCTGGAGGAATTACTATCCCCACTCACACAGCAGTTAATGGTGGCAGGTTCAAATGGGATAATTCAGTGGCATACTGCTTGCTTCCTCTCTCGGGCATGCAGTTTCTCAATTTTTTTTGTTTCCAATTTTATCCATTTTTTTTGGTTTTCCTCAGCCCAGGCAGAAGTGGTCGTGTATGTTCAGAACAGTAGGGAGCAGTGCAAGATGACACTGTACGCTGGATGAGAGGTACAGTAATCTAGGTCTGTGATTGGCTGAGGCAGTTACACTGCTTTATAATGAGTGACCAAAGTATAGCTGAAGTACCAGTCAGAATTGGAAGGGTGCTGTTTTGGGAAAGTTTGTGGTGCTAGCATTACTCACTGTCAGCAGAGGGTGTTACTAAGCCATTAGTAATAGAAAGCAGTTCAAGGGATGGTAGATGAAAAAACATAGAATAATACAAATGAAGAAGAAAAAAGGCCCTTTCCCTTTCCTTCTTCCCTCAATGTTGTGGACAGCACCTTTGGTAACTTAACCAGAGCTCTTAATCCATTGCAGTAGTAGCCGGCCCATCGGCACAGTGGTTGGATTTCCGTCTGCGACACCGGCGACCCAGGTTCGGCAATGGACTCGGGTCACTGGAGGGCCAGCCGGGGGGAGAAGGATGGAGCTCCGAGGATGGCTCTCCTTCTCTGGAGGGAAGGTGGGGATGCACACCGGTGCATGCTGACTCCTGGCGGAGGCTGGGAGTACAGCAGTGACAGCCAGGCTCGGTGCTCAAGGGGAGTGACAGACGTCGGCGTATGCCTTGACATCAGGATGTCACTCCCCACAGAAAACCAGGAAATGCTTCCTGGCTGGCCAGATGATGGTCTCTCTGTCTTCTGCTGCCACTGATCCCATGACTGACACACCTCAGCAGTACCCCAGGCCAATAAAGTAGCACACTGGTCACCCCCACTGGTGCCTTCCCCCTCAGAGGAGGGGGACCCATCCAGCGAAGGGTTACGACGGGTTACCCGTGAGGACTGCCATATGAGGTTGCTAGCTGGTGTGGGAATCAGAGCAGGCAGTCAGGAAGGGTGATGGAGACCTGAAGGAGTGGGCAGCCAGGAAGAAAGGGAGGAGCAAAAACAAGAAAAAGAAAGCATTTGTCAATGCCAAATGTTTGCTTGCTGGCATTGGCATTGGTAGTGTAGAAGTTACAGAGCTGCATAATAGGAATGGCAGCGAAGTATTGAACTGAAGCCAACCCCACCACCATCCTGCAGAGAGTGACAGGCATTGGGGTGTGCCTTTGGGTCGTCAGGCATAATGACCATGCCATTTCACCATACCCTACCCTGCTGACACTGACAAGTGTCGCGGTGTGCTTTGGGGTCTTTGGCCCTTATGCACACCCCATTCCATCAGAAAATATGGTGAGATGGGTGCAGTATAGGAGAATGGGGTGACGTTTGGGCCCGAAGAGTCCGAGGCACACCTTGATGCCTCTCACTGGCTGCAGGGTGTGGGTGGGAGTGGAATGGTATGAGCATTACAGGCAAGAATCCCAAGTCACACCCCTAATGCCTGTCATTCTCTACAGAGTGGGGTGTTATGGTCGGAAAACCTAACGCCTCAGGCATTCATTGGTATTTTCACTCCAAATTTTCAACATGGTTTTTTTTGTGACCCCCACTTCATGAACAGTGGCAATATCAGTTTGCTAGCTGAAAACTGCTTTTGCACAGCGGCTACGGCATTTGGCACCACAGGTGCAAAAACACATTCCGAACAGGATGTGAAAAATGACAGCGGTACTGTTCGTGGTGAGGTGTAAAAAATGGCAATGTTGAAAATCTGCTGTGAAAATCTTAAAAAAACTGGTGAAGTCACGAGCGTGTGTAGAAACTGTGCAACGCACACCCGTAATGTAACTAGTTTGGGGAATTTTTTACAGCAGATTGTTAACACAAGCATTTTGGGACCTCCGATCATGAACAGTGTCAGTGTGATTTTCTTTGTCTGTCCCGAACAATGATTTTCCACAGCGACCACACATTTCTGCGCTGAAAGTGTGAAAACACATTTCGCCATGTTGTAGAAAATGACAGCTGTACTGTTCATAAGGAGGTGTGGGAAAATGCCACTGGTGAAAATCTGGACTGAAAATATTACAAATTCATGAACTTATGAGGGTGCGTGGAAACTGCGTAATGCTCACTCGTAACACAGTCATTTTATGGAGTTTTGTCACCAAATTTTCAACATAGCCATTTTAAGACCTCTGCTCATGATCAGTGTCACTGTGATTTTCTTAATCTGTCCCAAACATTGTTTTCGCACACCGACTGTACCATTGTAGCGCTACTATGTGAAACACATTTTAGTGAGATATGAAAAATGGTAGCTGTACTGCTCATAAGGAAGTGCGTAAATGGCACTGTTGAAAATCTGGTGCAAATATTACAAATCAGAACTTGTTAGCGCAGCATAGAACTGCTCAACGCAGGCCTTAAAACAGTAATTTTTGGAATTTTTTACCAAATTTTTAACATAGCCATTTTAACACCTCTGCTCATGACCCATGTCACTGTGATTTTCTTAATGAGTCCCATACATTGATTTTCGACAACTCTGATACGCCATTGTGCGCTGCATGGCGGAAACACATTGTGGGCAAGATGTTAAAAATGACAGCTGTACTGCTCATAAGGAGGTGTGTTAAAATGGCAATGTTGAAAAATCTGGACTGAAAATATTAAAATTATTTGAATCCTACGAGCTAAGGAACTGCTAACGACGTCAGAAATAAGTCATTTTAGGATTTTTTTCACCAATTTTCAAAATAGGCTTCTGAGAGACCACCTTATGAACACTGGCAGTGTCTTTTCATTAATCAGTCTCGAAGGTGATTTCGCGCAGTGACTGCGAAATCACCCTTCGGGCCCGAATAACGCCATGACAGTGACAGCATTCATGAGAAGGGGTCCCAAAAACCCCATGTTGAAAATATGGTGCATAAATTCCAAAAAATGCCCGAGATATGCAGCAAAGTTGAAAAAACCCTATCTATTACATTATACAGCTTACCGGCATTTCCTCAGTTCGCGGTTGGCTTTGAAGAGTACAGGCATGTTCTCGGTCCACCGAAGATCGTCGCGCCGGACTCCGGTGGTAAGTATGGGGTGAAGGGGGTGGGGAGGCAGGGTGCACAGTGGGTGGGTGCGGGTGGGGTCAGGAGACTGCGAGGGACTGTTTTTTAATTTACAGGTTTTTTATTTTTTTATTATTAAGGCAGCGGAGACGTTTGCCACGCTGGGGTGGGCTCCCAGTATGGCAGCTGGAAAGGCTGTTTGGGGGGCTGGAGCTGACGGGGATTGGGCACCCTCATCGACCATCTCGGGCTTGTGCCATGCTGGGTGGGCTCCCAGCGTGGCAGCTATCAAACTGTTAGGGGGACTGGATCCAATGGGGATTAGGCACCCCATGGCATATCGTTCGTTGCCACGCTGAGGTGGCTCCCAGCGTGCACCAGGAAAGCTTTTTGGAGGGTGGCGTGAGAGACGACGGGCATTGGGCACCTGCCGGCTATACAGTATGGGGGAGCGCCAGCATGCAATATGTGTGCGTGCGTTGGGGGGAGCTCTGCTTACTGAAGTGGAGCTCTCCCTTTCAACTGTATGCCACTGCATGTTCAACTGCTGTCATAGACAGCTGGAGCAGTGATTGGCGCACTGCGACCACACCTGCAAACACACTGACTGAATTGGAAGAGGCTGACACACCTCTGGAAAACTCGGATGATGGCACTATGTTTCTTGCGCATGCGTGCAAGCAAACATAAAAATCCATTGCAGTACAACTAGTCAGTTTTGTTTCCTGTGTTTCTGACTTCAAGTCTGTTCCTTTGCTACTTTGTTTTTTCAATTATTTTTCTTTGTCCCTCTTTTTGAGTAGCCATTTTGGCTTTACTATACACCACGATTTTATTGCCTTTTTTATCACTGATGTTTTGTATCTTGTTATGAGGTGTTTGGTTTTAAATTTGACACTCTATTTTTGGTGCCTTATCTTTCACTGTGTGAGGTCTCTTCTCACTTTTCCACTGTGTCATGGACTTGAATATATTTCCATTAGTGCAGTCTCTCTCCTCTTCCCTAACTACCCACAATTTTGCTTCCACTTAATTACAACTAATATTTAAATTTTTGCAGAGAGAATATTTAGATCTTTACTGTAAATTGAGATCATATTGCACTTTTTAAGGGATTCAGCATGTAACATGTACACATACCTTTAAGCTGCAGGTGTATATACCTGTAGCAGTGAGTTTGAGACAATGGCCCTGATGAAGCATCACTGACCTTATGCAAAGTATTGAGATTAGTGTGGTGTTCTTGCCTGTGATGTGTTGTTTTCACAATTCATTTAGTAATATCTTCTCTTGCACCATACTGCTTCAATAGTATTTGGATTTTTGCCCAGTAATCTGACATTTTGTGCTTTATTGTCAGATCATTATGTTTCTTCAACAAGATAATTAACCTAAATGTTTACAGATTAAATATTGGCCGTAGAACTTTGGGTATCTGGATCATGGGCTGGATTTTCAAAAGCTTGCATTTGTTGATCCATAAGTCTAAAGTTGTATGAGCACAAAGTGATGCCTTATTTTAATGATGAATTGCAGAACATTTAAACCAGGTATTTGTACCAACATTTGGCTTTTGTCACTGTGGTATGGTACAAATCATTTTCCCTCTTTAAAGAACAAACCACCTTACACATATCATTTTCATGTTTGCTTGCACACATGCACAAAAACAACCTATTGGTGGCATGAAGCACTGTATAGCTTTTGAAGGTGTGACCATGTTTTGGCCGGCGGAGGAGCACTGCAGAGGATGAGCTGTGAGCAGCATATTGGAAGAAGGGTGGTGATGACACTGTTTTGCTTGCTGATGGATGAAAACTTCTGACATATAAAATGATGAAGCCACTCCTATCGTGTGCAGTTTTTGCCCATTAGCATGCCAACAGGGCTGATCAGCACTGATATCCCTCCCTCCTATGCAATCCAACCAGCGGCAGGTGCTCTTTCAACCCCACCACTAAATTCAACCCTGCTGGTGCTGTATTCTCCCCTCCCACCCAGTCAAAATTAAATCATAATTGGTGGCAGGTGGTTATTTTATTTCCATAGAGTTATTTCATCTGTTCAGGGTGCTGACAAGCTCTTCAGACCCTACTCTCCCCCTTCAACTGGCTACCATCTACCCCCAGGTCTTACCTGCCTAGTTCCCCCATGGCTTACCCCCTGTGGTGGAGCCAGGGGACCAGAGTCTGGATCCAGTCGGCAGACCCTGGGGCAATGGAGTGGGTTATAGCAGCCCACTTTTCCCTTGTTTCTAATTCCCTGTCCCCAAGCATGTGAAATAGCATGGGCATGCGACGTGAAGATGCTGCACATACTCAAATGCCTGCACCCGGCTGTTAGAGAGGCAGTCACCTATTGTGTTACCCAGCCTCTGCTGAACAGTGGTCAACCAGTGACTCATGCCGTCCCCCTTTCCCAAAGGAGGAAAACCATCTATGGATGCTCAATTCTCCTTCCCCCAGCTGGCCCCTGAGTGACCCTGGTCTGTTTCTGAACTCAAGTCACCAGAGTGGCAGGAGGTAACTTGCCCAGTGCCTCAGCCCTCCACACCACACGGCCAGCTGGTGGGTACTTATTCAACCCTGCTGCCAGTATGCCCCTTCTGCCTGACCTACAGTTTTAATATCACCAGCAGTAGGTGACCAAGCACGCTGCTGGTATCCCCCCTCCCATCCAACCTGGCATTCATTCAGCCACCACATACACAGTTTGACGCCAGGGTGCCCACCATGAGTGCTGACTAACACCTCCCCAAACATGATGAGTCACTAAGGTTTGCAACCCTGGTGCCACCAACCAAGTACCTGAAAAGAAGGGACCCATCCGTCATTGTCATCGATCCCTTGTCATCTTTTTCCTGTGGAAAAAACAAAAATAACAGTCTGTTGATGGTGTCTGTTGCCCCCAACCCCCATATCAGCACCCACCACCCCACACCTCCTAACACACCTCAATTACCTATGGGTTCCTTCTCTGATGCATGCCGCCTGCTGATTCCAATGCGGAACAGAAGCAACTGAAACAATGTAATTTTGGTTAATAATTTTTTAATGTGTTTTGAACTTTTACTCTTAACTTTGTCATTTTTTAACATTTTAACATCAAAGTTCCAATATAGCCTTTTGGGACCACACCTGCCTCAAACATGCTCTCTCCCAGAACCCAGCCTGCAACTATTACCAGTATTGTCAACCCTTCAGATGCTTGCAAGAGTACCTGTGTATGCTGCCATCACTCACTGTTTTCCACATTCAGGGTATCTCTAGGACCAAATCCCACCACAGCCACTGTCCACACAGTACAGTGTCCCTTCCTAAAGGGCAAATGGCTCACACCTTCTGTCACAGCTGAGAACACTTCACTTTAAATATTATTTATTTATTGATAGCTTGCATTACAGTGCCCTTTGTGCCAACTGCTCATTTACAAAAGTTCCACATCAAAATGGATCAATTAAACAATGTAATCAAAAAATGCATACAGAACAAATGATACAGTGCTTAAGAAGATAGAATACAAGGAACAATAAGCAAGTATGAAGAAACAGAGCTAAAAGTAACACAGTGCAAATAGCAACACTAATAGCAGAGACAGGAATCAGTATAAAGGTGCAAGGGGTAATAAGGTACAGTAAATATTAAGTGAATAAAATGTACAGCAACGTGGTATACATTAGCAGCAAGGTTGGCAAACCAAATAGATGACCAGTGAGAAATTGTCATAGGCAATTAAAAAATTACAAAGATAGTTTGGGCTAACAATTGAACAAATGCAATAGTATGACTGGAACGTGACTTGACTAAAGCTGGAACTGGGTAGTGCAGGGTGTGTAGGAGGAGAGGCAGTCAAAGGAGACTTTGTCAGACAGAAGAAGAGAAGGAGCAGGGTAGAGGGTGATAGGAAGAGGGCGGGGGAGAGCGTGGTGAGTAGAGAGTATTAACGGAAAGGGGTGAGGGAAGAATAAGGAGGAGAAAGGGTGGGGAAAAAGGGGGAAGGGAGAAAGGCAAGAGGGGAGAGGGGAGTGGGGAGGGATGGCGGAGGTGGGAATTACTTAGTGGGCACAGTCACAGCTACTAAGGGAGGTAAGGTGTTTGTGGAGCTTGAGCTTAAAGAGCCCCAGATTAGGTTCATTCATAACATCTGGGGGGGAAGCACATTGAGACAGGAGGGTGCCCTGTAGTGGAATGTGCATTGTGCTTGGGAAGTTCTACAAAATGGGACATGGAAAGTGTGTTTGGCCGTGCTGTGGGTGGAGCTTACATTAAGGGAGGATGTGATGAGAGGCAGGATAGCAGGGGGAATAAGGCCCAGGCTGATTTATTTGGCCAGCAGGCAGGTCTGGTAGGTAATCCTGCCCCAAGGTTGAGCCAGTTAGTCTGCTCGAGCCAGTTAGTCTGCTCATACAATTCACAGGTGTGCATGTGTTTAGCAGCACCAGTGATCAGCCAGCAGGACTTGTTTAGCACGAGTGCGATTCTTTTTAGGGAAGTATCCATCATGACACCATACATGATTAACCCATAGTCAAGGATGGAAGTGACTGAGCTAACAACAGCTTGCCAGAGAACATATGGGGTCATGCAGTGTCTGTGATGATACAGGACACCAATTCTGCAGTTGACCTCCCTAGAGATTTTATTAATGTGAAGGGCATAGGAGAGTGAGCAGTCAAGAGTAATGCCAAGGTATTTAAATTCTTGGACTTGTTCAAGGAGCTGGTTAAGAAAGTTATAAATAGGTAGGTTGGCAGATTTATGTTTGTTGTGTGGGTTAGAAAAGAGCATCACTTTTGTTTTTTTGTGATTCGTGATGAGTTTATGATGGGCAAACCAGGTTTCAACAGACAGAAAGTCAGATTGCAGGGCTTGTGAGAGGAGAGAGGGTTGTGAGTGGCAGTCAAAGAGAACTGCATCATCGGTGTAAAGGATAATGTTGGTATTGCAGGCTCAGGGGAGGGAGTTGAGGAATAGGCTGAAAAGTAAGGGGCCAAGGATGGACCCTTGGGGAACACCAGAATGTACTGAGAGTGAGCCAGAAAGGGTATCACCGATTTTGACTTTCTGAGTGTGATTATCAAAATAGATCTTGAGCCAGCAAATGACCGTGGAGGATAGACCGAGGGGTAGAAGGGAGGAAAGTAGAAGTGAGTGGTTAACAGTATCAAATGCCTTAGTGAGGTCGATGAATATTAACCCCACTGTTTGGCTCTGATCGCATGCCTTATGTATAAAGTCAGTGAATGCAAGTAGCGCTGTTGTAGTGCTGTGTGCCATTTCAAAACCATGTGGCTTGAGGTGCTGTATGTTATATTTAGCCCAGTATTTATTTATTTAGCTTTTCTTAACCGGGTAGGTACACTAGACAAGTTGTATGCCTATTTCCATCAGTTGGTCTGTGACAACGCACTTAAGGGCTGTAGACAGGGGAGGAAGGATGGATATGGGTCTGTAGTCTGAGCGTGCGGATCTGTCACCACCTTTGAGCACTGGGGTAACAATTGCAGATTTCCATAGTGAGGGGAACTGTCTTAGGGAGAGGGAGAGGTTTAGAAGCTTGGTAAGGGGTTGAAGGACTATATCCAGGGAGAGGTTTAGTAGTTTTAGGTCGAGGGTGTCACTGCTAGAACGGATTTTACCAAGGACCTTTTGAAAGTACTTTCTGACTTCAGTAGGAGTGACATGTCTGAAGCAGAAAGGAGGGGTCGTGGTGGGGGGGCATTGGGGCAGGCCATTCTGGCAGACTTAGTAAAAATGTCTGGGGGGAGAATGCTAGAGAGGTCAGTAAAGGCCAGGTTAAAGGAATCTGCAATTTGTTGTGGGTCACGTACTGAGATCCCGTCGATATCAATAATGGTGAGAGGGGATTTATTGGGTTTGCCAGTGAGGTCCTTAATCTTATTCCAGAAGTTGCGACAGTCATTCCAGGAGTTTGTCAGCTCACCTTTGAAGTATTCCATTTTGGCTCTGTGGACTTCCCATGTACAGGTGTTCCTAGCAAATTTGTAACATTGTAGGTCAGATAGTCTTCCTGAGGCTCGAGCTCAGGACCAGAGGTTGCCTCTGGATTTCATCATGCTGAGCAGGGAGGGGGTGATCCATGGGTTTGTGACATCTTTAATCTTGCGCTTACAGACAGGGGCAAATATGTCACAAGCTGAGTTAAATTGTGCTATAAAGTAGCTGAGTGCGTCGTCAATGTGACTAGCCCTATCAATGGGTGACCAATCACACTGAGTAAGATAGTCAAAGAATGGTTTAATAAGTCCTTTCTTAAGGACACGTGGTATGAGAATTTGGCAGATGTGCTAGGAGCCTTGTTTGGCCAGGAACAGATTACCAGGGAGTGGTTGCTTAGGGAGTCAGGGAGTACTAAGGTTTCAGAGATTCTGTTAGGGTGGGTAGTGAGGATGAGGTCAAGAAGGGTGCTAGTGCCCTTCCTGGGGTTGATTCTGCTTGAGGTGGCCACCATTTGAGAGATGCCAATGGCTGTAAAGGAATCTTTATTGGGGTTAGAATCAGCAGACAGCCAATTTAGATTAAGGTTGCCTAGAATTATTGTCTCAGTGCGGTTTGATATGATTTCGAGATAGTCAAAGAGCATTGTGGTCCCAGTGGTGAGGTCATGCAGAGGAATGTAGACAGAGAGCAGAGTTAGAGTTTTACCACGATGGCCCAGGAAGACTTTGATAGGTAATACCTGCAAATTGTTGGCAGAGGTGACAGTGGGGAGTGCTTGGTACTTGATGCAATCTTTAAGGTATATAGCACAGCCACCACCCCTTTTACCAACCCTGTCAAGGTGAAACAGGGAGTAGCCAGTGAGGGAGATGGTGGTATCAGGGATTCTGGGGGAGAGCCAGGTTTCATTAAGGAAGAGTACATCTGGGTTGTGCTGTGCGACCCAGACTTTTAAGTCATCAAGCTTTGGTAGGAGGCTGTGGATGGTAATAGTGGTTAATTTTAGATGGCCTTTATTGTTGTTGCAAATTTATGGAGACACTGGTGGGCCAGGGTTGGGGTGGGCAGTTCCAGATAAGAGGAGGAGGATAAAGGCTATCCATGCAAGATATAATTTAATGGACTTGGTTGTGAGGTGTGGTTTCTTCCAGGTGGGTTTTAGTTGTACAGTGTGAAGCTGGGGGAAAGGAGGGCAAGGAGGTAAGGGTATACAGCTATAGGTGGGTAGATGGTAGGACAGCTTGCAGTTGGAGTTAGACTGGGGGCCACTGTGGTAGGAGGCACATGTGGTGTAGTTCCCATAGGGATGAATAATAGGGATAGTTGGTGATTTAGGGATGTGTTGTCAGAGGTGATAATGCAAGGGGATTGGATCTGGAAGAGATAAAGTGCTAGAATGGCCAGCAGGTTAAGATGCCACATCACTGGGGGGGAGGGTCAGTGGCTGGGAGAGAGAGAAGGGTCTAGGTAGCAAGGAAGGGAGTTGCTAGTGCAGAAGGGGAATGTAGCAGGGAAAGGGGGGAGGAGAGGAAGTAGGTAGGGGAAACAACGTGATGGCAGAGGGGTTTGTTAATAAGGGAAATTAAAACCACTCTCTAATTGTGAGTGCCACAGTGGCATAGTGGTTAGAGTCACAGACTGCTAAGGAGAGGGTAGTAGGTTTGAATCCAGCAAAGGGGGGAAGAAAAAAGGAAAGGGGAAGTGGGGAGATCGGAAGCAAAAGAAGTCAGGTTAGGTAGAGGAAGAGAGTTGTAGGGGGCAGCAGGTGCTATGAGGGATGAGAGATAGGGAGTGCAACAGTGACTACTAGTATCCACTTTATATAAGGAACAGGTAGGAGATTGTTTCATGTAGTTACTGCAGTCATGTGACTGTCACGTGACCCTAGTGATGTATAAGTTCAGGGACGGACTGGGGTGGGTGGGGCAGTTAATGCACAGCGTCGATGGGCTAACAGGGTTTAGCAGATTTACCTGTCTGAGAGCAGCTAGCTGGCAGGCTGTGTTGTGTGAAGGTATCCATGTCTGTGGAAGGTCTTGGGCAGGGAGCCTGCTGATAAAGGGGACGACATAGGATTAGAGAAGGGAGGGGAGTTCAGGAACAAAAGAGCCCACCATAGGGGTGGGAAAAACAAAGAATGAAAGAGAAGTGCGGACGCCGGCAAAAGTTTGGATCCCAGGGGCCCACACTGCACATGCATTAATAGTGAGGACAAAGAGGGGGGGAGAGAGATGTTACAGAACAGGTTCAACCAGATTTGTCATTTCCCAGCTTGACTATGTGGATTGTATTACCCATCCTTTGCTCTAACCCACAGTTTGCCAGCAGATAATGTCTGGTCCTTTTGTCGTACCTGGTCAAAATGCCGACAGCACATTCGCACTGTCAAAAACCACACAGGCATAATAGTGTGTGTGGTCCCAGAGTTTGTATATATAATCTAGCATGGTTTCAGACCACACTTAGATTACAGGGATTGTGCTGCACAGTTTTTACCTGCACCATTTTTACTTTCAGCTAATTGACCCAGTGCCTGTTGTTGTTACCCACAGCAGCTCCATTGATATGAAAGGAGCTCATTTTCCTTTGAAGAGTCCCCAAAACAGTCACCCATTACTGGAATGAGGCCCTGCTGTGATAGAGCAAAAGACATTTAGATGATAGGAAATGTTGCTGTCCACACCCAGTCTCTCTGAGAACCCAGAACTGTAGTTTCAAAGTTACACTTATTTCCCTTTCTTCTGAATTACCTACATAGTCCAAGCTGTTTTAATTAAAATTTAAAAAAGAAACATTTATACTGTGAAAGCTGCTACATTTTCATTCCCTGTGAAAATGGAAAACAAATTCTTTAGCAACCGTAAATGATGTTTGCTTTTCATGGTAGCTGATCTGCTTGATCTGCTATGCTCTCGCAGTTCACTCTCCGGGCCCGGTTTTAAAACCACTTGTAGATGCTGCAATTCCCTGGTGCTCCAAACATACAGCACAGGGGGCTTGCAGCATTCTGTCAGCGCAGATCACGATTTTCTATCGGGTGTGTCAAATACTTCAAGTTAGACCAGCTGTCCCTGGTCCAACTTTGCACCATTTGCGGACTCTTTTTACGGGGCTTGCACCAAAGCTTTGGCGCAAGTTTCCGCAAATCATGGAAAATGCCGCAACTGTGCCCAATGTACTAAAATCTGGCACTGGTTACAGCAAACTGTTTGGTGCAGCTGCGCCAAACACTGCAGTTGGCACAGGGCCTGATGTAAGCCCTGCATCAACCTTTGAAAATCAGGCTCCCTGTGTGAACCCTGCATTAGTACTTTAGAGCACCTCTCTTTCCTTGTTCTGTTTCTTGACTGGGGCACTAGTTTTTGTCAAGACAAATCATCAGCATTGTCATTTTGTTACCCACTTCAGAAGCTGATATCCATATTATACAACAACAGCAGACTACGGCAGCACTCAAAAAATGAAAAAAATACAGGATATGCACAAAAGTGCAGATATTGCCAACATTTATTCCAAAACGAGAGACCAGCACAAAGGCCCCAGTGCTCATCAGTGTGAGGCTTTGCCACCCCCCTGATGGAGCCTCATATCTTTACCAGCCCAGCACTCTGTGTAGGGGGTAAACACATGCATACACTAACAAAAATTGGATTTCTTCAGCCTGTGTTTATTTAAATTAGAACTGTTCTGAGAATCACAGAGAGAACTGCTTTGGATTTCTTCATCCTGTGTTTATTTATATTAGAACTGCTAATTTGGCCTCTGCCTCAAAGAGACTTTTTTATTTCTGTTCTTTTATAGTTCTATCTGTCGGAGGGTACTTTTATAACAGCGTGTCAATGTGGCAACCTGGTGTTGGTGAATGTTGGGGGAATAGAGCTGCAGGGGAGGAGTTGGTGGCAGGGGACAGGGGACTGGTACATCAAAACGGGGGGGTTGGCAGCAGGGATTGGGGGACTGGTATAGGGGGAAGGAGAACAGCAGATGTACCAGGGTAGACAGGATAGTTAACTGCAATGGTTGTGGGGTGGATGGGCATACTGTGGAAGCTAGAGGGGTGTCCTATTTGCCTTAGGCTAAGGGGACTGGAGGCAGAGGTCCAGTGGCTAGGGAGGGTTAACAAGGATTATAGGATGGAGGGAGAGCATTGGATCAGGATGGTCACCTCCTCGGGGGACCAGGGTACTGAGCCAGTGGTATCATGCAGGATAAGGGATGGGGTGAAAAATTTTAGAAGCAATAAGACGGAACCTCGGGCTGGCACTAGGGGGAGATGCATTCAGTAGTTGCTCAGGAAATACGTTTGCTGTATTGGCTTCAATAGTGGATGATGAGGGAGGGGATCTCTGGGAAGGGGCAGGGGGAGAAAGATGAAAATGGATTGGGGTAGACTGGAGGGCATGGGGGGGCAGGGCAGAAGTGTCAAAAGGGAAGAAGGGAACCAGAGAGGATGAGAAGGAGGTTTATGAGGCAGACAGCATCATAGAAGAGGGGGATGGACAATAGAGGAGGGGTGGTGAGTATAGCAGGAGGGTCAGTTCAGCGGAATAGGGCAGGGGGGCTTGACTGGGGTGGCAGATTAAGTCGCAAGTGTGCAGGACAGGATGGATGTTCAAGGTGGGGGTAGGGATAGTAGGACAGTACAGCGGAACAGTGGGGAGAAAGGGGGCAGGGTCTTAGTGCTAGGAGACTCAATCCTAAAAGGGGTCAGATGGGGAAGGAAGGGAGAACAGCATAATCAGATATGGGTGGAATCAGTACCTGGATTGACAGTGGGTAGGGTGGGACAGTTTTTGCTCAAGAGCATTAGGAGGGGAAGAGATAAACCGCATGTGGTGGTGCACATAGGCACAAATGACTTGGGGGACAGTACGGTTGAATTGGTAAGGGAGAGGTTCAAGGAACTGGGGAGGTTGTGTTTGGAGGTAGGGAGTTCAGTGGCCTTCTCAGAAGTGCTCCCAGTACCCAGGGCAAGCACAGCGAGGACAGAAAGGATAGAGAATTTTAACTCTTGGCTGAAAGAGTAGTGTCAAACCCAAGAATATGGGCTGGTGGGAGGTTGGGGAAACACCTGGGACAACAGTGATCTGTACATGAGGGGCAGATTGCATTTGAGTAAGGTGGGTCAGGGAGTCTTGAAACAAAGGCTGGGTAAGTACATAGCATTCAGGGTGGATTTAAACTAGAGATAGGGGAGCCGAGTGTGCAGCAGGTATGCAGGGCCGCCAGATAGGGGAGCCGAACAAACTAACTCCCCATGCTAACAGGGATGGTACCAGGGTAGGGCCACAGGGGGAAAATCAGCATGAGGGGGAATGGGTTAAGGTAAATAAAGGAACTTGGTGGAACGGTGGTTTCCCTGAATGCATGGAGCCTGGAGAATTAAACAGCTGAGTTACTTGGCCGTTGGGATGATGGACATTGCTGCCATCATGGAGACTTGGGCCCACAATATCAGGACTGGGATCTGATGATCCCAGGGTGTATAGGATACATAGAAAAGACAGAGGAATGGGTAGAGGGGGAAGAGTGGCAATTTATGTTAGAGAAGGGATAAGGTGTACAAGGGATGAGGGCGAGGAGGGTAAAACAGAGACATTATGGATGCAGTTCCTTGATTATAAAAGTAGGATACTGCGGATGGGGGTGGTGTATAGATCACCAGTTCAGACAGATGACTTGGACAAGGAGTTAGTGGAGCAGATTAGAAAGGTATGCAGGAACAGGAACACGGTGATTGTGCAGGACTTCAATTTACCAGACGTGAATTGGGGAATCCCAGCCACCTCAAGAGCAAGGGAGCAGGTGCTACTGGATGCATTCCAGGATAACTTCCTGGTGCAGATGGTCAGTGGGCCAACTCAGTTGGAAAACATTCTGGACCTAGTGCTAACTTACTTGGGGGGCTGTGAGGGATCTGAGGGTGGAGGACCCACTCGCTGGAAGTGACCATCAATTGGTGTGGTTCATGCTCAGCATGGGCAGGGAGACTGTACGTACAGGAACCAGGGTGTTTGACTTCAGGCGGGCAGACATTTTTAAGATGGGGGACATTCTGGGAAGGCACCTGGTAGGAATTAGGCCTGATATGGATGCAAATCAGAAGTGGGATATTATTAAACTTGGGCTGATTGAGGCTACTGGGTCATGTACCAAGACGTTGAGCAAGAAGAGTAGGCCTAAGAAACCAAGCTGGCTGAACAAGGAGGTTTTGGAAGGGGTAAGGGCAAAAAAATCAGCTTTTCGGAGGTTCAAGAAGTCCGGGAGGGGGGAGGACAGGGAATTGTATGCGAAGAAGTCCAGGGAGGTAACCAGATTGATCAGGGCAGCCAAGGCTTCCAGGGAGCTGAGGCTGGCACAGGGCATCAGGGAAGGGGAGAAAGACTTTTTCAGATACATAAGGGAGAGAAGGAGCTGCAGGGACCAGATAATGAGGATTAGGAAGGACGGGGAGTGGGTGGAAAAGGGGACACAACAGGCAGAAGCTCTAAATAAGTACTTCTGTTCTGTGTTCATGAAGGAGAAGGGTGGACTGCCACCTCAGGGGATGGGAAAGGTGGGCAAGGAGGAAGAAGAGGTGACAGATGGGGTAATTACAGAGGACAGGGTGCTGGAGGGTCTGAAGGCACTAAGGGTGGATAAGGCACCAGGTCCAGATGGCATTCATCCCAGAGTGCTGAAAAAACTAGCAGGGGTATTGGCGGGGCCACTGGCAGACCTGCTCAATACCTCCCTGGACACAGGTTGCGTACCACAAGGTTGGAGGATGGCTCATGTGGTGCCCCTCCACAAGAGTGGCCCAAAGAATGAACCAGGCAATTACAGACCTGTAAGCCTCACATCCATTGTAGGAAAACTTTTGGAAGCAATCCTGAAAGAGAGAGGCTGGTGACCTTTCTGGAGGAAAATGGGCTCCAGGACAGTCAGCAGCATGGATTCGTCTCTGGAAGATCCTGCCAGACCAACCTAATTGAATACTATGACTGGATAACGAGGGAACTGGATAAAGGTCATGCAGTGGATGTGTTATATTTAGACTTCAGCAAGGCCTTTGATTCAGTGCCTCATGGGAGGCTGGGGGGGGGTAAGTTGCAATATGTGGGGGCAGGGACAAAGATGGTAAACTGGATTGTAAACTGGCTGAAGGGGAGGCAGCAACAGGTGGTGGTGGGGGCACTCTCTTCCCCAAGGGCAGTGACTAGTGGGGTGACACAGGGCTCAGTCCCGGGTCCGGTGTTGTTTGGGTTATTCATATCAGATATCTCACATGGCTTTAGGAGCAAGATCAGCCTGTTCGCAGATGATACCAAGATAGGGGCGGTGGTGGATGACATAGAGGGGTAGGAGGGGCTACAGGAGAACCTGATCAAACTGGAGGAGTGGTCAGAAAAGTGGCAATTGAGCTTCAATGCGAAGAAGTGCAAGGTTATGCACTTCGGAGCAAGGAACCCAGGGAGGAGCTACCAGTTGGGAGGGGTTCAGATAGAGGTCATAGAGGAAGAGAAGGACCTAGGGGTGATCATAACAGGTAACATGAACAACTCAGCTCAGTGCAGGAAGGTGTCAGCTAAGGCCAACAAGATGCTGGGGTATATTGAGAGAGGAATCTCATCCAGAAATAGGGATGTGATACTACCGCTGTACAGGCCACTAATCAGGCCACATTTGGAGTACTGTGTGCAGTTCTGATGTCCCTTTCTGAAGAAGGATATCAGATTGCTGGAGGGGGTGCAGCATAGGGCAACTAAGATGATCCAGGGGCTGGAGAGCAGAACCTATGAGGAAAGGCTGACTGAGTTGAATATGTACATCCTGGAGGAGAGGCGGGATTGGGGGATATGATTGAGACCGTCAAATATTTGAAGGAGATTAACAAAACGGGCACAGAAGGGATATTTAAGCTGAAGAGAGGAAGGGACACCAGTGGGCATGGTCTCAGGTTGAAGGGTGGAAGATATCGGAGAGAGATGAGGAGGCATTTTTTCACAGAGAGTGTGGTGGAGAAATGGAACACTACCCGAGGAGGTGGTATACTGTAGCACAGTGGGCAGTTTTAAAAGGGTATGGGACAGGGTGCAAAGGGGGGTAAAGGTGAGGGGGTAGAGGAGGGTGGGGCAGCTGCAATATAAGGGTGCTAGCAGCATATTTGAGCAGACTAACTTGATAGATCGTAAGGCCTGTTTCTGCTGGCAGATTCGTATGTTTATTACTGAGACATGGGTGTAGGCAGGCATACTCCAAGCACTCCATGGTGTGCAATTTTATTTAAGGGGGGGTTAGCAAATAGGTTCTGAACTGCTTACCTTTTCCATGAAAACTAAAAGAAAATACTGAACCTTTCTGTAATTTTATTCATAGGAGTTGAAACTAGAAGGACTGGTCACTAATACTCTCTTTGCATCTCAAGGACAATACAACTTTACAGGCTCTGGGCTGGTATGTGGGTGTCTTAGGGAACAATGCATGGCATTTGTATTTACCCATGCATGGCAACAACCACTGTCATGAGACACAAAAGTTGTATTTATTGTGCCAAAAGAGGCAACAAACACAGTCCTGGTGTACATTTGTATATTGTCTGGCTACACCCCGGTAGCTCACCCTAACGTGGGGTTAGCAGTGAGTCCACTTGGTGTGCAGATCTGAAATCCCTGGCCACACCCCTGTACTGAGACAAAGCATGGAGGCCTTTGTGCCGGTCTCTTGTTTTGGAATAAATGTTGGCAATATCTGCAATTTTGTGAGTATCTTGTATTTTTTTCATTTTTGAATGCTGCTGTAGTCTGCTGTTGTTCAGCAGTTGTGAGACTCAGCACCCACTTCTGCCATGAGCTCATGGTATTTGTGTGTTCTTGTCCATATCATATGACTGCAGGTCCATCTTAATAGTTTGGGGTTCTGCCCATTGGTCCTATGCGGTCAAGTTAGGGGGTCATGGTTGTTGACCAGTGTGAACTCCATTCCATGTGAATATGGTTGCAGCTTCTGAAGAGCCCAGATGATACCCAGACACTCCTTCTCTATTATGGCATAGGCATCCTCTCTGGGTAGCAACCTCCTGCTCAGGTATATGACTGGGTGTTCCTCCCCATGTGTGTGATCTGGCTCAGAACCACACTGAGCCCATGATTGGATTCATCTACGAGCACAACGACTCTCCGAGAATAGTTCTGGCATTTATGTAAGATCAGACAGAGCAGGTTTGGCCATGCTGCTGAAGTTTGGCGCAAACTTTGGATAGTACCCTTCCATCCCTGGGAAGGTCCATACCTAGTAAACAGCTACTTAATGACAAGACAATTAAAGATAAACTTAAGCAGTGCCTCGTTAATTTTATCACCAAGAATAAGGAATCAAAAAAAGAAAATGGAAACATTGTGGGGTGCAGCAAGATGTACACTGAGGGGGAAATCATTAGGCTGGCCACTAGACGCAAGAGGTAAAGAGAGAACTAGATGACAGAACTATCAGCAGAACTCAGAGCTAAAGAAAAAGCACTCAAACCCTCCACTACAAAAATCGTTGGGTTATGCCTTATCTCCCTAAGTGCGAAATATGCATACTTTTTGAGGGGTAAGGTAGAAATGGCAATATTTCAGGCAGGGGTCAGGTACACCAACCAGGATGAGAAGGCCATAAAACTGATGACCCTTAGGCTAAGACAACAAGAGGTTCTGTGGGTCATCAGAGGTGTACGGGAAGAAGGGAGGCAGCACTTCATTACAAAACTGAGGGTAATAGCAGGGGTGTTTCAGAGATTTTATAAGAACCTCTGTGATGAGGACTGTGTAGATCAGGAGAACTGAGTAACAGAAATTAGGCAGTGCCTGGAGGAAATTCAGCTACCGCAACTCTCAGAGAACCAACAGAAACTCCTAGACAGGGAGAAAAATGGTGATGAAGTACAGGCTGCTATTCACGTGAAGTGAGACAAAGCTCTGGGCACTGATGGCTATACAGTCAATTTTTATAAACATTTTGGGGCTGAACGCACACCCTTTTGACCAAATTGTACAACTGCTAATTTAAAGAGGGGGTGGATGATAAGACTCTCACAGAAGTGCAAATTTCGTTGATTCCCAAACCAGGTAAAGACGACACCAGGGCGGGAAGTTACCGGCCCATCTCCCTGCTCAACCTGGACATCAAAATCCTGGCCAAAATTTTGGCAACTAGACTGGGGAAAGTGTGGGCCTGCCTGATAGGTCTGGAGCAGGTTGGCTTCATGGCAGAGAGGATTTCTAGTGACAATATGAAAAAGCTGTACCATCTCATTTCTACATCCGGAGGGACTGGCAACCTAGTCGCCTTGGTCTTCCAGGATGCAGAACAAGCTTTCAACAGGGTCTCATGGCTCTATCTTTGAAGTACTGAAAAGTTACTACATCCTGGATGATCTTGTGAGATGGGTCAGGGTACTGCACTAACAACCCTCAGTCCAAATACAGTGCAGTGGGGTACTATCACAAAAGGTGTTACTTAAAAGAGGCATGCAACAGGGGTTCCCCTGTTGTAATTACTATTTAACCTATATTCAGAGCCCCTGGCTCATCAGCTCAAGTGAAATCCTGGTATTAAGTGGGTCATAGTAGGAACACAGGAAACTGTCAACATACACTGATGACATATTGCTGCACCTGAGAGACACAGCCACCTCCATTCCAGTGGTGCTCAATGAAATTGAGAGGTTTAGTAAAGTGTCAGCATACAAATTAAATGTGAATAAAACCTTTGTTTTTCCACTGAATAAGGGTGTCCATAAACAGGAGATAGTCTCTCCAGGACTGAGCTGGGAAACTAAATTGTTGACCTATTTGGGGATCAAAGTAAGCATTAAGCTCCGGGCACCTTAACATCATAACCTCAGCTCACTTATCAACACAATTAAGCAGGACTTCAATGGGGAAAACACTACAGCAATCAGTGTTGGATAGAATACATATAGTAACAATGAATCTATCCAATGGGTATGAATACTGTGTTGACACTGAAATGGTTTAGTGCATTACACAGCAGTATTGCTGATTTCATATGACAAGGCAAAGTTACTAGAAGGGTGTAAAATAAATGAGGGGTGGCCAAGATAGTGGGGATCCTTAAACTTCCAAACATATGACTGTATTATCTTGCACTCCATTGGAGTAAATGCTTACAGTGGGTAGAGCTCAATATAGTACCAGAAGACCAGTCATATAAGCCCCAATGGTTAACAATAGAGAAAGAGCTCTGTAAAAGCATACAGATAAACATGAGAGCACTGCTATATGTGCCTGCATCAAAGACTGGAGTTCCTGTTAAAGGTACCCCAATCCTCTGGTCAATCAAAGGAACGTCAACAACTGTGAAGATTCTTAAACATCAAGATCCATAAGGATGCTACACAGCTGATCACTCACCTTAATTTCTTAATCAATCAGAAGGTCATAGTGGGGGGCATGTGGGGGGGAGCTGGGGAAACCCACCATCGACCACCTCCTGGTGGGGGAGTCCTCATCCCTTCTGACTCCTTTCAAGCTAGATACCAGGTACCAAACTCCAGGTGCTGCTTCTTTTTACAAGTAATGCACATGCTGCACCATGATTTGGCCCAAAGAAGGGGGACAATTCTTAGAAAGACTGACAGTTACAGCAAGATTGCCACATGCAATTTTGCTGCTGTGTGCAAACTTGAAGGACCTAGACCCTCTAAAACTGGATGGAAGGTGTTTCTACTGGCAGATGGAACTGCAGATAGATTGGCAGACAAGACAACGAATATGGAAAGACTTATGTAAGTTTATCAGACATGATAGATACAGATTGCTGCAGTTCAAGATTCTAAAGAACCTCTACCATAATCCTAGCAACTTGTGTAAAATGGGGAAACTAGAATCCCCCACCTGTTCAAGGTGTGGAAAGGAGGAAGGCACCCTATATCACATCTTCAGGACATGTGAGATGGTTAAACCCTTCTGGGAGGATATTGCAGAACACTTAGACCTACTGTTAGAACTCCAAGATGCCTTTACAGCAGAAATCAGTAAATTGGGAAAACTCAAAGGAGCAGTGAGTGGCCCGCGCAAAGGTCACATTGCATTACTTGCAGTGGCCACAAAAGTGGTCATCCTCAGGCACTGGATGGATTCTAACATACCTACTGTCTTAATAGTACAAAGAGCTTCTTTATGCCCTAGAGACTGAAAAGTTGATAGCCAGTGCCACATCAAATGCCCCAAGACTGTTCAATTCCATACTAAGGAAGGCATCAGTTCAGGGCGTTTTAAAAGTTCTAAATGCAAAACTAAAATCAAGCATTTTATATGCCTCAGAGGTTTGGAGTGATACTAACATAAAGGATCTGGAATGTATCGTTACTAAACTATATCGTAGCATTTTTATGGTAGCACAGTTGGTACCCTCGGAAGTTTTGTGAACAGAATTAGGACAGTTCTCCCTTGAAACATTAATATTAGAGAGATGTATAAACTTTTTGATGAGTTTGTTTCTCTTACCAGAGACAAGAATGCCCAGATGGTGTTTGGAGGATGAAATCCTGTATATTAACTGTGGGTTTGTCTCCCCAAATATCTGTCTTATACAGAGGGACTTTTTTTCTAGGGGTTTAGACACTTATTATCTGACTTATACTTAAGACCTATGATAGACATAACCTTTCAGGTTAAAACTAGGATAAGGGATGCTGCAATGACAAAGGATTTAACAAGAATATCAGAACTTGAAAATTATAGGTGGTACAAGGAACTAAAACAGATATATTGATTAGAATCTTATTTGATAAAACTTACAAACCCCCTTCACAGAAGAATTATTACAAGATATCGAATGGAACTTTACATGGCCAATTATAAAGTATCTAGGCAAAAAAGAGATGGCGTTACCACCCTTTTCTCTGGCTGTGGAAACTCAGTTGAAGACGACTTAAAACTTGTCATCTTGCTTTGTCCCATATATGAAACACAGGAAGAAATGGCTTGGGGAGATTTTCTGACATTGACCTCCCTCCTGACCTGTTAATTGTTTATTTATTCAACAAAACGAATACACTGATTTTGGAAAAGCTAGTAAAATTCCTAACATTATTACATCTGTAATTGGGATAACTGTCTAATGAATGTTTTTTTTTTAAAATCTAGGACATAGAGAGGTTGAGAAGCTATAAAGATGGTTGTAATTATTTATACTTGTAATTGTGTGGACTTAACATTTGTATAAATAAAAAATGAAATGATGATACTTGTATTTATATGCATTTCAAAAATGCTTTGTAAAGGCTTATGCTGATCAATAAAATTCATTTTGACTTTGATAGCAAGTGTCAATCATAGATATAAAACTGACCACTCCAAGTGAGAGTCCCTGCACACGTTGTTATTAATGTGACAGGGAGCTTAAAATGACTTCACTGTATATAACCACAGAGCTCAGCTCTGTACACATAGATGCAGATGGTTTGAACAACTCAAATTCAATTTTATTGGTGTAAGCCTAAATCTGAATATTCCTCATAAGTGTGTGTGTATGTGGAGGGGGGGTGACAGGGGTTTGTAGTGCAGTGTACTGTAACTGTATTGTATGATGTTTATGGTTGTGTACTGTATATGTATCCTAAAATCTTAATAAAGTTCACTTGATTAAAAAAAGGAAGGCCCATACTTCTCTGTTGGTTGTGAGCATGGGCCATCCCTGTATGGCCTCAATTATTACTGGCTCAGGCCAGATGTACCTACTCCCCACCCTATGCCCAAGGTATGACACCTTTGCCATCCCTATTTGGCACTTCTCCATCTTGACCATCAGCCCCATAGCCTTCAGTTGGCAGAGCACCTCAGTCACATTACTGACATGATCCTCCCATGTTTAGCTGTATATAGCAATGTCATCCATGTATGCCAGAGCAAAGCCTCCTGCCCCAGACATAATGTGGTCCACGTGCTGTTGAAATGTGGCTGCTGCATTCTTCATCCCGAATGGCACTACTCGGAACTTGAATATGCCAAATGGACTGATGAAGACTGACCTCTCTCTGATTTCAGGGGTCAGGGTACCTGCCAATAACCCTTTTTCAGGTCTATGGTGGATCGGTATAGGGCTACCCGTAACCTCCCTAGTACCTCTTCCTTACTGGGAGTGGGGTATGCATCCAGCACCATACAGTTGTTGAGCTTTTAGTAGTCAACAAAGAACCTCGTGGTCCCACCCTTCTTGGAGATCAGTACCACTGAGGAGACCCATGGACTAGTGGACTTCTGGATTACCCTAAAAGCCAACATTATTTTTATCTTCCCCTCAATGGCATGTTTCACTCCCTAGGGGACTCTGTAGGGTGGCTGTTTCAGTGGGGCCTAGGACCCTGTATCCACATGGCTGTCTGCCAGCATGTTATACCCAGACTTCTCCATCAACATTTTGCCAAATGTGTGCAGTACCCCATGCATTTTAGCAGCTTGGGATGAAGTCAGCGGCTCCAAGAGGGTGACAGCATCCACTGAGGATTCTCCCTTAACCTCTCTCAGAAGGTTCACCAGCATATCTGCTTCTGCCTCCTTCTCTGGATAGCTGTACAGAGCCAAGACATCTCATCCAGGTCATGTTAGGGCTTTATGATGTCTACGTGATAGATTCGCTGCTTGCACCTCCAGTCTGGTAGCTCCACCATATAATTAACATAATTCACACTCCTGACCACTGAGTAAGGACCCCTCCAAGCTGCCTGTGATTTATTCTGTCAGACAGGGATGAGTACCATCACCCATTGCCTAACTTAGTACTCCCAAGTTCTGGCCCCACTGCCATACCACATCTTGAGTCTCTGTTGTGCCATGGCTAGGTGCTCCTGGATGAACCCCATGAGCTCCTTGAGCCAAGACCTGAACTTCAAGACATACTCGACAACAGATTTCCTTGGGGAGCAAGCTCACCCTTCCATTCATCATTTATCAAATCAAGGGGACCCCTTAGTCTATGGCCAAAAAGGAGTTTGAAGTGTGAGAACCCTGTGAACATCTGGGGGACTTCCCTATATGTGAATAAGAGATGGGGTAAGTACTTATCCCACTCTCTTGCATGCTCATCAGTGAATGCCCTTAATATGGTCTTAAGAGACACATTAAATTGCTCCACCAGACTGTTAGTCTGGGAGTGGTATGGGAAACCCATGAGCTGCTTCACCCCACACTTCTGCCAAAAACTAAATATCATGGAGGCATAGATCAGGAAGCAAAGGCAGACATGGAGAAGTTATAAAATTCACAAGTAGTGTTTTATCATCAATAACCATAAAATGGTAAAAAATAAAATTGTAAAAGATAGTGCTTCAAAAAGGCAGTACAAACAAAACAAAGTCCTCTATCTGCGAGTGTCTGGAAGACTATTGCTGTGATCATATAAAGTGATTTTACCTGGCAGTTCAAACTCTGCAGCCTGTTGTAACTTGCATCTCCTGTTTCTCACAAAATGTACTAAACATTTGTCAGTCTCCTTCCTGAAGCTAGTCTGAAGAGCACATCTAGTCTCAACAGGTGCAACAGAATAATACATCTTGTCCCAGAGCTGGTTTCCTGCTGACAATTCTGTAAACAAGCTTGTGGATGTCAAAATGCATCTCAAGGTTAACCCCCTGTGTTCCAGATTGTAACCTTTTCTAATAAACCAAATTTGCTTTCTGCAGTCATTTTAACAATATACTTATATACATTTGCAAACCAAGGTATCCCAGTTTCACATAAAGATTCACATATATTTGTTTAACCACAGAGAAGCAAGGGGAGAAAGAAAGAATAGAAACAGCAAGTGAAGGAAGGGAGATAGTGGGGAAAATTGTGGGACCATTGGAGTAACCAATTCCTAGGTGCCACAAGAAAATTTGATTGTGCAATCAGACAGGCAAGAGGCAAACAGCTGGCAGAATAGGATAGAACAAAATAGATATTTTATTTTATCTCTTTCTGCACAACGATGGGATAGTGTTGTTCCCAACCCTGTTATGCTAACCATTAGGTCAGATGATAAGTTGGTGCCCTGGTCTAACAGAATCTCCTGGGGGAACCCAATCTGCCTAAATATCCCCAGCAGTTTATCAGCCAATTTACCACAATGGAGGACAAAGGCACTGCCTCTGGGTACCTCATGCCATAATCCAAGACCACCAAAATGTGCCTCTTGCCTCTGGGACTTGGGGCAATGAGTGGCCCCGCAATGTCCACAGCAACTCACTGAAATGGCTCTTCAGTTATAGGCAGGGATATCAAAGCTACCGTAGCCTTGTCCCCTACCTTTTTAGGAGGCAGTACAGCACAGTGGTGTAGAGCTCTAAGCTGTAAACCTGGAGACCAGTGTTTGAATCCTACAGCCATCACCTGCATACTGTGTGATCCTGAGCAAGTTACTTAACTGCCTTGTGCTCCCAGGTCACACCTGGAAACAAGCTTCAACTTAATGTGCCTTTCCTGGTTAAACAGTTTCTCCTTTCTCTTTCCTACCCTCTGGCACTGCAGACAAGTCCAGCAGTAGTTTGTCACATCTTTCAAAATACTGGGCCAGTAAAAATTGTTAGTCAGCTGCTTCTTTGTATGGCTGACTCCTAGGTGTCTAGAAACAGGCATGTTGTGGGCTAAGGCCAGAAGCTTATTCCTCGACTTCTATTAAATATGCATAAGCTCTGCCCTATACCACTAAACTTGCTCTGTTATTGGCCTCTCTTATCTCAAGCCAGTCCTAAGCTATTTTAACCCCTTCTCCCACCCTGCTGTTACCCTCTGCTCTCTCCACTCTACTATAGTGCTTCCAGCTGCAAACCCAGCCCTTGCTTATTCTATTTGCGGTGTAAACCCCTTCCTGCAATAATGGTGTCTGTTCATGCCACTCCCCTACCTCTTTTCACTGTATCTCTCAACCTCCTCTCCCTACCACCCCCACACCTGCTCAACTACTCCCAGTCCTGCTCTGCCTCCCCTGCATACCTCACTACCCCATTTACCTTCTACTACAGTCTTGCAATGACTTCTACACCCTATGCTTATGTTTGGACACACTGCCATACTCGGCCCTCTGCCCCATTCATATCTTTTTGCTACTTCACACCCCTATTTGTCTCTTCAAAAACCAGCTTTCTACCTTCTGCCACCTACCAAGCTCCCCCAAATTATCTTGTTAATCCTGGTTTAAGAGTACCAAGCTATACTTCATCATTATCTTTCTCTTATTGCTCTCTGCAGGTGATATAAACCCTAACCCTGGCCCTTCACTCATTAAAACTCCCTCCCCCTCCTCCCTGCCTTCCTCCCCCAACCTGAATACCCTCCCCTTTGGGCTAAAGATCCTCCACCTCAACATTTGGAGTCTAGTCCCAAAACTTGACCTACTGCACCCCCTTGTAGTGGCCGCCCACCCAGATATCCTTATAGTAACTGAGACTTGGTTTACGAATAAGGTCCCTGATTCCTCCATCACAATTCTTTTTTTTTTTTGATTATTTTTCTCCCCTTGGCCGCCTGAGCTGCTCCCCCCTTTTTTCAGGGGATTCCGGCCACCGACCAGCACTACTGCAGACACCCAGACTCCTGCTGCTTGCCTCCCACAGTGGGGCCACAGGGTGCCCCTCAACTCCCCATGGAGCACGGATCCAGATGGGTGCCGTGGCGAAACTGCGGACACCCATCAAGCCGCTCTCTTCAGGTACCATTTTTCCTGGTTTTCTGTCCCCCTCAGTGCATGTTGACTCAGTGCCCCCAGTCTCCACTGGGGGCTGCTGCTGAGCAATGCAATCCCCGAAACCACCCCCGGAGAGGAGAGCAGTCCCCCGGACGTTCAATCCTCTCCGACCGTGATGACCCCCGGTGCCCCGAATCCATTCCAGAACCTGGGTCACTGGCATTGGTCAAGGTAAGATGCCAGCATCTAAACCATCTATGCCACTGGGACAGCCAATCCATCACAATTGTTGGTTATTCTGTCACCCACCAGGACCGAATTAGCAGGGGTAGGGGAGTCACTGTCTACTCTGCCGCCTCTCTCCAAACCACAACTATCCTAGTGACCACAGTTCCCAAGACCTATGAAGCCCTCATTCTGAGGCTTTCTCTACCTTCTCATCCCCTATATTCATTGCAGGTGTGTACTGCTGCTCGGGTCTACACTACACCATTGCCACTGACCTAATCTCCACCATCTGGTCCCTCTCCTCCTCTGGTGAGCTTTACCTCCTAGGTGACCTTAATCTAGATTGGTTGCCTCCCTTCCTAAGTAATGCTCACACTGAATTATCTGCCCTTAACCTGTCTCAACTAATCATGGAACCCACTCACCAAAACCATAAATCCCAAAACCACACTCTCCTGGACTGGGCACTCACCTCACACCCTCACAGGGTAATCCAGTCAGGCCTGCTCCCTGATGCTCTTAGTGATCATCACATGATCTACTTAGTCAGGAAAATCCACCAACTTAAGGCCCTCCAAAACTGCTAACTATCCGATTCTACAAAACCTTTGACCCTCCCTCTCTACATCAGGACCTAACCCTCATTGACTGGACCACTATAGCCTCCGCTAAATCAGTTGACATTGCTCTTGCTTATTTTAGAGACAACCATCTCTCCATCTGGAACAAACATGCTCCCCCTAAGCAAGTCAGAGTTCATGGAAATCACCTCCCATGGGTCACTGCTGAGCTCCTGGCCTTACAACCAGAGTGTGATCTAGCCTGCAAAACTCTCAAATCAGCCAAACTCCCTTGTGATCTATCTAGCTACCGTACCCTCAGAAATGCATGCACAAGCCGTCCCACCAGTGCAGAGGTTAGATTTCTGTCTGTGATGCTGGCGACCCAGGTTCGTGAATGAGCCTGGGGAACTGGAGGCCCAGCTGGGGGGAGAAAGATTGAGCATCCTATGGACTACTCTCCTTCTCTGGGGGGAGGTGGAGTTGTGTGCCGGTGCACTGAGGACTCCTAGCAGAGGCTAGGAGATCCCATGTGCATGGCACCATCATGCACAAGGGGCGGGGCTGACGCTAGCATCATTGCACATCCCTGCTAACAGGGGAAAAAACACTGAGCTGGCCATCTCAATGATGCCCTGCCCCCAGCCTCCATCAGCCTCTGGGGTTGGTTCCCCGAACAGATATTAGTAGTGCGGCCCCGGTAGTGGGGATGGGGCTGCAACCCTGCCCTCTGGGGGTAAGCCAGGGGTGAATGGGGAGCACCGGCATGCAATTTAGAGGCTGAGGCTTGGGGGCCCATGATCAGAACCGACTCTGATGGTCTGGCTCAGCCATAAAGTACAATGAATAAAAAACCAAAAGAAATGCATCAGGCAGGCTAAATCCAAATACTTCCAGTCCACCTTTAACTCTAATATAAATAAATCATCAACATTTTGGAAAGTCATCCACTCTCTTTTCTCCCCCCAAACTAAACCTCCACCTCCTTTGCTTAAAATTAACAACCATCTCACAGCCGATCATCATTTGGTAGCTGCTGAATTTAACTTTTACTTCACTTCCTGTGCCTCCACCTTGCTAGCCTCTCTCTCAACCTTCCCTTCTACCCTCCACTGTCCCCTCACAGCTCCAGCAAACACCCTTGAGCTTTACCTATTCACCAGTCTCTTCAAGCAACACCTTAAAGGCTCTCCTCTCTCTTAACCCCACAAAGGGAACCTCTCCCAATGGCCTCGACCCAATGTTGCTCTACTTATCTGCTCACACTATTTCCCCAACTGCTGGCTGACCTACTGAACCTGTCTTTCCACTCCCCAACTATCCTTCCTCTTCCTAAGGGTGGTGATCTCTCCTCCCCTGGAAACTACCACCCTATCTCGTTACTACCCACCTTGGCAAAATTACAGGAACACCTAGTTCTCTCCCAAATCTCTCCCTTTCTTGCTGACTCCTTCTTCACTCCCTACCAGTCTGGTTTCCAGAAGAACCACTCCACAACCACCTCCCTACTCAGGCTCATGGACTTTATCCATTCTGCCATGGATAAAGGCCACATCACGTCCGCCATCTTTGTCGACCTTGATAAGGCTTTCAACACTGTCTCCCACTCCCTCCTGCTCAAAACCTTCTTATCAGCCGGCCTGTCAGAGCCTGCCTGCGATTGGTTCAGATCCTACTTGGTAAGCAGAACTCAATCTGTCAGAATTGCTGACTCTACATCCTCACCTTTACCAGTCTCTACTGGTGTGCCTCAAGGCTCCGTTCTTGGCCGCCCACTTCTATTCTCTATTTTCCTCAATGACCTACCATCAGCCTGCTTCTCATCCCTTATCCATATGTATGCTGATGATACAGTTTTGTTTGCCTCTGACCACTCACCCTACGATGTGACTACCAGACTTCAACTTGACTTCAATAATGTTCAACGCTGGCTAAGTTCTCATCAGCTCTTTCTCAATGCCAAGAAGACCATCTCCATGACCTTTGGCACTAGGCAGAGACACTCTTGGCTGCCTTCCCTCCCCTCCTTCCACACCTTTGATGGGACAACATTAGAGGACTCCACCTCTTTTAAATATTTGGGTGTATGGCTTGACCAACTCCTAAACTTTTCTGATCATATTGATGCTATTCTGCAAAAATTGTTCCCCAAGCTTGGCGCCCTTTACAGAAACAGCAGTTCATTACCACTACCGATTAGGTGTGAACTTGTTCAGAAAATGATACTCCTCATAATCGACTATGGTGACATTGTCTATAGTGCTGCTCCCAAGTTTTCCCCTTGCCAGACTGGATTCCCTCTTCAATGCCTTCTGTCGTTTTGCCCTTGACTCCCCCAACCGCACTCATCACTGCATTCTATACCACGCTCTAGCACTGCCTTCCCTGGAGAGCAGGCACCTCTCTCACTGCACTAAGTTTACTTCCAATTTCTGGTTTGGGACCCTCCCCTCTTACCTCTCCTCTTCTCGCTCTACTCCCCCTCCCACCTCCCACTCTCTTAGGTCCTCTGACTGCCGTACTCTTGCCATCCCCCCATTGCCACACCTCCATGGGTCTGGAAGCATTCTCCTTCTGCTTCCTCAAACTCTGGAACTCGCTTCCTCCTCCGATCCGACTCTCTTCATCCCCATCATCCCTCCACCTAGCTCTGCGCAACTTCTACTCCCCTAGCTGCTCCTGTCCCTAGCCCCCCTTAAACCAACCCCCTACTCCTTACTCTCTCCATGTAGCTATCCTTCTGTCGGTCCTCAACCCCGTCTTCCCACTCTCTACCCCTAGTCACCAGCTTTCCTTCTTCACTCGTCTACTCTTATCTCCCCCTCCCCCCTCATCTCCATTACCCTTTACACCTTGAATCCCTTAGGAAATCCTTACTCTTCTGCCCATCCTCCTATTCCATCCCTAAAACTTTTGCTTCTCCCTAGTTCACCACTCAGTCCCTCCTAGTACCCTCAAACATGGCTCCAACCCCAGTTCGGGTGCTTCTCACCCCTCTCAAATGCATACCCTCTCCTCTTATTGCTTATCCTTCTTGACCTAACACTCTTAGTTTACCTGTCAACACTGCAATCTCTACCCCTTTCTGCTCCTCACCAGTTCTGACACTCCATTACTTAGTTAGCTACCTCCCTGTCACCCCCCTCTCCTTCCTCCAAATGTTTTTCCCATTTGATCCTGCCCTCCTTGCAGGGTTTCCCATGCATCCTGAAGGTGGGGGTTCTGATCCAGGTAACCTCTCCCCCACCTTCCTTCCCACCCCTCTCTCTGGTCTTCACTAGCACTTAACAAAACTTGACTCCCAACTCTAGGCACTGCTCTAATTTCTTTGTTTGCTTCACTCCTGGCCTCCTGGTCTTTATGTCTTAACTGCAACATATAGTTCTCCAACTCTGTGTTACTAGTAACTAGGCCTCTGACCATTGTGTTATAGTATTGTAGTCTGCTATGCTGACTGTAAAGAATTTGAACCTGTATTGTTGATTTTGCTTTATGATTGCCTCACCCATCTATTGTACCCCCTCCCCCAGGACGTTTCTGGAAATGAGCTGCTCATCAGCTCATGTTGTCTTTCCTGATAAAACATTTTGTAAATAAATAAATAAATATTCCCTATGAACTACTAACTGCCAGAGTACCCCTTCTTCCTGTCCTCTCTTTGGAACCTATTCATGATATGGGAGCCCATTCTCCCAGTAAACCACCATTTTCTACGAACCATGAGAGTCACCAACCACCATGGTGGCTAACTCCTTTACTTTCTGTAGGGATGGGTCAGCTCCATACACCTGACCTTCCCTAAAATACACTGTGCTGTGGTAGAGCCATCCACAGCTGTGCTCTCCTCAGTCTGTAGCTGTGGATCAGAACTGCTGTTCCCAGCTTGTTCTTCAGCTACAACTTACCCTGCTGCTGAAGAAGGGGTTACTTCCAGCTGCACTGCCCCCTCTGTGTCCTCAGGAACCAGTTCCCTAGCAGTACTATGGGTAGTGACACACACACAATTTGTCCTGACTATCAAAGTCATTACTCAGAACTACATAAATGGGCAGGTCCCATTTCGTTCAGGTGCAGGCTGGCTTCCCTTTGGTTGCCCTCCTCCCCCCTCCGTGCCCTTAACTCATTCTATCCTATTGTCACTTAGAATGTTCAGGTATCCTGTGCCTGCTGCTAGAACACTTGTGTGCCTAAAGGGGTTTTATATCTGCAGCATTCATACAAACACACTGTGCTTAAACCTACATATCTTAAAAAACATACATCCAATTTTAAAACTGTAAAAAGCAAAGTTTTTCAGGACAAAAAGTTTTTGAAAATGAGTGAGGTTTGGTAATGTCTATTTAACTGGATTTAATGTTGTGTAAGGTTGTTTTCATAGGTTAATAAATTCTGATGATTTTATCTAAATATAATTATGGTCTGTCTACTTAGTCGGGCAAAAATATTACATTTCTGTAAAATTGTTGATTAAAATTGTTAAAAATATATAATAAACATCTGTCATTGTCTAAATATAAATTTTGCCATTTTTTTACCATTTTTCTAGTCAGAAATCAATGTCTGAATCCCTTGTTATTACAGTTTGAGTTTTTTGTTCCACTCCACTGGTTGGAATTTTTGCAGTGTTTAATTCTTCTTACCCACTGATTTTAGTTTATGAATCTGATTATCAATTTTTTTGTATTTCCCCTAGTTTAGTAAGAACATATTTACACATTACCTTAGAAGGCTATATCAGGAAGTGATGCAGGAAGGAAGTGCTTTGTGAGGTCAAGTGATGTAAATAGGAAGAACACTGCCAGTGTAGGTCAGTGAGCTGACACAGGAAATGGAGACATTTGTTAGTGCTGGAAGTCTCTCTATGATTAACTGCACATGTGCTGTAGTTAAAATGTGTAATTTCATTGAAATAAACTATTTTATTTTTGTAATAAAATCCCATAATAAGTATAGGAAACTGTATTTTATTTGTGCTGTTTGCTTGATCATACTGTAAATGAAGCATACTGCTGTTCATGTAAAGGTTCACAGTCTTTCAGTAAACATCATGTTACATAAATCTGTGTATTATTTAATTTCCTGGCACAGTTTATTTTTTGGGGGTTGTATTATGGGATGGTTTAAGGTGAGGGAAAGACTGTATGATGAAGCACTGTGTGTTAGTGACGGGGGGCTGCATTCATAATACAGGCTCAGATGCACTTCATATGTTCTGGGGAAATGAGAGGGGTTGTATGCATGTAATAATGGTGCTAACAGATACTTTAGATACATTATGGGCATATGTATAGGATGATGAAATTGCTGAAAAGGCACTGGTAATTTGGGGTATACTGTGTCATGGGGAAGGGGGTGGGTGTGCCTGTACCAAGGAATGATGCTCATAGGCACTGCAGTCATTTTGCGTCATGAATTGTACCCGTCCTTGGGGTATACTCAGTAGTAGGAAAGCAGGTGGGGCTGCCTGCACCTGGTAATGGTGTTCATATGCCATGTAGAGACATTGTGGGTACACATACAGGGTGATGACATGGGCACCTGTAAAGGTTGTGTACTATGTGCTGTGTCAAATGGTTTGCCTGCATACACATATGATATGTTGGAACATTCAGTATGGCACACTGTGTGGGTGGGAAGGAGTGTGGGGGTGCCTGCACCATGGAGTGATGCTCATTGGTGCACATGTGTACTGTGTGCTATGTTTCATTTGAATGGACTGTATAAGTCATACACTGGCAGTGATCACATCACAGTGCATCAGAGGTAAGGGATGGTCTGAAGCATTATGAGCACAAGGGACTAAACAAGTGGTTGTGGAGCGATTTGAACTTGAATAGAACATTACAGTACATCTGAGGGTAGCGTTGGAATGAATCTTGATGTGCACAATGGACTACACCTTGGTGACTGAGGAGGGATCCATATCAGTAATGCACATCACAGAGTGTCAGAGATAAAGGTTGGACTGAAGACTGATGAACAGATGGACTAAATCAGTGACTCTGGTGGGATTTGAACCTGAACAGCACTTTACAGTGGAGTAGAGGTTGGGGCTGGACTGACACCAGATCAGTCAATGGACAACACCACTGGCTGTGGAGGGATCTGAACTGAAATGCACGTCACTGTTCACTACAGTTTGGACCTCGCTTGATGCATAAGGAGATAGATTTTACAAGTGGTTGTGGAGGGATTTGAGCCTGAGATTTTACAAGTGGCTGTGGAGGGATTTGAGCCTGAAGAATACTTTACAGTGCATCAGAGATTGGGGCTGATCTGATATCATATGAATTGATGGGTTACACCAGTGGATGTGGAGGGTTTTAAACATCAAATGCACTTCACAGTGCATTATGGGATTGGTCTGGACTGATGCATGGTAAGTCGATGCATCTGGAGGGATCTGAACCTGAAATGCACTTCACTGTTCACTACAGTTTGGGACTCGACTGATGTATGGTAAGGAGCTAGATCTTACAAGTGGCTGTGGAGGGAATTTAACCTGAAAAACACTTTGCAGTGCATCAGAGGTTGAGTCTGGACTGATGTCATATGAGTCAATGGACAACACCAGTGACTGTGGAGGGATTCAAAACTGATTTGACCTTTACAATGCACCAGAGATTGGGTCTGGACTGATGCCAGATAAGTTGAAGGCAACACCATTATTATTTCATTTTAAACAATCAGCAACTGCGTATTAGGGGGAAAACTCAAGTGCAGAGCATGAGACAAACATGCTACTGACCCTAACCCACTTATCATCCATAACACAGGGAGCAACATGCCACATAGATGTTAACATGGCCATAATCCGAACATAAACTCTTTAAAAAGTAACCAAAGGTGCTGAATACATGTGACCTCATCTAGTACGTGCACAAGAAACACTCTCTCCCATCAGGAATGCCAGCCGGATCCATAAGATGTGATCATACAGGATGACCAGAACTTATCCCAAAATGAACAAAGTAACAACTATGAAAACTTTTATCATAAATAAAAATAAAAACAAATTAAGTAAATACAGATTACAAATCGAGGTTTTGGCACCAAAATGAATTGAGTATTTTAGGATAAGAGCAGCACCTCCATCTTGAAACTAAGTTTCCAGTCACCATGCTCTTCCTGCACCAGTGTGTGCTCTGACTGGTTAATGGAAATAGTGACGTGTACAATAAGCATAGAGCAAGCATGGCAACAGTGAGGATCAATATGACCAAATGGTGACGCACTACAGAGCTAGGGCAGGTGCAGGTGAGGGCTGTCACCCCTAACTGAAACATCAAAAAAAAAAATCACTGTACACTCCAGAGTCCAGAGAGCCACTTTCCCTCCAGTGACGGTTGTATAAAAATATGAGTCCTTGCTTGAATGCTAAATAAGGATTTAGTCTAACATTTTAGGCACACACATTGAATAGAACAGTGGAAGGCACAACAAAAGATCTGTGCGCAGATTCTCTGGTGCTTCGACAACTAAGGCTTCATCAGGCGGATGTTGCCTGCATCTAAGACAATCCCTTTATACCAATTAAATTCAGAATTGATGATGTCAGAAAATCCTACCAATCACAGAGCTCAAGTTTTAAATACAGAAATATTCAGCTTACTTAGTGGTATAAATGGACTTATAGTTATAACAATCACGATATCAGTGACAACATGTTATTGAAGAAAAATACCCCAAAAGACAAATAAATACACCAAAGTGGTGACGGCCAATCGGATTGCTCGAATAAAAAAAAAATGTAAGTTATGAAATTAATTATAGTGT
The DNA here is from genome assembly GCA_016271365.2 of Neoceratodus forsteri. NCBI lineage: Eukaryota > Metazoa > Chordata > Ceratodontiformes > Ceratodontidae > Neoceratodus > Neoceratodus forsteri. Next base: position 1,109,417,662 of record CM028131.1, read on the forward strand.
CAACTTGATCAGCTTAACACGTTACACTAAAACAAGATGATTTGTTGTTACAATACAAACTAATGGCAGAATGAACATAATACATTTTTCACAGCACATGCAAAAATAGTAAATTTATTTATTTATGTATTAAGGCTTGTTTTCTCAAAATAGCCAATGGGAACATATTATATTAGGTAAAATCAGTAAGGGTACGATGTTCCCTATTAGCTGGTACAACTCAATTCATCAAATGTAAACAAATGCTTGAGCTGCACCAAAAGAAAGATATGGACGCCAATTGGCGTCATCAGGCATTACAGCACATGATTTAGGACGCCATATGGCGTCATCAGGAAAAAGAGGTATTTTTTTTATGACACCATATGGCGTCATCAGGAAGGAATGAGTTTTAAAGGAGATAGGAAATGATTTGTACATAGTTAACTGCCCTTCAATCTTCCTTTCCAGGCCATTTATGTATTCTGATATGCTTTGATGATTTTTTTTGGTATATAAATAATCTAGCTTTGGGGTGCCTTTAGATCTACATAGAGTCCCACTCTCCTCAACAGCTACTACTCTTGATTTTCATGTTTCTAAGACATTCTATGACATCAGTAACTCCCATTCCATGCTATTCACCTGAATGGTCTGGAGTGGTGTTATTGGTCTTTGATGTCATAGAATGTTCAGGCAGTATGAAAAGAGAGAGCAGCAACTGCTGAGGAGAGAAGGAGGGATTCAGGGTAGTAACAAAGGCAACAAAGTTGGATCATTAATTTACCCCAAAATAGGTCAAAAACATATAAGAATATTAGGTAACCAATAAAAGAACAACTGGAGGGCATCTAGAAGTGTAAAAGCTGTTTCCTATCACCTTTAAAGCCATCTGATGTCTCTGCTATATTGTTTTTGTGCTGAGTGGATTGCTGACTGGATACAAACTGATCAGCCCTCTCGGCTGCCTCTTTCATGGAGCTTGGTGTCCTATCCAACAACTACCCCGGTACAGTTTTTACAGTTTTTACAGTTTTTAAGAACTGTTCCATGAGGAACAATTTTTTTATCTGGTCCACAGAGCTAGCCCTTGCACCCTCTAACTATCGCTCTAACAAATTGGTAAACTACACACATTTCAGCATTACTATCTCACAGTGCCTTTCTTAAGCCTCTATTGTCTGTAGGTCTTGGGAATCAATTCAAAACATTTTAACAAGGCATTTTTCATTTTGTTATAGTACATACAATCCTCATTGTCTGTCCTGGCTAAGGTTTCTAATGCCCAGCCCATAAGGAGTGGAAAAAGGTAAGCTGCCCCAGAAGCCCTGTCCAATTCAAATTGCCCATTAATTATTTTAAAAGATTTTAAGAACAAATCAAGATCATCCCCCTCCTGATACTTTGGATACATTTTGGAATTAATTTTGGCTTCTTGGGTTGAATCCCTGATGCTGGTACTTATGATTCATGGTGCTGTCTTCTGGTGTAGAATCTCCATCTCCTTCTCATGTTCTTGCTCTCACTCCTCTCTCATCTGGATCTTGTGCTGCCGCTGCCTTTTTCTCTCTTATCACTTCTCTCGGTGTTTCTGTAGTTCCTCTTATTCTTTCTCTCCCATACTCTCCCAGCTGGACCTCATGCTGGTGCTGCCTTTTTCGCTCTGCAGCTACCAGTTTTGTCCTCTGCAGCTCCACATCTGCCTTCACCTTAACATGGGCAAGCTCCAGCTACATAGAAACATAGAAGTTGATGGCAGATAAGGACCGCAAGGCCCATCCAGTCTGCCCATTTCTTTTTATACCTTATGAATGTGCCATAGGCCTTTGCTCTGTCAATGGCCTATCTATTCATACTCATCTGTATTGTTCCCTCATGCCTATCCCAATCCTGTTTGAAGCCCTGCACTGTTTTCATATCCACCACTTCCTGAGGTAGGCCATTCCATGCATCCACCACCCTTTCTGTGAAAAAGAACTTCCTCACATTACCCCTTAATCAGCCTCCCTCTAATCTCATGCTGTGTCCTCTTGTCCTGCTATTTTTTTATATTGAAACATGTTAGACTCTTTCACCTTGTTAAGGCCCTTAAGGTGTTTGAATGTTTCAATCATATCACCTCTCTCCCTCCTTTCCTCTAGGGTATACATATTGAGCTCCGTTAATCTGTCCTCACATGTTTTCTGATGCAGTCCCTGCACCATTGTTGTTGCCCTTCTCTGGACTGCCTCAATTTGGTTAATGTCCTTGTGAAGGTGTGGCCTCCAGTACTACACACAGTACTCCAGATGGGGCCTAACCAGTGTCATGTAAAGAGGGATTATTACCTGCCTCTTCTGACTTGTGATACCCCTACTAATACCCCCAACATCCCTCTAGCCTTACCTACTGCTTTAGAGGTCTGCTTGGATGATTTCAGGTAATCAGTGATGATGACACCCAAGTCTCTTTCTTCCCTTGTGACTTTCAGCAACTCCCCTCCCAGCCTATAGGTGGCTTCAGGATTTCTCTTCCTTATGTGCATGATCTTGTACTTCTTTGTGTTAAACCTCAGTTGCCACTCTTCCGACCATTTTGTTAGTTTATCCGGATCTCTTCTCATTCTGCCCACACCATCTGGATCATCTACTCTGTTGCAGATTTTGGTGTCATCTGCAAACAGACAAACCTTACCCTCCAGTCCATCTGCAATCTCACTGATGAAGATACTGAAGAAGACTGGACCCAGGACTGATCTCAGAGGTACCCCACTTGTGACTGGCATCTCTTCTGACTGTATACCGTTTACCACCACTCTCTGTTTTCTGCCAGTCAACCAGTTTGCCACCCAGTTGACCAATGTCGGACCCAACCCTAGCCTACCCAGCTTATTAATCAATCTTCTATGTGGAATAGTATCGAAAACTTTGCTAAAGTCAAGGTAGGCAACATCAACTGCTCCCCCTTGGTCCACCACTCTGGTTACCCAGTCAAAGAAATCTATGAGATTAGTTTGACAGGACCTTCCTTTTGTAAACCCATGCTGTCTTGGATCCTGTGCTCCTATGGACTCCAGGTGTTGCACTATCCTTTCCTTAAGGAGTGCCTCCATAATCTTGCCCACTACTGAGGTAAGACTGACTGGTCTGTAGTTCCCTGCCTCCTCCCTGCTACCACTCTTGTGGAGCGGGATCACATGAGACCTTCTCCAGTCTTCTGGGACCTCTCCTGTGCTCAGAGACTCACTAAACAGTTCTGCTAATGGCTCTGCTAGTTCCACCCTTAGCTTCCTTAGTACCCTGAGATGTATGCCATCAGGTCTCATTGCCTTGTCCACCCTGAGCTTAGCGAGCTCTTGTAGGACCCTTTCTTTTGTGAAGTGAGTAGTGCTCACCTCCCTCCCCCCTGTGTCCATGGTGCTGAGCTGTGGGCCCTGCCCTACCTTCTCTTCAGTAAATACTGAGCAGAAGTATCTATTTAGGATAGATGCTTTTACATGGTCCTCTCTCACACACCCCTTATTCCTTTGATCTTAGCAATCACCCCTCTGGACTTTCTTCTTTCACTAATGCATCTATAGAAAGTCTTGTCACCTTCTTTTACTGTTCATGCTAGTGTTTCCTCAATTTGGGCCTTTGCCTGCCTTACTGCCTTCCCTGCTTCCCTTAAGGAAGTTTGGTATGTCCCCCTATCTTCATCCTGCTGCATTCCCTTATAGTTCCTGAAGGCCAGCCTTTTGGCTCTGATCTTTTCTGCTACTGTGTTTGAGAACCAAAGTGGTTGCCTTCTTCTTTTGCACTTCCTTTTCTCACTAACACAATGGGATGTTGCTTCAAGTATTGCATCTTTAATGCTTGACCACTTTGCTTGTACTCCCTCACCTGTATTTCTTTTTGCCAGGGCTAACTTAACTCTGTTGGCCATCTTATCACAGTCAGCTCCTCTAAAGTCCCATATTTTTGCCTTGGAATGGGATGATTTTGTTCTAGTGGCCAAATTGAACCATACCATGTGATGGTCACTGGCCCCCAGGTGACCTTATACCTGGAGAGCTGTGATCCTTTCCCTGTTAGTCAGTAGTAGATCTAGGATAGCCCTACCTCTAGTGGGTTGTTGCACCAGTTGTTTGAAGCCCTCCCCCTGCAGGGAATCCACCATATGTCTAGTTCTGGCAGATGTCCCTGCTGGTACTGACCAATCTGTATCTGGCATGTTGAAGTCTCCCATTATCAGAACCTCCCCTTTAGCTGTCATGTTTTGTATATCTTCTAACAGTAACATGTCTATGTCCTTCCCCTGGTCTGGAGGCCTGTACAAAACCCCAGTTCGTATGGCTGTCCCTTTTTCTGTTTCCAGGGTGACCCACAGGTCTTCTGGCTCCTCATGTGTATTCTGAATTTCTGTAGCTTTGATATTTTCATTGACAATAAAGGGCCACTCCACCCCACCCCCCACCCCCACTTTTTGCACCTCAGTCTCTTCTGAACAGTACATAGCCAGGTACTGAAGTCTCCCAAGTGTGGTTACTGGTAAACCATGTCTTGCTAATGGCTACAATGTCCAGTTTAGCCTCTGTCATTATTGCCGGCAGGTCTGGAATCTTGTTTCCCAGACTGCGATCATTTGTGTACATGATTTTCCATTGGTCAGATTTTGGTGTGTTAGTTGTTGGGCGAGGTCCAGCATTTCCCCTGTGCATCATATGGGGAGCAGGACCTTTTTCTTTACATGGTGATGCAAATGAACTACAAACATGCTGAACTCCTGTTTGACCATTAGCTGAGGGGGAAGGGTTGTTCTTCCCATTCGATGTTTCAGGTGCTGCACCCCTCTCCCCATTTGCTAGTTTAAATATTCTGCAAAGACATCAAACTTCTGCCCCAATGCACTGACTCCCTCCTTAGTCAGATGCAGTCCATCAAATTTAAAGAACTTTCGCTCCCAAAACTGTTGCCAGTTCCCTACAAATTTGTGTCCTTTTTGCTGGCACCAGCCCTTGAGCCACATGATTAGCTCACCTATCTCCCCTTCTGTCCATCTGTCCCCCTCTCCCAGACTGGCAGGATCTCAGAGAAGGAGATGCCAGATGAAATGGATGATAGTTTGTCACCCAGCCTGGTCAGGTGTTCCTTGGTCTCCACAACTGACTGGCTGATGAGATCGTTAGTCCCTATGTGTACCAGGACATCAGTGTTTTCTTCTGCTTCCTGAACAATTTTAGCAATGTGGTCAGTGTCTCTCCACGCTGATGTACCTGGGAGACACCTGACCATTACCCCTGGCTGGAGATACATATCAACTCCCTGAACCATGGAGTCTGCCATGATCAGAAGTTTTTTTGATTTCCTTTTTGCCTTTTTTGTTTTGGTTCCTGTTTTGGGCATGTTTTGTTGTGCTAACTCCTGTGCTGCAGTGTCCTCTGCCCCTTTGTTTGATTTCAGAGATAGAGGTACATACCTGTTTGTAGTTTTCATATGGTTTGTGGAGGTGATATATTGGAGAGCACCGAGTGATGGGGCACTTGATTTGCCCCTTCTAACCACCTGCCAACCTCCCGGACCAACTACCCTCTTCAGTTGAGGTGTTTCTGTTGGATTTTGGGGAAATGGCGGTTGGTTCTTATAATATATTTTCTCTTGAATATGCAATTTGAGGCACACAATCTCTGCCCATGCTGCCTAGAGCTGAGCCTTTAGATCTCCAATGACCCAGCATGTACGACACTGTCCTAAATCCTATAAAACTGCCCTTCTGAAAAGTGTTCCACAGTACCTGCAGTTAATGATATCCATTTCAGGTAAGTTGCTGGGTTTATAACCTGGTCAGAGTAATTAGAAGGAAGAAAATGAAAGCAAAAGTTTGATTTTGCGTTTTGTTTGTTTGTTTTTGTATAACTTGTTATAACAAGTTAAATTACTAGTGTCCCTGTAAATGAGGTCACTGTGTGGATACCCCTCTGAACCGTCCCTTCCTGCTTTGCTACAGGAAATGTCACAACTGTGCTACCCTATAAAAGGAGTGTAGTGTAAGGTGGTTGGGGATGGAGGTGGGTGGCTGGGCCCTTCCCCTGCTAAAAAAGAAGAACCACGTATGAAAGAAACAAGGAGGTAAGAGCAAAAACAATCAGCCAGCAACAAAAGCAGTAGCCCTGAAAACTTATCCTAATGACAGATAAAACTGTGAAACCTGTAAAGCACCACTTGTAATAATTTCACAGAAGATACTGTATACCCTGTAAGAAACACTTTGCTACAGAGAAAAATAAAGCAGTAACAGAAGATATACCTTGCAAAAGACAATTTGAATCAGAAGATTACAGCAGTAATCTGTAAGCACACACCTGTAGGCACACCCTGTAATGATGCAGCAGAATGTATACCCAGCAACAACAGTTTGAATCCAAGAAAAATAAAGCAATAAAATGTTAGCAACAAACAGTAACAATCCCTTGTGAGTACAAAATAAAAATAACAACACACAGTAAACCTGCCTAGCCAAAAGAAGCCTTAATCCTTATTGTTACTCTGGTAAGGTTCTTTGCTCTGTCCTTTCAAGCAACCTAGAAGAAAAGAGCTCAGTTGAAGCTAGGTGCCTTGGCCAGCAAACCTAGTCTTCCATCTCTATCTGCACAGCTGCCCCAGTTCTAGGCTCTGGCTCACTGGCACACTCTCTAGCTTCTGTCTCACAACTTTGGCTAGCAGTGATCACTTTTGCACCACTTCCCTGGTCACTTTTCTCAAAGACGTCTATGAGTTCTACCTGTGGCTGGCTTTTCTCAATGACAAGCACTCTTTCTTTGCATAGCTCCTCAACTTTTGCCATTGTACATCCCTCATATGGCTCACACATAATGTCTCTTAGCTATCTACTCTGACTGATAACAAAATAAAACTGATAGAATACACAGTATCTCCTTTTGTAAATCCTGTTCTGTGATTGGACAGATAACCTTTTTATTGACAATCTGTTTAAAATCCTAACCACTGCCTTCAGTTTGTCACAAACTGATTCTCTCCCAGAACTCAGCATGTGACTGTTACCAGTTTTCTCAACTCTTCAGACACCAGCAAGGCTACCTGGATATGCAGCCACCACTCAATGTGCACCAAACTCTGGGTATCTCTAGGTCTGAATCCCACCAGAGCCACTTCCCACACAGTATAGTGCTCCTTACCAATGGGAAAATGACCCATCCCTTTTGTCACAGCTGAAAACACCTCACCTTAAATATGGTAACTTTAGCCTTCCTCTTCAAAGATGGAAGTTTTTATCAATTACCCCAGCTATCTGTGCCAGAAATTACTCAGTCACAGAAAACCTAATGTATATAAAAATCATATTTATTACTTCAGGCTACATACACGTTACAGGATAATATACACTAAGACTATAGGGAATACAGTATGTCTTCAGAGATAAAGAAAAGAAAGGTTTTTTGAAACAGGTAGAAAACACATAAACTCTCCTTTATCTGAATACCAAGCAAAGTAGACTCTTATCCAAACTGGGAACTCAGTGAGTTAAGGCAGACTTGAACCCATGATGTTGTTCACTCAGAGTCTTAATCCTTACTGGCTTCTCAGTGGCAAACACAGACCCCAAATGCCTTTGGCAGGCCAGCCCACCATGCCATATCATCAAAAATGTCACACTAAAATCATAGGATCACCATCTCTTTGTCCCCTGTGGTATAACTCTCCAGAGAACAGTTTCAAACCAGATTTGTCATTTCCCAGCTCCCTATGTGGATTTTAAGGTCCATTCTTTGTTCTAACACCCAGTTTGCCTGGTATGTAATGTCTGGTCTTGTCATTACCCACAGCTCCTTTGATATTAAAGGAACTCTTCTTCCTTTGTAGATTCCCCAAAATAGCCATCCATTAATGGAAAGGAGCCCTGCTGTGATATTTTCAATGTATCCCTTGTGTTACCACCCCCCATGAACATGACAAGTGTTACTTTTCAAAATCCTTCTGAAACATGTTTTTGCAGCCACTCCACTAATCATCTTTCCAGTGGGATTTAAAAAATCCCACCCATCTTGATCTTAACGTGAGGTCATAAAAAGACTATGATGGCAATATGGGGTCAAAATATCTGAGGCCACTGAAAATGAGATATTGGGCCAGATTCAAGAAGGATGACACAGGGTTTGCATCAAACCCTGCTTCAACCCCTAGCTTTGGTGCAACTGCACCAAATGCTTCTGCAGCTGCACCCAATTCAGAAACATTTTTGCACAGCTGCAACAACTTTTTCATTTTACGGCATCTTGCAACAAAGCTTTGGCACAATCCCCTTTAACTGGCTCCCCATAGATGCACAGTTAGACCAGGGGGGAGCTGGTCTAACTTAGTGCAGCTGACACTTTGTGAATTGCAGTTGCAGCACTGATTGCCACAAGTCAGCCCTTGCAACCAACCCTCCAAACCAAGTCCCTTGTGTCTCTCTGAGCCCCATCCTGAATCAGGTCAATTGCCTCTCAGCTGGCCTATACTGGGTAAATACATCGTAAAAAATGGGTACAAACAAGACCCCAATGAAAATAAAATTTTGTATCTCAGCTGGCCTGTCCTGAAAAAAACATTAAAAAAAATAGAAAAAAGCAGGACCCCAAGCTGGACCAGTAGCACTGCAGTATTGCTACCATTTACTATGCCAACGCAGTGCATTCAGGAACAAGTGCAGGCACTGGGGGCTGCTCAGGGGAAGAAGGACTGAGTGTCCCAGGGACTACTGTCCTTCTTCATGGAGGGGAATACGCTGTTCCCAGCATATGACTGCCACTGGAGGAGACCGGTCGACAGCACAGCCGGGAGTACCAGGAGGGGAGGGGTTGCCACCAGGCACCTGTCACTCATGCATGCCAACACCCATATGTGCAACCATCTCACTGTACGACACCACTACAGGGAAGAATATCAGTTGGCAGGAGGAAAATGCCAGCCATCAAAGTCAGCACCCCCCCCCAGGCTCTCACACAACTGACACAGCTGGCCACTCACCCACCACACTGTGGTCCTGGCTAAGTGGTGGATAACCTGTAAGTCTGTGAGAAGGTCAGTGATGGGGCTGGGGGGGTGATGCCCGAAGATGCCTGAAGACACTGGAATGAGAAAAGGCTTTGTAGAAAAAAAAAACAGCATGGAAAACAAGATATTACATCTTGATTTTGCTATCCTGAGTAAATACAGTATAAAAATGTGTAAAAGCTGGACCCCATTGGAAATGAGATGTTGCTACTGTTCTAACTTATAACAGCATATAAGCAAACATGTTTGGCATTGACAAATGCTTGTTTAAAGTTGAATGCAGTTTCAGATAGAGAGCGAATAGCTATTAAAATAAGATGCTTGAAATCATGCAGTTTAGTGTACTTGCTTGTTTGCTATGTTTTTTTTTACTTCATCCTGTGACCAGTCTTTTAAACAGAGTACATCAAATACTTAACTGGGGATTAAGGATTTACAAAAAAAAACTGTTTTGGGCTTGAAGTGGATGCTTTTATGACCAAATAGAGAGAGATCCTCAATGAAGCCTCAAATAAATTAATTAAGCTGATTATAGACCATGGCAAAGAAGTTAGTGAGGAACTAAAACAAGAAATTAAAAAGCAAGAGCAAACAGTTTTGAACTTTAAAGATCATGCAGATTTTAACAGTTGTAACAACAGACTGAAAGAAACTATTGCTAAACTGGATTTTGAGCTCAAGGCACCGAAAGCTGGTGAAGTTTAATAGAGACCTGGGGGGCACTACCAATCAGGGTGAGTATATGATTGGAAAAAACAAAATCAGCCCAAAAGTGTCCTGAAGAATGAGAGAAGGGTCTTGTTTAATTTGAGTACTGACTCTAGTGGCTCTGAATTTAGTAGATCATCTGACCTTTTTTAGAACATACCCAATCGACACCAGAGAACCCAGTCTTGAAGAGAAGTGAACGAGCCAAAAGGTACCAGGGATTCAAACAAACAATTGGAGCAACAAGGGCAAAAGCCGAGGAGGAGGCACAGGAGGAAGATACAGAGGGGGAAGGGGAGGGGAAGGAGACTGGTGACAAGAGTAGGCACAGCAGGACTATTCCTCACAAACTTACCCCCACCCCCATCACAGGCCAACACAGAACTCACAACAGCAGCAACAACAGAGCTTCCAGCTGCAACAGCAACAAATGCAGCAACAACAGTGGCCACAATTCCAACAGGAGCGACATCATTTTTACAAACAACGCCAGGGACATCAACAAAGGTAATTAACTTTTCAGATAGGTTGTTATCTGTTGCAGAGACTGTGTTATTAAATAAAGGTCTATCATTTGCCCCAACATGCAGTGCTAACAAGTTTGAGACTCTTTTGGACTTGCAGAAGTTTTACCGTAATTTGAGTTTAAAATATTTTTTTAGCAAACAGAAAATACAATGTTCTACTGATATGACTGTTTGTGGTGATGATGGTTTGGTAAATGAGAATAATGCTGGCTCTATAAATGTAAAATGTTTCAGAGGGAAATCCACCTTCACCCCACCCCCCCAGCTGCTGTTCTAACTTTTCAAGAAGTCTGTGAAAGGGAACTTGAAGAACGGTTTGACAATTTGCCTAGAGTTAGTTATAATGACATGACAACAGAAGACAGATTAGCTTTGGAGAGTCTTAAAGATGATAGAACTATTGTGATAAAACCAGTCAATAATGGTGGAGCTGAGGTCATACAGAATGTGGCTGATTATATTAGTGAAGTAACTAAGCAGCTATCAGATGGTGTTTCTTTATAAAAAACTGGATTCTGATCCAACTCTGCAGTTTAAATCATAGATTGACACATATGTACATGAAGCATTTCAGAAAGACTGGCTTGATTTAGATGTTAAAGATGTTTTATTAGTTAAACATCCTATTAGACCTACCATATACACCTTACCTAAAGTACATAAAAATTCTATTCCACCTACGGGTAGACCTATATTAGTGGGCTGGGCTCACTTACAGAGCCCTTATCACAATATGTGGATTTTCATCTGAAACCCTATGTTGAGAAACTTGGTTCCTATATTAGAGATACTGGGGATATTATACAAACACTGGATGATATAGAGATACAGGAAGATTCATATCTTGTCACCATGAATATAGAATCCTTGTATATGAATATCCCACATGAAGATGCTTTAGAGAGCATAGCTCATTTTGTAAATACTCACAATGAATACACTGGCCCCTCTACAGAATTCCTGGTGAAATTATCTGAATTTGTCCTTAAGTCAAATGTCTTCACTTTCCTAGGCAAATACTTTTTACAGCAAAAAGGAACGGCTACGGGGGCTACCTTTGCCCCAGCCTAGCAAGCCTATATGTTGGAAAGTGGGAAATAAGTTTATTAGGGACTCGGATATTAATCCCTTCTTTCAACATATTGATTTATATAGGCATTTCATTGATGATATCATTATTATCTGGACAGGAAATCTTGAAGACTTTGAACATTTTATTACATATCTACATCACTCTAACCCTAATCTGCACTTTACATAGACAGTAAGTAGGCATCAGATAAGAGTTTTTAGATTTATGTATTGAAAAAATGGACACAGGCAACATACAGACTAATGTATACAGGAAACCTTGTTAGAAAAACACATTGCTTTTCGCTTCAAGCTGTCACCCACGGCACATTGTATAAAATATACTTAAAGGCCAGTTTCTGAGATTACGTAGAAATTGTACAACGATGGAGGATTATGACAAGGCAGTCCATGACCTTATAAAAAGGTTTGTGGAGAGGGGGTACCAAGAGGCACCATTATATCAGATGTGGCAGGAAGTTAGAGGGCAGGGAGAGAAACATTGTCTTTAACAAAAGAAATCAGGAAGATACATATCACAACAGCCTGAACTTTGTTACAACATACTCTATACTTGGTAATCAAGTGTCACGGATTCTCAAAAAGAATTGGAACATCTTAAAAGGAAATCAGGCATTGTTAGAATATCATAATACTTTTCCTAGAATATCATATAGAAGACCCACCACCCTTAGAGGTCAGCTGGTTCATAGTAGACAGATAAATCAGACATGTACACCTTAGCTCATTAACAAATATACAGGCTGTTTTAGATGCCAGAAATGCATGTATTGTAATGTAGTATCAGAAGGGAAAGATTTCACTAGCCCACATGTTAATAGGGAGTTTCAAATCAGGCAACTCATTACCTGTGATACCACTGGTATAATTTATATGGCATCATGTACCTCTGGGGCCTTTTATATCGCAAAATCAAAGGGCAGTTTAAAAGCAGAGTGGGTGAACATTGCAGAGTAATTAACAACAGAGATGTCACCTATGCTACTGCTTGACATGTTATACAGGCAAGCAGAGGCGAAAAACATGTTTTCTCATTTAGAGCAGTCGAAAAAGTGTGTCCGAAATCCAGAGGTGGTGATTTTGACAATCTTATTTTCCAAAGGGAGGGCTTTTTGATTTATACTTTACAGTCTTGTAAATATTCAGGTCTAAATGACAGGTTTGATTTGGCTCCATATCTTAGGAATAAATAACATGGATAGATTTAATAAATACACAAGAAGTATATTTAAATGTAATAATAAATAAATGAAATGTGAGTCGGTGTTCTATAACAGAGTGCCTTAATTGATTTGTTTTATTTTAAACCTATACAGCCATATTATAGTTTTTTCTAATATATTGCATACAGCTATACACATACTTCTTAATAATTATTAGTTATGAGTAATATCTGATTTTTTCTTTCTTCATAGGTGTGTGTGAATAACAGCATGGGATTTGTTTTGTTACTTTGCATGTTCTCTTTTATGCATATATAGATGGTTATTTACTGGACAATTAATTGTGTATATTCTAATTTTATTCATACATTTTGTGAATTGTTATTTAGATTGTTTTGTATGTTTTAACTTTTAGAAATTCATACATATGACATCTCTATGTATGTGGCACAAATGTTTGTTTACATTTGTTGACCATGTGGTAAGATTCAGTACACGCAGATTGATGATGTCATATGGCAGTATATAAGAGAGTGCTTTTTAATTGTATGTCATGTCTTTTGATAAAGGGAGTCATCCCAAAACACATCAAGACGTGTCTTTCATTAAAGCCTTTTGCACGCCAACATACTGTCAGCAGCATTATTTGGGAGCGGTGAGTGCAAGACTATTCTTAAGAGATATCCTTGATTGTTACGTTACTGGTTTAGTCTTAGAACCTGTGAATATGATGAAGCAATCTTATCGTACTTTGTGTAGAAGAAGTAGTGTAGACAAAATCTGAGCAAGTCATTGGGATTTAAAATGGACATGTTGTTAGACTTGTATAGGTAGCTCAGGAACATCAAAAACAATTTCACTGTCAACACTAGGAAGAGATCATTCCATTTACATATGTATGTAAGTATGTGTTGATAGATTGATTAATAGATTATATTTTTGTTCACCAGGTATGCACAGTTAGCTAAATAGTCTCCTTTTGGGTACTGTACAACCTGGATAAATAGGCAAGCACATCAGGACAATAGGTAACAACAAGTGATAAAGAGGAAGTGTGATGAAGTTCACACTGAACATTCATGCATACCGTACATAGCAGATACAACTTTAACATTGTTCTAAATTGCCTTTAGTTTTCAGAATTTCTTATGTCACCCCTGTCCCCCGTGTGTTGGGGTGGGTTTCTGGGACCAATGTATTCAGTTAAACAAGGGGGTCCCTTCAATCTTCCAGTGAAGGATGGAGGACCAATGTGTCTATGTACCCGTGTGGTGCAGTTGCTTACATTTTAGTTTTTCTGTGACATGGCTGTTTTTGCTGGCCCCGCTCGCTGCCAGCAACTGGTTTCACATATGAAATCGAGGCTTATCTCTACTGAAACACAAGGGCAGTCTATATATATATATCTATATCTATATATATATATATATATATATATATTAGGTTTACTAGGTTTATGTGGACATTAGAAGGCACAAGGCCCATCAGGAATGTCCCCCACACTAGTGGGTCAGAATTACACCAGTATGTACTTGTTGTAATAATTATTGTCCAGGGCTTTTTCTGAAGGCATTAAAATCCTTGCTATTGACAATGAATGAAGGTAGTCTATATATATATATATATATATATATATGTATGTATTTTTTTTAACAAGGCACCCCTTCAGGTACACTTGGCACTATATACTCACTTACCAATAAGCCATAGTGGCACAGCATTAATTATAGTACAGTACAGAGCACAGCAAGTTGCAGGCCATCACTGAGAGATATGAGATTATACTATGTAAATGTTTCATAATAGCAAACAAAATAACCAGAATCACATTTATAAATAAAGACTTTGATTGATTGATTGATAAGCAGGCAGATACGTCCTGAACTACCAAGTGTCCCAAGCACATACAATTTGAATAAAACAAGAAATTTCTGTTGTAATACTATGAGTTAATGGTAACAGACTTATAGGAAGCTTAGATGGTACATGGCTCTTTTTGGCTAGAAAACGAAACATCAGTATCCTGCTTTGTTGGTACTTACAGTGCATGGGGGACTCCAACCAAATGGATGGTGGCACATCTGCTCAATTCCTGTAGAATTCATAACATCAGGAATGAATCCTGTTTACAAAATACGAGTTAATTCAGCATGTCATGTTTTATCGTGACCTCGATCCCAGAATCAGGGTCTTAGGTTAATGCACTGAAATGCTTATGGGCTAGGCAGAGTTTCATTTACCACAAGGCAGCTGCCTGAATGTCATACAGAGAGGATCTTAGATAGAGTAATGTATTTTAATGTGAATTGCATTGTATGAGAGTGATAAATTATGCAGTTGTATGTGTGTGTGGCTTATTTTATGGTTTTGTACAGGATAATTGCTGTAAATAGGGTGTCACCCTAACAATACACTGCCTGTATAAAAATAAACTTTTATTCATTCATTCTGTTGTCATTCCCAGAGAAGGCTTTGATGCATTTGTGGCCAGCTGATCAGTGCACAGCTGAGGCCACTGCCTTGGAACCATGGCTTCCCCCAAGGATCTGTGCCTATTCCAGGTAAAACTTTGCATAGGGAAAGCACCAGCAACACTGGAAATGCAGCCAGGCAGGACCTGGCAGGACCTGAGCCAGTGGCTTCCTTCTCCTGCTCCTTGTAGTCCACTCACCCAATGGAGTTTGGATTTTACACCATCCCACAGAGGGGTAGGCTCACAGGAAAACCCTGGACCTTTCCATACTCTTCATTTCTCCACAGATCACAGGCAATTCATGTTATCATCCAAAGGGGTAGACTGACAGGAAGCCCTGAGATCTGGCACTTCAGGCTCTTTTACTCTGTGTCCCCAAATACTTCTATGAGAGGAGGGAAGACTGACCAGTAACCATAGAAAACATAGAATTTGATGGTTGATAAGGATCACTTGGCCCACCCAGTCTGCCAATATTTCCCTACCTGCAGTGTCACTGCAGACCCTACTTGATCTCCGGCGCATTCTCCTTTCAACCCTTCTTTTCCCCTAAGATTCCCTTATACCGATCCTATGCATTCTTGAACCCCACTAGCCCTCCCAACTGCCTTGTCATACTGCCTGGCCACCTTTAGATTATCAGATATTATTACCCCCTGGTCTCTTTCCTGCCTGGTGGTCATCAGTACTACTCCACCCATTTTGTACACCACCCTCGGGTTTCTGTACCCTAAGAGCATTATTTTGTGCTTTTTGACATTAAAACCTAGCTGCTGTGCCCTTTACCACACTTCAAGATTCTCTGGTCTCTGATCATCCTTTCTACCCCACCCCGGAGCATCCAAGCTATTGCAGATTGGGTGTCATCCACAAAGAGGCAGACCTTCCCTACTAGCTCTTCTGCAATGTCACTTATAAAGACATTAAAGAGGACCAGTTGGAGGAGGAGCTAGCAGCCCATCAAGAGAGATGCTCTTTCTTGAGCTCTGATCCCATCAGATCTGTTATCAATTAAACTATCAATTTTAAGTGAGCTTTTTCTCAGAATCTTGATATAGTTCAATTGATTTTAGTGCCTAGATACAGTTAACCAATTTTGGCAGCATAGAAAGACTGAAGAATCCTCCATAAGGTGAATCTGCTTCACCGAGACTGCTGAAGCCTCCTGCAGACACTCAGCCATCAATGGCGGACATGGACTCTCACGCCACTCTGGAAACTTTGCAACTGGTGGTTAATGTGTTCAGTAGAATGATGAGCAACATGGACAAAAAAGTGAATGGCTACATGGGGCATCTGGCAATCATGGAGCAGACTCTGGAAACAACTGCCATTGGTGCAGATGTATCTAAGAAACTGGCTTGGAAAGAGCCATGGCAGTGGCTGCAATGACAGTCAAGGAACAGGGTATGGTCATATCATGGCTTGAACAACTTAAAAATCTAGTTAGAGCACCTAATGTTAGAATATTGGGGATGCCTGAAGTGACAGACTGGGATGACCCACGATCTTACTTGGAAATATGATAGCCTGAGAGGCTGGGCCTCCAATTTGCATTGAACATTGTATGGGCATACCAGCACACTCCACAGAGGGTAAGAAGTGGAATGGAAGGACCACAGACCACTATTATGGTAATGGATTCTTCCTCCACAGGAGATAAGATTTTACAGGTTGCCTAAGTGCTGGGACCAATTTCAACAGACAAGCAAAGGCTTCTGGTTTTTCTGAATTATTCGTTTGCTACTCAGGCACATGGCAAGACTTCTGAAATCCTGTTTAAAAACCTTGGATATTCCCTTCTGACTGAGTTTTCCTTCCTGCCTTCAATTCATTGTGGAGGGGAAGATGTACTCTTTCACAGATCCCAAAGCAGCTGGGAACTGTGTAGAGAAACCATTGAACAATTCTGAATCTGCTGCACTAGCAGTATCGAATATATCTGACAAGGCTAAGTAGACAGTACTGACCCTTGCAGAATTTGGGATTGTAAACCAGATTGGTATCAATAAGGGGCTCTTTGGAGGACAAGATTATCTGGGTCCTGGACTTAAAGTCTATTCTGATGTATACCTCATATCAGAGAACTTTAATATTGGACTTTATATCATTATCTCATGTTTTATCTACTCTTTTTTCGCTATGGGCCATCTCTTTTCATGCCAGTATCTCAGACTATCATTAAAGCCTTAGCATATCATGCCATGCTTTAAATGTAATCCTGATGTTGGGTTTCTCATCTTAGCTATTTGTTTTAAGGGAAAGGGGACCTGTTTGCTAATTCTGTATAGGAAAACACGTTTTGTCTCTAAGCAATGCAGCATCTAAGCACATGCAGACTGGTAATGTGCTATAAAATGGCAAATGGACTTCTTCCTAGCTATCTGATTTGGCACAAAGTCCTAGCCCGCAGATATTGAGGAAGCTTGGTCAGCCATGGCAGCGCTTCTTGGAGAAGGAATCTTGAGCACAGCATATCACAATGCATGAAAGATTCACCCCCAGAGCTGCAGATCCCACTCCATAACATGTTTACCGGTATCTGCTTTATGATTAGAATTACACTCAGTATTTAAAAGAGTGTACAAGTTCAATACTTATAATGTGCTATATTTGATTATTAGTTTTGATTGGGGTTTATTTCCCCATTTGTAATCAGCTCACCCCAGAGTTCATAGAAAAACCTAAAATAAATGCCTAAGAGTACATAGGTGTTTTTTTCTGATAAGCCGGAGGGCTCTGTTAACTTATCCTAGTAATACTTCATTAAATTATGTGCTATCATAGGTATTGGCTGCAGTTATAGCTCAACTGAGTTGATAAAGTTGAATTAATGTTGTTTTTAGGTAGCCCTCAATGTTGTGCCACTAAGAACTGAGTCTCAAAAATCCTGATGTAAAATTCTGGTGTTTTACACCCCTCTGTACTGATGACCAGTTCTTGTAAGATGCTTTTTAGCTGTCATAAAGTTTTAAAATGAAATAAAATATGTTTAAAAAAAGAAGAACCCATCACTGATTTCTGAGGCACCCCGCCGGTCACCCTCACTTCCTCAGAGTAAACTCCATTTACCACAACCTTCTGCTGCCTAACCCCTAATCATTTTTTTACACAGTTTACCACCTTTGTAACCACTCCTAAGCTACCAGCTTTCCTACTACTATCCTACATGGAACAATGTGGAAAGCCTTACTGACATCTAGGTAGGCCACGTCCCACTTACCACCCTGATCTAATTCCTTGGTCACCCAGCAGTGAAAGAAATCTATCAGATTCCCTTGACATGACATATCCGTTGCCCCATGAATCCATCCTGCCTCAGGTCTTGTCACCTACTGGATTCAAGATACCAAAATAGGGCTAAAACAAATGGGCAGACTAGATGGACCTAGCAGTCTCCTTCTGCCATCAACTTCTGTGTTTCTAAGGTATCTGGTTGTCAATGGACTACAGGACCCAAGACAGCATGGTTTCACCAGGGGAAGGTCATGTCAGACCAACCTCATTGAATTTTTTGACTGGGTGACTAGGGAGGTGGATCAGGGGAGGGCAGTGGACATGGCCTATCTGGACTTCAGCAAGGCCTTTGACACTGTGCCACAGAAGACTATTGCACAAACTGGGGAATATATGGTGTGGGCAGGACAAGTACTGCAGTGGGTAGGTAACTGGCTGGCCAGCAGGACACAGAGGGTGGTGGTAAATGGCTGTCACTCCACAGAGGGAAGAGTGACCAGTGGGGTACCACAGGGATCAGTGCTGGGACCGGTACAATTCAATATCTTCATCAGTGACATTGCGCAGGACCTAGAAGGCAGAATTTCACTGTTCGCTGATGACACAAAGCTCTGTAACAGAGTAGACACACCAGAGGGTGTAGACAGAATGAGAAAAGACCTGCAGAAACTTGAAGAATGGTCAGGGGTTTGGCAGTTGAAATTCAATGCAAGGAAGTGCAAGATAATGCATATGGGGCACAAAAACCCTGGCACAATATATCAGTTGGGGGGTGAGGATATAGCATGCACCAAGCAGGAAAGGGATCTTGGAGTTATCATCTCTGATGACCTCAAGGCAGGGAAACAGTGTGACAAGGCAGCAGGTAAAGCAAATAGGATGCTGGGATGCATAGGCAGGGGCATCACCAGCAGGAAAAGGAGGTCATAATTCCACTATACAAGACACTAGTGAGGCGCACCTGGAGTACACTGTGCAGTTCTGGAGACCTTACCTACGTAGGACATAGACAGGGTAGAGAAGGTTCAGAGGAGGGCAACAAAGATGGTGCATGGATTGCATCACAAGTCCTATGAGGACAGGTTGAAGGCACTGAACATGTACTCCCTGGAGGAGAGGAGGGAGAGGGGATATGATAGAGACATACAAGTATCTTACAGGGAGGAACAGGGTGTAGGAATGCACTATTTTTAAGCGAAAAAGATGTTCCAGGACTAGAGGGCATGGGATGAAGTTGGAGGGAGGATGATTCAGAGGAAACATGAGGAAGAATTTCTTCACAGAACGGGTGGTGGACAAGTGGAACACCCTGCCAGAGGAAGTGGTGGGGGCTGAAACAATCACAGGATTTAAGAATGCATGGGATAGACATAAAGGAATTCTGGAGGTCGGGGTAAGGGGCAACAGACTTCCTGGAAAACATAAACTGAACTTACAAACTTAAATGGGCAGACTGGGTGGGCCATAGGCCCTTATCTGCCGACACTGTCTATGTATCTATGTATTCTACAATAACCAAGCCTTAAGGTGACTCACCAACTTAAAGCTGCAGTGCATGTTGTAGTGAACTTTTTGACCTATAATGTTTAATTTCATTTTTAAGTGCCCCTTTTCAGCTGTTGCACAATATCCTTCTTACCCATTAGGAGCTTGCATTAGCACTTTTTTTTTCTTTTTTTACATTTAAAATAATACAGGAGCAATCCTTTTAATATGGCTTGGTCCAGGTTTTCATGTGTATACTAAGATGCTGTTATATTTTTAATGTCCCATAATTTCAGGCAGCAGTGTCTGCTGCATGCTAGTTCAATTTAGACTCAAGAAAAGTGATATTAAACAATGAGTGTTCAAAAATAACAAAACTACTGACAAAAACCTAACCTGATCTATATTAAACTGAACCATGTTAAAAGGAGCACTCCTTTTATTATTTCACATGTAAAAAATGCAAAAGCTGATTTAAAAATGATGATAAGTGGGCATCCTATAAGACAGGAGAAGAAGGGTCACTCTTAAATAGAATAAAAAATATAGGTCAAAATTCTCACCGATAAAAAGATGCACTGCTGCCTCAAGCCAGGTTACACTTACAGGTGTAAGTAATAAATTCGAACTATAAACCTATATCTGTTCTCACGACCTTATCAAAGCTCCTAGGGAAAGTAGTATTTAATGAGTTATCAAGTTATCTTGAGGCACATAAGCTATTAACCCCAGATAAATATGGCTTCAGGAGGGGATATAGCATGATGACAGCCTTGGTCAGGTTGACAGAGGATACTTATAGTATGTACGAACATATGAACATACCAGCAGAAAAGAGCCATTGTGGTCTATCAAGTCTGCTCGAGAATGCAGCACACAGTTTATTCTGCTGTAGCTGCCCCCCACCCATTTCCTCCCTGGATTTATCTTCCCCTTCTCTCCCCTCCCCCCACCCTCCCACAGAATTGGCCTTCCCATTGACCCTTTCACACACCCCCCCTCTTAAAACTGCCCCCAGTTTTCAGTGAGATTACTTTCTCTGGCAATTTGTTCCACTTTGCCACCACCCTTTCTGTGAAATACTGCCTCATTTTCCTGCTAAATCCCACTCCCAACCAATGTCGGGCTGTGCCTCCTTGTGGACCCTTCCCCCTTTAAGTTAAACATGTCCTCTGCTCCAACCTTATTCATACCTTTTAAGTATTTGAAGGTTTCTATCATGTTCCCACTTTCCCTCCTCTCCTCCAGGGAGAACATGTTGAGCTCCTTCAGTCTCTCTTCATAGGGTTTGGCTCCCCCCGGCCCAGAATCATCTTGGTCACCCTTCGTTGTACCCCCTCAAGCAGTTTGATATCCTTCTTCAAATACAGGCACCAGAACTGCACATAGTACTTCAAGTGTGATCTAACCAGGGACCTGTACAATGTCATGATGGCTGCCTTATTCCTTGAGGTGATACCTCTGGCGATGCACCCCAGCATTTTGTTTGCCTTGGCTGCAGCTTTGTGGCACTGAGCTGAGTGTTTCGTGTTCCCCGTGACAGTCATCCTTTTCTTCCTCGAAGTGGCTATCTGCACTCCCTCCCAAGCCAGTAGCTGTTACTAGGGTTCCTGGCTCCCAGGTGCATGACCTTACACTTAATATGCAACAAGGATTGCTGACAGGGGCTATCTTCAGCAACCTGACCAAGGCCTTTGATCTTGTAGATCACACTGTGATAGTAAAAAACAAGTATTTGTCAATGCTGAATGTTTGCTTGCTGGCATTGGTAGTGTAGAAGTTACTGAGCTGCATAATAGGAATGGCAGTGAAGTACTGCACTGAAGCCAACCCCACCACCACCCTTCAGAGACTGACAGGCATTGGGGTGTGCCTTTGGGTCATCAGGCATAATGGCCATGCCATTTCACCACACCCTACCCTGCAGACACCGACAAGTGTCACGGTGTGCCTTGGGGTCTTTGGCCCTTATGCGCACCTCATTCCATCAGGAAATATGGTGAGATGGGTGCGGTATAAGAGAATGGGGTGAACTTTCGGGCCGAAGAGTCCAAGGCATACCTTGATGCCTCTCACTGGCTGCAGGGTGTGGAATGGTATGAGCATTACAGGTGGGAATCCCAAGTCACACCCTGATGCCTGTCATTCTCTACAGGGTGGGGTGTTATGGTCAGAAACCCTAACGTCTCAGGCATTCATTGGTATTTTCACTCCAAATTTTCAATGTTTTTTTGTGACCCCCACCTCATGAACAGTGGCAATATCAGTTTGTTAGCTGAAAGTTGCTTTTGCACAGCGACTACGGCATTTAGCACCACAGGTGCAAAACACATTCTGAACAGGATGTGAAAATGACAGCTGTACTGTTCATGGGAGGTGTAAAATGGCAATGTTGAAAATCTGCAGTGAAAATACTAAAAAACTGGTGAAGTCACGAGCATGTGTAGAAACTGCTAACGACACCCATAATGTAATTAGTTTGGGGATTTTTACAGCAGATTGTCAACACAGGCATTTTGGGACCTCCGATCATGAACAGTGTCACTGTGATTTTCTTTATCTGTCCTGAACAATGATTTTCCACAGCGACCACGAATTTCTGCGCTGAAAGTGTGAAAACACATTTCGGCCATGCTGTGGAAAATGACAGCTATACTGCTCATAAGGAAGTGTGGAAAAATGCCACTGGTGAAAATCTGGACTGAAAATATTACAAATTCATGAACTTACAAGGGTGCATGGGAACTGCGCAATGCTCACTCATAACAGTCATTTTATGGACTTTTGTCACCAAATTTTCAACATAGCCATTTTAAGACCTCTGCTCATGAACAGTGTCCTTGTGATTTTCTTACTCTGTCCCAAACATTGCTTTCGCACACCGACTGCACCATTGTGCGCTACATGTGCGGAAACACATTTTGGGCAAGATTTGAAAAATGGCAGCTATACTGCTCATAAGGAAGTGTAATAAAATGGCAATGTTGAAAATCTGGTGTGCAAATATTAAAAATTAGCAAACTTGTGAGTGTGCATAGGAACTGCACGCTCATAAAACAGTCATTTTTAGAAATTTTTTCACCAAATTTTCAACATAGCCATTTTAAGACCTCTGCTCATGAAGAGTGTCACTGTGATTTTCTTAATGTGTCCCATACATTGATTTCGCACACTGACTGTGCCATTGTGCGCTACTTGCGCGGAAACACATTTCTGGGTAATGGCAAAATACAGTTTCAAGTCTGCAGCTAGGTGAGAACCCTCCTTAGTTATTACACTGGTGGGGGGGAATGACCCAGGTGTTACAAGCTCTTTGGGATGTGCCCTCATAAACCTGTTTGTGTCCTGTCCCATGGGGTGTGCAGTGACCTGGTTCTCCCTTACAGGCTCCTCCCAAGACCTGTATATCCCCTACTTAAGGCACCCAGAATTGTCCTTCCAGGCTCCTATGTTTGGTAGCGATGGTGACACCTTGCATTTGCCAGGCTGATTTCAGATTTGAATAAACCTTCCACCTCTTTACAGACACACATAAATCACTCACATGCTGTTTTAAAAGCAAAGTGCTTTTACTAAATTACTTAAATAATTAGCATATGAAATTTACAAACAAAAGATTTCAGAAATCTGATTACAGAATAACAAAACAAAGTTGGAAAAATATAACTACAAAAAGCACTATAAAATTTTAACTGTCTAATTTCTACCTGGTTCGTGGATGATCAAAGTCCAGAAAATAAATCTGTTTGCAAAGACCCAGTTCTCTCTTGCATTCACTGGTCCTTAGTCTGTCTCTGTGGCAGTCTTGCTTCTCTTATATACAAATATACAAAACATGACAGCTAAAGGGGGAGGTTCTGATAATGGGAGACTTCAACATGCCGGATACAGATTGGTCAATACCAGCAGGAACATCTGCCAGAACTAGACACATGGTGGAGTCCCTGCAGGGGGAGGGCCTCAAACAACTGGTACAACAACCCACAAGAGACAGGGCTATCCTAGATCTAGTACTGATTAACAGGGAAGGGATCACAGATCTCCAGGTAGAAGGTCACCTGGGGGCCAGTGACCATCACATGGTATGGTTCAATTTGGCCACTACATCTAAATCATCCCATTCCAAGGCAAAAATATGGGACTTCAGAGGAGCTGACTTTGATAAGATGGCCAACAGAGTTAAGCTAGCCCTGGCAAAAACAAACACAAGTGAGGGGGTACACGCAAAGTGGGCAAGCATTAAGAATGCAATACTTGAAGCAACATCCCATTGTGTTAGACAGAAAAGGAAGTGCAAAAGAAGAAGGAAACTACTTTGGTTCTCAAATATAGTAGCAGAAAAGGTCAGAGCCAAAAGGCTGGCCTTCAGGAAACATAAGGGAACACAGCGGGATGAAGATAGGGAGGCATACCAAACTGCCCTAAGGGAAGCAGGGAAGACAGTAAGGCAGGCAAAGTCCCAAACTGAGGAAACACTAGCACGAACAGTAAAAGAAGGTGACAAGACTTTCTATAGATACATTAGTGAAAGGAGAAAGTCCAGAGGGGTATTGCTAAGCTCAATGGAGAAAAGGGGACATGTGAGGAGGAGGACCCTGTAAAAGCATCTATCCTAAATAGATACTTTTGCTCAGTATTTACTGAAGAGAAGGTAGGGCAGGGCCCACAGCTCAGCACCATCGACACAGGGGGGAAGGAGGTGAGCACTACTCCCTTCACAAAAGAAAGGGTCCTACAAGAGCTCGCTAAGCTCAGGGTGGATAAGGCAATGGGACTGGATGGCATACATCTCAGGGTACTTAAGGAGCTATGGGTGGAACTAGCAGAGACATTAGCAGAACTGTTTAGTGAGTCTCTGAGCACAGGAGAGGTCCCAGAAGACTGGAGAAGGGCTCATGTGATCCCGCTCCACAAGAGTGGTAGCAGGAGGGAGGCAGGGAACTACAGACCAGTCAGTCTTACCTCAGTAGTGGGCAAGATTATGGAGGCACTCCTTAAGGAAAGGATAGTGCAACACCTGGAATCCATAGGGGCACAGGATCCAAGACAGCATGGGTTTACAAAAGGAAGGTCCTGTCAAACTAATCTTATAGATTTCTTTGACTGGGCAACCAGAGTGATGGACCAAGGGGAGCAGCTGATGTCGCATACCTGACTTCAGCAAAGCTTTCAACACTGTTCCACATAGAAGATTGATAAATAAGCTGGGTAGGTTCAGGGTGGGTCAAGTTGGTCAACTGGGTGGCAAACTGGTTGACGGGCAGAAAACAGAAAGTGGTGGTAAATGGTATACAGTCAGAAAAGATGCAAGTCACAAGTGGGGTACCTCAGGGATCAGTCCTGGGCCAGTCCTCTTCAATATCTTCATTAGTGACCTTACAGATGGACTAGAGGGCAAGGCTTGTCTGTTTGCAGATGACGCCAAGATTTGCAACAGAGAAGATGATCCAGATGGGGTGGGCAGAATGAGAAGAGATCTGGATAAACTAGCAAAATGGTCAGAAGAGTGGCAACTGGTATTTAATGCAAAGAAGTGCAAGATCATGCACATAGGGAAGAGAAACCCTGAAGCCACCTATAGGCTGGGAGGGGAGTTGCTGGAAGTCACAAAGGAAGAAAGAGACTTGGGCATCATCATGACTGATGACCTGAAATCATCCAAGCAGACCTCTAAAGCAGTAGGTAAGGCTAGGGTGATGTTAGGGTGTATTAGTAGGGATATCACAAGTCATAAGAGGGAGGTAATAATCCCTCTTTACAAGACACTGGTTAGGCCCCATCTGGAGTACTGTGTGCAGTACTGGAGGCCACACCTTCACAAGGACATTAACCAAATTGAGACAGTCCGAGAAGGGCAACCAAAATGGTGCAGGGACTGCATCAGAAGACATAGAGACAGATTAATGGAGCTCAATATGTATACCCTTGAGCAAAGGAGGGAGAGAGGTGATATGATCGAGACATTCAAACACCTTAGGGCATTAACAAGGTGAAAGTGTCTAACATGTTTAAATATAAGAAAAGTAGCAGGACAAGAGGACACAGCATGAGATTAGAGGGAGGCCGATTAAGGGGGAATGTGAGGAAATTCTTTTTCACAGAAATGGTGGTGGATGCATGGAATGGCCTACCTCAGGAAGTGGTGGCTATGAATACAGTGCAAGGCTTCAAACAGGCATGGGATAGGCATAAAGGAGCAATATAGATGAGTATGAATAGATAGGCCACTGACAGAGCAAAGGCTGATGGCACATTTATAAGGTAGAAAAAGAAATGGGCAGACTGGATGGGCCTTGCGGTCCTGATCTGCCATCAACTTCTATGTTTCTGTTTCTTGTGCATCAGGAACAAGTGTCCAAAATGCAAAGCACTGAACTTCTGTTTGGAGGGGTTTATATAGCCCGTCTTGCAGTTTGTAAAAACCATCTCTGGTTTATAGCTGGTGGCCTATCTTTTAGGGCAGCAGGGATCTATCTTGCTCTTTCCAGTTTTAAGTGAACCAAAAAAAATGAAACACTATTTTTGTTTTCTTACATTCCCAGCTTCCTGCCACTTATAAAACAATGCAAATAGACTGGTGATAACCTTTCTGACACCTCCTGCCTAAAACCCATTTCTCTTTGAGTTTAAGTTTATTACAGGTGATAGTTCCTCCCACCTCCTGAAATTGTATTGCACCTGTTTCCCTTTTGATCTTAGAGTTTTACAACAGGGGATATGGCTTCAATGTCCTGTCACTTTACAATACCTCTGCCTTTTGACCAGCTTATCAGGAAATTGCAATCCTACTGAAATGTGATCTCAGTTTCCTGTTAAAGATGCCTTTTCCAGATCACAGAATACCAATTTCCACTGCGTGTAACCCCTTTAAAAAAAAACACATGGGCATCTTTCTGTCAACTTTACCTTCAGACCTTTTTTAGTCTTTTAAACATAACCCAAATCACAGAAAATTATAACAGCAATATGTCTGCAATATTACATAGCAGTGGATAAATCACCATAGTTGTTCATGAGGTGGGGTCATAAGAAGGCTATTTTGAAAATATGGGGTCAAAATATGTAAAAATGTCAAAGTTATGACCATTTCTTGCAATTTCACTACACACGCTCATAACTTTGGTAATGTGAAATATTTTGACCGCAGATTTTGAACATAGCCTTCTTATAGCCACATCTCATGTATGTCACAGATGTCATTTTTCAAATCCTGGCCAAAATGTGTTTTCGCACCTGTGGCATGGAATGGCATTGCAGTTGTGCAGAATTACGTTTTGATGGGGATTTGACAATTTTCTGTACTGGATACATGAGGCTGGGTAATAAGATGGCTATGCTGACAATTTGGTCACTGTTGTCCTATACATGGAAGCACAGGGGACCTCCACAGCTACATACATATACACATCTATGGAGGGATGGTGGGTTTGTGTTATATGTCTTCCCTCGCTGCCTTCTTTTTTTGTTGCCATGAGACTTCAGATATGATAATTCACCACAGGCAAATAAGAATATGATTACTCTATCTCAAAAACTATATATGGGTGGGAGATACATATATATATATATATGCAATCTACAGAGGGTAGGGAACACACAGCCTGAAGGACCCTAAACTCCTACAGTAAAATAAGGGTACTATTATACTACAGCATCTCAAAAAGTAAAGAAATAAGTTGTAAAAAAAACTTTGTTAATGCTTCAGTTAGGGTCAAAGTGACAAAAGTTGGGAAATGAGGCATTAGGGGTTGTAACCCTAGCACCCCACTCTCCCAAACCAGGCAAGAGAGCAGGTACAGGGTGTGCCTTTGGACTCTCAAGCCTAATACTCACCCCATTCTCATAAAGTCTACACAACTGACCTTATTTACAGATGGAATTGGGTGAGTACTAGGTTTGAAAGGCCTAAGGCATACCCCACACCTGCTCTTCTCCCTGGTTTTGGAGGGTGGGGTGTTAGGGTTGGAAATCCTAACACCTCTTTTCCCAACATTTGTCACTTTGACCCTAACCTGAGCATTAACAAAGTTTTTTGTCACAAGCACTAGTATATTTGGGCTCAATAGTCAGTTTCACAGTATGTTAAACCCAAACTTTTGTACTTTAATAACTTTGCAACCATTTGACCGATTTGCATGAAATTCTGCATGCCCCATCAGGGATCAAAGGTCTCTTGATGTGTCATGTTTCATTCTAGTCAGATGTGTGATTGCAGAGATACAGAATGTCAAAAAATTAGAAAATTACCATTTTTATGCAAATTCTTTGTCACAACATTTCTCCAAAACCATTCAGGGGTTTACTCTGAAATGTTCATGGTATATGGGGTTTGTATCACAGATGTGCCTTTTGCAGGTTTGGTGAAAAAATATTAAACTGTTCAAAAGGTATTAAATTTTAAAGTTATCCATTATTTTCTATGGGAAAAATTAGATGTGCTGTGCGATAGTAGTTTTGTTGCCGCAAAAATAGGATTATTTTGCACTTTGTGCTTTAATAACTTCACAGCTGTTCTGGCAATTTGCATGAACTTAGGCAAGTACCCTCAGAAATTAGTTTTCTCTTGATGTGGCAAGTTTTATTCTAGTTAGGTGTACAAGTCCGGAGATACAGTGTCCCAAAGTGTGTACATCACCATTTTTTGTCAAATTCTTTCTTTCATTCTTTCACAATTTGCACTTTAATAACTTTGCAGCTCTTCTTGAAATTTACATTAAGGTCAGCATGCAGCCTCACAGACTAATGGTCTCTTGATATGGCAAGTTTCATTCCAGTTGGGAGTACAAATCTGGAGATTTGTAGTCCCAAAATGTGTATATGACCCTTTTTTTGTCAAATTCTTTCTTCACTTCTGTTACACTTAATATGTTGTGCTTTAATAACTATGAAATAGTTCAGGAGATATGCATGAAATTTGGCATGCCCTATCATGCATTAGGAATCTCATGAAGTGGTAAGTTTTGTTTCAGTTGGATGTGAGGGCATGGAGATATAGACTCCCGAATGTGTAAATTGCCATTTTTTGTCAAAGTCTTTCCTCACATCTGTTAAACTGAATATTATGTGCTTTAATAACTTAGTAACTGTTCAGTTGATTTACATGAAATTTGTTATGCCTCATTAGGAAACAAAGATCTCTTGATATGGTAAGTTTCATTCTAGTTGAATTTACAGGTGTGAAGATATAGAATTCCAAAATGTGTAAATCACAGCTTTGTGTCAAATTCTTTCATTTCTATGTTAAACTGAAAATATGCTTTAATAACTTTGCATCCATTCAAACGATTTGGATGCTATTTGGCATGCACCATCAGGGATCAATGGTCTGTTGATTTTGAAAGCTTTGTTCCAGTTGGATATTGCGGGTGTGGAGCTATAGTGTCTCAAAAGTGTGTAAATTACCATTATTGTCAAATTCTTTGTCACGCCGCTGCACAAAAACTGTTTGGGGTTTTGGTCTGAAAATCTCAGGGTATATAGGTCTTGGATCACAGATGTGCTTTTTGAAGGTATGATGAAAAAATATTGATCCATTCAAAAGTTATTAAAGTTCAAAATTTCCCATTATTTCCTATGGGAAAAATTAAATGTGCTGTGCTAAAGTACTGTTTTGCTTTCTCGAAAGTGGGTTTTGCTTTCGCAAATGTGGAAAGTAGTGTTGTGATTCCACCATCTTGTTTAGAGACATGAAAAAAATGATATAAATTAAAAATGACTGCCCCTTGGTAAACACCAACACTTGTGTTTACCTAATCAGGGCCCGAGGAACATGATTCTGTGATTAGTTTTTTTTTAAAGTCACCAGAAATATGTTTATTTTAATCAGCCCATTTTTAATGCTGCAAATTTGCAGCACTATGCTGCCATTTGCGGAACTACTTTTGTGAAAGTGCCACAAATTGCAGCACTATTTCATGAAACACCAGCAGTAATGCTGCAAACTGCAGCACTGTTTCACGAAAATACAGGGTTGTGTCAGAAATTTGCAACACTACTTTGCCAGATATGGCTGTTTCTTTGTCACTTCATTGCAAACAAATGGTTTGCACTTATAGACTGAAATTTTCAGGGTACAAAAGGCTTGCCCCACAGATGTGTCTTTTGCTAGTTTGGTCAGAAAATGTTCCTCTTCATTTCATTTCATTTTTATTTTTATACTGGTAGGTTTGTGCGGCAAACCCATTTTCACAACGTCTAGTTATTACAAAGAGATACAAAACATGACAAACATTTACAAAGCAGTTAACAATCAGTAAATATACATTATGTAAAACATTTGCAGATTGAGTTCATAAACAAATTATTTCTAAGAGCTGTCTTAAAGGTTGCTAGCTTTTTTTAACTAATAACACTACTAGGAAGACTATTATACAACCTAGTGGTAGCAAAATTTAGCGAGTTTTGACCAAAGGCTGTGTGAAAAAATGGAATCAAAAAACCATCCATACTCTGCAGTCTTGTGCTGCCAGATTTAATGATCCTAGGGAACAGACCAGGATACTTTGCTGCATTATACCCATCTGAATCTTATGTAAGAACATCAGTGACCTAAAGTTATAATGCCCCACCAATGACAAACAACTGAAATGTTTATAAAGAAAACAATGATGTGTTAACCTAGATAGTTCAGTAGCAAAACAAATTACAGAGTGATATGTAGCCTGAAGTTTTGTTAGAATTCTGTCAGAAGTATATGAATATACTATAGACCCATTATCAAATAAAGAAAATAATAAACTATGTGTAAGTAAATACCTAATATCAACTGTAAGATTACCTCTAATTTGATAAAGAAACCTTAATCTTTTATGTAATCTATTAATTAAATCCAGAACATGCGACTCAAATGTTAAATGACAGTCAATTAGTATACCTAAATATTTAAACAATCTGACTTGTTCTATTAAGTTACCCAAATTATCTAAAATAGTAAATTCAGATGCTGGTGATCTCCTGGGGTGAAAAAATGCCATTGTCTTGGTTTGCACAGAATATAACACCAATTTATGTTTATCAAACCAATAGTGTAATACATTAAAAACAAACTGTAAGTTCTAAGACTTTTAAGTTTAGAAATTTCTCATAGGATAACATTGTAATGATCAGGGTACCTTTTGACAGCTATATCTTGAAAATGCTTCAAGATACAGACTCGGTGCGACACACAGCTTAGTACACCTTAAGGTGTACTAAGCTGTTATGCATGTTTCCAGGCCTTGTTTACAGCTGCGGGGGAAATGTTTATGAATGGGGCTAAGGCGACTGTGATACTGTGCCATTATAGACTGACTAGAGCACCGGGCTCAAAGGGCCCTGCACTACCACTCATAAATGAGGGATGAATAACATTATGGGTCCCTGTGCTCCCCCAAGGAAATGAGGGTTAATTACAATGTCTCTACACTTATGTATAGAAGGGAGCGCAGGGCTCTCTGGGCCCTGCATTCCCATATGTAAATGAGGGACACATACAATATGCATGCACTCTGGGCCCTGTGCTCCCACATACACATATGGATACCATTATGGAGTGATGGGAGCACAAGGCCCAAAGGGCTTTGCACTCCCACAGGGAGATGAGAGTTAATCACAATCTCTCTACATTTATGGATAGATCCTTTGGGCCCTGTGCTCCCATCATTCCGTAGCAGTATCCATATGTCCATGTGGTTGTCACATTATATCGTATATAACATTGTAACAGTTTTAGTGGTATGTTGCACCACAAAATTATAATCAGTGTCACGATTATAAACACACCTACACTGGCATAGCAATAAGTACATTTTCAAACATGAAACTATAAATGTTGTCACACCACTATTTATAGTATCGTGCCATCAAATACATGTATTTGATGGCAAGATACGATAAATAGTGGCATGACAACATTTATAGTGGCACAATACTTTAAATAGTGGTGAGACAACATTTATAGTTTTGTGCTTGAAAATGTACATATTGCTATGCAACATACCACTTAAACTGTTACAATGTTATTTAACGAACATTTACAATATGCATGCATACCATTATGGAATGCTGTTAGTGGGAGTGACAAAAGTATGGAAATGTGGTGTTAGGGTTTCTGCACAATGCACATATGGATACCATTTTGGTGTGATGGGAGCACAGAGCCCTGCTCCCAGAGCCTGCAGAGCTATGTGCTCCCACACATAAATGAGGGATGGATAGTATTATGGACTGATGGCAGCACTGGGACCAAAGGGCCCTGCCCTCCCATAGGGAGATGAGGGTTAATTACAATTTCTCTGTACTATATTATACATATCTCTCTTATTCTCTTATTCTGTATCCATGTTAGCTTACTTAGTCTTGAAATGGAGTGAGCATTAGTGTTTGCAACCCCAAAGCACACCCCTCACACCTGTTCCTGCATGCAGGGTAGTGGTGGGGTCTTAGGGTTGGGAAGCCTAAGATCTCATTTCCCATCTTTTGTTGCTAGAACCCAATGTTGCATTAACACAGTTTTTGCATAGAATATAGATAGATAGATAGATAGATAGATAGATAGATAGATAGATAGATAGAATGAACAGATAGATTTATTGTATTCTTTTGGTAACTGAGCAAAGCCCACTAGGAACAAGTGTCTGTTTTCATGGGTAATCTGGGAGCACTGGGGTGGTTAAGTAGCTCACTCAGAGTCACACAGAATGAAAGTGGAGGTTGTGGAACTCAAACCCAGGTCTGGTGGATGTACCAAGTTCATTTACAGCTAATTACTCTAACCTCTAAGCTACACTGCCACCCCCAAAATATTTGCTTTGAAGATTAGAATATCATGTTTTCATAGTAAAATCTTCAAGTATAACAGGTAAAGGGTCCATACCTATTCTACATCTACTAATATGACCCTGAGCAAGTCACTTAACCTCCTTGTGCTCCCAGGTTGCTCCTGTAAAAAAGCTTTCAGCTTAGTGTGCTATACCTGGTTAAACAACCAAATAAAAATAATATGATTAATTATTTTAAAAGATTTATCCCATCAACATTTTACCATGTTACAGGACAAAAACTTATATAGAAAATCTGCATTTTCACTATTACAGTGCCAGCAATTGGAGTCCTCCTCTAGATTTGCTTTATGGAGTTAATAGGGTGTACAGTACACCCTGTTAATCATTTTATACTGTATCATTCCAGCTCTAGAGGCTGTGTACCTACTCAGTGAGGAAAAGAAGTTGTTCCATTGTGCTTCTGCTAAGTTTCTATTACTGCCTTCTGACCATTCATCTTTCACTTTTTGGAACAATTTATCAGTTTTACCATGTAATTATAACATTAAACAGGTGAACAATTCTTTTGTTTTCTTATTAATTAATGTCTGTATTTCCTTTTTAGATGTTTTCATATACGTCTCATTTGGAGCCCTTTCCCATCTGATACACTCTATAGGGAAAAATGCCATTAAGTTGTAAATATTTGAACAAATCAGATTGTGGAAGCCCAAATTGATCCTTACAGACTTCCCATTTAAAAAAAAAAACACTGTTCTCAACATAATCAGACCATCTGGAGATGTCCTTCCACTTCGAAGATACAAAGTTAATAGATTTCCAATTAATTATGACATCTGAGTTATGCCAAAGTCTGTTAGAAATGTGCATTTTAGCTTCTATTTTTGTTTTATTTAAATATCGTTTTATAATTGAATTATATATTTTGTATTATATGTTTTTTACAATTTCTATACTGTGATGGAGCAAACCATATATTAGAAACTGTTAATTTTTCATTATCGCTATCAGTATTGAGGTCTAGTAAAGTGTCATCTATCATGCAGTCCTCCTGGTTATTATATGCAATGTTATTGCATATTTTGCATATAAGCAAGGTAGTAGTTCTTTGGGTCTGGGCAGGCAAAACCACCCTTATCCCTAGGCAGGCATAACTTATGCCATGCAGTTCTAGACTTATTACCATTCCATATGAAATCCTGAAAGCTCTTAATCAGTTTCCTATAGCATGTTTCTGAGATTTCAGTCTGAATTGCTTGAAGGGTACTGTATATAAAATGACCCTGTATGGAGAGGGGGAATGTTCGCCAGCTTCTAATCCTTAACTTTATTTCCTCTAATAATGGCAATTGATGACATTTGGAAAGGTTCAATATGTCATTTGTAAGCTTTACCCTCAGATAAGGCAAGTAATCTGACTTTACTGTAGAATTAAACACTGTTAATACATCTTCTAGTGAGCTGCTACTAAATGAAATAAGTTCAGATTTGCTTTCATAAATGGTGTAACCAGAAACCTTAGAAAACCATGTAACTATATAAGTTCTTTCAGACTATTAAGTGGATCACCTAGCAGCAACAGTATGTCATCTACATAAGTTTGAAGTTTGATTGTTTCTTGCCCAACACTAATACCTTTAATATGAGGGCCAGATCTAATTTCTATCAGCAACATTTCCAACACCAGGATGAATAATGTTGGAGAAGGTGGCAGGCCTGTTTGACTCCCCAAGACAAGACAAAACTATTGGTAAGTTTACCATTTATTTTAAAGCTAGCTCTAGGGGAGTCATACAGGGCTTTGATCCATTATACAGTATGACTTCAATGGGAAATCTCAATTTTTAATACGAAAAAGAACCAATCCCATTCGACCATACTGAATGTCTTGGAGGCATCTAAGCTGATCAGAATAGCTTCAGTTTTTCCTTTTTGTAAAAGCTTGATGGCATAGTGAACCTTATAAATTCTAGCATGTATCTGTCTAGTAGGTATAAAATCTCACTGATTGTAGTGAATTATTTTTTGAACACTTAGGCCCACTCACCACAACAATTCACTTTTTATTGTGGTACAGATATTAAAAACCAGGGGTGTGGTAAAACCAAATAGCTACACCAGAAACCAAAACCAATGTTATGAAGCCCATTCTTCTTCAGGGTAACTGGTCCCAATCATCAATAATAATAAATTTACTGCATATTGATTGGTACCAGTCTGTTAATATAGGTGAACATGAAAAATAAGCACTAACTTGTGCTATACAATAAAAGTGTACTATCCTTTTAAACATGCTGCATTTCCTTCCTTGCTAGCATATCTAAGCCTCTTGTATAGAGTACAAAAATATATAAATGCACTGATTGCAGAACAGTTTTTACCTTGTTTGTCTTTATTTGTTTATGTATTTATTCAATGGTTGACCGGGTAGGTGCATTGATCCTATAGGCAATTTTCAAACATGACCCAGGCCACTGAGATGGCACAAGAATACAGAGATACAATACATCAAGGAACAAATACGTCAAGATTAATACAATGCACTAGGTAAACAGAGGTAAGTGGAGAAAAAAGTATACAGTGGTTATGTAAGGGGAGGTAGGACATAATATCCAAAGAGTACAAAATAATACACTGAGAATAGGAAAAAAAAGCACAGCTGCATGTAAAACAAGTTCATTTGTAAACTTCCTAATTTGGCCTAGATTTGGAAGTTGTAACCAGGGGAAGGCTGCATCACAAGATCACCCAGGGGAGCAAGAATAGATAGTAGTGGTCAGTAGATGCATCCTGAGGAGACTGGAGAAGTGCCGTGGGGAGTCAAGAGCTCTCAGGGAGGGTGGCAGGCTGTTCCACAGGGTAGGGACAGCTGAGAAAGCCCTCTGTCCCATGCAAATGGTGACTTGTGGACATTCCAACATGAGACTTGCAGCGTGGCAGAGGTCACAGCTAAACATCTTCAGTCAAAGTAGGGGGGGGGGAGAGGGGATGTCATAGGATTTTGAATTGCTGTGCCTACAGTGCAAGCCAGGAGGTTGTTCCATCTGGCTTGAGGGGGGGAGCTATCCTAGTGTCTGATATAGGCTGCAGTGGTGGAAGGAGTAAGGAGCAAGGAGCCTGAAGGGCAAAATGGCAGATAATGTTGTAGGTGGTGTTTAATCTTGATAGGTTAGTGGATGAGGTCTGTGAGTAGATGGGGGGGAGCCATAGTCCAGGAGAGGCAGGAGGTTCCTCTGAGCAATGGCAAGATGGGCTTCAGAAGTGAGGTAGTTGATTAGTCGGTAGCAGGTCCCCAGTTTTTGATTTATGCAATGTATTAAAATCTCAATATGGTCAGAGAAGGTGAGGGCAGGCTCAAGAGTGACACCCAGGTATTTAAATGAGCTGATGTTTTCAAGGGGTGAGCCATCAGGGGACTGGATATTGAGTGTGTTATTGCCTAGCGCTAATTTGGTAAGTTTGGGTTTGGACTCAGATGGCATTGCCTTGATCTTCTGGGTATTAATCAGCAGTCTATTTGTGGTGAACCACTTGTGAGCATCACAGTAGCTGGTGGTGAGTGTAGAGGAGAGGGTGGTCAAGGATGTGTCATTATGGTAGAGGATTAAATCATCTGCATATAGTAGGGTGTGGCAGGAGAGGCAGTCATTGAGGTAGTGAGTCCACATAGAGCAAAAAGAGAATGGGCCCCAGGATAGATCCTTGGGGGGACACCAGTGGAGAGCGGCAGTGCAAAAGAGGTTGCACCTCAGGAATAGACCATTTGGGAGCAGCTGGTGAGGTAGTCTTTGAACCAGGCAGTGGTGGTGGAGGATGAGTCCAGGTTACCAAGTTTGTCAAGGAGGATATTGTGGTCCATCATGTCAAATGGCTTTAGAGAAGTCCACAAAAACAGCTCCTGTAAGTTTCCTAATATTGCAAATGATTCCAAAAAGAATTTGAATAGACAAGTCCTAAAAAAATATGAATCAATGTCTTATAAAATCTAATTCCTATTATTATATATAGCAGTCTCCAATATATACTTATATATATCACCACCAGTAAGTGTAAGTGACAATACCAGCATGCGTTATTCCTCCAGCTCACCAAGCAATCAGTAGTCTCTATGGTAATCCTAGTAGTATAAACATTTCTATTAAGTAATTATTATTGATCTATTGAGGTCGAAAGAAGACCTGTACCAGTGTGAAAAACACCCAGTGATTTATTTTCAAAACAAAATCCAGTCTCTTTAAAAATGGGAATATAGTCCCATATTTGCTACACTATATTACAATGCCATGCTAAAACCTGTAACCTTGTGAACACACCAAGTGTAATGTCACATAAACACAAACAGCTCTCTGTAAGATGAGGCTGTCTCTTTAAGTTACACAACTGTCAAGAAAACCTTTTTTTGTTGTGATTTTTAAGCTGCTGCCTGCAAATAGGAGATGTACACAACATTAAAAATGTTTGCTTATAAAATCCGCAGTACAAATTGCTTCCAAATATGTATTATTGCTCTCTTACCAGAGTTCAATCCAGCAGTATGACCCTCAGTGTTGACTCTCAACAGAGGCAACATCCTACAGTGTGGTTCTCACTTTTATACTGAACCACACTGAAGTCGGACAAAACAACGTGCGCACTCACCTTGATGTCATATATGACATCGGACATGGTGTACGTGTGCTTGAGATGTAGATGTGAATAATTTGTAAGTGCACAAATTATTAATATCAACATCTGTGATACAAATTGGATGGGAAATAATAGGATAAAAATATAATTACAATGTTTTCCTGTGCAAATAGCTATTATCATTATCAATTGGTCTTTTTAACGGGGGTTATCTATAAGACTTCTTAGGAGTATCTAAAATGGTTCAATAAGTGTTATAATGATAACAAATACAAAATACAGTATATGATATGGTGCTTCATTTGCAGTCTCAGCTTGAAAACTGAACACCTGGTGCTATTTCTCTTACAATCACCAGGTGCCACTTTTGCAGTGGGTTGAGTGACACCCTGAGCACACTTGTGCTCAAGCTCACATACACCACGTCTGACGTCATGTGTGACATCGGGGAAGGTGCATGTATTGGTTTGTCCAACTTCAGTGTGGTTTAGTATAAAAGAATGAACCACACTGAAGCATATTGTCTCTGCATTTAGTATAAAACAACGAACCATACTGCAGCATGTTGTCTCTGCATTTAGTATAAAAAAACGAACCATACTGCAGCATGTTGTCTCTGCATTTAGTATAAAAGAATGAACCACACTGCAGCATGTTGTCTCTGCATTTAGTATAAAGGAATGAACCAAACTGCATCATGTTGCCTCTGCATTTAGTATAAAAGAACGAACCATACTGCAGCATGTTGCCTCTGCATTTAGTATAAAACAATGAACCACACTGCAGCACGTTGCCTCTGCATTTAGTATAAAAGAATGAACCATACTGCAGCACGTTGTCTCTGCATTTAGTATAAAAGAATGAACCATACTGCAGCATGTTGTCTCTGCATTTAGTATAAAAGAATGAACCACACTGCAGCATGTTGCCTCTGCGGAGAGTGAGTGGTCGGGGCCATGCTGTTAAACTGAACAGAGCAGCAGGGAGGAGAGGCTGCTACTGGGGTGATTGTGCTTTTTCTTTATTTGCTTTTCAACTGTTTGGATTGTGTTTGAAACAGGGTTTTGATTCTTGGGGGGTTAGAAAAAGCCGACTGGAGTTTGGGCAGAAAGGAGGGACCTGCACAGCTGACTTACCAGTCAACATTCAGCAGGAAGCCTAGTGGCCGAAAATAAAAGATCAGACCTCAGAGTTGGCAACAGAGCAGAGCAGCAGGGAGGAGAGGCTGCTACTGGAGTGATTATGCTTTTTCTTTTTTTGCTTTTAACTGTTTGGATTGTGTTTGAGACAGGGTTTTGATTCTCAGAGGGTCGGAAAAAGCCAACCAGAGTTTGGGCAGGAAGAAGGGACCTGCACAGCTGATCCACCAATCAGTGCTCAACTGGAAGCCTAGCTCTTCAGCATTTAAGTCCTTAGTGCCAAGTGGCCCTACAACTTGTGGCCTCAAGGACACACACACAAAGGTCAATGATGACTGGAGTCTGCCAGGAGTCAGCCAAGGAGGCAGCCATCAGCCAGGACCCCTCCTTGTCAGATCCCAGGAACACCTGTATTGTCCCTGGGATATATGGTAGTTGGGGGGATTGAAAGCTTGGTGGTGATACATAAGCATATATTGAAGATCGCTGTATATAATAAATGAATTAGATTTTATAAGACATGGATTGTATTTTTTCAGGACTTTATTTGAATATTTTTTGGAATGCTGTGTGAGATAGATAAAGTAAACATTGTTTTGCATTTAATGCATTTGCATATTTTTGTATTCTATACAAGAGGCTTGGAGAAGCTATTATAAAACAAATTTAATGGCTTTATTTTAGTGAGAACAAAGAAGAAAATGCAGCATTTTAAAGGGCTAGTACACGTTTACTGTATAGCACAAGTGTTTATTTTTCATGTTCACCTATACCAATGGACTGGTACTGATCAATATGCAGTAAACTTATTTTATAAAATAATAATATTAATATTATTATAGATACGGAGCAGTTACCCTGAAGAAGGAGTTTTAATGAGCTCTGAAACATTTGTTTGACCTCTGGTGTGGCTATTTGGTTATACCACACCCCTGATTTTTTGTCTATGTGACACAATGAAAAGAGAATTGTTGTGGTGAGTCAGCCTGAGACCAATCTTTTTTGATGTAAGTGCAGCCTTGATTGGAACAGACTTCTACCCTGAATAAGTGGTTCTTTTTCATACTGAGGTCAGCTGGGCTGGAGGTTCTGTTACTGAATTATTTTTTGAAAATAGGGGAGGATCCAGCTGTTAATTATTTTAGCAAATATTTTATATTCATTATTTAGTAAAAAATGGATCTATAATTGTTTGTTTTTTTATAATGTTTTCCCTACTTTGGTGTTAATAAATAAATGCAGATTTGTATGAGTCTGGTATATATTTTTTTGTTGCTTTGTTTTTGAATATTCTGAAACAGCATTTCCAGAAGGGGAACCACTGTATCTGCCATTGTTGAGTAAAATTCAATGGTAAAGCCTTTGTTCCCTGGGCATTTGGCCTTCATCGTGGATTTAAATGCATCATTTATTTCAATTTCAGAAACAAGCAAGGTTAAGATGTCTCTGCCTTCATCTGATACTGTATTAGAGTAAACTATTTAGCATAATACCCCAGATTTTCTGATAGGGATATATTCTAGGAACTATGTAAGTCTTCAAACAAGTCTTTGAAACAGTATGCAACCATATCCAGGCTACTTTGCAGTGATCTGCTTTTATCTAATATTAAAATGTTTTCAGATCTTTTGTTCTGCAGCATGATACCTCTTCATTAGACATTTTTCTGATGTCTCACTTGACAAATGTTTTTTTTATTAAAGTCAATTATTTTTTATATTTCTTACATCTGTATTGTTAATAAGCATTTTAGACTTTCACACTCCGCAAACACTGCCTTTTCCCCAGCCCTCACTCTCCTTTACTGCTCCAGCAGGTTTGTGTTATATGTCTTCCCTTGCTGCCACCTTCTTTTTTGTTGCCATGAAGCTTCAGATATGATAAGTCCCCTAAGGGTAGCTTTTAAAGCATCTTGACTGAATCATGTTGTCATTATTAAGGTCTTTAAAACTAATGAAGTCCTGAATGTCCACATTTAACTTCTCTCTAAATGTTCATAATTTAACAGACTTATTTAGTCTCCAGAGACCTCCATTTTTATCCACCTGACCTTCCAAACACAGTTAAAGGAAAGTGTGGTGATCCAATATGTAAAAAGACTCAATTTTTGAGTGGTGGCATGAGCTGTCCAAAAAATGGGTCTTGATGTAAAGATATAAAGATATAATCAAGTCTTAAACTTACAGCATATTTGTGGAATAGTATGTAAATTATTCAATTTCACCATTTAATTCCCTCTATACAACAATTATGCCCTTGTCCTGTATAAAGTTATTCTAGATTTAAATCTGTCCCAGCCCTTACCTGGTGTTAACTTACCTAAATTAATGTTAAATAGACAGTTCACGTGACCACCCAAACTAGTGTGCTCACATATGCAATTATAAAGTAAACTGTTTACCAAGATATGAAAGATTGACTGTTGGAATGGGGTATATAAGGAATCAAAAACACATGATGTACCTCCCATTAACACTTTCATTATGGCTATTCTTCCCTCCTTATCTACAAAGTGATCCATCTCCTTTCCTGTAAACCTTTCCCTATTGACAACTACTGTTTCAACTTTTTAAAATGTCGAGTCAGCACATGGATACAGCAAAGTTTAATAAGCAATTTCAGTGCAGTGTTACTATCAATAGTATTCATTTTAAAACTTTCATAGTGAAATATATTTATGTATAGATAGAAACAGATTATGTCATTTTTAAAATAAATATATTCTAAATATCAAGTAATTGGAAGATTTTTAGTTGAAGTCTATGAAGAAGAGCCACATTTATTTTTCTAGTTTTATTGCACATTTGCTATCGGGCTGCCATTTAACATTAATTTGTCTCAATGACTTTACTGTTGCTCATCAAACAAAAAAACAATCTGCCCTTCCAGGTTCAAAAATGATACCTGTTGAATGTTGCCAACTAATTTCTCCTGAGTAGATCCTTTTTTTTGTAAAAACAGTGTCAAACTCCAATCTGGCAGCACATCTCTGTGACTGTCATAAAGCTTTTGATACTGGAGTGCATGAAAGGAATGTGCAACTGTTCATCTCTTTTGAGTTCTGTTCGTACTGGTTGGGTTTGTGATGACTCTGCACCTCTTGCAGTTCTGTCCTTGTCTGAGTGATTGCTTTTCCACATGTGGGTTTGGAAACATTCAGATGGTTTAGATCTACACAGTGATATAGTCAGAAGACCAACAATAACACAAAGTCAAAAAACATTTTGTAAACATAATGGTTTAAAACATTTTAGTAGATACTAAGATTTTAACTATTTATCTCCACTGAGAATCTCTTTGGTTATGCCTGATTATATGTGAGCTCAGTTGTACTGTAGTTTGATTTGATTTTTTTTAAATCAGGTTAAGTCCATGAGACAAGGCTCATTTTCATGGTCAACCAGAACATTAAAAACATACAAACAATACAAGGTCAAATATTAATAAATATAATATAGTACATAAACATTATCTTTCAAAACATTTACAATGACTATCTGCTCTGAGCTTTTTTCCTAATATAAATGTAAAGCTGGTAACAGTAATGATGGTACTTGTGTACAAAGTAGACAATGAACTGAAAAACTGACGCAGCCTATAAAGCAAGGTTTTGTTGTCCAAAGGTGGTTCTCATTCTTATCATTCTGAGTACATGAAAAAAGCATTGGTAAGATCATCTTTTTTTTCCTCACAGTTTATCATGTTTATCCTCCTAGTACTGGTGGCTATTCTCTCTCAATCCACCAGCTCCCTCCTCCTCTTACAGCTTACCTCACAGCTGCCCCATGGCTGTTTTCCCCATGGCAGGGTGGCAGGATCCCCCAACCTGCCATAACACATGGATCCGGTGCTGAGGGTTGCTGCCCATCATGGAGGCGGAGCCTGTGGGGATCGGGTCATTCTGTGTCACCAGTACCCATTTTCTCCTCCATTTTACTTGCTCAGAGACACGGTGTACAATGATGCCACAAGGAGCGAGCATGCATGCTACCGCACATGCTCTTCCGAGTGTCTGCCTTACCTCTCCCCCTTCTGAGCCTTGGCCCACCAGCCCCTAGCCTCCACTAGGGGCCAGTCATGCACCGAGAGCTGATGTCCCCCCCTCCCCAGAGAAGGAGAGCAGTCCTCGGATGCTCAATCCTTCTCCCCTGCTGACTCCTAGTGGCCCATGCTCGTTCCCGAACACGGGTCACCAGTGTAGCACGAGGCAAGGCATCCAGCACCTCAGTCCTCAGCACCAAAAGGCCAGCTGTACGATCATCTTTTGATAATAAGTTGTTTTGTTTTTGAAAACTTGAATAAAAGAGTTGTGACAAGATTCAGTGTCATTTGTTAAATAAGACCCCAAATTTAAGAAAATATC
Organism: Neoceratodus forsteri; assembly: GCA_016271365.2. NCBI lineage: Eukaryota > Metazoa > Chordata > Ceratodontiformes > Ceratodontidae > Neoceratodus > Neoceratodus forsteri. The sequence continues at coordinate 1,109,460,226 of CM028131.1, forward strand.
TCTGATCTAATTGTAGCCAATTAAGATTATTAAGTAAAAGACAATGGTATATATATATATATATATATATATATATATATATATATATATATGAAGGCAACTGTACAGCAAACTGCGTAAGTGACTTATAGAGGGTCCTCACCCTGGACACCAAACCCTCTCCTGCTGAAAAAAAACAACAGGATATCATAATCAATAATAGGAAGCAAGAAGATCTGTGCTAACAGTTTCCTAGTCGAAGGTAACAATAAATAAATTATTCTCTAAAGGACACCTAATCTTCGATGTGCCATTTTAGTCATCAGTAATATGTATGGTTCATATGAGAGAGAGCTGTCCAGGGCAAAGGTCAAACTATTTGAACATTGCCACTTGTTCGGCAACAGAACCTTCCAGTGTTTTCAAAATGATCACTGGGTTATGTTGGGACTTCAGTTGTTTGTTTTTTTGTTTGTTTGTTTGTTTTTTCACATTTAATACCAATTTATTCTTTAAAAAAATTGTTTTTTTGTATACTCACAAAATCAGCTTGAATAAACTCGGATAACTCAGTTAAATATATGAACATATGAATGTGCAGCAGATAAAGGCCTTATGGTCTATCAAGTCTGCTTGAGTGAGCAGTTCCATCTGCATATATAGAGGGAACTGCCCCCTTCCCATATCCCCCTTGACTCCTCTCAAATACCCCACCCCCCTCTCTCTCTCTGCAGCTTTCCACCTCACCCTGTACCAACTGTTCTTGAAGCTGTCCACCATTTTTAGGAACACCACTTCCTCTGGTGACTCATTCCACATAACCACCACCCTCTCAGTGAAAAGTGCCTACTCATCTCCCCAAAATCTTCTCCCCACCAGCTTTAGGCTGTTACCCAAGTGGTCTTGTTTCCATCAAGACTGAAGAAGTCCTCAGTGCTCGCTCTGTTTATATGTTTAAGGTATTTGAAGGTCTCAATCATATCCCCTCTCCCCCTTCTGTCCTCAAGAGAGTACACGTTGAGTCCCCTGAGCCTCTGCTCATAGGTGTTACCTTGCATGCCCTGAATTATCTTGTTTGCCCTTCTCGGGGACATTTCCAGTAAGTTAATATCCTTCTTGAGATAAGGGTACCAATACTGCACACTGTACTCTAGGTGTGGTCTCACTAGAGATCTGTACAGTGGCAGAATGATCTCCATTTTCTGTTGATTAATTCCCCTGGCTGTGCAGCCCAGCTTCTGATTTGCTTTGGCCACAGCTTTCCTTCAGTGTGCCAAGTGTTTCAGATCAGTCATTATAATTACACCCAGGTCCTTTTCTTCTTCAGATCTGGTTACCTGCATACCACTCAACCAGTATTTGGTCCTTGGGTTTTTCACCCCAAGTGCATAACTTCACACTTTTTAGCATTGAACCCCCATTGCCAAATGCCAGACCACTTTCTTCCCTGAGTTCATGTCTCCCCTCCTCCATGTCTATAGTGGTCCACAGTCAGATCTTACCCTTGATCCCATCCACGATGTCACTTATGAATATGTTAAACAACACTGGACCAAGCACAGAGCCCTATGGGACCCCAGTGGTCACAGGTCTAGCTTCTAAAAATCCCCCCCCCCAACTACCACATTTTGGTTTCTGTCCTTCAGCCAGCTTCTGACCCTCCCACAAATGTAGTCCCCACTCCCATATCTTCTAGCTTCCTGACCAGTGTCCTGTGAGGTACAGAGTTGAAGACCTTGCTGAAGTCCAGATACAGGACATCAACTGCTTGACCCTTGTCCACTGTCCTGGTGAGCCAGTTGAAGAAGTCGATTAGGTTAGTCTGGCTGGACCTTCCAGACACAAACCCATGCTGCCTCATGTACTGAAGCCCATTACTCTCTAGAGAGCTCACCAATCTCTCTTTCAGAATGGTATCCATCAGCTTGCCCACTCTTGAGGTCAGACTGACCAACCTGTAGTTCCCTAGTTCATCCTTTGGCCTGCTTTTATGCAGAGGCACCACATGTGCAATTCATCAATCCTGTGGCACAATCCCTGACTCCAGAGAGCTGTTAAAGAGGTCTGCCAGGAGATGCACCAGAGCCTCTGCCAGTTCCCTTAGGACCCTTGGGTGTGCGACATCTGGCACTGGGGATTTATCCCCCTTCAGAGCCCTTAGGCCCTTAAGTACCCCATCAGCTTGAATGACACTGTCTGTGACTTCCATCCTCCTGGTCCCCACCTTCTGTTCCCTTGTGGCACTGGTCTGTCCTTTTCTCTTATGAAGACTGAAGTACTTTAGTACTTCTGCTTTCTCTTCACTACCTTCTGCCAAACCACCCTGCTATTTTAATCTATTTCATCCTTGATATTTCTTTTTTCCCTTATATGCTGGCAAAAGGCCTTCTCCCCTGTTTAACCCCCTGTGCTAGCTGCACTTCCCTTGTAGCTTTTGCTGTCCTAACCACTCTGCTCAACTCCCTTGACTCAGCAGAGTAATCCACCCTATCATCCTCCTTCTGATTATGTTTGTACTTCCAGAAAGCTGTCCTCTTGTCACCTCCTAGCTGAACCAGCTGGGGGTTTTGGCCTTAGCTTTCTTACTTTGGATTTTGGCACACTCAGTGGTGGCCTCCATCAGGTCTCCTTTACTATTGCTCATTTCCATTCCACATCCATCTCCCTGCTGATCCCAGCAAGGTGTCCAACTAGAATTTCTCCCATCCTACTAAAGTCAGCTCTCTTATAGTCCAAAATCTGTGTCCTGGTCCTGACCATCCCCCTGCCCATGTCCAGGTGAAACCACACCATGAGGTGGTCACTACCTCCAAGTGGTGCTTCTACATCCACATCCTGAACATGCTCACAGTTGGACAGGACCAGGCCCAGTATAGCCCTCTCCCTATTGGGTTCCATGACACGCTGGGCCAAGAAACCACCCTAAATTCATCCAGCAGTACTTGCTCCCTACTGCAGGAGGTAGATAGGATTTTCCAATCCACCACAAGTACATTGAAGTCTCCCATTATTACTATCACCCCCTTACTGGCCATTTTCATGATTTCAGCCCCTAGTACCCTGTCCAGTTCCTCTTCTTGGGAAGGTGGCCTGTAGACTGCCTCATCCTTATTTTCTTCCCCCAGTGGATTGTACCTGTGCCCACAATGCATCAGTCTTACCCTCCACTTCTTCCTCTCTGGTACAAGTTATCCCATCCTTCACATACTGGGCCACTCCCACCCTTCCTGTTCATCTATCCTTTCTATACAGTTTATAATCAGGAACTTGTGAAGTCCCAGTCATGCATTTGTGTAGCCCACGTCTCTGTGATGGCCACTATTTCTGCTTCTCCCTTAGCCATCAGTGACCACAATTGTGCCATCTTGTTTCAAAGGGCTTCTGGTGTTTAGAGACACCACCCTTCACCATGTCTTGGGACCTCACTTAATCCTGATCTGTCCCCATCATCCCCTCCTCCCTCAGTCACCCCCCACCCTTCTCATCTAACTCCTCCTCCTCATGCTGTCTTAATTGGGGAAAGCTTAGCAGCCTCCTCCACCAGGTGACTAAGGGTGCTATGCACCCTGATTCCCCCTTCCCATTTAAACTGAAGTTGTTCCCCATGAATTCCTCCTGCTTGCCTTTCTGGACCCATGTCCCATTTCTATTCAGATGCAACTTGTCTGGAGTATACAGATCCTTCTTATCCCAGGTTCCTCCCCAACCACTAATGAACTGAACTCTAACCTGGCACCCCTCCTTTTCAAACCACTGCCTCAGCCATCTATTAAATTCCTCTAGTCTTACCTTCCTTGCCATATCAGCCCTGGGGACCAGAAGCACCTCTGAGAAAGCTACCATCTTCCCACCTTGCTGCAAATTCTCCCCAATTCCCTGAACTCCTCTTGCACTTCCCTCACCTCACGTCCTGCAAGGTCATTTGTCCCCAGGTGGACTATAATGTAAGGTTTCCCTGCCTTCTGACCAGGGACTGCACTATTAGAGATACCATTCTTACTGCCTTCATCCCTGGCATACATTCTGCCCTCTTATGGCTTGACCTTGACTGCTTCCTTCCTCATTTCACCCCCCTCACAAATGAAGCACCCAAGATTACTACCTTCCCTACTCCATCCTGGGCCCTCCCACCTCTGTGTCCGTCCTGCTGCCCACTCCCGCCTACTGCCCCTTTCCATTCATGTCCCTCTTTTATTCTACTCAACCCCCTGTCAGGACCCATTTGTAAAGAGCACCACATCATCAGCATAAAGTAAAATGTTTGTGTTTTTGCAAACTAAGAGGACAGAATTTAAAAACAAACTAAATAAAAGGGGACCTACAACTGACCCTTGGGGAACACCAATGACAACTGGAGAAGAAGAAGAAAAATGTCCAGAGACATTGGTCTTCTGTGAGCTGCCATACAGATAACTTCTACACCAGCCCAATACATCTTTCAACAAACCAAGATTACATAAAGCAACCAATAGTAATGGTCAGCCTTAATGCCAAGTGTTTGTTGTGTTGGAAACAGAAAGAGAGGGCAGAGAGAGAGAAGGAGTATAATGTTCACTGGGAGATTGTCAGCTTGGGAATGAAAAATCAGTTTCTCAGTCTAGCCTTTCCTTTTAAGGTGAGCATCTTAAAACATGCTGGATGGATTATGTGTTGACTCACTTCACAATCACTGCATTTGTGGCATTAGTCTGTTGTCACAGAAAGGATCATGGTGTCACGGGTAAGTATAGTAAAACAAAATCCCATCAGAGCTTTTTATAAACCATGGGAAGGACAAGTGAAATTTCAGAAATACATTTTGTAGTGAATTGTCATAGGAAAAAAATATTCCCTAATAAATTGCAGTAAGTAAATAAATAGCAGCTGCCATAATGGGCCACAGTGAAAGAACCATATAATGCGTACTATAAATGGAATAACAGACTCCAGGGTGTACAGTGTGCTATAATAACTGTACTTCCTTGGTAGCCACAGATTCAGGTGAATTTAAAATTGTGGCTGACGGGGGGAAGCTGTGATTTCACTAATTCCTAAACCTGGAAAGGACCCACACTGTTGCACCAGCTATCACCCCATCTCACTTCTTAACATTGATGCAAAAATTTTTGCAAAGCTGGTGGGGATGAGGCTTCAGAGCTTCATCTCAGAGTTGACCCACCCAGACCAATCAGGTTTTATCTAGGGATGACACATTCAAGACAATATATGTCTCCTGCTTAACACATTATCCTCTAATAACCTGTCTCCCTCTCATACTCTTAATGCTGTTATTTCCTTAGATGCGGAAAAAGTCTTTGATAGGCTCAATTGGCTATTTTTGGACCAAATTTTGGCCAAATTTGGTTTTGGGGAAGAGTTAAGGGATTGGATTTTGAATATGTATAGAAACCCCACGGCTAGAGTAAAGGTAAATAGTATAACATCAAAGATTTATTTGGTATTGAACAAGGTACTAGACAGGGTTGCCCACTCTCTCCTCTACTTTTTGCATTAAGCATGGATCATTTAGTGGCTCTCATCAGACAATCGGAGACTTACAGGGGAATTCAGGTGGAAGGCACTGAGTTATGCATCTCATTGTATGCTGATAACACCTTATTATATTTGGCAGACCCGGTGAATTCGGTGAAGGAGTTGGGTTCCATCCTGCAGGAGTTTGGGGTGATTTCTGGATTTAAAATTAATGATACAAAAACAGAAATGTTACCCATTAATCCACCCACAATGGACCCACTAGCTCAGATTGGTCAATTTAAATGGGCAAAAGAGGGATTTCGATATTTGGGAGTTTGGATAACTTTAGGATTGGTGGTTTATATGAAACTAACCATCTTAAATTATTAAACATGGTACAAGAAGATTTAAATCATTGGAATGCACCCCCCCTCACTTTCAGGGTGTATTGAAGTTGTAAGGATGAATGTCCTTCCTCGTTTCCTTTTTTTATTTAGTATGTTACCTTTTAGACCCCTCCACCTTTCTGGAGAAGTTTAAAAACTTCTATATCTAAATTTTTGTGGAGGAATAAACCACCTAGGATTAAATGGCAGACTTTGGTCAGAGCGAAGGTGGTAGGGGGATTGGGCCTTCCAGATTTCACCAGATACTTCTGGGCTGCCCAACTACAGGCTCTCATGGCTATGGGTGCTGAGGCCAACTCACCAAAATGGGTAAGACTAGAGAAGCCCTTGGCTACTGCAGTCAAAACTCCAGATCTTATATTAATGGATAGGGATGCCATACATAAATTGGTTATTCTTAATCCCAGGTTCCTGACTTTGAAACAAACCTGGTTGTGAGTAAACAAATATTTGGGAGTTCAACCCAGGTTATCAGCCTTGACCTCCTTGAGGGCATGTGTTGATTTTCCTCCCCTCAGGTTTTCTTAGATAGATGAGATTGGGGTTACAATACATAAGCCAATTTTATGAAAGGGGTATTCTGAAATCATTCCATCAATTATGTAAGGACTTTAATCTTCCCAGGCATAATTTTTTTTAGATTTCTCCAATTGCGGCATTTTTTGATGGGTAAGCATGTTGACTCTCATAGTCTAGGGAGACAAACCCCCTTCAGGAGCTTTTCCTTCAGTTGAACACACAGGGAGTACAGAGGGGTCTGATTTCTCAGATTTCAACCTTCTTGTCTTCTAGGAATTTAGAGGTTTTGAAAACACTGGAGGATCAATGGTTTAAGGAATCAGGGATTTACTTGAGAGACAAGGAATGGGCCCAGATATGGAAAGGAGTACAATCCACTACAGCCTCTCCCACGTGGAGAGAGTTTAGATGGAAAGTAACAATTAGATACTTCCAATCCCCTCAGGTTACTAGACATTACAAGTCTACTTCAGATTTATGCTGGAGGAGATGCAGAGAGATTGGTACTCATACACATATTTTCTGGGCTTGTTTAAAATTGGAGAATTTCTGGGATCAAATAATACAACAATTGGGGTTGATTTTTCAATTTGAGTTCCCCCAGGATCCATGATATGGTTATGGGGTTTACCCCCTCCACAACTTAAAACCTCAGCACACAAATATCTATTTTTTATTCTTTTGGCCTCAGCACATAAGGCTATCACTAAGAGGTGGTTGTCAGAGACCCCTCCACCACTCCAGGTATGGCACTCCACGTGCTTATATTTGTTAGAAATGGAAAAGTTAACTGCCAAGATGAGATTAGGCTCAGAGAAATTCAAAACTAGGTGGTTGCACTGTTTTCATTACTGGCAAAGAGGGAAAACAGAAACGTTTTGGACATCCTGGCAGATCATGCCTAATATAGGCGGATGGCCTTATGGGTCAGCTTGGTTTAATAATAAGTTAATTAGATATATTTCACTGGATCATATATAATTGAGGGAGAGTAGATCCTGACTCTCAAGAAGTCATATAGGCTTTTAAGGTTTCCAGTTTTTTCTTTGTTTGCCCCTACACCCCAAACTTATTATTAAATAAGTGCTCATATTACCGAATCCTAACTCAGTTGCAATTTCTTTTAATTCTCTTTTTCTTTTCTTTTAGCCAGTGGTAAACCAGAGATCTTTTAAATGTAGTGTGATGTTAATTAAAGTGCGGTTTAGACACTGCATCATGTCGAGTATGAAGTATAAGCTGGCTGTAGATTCAGCAGACTACATTGCCCAAGGTATCTCTTGGGTTAAGGACTTTAATACCAGATAGATTTTCTTATAATTGTCACACTCAATCCACTTAATGGTGATTGTTATATGTGATATTATGTTTTATTTGATATTTATAACAAAGTCTGTTTTTCTTTTTTTTTTGTTCTGACTTTATGTATGTCCATGTTGTCAATGGTGATAAAAAAATGAAACAATAAAATTATTATTTCAAAAAAAAAAATTGTGGCTGACTAGTAAAATATCTGACCAGTTAGTTGACTTTTTCAAATGGTTGCTTATTTGTGACTCAATTGTGTAATCAAAATTCAATGAAAATAATATAGCTGCAGTGGCCCTTAGACCCTGAATAAAAATAAAGTAATAAATATTCGACCATTTTGGTCAGTCTCATGCAATTTTGCATTTTTATTTATGACTTCATTTGAAGTTTTGAACAACATGCCAGTCTCGTTTACTTGCAAAGGACTTAAAGTAGTTGCTCTAACAATAAGAATGTCTCAGGGTGAACAGCAGTTTAGTGACAAGATTACATCCATACATATTACTATAGGGGTGTGGAAGTGCACTATAATTAAGGTTGAGAATGATGTTTGATGTTAAACCCCTAACTTTATACCTTAATAGCTTTGCCCCCATATTACAGAATTGTACAAAATGTTACATGTGTGATCTGGGGGGCAAGATCTCTTGATTTTGCAAGATTCATGATGGTTGGCTGTTCAGATTTGGACTTCCGGATAGGGCAAAAAGAGAAAAAATTGGAGGGTTTTGCTGTTTCTTTTGTTCTCACCTACAGTCGAGATGGTTTGAAATTTTGTTCAGAAATTTTGAGAGTAGAAGAGGCTTGTCCTAGAATAGTGTCTTTTTCTGGTTTTGTGAAAGAATATTAACCCATTCCTGAGTTACAAGGGTTTGAAATTTCAGTTCTGAGCAAACACATTAGGGTCTTTGAGATAGATGTTTGATACGAAAGAAGAATTTTCAGCTCAAGACAGAAGAATCTTCTTTCATGAGTGGAGATCCTTCCTTCATGAGCTGAGATTCTTCCTTCATGAACTGAAATTCTTTCTTCGTATGGCCACCATCTTGTTTTTGATTTTTAACCAAAAAAAAATGTTAAATACCTTTTAAAAAAGATGTATTTTCAAAAAACAAGCACTTGAACGTAGGTAAACGGGACCCATTTAGCTAGATTTTGGTGATAGTTTTTTTTTTAAATATGCCTGGAAACATAGTTTCTGGGCAGCTGAAAATTCTGGGTGTCCAGCTCAGTGATACAAGTCATTCACCCCTATTCTCAGTATGAGAACAATGGGACTTTCTTGAATTATGAAGCTGCAGATGGAGTTGTGCTGCTGGCTTCAGTTGGAGAAGTGAATTGTTGATCCCCTGATATCTCTCTCTCTCTCTCTCTCTCTCTCTCATATCTGTCTATCTATCTATATTTTTTTTTTGTTAAGAGGACCAGGATGCCCACTCCTAGTACACTTCTCTTGCTACCCCCGCTACCCTCCAGGTCACCTACTCCCCCTTGTAATCATAATAAAATAATAGCAGACTTGAGATGCCCATTCCTAGTACTGCTTCTTTCCACTCCTTCCCCTCCAGGTCATCCCCCAAGAAATAAATTGCAGCACCAGGGTGTCCATCCCAACATTTGGGATGCCCAGTCCCCAGTGTCAGTGCTGTCCCACTACAGTAAAGAAAACTGTCCCTTGTTGATCTATTTTTTTGTTGTTGTTGCCATTGTTATACCTAAAAAAGAAAATGATCCATCAGCAATCCCACCCCACAGCACCCCATCCCACCCAACCCCCAACTGAGCACCCACTACTCCACAGCTCCCCACTCCCCCAAACACACACACACCCTCACTCACCTGAACAGGTCCCACAATGCATTCACCAGTGTTCTCAATATGAGAACAGTGGGATTTTCTTGAAATGTGAAACTGCAGCTGGAGTCGTGCTTCTGGCTTAATTACACCAGTGAGCCACTGATACCCTGGTCTGTCTGTCTATCTATCTATCTATTCTATTATATATATATATATATATATATATATATATATATATATATATGTGTCTATCTATCTATCTATCTGTTTTTATTTAGTGGACCAGGGTGCCCACCCCTGGTGCTGCTTCTTTTTTTTTTGAACTTATATTTTATTAGTTTCTGTAATACAAAGCATTCTGTTCCATTGCATACAGGTAGACATTCAAATATTTAGAAAGTAATCTACATTTTTACAGTAACCTCTACTGGTATGCCCCTGAATAGCATCACCCCATGCAGGGGATTAACTAATAAACATTTCCCAGAGAAGTCCAGATGATAACTCTGCGCTAATAGCACTTAGTAATGTCCACATTCTATAATTATAAATGTCCAACAAAGTGTATGCTACCATGAGCAGGGATGGAAACAACAGGAAAATACCACAATGTGCACCCTATCAGTGGGTTAAACATCCCCTACTACAATCAGTTTTAACTTTAAAACAATGCCTCCCACACATATTCTCCACAGCTGTAAGTATCGATCAATATAACTGTTAAAACATGTATACCCAATGCAGTTATTATGAAGATAATAAAAACGTGAGATAGTCTCCCCATTCCCCAAACATAAGTAACTATAGGGGAGAAAATAGCTTGCCCAGCTAACAATTAGGTTTAAGTTCCCCACCTCAGCCCGTCTCCTAGTAATAAATCCCCAAACTTAGTAGAACTGTATACTGTTTTCTACACAGAAGACGTCTTAGTGAGGAGGTCCTAAGTAGAATAATTGTGTATTCAAACCTTCAAAAAGCAGCTTTCTCCCCCCATACCAAACATATAACCCTTGTAAAAGTTCATGTTGCCTGTTCTTCTTCAGAATCTGATGCTTTATTGCTCACATTAAATTGCCTTTCTATTTTGTCTATCAATTTAGCTGCTTAAACTGATTCTGAGAATTGGTAAGTTTTACCTCCATATACGATCCAAAGGCTAGCCAGCATCAGGGGCACATGGTGAACTCCAAAGGCCCACAACCTCCATCGAATTCCATCAAAACATTTCCTCCTCATTCTCACCGTGTAACTCAAATCAGGGAATAAATGAACTCTGCAGTCATTCCACAATAATAGGCTTAACTGTTTGGCTTGCTGTAGGAGTCTGTCCTTCTCCTTTGTAGTTCAGAACTCCAGCATGAGAGTTCTCGGTACCGCTATTTCTGTTGCACCTGCATCTGCCTCCACGTGGGTTGATTTTATAAGCCTTGGTCACCTCAAAAGGAAAGACCACATTTAAGATTTCCTGCATCCAAGTTTGTAGAAATGGTAAAGGATGTTCCCCCTGCATCTTCTGGCAAGCCCAAAAGATGAAGGTGAGTGGATTGGGCCAGATTCTCCAGATTTTCCAGTCATTCGTGGAGAACCCTGTTTTTCTTGGTAAGCCCCGCCGCAACCATGAGAGTTTTGTTGGCCTTCTGGGTTGCACCTTTAGTGTCCTCTGCAACTATATCCACCTTGGAGTGGGGTTGTTTGAATTTGGTGCCAAATTCTTCTATTTTGTGATCCAGCTCTTGGATTGCTCTCAAAAACACTGCATTCAAAAGTTGAGGCCCCTCCAGTTCAGATGCCTCGAGGTTTGTGTTTTTGCTTCCACCCACTCTACTCTCCTTCTGGTGGGTACCTTCCACAGCAGCTCCAGCTTTGTTAGTCTGACCCATACATGTTGCTCTGGTGGTTGCATAGCAGATATTTTTATATTATTGGGTAGTTTGGGGACTAATCTCTCATTTTATATCTGTCAATTTAGGTTTACAAGCTTTAAAGTTTAAGTTTAAAACTAAAATAAATTCCTATGTGTGCAGCTGTGTTAGGAAGCTGTTCACAGCTCGACTGCTAGCCATGCCAACCGGGTACTGCTTCTTACTCCCCTCCCCTCCAGGTCACCCCCCAATGCTTTTTTTAAACTAGAAAGTGGACTGGGGTGCCCAGCTCTGGTACCACTTTTTTCAACACCCCCCTCACCTCCAGGTCTCCCACCTCAGAAAAATAGGTGGTGGCACCAGGGTGCCCACCCCCAGTGCCACCAGAGATCCTCCTGACACAGGGGTGCCTGATCCCCAGTTTCAGATTCTGTGCCCCTACAATAAAGAAAACTGTCCCTTATTGATCTTTTTTTTATCTATCTGCAAAAAGAATTGTCTTTCAGCGATCTGGCCTCCCCAAGAACCCTCCCAACACACACACACACTCACTCACCTGAATTGACCCATGATGTAGATCCACTCTCTAATCAAAAGTGTGGTTTAATGTATTTCAATGGGGTTTGAACCTTTATCCATAACTTTGTCATTTTTGAACATTTTTACACCACATTTTCAACATGGCTTTTTTGGGACCCCCCCCCACACACACACACACACCACCACCACCACCACCACCACCACCACCACCACCACCATGAACAATAGTGGTGAAAATGTGTAAATCCATCCCAGAAGGGGATTTCACATTCCTTGCATGAAACCATCTTTTGAGCAGGTTTTGAACATTTTCTCCACCTTTGTTCATGAGGTGGAGTCATAAAATGGCAATGTTGAAAATGTATGGTAAAAATATTAAAAAAACAACAAAGTTATGAGCATATGTTGCAAGTTTTACACACATGCTTATAACTTTGGGAATTTTCAATATTTTGACCCCAAATTTTCAACATAACAATTTTTTCACACCACCTCGTGAACATGACAGCTGTTATATTTGAAATCCTGGCCAGAATGTGTTTTTGCATTTGTAGCGCAAAATGATGTTTCAGTCAGGATTCAAGAATTTTCACCTAATGGGTTCATGAGGTGGGGCCATAACACAGCTATGTTGAAAATTTGTGATCAAAATATTGAAATACAACAAAGTTATGAGCATATGTTGAAATTTGTCTACAGTTAATCATAAGCTCAGTTATTCTGTATATTGTTACCCCCAATTTTCAACATAGCCATTTTTCACACCACCTCATAAACATGACAGCTGTCATTTTTTCAAATCCTGGCCAAAATGTGTTTTTGCACCTGTCATGTGAAATTACGTTTCAGCGGGGATTTGAAAATTTGCATTTACCAGGTTCATGAGGTGGGGTCATAAGAAGGTTATGTTGAAAATCTGGTGTGAAATATCATAAAGTGATGAAGGTAGTCTGTCCACACTAAATGGGTATATTTATGCCATACCCTCTTTACATGCCATTAATTCACATAATATAGCAATTCCAGTCTAAAAAACTGCACTGTGCTGTGCTATATAACAAGCTTAGACAGGATTTATAACCTTGGTGTGGCAACACTAGCCAATCTGTTTTATTTAAAAAAAATGCATAAATGTCCCCTCATTTTTTCATGCTTCGAGTGGGACATTTAAATGCAGTGTGTCTTGTGCACACAATTTCTGTCATTCAGCCTGCACTGCCAAACACTAAAGACTGTGTGTAGACTGGCAAGACACACACTTCCAAACGTAGTGTGTGTTTGTCAGTTTGCTCCCTTTAATTTTTAATTTAAATGCCACCAAAAATTACAATCACGTATGTAACCTACTCCATCCCCCTTGGTTACATTAATGATTGCAATGCAAAATCCTCCTAGTCAATGATATTTCAGTGTTCCAATGCCTGCTCACAAAAACCCAAGGGCTTACCAGAAGATTGCTGCTCTCTGTTTCCCCCGGAGCTCCAAGCTTCCTGAGCAGTCCCATTTTCAAATTGGGCATCTCTGATTCCGTCCCTCCCCCATTCCTGTATGTATGGATCCCCTTTCATGTCCTGGGAGCATGATCAGTGCAGGAGAAAGGATTGGATTATCTGTAGCTAATCATCCATGGACTCTGAAGCTGTACAAGTGTTTTCCCACAAGCCCAGGCCATTTTGTCCTCGGTAGCAACAGTAAAAGGTTTTCCATCTCCTGCACTCCAGAGTTGTTATGAACAGGATCATTTACATTGAGATACTCTTTTTATTTAAATTGCAGCACATTCTTGGGCAGTATAGTTATTTTTACAGAGTGAGGTTGTTTAGGGCTCTATTCTTGAACTAGAGATGTTCATGTTTGGCCCATTCAGCCGATTCAGCAGATGCTAGCAGGCTTGAATGCAAGGATCTGAATTTAAAGGGCAATCCTGTTTGTAACGGGGACAGCAGTGGTAGTATCTGTCCCTGTCACAACGGGATATAAACATTTGGCAATTTTTTGTAGCACAACTCAGCATTATATTATTTATTTCAATGTAATTAATAACTGCCATTGAAATAAATAATATAAAGTCAGAAAATTGCATCTATTGATAAAAATGGCAAAAGTGGCAATAATTGTCCTGGGCAAAGTATGGAAAACTAATGTTTTGTGGTGTAAGCACTGTAAAGATGTCGTGCTGCTATGATCTGGCAGTGAGTTTAAAGTCGGTTCATCTTTTAAACCTTGCTTTAATGTCCAAAAGTTGTTATAAAAGCTCCCTTCCCAGTGCAATCCTGTTTGTAACAGGGACGGATTTTTCTTATTAAGGTTTGCAACTGGGGACATGTTATCAATATCTGTCCCTGTTACAAACAATACTTTTAGTGCTTCCCCTTTTTTTGTCCAATTATTACAGTATTTAGGGCTCATTTTAGGAACATTTTTTCAGTGGTTGTAACAAAGTACTCTTGGTTTCAAAATGACCACTGGCTTGCTGTGGGGGGGGTGGCTGGTGCTGTAAAAAAAATATAAAACATTAGGTGTACTGAAAAAATGTTATTAAACTCAAGAAACATACACTGCTACAACAATTTCCTAACATGTTTAAGCAGCAGAAAGCTATTTATGTCTTGTTTGCATTTGAAAAGTTAGCTTAAAAGCCCCCTTCCCAGTTCAATCCTGTTTGTAACAGGGACAGAGTTTTCATATTAAGGTTTGTAAGTGGAGACAAGCTGTGAATCTCCATCCCTGTTACAAACCAGACTTTTAGCACATCCCTTTTTTGTGTGTGATTATTACAGTATTCAGTGTTCATGTAAGTATGAATTTATTTCAGTGGTGTAACAAATTGCCTTTAGTTTTAAAATGGTCACTGGCTTACTCCGGGGCTGGCTGGTACTGCAAAGAAAAATATTAAATTTACTTTTGACTCCAAAAATTTTATTAAATTCAAGAAATACACACTGCTACAACAATTTTCTAACATCTTTAAGCTGCGTAAAGCTATTTATTTATTTTTTGCTTTTGAAAAGTTACTTAAAAGCCCCCTCCCCAGTTCAATCCTGTTTGTAACAGGAACAGAACTGTAAACATTCATCCCTGTTACAAACAAGACATTTATTAAAAATTAAAATTAAAATGACATTGGGGTGGTTTGTGAGTTAAAGGCAGTTGCCACATGGGCACATAAAAGCCTGACTGTTTTGGGGAGAGGGAGAAAGTGTTCCACCAGGCCTCAGGAAAGGCTGTCCTGATAGGAAGAGGTAAGAAGGTACCATCAGGTTCCCATGGACAGCTGGAAGGATGTGGGGTGGGAGATGGGAGATGGGAGGCACCAGGCCCTGGAAAAGACTGAAAGGTTTAAGGATAGGAAAGCTGGTGCCAACAGGTTCCCAGGGACAGCCAGTAGGGTGTGAGGTGGAAGATGGGAGACACCAGGCACAGGAAAAGTCTGAAAGGGTTCAGGAGAGGGAAGCCGGTGCCAATAGGTCACCAGGGATAGTTTTGCAGGGTGTGGGGTGGGAGATGGGAGCCACCATGCCCTGGAAAAGGCTGGTATGGTTAAGGAGAGGGAGGCAGGTGACACCAGGTCCCCAGGGATAGCTTGCAGGGTATGGGGTGGGAGACAGGTGACACCAGGTTCTGGAAAAGGCTGTCAGGGTTAGGGAGAGGGAAACAGGTGCCACCAGGTCCTCAGAGACAGCTGGCAGGGTATTGGGTGGGAGACAGGTGATACCAGGCTCCAGCTGGCAGGGTGTGGGATGAGAAACAGGAGCCTCAAAGTTGACAGGGTTGGGGAGAGGGAAGCCTGTGCCAACAGGTCACCAAGGACAGCTTGGCATGGTGTGGGGTGGGAGACAGGTGATACCAGGCTCCAGGAAAGGCTGTCAGGGTTAGGGAGAAGGAAGCAGGTGCCACCACATCCCTAGGGATAGCTGGCAAGGTGTGGGGTGGGAGATGGGAGCCTCAAGGCTGACAGATTTGGGGCGAGGGAAGCCAATATTAACAGGTCACCAGGAACAGCTTGGCAGGGTGTGGGGTGGGGGACAGGAGATGCCAGGCCCTGGGAAAGGCAGAAAGGGTTAGGTAGAGGTAAACAGGTGCCACCAGGCAGGATGTGGAGGGGGGGAGATGTGTGACAGCAGACCTCAGAAAAGGCAGACAGGGTTGAGGAGAGGGAAACAGGTGCCAGCTGGTCCCCTTGGATAGCAAGCAGGGTATGGAGGGACAGACAGGTGCCACCAGGCCTCAGGAAAGGCTGACATGGTTGGAGAGAGGGAAGCAGCTCCATCCATCTTCTCTAGGATGCCAGACAGGGCATGGGGTGGGAGACAAGAGCCTCCAGGCCCCAGGAAAAGCTAAAAGGGTTAAGGAGAGGGAAGCCAGTGCCAAAAGGTCACCAGGGACAGCTTGGCAGGGTGTGGGGTGGGAGACGGGAGACACCAGGCCCCAGGAATGGCAGAAGGGGTTAGGGAGGTGGAAGTAGGTGCCACCAGGTCCCCTGGGACAGCAGGCAGGGTGTGGAGGGCAGACAGGTGCCACCAGTTCTCAGGAAAGGCTGACAGGACTGGAGAGAGGGAAGTAAGCACCACTAGGTTCCCTGGAACAGCAGGCAGGGTTTGGTGGGGGAGACAGGTGCCACTAGGCCTCAGAAAAGGCTGACAGGGTTGAAAAGAGGGAAGCAGGCACCACCAGGTCCCCTGAAAGAGCAAGCAGGGTGTGGAGGGGCAGATGGGTGCCACCACACCTCAGGAAAGGCTGATATTGTTGGAGAGAGAGAAGCAGGTGCCACCAGGTCCCCAGAGATAGCTGGCAGAGTATAGGGTGGAAGATGGGAGATGGGAGACACCAGGCCCTGGGAAAGACTGGAAGGGTTAAGGAGAGGGAAGCAGTTGCCGTGAGGTCCCCAGGCATCGCTGGCAATGTATGGAGTGGAAGACAGGAGATACCAGGCCTCGGGAAAGGCTGTCAGGGTTAGGGAGAGGTAAGCAGGCACCACTAGGTGCCCAGGGACAGCTGGAATGGTGTGGGGTGGGAGACAGGAGCCTCCAGGCCCTGGGAAAGGCTGTCAGGGTTAGGCAGAGGGAAGCCAGTGCCAATAGGTCACGAGGGACAGCTTGGCAGAGTGTGGGGGTGGGAGACAGGAGACACCAGGCCCCAGGAAATGCAGAAAGGGTTAGGGAAAGAGAAGCAGGCACCACCAGGTTCTCTGGGACAGCAACCAGGGTGTGGAGGGGGAGGCAGGTGCCACCAGGCCTCAGAAATGGCTGACAGGTTAGGTAGTGGGAAGCAGGCACCACCAGGTCCTCTGGGACAGCAGGAAGGGTGTGGGGTGGGAGACGGAAGCCATCAGGCCTCAAGGAAGGCTGACAGGGTTGGGAAGAGGGAAGCAGGTGCCACCAGGTCCCCTGGGACTGCAGGAAGGGTGTGGGTGGGACACAGGAGCCTCCAGGCCCTGGGAAATGCTGGAAGGGTTAAGGAAAGGTAAACAGGTACCACCAGGTCTGCAGGGTTAGCTGGCAGAGTATGGGGTGGGAGATGGGAGACACCAGACCCTGGGAAAAGCTGGAAGGGTGAAGGAGAGGGAAGCAGATGCCACCAAGTCCCCATGGGTTGCTGGCAGGGCATGGGGTGGGAGACAGGAGACACCAGGCCCTGGGAAAGGCTGTCAGAGTTAGGGAGAGGAAAGCAGGTGCCAACTGGTCACCAGGGACAGCTTGGCAGGGTGTGGGGTGTGAGAGGGGAGATGCCATGACCCAGGAAAGGCAGAAAGGGTTAGGGAGAGGGTAGCAGGCACCACCAGATCCTCTGGGACAGCAAGCAGGGTGTGGAGGGGCAGACAGGTACCACCAGGTCTCAGGAAAGGCTGACATGCTTGGCGAGAGGGAAGCAGGTGCCACTAGGTCCCCTGGGACAGCAGGCAGGGTACAGAGGGGGAGATGGGTGCCACCAGGCCTCAGGAAAGGCTGGAAGGGTTAAGGAGAGGGAAGCAGGTGCCACCAGATCCCCAGGGATAGCTGGTAGGATATGGGATGGGAGATGGAAGACACCAGGCCCTGGGAAAGGCTGGAAGGTTTAAGGAGAGGGAAGCAGGTGCTGTGAGATCCCCAGGGATAGCTGACAGGGTATAGGGTGGGAGACAGGAGACACCAGGCCCCAGGAAAGGCTGTCAGGGTTAGGGAGAGGGAAGCAGGTGCCACTAGGTCCCCAGGGATAGCTGGAATGGAGTGGGGTGGGAGACAGAAGTCTCCAGGCCCTGGGAGAGGCTGTCAGAGTTAGGAAGAGGGAAGCCAGTGCTGACAGATCACCATGGGCAGCTTGTCAGAGTGTGGGGTGGGAGACATGAGACACCAGGCCCGAGGAAACACAGAAAGGGTTAGGGAAAGAGAAGCAGGCACCAACAGGTCCCCTGGGACAGCAAACAGGGTGTGGAGGGGCAGACAGGTGCCATCAGGCCTCAGGAATGGCTGACAGGTTGGGGAGTGGGAAGCAGGCACCACCAGGTCCCCTGGAGCAGCAGGAAGGGTGTGGGGTGGGAGACGGGAGCCATCAGGCCTCAAGGAAGGCTGACAGGGTTGGGAAGAGGGAAACAGGTGCCACCAGGTTCCCTGGGACTGCAGGAAGGGTGTGGGGGGGGAGACGGGAGCCTCCAGGCCCCGGGAAATGTTGGAAGGGTTAAAAAGAGGTAAGCAGGTGCCAACTGGTCACCAGGGACAGCTTGGCAGGGTGTTGGATATGAGATGGGAGACACCATGCCCTGGGAAAGGCAGAAAGGGTTAGGAAGAGGGTAACAGGCACCACCAGGTCCCATGGGACAACAAGCAGGGTATGGAGGGGCAGACAGGTGCCACCAGGCCTCAGAAAAGGTTGACAGGGTTTGGGAGAGGGAAGCAGGCACCATCAGGTCACCTGGGACAGCAGATAGGGTATGGAGGGGTAGATGGGTGCCACTAGGCCTCAGGAAAGCTGACTGGGTTGGGCAGAGTTAAGCAGGTACCAGAAGGTCCCCTGGGACACAGGCATGGTGTGGAGGGCTGTGCATGCTCTCACTTGTGGTCTTCCAGATCCCTGGTCCATTTTCTTCAGGGTCCTGGTGGGTCCACATGAGGAGTACTGCACACACCTGCCTGAGTATGTCACTGTAGGCCAGCACCCGTGTTCTCATCTGGTGGATTCAGCTCTGCTATCACCTGTGGTCTTCCAGGTCCCTGATCTGTTTTCTTCAGGGCCCTGTTAGGTCTGCATGAGGAGTACTGTACGCACCTGCCCGAGTATGTCACTGTTGGCCAGTGCCCATTTTCTCATCTGGTTTATTTAGCTATGCCATCACCTGTGGTCTTTCCAGGTCCCTGGTCCATTTTCTTTAGGGCCCTGGTGGGTCTACATGAGGAGTACTGCACACACCTGCCCGATTATGGCACTATAGGCCACTGCCCATGTTCTCATCTGGTGGATTCATCTACACCATCACCTGTGGTCTTCCAGGTCCCTGGTCTGTTTTCTTTATGACCCTGGTGGGTCTGCATGAGGAGTACTGCAGAATATTGACAAAGTAGATGTAAACTATATAATATGTGGACCACTGGTCATTGTGGGAGATGGACCTTATGTGGTATAAGGCACAGAAACTGTCAACAAAGCCTTCAAAATAATGAAGCTGCAAAGCAATTGGGCAGTATGAACATTTACTGATGTGACCAAGGCTGTAGTAATCAATGTGTACAGCGTGTTTAGTGTGGTTTGTGTATAGTGTAGAGTTTTGGTTAAAGTTTTAGTAGAAATGTATTGTGTATATCTACTATTTTATTTAGTAATGGTGTTGATCTGTTGTATGATGAACTTCCTTTGTGGTGGTGGTATACAACATTATAACTTTTCTTCTAATTAATTCATTAATAATATGACCTTAAACAGTAAAAATATTAATTAGAAAAAAATAAAGGACTTCAGTAGCCTATTTTTATATTTTCTACAATGTTTTCAGTGACACTTACACTTTCTGGATTTTTCTCCATCCTGTTACATTTGTTAATATACTGCTCTTTCACCGGTTTTGGGGGCTTAATTTGTAAAATAATCAAAAAAAGTTTCAAATATTATCTACTCTTATTCCCATTTACACACAAATGCATTTTAGTTTATGAATACCCAGGAATTCTGGGTAAGAAAAAACTTTGAAATTACTTCACCCCATAGAATTGCACCATGCATTAGATTGGTGGTCATCACACACAGCTGCATGCAAATATGTTGGTGTTGCTTAGTGAATTAACTAAATGAAGTGAAGTACTGCAAATTCATGTGAAGACCAAAAAATATTTACACATTTTTTTTTTTCATTTTGCATATTCTCTGTCCCTGTTACATATGTTACATGGTTGCAGTTTCCAAACATTTGGGACTGTACCGGGAAAACCACAACTGATATTATCTTTCTGTTTACAGTTTAAGTAAAGGCTCTTAAGGGTAATATATTGATGGTGAAAGAAGAAAGAAATTATAACATTTTTTTTCCACAGTCATGTCCCACATATGTCCCTTATTACTGTGGACTGGTCCATGAGCGAATGTTGAAATAGTTTTGGCTCATCTACGGCCCAATGAACTGCATATTTGGCTCAGGGCCCAAAGGGCCCTACAATTCTGCATCTGTAGCCGCATGGAAGCGCAGAGTCCATTCCACAGCCAGAATGATTCTTTACTTGGTGCAAGGCCTGTGCCTCGCATGTCTGCAATTTCTAGCCACGTGGAAGTGCAGGGCCATGCACGTCCATAGCTAGATGGACCCCTCACTTGTTGTGGAATGGGAATCACAGGGACCTGCACTTCCGCACCAAGATGAAAACCTCAGTTGGTGCAGGGTCCAGTGAGCCTTGTGTGTCTGCATCTGTAGCCACACTGTAACCTTTACCAGAAGTAGCCAGACAGGCTCAGAAATGAACTACCTGGTGCACAAACTGGAGTTCATTGCACTGAAGTGGGCAATGGTGAAACCTGTATGGAGCTCGCTTCATGGTAAGAACTGAAAGAAACTCAATTACCTATGTACAAATAACATCTAATCTGGGGGGCTGCAGATTATAAGTGATTGCCAGCCTTGTCCACAAATAATTACAGTTTGAAATACAGACTAGAAAGGAATAACACATATGTTAGTATCTTATCCAAGTGCCCTCAACCTGGGCCAGAATCTAAGGACTCATGGACATTTATATCTAAGCCAGGTGTCAAAGAGATGTCAGCAGTTTGATCATGATCAAAGAGTTACATCTGTTAATCTCAGTCATGCTATTGATGTTGAGAGTTTTTGGTGATGCAATACCCAGGCTTTCTTTAATTTAGCTGGAGTAGACCTCAGATCATTGCCACAGCTGAACTGTTCCAACCTGGAAAAGCTCAATCTGACTCCAACTTGCAGGAAGTGGTGGCTGTCATGGAGAAGGGGCTGGATGAGACCCAAGTGTGACACACTCACTCTGATATCCCAAGATAGCACTGATGATATTTAACATCTCATATCAGAAATCAAGACAATCTCTGATTATCCTAGTTGATAACTTCTTCAGGGCTAGAATGTACATCTTGTGTCAGACACTGAAATTGCCTTTCTGAGAAAAAAGTCGTTTGCTCTTTTTTAAAGCTTAATGTTTTCCATTTAAATCCAAACAACAATTTTTTTCATTCCTGTTCTTTTCTGGTGGCCCTACTGACTTACATTTTTTGCTTTTTGTGTGAAACCTTGCATTACACTCAACAACTGAGACAGCAGCGTCAGGAAGCTTATCATCTGGCATCTGAAACCGCAAGGAAAAGCAACCTGGAAAATAAATGCAAGCATAATCAGCATGTGAGGAATCAAATCTTACAAATAGGTGACCAGGTACTGCTTTGAAGTAAGACTGAAAGGAAAGCACAGTTTTAAAAATTGTATAGTAATGTTTGTAAATTTGAAGTTTTTGGATCCTGATGACGTAGTGATTACACTATGAAACGTTGATCTTATGTTGTGTATTTGGAGTGCAAACAATAATAAAAATAAATACTTAATGAGCTGACTGGTGAACGGGTTTATTTATCTCCATGTGTGGCTATGCTTGTGTCTGATGTTTATATGGAGCAAGTTCCCTCACAGTAGTTTGCTTAATATTGAAAGTGTGAAGTGGGCCACACTGTTACGTGCATGTACTGAGCATGCACACTTCCCACCACCCCACCCTCCCAGAGCCCACCAAGATCCATCCACTCTACCTCTGCCTAGGCATCCTCTAGGGGAGTGTCGGAAGACTTAGTGGTCCCTGGGTGGAGCAGAAGGTCCTCTGTACTGTTATCAGTTTGGCCCAGGGTCCAGCAACTTCTGTTCACAACCCAAAGAGGTGAGTACAAATGGAGCAGTACCTCAGTCTTGTAAAGGTATCCCAAAAGGCTGCAGCCCTACACCCATTGCACTGCATAAGCTTACCTTCAACTCCTCAGGTGTCTCTGCCAGTACCCCCATACTACACCATGCCAATGGCCTAGTAGTTAAGGTGCTCACTTTCTGCTCAGAGAATCATGGGTTTGTGTCCTCGAACCATGATCCTAGCTGGCTCCAGCAGGAGGAATAGAGGAGGTCCCTAGGATGTGCTGTCTCCTGTGGAATGGGAGTCTGGCACTCCTTGCAGAACAACTGCACCCTGGTGGTCTTGGGGTTGGGCCATTCTGCAAGTAACCTCTAAGCTATGTTGGTTTTTCCTGGTGAGGCAGGTGTGTGGGCCCATTGATGAGAGGGCTTGGAAGCACTGATACCAGGTGCAAGCTCCCTGCTTGCCCAGAACATGGGGTACAGCACCAATTAGTGGTTCCGTGATCTAACCCTTTCAGGGGTCACGGGTGAGGGGTCAGGATGGGGGTAGGGCTGACAGGAAAGAACATGGGAATACCACGAGTATAATGATAAAAAAAAAATCCCCTCCCCCAAACAGGTAGTCCATAAAAGTGTTGTTTCAATGTTATATCTATTTTTATGCTGCATTTATATTAGGTTTGGGAAAAGTGTTGTTTCCCAAATGATCATTCAGTTACAATTGTTTATTAAATGAATAGATAGCCATCAGGTGTCTAGCATTCTCTATAATGTACTATGTTTCCACCTTTAAAGCACTGCATAGAGAGGCATCATGTGTTAGTTGGAAATGTAAACATTCTGCCAGAGCTGTTGATTGAGACACTGGTGACCCAGGCTTGAGAATAAGCCCTGGGCATCAGTTGCCAGCCAGGGGTGAGAAGGATCAAGCATCACTCAGGAAGCTCTTCTTCCTCAGGGAGGGAAGGTTTGCATGCTCCACCACAACACCGTCATCCGGGTGCTTACTGGTGGCAGTCCTCTTCTGAGCACTCTCAGAAGAGAAGGGCCAAAACTGGTGGTTGGCACACTTCACATGTACATGGATGTCCCTCAAGTGTTGGGGGAAATGGTAGAAACCCCTGGCTGCAACTAGATGATACCTGCTCCCCCTGCAGCCTCACATTATTGACTGTGGTACCCTTCCTCTATGCTGGTTTAAAAGACATGTGGGACATGGCCAGTCCTGATGAAGGAGCCATGCCATGGGTGTAAGCCATAGGGTTAGAAAAAGAAGGGGTAATCCCAAAACAAGCTGGTTGATGGAGTTGAGGGGACAGGTGGAAGGAGACAGGCCGGTGAGATATTTTGAATTTTCAGACAGAGCTTGCCCTCAGAAATTTGCAGCAGAAATATTATGAAGGGGGGTCCAGGGTGACTAAAAGATTGGCATATAGATTTGAGTAATAAAGACAACAAATGTCAATTGGAAGTATACAGTTTAGGATACAGAAAAAAAGGTTTTTGTTTATAAAACTAACCAAATACTTCAATCTTTCTGTACCTATTACACTCATTTCTGAACACAGCCTGCCAAACCCTATAGACAACGCTGCAACAAATCTTTTGAATCCCTGCACTTACTGCAGAGTGCAGGACAACAAATGGCAGCACTATGCAACCCATACAACAGGCAGATACAGTGGAGGTGATTAAAAATCTTAAAAATGGTAAAAGCCCAGAGCCAGATGGTTATGCCCAGAGTTTCACAAGGCTTTTAGCAAACTCCTATTACCCTCCTTTAGTCATATCTTTCAGCATAATCTTTCCAGTGACTCCACAGAAGTTAAAACAGGTAGACCAGGCACATTATAGATTAAATAGGATCAGAAAAAGCCAAGTCAAATAAATACGTTTTTAGAGTGGACTTAAAAGTCTCAGTGGATAGGCACTCTCTACCCAGATGAGGTAGAGAATTCCACAGGGTCGGGCCACAAAAGAAAAAGCTCTTGCCCCCAAAGTCTTTAAATGGACCATGGGAATCTCTATCAATCCCTCACTGGAGGAACAGAGTGGGTGGAGGGGGCAGTAGAGATGAAGGAGGTCTTGCAAATAATGTGGTCCCTGTCCATGTAGGGCCTTATAGGTCAGCAAAGTGACTTTGAAGGTGATCCTCCACTGCACAGGCAGCCAGTGCAGTTCATGGAACACAGGTGAGACATGGCTAAATCTTGACAAGCCAGTCAGCAACCTGGCTGCTGTGTTCTGCACTAGCTGCAAGCAGTGGCTGTCCACTCCCAGGAGCTCTTGGTATAGAGTATTGCACTAGTCAAGGCAGGAGATCACAAAGGCATGGACCAGCACTGGAAGATCAGGCAGAATAAGGTGTTTTATCTGGGTGATGTTCCTGAGATGGTAAAATGATGACACCTGAGGCTTAAGTGTCAGCTCACCATCAAGTACAATGCACAGATTCCACAACCACTCTGAGGACCTCAACCGGTTGCCCCCCAGCATAAGCCCAGAAGGCTGCCCAGGAGATAACCCCTCTACCTGATGACCTGGGTCCACCACCACCTCAGTCTTATCTGGGTTCAGCCTTAACCAGCTGGCACTCATCCAGTCTTGAATCTTGGCCAGGCAGTTGTTAAAGACTGAGACGGCATCATCCTGTTCAAGTACAAAGGACATGTACAGCTGAGTATCATCTGCACAGCAGTGAAAAATTAGCCCATACCTCCTTATAATGTCTCCCAATGGCAGCATGTACACCATGAACAACATGGGAGACAAAACAGAGCCCTGCAGTACACCACAGGTCAGGGGGAGAAGGGGAGAGGAAAAAATCCCCGACACCACTCTCTGGGTCCTACCCATGAGGAAAGAATGGAACCATCTGAAGACTGTACCAGACAGTCCGCAGATCAGCCACAGCTGCTCCATTAATACCCCCATGGTCCATGGTGTCAAATGCTGTAGAGAGAGATCAAGAAAGACTAAGATCAAAGGGTTCTTTTGATCTCTCACTATCAGGAGATCATTAAGTACCCAAACAAGGGCCATCTTGGTACTATGCCTCTTCCTGAAACCTGACTGGAGAGGATCATAGACCTCGTGGGTGGTAAGATAATCTTTGAGCTGAAACATGAGGTGTGGAAAGGAGGAGAAGGGACTTGGCAAGGTTGGAGGAATGGTCAGAAATATGGCAGCTTGGATTCAATGCAAAGAAGTGCAAAATAATGTACCTGGGAAACAAAAACCCAGGGGAAGATTACACAATGGGGGGAGAGGTAGTAACAACAACAAAAATGTAAATGGACCTGGGGGTAATCATATTAGATGACCTTCAGGTTGGCAAGCAATATGAGAAGGCGGTAGGGGGGGCTGGGGGATACTGGGATGTATAGGAAGAGGCATCGCCAGAAGAAAACAGGAAGTTATTATCCCTCTGTACAGACAGTTGTTGAGACCCCATCTGGAATACTGCATCCAGTTCTGGAGATCCCATCTCTGCAAGGACATAGACAGGATGGAGGCAGTCCAGAGGAAGGCAACTAAAATGGTTTAGGGTCTGCAAGAGAAGCCATATGAGGAGAGACTAAAGGAGCTTAATATGTATACCCTTGAGGAAAGAAGGGACAGGGGGGTCATGATAGAAACTTTTAAGTACCTCAGTAGAATCAACAAAGTCCAAGAGGGTAGCATCTTTCAGAAAAAGAGATGTGCAAGAACAAGGGGACACAATTTGAAGATAGAGGGGTGATGGCTCAGGGGCAATGTGAGGAAGTATTTTGGGATAGACATAAGGTAATTGTTGTGGGGGGTAGGAAGAAATAGGCTGTTGGTTAAACAGGATTTGCATCTTATCCTGTAGGTAGGGAAATAGGCAGACTAGGTGGGCCAAGCGGTCCTTATCTGCCATCAAAGTCTATGTTTCTATGACTACCTTCTGAAAGGTAAGAGTGATCCCTCTTGTAATAGATCTTTAATTTTAATTATCCTTTTCCTTTCCCATTCTAAATTCTCAAATACCCGGCCATTAGCAGTGAGATTTGGATTATGGAATAAGGGTTGAAGTTTGGATTTACTTAAGTATAGGTCTAGCAAATTGGACCATCTCCAAAGTACAAGAAGACTATCAGCGAGGATTTTATTCTTAAGGGATTTGACAGGTTTAGCAAAAAGTAGAGATCCTAAGAGCATTGAGATGTCTTTATTTATGGCTAATTCCATTTCAGGCCATTCTGGGTTAGAAATGTCTCCAATTTGACTATTGAACCATTTTGCTAATTGAGTCATTCTACATGCAAGAAAGTAGTAGTAGAAGTCTGGTGCTGTGAGCCCTCCCATATATTTTGATCTTGATAACCTACGATAAGCCATTCTACATTTTTTGTTAACCCAGAGAAATTTAGAAACTAGACTCTGAATACCCAAGAAACATTTTTTATTGATATTAAAAGGCAACATCAGGAAGGTGTAGAGACATTTTGTTAGGATTATTGTTTTCACTGAATCCAATCAACCCCAGAACCCCAGTGGTAAACTGTTCCATCTAGCTAGACTGCCTTGTATAGATTTTTTAAGAAGGGAGACGTTTTTGTTGAAAGTTTTAGCTGCAGACTTAAATACTTTAATCCCTTAATAATCCAGTTTTTCTGATTCCCAAGCTATTCCCAATTCAACAATATCCTGCTTAGTGCAATAGTGATTATTTATTTAACTTGTATCTTGAAAAGGAGCCAAAGTCAGAGATGATTTCTGTAACTTTTTTAATGGATTGACCAAGGTCAGTGACAGACATGAGTATGTCAACTGCATAAACAGAGAGCAGGTGCTCCTTGCCCTGCATTTTAATACCTTTACTGTCTTTGTCTGCTGACGACTTCCTAATTAATAGGTCTAAGGTCAAGTTGAACAGTAGCAGCAAGAGAGGTCATCCCTGTCTAGTACCCCTTTTTAAATAGAAAGATAGTGAAATAATCCTGTTTGTAATAACCGAGGCAGAGGGGCTGTTATATAATAATTGCACCCATTTTATGAAGTCATCCGGGAAGCCACCTATTCTCAAAATTTCAAACACGTGAGACCAAAGGACCCTATCAAATGTTTTTATGGTATCTGTAAACAAACCAGCTGCTGATTTGGATTTGTTTGCTACTTCCATCAGATGAAATTACTTTCTGGTATTGTCCACAGACATTTTGCCCTTAATAAAGCCTGTTTGCTTTTTTTCAATTAGCATAGGAATAACTTTCTCCAGTCTATGAGCTAAACCTTTGGCCAGTATTTTAGCGTCTGCGTTTGTAAGAGTTATAGATCTGTAGTTCTTACATTCACTCTGATCCTTACCTGCTTTGTGAATGAGGGTGATGAGACCCGAGCCAATTAGAGGGTAAATGACCTTTGTTAAAGGCTTCCCAGAATACCCCTGCTAAGATGGGTGCAACCTTTTCAATTAATTTGTGATAGAAATTGAC
This sequence comes from Neoceratodus forsteri, assembly GCA_016271365.2. Taxonomy (NCBI): domain Eukaryota; kingdom Metazoa; phylum Chordata; order Ceratodontiformes; family Ceratodontidae; genus Neoceratodus; species Neoceratodus forsteri. Next base: position 1,109,487,875 of record CM028131.1, read on the forward strand.
AAAATACCCATCAGGTCCTGGAGCTTTATTTATTTTCAGTTTGCCAATTACTTCTTTAACTTCTGGAAGATTAATGTCTTGCAGTAAAGATGCTTTATAATCATCTGCCACTCAGGGGATGTTTACACCTGAGCAAAACATGTAAATACTCTGTTGATGTGTCAAATCCTTTACATTATATAGATCTTTACAGAAATTTAGGAATACTTCATTAATGTTTTAATATCCAGTTACTAGGAATTAATTTGATTATCTCTAATGGAGCAAATTATAGTAGCATTGCAGTTTTGCTTTAGTCTTATGGCTATCATTTTAGAAGCTTTTGGACCAGAATCTATATAATTTCAATCAATCAGCCAATCACTTTATTTAACCAGGCATAAACACCATTGAGCAAGCTCATTTTCAAGGTGGTCCTGGGCATAAATACAATACAGTACACTTCATAAGATTACAATTACGGTGGACAACAGTGCAAAAAAAAAAAAAAAGAAAAACATTGTGAAGGTGCCGGTCAATATGGGCCTATACATACCCGTCAACATAATTAACATGCAAAGGTACATAATGATAAGCTTTACTGAAATGAGAAGAGACAACAATCCCATATAGTCTCTGCTGAGTAAGAGCTCATACCTAAATGATAAAAAATAAGGAGGTATTAAGGAATAGGGTGGAAATTAGGGTGGAAGAGTAGGCAGCCAAAAGGGAGGCCAGAATAGGTAAAAGGTAGAGAATAGGCAGGATCATCTTGGATTAAGGGAACTAGGCTTGTAGGTCCTAGGTTTCTGTTGTTAGGAATGTGGGGTTGATGAGATACTTAGGCGTAGGATTTGAGAGTGGCACCCGAGGCTTAGGAGTCATCGGCATCTGAAACAGTTGCATGATTCCTTCAGATAATCCGTTAATAGAGCTTTGAATGTGAAAATGCTTGGAAGTGAGGATAATTTTAATGAGTCTTGCATAGTGTTCCAAAGTGATGGAATTTAATTTGGACTTCCATATAACAAATTCAGCCTCACTCCTAATTCATTCATTATACTCAATCTTAAGCATAGACCAAGAATTCCACACCTCTTCAGAAGAATCAGATTTAAGTTTGTCTTCTATCAATTTAATTTTGCTCAGGATTTCCTCTGTGTTTGCCCTTTGTTTTCCTTTAATGCCGGATGAAGCACTAATCCAAAAACCTCTAAGGAAACATTTTAAACTTCCCCAGTTGGTTGCTCAAGAAGCGCCTATCAGGTTATTAAACTCTAGAAACTCCTGTATAACTTTTTTTTACCTGGACAAGGACATCCTTGTTATTTAATAAAAAATTATTTATTTTCCATCTACCACTTTTTTGTGTCATCTCCCTCCATAAAGGAGACTAATACAGGACAGTGATCAGAGATTACTTGCTTCTTTATTTGAGAGTCAATCAATCTTTTGATCATTGCTTTGGGAATGTAAATTTGATCAATCCTAGATCCAGACTTATAGCAAGTACTCCAGTATGTAAATTCTTTTTCATCCAGATGAAATACCCTCCAGGCATCAACCAGGTCTAGTACATCAACTAGATCATTGAGATCACTGGTTTTAGTGTGTCTAGGAATAGCTCTGTCTAGAAGTGGGTTCAGGATACTATTCACATCTCCTGCCATTATAATAGTTGTGTCCAGATAGCTGGTTAGTATATTAAAGAGTTCTCCATAGGTCAAATGAGAGGGATCATTAGGGCCAAAAACATTCACTAATGTGATCTCCTCCTCACTGAGCCTGCCCCTTACTACAATGGTAATGCCCATTAATGTCTGATACAGTAGAGGATATCTGAACATTTAGGTCTCTTCTTATTAAGACTAAGACTCCTGCTTTTTCTGAGCTATGACCTGCTCCTATAACCTGACCTACCCATTCCCTACACATCATGTCAGAGTTGTTCTGTTAGATGAGTTTCCTAACGAAACACTATACAGTATGTGGGTTGAGTTTCTTTAGGTGCCTCAAAACTGAGCATCTCTTTACTTTGTGATTAAAGCCTCTTACATTCCATGTTAACAAATTCACTGATAGGCTATTAGACATGGTTGACGGCATTTACAAAAATGATTGTTTGTTCTAGCCTTATAAACAATAAACATTCTAATATTCATAGACAGTTCCTAAAACAAGTTAAAGTTGCCTGAGCAGCAAACAGATGTTTCATCAGAGCCAAGTACTTCTGCAGTAACATAAGGAGCATTAAAGAATGATGCCAAGAAAAGGGAAAAGGAATTATAAGAAATGAAAGGGATAGAAAAGGATATAAGTAGATTCCCACTTGATTTAAATGAGATGAGTATTCCAAAGAATAAGCAAACAAATATTTCCTAAGCTCAGGCTTGCCATCAGTCTGTGAGCAAACAGTTAGGAAAAATTATACTAAAATGATCTAATGGAGGACGAGGCAACATCCTGGACTAAACCCCCCTCGAACATTCTCAAATGTGGTCATATAGTTAACTATGCATCCCCAGAGCTCCACCTCCACCCCTTCCCTTAATACCAAAGTGAATCAACTATATGACATTCCCATATGTTAAGATGGCTTCAAAAACAAAAGTATCAGACTTTCAGCTTCCCCTAAACAATTGCATGACACACAATTTAATGAAATTTAATTCAAATAAGAAAACATTTCTCAAGATTAATGCACTACTGAATATGTATTGTGAGACCAAATAGTAATGATTTCTAGCAATAAAAAAAAGTAATCTTAAATGTAAGGAATTGCAGATTAGGCATAATAAATTAAGCAATATTCACTAAGAAAGGTGCCCATTTGCAAGAAATAGATAACAGATAAGGATAAGAGTCCCCTAAAGTTAGTTGAACATATTAAATCATTGACAATAAATATAAGTCTCTTCTCTAGTTATTACATAAAAAAGGACTTACCTTATATAAGCTAGACTTAACTTCTCACATTAAGTAAGATGGGCCAACTTACTCTTCTGCAGGTTATCACAAGTTAAAATTGAACAAATTTAAAAATCACCATTAGAAAAACATTAAGACAATATAGGGAGGGCCCTCAGCTATTAAAACAAAAGATGTGTCTAAATCAATCAGTCAAGCTGTATTTGAAAAAATTTTTTTTTTTGCAAAGAAACAGTTTGAGATCATTCCTCATCTGTGTTTCATATCAGTTTATGCCAGAACTTGAGAGCACTGACATCCTTTGACCTTTAGCTGCAAGCAGCTTGCAGAACATGCCAGGAGAAACCAGGCATGAGATCTATTTTTCAAACCAGCAACTGACATTCTGACTCTAAACATTAAATAGGGTGCTGTTTCAAAAACAAAACAATCAGATCCATTGCTTAGTACCAAGCCAAAAGCCCCAGTGTGGAGAGATGTATGGCAAATGGTCTGCTGACACAGACAAAATATGTGACACTGAACACCGGTCATTAGGAAAACCCCACTAGGCATTCAAGCACCTCATTAGGTCACCATCTCTGGACTCCGCCTCCCACTACCAAACAGTAGAGATAAAAATGTAAGGAGCTAAAAATAATAATCTAGCTAATGCTGTCTCTCCTTAGTATACAATAGTCACAGCACAATAATTTTGGATTTTTAAATTAAGACCGTAGTGTCTTAGCATACCTGAAATATCTCAAATAATGCTCGTGCTGCAGGAGTGAGCCATTAATATTAAACTATTAAGATGAGGTACTACACAGCCATTCCTGTACCTGATGAAAGCGGTGCTTGCTTCAATGTCACTGGCTTCTCTTACTACCTACAAGGCCACAAGCAAGGGGATCTCCCAATCCAACATGGAAATCCCCAAATCAGACCAAATTGTTTTTTATTCAGGAGACAGCGGTACCAGTCCTGCGTAAAACAACAAGTTAAATGAAGAATTGTGCTGAGACTGATGAAACACTGACAGAAACAGCAACACAGGTAATTCAAAACAGATTTATTCAGCAATAAAAGGGAAGCAAAGCAAGCGATGACCACCCGAAACAGACACAGAGCATTAGTTAGGCAAACCACAAATGAATAACATAGCACACATTAAGCAGTGCAAAAGTCAAAGTCTTTAAAGATGTGAGGTAAATCCTTGCAGAGACCAACTTTAGCAGCTTCAAAGCCACTGTAATCCTTTGGACCTGTAGTAGTCCAAACTCTGAATAAAGTGGGAAACAACAGATTGTATTTGATACCTGCTTTCTTAAGTTCCTTCTTTGCTGAGAAGAAAGCATCTCTCTTTTTAATTAAGTCAAGAGGAAGATCATTAAAAAACTTAAGCCTGCAGCCATCGTATTCAATGAATTGTTTGTTCCTTAGTGCTTTTTGAACATGCATTTTTTGCTGGAAGAAGAATAGTTTAAATGCAATTGATCTGGGTCTATCGTTGGGGCCTGGTTTAAGCTTGAGAGATCTATGAGCTCTCTCTCTACTGTGTACTTGGAGTCATCAGGAGGCGGCCCTGTAATTTGTATTAAAAGTTTATTAATGTAAGAGATGGTATCAGTGCCCTTTAGTCCATCCCTCAAGCCGAAATTCCTGATATTGTTCCTCCTACTTCTACTCTCAAGATCTTCAACTTTTGCCTCCAGTTTGGATATTGTTTGATTTAACAGTATCCTCGCCATTTGGTCAATATTCACTTTGTCTTCTAAACTTCTGATACGAGCCTCTGCATCTGTTATTCATACTTTATGTTCAGCAGATTCCTGTTATAACTTCTTGAAACCTACTTAATTTTCTAAAACAGCTATTTTGATCATTGCCATTTCCTGCATCGTTATTTCAAAATGTGCAACAGTGAGGAGATTGGTGGCAGATATCAAATCTGTGGTATCCAAGTCATTTTCAGGTAAAATCAGAGGATCTAACATGGGTCTCTTGGGTGGCTTTTGTTTTTGTTTTGTTTCGGTCACTTTTTCATTTTTTTCAGTGGGCACAGTCTGTTCAATAATCATTAACTCACCCTTCATCTCCATCTGATATACACCAGAACACGAAAGGTTAAATCAGGCCAAAACTAATAAATGTCAGTTAGCTGGAGAGCCGGATGAAGATTAGCTCTCTTGAGTGTTTTTGCTCCAGAGTTCATCTCAGGAAACAAGCCTTGTCAGGATTTTTACTTCCCCATTAACATCGGTAAGAGGTAACATTTGACTTAAGGCTACAAAGCAAGTAATTGTATTTAATGTAAAATCTAGAAGAAAAGAACTAAACAAAGTGATCTATGTAAGGGTGGGGAGGCCGTTATGGAACTCACTCGTATGCGATCATCCTGTACAGCTGAATTCGATCGAATCATTAAGGTTATTTGAACCTATGTATTTCAAGATACAGACCAATAGTTTGAACCTCTGGCCAAAATATCATCAATAAAATGACACCAAAATTGTATGCAATCAAAGAAAGGGTTTGCCACGGGATCCAGGAGAGACCCCCCACACCAGTCCATAAATAGGTTGGCATAGGAGGGGGTCCTCCTAGTCCCCATGGCCATCCCCCCGAACCTGTAAATAAAAAAGTATTATTGAACAAAAAATAATTACTAGTCAAAACCAATTCTATTGCTTCACATAAAAAATTAACTGAAATCTCCTGTAGACAAGTAACATCTGTTAACATTCTTTGCACAGCCTCTATGCCATCAAAATGAGAAATATATGTGTACAAGGAATTGACATCAATATACACCCATCTGCAGTTCTTCTTCCCACTTGCTTTTTTGTAACCTATCCAATATATCCATACTATCACAGATATAAGATGGAAGATGTTGAACTCAGTCCTGTAGAAAAAAATCAGCAAAATTTGATAACCATTGGGTTAAACACCCAATACCAGAAATAATAAGTCTTCTTGGGGGATTTACAGGATTTTTATGCAGTTTAGGTAAAACATATATCGTTGGTACAATGGGATTATCATTTCTAATATATTTTGCCCCTATGTTATAGCAAGTTCAAAAAAATAGTTTAGTTTGGCTTTAAATACAGAAGTAGGATCTCCTGGAAGTATGCAATAGCTATTTTCATACATAAATTGCCTCTGTATTTCCCCTTTATAGTCTTCCTTGTTCATAACAACTATTTTCCCAGCTTTAGCTGCTTGTTTAATCTCAGTTTTAGAATTATTCAAAATTGACTGAAATGCTTCCTGCTCACTGGTGAACAAATTTGATCTATAAAAATTACCAGGCTGCTGAAACAACTTATCCAGTTCACTAAACACCAAGTTTTGAAAAGTTTTTCTCCCCCTTTTATAGCCCTCATTTTTATTTGTCTTTTTTCTAACCCTCCCTTTCCTCATTCTTAAGCTCAGTTTGGGGTGCAATCTGATAACTGCCTCGTCTTTCAGCAATATATACTGTACATGTAAAAGATTTGTGACATGGAAGTTCCTGGTCTGATTAAACGTGTTTTTAACTTGGTACTTTTAAAACATATATTTGTACATTTTCTTGCACTTTTTTGAAGGTGTTTTTATCAGATGAGCTACTTTTTGACGTCAGCAGCTGGTATTTTTAGAGTCGATTGCTCTACTGCTAAACAGTCAGTATTTGTTAGCATGTCTCTTTAACTGCTAATTATAAATGAATTATTTATTGTTATTCATGAATATGAGTATAAATTGAGAATTGCATTACTGCTGTTTACCCCCTCTCCCTGACGAAGCCTTATGGGATAGATGTGAAGCACTGGGGTGTAGCTTTTTTTGGTTTGCACCTTGGATTATTATTATAATAACATTTTGGAGCATGAATCATGCCATAGCCATGCATTCCTGAGTGCTACTTTTTTGTTTTCCTAGTTTTTAATATTACCTGATACAGTGTAAAATAGACATCCAAAATATATATTGTGGCCTGGATATTCAAACTGCGCCAGGCTGTGGTGCAAGCCTGGGTGCAGCTCAACTTTGTTGCGCAGGGGTGTGGCCTGGGCGATATTCAACAGAGCTGAGCTATGGCGCAGCAGCTTTGAATATTGCACCCTGGCCACCCCCACTGTGCATGGTGCAGTGGCACTGTGCCAGCACAAGTGGCCAGAGTGGAGCATGGAGATGCGCTAGAGCAAGTGCCATTGTGCCATGCACAGCACCTGCGATATTCAAAAGGGGACATGCAAATGGGGCCATAATTTATGCAAGGCGCACAGGGGGCCATTTGCATCTCATTATGGCCCCATTTGCATGCTAGTAGCATGCAGGTGCGCCGATCCCCGATGACTTGCGCCTGGTGCCCTGCCAGGCAGCAGCCATCGGGGACTGATGCCCCCTTCAGCCCGATCATGGTCATTTGTGTATAAGAATAATCCCCCCATCCAATATCCCTGGTGGTCCAGTGGACCTCTATGTGCCCGATCGTGGGCATTTGCGTAGAAGAATAAGCCCCATCTAATATGCTCCACATCCAGTGATTTTGTGCCCCATCAGGCTTGCAGAAGAATGTCTCGTCCATGTCTTGAATGATCGCTGTCAGTGGCAGGCCTGTAACTTCATAAAACACCCACCACCCTGGTGAGTAGGCATCCCCTCCCACCCGCCCACCGCTGAGCCCCACCGCCCACTCCCCCATCAGCCGGTGGTGCAGCAGCACCCACTGCCGCCGCCTCGCTACATTCGCCGACTGAACAGCCTAGGTTGCATGCCTGACATTCACAGCATGAGCCAATGGGCGCAGCAGCCCATATCAGATTATTAGTCCAGATATGTGAATGAATTCATTCACATATCTGACTGTGTTGACGGTATGGCTGCACACCCATTGGCTCACGCCAGAATCAATCGGTGTGCAGCCCTACCGAGCTGTCAGTCCGGTGGGGGCAGGGCAGCAGGCGGGTGGGTGCTGCCACCCACCAGCTGATGGGGGAGAGCAGGGTGGTGGGGCTCAGTGGGTGGGTGGGGAAGGGGGTACACTAGACCACCAGGGTAGTAGGGGTATTTTATGAGTTACAGATGCCCGCGATCGGGCAGCGATCGGTCCACTGGACCACCAGGGATATTGGCCTGGGGGCATATTCTTCTACACAAATGCCCGTGATCGGGCACATAGAGGTCCACTGGACCACCAGGGATATTGGACGGGGGGATTTTGCTACAGAGATGCCTGCGATGGGGCATGGGGGGTGCCGCCAGGTGCGACAGGAACTCAGGTGGCCACCCACAGGTGGCAGCTGCCGTCGACAGCCCCTGCAATGCGGCAGCTCACCTGTGGGTGGCCATCACTTGTTCTTTCTTTTTTTGGCTTAACTTTGTGCAGACGCGGGTAGGGGTTATGCATGCATGACTCTGGACATCCCGGGCTGAATATCAGGCTGTGCAGGTTATGCATGGGCACGCCCCCCCACCTGTGCCTGCATACATTACTAATGCGCTCCTGCGCATCGGGATTTGTGCGGCGCACTTTTCCCTTTTGAATATCGCGCCAGGGCACATCAGTGGGTTGTGCATGGTACAACACTGTTGCACCATGCGCAACCCTTTTGAATATCTGGGCCCATGTATCCTTCTGGTTATTGCTAAGGAAGCAATCAAGAGATTATGGTTGCCTTCTTCCATCTACTATATAGCAATGGGAAGATCTGCTGATTTAAATATGTCATATGGAAAAAAATCACTCATATGCTCCATCAGCAAACAGCTTTATTTAACTATAGATGAACAGGTTGGATCACTTACATTATGACAGAGAACTGACTTTGTGCTATAAACTGTTATTGAAAGATGCACCAACCATTAGACTACAACTAACTTATCTAATGCTAGTATGGTAGAGATAACATTTGTAGAAAATTCTTACGTGTGTAGATCAGTTGAAATACCTTTAGGAGGGAATGTTTATAGCCAGGGTGAAAGTCCATAGAATTTGCAAATTTGCTATAGTACTTAATTGCCAATAATTATGTGAATGGTATTCCTTGTGTACGAGCTTTTAGTAAAGTTCAAGTTAAAAAAAGTAAATATTTTGATGTCAATGCCAAAGGGCATTATGGACATTTTGCTTTGATGAGGACATCAATAGTTTGGTAAGGGGAGAATGCGGTCCCACCAAAGTTGGGGGCTTATATCATAGGGCTCTGTGATGCCTCCAGTGCTGCCACAATAACTCCAGGAAGCCTCCAAAAGTCCTCTTCACCTTGTCCTCATCCTGGCACTTAGACACAGTGGGGACCAGGCAGTGGAGGATGAGCACTTCTTTGACAGAATTGGCAGCTTTGTTCCTCATGCCATCGATGCCCCCTGAGGAATACCCTGAGTGGAATGGAGTGTCGGGGTATTGTTGACACCTTGTATGCTTACCAATAAATGGTTTAATTATATTTCCTGGTCAGTTCAAAATTTTCTGAAGCCTAACATGAATTAAGATTTTCGGAATGTGATCTGATTTGTGGAGCTGGACGCCCTTTCCTGCACTGGCACCTCATTCGAGGATGCCCAGCTCAGATCAGATTTGCATCAAGCACACTTTATCTTGCAGTCATGACTGGCCATCTTCAGGATGTGATCAGGCCAACAGATCATGATGAGGGGTGGAAACCTAGTCCCAGGACTGGCAACAGAGGGTCAGGATTTACAGTAACTATGCTGCAGTGTGCAATGCGTAGGAGCCAAAGCTGCCAGCAAGAGACTGATTCCTATATAAACAACCATGGCTGTACCCATGTTTTTACCCCTTGACCCCAAGGAAATGTTGGGACAGAGGTCACAGTAAGAGACAGTGGTCAATAATGAGCTCAGCAGCCTTTGCATCAGGGCATAAATACTACAGACAACCTTAACAGACAGTTTTGTCTATGAATTTTGAACAATCAGGAGTTAGGATTCTGAAAAAAAATAAGCATGAGTCAGAGATTTTAGGCTGTTCCTGCTATATCTTGAGGGAAACCCAGATGTACTGCCAGTGTCCCATGACAGGATGGTAGGCCAGAGAATGCATGCATATTCACTTGAATCAGAGAAAGTAGCCCCATTCCAGTACTGATTGAAGAGAAAGGATACATCTTCTTGGAGCTGGGCATGTCAGCCCAAGAGACTTTTTCCCAAGTGGGATATTTTTACAAATAGCCAGAAACTGATTTATATTAGAGTCAATGCTTGCAGAGAGCATGTTATAGCTGGAGCCCATCCAGAAGAAGAAAGAGACTGTGAAAGTCACTAACCCCAGTTATCAGCCTTTAATGCAGGGCAGAATAGGACAGAAATAGTCTCCACCAAGTCTGCAAGCTGTCAGAGCTAAAAAGGGGCCACCCAACCACAACTTGCTCCTGTATGCCTCTCATGCTGCAGTGACCACTGTGACAATATGCAGAGGGATAGCATCAAAACTGCAGCTGCTACACAACAGAGAGAACATCTAGCATTGGATGCCTTCCAGGATCTGAGTAAATGATCAGGGCCTTGGCTCTGTAATATCTTAGTTCAATAGTTAGGGCAGGGGCAACGGAAGCTCTGGGCAGGACTGTGCTGGCTTTTGAAGTGGCTTGGCAGAAGACCTGCATTTAGGCCACGGGGATCTGTTTTGGTTTACAGTGATCACTTTAATTCTGAATGTAATACTTGTGCATGGTGAATAGCCCTCATCTACTCTAAGCACCAGGTCTGCCATGATTCAAAAACTGTGGTATCCAAAAATATTTATGGTAGCTCTAAATGGATATTTGGGAAAGTAGGTCTGCTGCACCAACTCAGCTTGAAAGACACTGTTGGAGTTATGGGGGGGGGTAGCAATAATAGCAATAGTAGGGGATTGTCAACCTTCCCCATATCCTTGTTCCTGCCTTCCCTAATGTTACCCTGTGTTTGCATTTTACTTCTGTGCACTATTGTGTATTGTGTCATCATGTCATCACTATATCATTGCATTGTGGGGTGGGATTGTGTGGGACTGTTCCATATGCGGGCTGGCTCAGAGGTTAGAGTAATGAGCTGTGAATGAGCTTGGTACATCCATCAGCCCTGAGTTTGATTCCCACAACCTCCACCTGCATACTGTGTGACTCTGAGCAAGTCATTTAACCAGCCCAGTGCTCCTGGATCATCCCTGAAAACAAGCACTTGTGCCTAGTGGACCATACCCAGTTACCAAAGAATTAAAAAAATATATATGCTATTTCCTGGGAGCTTACATTCAGAATATCACCTGGTTGGGCTTAAAGGGGAGCAGTCTGCACTAAGAACTGTTTACCCAATCAGTTCCTGGCTGACATTTTCTGTAACTACAAATCCCAGAATCCTCTGCAGCTTATGTCAGGGCTCAGCTGTAATACTGGGAGACTCCATAGCCTGCAGTTCATGTTAAGAGTTTATATAAGCTCTGATCTTTTGTTTGCTGGTCCCCCTGCCCTCCAGGGGCTATGTACCATCACAGAGGACAACACTTGGCCCCAGAAAAAACAGCAGGACCAGGAAATGCCTGATCAAAGCTTATAAAAGTTCTAACACACAGTACACTGCAGGCCACTGAATCTCCCAGTACTTAAGCCCTGCTCTGAAATCAGCTGCATTGGATTCTGGGATTTGTAGTTACAGAAGATGTCAGCCTGGAACTAAGCAAGATTTGTCTGATACAATATTATGGTAAACAGTAAGTAAAAAAAAAAAGGTTTTGTACACAGAGTGCAAATTGCGACTAGCCCCACACATGGGTGTGGACTGTGGAGTTATTGGTGCTGACTGTAACACGTCAACCAGGTGGAGGCACCGTGTCATTAATAATATTGCCCTACCATAACACCAAAACCCAGACCCCTCCACTCAAAAATTAAAAGGCCCAAGCCTCATCCTAGTCTTCATGGGATGGAGCCACATGCCTCCTGGGACTGGAGTGAGGGCACTGTACATATGACTGACTATTGCATTGCTGCTGCTTATCACAACACCAGTCTCACTGTTCTCTAGACGATTATTTATTCATTCACTTACTGAAATACTCCTGTTTGCATAATTGTGCCTCACTGCACTGCTGCTGCTATTAGTGTTTATTATACTTTAACTGTATACCTATCCCCTCAGCCCCCCACACTGCACTCTCCACAGGATCCCACTCCCCACATCATACCTTGGAATCAAGCTGTAGCTCAGTGTGCTTTGCAGGCCAGAAATTTTAAATAAATAAAATAATAAAACCCTGCAATGTTTTCCAGGCTAAAATAAAGGCCAGAAAAAATGTGACAGTGCCTGTTTGTGTCTCCTGAGAACTATAAGGCAGTATCTCTTTGGGAATTTAGGCTGACAGGCTGTTTTTTTCAAATGAGAAAAAAAATCTTAAAAGGGAGATAACGTTGTTTGGTTTTCAAAAGGTACTGTACACGAGAAATAGATGAGACTTATTAATGAAACACATTTTAATGAAACTAAAGGTCACTGTAAAACCTCCGCAGTGCATTGTGTAAAAAGACTATGTTCAGTATTTGTTGAGAATATGGCAACTACCACCATTTGGTGCCATCTAGTGGTCTAGAAAAATATTCACAATAAAAAAATACTAAGAATAAAAGTACAAGCATGCAATTTTAGGAAATAAGAGTTTTTTTCCTCTACCACTTCAAGATAGTTATCAATGAAAAAATAAATCTGAAAAAATGAGACAACTAGCAGTTCACAGGATGTAAGCCAGGAATTTTGCAGTGCAATGAGCATGATGTCTACCGAAGGAGGCAGTGCAGCTAAAGTGAAAATGTAAAGGCGCAGTTTCTCATCATCTTCAGAGAAACACATAGATCCTGCCCCAATCTCACTGAATCACAATTATTTGTTTACAATGAACATGATACCTGCTGCCCCAAAGGTCATTATCTAAATCAGAGGAAAGGAATGCATATATAATGCATGCATATATATAAATATTAATTGCAAAAAATTACATTAATGCAGATATTAGGGTTAAAGAATGCAAAGCACACAAAGTAGGGAAACAAAATCATTAGGATTTTGAGTCTCCAGATTACTGGCGAATCAGTGGTGGGGTCATCAACCCTAATGCCCACCCTTTCCCCTAAGCAAAAAAAGGTCAGACATGATCCCTTTTCTTCATGCAGGACCCTTCTACTTCTCAACTTTTGAAGAGTGTATCACTGTGAGGCACTGTCTTGGAACTGTATCTTGTGCTTTGGACAGAAGGCTACGAGCAAGGGGGTGAAGGGGTGGCCAGTAGGGTTGACAACACCAAGGAAAACTCCACCACTGATTTGCCAATACTCTAGAGACCCAAAAAACCCTAATGTTTTTCATTTCCCTACTTTGTGCACTTTTTGTTCCTCAACACTTATGTCTGCCTTAACGTAGTTTTTTTGCAATTAATTTTCCCTCTTTTTCTGATAGTGGAATTGTACCCTCATTTGTGCACGTTCCTTTGAGATCTGCACAAAATTAAATAAATAGAATACTGAAGATAGTCCTAACCCAGTGTATGGACCCATCAGGCATCGACATGTATGTCAACGCCTTGTGAGGGAAGGCTTCCTGGCCCACCACAAGGTGTCATGTGTGTGCCAGAACACTGCTCTGTTCATCCCCAGGCTAGGGCCAGTGCTGTACAATGTAGCACCTTCCCCCCACAGCCTTCGCCAATTAAGCTGGCTCACTGAGCTCGCACCCAAACTCAGGTTACTGGCATGGGAAGGCAATATGGTCCACACTGGGCCAACAGACAACCATGCAAACAACATAATTTCATCTTTTTTTGTTGCATTTTGACCCCCAAATTTCAACAGAGTCTTTTCATGACTCCTCCTTCTGAACATAACAGGTGTCATTTAATAACATACTGCACATAAAGTAATTTCACACCAGAAGTGCGAAATAGCATGCTGGCCAGGATCTGAAAAACAACAGCTGTCACGTTCCTGAGGTGGTGTGAAAAAATGGCTATGATGAAAATTTGGGGTTAAATGTTGAAAATGACCAATGTTATGAGCATGTGTAGAAAAATTACAATGCACCTTCACAACTTTGTTGTTTTTTAATATTTTGACCCCAAATGTTTGACGTAGTATTCTTATAACCTCACCTAAGAAAGGAGAGGGATAAGTTGGAAAGAGTACAGTGCAGAGTAACAAAAATGATTCAGGGTCAGCAGGGCAGATCCTATGAGGAGCACCTCAAGGCACTAAATATGTACTTATAGGAAACCAGAAGGGAGAGGGGAGATATAATAAAGGAATTAACAAGGTAAACAGCGGGTAATTATTTACCCTGAATATCAACTCGAGGTCACGTGGTGATGAGTGGAAATTAACAGGAGGGAGGTTCGGGAGAGAAATTAGGAAATACTTCTTTATGGAAGGCTCTGTGATGCTGGTTCAATAACCCTTTTCTTGATCAGCATCATGACAACAGGAATCATGTCAACCGCAAGTTGCAGTTTATATGACTCCTGTGTGTCTCCTGGTCTGTTTTGATTCCTGTGTGTCTCCTGGTCTGTTTTTCTTATCAGGGGGCTTTTCCCCCTGAACCACCCATGCAGGGGCTTCTGCCCCCACCCCCCATCTTTAGGATTATCAACTCCAGTCTGAGTTGATTTGGGGAAGGGGTGCAGGACCAGGAGACAGTGTGCCCCTGTCTCGGGCACACCAACACAGCGACCTGTTGGCAGGCGTCGATTTTGCCAACAGGGTTGTAGTTTGCTGTGTTGGTGTTGCTGTACATGGGGATACCTTTATGGAAAGGGTAGTTGAACCATGGAACAGTCTGTCGGCAGAGGTGGTGGGTGCAAATGCAGTCCGGGGATTCAAGCAGACATGGGATAGAATGAAGGGAGTAGTGGTTGCCCGGCACAAGAAGAAGAATGGGAATAGGGTGGGGAGGTTTAGTACCATGGAGGAACAGAAGGTTCCAGGGAAGGTTCCAAGGATTATAGGAAATATGGGCAGACTGGATGGACCGCTGGTCTTTTTATGCCATTATGGTCTATGTTTCTATGTTTCATGAACCCAGCAGGTGAGAATTTTAAAATCCCCACCGAAATATCTTTTCATGCCACAGGTGTGAAAACATGTTTTGGCCAGGATTTGAGAAATGACTGTTATAGCATTCATGGGGTGATGTGAAAAAATGGTTATGTTGAAAATTTGGGGTGAAAGTATTAAAAATTGCCAAAGTTATGAGCAAGTGTAGAAATATTTTAATGTATGCTCATAATTTTTTGTATACTTTTATACCCAAATTTAAACATGGACTTTTTGGGACCCTACCTCATAAACAAGGGTGGTGTAATTATTTAAGCCTTACCCAAAAGGTGATTTCATGGTCGCTGACGCACGCAAGTGTTGCTACTGTATAGCAAACCCCTCCTCACACATGCCACTGCAGTACCAAAGCCGAAAACTCACTTGCTCTCTTTCACTATAGAGTTGGCAACAGATTATTACATTTACATTTATTTCTGTCACAAAAATGTTTCCTTTCATTTAAGTCTTACCAAAAGGACTGCTTTTAAAAGATTTAGTTTAAACTCATTTTGCTAATGGACGCCCGATGGGTCAAGGTAGTAAGACTGAAAGTATAAGAAAGTATAAGAAAGCGCAGGAGCAGAGGACAACACAAGTGGCAGAATTAACCAGAAAAGTGATACATTTGTAGAACAGTGCTATTTTAGGGACTGAAATATGTCTTGGGGCAGGTATATAAGGGAGCAAAAATATTTTTAGCCTCTATTGATTTTTTTTATGGTGACAGTTTGTTTATGCCAGACTATATGTGGGAGGTGTGGAGTAGGCAGCGAGCAGGTTCTGGGGGCTACAATGAAGTGCAGGCATGTGGTCATTGTGGGAGGCACGCGGTTGTTGTGGGATAATATACGGTCATGTGTTGTGTTGTATCCAATCAGGAACCTCTATTTTCACTGATTTGTTTCCTACCCATTTTATAAATATATATTATAGTGGCAGTGGCACAGTAGCACCTCTATTGTTAGCATTGAATAGGGTGTTTAATGTTAAATCCCTAACTTTGCACTTTAATAGCTTTGCCCTCGTTCAGTGGAATTGCACAAAATTTTGTATGCCTGGTCTGGGGTAAGGTCTCTTGATTTGACAAGTTTTGTTTCAGTAGGATGTGCGGATTCAGAAATCTGAACAGTGCAAATTTAGGAGAGAAATCTGTGTTTGTTGCTGGGTTTTTTTCTCTGCTCTCACCTACAGCCCAGATGCTATGGAATTTTGCTCTGAAATGTTCAGGGTAGAGAGGACTTGCCCTAGAATGGTGCCTTTCACTGGTTTGGTGAAAACATATTAATCGATTCCCAAGTTATAAGGATCAGAAATTTCAGTTCTGAGCATGCTCAGTAGGATCTTTCAGATAGATGTTTGATACAAAATAATAATTCGGTCATACAAAATATAATTCTTGTTTGTGAGGCTGAATTCCTCTTTCATGAGAAAAAAAATTCTTTCATTTGAAGGCCATCTTGTTTCCATTTTTATCAAAATAAAATGTTGAAAACCCATAAAAAATGATGCCCTTGAGAGACAAACATATAAATGTAGCTAAACAAGACCTGATTAGTTCATTAAAAATGACCCTGAAATTTGTATCTGGGACATCCCAAAAATCCTTACTGAGGACTATTTCGTGTGGCTCATAAAAGAGGAATAGGGCCATATGAAAAAAGAATCTCATCTCATGGAAGAGGATTTTGGACTAGTGTTTTTTCAGTCTTCTTTCATGAGAAGGCATCTTCTTTCATGTGCTCACAAACATCTCTCAAAACAGGGTGCCTTCTCACAAAAAAAGATTTTGGGCATAGTTTTTTCACATTCTTCACTTGTGAGAAGGCATCCTGTTATGTGAGTTCTCGAAAATCTTATGAAACAGGAAGGTGGGCTCATGAAAGAAGATTTTACACTTAGTGTTTTTCAGAATCTTGTTTTATTTGCCACAAAAGTTTCTTTCGTGAGCCCTCATGAAACCATACTGTTCGCTCACGAAACAGAAATATAGGCTCAGGAAAGAAGAATTTCTTTATATTCAAAGAATCATGACTTTTGCCAATAACGCTGTCATTTTTGAAGATTTGAGAGCCAGACTGTTAACATGTGCTTTTTATGACCCTACCTCATGAACAACTGTGCAGACATACTTGGCACATGATCAGAAAGGTGCATCTGTGGCCACATTGAACTGCAGGGGGTCCTCAGTGACCAGATGAACTCTTTGTGTCTATGTCTGTAAAAATGCAGAACTGCAAGGTGTGGAAGGCCCAGTGTCCAGTGAAAATAGTAACTGAATATGGGCAACCATCAAAATGGTGACTCCATATGCAGCGCTATTGGGATAAGCAACCCACAAGGGTAGTGACTACTGCTACCGCGAGGGTAGGGGAAGGTGACCAGAAAGAGGGAATGGCAAGGGGAAGGTGAGGGATAGGGAAGAGGGTTATCAGGAGGAATTATGCCTGCTGCCACCAAGCCAGCCATGTGGTGTGGTGGTGAGGGAGGCTGGCTCCAGCCCAGTAGGTACTGGGTTCAAGGCTGGGGATGGGAGGATCAGATTTTTGCCACTGCCTGCGGCTCCTGGACTTAATTTTTTTGTAGCTGAATTTGTGCCACCTCCCAGGCATACAGCCCCCGGAGTTAAGAATCCTAATTCAGGGGGGTGCAGAGGGCAAAGCGCCCCACAAGGGGGGGCACAGGGTAGTGCAGCCACCCCCGAAAAAACACTTTAAGTTGCCAGGTGTCAGTTTGCCGGTAAGTGTATGTCACTGATTTGCTTTTTGGTGCTATACACTCGCTATAATAGCAATCACCATTCCACGTTTGCTATTATGACATAGAGCCAGAAGGCCCTGTGTCTCTGCATCCACAGGGACTCCTCAGTTCAATTTTTCAATTCAATTCAATTTTATTAATCAATCATAATGGGGTGCACATCATGATTTTTACAATTTGTACAAACTTTATCATTATTTAAAATCAACTTTATAAACCATAAAGTGCAATGTGCAATACTGTAGACACAAACAGAAAGCCCATATTACATACACAATAAGACACTTCATTTAACAAACAAAAATCAGCTTACTGAACACATTGTTTATGTACACTTAGACAGCTTATTTGAACACCTATGAGCTCTTTTCTTGTTCTTAATTACTGATACAAGAAAGCTGGCAGTGACCATTGCCTCTGAGGGAGTTCCAGGATGTAGTAATATAAAAAACTACATCGTAATGTATGTTTGCATAGTTAGAGAGTGTCTGATGTGTCTGATCAAGATATTGTTTTCTTGGTTTTGAGTATAAAGGACAATTAATAATAATATGTATTACGTCCTTATGAAAACCCTTGTTATAGGGACATAAATATTTATTGTGAGTTTTTATGTTTTTAGAGATACATTTAGTAAAGTAAGCGTATTTAGCCGTAATTAGTTCAAATCTTGCCCAAGTTATATTTTTTCTTTGCTCTGAAAAAATGGGGATAATTAAATATTCCTCAATGAAATGTCCTATTTTGTTTTGTTTATACCATGGAGCACACTTTTCCTGTCTTATGGTTGTCATCACATTCTTGTGCATAAGCATAAGATTTCTTCTTTATAAGATTTTTGTATTGAGGTGCTACTAATTCCTCTCTTTACATCATTCCATAAATGTTGCACATTAAGTTTGGACACCACATTTTGAAGGGTCATGAGCCAATTAGATTTAATCCCATTGTTATCCCAACTTATTTTTTCCTCAAGATATATTTTTGGGCATACAGTATATTGTCAGTATTATTAATTATTTTTAGCCAGTAATTTATTACCCGCAGTTCTTTTATACAGTTTATTTGAACTTTTCCCAATTCTGGCCTTACCATCGCATTTGAAGTTGATTGTGGAACCCTTAGTAGTGCTTTATAGTAATACATTAGTGAGATTTCCAGTATATTACTTTTTTCAGGCCCCCTAATAATTAGTGACTAGTCAGTAGGGTAATATTTATTTTATTTTACCGTACTCTGCACACATGTTGTATTTGGTGTTTTTATTATGATAAAACTCTGAATCAAGCAGAATAAAGGAAGCAAAGGGATAAAGTCATAAAGGTTTAAATTAGCTTGACTTGATTTGGTCTGGATATCTGTTACGGTTATTGTGTCCCCCCTCCCCCACAGTGCTTAAGAAAACTGTGAAAACTGCGCAGGAAGTAGGAGTAAAAGCAAGAAGCTGCCAGAGTTGCACTTGCACTTGTCAGAGGGCAGTGCAGCTGAGAAAAGAGTTGAGTCAAAAGAAAATCCAGGCTTGACTGTTTCTGCTGATGGACAGCACAGAAGCCTACAATATCCTACATAAGTCTGCTGGAGACCGAGATTGAGACTTGATACTCTGACTTGAGATCTGGTGCAAAATTCAGGAATTCAAGAGACAGAACTGAACTGAATTTGAATTTAACCACTGATAAAATTGAAAAGCCAGAAAATAAATGGAAAAACATCAAAGTTTTGGAAAAGCCTCCATAATAAGGAAAAAAATGCTCATTGGACTATACCTGCAGAGGGGTGCACATGAGACTCTGATTCATCTAATATTTATATTTTCCTCTCTCCATTGTTCTGACATTGTTCTAGTACTGTTCTTGTATCATTGATGCATTACATGAGCACTTTTATATATATATATATATATATATATATATATATATATATATATATAGTAACACAAGGGAGGGTTGTGTTACCCTGGGATCTTGTAGGTGGGGATATAAACACTTTTTTTATCACAGCCCAGGATGTGCAGCTTAACACAGCAGACTGACTCTGCATTTATTGGTAAGATTACTGTGAGAGGTGCATTCAAACATAACACAGGTTGAAAATAAAACAGAAAATAATACCTAGCTCTTTGTTGAGCGCTAACTACACAGTGAACTTTTGTTCCCTCTCTATAACCCAGGGAGCTAAGTTGTTTCCTGGGAAATACAAACAAAATTAGCACAGAGTCTCTTGTTCTAAGTTTCAAAGGAAAATTATTTACCACTCTCAGGTTTTCAGCCAGTCCAAAGTCAGAATTCAATTCATTCTTGCAGGCTAAACAAAAGGTTCCATACCAGGCAGTCAGTTGATTCAGAGTTCTCTCTTTCCAAAGTAAAAATCCAATTTGTTGTTGAAGGCCAAACAAAAGTTCCAAACCAGGCAGTCAGTTGATTCAGAGTTCTCTCTCTCTCTCCAAAGTAAAATCCTTCTGCAAAGCCAGGCTCCAGGTCTGTTCCTAATCAGATACTGAGACACAAGCAATTGTTTGAGCTTCTCTTTTATGCAGGCAATCACTCTCCTGCACCTGCTCTCAATCAAGCACTTAGCTCTGTGAAGTTGTGGTACAATGCCTTCTGGGACTTGTAGTGTATGCACCATTCTTTGTAGTCCTGGCAGAGAAAAAATGGAAGATACGTGCTGGAAGGTAACGCCCTTCCACAACTTTACCCAGTGCTGTGTTACAATCAATATATATATATATATATATATACTCTGTGCATAGATATTTATCATCATAGGTGTTTCCTGATACCTTGATACTTTAGTGGTGCTGCAGGAAACAATCTGTTATGATATTTTGATAAAAACCAACTATTGTACTGCACTATATTATACTGCACTTTATGAGAGATTGCCTTAAGATAGTTTTTGAATCTTAAAATATTTAACTAGTTATATCTGATATGTTGGGGGAGCCAGGATGAATACTAGAAGTGGTAAAATAATTACCATCTCTCATGAAGAAGGACAATCCAAGAAGGGATATGTATTTAAGGGGAATTTAGAGATTACAACTTCTACCCCAATAGAAAAAAAAATAACCTTTGCAATAGAAACTAAAACAAAAAGTGCAGATACAAGGCCTGTAGAAAGAAATACCATGAAACTTGAAAGTGCTAGAAAACAGTTAAAGGATGGAGAAATGAACCAGATATCTGGTAGGAAAGATAGTAAGGGTGAAGGAAAGAATCTGAGTCAGTCCATCGTTCTATTAAATCAAACCAAACAGACTAAAACTATGGTAGTGACAAGAACATCTAATACTTTATCAGATGAAGAGGAGAATAATAAAAAATAAAGAAAAAATAATCTAAAAATAGGTGCCCCTACTGAGAAAAAAATCACAAAAAGTGATGCCAGATTTTTTCACTAAGAAAGACCCTATTAAGATAGGAAATACAGAATGAATAACATCTACAAATATTGAAAACCTGGAAACAGAAAATATTGATAAAAATAAGGGTAGTCAAATGGAATACACACAGAAGGAAGAAAACCAAGAAAATCTAGCTAAAGGAGATACTGGATTGAATCTCTGTAGTCCTCTACACTTATCAGGGAACTCTATTATTGTGGATGCAGCTGAAAAATCCCCTTTAAATACCTCTATACTAGCATGTTCTCCAAATACTGTTTTTAACAATCTGGATAAGGAAGTTGAGCAGATAAATCTAGAACCTGAATTTCTATCACAATGCCCTGACACATTGACAAAATATAATGGTGAATATAGTATTACTTGAGGCACTGAATGATATTAGAAATATATTTTATGGATTTACTAATCTAACATTTAATTGTATGAAAAACTGTTAAACAAAATGTGCAATTTGGAGCTGGCACGCTGGTGCAGCGGTAGCACTACTGCTTGCGATGCCAGTGACCTGGGTTCAGTAGCAAGCTTAGGTTGCTGGAGGGATGGCTAGGGAGGAAGGATCAAACACCCATTGAGCTGCTCTTCTTCTCTGGGGAGGAAAGGGCTGCATCCTCCACTGCCATACCACCACCTGGGTAACCACAGGTGGAGGTGCAATTGGGGAAGCAGAAGTTGCAGGGAGGGGCAAATGTCAGTCAAGGGTCCAGAGCAAAGGCTCATCTCAGCATGCTTTCATCTCCTTGGCCCTCCTTGCATGCCAGTGTCTGCAGAGGTGGGATTAGAAAATGGAAAAAACCCCATGTGTGCACTTGGAGATGGGCTTCAGCACCAGTGACTGGAGGGTGTGGGGGAGAAGCTCCATATTGTCTGCTCCACTTGAGATAGGGTGGGATAGAGTGCCCCCTCCACCCCACTCAGGGGGTAGTCCAACCACTTGAGTGGATATCGGAGCAGACACATGGAAGCAGAAGTCCTCTGTCCTCTGGCACAGCCTGTATGGTCACATTAGAGACCCTGAGAAAAGGTGTAGATGTGGAGAAGGAGGGTGCATAAACAGAAAGTAAAAAAAAATTTACAATATGGAGCATCAGTTAGGAAGATGTAGACTATCTTTTTCTTCTGTGGATAGCCCAAGTATACTTAAAGATACCTCAACTATACTAAAGAAAAAATAATCACAGGGCAAGAGGAAGAATAAAAAGATAAGAGGAAGAAAAGATAAAAATGAAATGTGGTTCCAAGAAAGGGAGGGAAAAGTGAAATAAGAAACTGTACTCATTCCAGTACCTCCCCCTTGGAACCTATAACTGTGATAGAAAGGAAGAAAATAACTAGCCCTCCTGAAAATCAACAAAATATTGATGAAACTGCCCCAGATAAGATTAACAAAACTGAGACAGTGAAAGAATTCAGGAAAAAGAGTGGCGAAAACCTTATCAGAAATGCACCCCCAATTTATCTGGGAAAGAAATAACAATAAGGATTAACAGACTTTACCAGAAAAGTTATGAAACAGGGGAAACCTTGAGAGAACTGACAGGGCATCTTTTTAATGAAGAACCAGGGGTTAAAACAAATTCAGAGGATATAATCCTAACATATAGGGATATCCAGGATGAGGAGTACTCTCTATATGTCTTGGTCACAAATATGGACTTGGCAAAAAAAAACTTGGTCTAAACAACAAAGATTACACTTTTTAGGTCTTGATATACAACCCCCTGTAACATGGCAAACTGTTCAGGTTATTGCCATGATGGAGGGGGAAATAATGGGAGAGATTTCCTAAGAAATCTCTGCTGCAAAACTAACTCACTTTCAATGGAATTTTAGAAACGTAGAAATTGATGGAAGAAGGAGACCACCATGTCCATCTAGTCTGCTCTAGGGTCTGAAAAAACTAATGATGACTGTATTATATTACTTTTCGGACTTGATGAACTTCAAGTTGAAAACAATAACATCTTGAAGTCATTTGTCATAGCGCTGCTAACAAGTATTATTGAGTCTGAAATTGAGAAACATTATATAAAGTTAAAAGAATGTTCCCAAAAGGAATGTGATCACAAATTAATACACCCTGCACCTCTGCTTCATTAACAAGAAGATTACTTCAAGGTGCAGAAAAATTGGATAAGGCAGGTTTTCTGTTGATAGATATGAATCATTTGAAAAATCTTGATATAACAAGGAGCCATAATAAAATGAATGACTAGAAAGAAGGTGCTCCCTAATTTCTGACTCAATTAATAGCAGAGAAATATCTAATACTGACACAAATTTGTTTTCTTGGAACACAGTTGGTATATCTGGAAAAATGGCTGATAATGACTGGGTACAATTCTTAAGTAAATTTGATGTCATCCTACTGCAAGAAACCTGGGTTGAGGAACCAGTAAACATAAATGGCTTTAAGGCAGTTCATGCTCCAGCAGTTAAAATAAAATAAAAAAAAATTGGTAGATTTATGGGTGGCTTAACCACCTATATTAAAATTGGGAAAACTATTAAGGTTAAGGAAACTCTGAAAATAGACCCAAATTATATAATTTGTAGCTGTGGAGTGGGGTAAAAATTTATATAACATAATCAATGTTTCCACCATGTAAATCTAAATTTGGCTTATAAAAAGATCAGGGCAAGCTTGAATAATGATATTGATATGGCCTTTAAGATGTATCCACAGAGTATCATTAATACTGCTGGAGACTTTAATGCCTTGGTAGTCAATTGTGATCATTTGAGCATTCTGGAGAGACAAATTAATCTAGTTTGATGTACACCAAGAAAAATATGGCTGGGGTAAAAAACCATAATGGCTCTGAAATCCAGAAATTAATTGAGAATGCTTTATTCATTTTTAATGGTAGATTACCTGGTGATTTGACTGGCAACATAACATATTTTTCTCATAATGGACAAAGTATAATTGATTATATTCTGTGCAGCCCAGAAAATTATATTTCCTTTAGAAAATTAATTCTTATGACTAGAGCTGAAAGTGACCAGCCTTTTTGGAACTTATGATATATATTGATGGAATGGCTAATAGCCTTGATGAACCTTAGCAAATTTAGGCATATCTGGTAAGAAAGTTATGCTGTGTTCAAAATGACAAACCAGTGAGGTGATACTGTGCTTGACAACTGGGAAGAAAAAATTAAATGAGGAAATTAATATTAATTCAATACACCCAGATCAGTTAGAACAAAGGTTTTGCCAATTAAATGAAAACATAAAAAACATAACATACACTAAGAAGAATATAAATAATCTAACAAAAATGAATTCATGGTTTGACAATTTGTGTTATGAAGCAAAGATGGAACTTAATAAACTAATAAGATGGACAAAAAAAATCCCACTAGAACACATTTTTTAAATCTTAATAAAACTAGATAATCTTATACAAAACTTTTACAATTAAAAAAACTAGAGGGACAAAATAACCAATGGAATGAGATGATTGCGGTAATACAGGCAAATGATAATCTAAGATTTTGGAACTGGTAGCAAAGGACTATAATGCATACCAACCTTCATTGAAAGTTCATGTCCCAAAGGAAGACTGGGGTCAACATTTTAGAGATATCTTTAACAATGAAGCACCATTAGAAATAACTTCTTCTATTATTAAGAAGATAATGGATGGCACATATGTCCCCTTGGTCTTTACTGAGAAAGGCATTGAAATAGCTATTGTTAAATTAAAAAATAATAAAGCTCCCAGTCACAATTTCATTCCTCCTGAAATCTGTAAAAATTATAGAGATTTCTGGATCCCTATACTTACATATTTTTTTCAATATATGTTTGAGTCATAAATACATCCCTAAAGATTGGACTAATAATATAATAGTCCTTATACATAAAACTGGCTCAGTATGTGACCCAAACAATTTTAAACCTATTAGTTTATTGAATATCTCCTCAAAACTATTTACAAGAAATCTATTAGATAAATTAACTCTGTGGTTAAAAAAAAACCAAAAAACGTAATTTTATCTCCCTTCCAAGCAGGTTTTAGGGAAAAAATTTCTACAACTGATGATATTTTTTGTCTGGCACACTTAATTGAAAAATATGTACACATAAGGAAAATTAAATTATATATTATGTATGTGGATTTCTTGAATGCCTTTGACTCCATTAATCAAATATTTTATGGAAGATCTAGCAAAAAAAGAATATTCCCCCCTCACTTCTGCTCCTTTTCTATTTATTGTATTCAAATACACATATGGCAGTTAGATATAACAATAAGCGGGATCTAACTGAATTTTTTTCCCTCCAGTAGAGGGGTTAAACAGAGTTGCCTTCTGGCACCGGATTTATTTAATATTTACATCAATTCTCTACTAGAATTTGAGGATGTGAACAAATTGGATGTGCCATGTATAAACAAACAAGTAATTTATTCATTAACTTATGCTGATGACATTATTCTCTTTTCCTTATCTAAATCTGGTTTACAAAGGATGACTGACCTTTTTACAAAAAATGTCAACAGTTGGAATTGAAAATAAATATAAACAAAACTAAAACAATGTTAATATGTCCCTGTTCCACTTGTAAAAATAATGTCAAAATATATATTGGGAATCAATTAGTGGAAGCAATAAATTAATATATATATATATATATATATGAATAAAAATTACCTCAAATGCTAATTGGGTTAAACATCTGAAAGAACAAAGTAACAAAGCCAAAAGTATAGCCAAGGCACTACTCAAATGTAACTATCAATATGGAGGGAACTCTGTCATACCAGCTCTTAAAGCCAGTGATGACAAGATAAATCCGGTATTATTATATGGACTCCTCAGTTGCCACATGGCCTGGAGAGCCTTGCGTGTCTGCATCTGTATCTGCATGGAGTGGCAGGGCCCAGAGCCTGATGGACTCCACATTTGGCACAGGGCCTAAAGGGCCCTGTGCATCTGCATCTATTCACACACAGAGGGCCCAGCATTTCTGTACCCAGATGGAGGTGTTAATGAAGGGACCTTTGTGAATGAGGATGCAGTTGTACTATCTCAAAAGGAGAAACTGTTAATGCAGTGGGTGTGGGGAGTTAGGGTTGGAAACCATAACATCGCATTTGCTTACTTTTGTTGCTTTAAACTGAACCCTAACTGGTGCAGTTTTTTGCAAAGAATATATTTATAAAATGGGTAAGGAAAATCATAGAAAATCCAATAACCTTATAGGCTGAAACATGTCACATGGCTGTGCATTATTCCACAGTGACTGCACGCCTCCCAGTACAACTGCATGCCTGAGCTACTTTCCAGTCCTCAAAACCATCTCCCCAGCAGTGAGATCATTTCAAACCTGAAACAGATAGGCACCACATACACATACAACTGCCTGCCACTGGCACACTCAGACTGCCACCCACATGCATAAGTAAATATACTAGTTCCACATTGTACCCACTGTTTTGCTTAATCCTGCCATTCATTTTTAAATAGAACCATGTAAAAATCTAATCCTGCCTTCCATTTTCACAGTCTCTTAGCACAAGCACTTTCACTTTTATACTGTAAAGTAGCATGACCGAACAGTCTCAATACTACTAAATAATGTGGTGGCAGATGTCCATAAACCTCTCTATGCACAAAATAATAGAGAGAACTTAGATTTTTTGAGCTTACTTCATTTCTGTAAAAGGAAGCTCCCTCTGTTTGCAGGGAGGCGGGAGCGACCATGGAACACTTTCATGGCCGAAATGTTGCGTGACTGAGCGGTGTCTATAGCAGAAAGTCACAACCTGTTAGAAGTTCAGAGTAAGCCCCTCTCTGTTTAGAAACCAACAAAAGTGTGTCCCTCATGTTATCTTTTCTTAGATTTCAGTAATAGCACAAAGCCGCTGGCTGTAGCCAGAAAACACTCGCTCTTGGTTCCGTCTACCTTTCTAAAGCTGCTGACTCACTTGGTCTGTGCTCACACTACTCTGGCTACAGTTGGCAGCTTCGTGCTATTACTGAAACCTAAAAAAAGATAACATGATGGACGCACTTTTGTTGGTTTCTAAACAGAGAGGGGCTTACTCTGAACTTCTAACAGGTTGTGATTTTTTGCTATAGACACCGCTCGGTCACGCAACATTTCGTCCATGAAAGTGAAAGTGCTCCACAGTCGCTCCCATCTCCCTGCAAATGGAGGGAGCATTCTTTTACAGAAATGAAGTAAGCTCAAAAAATCTAAGTTCTCTTATTATTTTGTACACAGACAGACTTATCTTAAACCTCTGCCACCATATTATTTAGCAACTGCTACATTTTGGCAAATAAAATGAACGTGATCCCCAATCATGCTCACTGTCCTCTCCTTACAAACAGTACCTTCTTTTACAGAAATTAAGTTAAGTATTTATTGTTTCAACACAACCTTATCTTAAACCTCTGCCAGCATATTATTTATCAACCAGAGGCATGAACTACTTTTTCCACCCTCACCCCAAAAAATTTTGTGGCCATTTTATAAGATAGATAACCCACTCTGGGATGTGCGGTCATGCTCTGATATACGCACACCTTGGGTGGTTGAACGCATTCGCCCTGCGGCCTCATGAGTCACAGTGTACACCAAGGCGTGCATATATCAGAGTGCGACCGCAGACCCTAGAGTGGGATATCTATTACATATATATATATATATATAGTAGGGGTGCAACAGTGCCACTATATTCAGGGTTGAGCAGGCTGTTATTGTTAAACTCAATTATTTGCACCTTAATATCTTTGGCTTTCTTTGATGGAATGAGCTGAAATTTTGTATGTGTTGTCTAGTATGCAAAGTCTTGCTGTGTGGAAACTTTTGGGATGGCAGCTTGTGTGGTTTCTGGGATCTGTATGTGTCATTTTAAGAAAAAAACTAAATATTTTCCTACACTTAACATTGTATTTTTTTTTTTTGCTCTCACCTACAGCCTACATGGAAAGGAATGTTTGCCCCAGACTTGCAGGGGACATGTATCATGTCCCAAGGTAGTGGCTTTGATAGGCCCAGTGAAAAACTTCCAAGGGGTACCAGAGTTATTAAGCTTTAAATGTTAGTGTTTTTCGATCAGCACATACGCACTATGGTTTTTCTGATAAGGTTTTGCAGCAAAAGTAAAATGGTGATGCCACAAATGCTCGTTTTGCTTTCAGGCCACTTGCTTGGCATGGCACAAACATTTTTTTTGGTGCCACACCAACCGCCATCTTGTTGTCCTTTTCTATAAACCAACAAATGCGGAAAAAACACATAAATGATGTGATTTTAACAAACAAACATCAGAATCTAGCTAAACGGGACCTGTTTAGCTAGATTCTGATGTTTGTTTTTAAGTATACTGGCTAGAAATATGTTTATTGGGCATCCAAAATACTGGCTGCCCAGCACAGTGAGAGGAGCACTTCCCCCGCATTCTCTGTATGAGTAGGATTTTCTTGACTTCTGCAGCCACAGCTGGGACTTGTGCTGCCAGTTGCAGTTTCATCTGTGAGCTGCACTTTTCCCTGGTGTCTAGTGGCACCCACCACCCACTAATTACTGTGACCTATCCCTGGTGTCTAGTGGCAACCCCCTCCCATATCTTTTCCTGGTGTCTAGTGGCAACCTTACCACCCGATTACTATTATTTATTCATTCATTTATTTAATCTGACACCAGGATGCCTACCCCTGGTGTCAGATGTAACCCCGAAGTCCCTTGTCTAATTTGCAGACATTGGGAGCCCAATCCCTGTGTCAGCATTAGAAGCCCCCCCAGCAGTGTGGGACTCTGGGGAGCCCACACCCAGTGTCCCAAAATATATAATTAGTTTTAACCTGTAAAGAAGAAAACCATCCCCGACATCTTTTTTTGTTTTAACCTGAAAAGAAGAAAATGGTCCCTCGTCGTCCCCGCCATTCCCCCTCCCCCATCGTGACCCTCGCATTGAACACACACCCCTTACCCTATACTTACCTCTGGAGGTCATAGACTGTCATCTTTTGTGGACTGGGACATGTCTGCACTCTTCAAAGCCAAACCATGAATTGAGGAATCAAGGTAACTGCTGTATAACGTATTTCAGTTGCATTTTGAACTTATGCTCATAACTTTACCATTTTTAGGACTTTTTCACCAAATTTTTCAACATAGCCTTTTTGGTACCCCACTTCATGAACGCTGCAGTTGTCATTTTGTTAAATGGGTCGGGAAGGTGATTTCGTGGTTGCTGCATGGAATTACAGTTCTGCAGAATTATGTTTTTGGTGGGGACTTGAACATTTTTTGTACTGGGTACATGAGTTGGGGTAATAAGATGGCTATGCTGGCAATTTGGTTGCTGTCGTCTTATAAATTAAAGCACAGGGCCTGCCACAGCTACATACATATACGCATCTATGGAGGGATGGGAGTGCAGGGTCCGGAGGGCCATGCGTTCCCACAGGCAGATAAGGTTATGATTCTACTATCTCAAAAAGTAAGGAAATATATTGTGAAAAACTGCTTTAATGCTCTAGTTAGAGATAAAGCCACAAAAGTAGGGAAATGTGGCATTAGGATTTTCAAAGTTAACACCCCACACCCACCCTGCACACACCAACAGGCATTGGGGAGTGCCTTGGGGTCATCGGCCCTAATGCTCACCCTTTTCTCCTATACTGTACCCATCTCAGCTTATTTACTTATGGAACAGGGTGAGCGTTAGGGCTGACAACCCCAAGGCACACACCCCGATGCCTGTCGGTGTGTGCAGGGTGGGTGTGGGGTGTTAGCTTTGAAAACTCTAATGCCAAATGTCCCTACTTTTGTAGCTTTATCCCTAACTACAGCAACACACCATAGGGCATGTGATTATGCTGTGATATACACACAAACCTTGGGTGTGTTGTGAGGAATGAGGCCACAGGCCTCCAACTAGGCCTGCGGCCTCGTAACACACCCAAGGAATGTGTATATCACAGCATGACTGCACACCCTATAGTGGATTATCTATTACATATTCACCACATAAAACACGGATGTGAAGCATAGAAACATAGACTCTGATGGCAGATAAGGCCCGCTTGGCCCACCTAGTCTGCCCATTTCCCTACCTACTGGATAAGCTGCAGATCCTAGTTAACCAGCAGTCTATTTCTTCCTACCCCCCACAAGAATTGCCTTATGTCTGTCCCATGCATTCTTGAATTCTCCCATAGTTTTAGACCTCACGACTTCCTCAGAAAGGCGCTTCCTCAGAAAGGTGGTTCCAAGCATCCACCACCATCTCTGTGAAAAAATACTTCCTCACATTGCCCCTGAGCCGTCCCCCCTCTATCTTCAAATTGTGTCCCCTTGTTCTTGCACATCTCTTTTTCTGAAAGATGCTGCCCCCTTGGACTTTGTTGATTCCACCGAGGTACTTAAAAGTTTCAATCATGTCCCCCCTCTCCCTCCTTTCCTCAAGGGTATACATATTAAGCTCCTTTAGTCTATCCTCATATGGCTTCTCTTGCAGACCCTGCACCATTTTCGTTGCCCTCTTCTAGACTGCCTCCATCCTGTCTTGTCCTTGTGGAGATGGGGTCTCCAGAACTGGACGCATTACTCCAGATGGGGTCTCACCAACTGTCTGTACAGGGGGACAACAACTTCCTGTTTTCTGCTTGTGATGCCTCTCCTTCTACATCCCAGTATCCCCCAGCCCTCCCTACTGCCTTCTCACATTGCTTACTAACCTTAAGGTCATCTGATATGATCACCCCCAGGTCCCTTTCCATTTTTGTTGTTGTTACTACCTCCCCTTCCCCCCCATTGTGTACTCTTCCCTTGGGTTTTTGTTTCCCAGGTGCATCATTTTGCACTTCTTTGCATTGAATCTAAGCTGCCATACTTCTGACCATTCCTCCAACCTTGCCAAGTCTCTTCTCATCCTTTTCGCCCTCCCCCCCTTTGTGTATCAACCCTGTTGCAGATCTTTGTGTCAGCTGCAAAGAGGCATACTTTTCCTTCCAGTCCCTCTGCAATGTCACTTATAAAGACATTAAAAAGGGCTGGACCCAGTACTGAACCATGCAGTACCCCACTAGTAACTTCCCTTTTCTTCACAGTGAACTCTGTTTACTATTACCTTATGTGTCCTGTTGTCCAGCCAATGTTTTACCCAGGCTACCACCTTGGGACCCACTCCCAGGCTGGCTAATTTATTAATATTTTGTGTGGGACTGTGTCAAATGCCTTGTCAAAGCCTAGGTAGGCCATGTCCGTAGCTCCTCCCTTGTCTACTACTTTGGTCAATCAGTCAAAGAAATCAATTAGATTCATCTGACATGACCTTCCCACTGTGAATCCATGATGCCTTGGGTCCTGTGCCCCACTAGCCTCTAAGTACTCAACAATTCTTTCCTTCAGAAGTGATTCCATCATTTTTCCTACCACAGAGGTCAAACAGGCAAGTCTGTAGTTTCCTGCCTCTGTCTTGCTCCCACTTTTGTGAAGGGAATCACATCTGCCCCCCTCCAGTCCTCAGGTACCACACCATCCTCCCAAGATTTGTTAAAAAGGTAGTCAATGATGTCATTAGTTCTTCCCTTAATTCTTTTAGAATTCTGGGGTGAGTCCCATCAGGCCTCATTGTTTTGTCCACCTTCAGTTTTAGGAGTTCTTTGAGAACCCTTTCTTCTGTGAAAGGAATAGGATCGACCCCCCTATCCAGAGTGCTTCAGTTAATTGGATTAGGTACCTCCCCTTCCTCCTCCTCTTTTGTGAATACTGAGCAGAAGCATTCGTTCAGTATCCCTGCTTTTTCACTGTCCCTCTCTGCCCACCCTCTGCCCATTCTATTCAGCCTCACTATCCCTCCCTTTGTCTTTCTATGCCCCCTAATGTACCAATAAAAGGTTTTATCCCTCTTCTTAACCGAGTAGGCTATCTTTTCCTCAGTTTGGGCCTTTGCTATTCTGACTGCCTTCCCTGCTTCCTTCTGCCTTAACTGGTACAGTTCTCTGTCCTGCTCCTTCTGTGTTTCCTTATACTTCCTAAATGCTATCTTTTTCTCCCTAACCTTTCCTGCCATCTATTTTGAGAACCATAGTGGCTTTTTCTTTCATTTTGATTTGTTTATTTGCCTCACATGAAGGCTTGTTGCCTCTGTGATGGAAGTTTTGATGTTTCCCCATTGTTGCTCCACCCCTCCTTCTTGCCTGTTTGCTAGTGCTTTTCTAAGGCACTCTCCCATTTTGACAATGTCAGTCCTCCTGAAGTCCAGTACCATCACTTGTGTATGGCTTGACTCTGCAACTGAGTTTATTGTGAACCACACTGTTTGGTAGTCACTTTTTCCCAGATGGCTACCCACTTCTAAATCTGAGATCCTCTCACTGTTCCCATTTGAGAGTACGAGGTCTAAGATTGCTCCCTCAAGAGTGGGTTCCAGCACTAGCTGTCTGAGGCATGCCCCCGTAGGGCATCGAGAATGGCCCTGCTCTTGGATTTGGCTACAGCAAAGGTGCTCCAGTTAATATCTGGCATATTCAGGTCTCCCATCAACAATATCTCCCCTTTCTCTGCCATCCTAAGGATGCCTTCTATCATATCCTTGTTCATTCCCTCCCCCTGAGATGGGGGTCTATATACAACCCCTGTGTGGTTTGTGGTGCCATTTCCAGACTCTAAGGTGACCCACAGTGCTTCCTCTCCTCCCTGTTTACTCGTTTGTTCTGTTGCTTTTATCCCTTCCCTTACATTTATTTATTTTATTTATTTAGTTTTTGTTAACCGGGTTAGGTGCACTAGCCAAAGCTGACTATTTTCAGGCATGACCCAGGAGAATACATACATAAAATGAGATGCGATTATACAATACATAGTATATAGTACAGGTACATAGTATATGGTACAGGTAGGTTAGAATACAGATCAAGTCAAACAGTACTCGAGATAATACATATAGCTATAGCTATGCAGAGATGACAAAAGTGACATTAGTACATGCAAATAACTGAAACTGGGCTAAGTGGCAGCTATAAAGACATTTTATAGCAAAGCTTGTTTAGAAGTGCAGCAGTGTCTTGGGCTAAATAGAGAGCTACTCCTCCCCCTCTTCTACCCTCCCTGTCTGTACTGTAGGTTGTGTAGCCTGGTATGTTAACATCCCAGTCATGGTTCTTTGTGTACCATGTTTCTGTGACTGCAATGATATCCAGGCATCCCTCTTCCATCAACCCATAGTTTGTTTTATATAATTGTTGGGTTTTTTTTGGTCACTGGAGAAAAAAGTAGCTGAACAAATATTCTCCTTTACAGCTGATAACACAACAGCAGATTGAGATGCCACCACCTTCCCAGGTTAGAAGGCACTGCAATCAGCAGCACCTTCCCAGCCAGGTAGTCTGCATCACATACCCTGAGTTTGCACCCAGATCCTGGTTACCATCTTGGTAGCACAACTGGGCTAACAGGTGGACCCAGGATAATAACTCTTGTAGTTTATTTTAAAATTCAAGATGCAGATTCCCTTTAATTCTTCTAGTTGAGGAAGCATGCATTAGTCTATTACAGCATATTCTAATCAATAGCAAATGGAGTTTTTCATTGTTCTAAAATCATCATGTGCTTCCCCTTCATATCACAGCAATCTGCAATCAATTGTACTTGGATTTCTAAGACCCAGGAAGTATAGCATTATAGTAAAGCCATAAAAAACAGAGATCAATTTAAGATGTCCCCAGGCTATCTATCTTAAATCCATCCTAGATCTACTTTGACTGATTTGCATTTACTTTTATATCTCCCAGCTCTTCAAAAGAATTTTAAATCCATCTCTGATTATTGGTTTGAAGTGCTGGCAACTGCGATTTTACCACATTAGCTTTGTCTTAAGCCACTGACTCATCACTGCTGAAGACAGGATCAAATCCAAGCACACTTCAGGGGAAAGGAATCTGATAAACACAGTTTAGTTCAGCATAGACAGTCATTATTACAGAAATAATAGCTGAAAAATCAAGTAGCATGCATAGGCTGGAATGGTAGTATGGCAATCTGGTTTAGTCAGCTGGGGCAGGGGAAATGTCATTTGGGGGCAGCACATAACAGACGCTTTCTGTCTACTCCATTGCAGCACCACCCAAAAGCACTAAACGCAAATGCAATCTCAGACTTCAGGGGGAGGATATCCCCATCAAGAGTATAGTATAATGCAAATCAAAAATCTAGCTACTTGCCACCTAGCAGGTGCTATCAGAGGTAGAGAACACAGACATCCCAGTGAGTGCTTGAATGGACAGCTCTATGTAGCCTTGTAACATGCATTGTACCCCGTGCATGTTGCAATGCTAACGTATGAGCCTAATCTTGGACCTGTGGCATCTGACGTGTGACTCCCTTCCTTTTCCCCACTCTGTTCCAAATACTCCTTGGTGTCCAGTGGTGCCCTCCTCTCACTCCAACCCAGTTGATCCCTTTCTTTGGTGTCCAGTGGTCCCCCTGATCATCAAAGTCACCAAGCACTCATACAGCAAATACTCCTGTCAGACTCACATAAATCACTGTACCACAACAAAGGGACCTCTCTAAAACAAACTTTACTCAACAGAGCTATTATCCCTGTTCATAAACTTTTTATGAATAAAATTGCACTACTACTGCTACTACTATTAGGAGCCATTGTTTGGACAATAGTAAATATGATAGCCTTAATCATCTGGTTTAGGGAATTTGGGGTATTTCTGGAGAAATTAAACATACAAATTTAAAGAACTAAGAAGTGGCACCTTGCAAGCATGAGGTAATCTATCAAGTAATATATAATTCAAATATTTTAGATTCAACCCAGAGCTGATATGACCCCAACCCAAACAAGTGTCTAACATAAAATAATATTAGCACTCTGCCCCCTCTTTGCATGTCAGAAACCCAACATACTATAGGCAATAGCAGATTCAGAAAAAGTATTGCTTTGAGTAGTTATTCACTGCCAAAATTGACAGAATCAATATTATAAGCAACAAACTGTATAAAATGTTTAACTTTTACAAAACAACAGTAGTTTCAAGCAGAATGAGAAAAAGTGGGTATATTAGAAGAAAAACTGTCTAAAACCAATATTGAAGAGTCCCAAATAAGTCATTGCTGAACCCCTCTTAACAACAGTCGGCTCGGATGTTGTCCAACATATTAGAGCGAAAGTGCAGCATCTGCCGCATGCAGTCTGCCATAGTTAGTGTCCCAGAATCCAAATGATAAAAAAATATAAGCGACAGCCATAGCACATCACAAACAAACGGGACATGAAACATATAAGATTTATATAAATGGTAAGGCTGTTATAAAAAGGAACAATATTGTCAGTCAGTCACCTGATCTTCCATGTTGAAAGGTCCAATCATCTAAAATAAATAAGAAAATTCAGGGAGTGAGGCCTTCAAATCAGGTTTCTTCCTCCGACTCCCTCATCAGCCTGTGCCCTGGCCAACTCAAACTCCTGACCTATCACCATGATCTATTTTCCTACTTCCACTGGGTAAGGTAAACTAGAATGTGTGTCCTCCATACTGGATACAGAGGCAGGAAGTATCGGGGGGAATATACTATGCCCAAACTTTTCAGCCAGGCCCGAACAATACCACATTTTTTTTCAGTGTGACAGAGTCACAAATGATAGGTCCAGGCAAATAAGTAGTCCATGCCCTCAAAGTTTAAATTTTAAGAATCCTGGGAGGCCTTCAGCATAGAGTCCTGGTGACAACACCTGCAGTTACCATTAACATTTTTCTGGGTAGTTCTTATTGTGAAACTGCCAAGCATGGTGAAATTCAGTAAGCTATTCTCATTTGTGTAGCTGTCCACTGTGCAAACCATAACACCTGATGTGGTTTGCTTTATGTTCTGATAAATGCACAACTAGAAGCATAGTAATGCTTAAAGTTGCAGGACGAATGCCTTGCTGCCCTAGAAGTGCATTTATTAGAGCATAAAACACACTCGTAATGTGTTATTGTGCTTATAAAATGGGTATAAGTTGAGAAGCTGTAATATCATAAAAAAATGTTGTCAAACATTAGAAAAATCTACTTTTATAATAAATAGACCCTCTGCTTCCTACATGTTTTCTGCTGTCACCAGGGGCATGGACATGTTTTCTGGTATCACTAGGGGTGCTGTGCTGAGCCGAGGTTTGTGTAGCAGACCCACCAGGTCACTACATTAGGCAATACTGCAATTTTGTTATGAAGTGTACTGAATTTAAAAAAAAGGAAAAGACTGTAACTTTGTTTTGGTCTTGCCGGCAGCATGCTACCATCTGCAGCAGCAACTTTTGAAAAAGTGCCAGTATTCTATTGCTGGGTACGGGTCGGGAGTGAGATATAAAGGGCACGGTTGGCTGCATGTCAGGAGGGAGAGTGTGTGGGTTGGGAGGGACAGGTATAGGGATATAAAACAAGCATTTGTCAATGCCGAATGTTGTCTCATTGGCATTGGCATTGGTAGTGCCAGAGTTAGAAACGCATAATAGGAATGGCAGTAAAGTATTGGAGTGACACCAACACCAACCCCACCCCCACCATGTAGAGACTGACAGGCATTGGGGTGTGCCTTTGGGTAATCAGCTGTAACTGTCATGCCATTGTACCTCACCCTACCCTGTAGACACTGAAAAGTGTTGTGGTGTGCTTTGGGGTCTTTGGGCATTATATTTACCCCATTCCATAAGGAAATATGCTGAGGTGGGTGCAGTATAGGAGAACTGGGTGAACTTTGTGGCTGAATAGTGCAAGGCATGCCATGATGTCTGTCACTGGCTGCAGGGTGAGGGCGGGGTGGAATGGCATGAGCATTACAGCTGATGATCCCAAGTCACACCCCCGACGCCTGTCAGTCTCTACAGGGTGGGGTGCACAGTTGGAAACTCTAACACCATAGGCGTGTGTTGGTATTTTCACTCCAAAGTTTCAACATGGACTTTTTGTGAGCCCACCTCATGAAAAGCAGCACAATCAGTTTGTTAGCTGAAAGGTGGTTTTGGTATAGTGGCTATGCCATTTACGACACAGGACAAAACACATTTTGGTCAGATGTGGAAAATGACAACTGTATTGTTCATGAGGAGACGTAAAAAAATGGCAATGTTGAAAATCTGGAGTGAGAATATGAAAAATTGGTGAAGTCATGAGCATGCATAGAAACTGTGCAACACATACCCGTAATCCAATTATTTTTGGGAGTTTGTTAGCCACATTTTTAACATAGGCATTTTGGGATCTCCCCTCATGAACAGTGGTGCTGTGATTTTGTTAATCTGTCCCAAAAGTTGATTTCTCATAGCGATCACACCATTGTGCGCCACAGGTGCGGAAGCACATTTTGGGCAGGATGTGAAAAATGGCAGTTCTACTCTTCACAAGGAGGTGTGAAAAAATGCCAGCATTGAAAATCTGGCATGAAAATATTGTAAACTTGCGAAGTTACAAGAGTGTGTGGAAAGTGCAACACGCTTGTAACACAGTCATTTTATGGACTTTTGGCACCAAATTTTCAACATAGGCACACAACAAAAGTGGGGGGGGCAAGAGCCAAGGGGACTGGGCACCCCCTCAGCACATAACAAGTGGGGGGGTGCATTATGCCGATGGGGAGTGGGCTCCTCCGTTGGCACATACATTGGGGCAGGGCATGCCGACAAGGGGATTGGGCACCCCCAAGGTCGACATTATGGCAGGCAGTGTGCCACCATGTTACAGTTTGTTTTCTCACTAGGGAAAGCACGTCAGGAGGTCTGCTGAGTATGATGAGCCTTGTTCGCATTGCAGTGGACCTTTCCTTAGATGTGCTCGCCACATTATGTATGCATGGTATGGCGCCAGCATGCAGTCTTATTGGGGAATGAGGGACACACCTACTGATGCGTGCCCTGCATTCGCCCAACAGTGACAGCGCCTCCAAATCTGCTACTACCGCAATATTTTGGCTGCACATGCATGAGCCAACATAATAAAACATTAAACTGTGCTACATTTCTGCGG
The DNA here is from genome assembly GCA_016271365.2 of Neoceratodus forsteri. Lineage (NCBI taxonomy): Eukaryota > Metazoa > Chordata > Ceratodontiformes > Ceratodontidae > Neoceratodus > Neoceratodus forsteri. Next base: position 1,109,525,980 of record CM028131.1, read on the forward strand.
TTGTCAGTGAGTGAGTGATTGAGTGAGTGACTGGGTGGGATATAAAATACAACGTTAAACTGTGCTACAGTTCCCATTTCTGGGGTTGTCAGTGAGTGAGAAACTGGGTGGAATATAAAATAAAACATTAAACTGTGCTAGAGTTCCTGTTCCTGGAGTTGTCGGTGAATGAGTGACTGGGCAGGATATAAAATAAAACAAACTGTGCTACAGTTCCCATTTCTGGGGTTGTCAGTGAGTGAGTGACTGGGCAGGATATAAAATAAAACATTAAACTGTGCTACAGTTCCCATTTCTGGGGTTGTCAGTGAGTGAGTGACTAGGCAGGATATAAAATAAAACATTAAACTGTGCTACAGTTCCCATTTCTGGGGTTATCAGTAGTGAGTGACTGGGCAGGATATAAAATAAAACATTAAACTGTGCTACAGTTCCCATTTCTGGGGTTGTCAGTGAATGAGTGACTGGGCAGGTGATAAAACAAGATGGATGCCACATTGGGATTTTGAAACTGGATTGGTGGCTTCAGGATTCTGGTCAGTACACTGGCCACTACTACAGGACTTTTTCTTCCTTGTGCTGTATGGAAAAGAAAGATATGGCTAGAATCCTGTTCCAGTGAATCAGGTTCCTATACTGTCTCTGGCCATTTTATAAGTTCATGTGTAGTCCCCCGGGCAGCCAATCTTGCAAAAATGTAAACAGTCTGATCCCTTGCTGCCTTCCAGGAGCCCCAACAAGCAGTCTGCTGTGCATTCTCCAGTGCCTCCAGTCAGTATCAGAGTTGGCCATTCTCCTGCACCAACTTGCTAGTAGCGGCAAGAGCTTCTGTCACTTGTGCCTCCTCTGAGGTCACTGTTTTGCTGACAGTCTCAATTTTCAAATCCTGTTCACCCAGCCGTTTCAGGATTGTTTGCACCTATAGGTCAGTGGCCTGCATTCAAAGTGACAGGGACTGCCATAGAGGGTCACTCATCACCGATGTTGCTGACGTGGATGTTCAGCTGCTGCCCAGTCTGTCACTGATTTTTGGAACTTCCTGGGCTTCCTTTGTTCAGGCGAACTGTGGCTACATTTAGTATCTTCTTGCTCTTCTTGGTAAGGTCTTTTGACTAATGTAGGTTAAAAATTTGTTCTAAATAAAAACTGCAGTATTTCTATGAGTTGTGGGTTTCCGCTCTACAGAGCTGTAGCAAAGTATGTCTTCTCAGTAAGCATACTCCGCAGCGCTTTCCATCAAATCACCTGATGCAGTCTTCTCAATCTCCAAAGATAAGTTCTCCAATCAACAGATCATGTCCCACCAATCACCCAATCCATATCCCCATCCCACTCATCTCCTGATCTAAGTCCCATTAGCACCGAATCCACTGTCCCCAACCACTCAATGCAATGTGAAATGTGGGGAGTAGTTCTTGAAAGTACCAAGGAGGAAAAGGATCTAGGGGGTCATGACAGTGGAGAGCCTAAAAACAACAGCACATTGTAATAGAGCTCTGTGCAAGGAAAAGAGGATGCTCCCATTGTACAAGTCACTGGTGGACCACACCTGGAATACTGTGCAAGGTATTGAAGTGCACACCTGAGGAGAGACTGTGATAAGATGGTAGCAGTACAGCACAGGGCAATCAAGATAGGTCCCTAGTCTCGGGGGCAAGGCATACAAGGAAAGGCTGCAGGACTTAGAAACATAGAATCTGAAGGCAGATAAGGGCCACTTGGCCCACCCAGTCTGCCCTATTTATTACCTTCTTTTTTGCATAGACCTACTTGATCTATTGTCCTGTCCTCCCCACCCCCATTTCCTTACCCTATGATTCCCTTGCACCTATCCCATGCATTTTTGAACCCCACTACTGTTTTTGTCCCCACTACCTTGTCGTCGAGGCACAGGTCAGGAAGCATAGAAAAACCAGGAGCAGTTTCAAAATTCACAAGTAGCATTTTATTATTAATAACAGCAAAATAAAAAAATTAAAAATGGTTCAGAATAACTATTTACGATGGCAATAGACACTTAGAAAACAGAGTCCTTCTGAGTTTTTCTTCTCAATTTCCAATCTCAGTCTCTCAGTCCCGGTCTCTCTCTTTTGCAAACATTGCAGCTCCTTTTTATAATTCTGTGCAGGAGCTCATTAAGAAAATAGCATGCTTCTCACACAGTGTTCTTGTAAGTTTCTAATGTTCTTGTCAGTTTCGGCAGATACAGCAAAAAGAGTATTGTGACCCAGAACTGACCTCTTATTCACATCTTCAGCAAAAGGCTTAGAAATTGCATCTCAGGTTAACCCCTTGAGTTCCAAATAGCTTTGAAATCATTTCAACAGTATAACTATATACAGTTTTAAATAAAGGGATCCCAGTATCAATTACATTTCCGTAAAATGATTCACATATATTTTTATTCTGGCAGATATGGAAAGGGGAAAAAAATACAGAACAGCAAGTGAGGGTAGAGAGAGAGTGAAAGGCAGAAAATTCCAAGACGGTTGGGGTGATCAAGTCCTATGTCTCACGAGAAAATTAGGTTGCACAACAAGACAAAGAAGAGACAGAAAAGGAGATAATAGAATAGACTCTTGTGTTTAAACACTTTCTGCATAATAGCTGAGACAGGGCTGTATTCAACCCTGTCACATACCTCAGCTGGAAGGTTGTTCAAGGAATCCACCACTCTTTCTGTGAATAAACATTTCCTCACCTCTCTCCTGAATCTACCCCCTCCAGCTTCATAGCATGTCCCCTTGTTCTAGAGCAACTTTTTTTCAAAACAATATTCCCCTCCTGTACCTTATTAACCCCAAGGTATTTAAAGATCACTAACATGTCCTGTCTCTCTCTCCTCTCCTCCAAGGTGTACATATTAAGCCCCAAACTCCATTCTGACATGAACATGCACACCCCTGAGAAAAGGAGAGAATGGGGCAACATGATTGAGAGACACAGATCCCTGCATGGGATAAATAGAATAGATACCAAGGAACTTTTCTCCTTGAGTTCAAATACAGAAATGAAAAGTAACTCACAGGAGGAGATTCAAAAGGGGAAATTCATAAGCACTTTTTCACAGAAAGAGTGATGTACACATGGAACAGGCTGCTGGAGGAAGTGGTACAGGCCAAATAAGTGACCAGCTTCAAGCAGGGGTAGGACAGGTATGTAGGGTTAGCTAGAAAGGGGGGCAGAGTACAGCCCATCAGCACAGTGGTTGGATTTCTATCTGCAATGCTTGCAACCCAGGTTTGGGAATGGACTTAGGTCACTGAAGGGCTGACCGGGGGGGTAGAAGGAGGGAGCATCCAGAGATGGCTCGCCTTCTCCAGGGGGAGGGGGGTTGAGACCCAGTGCCTGTTGGCCCCTGGTGGAGGCCAGGAGCACAGCAGGATGTTGAGCCTCAGAGCACTAGGGGAGTGGCGGATGTTGGGGGTGCACCCTGACATCTGTGGAATGCCACTCCCCCCCTCAGGGAGAAAACCAGGAAATACTGTAGCTCCCTGTCTGTCTGGATGATAGTCTCTGGTTCCCTCTGCCACCTAGCCCCACAACCTACTTGCCTCAGTGACACCCATGCCAATTAAGAGTGCACTGGCCTCCCCACTGGTGCCTTCCCTCTCGGAGGAGGGGGACCCATCTGGTGAAGGGACACCCCAGGTTACCTGGGGGCCACAATATGAGGCAAGGGTTGGCATCAGGTGGGCAGGGAGACAGAGGGTCCAGGAGACCCGAAGGAGTGGTTAGATGGGGGGCACAAAAAAAAAAGAAAAGGGTGCAGAAACAAAGTGGAAGGATGGCCACTACAGCTTGTGCAGCATAGTTAGCTAGGGTGGGCAGACTGGATGGGCCAACAGGTCTTTTCCTGCTGTCATTGTCTATGTAGCTATGTAAATGATTGAAAAAATGAAAACATAAGTCTAGATGGGGTTATTACCAATGTGACCAAAGGCATTCGTCTCTCTTGGGTTCAGAAATTCCAGTGTCACCTCCTTCATCACCTTGGAGGACACTGGACTTCTTCATACCTTCCAGGCAATCTCTTCTATTTACAGTACTCCTTCTGCCTTCTCAGGAAATATCGGATAAGCATTTTGGTTGAGAAACAGCTTTCATGGAGCAGTGGATTCTGTGTGCCCTTTCGGCACCATCTACTATGCCAGCTACATCCTTAGGGCTGCCACCTCTGTTGATACTCACTTAGTGCTGTGTCCATCTTCATTACTGATGCAGCCTCCATATGTGACATCCCTGCTAGCACCAGAGCAGCTTCAGTGTGGGATGTGGACTAGCCATTGGATCTCCTAGCCTCCACTTTCCAAGAAGAATATAATCCAGATCTTATTGATGATGAGTCACAGGATTATGAAGAGTATACCTTAAACTCAGAGGAGACTGCATCTGTTCAGCCAGTCAGAGCTTCTTAGGAGGATCTCTCCTTTCATTCACTGCTAAAGAACCTGCACAAGACTCTGAGTTTAGCAACAGTGGATGTAGATGAGGCCATGAAGATTAAGATGAACTTAAGTGTTGCGAGGTACCAGTATCATATTTTGAGGTGTGAATAATCCCTGTGGAGCAAGCTCAGAGATGTCACTCAGAGCCTGCCAGAGTCATCCTCAAAGTAGGACTTCTTGGTGGTTGTTACACAAGGATTTTAATCTAATTAATTACCATCAGCTGAGGGCTGCTGTGGATGTCTCCAGTGCAACAGCATTTGCAGCAGCTGTAGGGATTTGCACCCAGAGGCATTCCTGGATACAGGTGATAATGTTTGCCTCTGATGTCCAACAGACCATGAATGTTCCATTTAATGGACCCTATCTCTTTGGTCAACATCTTGAGGAGGCAGTTAAGGAGTCTAATGAAAAAATGTCTCTTCAGAACATGAAGAACATCTACACCACACCTGACAGAGTTTGAGGACGGTGCTTCTTCTGCTGGAAAAAGCCATTTTGTAGCAAGCCTGCCCAATGAGTCTTCCAGCAGTAGCAGCAACAAAGGTAGAAGCTACAGCAGAAGGAGCAGATGGCAAAAACTCCCATAACTACCCTCTGACAAGACAGTAGTCTCATATCCACCCCAACTGCCTGGGCTGCATCATACATCTCTGGTAGGAGAGCAAGTAGCCCTGTACTATCAGCAATGGGAGATCATTACCACAGACAAGTGGGGCTTGAAGATTGAGATGGTTACTCCCTAGAGCTATTAGAGCAACCTCCAGATAGCATTCAAGTAATCTATGTCAGCTGACAGGAACAATGTTAGACCTCCTTTCCCTGGAACTAGCAGACCTCCTGCAACACAGGGCAGTAAAGAAAATAATGGTGTCAGAGCAGGGTAGAGAGTTCTACTCCATATACTTCTTGTTCTCAAAAAGATGGGCAGCATGAGCCTAATCTTGGACCTATGGCATCTGAACAAGTACATGAGGCACAAGAAGTTCAGGATGGTGTCTCTGAAATCTCCCCTTATGTACTGGAGACCCCAGGATTGGTTGGCTTCTCTTGATATTCAGGATGCATATCACCATATCCCTGTCACAGCCAGTCACCACAAAAACTGTAGCTCTGTTTATGGGTGGATCTTGGACATTATGTCAGAATAAAGTGACTTGAAGTATTATTCCCTTACACAGACAGCTGACCAAGCAACAGACAGAAACCACAATATAATTTACATGCCACTTTCTGATGTCTATGGGAGCCCTGCTGAATCTTCAGAAATCACAGCTGATCCCATCCCAGAGACTGCAGTTTATAGGAGCAATCCCAGGTATGACTCAAACCTGATCGTTTCTCCCAGAATAGGGCTGAGTCGAGAGTCTGCAAGGCCCACTACTGTATGTTGGGGAACACTTGCAAGGGACTGACTGTTCCATGCAGAGGATGTTGAGTGGATCTTCTAAAACTCCTGCAAATATTTTTAATAAAATTTGCCAGTATAGCCATCTGTCCCTCATGCTATGCAATTTATAAGAAACTGTATTGCCGTATCTAATTCTTGAGGTGTAAATGGACATTCCAACTTTAATTTCTCTTGTACCGATACCTTGGGCATGTCAGTATATTCCAAAAATGGGTGTGTCGCCTCTTGCTCATACATATGGCTTGTTCATGTATAAGATTTGGTAATTGAACTGGACAATATGGACTATTTCCTTCAGTTACTGACTGGTTCAAGTGACTGGAGAGAGGGTGGAGCAGCAAGACGGCCATGCTGCTGCTCCGTAGACCTTTTATAGTTATCATTTCTACAGTCTTCAGTGTCCTTTTTGGCATGCCTTCACTCAGCTTGTTGGTTGCAGTGGAAGTGCTAAAGTTAGAGTGCTGAGTGCATGTAGAGCAACTGCAGCAAATGGAGTGTTTGTATGCTGAAAATTCTCATGGTGCATTACTGCAGCTTTCCCTCGTGCACCTTACTATGTTTGGCTCCTGGAATAGAGTTTGGGCAGCCATTGAGTTTTTACCCGCACCATTGTCGCTACTGTTGAATGCTGGATTAAATGAGCTATATATATATATATATATATATACAGTACATATATGTGTGTGTGTGTGTGTGTGTGTGTTACCGGAATTTTAAATCTCTGTCTGATGATTTGTTTTATGCTCAGTGATAGTGGAATGCTGAAATGAGAGTAAATTTCAGGAGTAACGGTAACTCTGTGATATGGTTCATTAAATCATTAAACTTTATTGTTGAACATACTGCAAAAGTCACCATTCAAAAGCATAATTCTTGACCGACCAGTCTGTGACCATGAAAAAGTTAAAAACTAAAATATCTATGCAATGGTGAACATGCTGCTTATAGTACTAACCCTGGACCTGTATTGTTGGAGAAGAGAGGCCATGAAGGTTGTTCCTTCGATTCAGTCATATCGGGCTGCATTTAAAAGGGTAATGAGGAATTTGCCTGAGCCTGAAAGATTCAAATGGAGTGGGGAATGTCAATTTTGGCTCAAGGAGATGCTTGGTCAATCAAGGAAGAGAAGGAAAGGAAGGAGAAGGAAAAAGCTCCAGGAAAACATCAAAATCTGTACTGTAGGTGCTGTTATGCATTTTTTAACCCTAAAACAGGTATGTCAGCTAAGCCTTTGGGCCGGGGGTGTCTAGTTGCTGTTTATGGATTAGATATGCTAAGCTCAGCTAAGCAGAGTGATTATCTTTTGTGTTTCAGGTAATTACAAAGAAATTGGAGTCTTGACAGAGGTGAACACAGAGGTACATGTACAAAATGGGCTAACAAACTAGCACTAAACTGCTGGAACTTGTTCCTCAGGGGTATATTTTCCCTGTGAGACCATTATATCAGACAAGGTGTGCCCAAGATTGGTGGACAACATATGTCCCGGCATGGAGGTAACATTTTCTGTATATTAAGCAAGGGCCTAAAGACCTAGGATTCTAGAACTGGCCTATAGAACCCTGGAATATCTCTGTTTAATTGATCTTGAAGCAGGACAAAGACGCTAGTTGAGGCATTAACACTCACAGAGCTTAGACTCTGAGCACAGAATTTCATTAATTGGTGCTGCATAACTCTGCGAACTCCAGCATATAAATGGAACCTTATGGCTTATGATCAGCTGGAGTTCATTTTTTAACCTGTGTTAAACTAGGTATTCAAGGGAAAAAATTGTTTAAAGGGTTGGAAGTGCCAAAAGGCCATAGTCTGGGGATCTTCTAATTTACATTTAAGTTATTTTTTTGCCTTTTAATAACTTCATAATTATCTGTTCAATGCGTGAAAATATTGTGAAAATGTGTCCTGTCCATTAATGTGTTTTGATATGTGCATAAGCTAAGAGGATCTGGAGCTCTTAAAATTCTAAGCAGACAAACAGAACTCCTCGTCGCTTTGGATTAGAAGGAGACAATTTTAAACATCCCAGTAAACCAGAGGTAACAGTAGAGATCCGTGATCTCATTACTTGTGACACCACACATGTAGTTTATGCTCTTTGGTGTGATTGTGGTCTTGTTTATGTAGGCAAAAGGGTAGGACCACTTAAATAATGCATACAAGAGCATGTGAGATCAATTGTCAATGCAAGGAATGACACCCCTGTAGGTACACACTTTTATGAGCACCACAATTCGAAACCAGAATATCTGAAATTTCAGGGTATCGACTGTGCATTATTTAGCACATGGGGTGGTGACAGAGCAAACAAATTGCTACAAAAGGAGAGTATGTGGATTTTTAAATTGGATGCCGTGAAACCCAAATGTCTAAATTATTACTGGGACATTAAGCCTTTCTTACACAAAAGGAGATATTACTTTGCACACTAATTTGCGCTTACATTTGTGTTAACTATAAATGTTAAAATGACAGTGTAATTAACATGTTTTTCTTTTTCTCTCTCTCTCTCTCAGGTGTCACTAAACCCATCCTTGCTGGGCTCCTACCTACCCGGTTGGCACTTGCCAGTATGGCGCATGGCACACTAACTACTTGTTAGTCCCAGGATTTGGAATTTCCTAGGTTGTGGATGAGTGACGTTTCTCTCTAAATTCTCTAAATCTATATTTTTCTATCTACATTTATATTTCCCTTAAGGAATGCTCATTTAATAAGATTTTATTTAGGTCTTTGTCTGGACTTACTGCCCCATTTTATTACTTATGGTTGAGATATACATGAAAGTATAAAATGTCAGCATTCAATATTTTTTAAAAAGGAATTTATTCTGAAAGTGTACTTTACATTTTTTTCAACCATATAGATTCAAGTTATTTTATGATCTATAGTTTGGAATGTTAAGCTAATTGTGCTTTTGAATTTATAGAGATTTATTGCATTAAGGGTAGATATGAGAATTTAATCAATAATTTAAGAACCCTCTTATGCACATATCTCTTTAAGTAGAGTTGAATTTATAAGGTAATTAGCATTGCCATTGTGACATAAGCACTGATTTATTTGATAAGATTTGGTTTCACTTGTGTGTTTTAAACTCCTTGAAGACTCTTGTGGTCGAGGCGCTAGGGGCAACTACATTTCACGTTCTGTATTTTTGCAACTTGGTATTTCACTTTTGCAGTATAAACATTTGCTAACTGCCAGATTTGGTTTCTGTGTTCCTTGCACACCACGCATCTTTGACTGTTTTAAAATTCTAAGCAGCAATGGCAAAAAGAACAATTATAATAATTCAAACTACATATTATTGTTATGAAACTCAAACCTTTCTATTATCTGAATGGCTAACTATCTGGGCTATTATAATGGATTTGTTTAAATTCAGTTTTGGCCACTGGGTAGCAGGCTTGATTGAGCCCTGATTTGTTTTGTGCTTCTTCTTTCAGGTGTAGCTTGAGTGGGCCAGGGTAATGCTGTGATTTTGCTCAGAGTAGGGGAAGGGGAGAGTACCTTTTTCTTAGATATTAGAGGTTACTGTTATGATCTGTTACATATGGAGATTATGGGGCAAAGCATTGTCTATAGGGAAGTAATGTGCATATTGGCACAGGACCAATGGTTCTCCTATGCCAAGCTAGCCATTGGGCTATTCAGGATCCCTTTCCCCGAGTTTGGCAATTTAGGACCATAAATGGCCCATTTGTAAAGTCAGTCTGGGAATCTGCACCTAGGAGAGAATAGTACTGGTAGCCTATTCTGGTTTAATACTGCCCAAGGGATTTAGGGTACCACAGAGATTTTGCCCTTGTTGGCGTACTGTGGGTTTCTATATTTACAGGAGCCCATCTGATGCACATCATATCTATATGATACAGTGTGTTCTGTAAGAGTATCAGGAAAGCTAATTATGTTATGGTAACAGATGTATGTTTGATGAATCTCTGTCTACCTGACCATTGGGTAGTTTCACTGCAATTGTTTTGGACTTGGATAACTGCCCTTGTTAGCTAGGCTGAAAGATATGTCTGGATTTTTGGCTGTCTGTTACACAAAGTGGTCTTAGTGGGATTACCAGTGAGAATATGATAATTAGCTATGGTATGCACTTTAATAATTCAGAACAAGATTGCTCTGTTGAAGGTATGATCAACCAAGGATGATGACAAAGTATGATTAACTGCTGTCCTCGTTATCAGCATAGACTTATGAACGTTACATATTAATTGTTTATTGTTAACCCTTTTATTTATTGCTATGGGTATGTGCTGATTCTCCTATTCTACATGTGTGTTTTACTGTATTTGTAATGTATCTTTTATTGTATTTTATTGATGATTTGTAACGACCTAATAGATCAAATAAATAAACCTTCTGACTGACTGGACTATTTCCTTGGAACTATATACTGACTTGTCTGACTGTCCTGATGTCCTAGTTCTTTGATGGTTCTCTTAGCTAATTCTGTTCCTCTGCTACATTTTGGAGAAATGCAAAACAAAAGGTGTGTGTGATCAGACCAAAGAAGGAGGATGACTGGGTAGTTGATAAAAGGTCATGGCAAATCTTATTTCTGTTCAGTATTGATGAAAGAGGACCTGAGGCCTCTACTAGACTGCAATATAGTGACCAGTAATTACTTTTACTTCTTTGTTTTCTGTGTTTCCTGTTGGCTTGTACTGAATGTGTGCACACTAGATCCATTGTTACCCCGCGCGTCTCTGGTTCTGTATTGTGAGGTTTTCCTTGCTGGTACAGTATTCTGTATTTGGAGCTTGCAGTGAAGGTACTATTTGGGTCAGTTTCTACAGACCTGGTGGATCTAACATATTTCAGGACAAATTGTGGTAGGCTTTCTACAGCTTTAATGCCACTGAATCCCATTACAGTGCTGTGACAATCATCCTCACTCTGAAGCCTTTTGTATAACTGTCCACTGCCACCCTTACTAGCAAGCTCTCCACTCTGGCCTGGTAAATGTTTGCCACCTTACTTGCTCACCCTTCAGGGTAAGGTTCACCTGCTTTAAGTTTGCCATTGCAGTCCCACAGCTGTTCTCCTCTGGGTGCTCCAGACTGCCTTCAGTAGTCATGTCCACAGAATTCAGTATACACACCACAGCTATTATCTGAAAATAGTACCTCTTTGTTTGCTATCTACAGAGGTTGGTTCCAGTACATGCAAGCATGCAGATGGAAAGAGAATGTACCATCCTCTCAAATGACTCAGTACAGGGTAAAATCTTCTCAGAGAAATGTTTCCCACAAGTCTTCAAATTCAAACTGACCTTTTCCATCTCAGGTAATTAACTTTTATCTCTCCTTGTTCCAGCAGTGATTTGAAGAAGTCTTGTATTTGCTTACCTCACTCCTCCCACGTCATATCCATTCCCTCTCTTGGTATTTCCAGTCAGAAATTGTGGTTTAAGAAGCATTTGAAATGTAAAAATACACTTTTTAAACTAAGTGATCTAGCTCTCCATTTCTCCAGCTGCTGAAAAGAGGATGTGTGTCAGCTGTGTAAAGGAAGCATTCAGTCTACTCGTCCCTGACAACATGTTACAACTGTCTTAAGCCCTGTTCACACTGGCAAAACTGTGGCATTGTTGCTGGTGCACAGCAGTGAGATTGTTGCTGTCGTGCATGTCTGAACGCCACAGTTTTGCCATTTGGGGCTTGCGTTTCATTCCATCGGAGATCCCTGTTTTCTTGGGATTGGGTTGTGGTGCAGACATTTGCACCATTGCACTATGCCTTATGAATAGCCCACACCACACATAGCATTGTAACAGGCTTTTCCCAGCCTGCACTTGTGTTTCTTTCCCTCGCAGGCACAGTGATTTTTTTCCCACACAAGTTTAGCTAAAGATCGTTTCTAGCACCATAAACAGAGCTAAACTCAGAGAAGTGATTCGTTTAGAAAACTAAGGGCTAAAGAGTGGGAAAAACCCGGTCTCAGAGTCGAACAGTGTCACTAGGCATGTGCTTATGCATATGTATAATCCCATGCTCAGTGTCACGGCTTGACTCCAAGACCATGTTTTTCCCAGTTTTTAGCCCTTGATTTTCTAAAAGAATCATTTCCTCGAGTTCAGCTTTGTTTATGCTACTAGAAACAATATTAAGCTGAACTCGGATCAGAAGACCCATCCGCGATCGCTGTGATGCTGTCACCATAACTGGACCACCCCTTCCCCACCAGAACTCTCCCCAAACACTGGCACTTGAGGGAGCATCCCTCCAGTGCTCCAGGGCCATGCTGTCTGAATGCTGCTCCACAGCATTTCAGTACGCATGGCCAGAACAAATTACATGGAGCTGGAGTAAATCTCTCGCCATGTGAGCCTTTAGAGTAAGAGATGAGCAGCACAAATAAATATCTTTTTTTCTTGTAAATGAAATAATTTTAGATGTATTATTTACTATGCACAAATAAAGGTTACTAGTACTACTACACACTGTGCGAGTGGCTTGACATGACTGTCTTAAATGTAAACCATTGCAAACTTAAAATAAAATATGGCTAGGAAGAATTGAAAACCTTATGCTTTCTTCTGAGTTGCTGATCCAGTGACACCAAAGAATGGGAGGGGTTTATTATAAGTGCTTCATTTGCATATAAATGGCGACTTGTTTGAAACTTTACAAGCTTGTGTCAGAGTGTCAAAATCTAGATACATGTTACAACAGAAAAAAATTACTGATCTCTCATTGACATAGTCGCAGTAATTGATTTAATGTATGAAACATTTGCCGGAAATATCCAATTCATAAATAAACAGGAGTCTTCTCCTTTAAATTCTCCTCAATCCCTTTCTGCCCCCCCCCCCAAGGTTCCTGCTGTCAACTCAACAAGTGTCCGTTTTAACAGTTTTAACACCCTTACTTAGGCACCCCACGATATGTCACAGTTGACATATCAAAGCTACTTCAGAACTGCATCTCTAGACATGTTCGAAAGAAGTGTGTGCCTGCAGCATATATACTCTAATAGTGTTTTTGGATTCAGAGGATGCGGAGGTGAGCCTGTTCTTCCTTGAGGAGAACAGTCTTGCTACTGTGAAAACAGATAGAACAAATAACTTATTCTCATGCATGATCTGTGTATAAGATGAAAGTAAACAGGACAGCGCTGGAACACTGTTTGCCAAGTATAAAAACTTATGTTCACAAAACTAAATCTCTCATGTAACATACTTATGGCAGAAAATTCTATTACAAACAAGAGTGTGGACCAGCCTGGTGCCACTGAGGGTTGATGTGCTGGACGCCACACCTCATGCCATGCAGGCAACCTGGGTTTGGGAATGGACTCAGGTCGCTCGGGGGTCAGTAGAGGTGAGGAAGGATTGAGTGTCCATGGACAGCTCTCCTTCCTCAGGGACGGGGAACAGTACGGCATGCTGTTTGCCTGACACCCAGTGGTGGCTGGGTGTCAACACATGCTTGCTGTCAAAAGGGGAGGGCCTCACATACAGGGCGTATGGCTGCTTCTGTGGAGGTGTTGTCCTGCCATCTCCGCTCGTTACATGTACGGAGGCCCAGGGAGAAAATGTGGTGGAAAATACCGGGAGCCGGCAGGCTCCATGACGGCCTGATGCACCACCGCACCAGTGAGCCCTGATTCTGGATTGTGCTCTGGGGTGGGAAGTATAGCTGGTGCTCCTCTCCTTGGCCTCACTGTGGGGGGTAATCCACAGGGGAACTTTGGGGTATGGCTGATGCAGGGTGATTGGGGCCAGAGAACGAGCCCCTCCAAGAGAGGGCTGGTGTCGCCTGTCTAGCTCTGCAGAGGTGGAGGAAAAAAGTAAATAGAAAAAAAAAAGGCAGAGCCACCTGATAGGGCAGTGGTTGCACTATCACTTGCTATGCCAGTGACCTGAGTTTGGGAACAAGCTCAGGCCATTGGGGCCAGCTAGGGGGAGGAGGATTGAGCATCCCAGGAGATGCTGTCCTCCTCCAGGGAGGGAGAGCAGCCTGCGTCTTTGCTATACTGCCACTTGGGTGACCACAGGAGGTAGTGCAGTCGGGAGCAGCTTATAGAGAGAGAGGATGTCGGCTGGTGCCACACCACAGACACTGGTGTGCACACACACTTGTTCACCCTCACCACTGACAACATCCTGCTGAAGGGACAGAAAACAGAAAATACCCCAGCTGGCAGAATGATATCAGCCACCCACAGGCCCTGCACCTGGCTACTCAGACATCACCTACACACACCGGATCTGTTCTGTGGTGGAGACTGGGGGAGCTTCTGCCACCCCCACCAGAGGGGGGCCAGCTCTGAGATACTAGGGTAATTGGACTGGGGTGGCCAAGTGGATAGGAGCTGGCTGGAGAAGAGGGAGCATAAACAGTAGTGGCTGCCAAAAAAAAAGGAGGGAGTAAAAGGTGTCTAAGGGTTCTTAAAACAGCTCATGAGGACACAAAAATCTTAGCTATAGTACAGAGTGGAAACAAGTCCTTTTAGAGTGTTTAAACAAATTAGTTAAAATAATTATCAATGAGAACTCTGAAAAATCCATGGTGACCCAGGTTCTGGAAGGAGCTTGGGAGCTAGGTCAGCCAGCCGAGAGGGTGTGATAGCGCTCACAACTGGGGAGGGACAGCACTGCAGTTCTGCTACCACAGCGACCTCAGTGGTGGGTCAGTGGCCTTGCCTACTCCACAGGGACATTGCTGTGTGCATGCGTGACCTGTCTGGGCACTACCCAGCATCAGGGAGGTGCAAGGGTCTTTAGGAGCAAGAGAGAAAACCATGGGAAAAAAAACTATTTCTCCCATACCACCAGTATGATGGATTCTGGTACTCTCAAACGCCCTACCGTGTGGATCCTATTAACCTCGACAGTGAACAGAGGAGCAGCTTGGGCTGGGTGGTCACTAGCAGGGATGGCCTGATAATAGGAGCAGGTGGTGGTATCGTGGCAAAAAGCTTGCTAAACAAAAAAAGTAGCACAGCATGAAAAAGAACTCATCTGATGTAAACAAAATACACTGATCTGAGACTAGCAAAACTACTCAGAAAGTGGAGTGCTAACCTGAAGCAGAAGCAAAAGGACAATAAGAGGATGTTCTCAAAACAGAGCTAGGAGATATTACTAATAACACAGACATAGTAAAATTACACCTTGGAACAAAGATCCCTTACCCTGGTGGGTGTCCAGGTGAAAGTAAAAGAACCTAAGGCACCAAAGGTAAGAGATAATCACTGGTGTCCTGGCCAGCATTCCTCTTCCCACTTCAGCCACTTCAGGCAATTGTCCAAGGCAGTGTGTGGGTGTTGATGTGCGAGATGGTTGCTGCTACACATTCACAGTCACTTTGCTACCTGTCTCTCATTGCTTGTAAAGCATTTCACAAATACAATGTGTATGAAAAATGCTATAAAAAGCTAATTCTTTTTTTTCTTTTCGATTTCACTCTACTATATGCACATGTTCACTCAATGTCATGCAGACAACACCTGGCTGAGGTGGAGTGCGGAGAAGGTGTGCCATCCACCATTGCTGCAGTTAGGATTGCAATGGGTTTGTCATTTGGAGCATGAGTCACATAGAATTTGATGGCAGATAATGACTGCTTGGCCCAACCAGTCTGCCCATTTCTCCCTACCACCACTATTACCACAGATCGTGCCCAATCTACAGCTCTTTCTCCCTCTCCACTTCCTTTCCACTATGTTTCCCTTCTGCTTATCCCATGCATTTTTGAACCCCACCACTGATTTTGCCCCACCACCTCTGCAAAAGGCTGTTCCAGGAAGCCACTACTATTTCTGTGAAAAAGTACTTCTTCACATGTCTCCTGAATCCAGCCCCTCCAGCTTCATAGCATGTCCACTTGTTCTTGAGCAAATTTTCATCTGAAAAATATACCCCTTCTGTACCTTATTTACCCCCTGTGAGGTATTTAAAGGTCTCTATCATATCCTCTTCTCTACCTCCTTAGTTCCAGTGCGTACATATTGATGTCCTTTAGTCTCTGGTCACAGGGCTTTTGATGTAGACCCTGCATCATTTTAGTTGCCTCCTCTGGACCGCCTCTACTCTGTCCATGTTCTTCTGGAGATGTGGTCTCCAGAACTAACACAATGCTTAGGTGGGGTCTTACCAGTGATATATACAGAGGCAACACCATCTCCCTCTTTCTGCTGGTGATATCCCTCCCTATAAATCCCAGCATCCCACTGTCAGGTGCAAACAGGGTGTGTGAGTGATGGGTACTGGGTGGGTGGAGTATGGAGGGTGGTATAGTAGTATCAGTACCTAAGTGGGGAAGGGAACCAACAGACTGTCAGGGACAATGTGATCTGATATGTCTGAATAGCATCTAGGGGGTGGGGGAACAACTAGATCACTAAACTGCCAGGGACTGACAGCTTTTGTTGTCAGTTTGCTACCCCGGCACTCAGCTGGAGGGGTGTGTTGGATGATTGTGCACTATTCTGTGCATTGATATGAGCAAGGTTTTGTAAACATTAATTAGTGTTGTTCCAGCAGCCTGCTAACACATACAGTAACAGAATCCCCCTGAATATACTACTACATTGTATGCAAGAGGTTTCCTTCATTTGCATGGGTGCAGTGGTATATTCTGCATGTTTGCTCTGTCCACTAAACGCCATTCCCCAGGGCACCCTAAATATGGCCCTTATCTCATATGAACACGCACTGCCCCGTCAGCATGGTGCTAATCATGTTAGCAATGTGCTATCCTTCTGAATATCGAGGTCCTTGCCCTGAATGAGGTGGATGCTTTATTTTCACAGGGACTTTGCATGACCCAGAATGTCTCACCAACAGAACTGCAAGCAATGAAAGAATTATCTGATTATAAACAAATAGTTATTAAACCAGGAGTTACACAGGGGGAACACTGTGTTACTGAAGAGGGAGATGTGCTGCATTACTGTACAGGAGTTACTATGTAATGTAAGAAATTATAAACTTCTAAGTTAGGATCCTACAAATGTATTTTGCAAAGAACTGATGTCGTTGGTTGAGGGAAGAGTTGCAAATGGCTTCATTACAAAGGAGAAAGTGAAATTCCTCATATCAGAGTATCCTGTGACTCTGTCATATATATATATATATATATATATATATATATATATATATATATATCTTTATAAGTGACATTGCAGAGGAACTGGAAGGAAAAGTATGTATCTTTGCAGACGATACAAAAATCTGCAACAGGGTTGATACACAAGATGGAGTGGAAAGGATGAGAAGGGACTTGGCAACTCAGATTCAATGCAAAGTGCAAGGTAATGCACCTGGGAAACAAAAACCTAGGGGAAGAGTACAAAATGGGGGGTGAGATACTGACAACAGTAAAAATGGAAAGGGACCTGGGGTAGTTATATCAGATGATCTAAAGGTGGGCAAGCAACGTGAGAAGGCAGTAAGGAAGGCTGGGGGGATACTGGGATGCATAGGGAGAGGCGTCAATAGTAGAAAACAGGAAGTTGTTATCCCTCTGTACAGACAGTTGGTGAGACCCCATCTGGAGTACTGTGTGCAGTTCTGGAGACCCTATCTCCGCAAAGACATAGACAGAGTGGAGGCTGTCCAGAGGAGGGCAACCAAAATGGTGCATGGTCTGCACCAGAAGACATACGAAGAAAGATTAAAGGAGCTTAATATGTATACCCTTGAGGAAAGAAGGGAGAGAGGGGACATGATAGAAACTTTCAAGTACCTCAAGGGAATCAACAAAGTCCAAGAGAGTAGCATCTTTCAGAAAAAGAGATGTGCAACAACAAGGAGCACAATTTGAAGATAGAGGAGGGACGGCTCAGAGGTAATGTGAGGAAGTATTTTTTCACAGAGAGGGTTGTGGATGCATAGAACAGCCTCCCTGAGGAGGTCGTGGAGTCAAGAACCGTGGGGGAATTCAAGAATGCATGGGACAGGCCTAAGGCAGTCCTAGTGGGGGGGTAGGAGGAAGTAAGCTGTTGGTTAACTAGGATCTGCAGCTGATCAGTTAGGTAGGAAAATGGGCAGACTAGGTGGGCCAAGCGGTCCTTATCTGCCATCACATTCTATGTTTCTATGTATATACAGTATATCCTTCCTAAGATACATAAGAATATGGATTACCTGCTGGGGCACTCCATGTTTCTGTGGTGGGATCTCTTACTGAAAACCTAAACCAAATGTTTTAAATTTTTGTCATACAGAACAATGTGGCAAATGTATAGTCCCATTTGAGGGATACCATGGATATTCTTGCAAAATTCAAGAACTCTGAATGCAAGAAGAGGTATAAATTGTGGGAATATATGTCCAGTCACCATTCTGATAGCTTATGTATTTGTTTGATTTACCAGGAAGGTGGACAGGATCAAAAGACCCGTTTTCAGCCACACCTGGGGAGAGGGGGGATAACAATAGGTATACAATGCACGGCTACAGTTTACATAGCATTAAGCTGAAATTAAGCAAAATAAAACATGCAATATATACATAAGTACGACTGTAAATGGATGAGTAAATATGCATTAAAAATTGATCAAGTATTGTCATAACAACCGCACACTGTTAATGTATTTAAGTAACTTTTTTACACTTCTTTAAAACACATGTTTCTCAGAGTGAACATCTATCCCCAATTTAGTTAGATCATTTAGTAGTTTGGGACCATAGGAAGTTAGTGAACATTTGGCAATCTTGATCTTAATCTGACTTTCTTGATACTGTTTTGTTGAGGATGTACGCAGTGTTTTGGTAGCTGTCACTCATATTAACCTGTCACTTACAGTGCTAGGTGTTTCTGAATTCAAAACTTTATGTAGAAACGTTAGTTTTGTATGATGACTTCTCTGTTCAGGTGACATCATTCTGAATTTTTTATATAAATTGCAGTGATGTTCTTGCTTGATTTGGTTGGTAGCAAACCTAATAATATTGTTAAATGTAACCACATACTTTTGAAGTGTTGAGTTTGTAAGGATTAACCCACAACAGGGCATGGGTTTACTGAGAATTAATCCATGCCTTGGGGGGAGGCAGAAGGCCACAACCGAGTGACTTCAACCACCCAAGCATGGATTAATTCTCAGTAAATGCATGCCCTGGAGTGGGGTTAATTCACTAATAAAATGGACAACTTTATTTTAGAGGTTTACCTAAATAAATATGTATAAAAAAAACCACTGTCTACATGAATTTGTAATAAAATAGTTATTCGGCCTAATGGGGTTGTCCTACTGAGGATGCTATAGTTGTAGTTCTCCACTAGGTGGACTTGTCCTAATGAGGAAGCCGTAGTTGTAGTTTTTTACATGTCTCTCTGGTGGAGTGATCTGATTAGGTCACTTTACATTGCTGTCAATCAGGATTTTGTAGTTCAGCAACCCAACTGTGGATTTCTTGAGAATTAATCCATGACCAGGTGACTTGTTATGATGAATCAGAATACAGGATTTTTGGAAACCATTTTATAGGGTAAGTTAAACAACAGCATGGAGTTATATTCCAGGGCTGGTAGGAGCACTTGATTCACTATTGTTCTTTTAGCCTACAGTGTTAAACTATTTTTATTTCTGTATAAGTAACCAAACTTGCTGTTAATTTTTTTTAATTACCTTTGTAACATGCTCGTGAAAAGACAACGTATTGGTTCAGCATTACTGCTAGGTAACTGAAAGTGAATACCTCCTCCAGGCCTAGACCATTCTTCCCTGGTATAACCATGTTATTGAGCTGGCCCAGTGGTGGTGAGGGTTGAGGCGCTTGGTGCCACACTTCGCACCCCGCCGGCGATCTGGGTTTGGGAATGGACTCGGGCCACTGGGGGACAGCAGGGGAAAGGGTGGATTGAGCATCCCAGGACTGCTCTCCTCCCTCTGGGGTGGGCAAGGGGAAGCACATCACGCTGCAGCGGCTCCTGGTGATGACCAGGGGCAGCACAGTTGCAGTGCACAGTAGGGGAGGAGCACGGCAAGACATCAGCTTACACACCTTACATCATTACACTGCCGGCTCCTGGGGGGGAAAATGGAGGAAATGTCTGGGCGTGACTGAGGCAACTTGATAGCTATGCTCCCATCGACCTGGAGGACAGTTGTGGAATCGCACTGAGGAGTCCAGTCAGGCCCAGCTCGGAGAGCTATGGGGGAGGCCCTCCAGTGGGTTGGGGCAGCCATGTCAGACCCCCCCATCATGTGAGTGAGCCTGCTGCTCTCTGGGGCAGGGGGGCCGGGGGCTGGATGCCCCGGTCGATGGTGCTGTAGAGGCACACAAATAGTGACATGATAAAAAAATAACCATGTTATTTATTTCAAGTCTTTACATGGTTCCAAAGACCATGGTTTTGGTTTTCTTTTCATTTTACAAGATTTTATTATCAATGAACCAATTCTGTAAGGCATAGTATGTTGGTTGCTTTTTCGCTTCCAGGTCTGCTTCCATCCTTCCAGTGCAGTAAAGCTTTGTATCATCTGCATACATTATAGTTGAAACTTCATTCCAGATTTTTGGTAAATCATTTACAAATACTGAGAACAGGAGTGAGCCTAGAACTGAACCTTGTGGCACCCCAGTTTGTACCATCCTCATGGAAGATTTTACAGATCCAATTCTAATTGTCTTCTGTTTGACACATCTTGTCTAAACCAATCAAGTGTGTATTTCCCAACTCCTCTGTTTTCAAATGTATGGATCCATATGGGGTGGTCCACCAGGTCGAAGGCCTTGGTCAGGTCCACAAAAACTTCCCCAGTATGCAATCCACAGTCCATGCAGTCATATATGTCACTGGATAACCTGACCAAGGCCACGACGTGCTGTACCCTCCCCTTAAACCATACTGATCCTGTGTGAGGAGTTGATTCTCTTCCAAATATTCTGATAATTGATTAAATACCACTTTCTCTAGGAGCTTTGCCAAAGCAGGCAAAACAGAAATTGACCTGTAACTGGAGACTGTTTGTTGCCCGCTTTGTATATAGGCATTACAATTGCTGTTTTCCAACAGTCAGGTATATGATTTCTACATAGAGATAAGTTAAAAAGATAGGTGACTGTTTAGCCAGTTGTTTTGCAGCTGTTTTTAATGATCTAGGAAATAGACCATCCATGCCTGGGCCTTTATTTCCCCCAAGTTTAGATCAAAAGGGTATGGACTTCCCTTTCCTTTACCTTGAAACAGTTAAAATGTTTTTAAACAAGGTTTACTATGAACCACAGTGCCTATCCCCTTGGAATCCTGTTTTATTTGTTTTTTATACAATATCTGTGAAAAATTCATTAACTGCATTTGCTAAATCCAAGTTGTTACTTATTAGTTCTCCATTTCATAGTATGCCAATCTTTACATTAATAGAGGGTTTGTACAATTCTTTGAAAGAGTCCCAAAATCTCCTAGAATTAGTTAAGTCTTTCAGCTGTCTTTCTTTGTAATACATTTGTTTTGATCTTTTAATTTCAGTTTTACAAACATTACAAATTGTGCGATAGTCATTTAAGTCCCTTTGTAAGTTAGACTTTTTAAACTGTTTCCACAATAAGTTTCTTAGCTTGAACAGATCAGGTAATTTAACGTTTATCCAAGGTAAGCATTTTGTTCAGATCCTTTTTCTTTCTTGGTTTATAATGATCAATTATATTCAGTAACTGTTTGTTAAAAAAAATTACTGCTCTCTCTACCTGGCTCATGTAGTACAAATGTGACCAATCTAAGTTATTAATTTCATTTATAAAAATAACATGTCAAATTTTTAAGAGTTAATCTCCCTAATAAAAATCTCATTAGTTTTATCTTGTTATTTTTTTTCTAATCATATAAACTGGACAGTGATCACAAACAGCATCAGTTAAAACATCTGACCCACTAAGAAACTGTAATCTATTTGTCAACACCCAATCTATAGTTGTACCCCTCCAGTTTTCTAATTTTTCCTTGTTTGGACATTTATCACTTGGTTAAAACCATTAGCAATCACAGTATTTTTAACCCTAACATTTTTATGTAGAGTTGTCCAATCTATGTTAAAATCTCCCATTATAATGTGCTCTTTGTTCCCCTTATTTAACAGCATTAAATCATCTAATATAGTAATATCAGCTCTAACAGTTTTAGGTGGTAAGAATACACATGGAAAATAGACATCAGTGCCCTTATTTCTACATAACATGAGTTTGATAGTCAAATGATTAGCGGAATTTCTGTGTGATTCTGCATCTAATTGTTTAACATTAAAAGTATCCTTTACATAAATAAGTAACCCCCCCCCACCCGTTTACCCTTATTTTTATTATTATTAATAGTTTTAGTCTTTGGTAACTGAGTAAGGCCCACTAGGTACAACTGCCTGTTTTCAAGGGTGACCTGGGAGCACTGGGTGGTAAAGTGACTTGCTCAGAGTCACATAGTATGCAAGTGGAGGTTGTGGGAATCAAACCCAGGCTGCTGGATGGCAAGTTCATTCACAGTTCTTTACTCTATACTCTAGGCTATACTACCAACCCATCATCCATTATCCAACATCCATTATCATTCCAAAATATGGTATACCCCTCAAGACTAACAATTTCATTTGGGGTTGTTTGCTTTCACCATGTCTCACTTAATGCAATTATGTCCAAATTCTCCAAATCAGCCCGTAATTTTAATTCATCTAGGTGTGCTAAGACACTTCTGATATTTAAATGAACAAATGTGAGACCCTTTGTGTCTATCAATTCAGATGTATAGTTCACCCTATTTACAACAGGTCTGGGAATTCTTTCCATGTCACTTCCAAGTAATAATATTATTAAAGGAAACAGTACCCTTGCAACACTACATCATTTACTATTACTACTGTAAGTTCTTAATACTTTAATCCTAATCAATTTATGTTTTAATACATTAAAATAGTACCAACTGTGTACTGAAAAGCACACCTGAACATTCTGGTTATTTGTTAAAGGCATCTGCCAAGTCATTGTACATTTAGTTTTTATACATATGTCATAGAGACTGCCACATTTTGACACCAATATCTCCATCTAACCTTGTCAAAAAGTGTACAGCTGAGAGAATTCTCCATATGCACAACAAATAAATAAAATGATTCATCTTAGCAAGTTTGAATAGCCCAAACACTAAACCCCAGAGAAAGTGAGGCTTGCCCCAGTATACTGTACTTATAATGTCCAGTCCTATGTGAGAGAAGCCCAAGTAAAATGTTTTTTACCTCAGCAGTTACCTTTAGTTGCAAGTTCTACATTTTCTTTCCAAGTGGCACTCACACCACTCAAACTCACACTAACGGTCATGCTGGGTAGGTGGCGCATGCTTTTAAAGTTCTGTAACCTCACCCCTTGACTTTGTTCATGGCCAGTGGCTAACCCCTGAGCCCCCTTGCCTGCTGTGGATACCAGCAGAAACTGATTAATGAAAACACACTTGCAGAGCTTGGAGGCAGCAGTTGGCAGTGTGCTGTGGGCTGCTTCTTGCTGCCATGGCTGAGGCGAACCTCCAGGTACAGCTTATAGTGGATACAGGTAGTGAATGGCTAGGTGGGCAATGCAGGCTTTTAAAGTTCTGTAGTCCTGCCCCTTTGGCTTCACTCATGGCCACTGGCTCACCATCGAGCCCCTCACCTGCCATGAATATC
This sequence comes from Neoceratodus forsteri, assembly GCA_016271365.2. Lineage (NCBI taxonomy): Eukaryota > Metazoa > Chordata > Ceratodontiformes > Ceratodontidae > Neoceratodus > Neoceratodus forsteri. The sequence continues at coordinate 1,109,549,452 of CM028131.1, forward strand.
AACAGAAACTGATGAATGAAAACACATTTGCAGAGCTTGGAGGCAGCAGTTGGTGGTGTGCTGTGGGCTGCTTCTTGCCACCACAGCTGTGGTGATCCTCCTGGTACAGCTTATAGTGGATGCAGGTATGGCTTAGAAGCATGTCACTATGTTATGTTATGTTATGTTATGTTATGTTATGTTATGTTATGTTATGTTATGTTATGTTATGTTATGTTACAGAACCCCCACTGAAGCCAGCACACCCTGTGTCATTGCTAATGCATGGGCTAGAATTTCTTCTAACCCATAACTTTTTGTTTGAGAACAAGTTCTATTTACAGTTGTGGGGGATTGCCATTGCAGACTCTAAGGCACCAGCATATGCCAGTCTTTTTCTTGTGCTATGGGAAATGAGTGCCATCTTCAACCCTTCTGTTAACTAATACACAGACAAACTCATTAAGCGAGAACTGAACTGAACTCATAGGTCATTCTTCCCAGTGGAAGTTAATTCTTAACTACTGAGTCAAATTCTGTTTTTTTAATCTAGCTAGGCTTTTTAGTTATCCTAGTGGGTACTCATGATTTACACACTGATGGTACGTACCGTTTTAGAACTCTAGGATGTAATTCATGTCCTTGTTAAGCTCTCATATTGTTGCCATACAATACATCTGTGTTCTGCTACAGAAATCTTTGGTCAAGAGGAACATAAACTACATCACACAGTTGTAAAATGGTACTTATCCACCAGAGGGTAAATAGGAAACACTCCCTAAGGTTACCAAAAATGCTGCATAGATGGACCAATAACAGAACTGGAACTAGCCCTTAAAAAACACTTTTCCTGGGAAAATATTTCTTACATATCCAAAGCATTTCTCCTTTAAATAGCATTGATATACTAATAACACTGTGTGCGGGTGAAATCGTACAGAGAATGAAGTGACTGAATTTATGCAGTGGCTGAATAACAACAGTGTTAACTTTCATTGTACCTCGACGTTTAGTCCGCCCCAGATTAATTTTTTTAGACATAACTCTGTCCAGTGATGTCGATGATAGGGTTATTTCACTAGAGTACCCTAAAACCACAACCACTAATAGCCTTCCACTGCTAGACAGTGCCCACCCTCCCAATCTCATTAAGTCTTTCCTCTATGGCCAATTTATATGTGTCAGGAGAAACTGCTGTCGAGATGAAGACTTTGAACTACTAGTTGCAGGTCTTATGGCTAGATTGAAAGAGAGTGGATACAAGACCAGGAAACTGGTTATTGCACATGAGCAAGCCCGTAAGTTGGATAGGTGTGACCTTTTGAACCAGAGGCCTAAAACAAGCTCTCACAATGTGATTACCTTTAGTACTGAATACAACTTACTTGGAGACAGAATTGGCTATACAATAAGAAGGGACTGGCATGTCCTTAAAAGTGATCCTTTCCTGACACAAGTTTAATCCCAAGATTGGCTATAGATGGTATGCAAATTTATAGGACAAGCTGGTACACAGTAGCTATGATCCATTCGTACCGAACCACAACTTTTCTCGGCACTTGTTTTAAGGGGTTGCTGCCCTTTTACTATATGGTATTGTGCATTTTCTTTTTTACAGTTATGTATTTATTTATAGAAGATTTGTCTTAAAAATGAGTAGTTTGCACAGCCAATATATATTTTGATTTCTTAACTAAACTGTTTGTTTTATATACTAATTCTTATCAGCTTCTCCTCTAAACTATACCATACCCCTGTTAGGATATATGCTTTGGAAATTTCCTTTGGCATTTTGCTTGGGTGATGCTCCCTACCAATTTGCTTCAATGTAGATATGGTGCAGCCTTGCCACCACCCCCTGATGAAGAAGCAATATGACCATGAAGTGTTGGGACTGCTGGACCAGCTCTGTCTTGACTTCTTTGCACTGTGGATTTCTGTGTGACTTTTGTTTTGGTTGTCACATTTGGATTATATATTTTTCTGTGAAAAAGGATTCCTTTGGACCTCCATGTCTCCATCATTTACTTCATCCTGCAGTACCAGGTAAGTGTACTTTTACCACTAGCAGATCCTGCTGCGTAGCGAATTAGCACCCATTACCCCCTTAGGCTAGCGAACAGTAGTTCTTCTAGCCTAATCTGAGTTTTAAAATGGAATATTTTGCATTTTTATGAGAAAGATCTACCCTCTTGACAAAACTGCTTTCACTTCTTTGTTTCCTTCATACCACCCAGATGGCTTAAAGAAAACCTTAGATGCCCGTTGACTTTTATTTCTACTACAAATTAGTATAAGGGTCAGCAGCTTGCCATCATAGTGAATGCAGAAAAGGCCTTTGCTAGGGTCATTTGGAACTTCTTGCAAGCCAGCCTAACAAAATGTGGTTTGGGGAGGTAATTCAAAGTGTGGATTATAAAAGTGCACACAGACCCAATTGCTCAGGTTAGGGTTAATGGCACAATCTCTGACACTATATGAACTAGTTAGGGGCATTAGGCAGGGCTGCCCCTACCCTTCTCTTCGCCTTGATCACTGAGCCATTAGCTGAGACTATCAGAGGCAATACTCACAGCCATGAAGCCAGAGTAGGGGGAGCACAAAATCTTGCTGTATGTGGCTGATACCTTAACCTATCTCAGCAACCCCAAAATGTCTAACCCACATCTTGAAGTGGTAATGGAAGCATATGGCAAAGCATCAGTGTTCAAAATGAATAGTACTAAGACAGAAGTCTAATGGCTTAGTAGGCAAATAGATCTTACCCTACAGCACTAAATACCCCTGAAATAGTGCACCCAGACCCCAAGATACTTAGGCAGTCACATACCTACAAACATAGATAATATTTAAAAGCTGTTGAGCTGAATTCTAAACACACACATTAACGTGGAGCTTCACTGTCAAGGAGCTGATAAACTATGTTAAAAACACTCTAAACGCTTTAAATCACTTACTTGAAGTTGAATTTTCTTCTTATGGAGTTTACGGCTAACACTATGGATAAATTCATTTCCCCAAAAGTTGTAGGGAGAGGTACTTCACTCTGGAGGCCTGTTAGCCCTCCTGGAGTGACCGAAGCAGAGAGCTCTTCTAACACGATGACACACTCAGAGGTGAGCATAAAAGCTAAAGCACCTAGTAAACTGACTCTCGCATCTATTCAAGCCTTCCTGAAAGAGTTTCAAATGGAGGTCAGGCAATCCAACTCTCGAACAGAGAGTTCCCTAGCAGAACCTTCCTTTCATTGCTCTGTAATTGAAGCAAGGGTGGAGGACACAGAAAAAGCCGTACAGAACTCAGACAAAGAAATAAAAGCTGTCTCAGCCAGGACATTAACTTTGGAAGGTGCAATGAATGCTGCACCAGATGAGCAAATTGCTCAAGCTTTAAGACTTGAACATATGGAGAATACAATCATAAAAAGAAACCTCAAGCTTATCAGTTTCCCAGGAACTGTTTCAAACTCAGACTTGAAAGAAGTGGTTCAAATAGCACTCATGGCTGTTCTTTCAATTGACCCACCTTTAGTGCTGGAATCTGTGTTTTGTTCCCCTTCAAACAACCAAAGGATGTGGAACTGCAAAATGCTGGAGCAAGATATGTTATTTAAGCAATATGCCACGAGAGGCTATGGGTGATGCCAGGATTTACCCATGGGTGGTGTGTTGTTTGGTCCCGAGGCAGAGCTTAGGGACCAGCAACACACCACCCATGGGTAAATCCTGACATCACCCACAGTCTCTCGTGGGATACTGCTATTACACAATTTGGAATTTTTTAAATTACATATTTTTATTATAGGTTTTATTAATTGTTTGGGCAACGTGTTTGATATAGTGATGTAGACATGTGAAGGAAAAAAATAGTTCCGCACTGTGGTGCTGGTTCTGAAGCAGTCGCAGAGGCTGGCTGCTCGAACGCTCGAGCTGAAGAATCAGCTAAGTTGTGAGGAACGTTTTGAGACTTTCTTTGTGATGGAAACATTTTCAGAATGTTTAAAAATATTTCATCTAGCTCCGTCTCATCAATTACTTCAAAGGAGCATTCCATTTTTGGTTTTTATAATTTAGCGAGGTAAGTAGCGACGCTGTGGAAGATGGCAGCACACGGCTTTGATGTTTGCCATCAGATGGATTTTGAGAGGGTATGGGGCATGAGGGTGCAGCTGGCACTTTTTCCTGTTGGTTACTAGCAGGATTTACAAGTTGTAAATCATGCTAGATAGCCAATCAGGAGCCAGCTTTTTTGGGTGCTATTGTATAATCTGACTTTTACACCTTTGGCTGAGAGAAATAAAGTGCTCCAGTTGGTCGGACAGAAGAAACACTGCATTTATAATACATCTTTATCCTGATTTTTGTTTGCAAACACAATGCAGACAGAAGAGATTTTTATCAATTCTATTGGAATTTAAAGATGCAGGGGGTGCCTGCCACTTTAGTAGCACTAGCTTGTTTACAGATCCAGTTTCAAGGGAAAATACAGCATTTTGAAGACCCTGCTGCAGCCTGAGGATTTTTCCAAAGTAACATCAAACTGCCAGAAGATTTGGGCTCCGATTTCGAGCAAGAGGAAGCAGAATTGACTGAATATCTTCCTGTTCAACAGGGTTTTTTCTGTGTCTTCATACCTTGCAAAATAATAACTCTCTGAAATGGACTCTTTACTTTCTATTTTGATTAATTCTGAACTCCATTATGGAACCATTGAGGGGTATATAAATTAAACTGGTGCATTTAAAATAGGAAAATTATGGAATGGGATGTACTAGCTTGGAGCACACCCAAATTTTTAGTCTATCAGAGAACTTGTAGCAGCACTAAGTTACGTATTATGGTACAAATTATTTTTTTTCTTTTAACCCCCTCAAAAATACACCTGGTGTGTCTTTATTTAGTTAAATTTAATTATAACCATTACTTGTTTATTTCTGAAAGTGTTCTGTTAAATGAATCTGTATCCTGAACTATTTTAAAGAATAAAAATAAAGTACAAAAAATGCACAATGTGGACCCCATATGCAGAATGATAAAGCATATCTAAAGAGGAAGGAAATGTCACCACTGTCCTTATTTGCTATAGTTGAAGCAATAAGAACAAACATAGTGTCCAGATTCCTACTTGATACACTTCTGATCAAGAACCCAGTGCAGTTATGGAAGAATCTGAGGCTGATGTGTACTAGATTTCTTTGACATAAACAATCCTGGATTTCTGTCTATATTACTATGCAGTGAAGGTGTCAAATAGAAAATGCAGGGCTGCATCACATACTAGAGCTCTGCACCTGGATAACATTAGTCACTAATCCTGCAGACTTCAGAATTGTAAACAAATACCTCAATGAAATCAACCCAGAAGAGTTGGCAGGAAGCGATTAACTACTGTAGTTGGGTTATAGTTGCCATTCATGTTAATGCAATTTATCAATGAGAGTTGTGTCAATATAGAGGATAATGGATGGGCAACAGTGAACAACAACAATGTTGTTCACTTCGAGAGGTTGTTATGACAACCATGTAAACCTCGAGAGCGAAGCTTGAGAGGTTTTCGGTTGTCATACAATCTCGAGAAGTGAACAACTGTTGTTTACTGTTGCCCATCCATTAGCTTGTATAGTGTATGGGGCAACAGTAAAATCAACACCAGTAACTTTTAAATGGTAAAATCAATGGTCCGCGTTGATTTTATGACTTGGACACCCACTGCCTCAACTCGAGAACAAGTTCTGTCTATTCCCCTCACCGCACATTAACAATCACCCACCTTCACAGTAACATCTTTTTTTTTCATTAAACTTGGCCCCTCTCTCTACCATAAACATTTTAAATGTTGCTGCTGTCCTTACTTGGAGGGGTTTGATCTGCGCAGTTCTGATTTGAAGCCAGCACTTTTAGCGCGGCAGTTTCCTGGACTCCAGTGTACATGCGCAATGATGATCTATACTGTTGTACCATCGATGTGATATACTCAAGATGGTGCAACAGCATGTTGACGTCACATTGATGGTACAACAGCAGTGTATTTCCATCAATTTTCATGTACAATAGTTCTTACTCATACACTATATATATTGTTTTGTATAGGTACAACATTGGTCAGCCAAAGTTTGTAGCTAGGCTCTTCCTCAGGAAAATTAAAAGTTCTAACTCTCTGATAGTCATACGTGAGTTACAGAGCACCTTTGTGCATTATGCTAACTTGGGTATTGTCTTTACACTGTCATTATACAGTAACCCTATTAGGCTCTGTTCTGCATACAGTTTTGGGTAAAACTGAATGCAATCAGTAAATATATTACTTCCCCTAATGTTGTAATGCTGAGAAAGGTGTCTGATAATTTTCTTTGAAAGAGAATGTATGGATTTTTAATCTATTGTGGTATCCTTTCATGGATGTTGTACTATAAATTTTGTGTGCAAAATTTATAAATAAAAAGTAAAAAAAATGGGGTTTGTAGAACAAGTGCTTTGCACTTATATCCATGCAATCATGCCCTGGATCCCCATCGCAAAAATTAATCCTACCTTTAAAAGGTGGTGCGATGAATGTTTGTTACATCAAGGAAAATTCTTCCAGGGAGAGAGACCATAAAAACCTTCCACAGGTTACAAGAGCAATTCCAGTTGCATAATTCAGGCTTGCACAGGTACTATCAAATCAGAGAGTATCTGACTAAAGACCCCATTATCATAAATTACATAATTTCTAAAACCCCTTCTTCAATATTTAAAGGTACACTGTCAACCCTTTTGCATCATTTATTTCAAGCTGAAACCCCACATTTCATGATTGCGTACTTTCCCTAAAATTCATTGATGTTGCTGGTTGTTTTATCTGCTTCTTTTCTTAGTAGAAATGGAATGCATGCAAATGTGCAATTATATCCAGCACTGTTGTGTTTCAAATCCTTGATCTACCTTTGTTGCATACTTTCAAAACATGACAAACATCCCCAAACAATGCATTCACTCTGAATATGATAGTCTCCTATGCTCTCCTCTCCTCTCCTCTCCTCTCACTGCACCTTGAGTGACTGTACTATGGTGGGGGTATTTGTAAGTTCAGGAAAGATGCAGTGGAAGTTGATCAAGGACTGTAAGCAAACACGTTATTTGTGTGGTAACACTAGTATGATGGGCAGATTGTTTTTCACTTTTTAAAAGACAAAAGGAATCAAACTCAAACAACCAGCTACATCAGCAATCTCTAAAGAATGTGAGCAATCATAACATGTGTTTTTAAACTTGGGAAAATTTCAGGCCTAAGGGAGTTGACAGTGTCCCTTTAAAGGTCAATACCTGTCCTCCAAGCACCCCACCCCCAAACCACAACCTCTCAATTAGGCTTTTAAGCCTGAAAATATTTTAATTACCTCTGTGGCTTACAACATAGTCTGATGTACCAGCCATAATGTAAATGATGTTGAGCTGCGTGGCCCCATTTCACATTCTCAGTGAGGTGCCACGCTGCTCACTGTATCACTTTATACAATGAGTGGTGGAACGTTGAGAATGTGAAATGGCACCGCACAGCTTAGGATACATTTATGTTATGGCTGGTACATTGGGATGCATTTTAAGTCATAGAGGTAATTAAAATATTTCTTAGGCTTAAAAGCCTAATCGGGGGGTTGTGGTTTGAGGGATGGGGCAATTGGGAGGACAGATGTTGTCCTTTATGTCACCCAAACACAGACAATGGGTCATATCTTTTCTCTGGTTCATTTACTACACTTACCATTCATAGAGCACCTCCTAGACGCAAAATAACAAAATGGCATGAGGCTGCCCAACAAGCATTCACAGACATGGAGTGGAATACAATTTGGGAGCAAATGCATAAAATAATAGTAACACATACCAGAAGTTTAAATGGAACCCCCATGATAACCAATACTATGGCTCCACATACTTGGATGCTCACTGGAGGGGGTGTGGCAAAAGGGTGGAACACTGTCTTGTATTTTGGGCATGCCCAGTTCACGCCCCGTTATGGGCAGAAAAAAATCATATATGAATGACACACATGGATGGCATGCCATCTGCCGACTCCTTCCACCTGAAGTGAGGTCATCTAATTAGAAATACCTCTTTCAGATCCTGCATGTTGCAGCACTAAAAGCAATCAGCTGCAAATGATTGCCTCCCCACCCACCCTAAAAGCGTGGTATAAACACATGAAGCACATATTAGAAATGGAGAAAATAACAATGAGACAATGACTACAATCAAAACAATTAACTAACCGGTAGCTCCCCTATTTGAATTACCTGTATTAAATGGAGAGGACACCATCAATATTAGAGTTGCTGGTTTAAAGGGCAACTCTGCACTTCAGCATGTACTTTCACAAATAAGATGTTTCAGCCATTACAATATAAAAGAGAATACTATTTTTTTCATTTTCAATATTCCTTTCTTTGGTTTACAGCACATCATGGTAGTCTATAGAAAAAGATGTATAAAAAAACATTTGCCTCTACCCTGTTAACCTCACAGTGTGTTTGTTTCTGACATTATAGTGCTCACCATTACAACAGACTGTGATGTCAAAGCAGTGGGTAGGGCTAGTGGGATGCAGGGATGCATAGGAAGAGGTATCTCTGGCAAGAGGAGGGAGGTGGTGTTACCACCATATCACTCACTTGTAAAACTCCACCTGAAGACTTGTGTCTGGTCCTGGAGGCCGCACCTCAGAAAGGAGAAAGATAGGGCAGAGGCAGTCCAGAGGATGGCATATAATATGGTGCAAGGATTGCACCAAAATCTCTAGCAAAAGAGACTGCGGGATTTCAACATGTAGACCCTGGAAGAGAGGAGAGTGAGAGGGGAAATGATAGAGACAGAATAGTTACCCATCATAATAGTAGATCTTCAGGAAAATCTCCTCCATTGAGCCACATCATGGAACTTTAAGCTGTTGGTGTTTGGATTAGTGATGGGAGAACCTCAAAAGGTTCTGAGATTCTACGAGGTTCTGATAAGTAAAAAAAAGTTTCAGATAGTAATTCGAACTTTTATGTTTTATGGTAACTGTATGTTAAAAAATCATTTTAAACAGCTTTTAATCAACATATCTGTTGGAAAAAGCAATTAAACCATTGCTTAGTAGTAATAAACAGCATGATTAGTGAAATGAGAAGGAGTGAATGATGTGACTGTGAATGTGCGTACTGGAAATACCAGTGCTGTAATATGTATATGCTGAACCTCACAACTGGCACACACCTCCAAGATGGTGGTGTTGATGATTTTGTCCAAAGACAGGCAAGTCCTAGAACTCTGTCCACCCCTTATAGCTTAGTAGTTACAGCACCAGTGTGAACCAGAATAATAGCAGCTAATAGGCCTGTGTGTGTATTAAACTCTGACAGCCACCCACCACGTGCATACTGTCTGTGTAATTTTGTCAAAAGGCAGGCAACTCAGGCTAGCCCAGTGGCATGGAGGGTTGAGGCATCACACCTTACCTCCTACCACACTGGCAACTTGTGTTCGCGTGTGGGCACAGGTCACTGGGGGTTGGCTGGGGGGTAGAGGATCAAGCATCCGGAGAACATCTCTCCTATCCCGGGGAGGGTGGTTTGGCCATCCTACTGCATGACTGCCCCAAGGTGGAGGTCTTACAGTAAGACTGGTCGGGGACACCAAGAGAAGGGAGGGTGCTGTGGGACTCCATAGCATGCATACACCTCCACTCGCGCATGTTGACGTTTCACGCCCCAGCAATGGGACAGAAGGGAGAAAATTGAGGAAAATCCCTCCCAGGTGGCAGGATGATCGACCAACCCTCCACAGGCCCTGCATCAGTGGCCAGGCACAACCACAGTCCTTGGACCAAGGACAAGGTGCAGGTAAGCCCCAAGGGAGCTGGGTGACAGGGCTGGGAGGGTCGGTCAGGAGTGGGGCCACCAGGGAGAAGCAGAAGGATAAATACAATATAAAAAAAGGCAGACAACTCCCAGAATGCTCTCTAAATACTCTTCTGTTCTGACATTTAAGAAAGTAGGAATGATTAAACCATACTATACATCTTCCTACTGCCTGCAATGTAAACCCCTGCTGGTACTGTTACTTGTATTGACCCTGTGTGCTAATTCTCTTTAATGTAATCCTTCACTTGTTTTTGCCTGATGTTCATGTATGTACCTTGTAATCTCCTGGGTCACACCTGAAAATAGGCACTTGGCTGTCTACTGTGCTTACCTGGTTAACAAAAGCAAATAAATAAATAAATAATGTGTATAATAGTTGATAACAGTAGTGACTTCTACTTCTCAACAGGCACCACTGTGAATATCTCTCAGTTAAGATTAATGAACAAGGAGGAACACATAACCATAATGGAGAATCAGAAACAGCATCACAGTCAGACAACTACCACTTCATTACTGTTACTATCCCTACCTACTGTAATCAGGGGAAAAATAGAACTACCACACCAGCACTGACATCAATATGGTTAAGGCACATTCACCAAAAAGGACTGCTTAGAAAAGAATGAGAAAGTGACTGTGATGACAAGAAAGTCCCAGATCTCTAATTTGTAACCAGTCTCCTGAGTCTGATTTTTGTGGAAGGGGATGGTGTGTTTGTTTGTATAGCTAGTAGTATTTCTCAGTCATAGGCACCACTTTTGTTTAGCAATGGCTCTCAGTATGGAACGCAATGTGAATGCACCAGTATTAGGAAGCAACGTGAAAGAAGAGCATCAGGCAGTCCGAAAGTCACCACTTCACCAGTGCTACAACCAGTACTATCAGGGGGAAAAATCAGAGCTAGCAGCATTTAAATCACTCCGGTTAAGGCTCATTTAGCTAAATGATCTCCTTAAAAGGAGAAAGCGACTGTGTGAGAACAGGGACTTGTCTGTCACAGTTGCTACCAGTACAATGTCATGTATTGGCTGCACCTCCCACCCACCACCAGGACGACAATGATTTGGTAAAAAAAAGGCAGGCAAGTCCCAGATCTCTAGTTTTAACCAGACTGGTTGGAGAATTGAAAGCTGATGCTATTGTCACTTAAAAATTATATGCAAAGCCTTTTTCAAGCAAGTCACCAAAATGCATAATAAAGTAAAATTCCTTACCTCAGAGTGTAGTGTTTTGATATTCTTTGTCTGTTTTCTGCCATGCTCGTGCCATTTTTTAATTATTTTTAATTGTTGCAATGTTTGTTCCACCCCTCACGCTCCAGCTGTCGTCCTCATCTAAGCATTGCCCCTCCCGCTCTTACGTCATTGCTGAGTTGCAGCCACAGAGACCTAAAAAAGCTGCTTCAGCTGTATCTAATTTTCTTGATACTTGCTGCAGCTGTGTATAATTTTCTGATCTAAACGCTGCATCAACCTTGTGTTTGCAATACAATACAATGTCGTCCGACGAGGAGAGTGAAATCAAATGCGTTTGGGGTTCAGCAATCATTCAGCCTTATTCTTATGAGCCTCTAGCCAGCCATTGTGGACTAGAAAAGTAATGGAGCAATCCATTATCCCATGCCAGCTACAGCAGCACATAATTATTTTACTGGAAGATCGCAGTTGTGAACTGATATAACACACTGGCAAAAAATATGTATACAGCAGCTCTTGTTTATCAACCCCCCCACCCAGACCATACTAGTTCTGAAACATAGATGGTTGTCACACACCCCTGTTATTTTCCAGACAATTATTTTTGTTGTCTGTGTGTGTGGTGGTCACATCACACAGCAATAGAATCCATGATATGGGAGAGGACACACCTAGGGCAGACCAGAGGCACAATGACAGCACTGTGCTAAACAAACATATAATGGTAATGGAAAATAAAATAAGTTGTGTTTTTTAGTGGTCACTAAAAGGTACACATAACACAGGCAGAAGAGGACAGTACATCAGATAATGATTCAGATGCAGTACACCCTGGAGCAAAAACACACCACAACAACCCCACAACACAAACCTCTATCACAGCAATTATTCTGATCCATAGTGTGCAGGGATGGTCTATAGCTAGAAATGTTCACTTTTTTTTGGTGGGGGAATGTGAATATTCAGTGCTCCAACAGTAAAAATTACTGAATTGCCATAGGAGTTGGTAAATATGTAATAAACCACTCTATGAGGTACCTCATTAGTGCAAAGTAAAAAGACAGAACTAGACAGGGTGATGCAAGCTGAATATATTGGAACACACCAGTCAGTCCCCTGAAAACTGACCGCTGATGTTCTACGTTTTCGGTTATTTCAAAGGCTGAGCACTTTCTTTTTTTCCATGATGTATTATGTGATATCAGCTGGATCCTATCCCAGCTAGGGACAGTACCAGCTCCCACAAAGCTCTGAAGTCACCATCGCTTGTATTGATTCATGCCAAAGAACATCAGTGATCAGAAAGCCATGTTTTCCCCCTTGTATTATTTGTGCATCACCATGTCAATCTCTCCCCACCATAACAGACATGTCCATGCTGCATAATGTAAGAATGGTCCACAAGATAGTTGCACTGAGACAAACCCCAGCACCCAACTGAAACTCACAACAACACCAGCAGCCAAAAAAACTAAAGCCGTCAGAAATGCCATGTTCAGCTGATGAGAACGCAAATATGTAGTCAATGCACTCCAGTGTCAGTTTCATATGTATATTGACTTGTAGCACCCCGGAAACATTGAATTATGGTGTTAGCACAGGACTTATGAAGAGCATAATGGACTGCTGGATTAGTCACATACTTAGTGCAGGGTACGCAGGCTACACAGACCAAAAGGGGCGTGACATGCACATAGAATAAATTGCAACATAAACATGCTGTGGCAGTGGCGATTGCATATTTGGGTCAGTCTCTGAACAGTACTCCTAGGGCACGTTACTAGTGCAGTGTGCAACACCAACTTTTGAAAGGGTAATGCACATTGAATGGATGGAGATAAAACCCCCGATATACACCATATTCTGACCGCTGATGTATAGTGTTGTGTATAAGTGCAATGGCTGAGACATCCTGGACATAGCAGTGTGCTACACATTTTCTGCCTTTGCAGAGAGGAACCATACCAGGAACGATACCAGCAGGAAGCAGGCAGAATGTGGTACAACCATTGCACTGAGACATAACTGAGGACAGCATTGTTCTGCTCACAAAGAAGGGGATATTTACGTTACCCTTTATTATTCATGCATTGCAAGGTCCAGTTCTCCAGCCTGCAGAAAACATGTTCCTGTTGGCAGATCGCTAAATACTTCAGCCAGTGCTGACATTAGCAATAAGTCTGTCTCCATCAGTAACAAATTAATTTGGTGGCACTGGAACTGAGAGGAGTAAGGTGGAAGGTCAATTCCATTGCAGTATTGTGACCGAGCTCACATGCAGCAAATTACAGTGCATTGCATATAGAATAAATGGCAAACAATACAAAAGACCCCCTGCTATATCAGCACAGCTGTGCATTGTTATGAGTAAATGCACTTGATGCATTCATAGCAAGGGACAATAGCCACATGGACTAGGTTCGATATGGTATGTCCATTGTCCTGAAACAAGAAAAATCAGAACATAAAGGATCACAAAGCAGGGGAGATTTGTTGGGTTGCCAGTTCTTTGAAGTGCTCTTCCATGTCCAGTTCTCCCTGCTGCAGACCACACTGCATTGCCTTGTTTCAAATGCTGAAACAGTACATAGAATGGTGGAAAAAAACAAAACCAAAAAACACACATACACACACACTCATCTCCCCCCAACCCGAACACCAACCATCACCAAAAATAAGGTTCATGACCTTCATGATCATGGGCTGCAATTACAGCAGAGGCTGTACACATTGTGGTCTCAGTTACATACTGTATGTGAATTTCCATGATCCTGCTCAATCAGTACTGACTTACTAGTGGGATAGGAGATGTGAAGAGGTTAATGTACAAGTCCAGCTGTAGCAGTATTGGCGAAGAGCACAGAAACGGCTATTGGCATAGTGATGCACGTAGAATTATTATCAAAAAGAAACTGAGCAGTGGCTGTGTCGATGTGGTCTTTTGTATGACAGTAATATTGTTAGTGCTCCATGAGTAATGAATTAGTTGGGTGGTATGGGACATGTGAAGTGACAGAAGTAGGACTGCATCAGTTACATGTAACAGCTGTGTGCCAATAATTTGATTATCATTAAGACATCTAAAAAGGATCACAACACTGGGCACAAGATACACAATGTCATAGCCATTGCACCAACACATAGTACACATCATCAGGGGACACAACATAGGGCTTACTAATTTTTTCATTTAGTCTGTGCATTTCACTGATTTGCTCTGTGATTGTTTCATGCGCACATACTGCAGCTGATGGAGCAGTGCAGTAGTCGATGCCCAGGTCCAATGCCACCAGATTAATCATTTACTATGGGAGCAATACAAAGTAACTGCAAAAATTGTAAAGATAGCTTAGCATCTGGTGTTGATTCTCATACAAGTAAAATGACAGTTCTGTAAACGGTGCAGATTTTCGGTATTTTGGGTAGTACAGTTGGGAGAAACCTGTGCACCAAATTAACCAGGTACACACTGAAGCAATATGTGAAAAAGGCAATATGTAATATGTGAAATGTCAATGCCACTGCCTCCCACTTGCATGTTGTATGGCTTCTGTTCAACATACATGAGATAATTTTTTTTTTCCGGGGTGGGAGGACTGCAGTAAAACTATGGCACACGTCCCAATGAAAATGGGAGAAATATAAATATTTTTATTAGTCTCAGTAAATGTAGGTCTCCAAGTTTACAAAACATCAAGATTGGAGTATGAGCAGATTCTGTGTTAGTGCTCCTATAGAGCATCTGACTCATGATCTCACCTTTGTCTGAAAACATGTTTTCCCAGACACAGTGAAGTGCACAATTTCTTTAGGATCCATGCACATTGCCACAGCAATCGATCAATGAAACACAGTCATTAATTTTTTCTGCTCCATAATTGTGAGTTTCTTTGGATTTTATTTCTCAATACATTGTCCCGCAACTGACTAAATGGCATAGACATTGCCGAACAGTGGTATGGACTGAAACACAAGAACAGAATATGTGAAGACCAAATGCACCACGTACACAGAAAGTTTATTTAATGAAACACACTTACAAATCCACATTACAATGCTACATGAAGACCCAACTAGACAATGATTTTATTTCACATTGTATATGATGCAGAAGCCAACAAGACAGTTGCACACTTCACTGAAAAGCATTCGGCTCAGAGGACTTCTGCTTGGCTCACTACCCCATGATGACACTGATGCTGAACATGCCCACCATGAAAGCCTAGTGTTAGCGTGGCGGATGTGGGGCTAGGACAGACTGAGAAACAAAACAGGATTCCTGAAAAACTACTGGAAAATAAGTGAGTACAACTTGGTCAATTCACTATCGCAGCCACGATGATTGTTTTAGTGGTGTGTTTGGAACAAAACTGAACCATTGCACATGATCTTTAATCCACAGATGCAGCACAAGTACTATTGTTAGTGTCATCTTCTTCAAGATTAGCATCACATATGTAGCCAAAGTTTGGCAAGTTAACCTTCGAGAACGTTAGTTTCTCTACATTGTCTGATGTTAATCTTGTTTGTTTATCAGTTACAACATCCCCAGCAAAGCTAAATAACATTTGGAACAGACACTGGAGGGTGGACATCTAATATACTTACAAGCCAGGGCAGCCAGCTTTGGCCAGCAGGATTTTCTTTTTCCAGTAAGCTAAAGGGTCACCCGTAACACTAATGTTGGGCTCAGACAGATATGCATATACCATGCTTACTACTGAGCATGCATCTTCTCCTTTTGGAATTTCAGTATCCTGCTGTGGGCACCAGATGTCATCCTCCTCATTGTCTGCTTCTGTACTGTTTTTTGGAGCAATCTTTTGAATTTGTGGTGGTGTCATTGTAGTACTGCTTCTTAGTGAAACCTCATCTACTGCATCAATCAAAAATTGCCTGTAGTTCAACTCCTCCATATCCTCAGAAACACCATCAGGAAGATGTCTGTTCTGGAAATATGGATCTAGCAATGTTGCCAAGATATACTCTTTGCTCCATGTCATGACTGATAATTTGTCATCATTGCTAAGTCTGGTAAGCGTGTTATTGACTAGAGATTAGTACAAATCTAAGTTGTTCCTCATTTTCTCCAACCTTTTTTTGAGAAGCAGAATGAGTGGAATAACTCAACATAGAAGTTGACAGCAGAAGGAGACCGCTAGGTCCATCTAGTCTGCCCATTTGTTTTAGACTTATTTTGACACTCTAGCTGCCCTTTGTAATCAGGGCTCCCTTGTGTCTATCCCATGCATTCTTGAATCCCCACAGTGTTGGCCCCCACAACCTCTTGGGGCAGTTAGAGCCAGGGTTCTCCAGATTTTTGATGTTCTAGTTTGGTTCTGGTTCTACAGGGTGGGGTTCTGGTTCAGTTCAGTTCTGCTTAAAAATTACATGTTTGGGTGGCCTGGTAGTGCTGAGGGCTGAACCACTGGATGCCTTAGCTCATTGCATGCCAGTGACCCGGGTTCGGGAATGAACATGGGCCGGAGGTCGGCAACTGGGGGGGAGGGCAGAGCTGGATGGAGCTGCGGGAAGGCAGCTCTCCTCTCCGGGGAGGTGTAGTGGCATCCCACAGCTGATGGCTGCCTCCTGGAGGAGGCTAGGGGCAGCACAGACTTAGAGGGTGCCAAGGCACTAGGCCAATGGGGTGGGGGAAAGGGGTCCTGACCGGGGCTGTAAGGCACATGCACGCCTCCACCCGCATGCGCTCCTACTCCTGGAAGAAAACCAGAGGAGAAAATGCCGGCAGCAGGATAAAGACCGACTATCTGCAGGCACTGCTCCTGGGCCAGACATAAAGTAAGCCCCGGTAATTCCAGGTGATGGGGCTGGGGAGTTCGGTTGGATGGAGGGCTGTCCGGAGGAGTAGAAAGTGTGACATGATAAAAAAAAAATTTTTTACAAGTTGGGTTCTGGTTCAGTTCTAGGCTTTTGGTTTATTTTCTAGTTCAGTTCTGGATCAAGTTAAGTGTTACTAAATTCAATATATATATATATATATATGTATATATACTGTATACATATATATATATATATACATATAAGTACCCCATATAAAGTTAAAGTGTGACATTTTGCAGCTTAATAACTTTGCCACTATATTACAGATTTGCCTGAAATTTGGCAGGCATGAAGCAGTACCACAGATCTCTGGATCTGCTAAGTTTCGTAATGGTCGAATATACGGTTGCAGAGCTATAAAGTGCAATAGAAAATCATATTTACGCTTTTTTGCGCATTCTTTGCTCGCGCCTACAGGTCGCACAGTTTGCACGACTGGTCTGAAACCTTCAGGGGACATGCAGCTGGGGTCCTCAATGTGCTTTTCAAAGATTTCATGAAAAAATAGTAAACAGTTCAAAAGTTATTCAAAAAAACAAGTTCCCCATTATAGTCAATGAGAAAAGTTAACAAAACATTCAACAGTGTCTCAAAAGCAGTTTTTAGTGTCACAAATGACCCCCGTAGTGTCATGAGTCAGCCATTTTTTTTTCAGTTACTGGTCATAGAAATGCTTGGCATTTAAATTTGGGACCCTCAAGAGACACAATTCTTATTGTGTTCACCTAGTAGAGCCCTGAGGATGCTAGCCATGTCTTTTTTGAGGGGTTAAACACCCCAGAAATATGTTTTAGAAATGTTTGTAAACTGTAGTGTTGCAAAGTAGTGTCGCACTTGCGATACTTTCGTAATTTCTTTTGCGAAAGTGTCGTTATTTGCAACACTACTTTGCGACACTATGCCCAAAAGAATATGAAATCTTTGCCACCCTGCTGCAAAAGAACGGTTTGGTTTTTTGGGCTGAAATTTGGAGGGAAGAGAGCCAAGATCCAACAGATGTGCCTTTTGGTGGTTTGGTGACAAAATATTAGAGGGCTGCAAAGTCACAGTACTCCAAAGTTAACTATTTTTTCCATAGACTAACATTACAGCATCCAACGCGCCTTTCGGGGCCCGTATCTCGGAAACGCTTCGAGATATGGATTTTTCGTCAGAAAAATGCTTAGCTCCCCACTAGGGAGCTAAGTGCAAAACTAGCCAGGAAAGTCATAAATTATAAGAATTTTTTTTTTTCTAAGTCATACAGTTCCTAAGATATAAGCAATTTAGTATTACAAGTGCTCATTTTCTGCTCCGAGGCCCATTATTATGCATACATTCTTTGTAGTCACTGTGTTTCTCAATGCAGCTTTTGGGGGAAAAAGGGTGTGCACTTTTGTTACTGTTACAGTTAGCATTTCCACTTGCGTTTCCGTAACCATTTGCGTTAGCGTTCCCTTCTACGCCACCGTGTGCGTTACCCTTTGCGATTTCGTTTGCACTTGCATTTGTGTTACTGTTATCATTTGCTTTTCCATTACTGTTTCTGTTTGCGTTTCATTTTGCGTCACCGTGTGCATTACCATTTGCATTTGCATACACGCTTCTGTTTGCATTTGCATTTGTGTTTCCTTTGGCATCATCATTGGTGTTACCATTAGCATTTGCATTTCCAATTGCGGTACCGTGACCATACGCATTGCCATTTGTGTTTCCATATGCACTTGTATTTGCATTTCCGTTTGCATTACTGTTCACTTTGGCATCATTGTTGCTGTTACTGTAACTGTTTGCGTTTCCAATTGCATTACCGTTACTGTTTGCGTCTTCATCACTGTTTGCATTTCTGTTGGACTTAGCGTTTGCGTTTTCGGTTGCGTTTCCGTTGTTGATTGCATTACTGTTTCCTTTTGCGGCTCCGTTGCCTTTACCATTTGCATTTCTGTTTGCGTTTGTGTTACCATTTGCATTTTTCTTACCATTTGTGTTTCCATTGGTATTAGCGTTTACGTTACTGTTTTTGTTACCATTTGCATTTCTATTGCCGTTAGCGTTTGCATTACTTTTTGCGATACCATTTCTGTTTTCATTAATGTTTGCACTTGCATTTCTGTTACCATTTGCATTATCATTTTGTTTGCGTCACCATGTGTGTTACCATTTGTGCTTGCATTTGCGTTACCGTTAGCATTACTATGTGACAAAAAATCACATGGTGGGAGCACGGGACCCTCCCACCACCACATTCCATTCACTATTTATAGTGCTCATTCTCAGAAGAAGGAAATTCATGGCAAAAACTCTGTTTAATGCAAATGTTAGGGTTTTCCATATGAAGTTGAAAATTGCAAGTTAGACACGGCTTGCACCTCAGTTGTCCCCACCAACAGGCATCGGGTGTGTGTTGGGGTCATCGGTCCCAACTCTCATCCCATTCTCCTATACTGCACCACCTCAGCTTGTTTACACATGGGATGGGGTGAGAGTTAGGACCAGCGACTAACAGACACCCGGATGCCTGTTGGTGGGGATGGAGTGGATTAAAAAGGGTGGCAATCCTAACACCGAATTTCCTAGCTTTAGTTGCTGTGGAACAACCCTAACTGATGCATTAAACTAATTTTTTTGCCATGAATATATCTATATATATAATATAAAACATGGAGACAAGACAACTGATTTGACATTGTTAACTTTATTCAAATCAACATTACTTTGAGTAAAATAAACTAAAAAACAGGCAAGTACAAGTTCAATTGTAAAGTATAAATGTTCAAGAATTTAACAAATACAGAACAAGCAAGTGTGTTAACTGACAGGTGAGATCTTCGGTCATCTAGAACTTGCTTGCAGAATGAGAACACTCTCTCACTGCTACTGCTGCTAGCTGGCAAGCATAGGTACTTCTGTGCAAGCCTTAGCTAGTTTTGGGAACAGGTGTCTTCCTGTCTTATTCCAGAATTCAAGGCAGTTGTCAGTATAACTGTCATGTTCTAAACATGATTTTAGTTTACTGGATGACAGTGATCTGGTTGCTATTGAAGAAGGACCACCTAGACTGGATAGCATGTCTTTTACATCAGTTTTTGGCCTTTTTGCTGGTGGCTCATCATCACTGGATTTTGCTTTGATATTAACAGTCATTACTGACTTCAATGAAGAAATCTTCTCACAATCTGTATGCAATACTTCACACAGCTGGAGATGTGTAGAATAGCGTGGATAGACTACTGCCTCCATATGTGTTCTCCTCATCTCACATGGTCTGGGTTCAGGTTCAGTTTGGTTTGCCTGTTTTTTATTTTTTGGATTCTAGTTCAGTTTGAATTGGACAAAAATCATATAGTTCTGGTTTGGTTCAGGTTTGGTTCTCAGAAGAACCCTGGCTCTAGGGGCAGGCTGTTTCAGGCATCCACCACTCTTTCTGTGAAGAAAAACTTTCTGGTGTTGGTAGAGAACCTCCTTCCTTGCATCCTGAGGTCATGTCCCCTGGTCCTGGAGTCCTTCTTGAAGTGAAAAAGTTCCTGTGCCTGTACCTTGTTAATGCCTTTTATGTACTTGAATTTTCAATCATGTCCCCTCTCTCTCTCTCTCTCTCTCTCTCTTCTTCTGCTCTGCTCCTGGGAGTACATATTCAATTCCTTAATTCTTTTCTCATAGGACACGTACTACAGACCCTAAATTATTTTTGTTGCCTTTCTCTGTACTGTTTCCACCCAGTCAATGTCCTTCCTGAGGTGAGGCCTCCAGAATTGGATTCCGCATTCCAGGTGAGGCCTGACCAGTGAGCTATACAGTGGTAGTACCAACTCTCTCTTCCTGCTCATGATTCCCCTCTCAATGCAGCCCAGCATTCCATTGGCCTTCAATGTTGCTTTCTCACACTGCTTACTATCCTTCAAGTTGTCTGAGCTTATGATTCCCAGATCGGTTTCCTGGTTTGAGGCCACCAGTCTTTTGCTTCCTAGGTAATACTCCTTTCTTGGATTTTTCTTTCCTATGTGCAAGACCTTGCACTTTTTGGTGTTAAATCTCAGCTGCCACACTCCAGACCATTCTTCTAGTTTCTTGAGGTCAGCTTCCTTCTTGCTCACTCCTTCTGAGGTGTCCACCCTGTTACATATCTGGATGTCATCTGTGAACAGACACACCTTCCCCTCCTTTCCATCAGCGATGTCTGCTATAAAAACATTGAGGAGCAGAGGTCCCAGCTCTGAGCCATGGGGCACCCTGCTGGTTACCCTGCCTTCCATCGACTGCATTCCATTAACCTGTACCCTCTGGGTTCTGCCTTGTAACCAGTTGTGTACCCATCTGACTACTTCTGAACCAACTCCTGTGTGGTCAAGCTTCTTTACCAGCCTTCTGTGTGGAACTGAGTCAAAGGCCTTGCTAAAGTCTAGGTAGACCACATCTACTGCCTCACCGTCATCCGCTATATTTGTAGCGTAGTCAAAAAACTTGAGCGGATTTGTCTGGCATGACCTACCTGCTGTGAAAATATGCTGTTTAGGGTCTTGTTGGCCGCTAGTTTCGAGGAATGCTATGATCCACTGTTTGAGTAGTGTCTCCATTAGTTTCCCTACTATAGATGTAAGCCTCACCGGTCTGTAATTACTAGCCTCTTTGCAACTGCCTGATTTGTGAAGTGTAACCACTATTGCCTTTTTTCAGTCTTCGGGTACCACTCCGCTCTTCAAGGATTTTGTGAATAGACAGGCCAGAGGGGCATTTAATTCTGCCCCTAGTTCCTTAAGGATTCTGGGGTGCATCTTGTCTGGTCCCATGGCTTTGTCTGCTTTTAGTTTATTTAGTGCCTCCCATACTTTGGCTACTGTAAAGGAACTTGTGTCTACCCCTAGTCCTGGGGTGTTGTGTTTTTTTCAGTGCTGGGCCATCCTCTGGGTCCTCTTTGGTAAACACTGAGCAGAAGTATTTGTTGAGGATTTTGGCTTTCTCTAGGCCATATTTGGTGCATTTCCCTTCTTCAGTAGCAATCTTTACTATCTTCCCCCTTTTGCCTTCCTATGTTCCCTAATGTAGCTAAAAAATTATTTGTCTCCTCTCTTTGCTCCTTCTGCTATATTGTCCTCTGTCTTAGCTTTTGCCTTTCTAATTTGTTTGTTAGACTCTCATTTTTTTCCTTGTACAACTCCCAGTCTTTCTCAGTTTTGGTTTCCTGGTATATGCTGTACACCTTCTTTTTTTCTTTGACTGTGGTAGCCACTTCGCTGGAAAACCATAGATGATTTCTTTTTCTTTTAGCTTTGCTGACCCATCTGACACATTGATCTGTGGCAGTCTTTATTGATCTCCTGAGTCTCCCCACATGACCTCCACCTCCTCAACCTCTATTTCCATTAACTGGCTACTTATGTCGTTCCTCGTTTTTTTGGAAGTTAGCCTTTCTGAAATCTAGCACCTTTATCTTTGAGTGGCTGGTGTCCTGTGTTGTGTTTACCTTAAAACTTACCATGCAATGGTCACTGTTGCCCATATGGCATCCCACGTCTATGTCCTTGATCCTTTCCAAGTTTATGAGGACAAGATCGAGAATGGCATCTCCCCTTGCTGGGATTTTAACAAGTTGGTACAGTCCCATGCCTTGTAGTGACAATAAGAAATCCCTACTTCTTGTTGTTGCTGCTACAATGCCCTCCAGTTAATATCTGGTAGGTTGAAGTTCCCCACCAGTATTACTTTACCTTTATCAGACATTTTGTCCATTTCCTCTATTAGGTCTTTGTCTCCTTTATCTCCTTGATTTGGGGGCCTGTACACAACGCCGATTCTGAAGGATTTTCCCTTGCCCGTGTCTACTGTTAGCCACAGTGACTCAAAGTCCCTAGGTTGCCCTTTTACTTCTGTGGCTTTTATTTCCTCCCGAATGTAACTGGCTATGCCCCCCTCTTTTTTTGCCCTGCCTGTCTTTCCTGAACAGATTGTAACTGGGAATGGCCATATCCCTTCCATGATTTTCCATGAACAACATTTCTATTACAGCCACCCAGTCCAATATTTCTGTTTCCAAGATGACTGTGAGTTTGGAAAGTTTGTTGGTTAGGCTCCTAGTATTTGCAACCATTGCCTTCCAGGAATATACATCCTCTTTGGCACGAGGTTGTATCCTCTTCCTGGACTGCTCCAGTTTGCTCTTTCCGGCCAACAGCTTATGGAGGTTGTTGGTTCAGGCAGATGTTAGCTCTGATTTGTTTTCTGAGGATGTATGGGCACATTTGGCATTTTGAGGAGTGATGACCAGCCCACTGATGGCAGGGGAGACAAACTGCATCATACTCCCCTTTATTCAGTTTAAACTACCTGTATAGACATCGAACTTGGCTAAGGGATGCCTTTTCTGCGCGGACCCCCTTTGTAACACTCATAAATGGTTTCAGAATGACACAACTATTCCATCAGAGACCATCGAGTAGAATGGAGTACAATGCCCTCCCCAATATCATTGTACATGATATACTCAATGACAGCTACCTTTTGTTCAAGGATGTGATCGATCATAAAGTAAGTTGAATTCCACCTTGTTGACACATCCTGAACAAGCTGGTTATGAGGACCACCTTTGTTCCTCTGAATATCAGCAAGGATGTCATCGGTTTTTACTGAATGGTTGAAGTGGCCACAGATTTTGGCACTGTTACCATGGAAGACCCATAGAGCCAAAGCTTGTAGGTGTGCCCCATGGAGCACATTGAGGAGAGCTGACTGACTTATTCGGGGATACACAGATAGTATACAAGTAGCACTGTGGCTGTCAGATTTAACTGAATTTCAGACAGGTTTGCTATATTATTCTGGTTCACACTGGACTTCTAAACTATAAGAGCTGATGCTACCCACAGACAATGCTAAAGTTCAAATTGAAAATCCAGGGGTCACAAACCTGACCTAACCCTCTATGACACAGTCCTTCCAAAGCAGGGATTATTGATTTTTTAATTTATAGTCCATGGAAGGCCCACTGAGCCGAAGCTTGTTGATGTTCCCCACGGAGCACTGGGAGGAGAGCTGACTGACTTGTTTTAAGGTCACACAGATAGTATGCAAGTGGCACTGGTGGCTGTCAGATTTTAACTGAATTTCAGACACAGGTTTGCTATATTATTCTGGTTTATACTGGACCACTAAACTATAAGGGTTGGTGCTACCCACAGGTTTTGCTAGAGTTCAAATTAAAGATCCGGGGGTCACAAACCTGGCCTAACCTTCGACGACACAGTCCTTCAAAAGCAAAGATTATTTATTTTTTTATTATAGTCCACAGAAGACCCACTGAGCTGAAGCTTGTTGGTGTGCAGCATGAAGCATATAGAAGAGAGCTGACTGACTTGTTCAGGGTCACACAGACAGTATACAAGTGGCACTGGTAGCTGTCAGCTTTAACTGAATTTCAGACATGTCTCCTACATTATTCTGCTTCACACTGAACCTCTAAACTACAAGGGCTGGTGCTATCCACAGACAATGCTAGAGTTCAAATTGAAGATTTGGGGCTCACAAACCTGACCTAACACTCTATGACACAGTCCTTTC
The DNA here is from genome assembly GCA_016271365.2 of Neoceratodus forsteri. NCBI lineage: Eukaryota > Metazoa > Chordata > Ceratodontiformes > Ceratodontidae > Neoceratodus > Neoceratodus forsteri. Next base: position 1,109,573,881 of record CM028131.1, read on the forward strand.
AAAGCAAGGATTAGCAAGGACTAGATCTCAGGCTCCTCCTCAGTCCCACCTCATTTTTCGAAGAGGTCAGTTACAACAGTGTCTGAGAGTTTCCATTCATGGCACAGTGCCCATGACTGACTGAGATGATCCACTAGGATGTTCAGGGTACCTAGGAGGAATATCACTGACAGAAATATGTCACGTTCCACCAACCAGTGCCAAACTCACATTGCCTCTCTGCACAAAGTGTATAAATGGAACCTGCCTTGTTGACTGATGTAGTATATCACTGACATATTGTCCATGCAAATCAACAGCTTCCCTGGCAGGAGGGAGGCAAAGGCCTGTAGGCCATGCAGAACAGCCCTCATCTCCGCAGTGTTGCTGTGAAGCACTGTATCTAGAGGGCCACACAGGCCCAGTGTTTTGAAGGGTCCCAGATGAGCACCCCATCCAAATCCCCAGGCATCCAAGGTCTTTACCAGCAAGTGGAAGGGGCTCAGGAAGTGGGACCATGTTTTTAGGTTATAGCAGTCCAATCGACAGAGCAGGGAATGGAGAGAAGTGACTGATATGAGACATTCCAGCTCATCTGAGTGCTGAGCCCATTGCATTCTGAGGAACCATTGAGGGATCCTCATATGGAAGTGGGCCAGTGGGACAGTCAGGATGGCAGCCACCATCAGGATGATCAATCTTAGCATGCATCTGGTCAACACATTATCGCTGGAGGAAACCAACTGTGTCTGTCCCACTGGTGCTATGGCACAGTCAGAGGGCAGAAAGGCCTGACCGAGACCAGTGTCCAGAACAGGTTCTGTGTACTGAAGTCGCTGGCAAGGGAGTAAGGACCAACTTTGGCTTGTTGACCAGTATCCTTAGATGGTCAAATAAATGCCTGGTCTGAAACAGTGTGTATATAATTGTGTACATAACTGCTTCCTGTAACAGATGATCATCCATGTAAGGGAAGTCATATAGTCCCTGTCACAGAAGCCCACTCCTGTGAGGCAGGAATTCCCTGGGCTACAGTGAATCCCCGTGTGATCAGGGTCAGAGATACCCCTCCTCTGTCCATTTAGTATGATCACTGTCTCACATATGCCAGAGGATCCCAGTGCACCCTCTCTCTGGGTGAGAGGGTGTAGAATACAGTCTTGAGTCTGTGTTCCTGGGAGAGAACCCTCTTGGCCACTGCACAATGAACTAGAAAGCCACAGGGGTGTATAGTCCTTCTGGGAATGCCCTATAAACCCTATTTTGTGTCTTTTCCCAGAAATGCAGAGGCCAATTCAAACCCTCACAGACCCCTCCTGAGACTTTTCATATTCCTCCCCTCCTTGCATCCTCAGAGTCCCTTGTGGTACTTTACTTTGGTAGTGAATGGCCCTTAGCAGTCACACAGGCATAGTATAGTTTGAACAACCCTTCCGAAGTAACATACACAAAAGACACTGACAGAATTATCTTAAAATAAGCCAAAGGCTTTACTAATCAATTAATAAATACAGAAAATAACTTAAATACAGATACTTTTAGACATTGGTTACAGGATATGGAAAAGAAAATGGAAATATACAATAAAACCTAAACTGTGAAATTCTGGTTTTGAAGTTCTACCTCAAGTCCTTGGTTGCTGAATCTGAAGTGCAAAGTGTCCTTAGAAAAGTAGTTGCCAATCTTGGAGAATTCTTGAAAAGAAAATGTATCTGCCATCTTAGCAAAACAAGGTCCCAAGAACAATGGTCTTTCATCAAAGTTAAAGGGTAAAATGGCAAAAGGTCTTGATACAATCTTGCAGCCTTGTTTTATGGGCTTCTCAAAGGGCAGCTCTAGTGAATATTGACTTGCCCAGCAATTGGCAAGCATTCTGTCTCCATGGCTATGTAACCAATCAACTTTTAGTATTTTATTACAAACAACAAATGTTCATCTCAGAATATAAGAAAAAAAAGGCTCAGAGGTCAGCTAATCTAAACCAGAATTTTAGGAGACCATCCAGCCTCTCCCCTTTGAAATGACTGTAATTAAGCTACACTCACTATAGTCATTTACTTAAACTGCTATTCCATTTAGCTGTAACTAGATTAGCTCAGGATAGACTTGAGAGACAATAGGAACCTAGACAAAATGGCACCACTAGATGCTGAGGGCTATTTAGGCACACTGTATGCCTGGCCTTTCAGTCATGCTTAATGAGCCCCTTTTGTTTTCTTTTAAATGGTTTAATCGAACTCTAGTCCCTGACTAGCAGCAAACAGCTTTTCTGCCTAGTAACATGAAACCACATCATTCTAGGGCCCATGTACTTTGTACCCATGCTCCCTTGCAACTTGACCTGACTTTTAGTGGGTTTCCCTTGTGTATTACATACATAAAATGATATGAAATATGACCAAAACTATAATGCAAGTCAAGGCAGGGCAATTTTATTTCTAAGGCACCCAATCCCGGAGGCTCTGGGCATTGTACATAATAAAAACAATACAAAATGCATAAATAACATTTGTGCAGTAGCAAACACTTTAAAACAGCATTCTTAAAAGTCTAAATATAAAAAATATAATGTGAAATAACTGAGGGTAGGGGGAGAAGACTTAATCCCCAAAAGCCTGGCAGAAGAGATGGGCCTTAAGCCTCTGCTTAAAGACACCAACAGAAGGGGCCTCCCAGGCTGTAGCTGGAAGCATGTTCCACAGGATTGGCCCAGAGACACTAAATACTCAATCACCAAAGGTCTTGAGCCAAACTCTGGTAACATCCAGGAGGCCCCATGAAATGGAGCAGAGGGAACAGGCAGAGGTCGCAGGTGACAGGAGCTCAGAGAGGTAGCTAGGATCCACCCCATATAGGGCCTTATTGGGGAACAAGCCCACCTTGAAAAGGACCCTCCACCTAACCAGCAGCCAGTGCAGAACATGCAAAACCGGGGTCACTAGGCATGACTGAGATAGTCCTGCCAGCAGCCGGACCACTGTGTTCTCCACCAGCTGCAGCCTGTGGAGGGTCCCCCCATTACCCCAAAGTAAAGAGCATTAAAGTAGTCGAGTCTGGAGGTCACAAATGCATGTACTAGGGTTGCCAGATCTTCCGGCAGAACAAGGGGCTTGATCCTGATGATGTTCTGTAAGTGGTAAAAAACACTCTTCACAATTGACAACACCTGATCTTCAATGGTCGGTCTGCTGTCCAGGATCACACCTACATTTTGCACCTTTGGGGAGACAACCAATGGAGCAGATCCTAGGAAAAGACCAGAGTCCACTCCAGATAGCAACCCATCACACCCAAGACCCGGATCGACCACCAACACCTCTGTCTTGTTTGGGTTGAGTCACAGCCAGCTGGAAGCCATCTAGTCAGGCAGGACAGAGAACTGTACCAGTTAAGGCAGAAGGAAGCAGGGAGGGTAGTCAGAATAGCAAAGGCACAAACTGAGGAAAAGATAACCAACTCTGTTAAGAAGGGGGAAAAAACCTTTTATAGGTATATCAGGGAGCGTAGAAAGACAAAGGGAGGGATAGTGAGGCTGAATAGAATGGATTGTGGGTGGGCAGAGAATGACAGGGAAAAAGCAGGGATACTGAATGAATACTTCTGTTCAGTATTCACAAAAGAGGAAATGGGGGAGGTACCTAATCCAATTAACAGAAGCACTCTGGAGAGGGGGGGTTCAATCCCAGTCCTTTCACAGAAGAAAGGTTTCTGACAGAACTCCTAAAACTGAAGGTGGACAAAGCAATGGGGCCAGATGGAATTCACCCCAGAATTCTAAAAGAATTAAGCAAAGAACTAGTGACACCAGTGACTACCCTTTATAACAAATCATGGGAGAATGGTGTGATACCTGAGGACTGGAAGAAGGCTGATGTGATTCTGCTTCACAAAAGTGGGAGCAAGACAGAGGCAGGAAACTACAGACCTGTCAGTTTGACCTCTGTGGTAGGGAAAGTGATGGAATCACTTCTGAAGGAAAGAATTATTGAGTACCTAGAGGCCAGTGGGGCACAGGACCCAAGCCAGCATGGGTTCACAGAGGGAAAGTCATGTCAGACAAATCTAATTGATTTCTTTGACTGGGTGACCAAAGTAGTAGACCAGGGAGGGGCTGTGGACATGGTCTACCTAGACTTTAGCAAGGCATTTGACACAGTCCCACACAAAAGATTAGTAGTCAAATTAACCAGCCTGGGAGTGGGTCCCAGGGTGGTAGCCTGGGTAAAACATTGGCTGAACAACAGGACACAGAAGGTAATTGTAAATGGAGTCCACTCTGAAGAAAGAGGGGTTACTAGTGAGGTACCACAGGGTTCAGTACTGGGTCCAGTCCTTTTTAATGTCTTTATAAGTGACATCGCAGAGGGACTGGAAGGAAAAGTATGCCTCTTTGCAGACGACACAAAGATCTGCAACAGGGTTGATACACAAGGAGGCGTGGAAAGGATGAGAAGGGACTTGGCAAGGTTGGAGGAATGGTCAGAAGTATGTCAGCTTGGATTCAATGCAAAGAAGTGCAAAGTAATGCACCTGGGAAACAAAAACCCTGGGAAGATTACACAATGGGGGAAGGTAGTAACAACAACAAAAATGGAAAGGGACCTGGGGGTAATCATATCAGATGACCTTAAGGTTGGCAAGCAATGTGAGAAGGTGGCAGGGAGGGCTGGAGGGATACTGGGATGTATAGGGAGAGGCATCACCAGCAGAAAACAGGAAGTTGTTATCCCCCTGTACAAACAGTTGGTGAGACCCCATCTGGAGTACTGCGTCCAGTTCTGGAGACCCCATCTCCACAAGGACATAGACAGGATGGAGGCAGTTCAGAGGAGGGCAACTGAAATGGTGCAGGGTCTGCAAGAGAAGCCTATGAGGAGAGGCTAAAGGAGCTTAATATGTATACCCTTGAGGAAAGGAGGGAGAGGGGGGACATGATAGAAATGCTTAAGTACCTCAGTGAAATCAACAAAGTCCAAGAGGGTAGCATCTTTCAGAAAAAGAGATGTGCAAGAACAAGGGGACACAATTTGGAGATAGAGGGGGGACGGCTCAGGGGCAATGTGAGGAAGTATTTTTTCACAGAGAGGGTGGTGGACGCATGGAACAGTCTTCCTGAGGAGGTTGTGGGATCTAAAACTGTGGGAGAATTCAAGAATGCATGGGACAGACATAAGGCAATTTTTGTGGGGGGGGGTAGGAAGAAATAGGCTGCTGGTTAAATAGGATCTGCAGCTTATCCTCTAGGTATGAAAATGAGCAGACTAGGTGGGCCAAGCAGTCCTTATCTACCGTCAAAGTCTATGTTTCTATGCTTCAGTCATTGATTTTGGCCAAACAGATGTTAAGCACATCAACTGCACCAGATGTCTTGGGGGCAGATGACAAATACAGCTGGGTGTCATCTGTATAGCAATGAAACTGCATGCTGTACTATCGAATGATCTCACCCAGGGGCAGTATATACACCACAAACAGCATCAGCGACAAGATTGAGCCCTGTGGCATTCCACAAAACAGAGGCATTGGGGAGGAGGATAAATTCCCCATCACTACCCACTGCACCTTGTCTGAGAGATACGACTCAAACATCTGATGATGACACCATGAGTCCACAAAATTCACAGAGCCAATTGAGATGCACAATGTAAGGTAAAGCAAGGCTGTATCACGCCAGACTCCTCCCTTCTTAACAGAACCTGGGGGAACACACCCCTTTTTTAGTAAGGGTTTCCACCAGTTCTGTCCCTTAATCTAATTGGCCGGGTAAGCCATCTACAGTGGCATTAACAGACCCTGACCTGTGTTTAATGTCCATATCGTAGGCCTGTAGTGCAATGCTCCTTCTAAGGAGTCTCCCATTTGTCTTTCCTATTTGGTTTAGCCACAACAGAGGGTTGTGGTCTGTCTGTAGCTCAAAGCACCTCCCATAGAGGTATGGCTCTAACTTCTTAAGCGACCACACCAGGGCAAGGCATTCTTTTTCTGCAGTGGAATACGCTTGCTCCAAGGGAAGTTGCTTCCTACTTAGGTACACAATGGGGCGACCTTTCCCTCGTTGGGATGTCTGGCTGAGGAAAACTCCAATCCCCACATCCAAGGCATCCATCTGCACCACAAATGGCCTAGTATAGTCTGGGTTGGCCAGCACAGGGGCACTGTACAGTGCGGCATTTAGCTGTGTGAAGGCCCTGTTATATGCTGGGTCCCATTTTACTTTCCTAGGTTACTTTTTCTTTAACAAGCTAGATAGAGTAGCTGCCAGGGTGCTGTAATTTGGTGCAAATTTTCTGTAGTACCCTGTAGTCCCAAGAAAGCTCCAGACCTGCTTCTGGGTCTCCGGCATGGGCCATGCCTCAATGGCCTCTGTATTGGCCTGGTTTGAATGTAGTTGTCCCCTCCCTACTACATGTCCCAAATGTGAATCTTCAGCCATGGCCACCTGGCACTGTTCTGATTTGGCAGTTAATCTTGCCTCCTGTATCCTGCCCAATACTTCCCTCAAAGGATCAGGTGCGCTTTCCAGCTATTACTGAAAATTACAATATCCAGATAGGCCACTGTGTACTCTTCCGCAGCCTGTAGCACCTGATTTACTAACAGTTGGAAGGTGGCAGGTCAGTCTTCATCCCAAAAAGCATCACCTTAAATTCAAAGAGGCGTACTGGGGTGGCAAAGGCTGACCATTCCCTAGCTCTGGCAGTCAACTCCACCTGCCAATACCCCTTTGTCAGGTCTATGGTTGTTAGGTAGGTTGCCCCCCCCAACTTGTCCAACAACTTGTCTGTCCAGGGCACTGGGTGGGCATCGAACTTCTTGACTGCACTGAGTCCACGATAGTCCATACAAAAGTGGGCAGACCCAATCCAGCTCAGGGACAAGGACTACAGGTGAGGCCCAGGAACTGTGGGATTTCCTCCACCTCCCTCTTAATGTCCTTTAGGATGGCCTCAGACACCCAATAGGCTGTCTGCTGTATGCGCATGTGCATCCCCATGTCTACGTCATGGGTCGCTAAGGGGTTTCATCCAGGCTTGGCTGTAAACAAAGGGGCAAAGTCCTCTAAAACTTCCCTCACTTTCTGGGTCTGTTCTGGGGTCAACTGGGGTGACAGCTTGATTGCCTCCACAGATGACTCCCACTTGTTTTCCTCTAGCAAGTCCAGGATGGGGGTCTTCCTTGTCCATCCCCTCCCCAGGACTACATACTGCAAAAACCATGTTGGCCCTATTTATATATGGCTTCATCATATTGATATGATACATCCTATGGGTATGTCTCCTGTCAGGCAGTTCTACAATACAGGTCATGTCATTGACCTGTTGGACTACCTTATATGGTCCCACTCACTCGGCCTGCAGCTTGTCCTTCCGGACTAGAATTAAGACCATTAATTCCTGGCCTGCACTGTATGAGCGCGCTCTGGCTCTGCAGACGTACCAGACTTTTTGCTTCTGCTGGGCAGCTGACAGGTTGCTTTGGGCCACTCCATAAGCTCCTTCACCTTCTTCCTAAACTTAAGGACGTACTCCAATATGGGAGGTCCCTGGGTGACATGCTTGCCTTCCCAGTCTTCCCGGGTCAAGTCTAGGGGCCGACACACCCTATGTCCATATAAGAGTTCAAAGGGGGAGAACCCTGTTGATCATGGGGTACCTCCCTGTATGGACTTTTCACCCTCTCTCCACCCTTCCTACATTCCTTCCCCCCTTCCCTCTTCCCTCTCCCTATGACTCTGGCACTTCTTATCTGTTGTCTATTTTCTCTGACAAATGCTGCTGGCTGCCTTGCTACAATGCTACTCTTGAATTGTATTAATCTGTACTCTGTTTGCAATGTCCACATTGTTGTAATGTCTGTCTTGATGTTATCCATACTTTGTATTTCTCTGATGTGGAACCTTAGTAAAAGAGCCAAGGCTCAAAGGTATTTGTAATCCTAGACTTAATAAATAAATAAATGCAAACAACAGGTGGGGAAGGTATTTCTCCCAGTCCCTCCCATGCTGTTCAGCAAACACTTGGAGCATCAATTTCAGGGGACCATTAAAACATTCCACAATCCCAAAGGCTTGTGGGTGATAAAGCATCATTCATCTCTGCACCACCCCACACTTCTCCCACAAACACTTCATCTGGTCTGACATGAAGATACCCCCTTGATCATAGATAACCTCCTGTGGAAACCCGACATGGGAGAAAATCCCTAGCAAGACATCTGCCACTATGTTGGCCTTAATGGAGGAGAGGGAGACCACCTCTGGGTATCAGGTGGCATAATTGGCCACCGTCAGGATAAACTTTTTTCTGGAGGAACTTAAAGGGACACTGTCAACCTTTTATGCACATATTATTTTTAGGTAAAACCCCACATTTTACGATTGCTTACTGTTTTATTTTCCTTCTTGCTTTTTAGAACCAAAATGCATGGTGATGTATTTATTTATTTATTAGCTTTTGTTGACCAGGTAAGCACACTAGATAAGACAATTGCCTATTTTCAGGTATGACCCGGGAGAGTACAAATACAAAAACAATAAGAAACAGTAGAACATAGCACAACACCTGGTAGAACCAGGTGGCAACTCATTACATAAACAGTAAAGAATATAACACAGCTGAGTAGGAAAGAGCATACATTGGACCACATAATACATTTCTATACAAACAGGGACCACCAAACTGTGCATCCGACAAAACTCCACCTAGAGCAGAGAGTATGTACAATATGATACAAACAAGACCTAAGCAAATGAAAACCACCCTCAGGGCCCTCGCAGGGGCCGCCAGACGAGCAGGGACATAGTAGCCCAGAGCGGGAACCATGATTGGATTATGGCGGTTTAGGACAACCACATGCGGAGGAAAGCTTCAGGTGAGTCCAGAGGGAGCTCCGGAGACAAGAGTGAGAGGGTGAGGAGCGGACCTGGGGGGGGAAGAGTTCCAAATTCTGGGAGCACATACAGCAAAATCCCTATCACCCATTTGCGTACAAGTGGCAGGGACTTAGAGAGCGGCAGAGCCCAAAGACCATAGGGAGTAGGAAGAGGCAGCAGGTATGAGGAGCTCTGCCAGTCCTTGGGGGGTGCCAGTTCTGAGCACCTTGCCTGTGAAGCTACCCAGGACAAAGCTCCTATGGTTGGAAGGGGAGAGCTTGTCGAGCTTGGTATACAGGTCACAGTGGCGGGTAAGACAGGGAGCAGCAAGTGCAAAATGACAAATATTGTTATAGGCAACGTACCACCTTGCAAGGTGAGTTTTAGAAGTATATGCATACATAATGAGCCCATAAGAGAGAGTCGGAAGAAATACACCTCTGGCCAGTGCCCTACGGGCAGCAGATGTAAGGTTCTCCTTCACCCTGTAGGCTAGACTGAGTTTACAGTTGACAGCCCTGCATGCATTTTGGATGTGATGACCAAGGTCCAGCTGGGGGTGAAGTGTCACCCCCAAGTATTTAATGGAGTCAGCTGTCATAAGAGGAGAGCCATCAATACCAGTGATGCACAGGGGGGCAGGGGAGGACTTAATCTTGGCCAGGGACCCAAAGAGCATGGCCTGAGTTTTTTTAAGATTGAGAACAGGCCTATTTGCCATAATCCAGGACTGGATATTCCTAAAATCCACATTCAGCTGGTGGTTGATGATCCCGATATCACGAGAATGGGTGAGGATGACCAGGTCATCAGCATAAAGAATGGAGCTACAATGGGTGGAGATGGAGGGAAGGTTATTAACAAAGACGGAAAAGAGGAGAGACCCCAATACTGATCCCTGAGGGACACCCGAGGCCACTGGGAAGGTATCAGAGAGGACCTTGCTGAAATTGGTTGACTTGATTTCTACCATAAAGGTAGCTGGAAAACCAACTTAGGACAGGGGGGACAGGCCAAGGGACCAGAGCCGAGAGATGAGTAAGGCATGATCGACTAGGTCAAAGGCCTTAGATAGGTCAATGAAGATGGCACCAGAGAGCTTCTCCTGATCCATTGCTGCCCTGATCCTGGAGGAGACAGTAACCAGTGCTGAGGACATGCTGTGCCCTTTCTGAAAGCCATGCTGCTCAGAAGACAGCAGCTCATGGGCCTGAATGTACTCCATGAGTTGCTTAGCAACAACTTTCTCCAGGAGTTTACTGAGAGCTGAGAGAATGGCTATGGGCTGATAGTTGTCAATGATTTTAGGATTACCTTGTTTAAGGACTGGGACGATCCTGGCCACCTTACAGAGGTCCAGGATGACTCCAAGGGTGAGAAACATATTGAAAATATGTGCCACAGAGGAGGCAATGTAAGCAGCACCTAAATGGAGGAGCCTAGGCCCTAGGTTATCATGGCCAGCACTAGCGTAAGGGGAGAGACCAGAGAGAAGTCTCTGTGTCTTCAGTACTGTCACTGCTCTAAAGTAGAACAACGGATGGGAGGAGGGGGTGCGCCTGTGGCAAAGGAGACTGGACTTGACTATCACTCCCACCAGAACTATGCCCAGCTTTGTTTTGCTTCAAATTATTTAAATACTCTTAATGAAAACTTCCTGAACATTAGACCCACCCTCAAACAGTCCAATCACTCATGATACAATAGTCTCCTCTACTCCCACTGCATAACAAATGGCTAGATTGTGTTGGGGGATTCTTGAGTCCTGGAAAGGTGCAGGGGGAACTGGTCAAGAAATGTAAACAAACAAGTCTTGGTGTGGTAACACTAGTATGGTGGGCAGTCAGTTTTTCACCTTTAAAAAAGAAAAAAGGATCTGAATCAAGCTATCAGCTGCAACAGTAGTCTGTATAGAATGTGAACAATCATAAAATGTGTTTTTTAAACTAGGGACAATTTGAGGCCTAAGGGAGTTGAAACTGTCCCTTTAAGGTATTTAAAGGTCCCACAATATCCATTCCTACCCTCTGGAATGGCTCCTCCACAATGGGCAAGGGAAGTAGGGCAGCTTTTGTTTTACTACCTGCCTTCCCTCTCTGTTGGCACCAGTGACAAGACCTGCAATATTCTTTCACCTGCTGGGTGAAGTTGGGCCAATAGAAATTTTGGGCTAATCACTACGTGGTGCAAGCGATGCCCAGATGTCCGGACATAGGGATATCATGAGTGATCTTGAGCAACCACTCACGATACCCCTGGGGAACGACAAGCTGCATGCCCATCACCCCTCCCTCTGTCCTCATGTCCTGTGTATACAACAATCCGTTGTCCCAAAATACCCTATGTCTCATGTCACCTCCCCGTGTCCAATCAGATTCTGCACAAGCTCTCAGCCTCTCCAAACTAGTGTCAGTTCTCTGAGCGGCTGCAAAATCTTCAAATTTTCCCAAAGCATGGGACATGTCCCCCTCAGTTCCTAAACTGGGGTCTGTAGCTCTAGTGTCGGGGCATTCAGAATCACTGCCATCCCTAACCTTCTGACCATTTGTTACCCCTCCCTCCTCAGAGTAACATTCTGTAGCTGTTTGGTGAATGGCTACTTAGGGAGGTCCTACCTCCCTTTCACTACTCTCCATGTCAGGATACACAGGCTAGGGAACCAGCCTCCTATTCTTTTCCACTGGGGCTTCTGTGGGGTTCAGGGAATTACAAGCGGCCTTTGCAGTCTGACTGCGGGTAACCACACACACCACCCCCTGCTGTATATTATTCCCTATAATCACATCCAGAGCGAGTTTGTCTGCCACCCCATTTACAGTAACCAGGTGTATGTGCTCCCTCATGTTCACAGGCATACTCTCAGGGATACACTGTGCACCCACCTCCTTTTGAGGGACACTTTGTCCACTCTGTGCCTTTTTAGGACACTGTCTAGCAAGATGCCCTGGCTGCTTACAAAACTAACATTCATCACTTTTTTTATCCAGGAAATTACTTTTTGGTAACCTAGGGCTTCCCCCGTTCTGCAGAGACGTTGAGGGTTTTAGCTGTTCTGAAGTTGCGCTTTTCCCTTTTTGCCCTGCAACACCTGCTCCCCCATTTCCTTTCAGAGCAGGCCTGCTCCTGGCATAGCAATCTGAGAGATCAGCAGCTTGCTGTGCTGTCTTTGGATCCCAGTCCTCTACTAGCCAGGTTTTGAGCTCTGCTGGGCAAGCCCAAAAGTACTGCTCTAATAACACAACTGCTTCACAGAGTTTGTTTCCACCCCCTCCCACCAATGTTTCAAAAACTGACGTTGCTTTGTGGCAAGTTCCTCAAAGCTCATGTCAGGGCTTTTTCAGAGTTTATGGAATTTAACCCTGAAGACCTCAGGAGTTAGTTCATATTTTTTAAGTAAAGCAGTTTTAATTTTCTCATTGTCTTTGCTGTCCTCGTTGTCCATTTGGCCTAGCGCCTCATGCCCTTTTCCAGTAAGCAGCGGGGATAGCTGAAAGCTCCAAGCTCCTGGGTTTCTTGGCCTGGATACAGACCTTTTCAAACAAATTCAAAAATGCATCCATATTCTCCCCCTCTTTAAATTCAGCTATTAATTTGGAAATTAATTTATACTCCAGACCTGGAGTTTCAGGTCCACCCCTGCCACATACCTCCCCTAACGCTGGTCATTGGAGTTGTAGCCCCTCTAGTTCAAACTCTGTCTGGTGCTGCTTTTCCTTGGCCTCTCTCTGGTGCTGCTTTTCCTGCATCTCCATTTCGAACTTTCTCTGCTCAAATTCCCTCTGCTGCTGGGCTTCAGACTTTCTCTGTTCCAGCTCCAATTCCCTTTCTTGCCACTTTTCTGCAAGCTCCAGTTTCCTCAGCTCAAACTGTAGCTTTAGCCTCTCTAGCTCAGGATCTGTTGTGGACTTCACTTGGTGCTGCAGTTCCAGGTCCTCTCTGGTCTCACTGTCCTCCTCCCTGGGACTGGTCATTGTGGTGTCCCTTGGCACCCCCACTCCCAAGGTCTGGTCCATCTCAGTCACTGACTGGTTGGTTTAAGGTCCTGGGAAGTAGCTTGCTCATTGGCTGCCACAAGAGCCTCAATAAGGTTCTTTTTGATTCGCCCCTCATAATGGATCCTTGTCTCCTGACACAGCTGCTTCAGTTCTTCTACACTGTAGTCACTGTACTTGGAAGTCATCTTTCGTCCCTACACTGACACTAGTCTGCCTTTTACTTGCAGCAAAAAAAAAACAGGGTAGGGAACTATATCTTATAACTAATTTTCCCTTTTCCAATTTCTGCCCTCTTTGTGTGTGGTTTGTTCAAACAGTTCACCAATCACACCGCTGCTCACCAAGTCTGTCACAGAAGCCCACTCCTGTGGTGTTGAAATTCCCTTGGCTACAAAGAATCCCCTCGTGATCAGGGTCAGGGATACCCGTCCTCTGTCTGTTTAGTTCGCTCACTGTCTCACAACTGAACGTGTGCCATAGGATCCTGGGGCATCCTCTCTTTGGGTGAGGGGGTGCAGAATGCAGTCTTGAGTGCATGTTCCTGGGAGAGAACCCTCTTGGCTACTGCACAATGAACCAGAAAGCCACAGGTATGTATAGTCCTTCGGGGGCCTCTATACACCCTATTTTATAACTTTTCCCAGAAATGCAGAGACCAGTTCAAATCCTCACAGACTCTTCCTGAGATTTTTTATGTTCTTCCCCTCCTTGCATCCACAGGTCCCTTGTGGTACTTTACTTTGGTAGTGTATGGCCCTTAGCAGTCAAACAGATGTAATATAGTTTAAACAACCCTTCCCAAGCAACACACACAAAAGACACTGGCAGAATTATCTTAAAATAAGCCAAAATAGGCTGGCCTAGTGGCACAGAGAGCTGAGGTGCTGGACACCTTATCTCGTGTCATGCCATCAACCTGAGTTTGGGAACAGACTCGAGTCATCAGGGACCGAGCATGGGGGGAGGATTACAGCAGGACTGAGCAGCTGTAGGGCAGCTCTCCTCTCAAGGGGTGGTCACCGTCCTGTAGTTCCACTGCCACCGGGTAGAGGTCCGGTTAATAGCATAGGCGGGAGGGGTGGCAAGTTGCAGGAGGTGTCTTGAGCTATGGTGTGCACATGCCTTCACATGCGCATGCCCGGCTGAGAATGGGGATGGGTGAAAAATGGTGAAAAAACATAAAACTGTATATAGAGAAAAAAAGCCAAAGGCTTTAATAATTAATTAATAAATACAGTAAATAACTTAAAGGGCAACTGACACCATCTGGCCAAAAGTGCTACATTGCAGAATAAGAATAAGCATACCCCCAGTAAATCTCATACCAAAAACTAGATTTCTACATTACTTCATTTTAAAGTTATGAGCTATTTTGTATCCCTAAGTGCACTACCTGTTCAAAAAAGCCTGTTTCAGTGAAGAGCTGCTGGTGATGTCATCTAGGGAACTCACAGTCTAGTACTCCCTGTCAGCAAGCTTATAGGACCTGTTTCTCCAAAGTTGTAACGATCATGTGCAATAGTTTTCACAAGTAAAATAGGCAGCACCAGTCAGTAAACATTGATTTACAAACTGTATGTGTTTCAGGTTTTGTAACAAAGCTGATGATATTTTGTTTGGGTGCTTTTTTGTTATGGTCCTTTTTTCCAGGGTTGCTGGATGCTGGGTCATAGCACGCTATTGTGAGCTTTGCAGACTGAATAAGTTTCTGATGTGGTGAAAGGCTGAGATCATTCACACCTATCATTCAATTGAGGAGATTTCTAAGAATGGCACTTTAAAACAATCATTCCATCTCCTTGTAAATGGGAGTGGGAGAGGCAATGCTGTTTTGAAAACTTGCAAGGAGTTTCTAATTTAGTCAGCACAATTTTTTTCTCCCTGTCAGGTTGTTTTGACCTATATTAAGGCTCATCTATGTTCTACTCTAAATTACAATGATAATTTTACCAGAGCTAACACTTCCACCCCAGTAGGAATTAACACATATAAGGCCCCTATTAAAACATATTGTAAAGCAGACATTGACAAGCAGCAGTGAAGTTACCAATATTACAATACTAGCTGCAACACAAATTCCTAACAGGCACAGTAGAGTAGCACTCCAAATGGCTTCAGCAGCCTGGAGGCATGCTGACTCGGCATCCAACAACACTGGGGAAATGGACCACACCAAAAAGGCATTAAACAATACAATTTTGTCAACTTTTTTACAAAACCTGAAAAACATGTAGTTTTTATAGCAATGTTTTGTGCATGGTGCTGCCTGTTTTACTTTTGATGACTATTTCACATGATCTTTAAAACTTTGGAGAAACAGGTCCCCTAAGCTTGCTGACAGGGAGTACTAGACTGTGTGTCCCCTTGATGACATCAGCAGCAGCTCTTCACTGAAACAGGTTGTTTTGAACAGGTAGTGAAATCAGGGTTACAAAATGGCTAATAACTTTAAAATGAAGTAACACAGAAATCTAGTTTTTGGTATGAGATTTACTGGGGATATGCTTATTTGGATTCTGCAATGTAGCACTTTTGGCATCAGTGGTTCTTTAAAAACAGATAATTTTAGACAGTGGTTGCATGATATGGAAAAGAAAATAGAAATATACAATAAAACCTAAACTGTGAAATTCTGGCTTTAAAGTTTTACCTCAACTCCTCGGTTGCTGAATTTGAAGTGCAAAGTGTCCTTAGAAAAGTAGTTGCAAATCTTGGCTCTTGGTCCAGAAGAATTCTTGAAAAGAAAAAGTCTCTGCTCTCTTAACAAGACAGGGTCCCAAGAACAATGTTTTCACCAAAGTCAAAGGGTAAAATGGCAAAAGGCCTTGATACAGTCTGGCACCATTTTTATGGGCTTCTCAAAGGGCAGGTCTAGTGAATACTGACTTGCTCAGCAATTGGTTAGAATTCCATATCTATGGCTATGCAACCAATCAGCTTTTAGTATTTTACTACAAACAACAAATGTTCACCTCTGAATATGAGAGAAAAAGGGCTCAGAGGTCAACTAGTCTAAACTAGAATTTCAGGAGACCATCCTGCAACCCTCCCTTTGAAATGGCTGTAATTAAGCTACACTCAGTACAGTCATTTACTTAAAATGCTAGTCCATTTAGCTGTAACTAGATTAGCTCAGGGTAGACTTGCAGAGACAAAAGGAACCCAGATGAAATGGCACCACTAGATGCTGAGGACTAGTCAGACTCAATGTATGCCTGGCTTTCCAGCCCTGCTTAACTACCCCCTTTTGTTTCATTTTAAATGGTTTATCAAACCCTAGTCCCTATCAAGCAGCAAACAGCTTCTCTGCCTAGTAACAAGAAACCATATAATTCAAGGGCCCATGTACTTTGTACCCATGCTCACTTACAACTTGACCTGGCTTTTCTTGGGCTTCCCTGGTGTATTATATACATAAAATGATATTAAATATGACCAAAACAATAAGGTACAGCTCTATCACGCCACAGTTCCTCCCTGCCAGGGGCTGTAGCCACTGTGGCAAATATTTTGGTAAATACACACAGTGTAGAAGACAAACTAAAAGGCAAGACACAAAATTGGAAGTGAGAGCCCTGAAGCATGAAACTCTGATATTGTCTGTAAGACTTCTGGATTTTGCCATGAAAGTGTGTGCCCTTCATGTCCAGGGCATCCAACCCCTGTGTAATAGAAGGGGAAGTAGGAACTGCAGACAGAGCATTCTGAACTTTTTGTATTCTATGAACAGGTTTAGACCCCGAAGGTCTAGTGCAGGGCTTAAATCATTGGTATATTTCAGAACCGGAAACTACCGGGATTATTAGCCTTGATTTATTTCCGAAATTGGGACAGGTTCTATGGTGTTTTTATAGAGGAGGTTTGAATCATCTCCATCAGAAGGGTAAGATATCCAGGAGGGTAATGGTTTGGTTATGGGAGGGTAAATGGAGGAACAGTAAGGAGCTCCAGGGCATTTTCTAATGCCTTCTTCTGATGTCTCCTGATTGTCTGAATAAAGCCCTGGCAAATATTGCAGGCTTTAACGTCATGGTCTGTACCAAGGCAACAGATAGCAATTGTTTTTATATATCTTCACTTTGCCGCAATGGCAATAATGGAAGAGCAGTTCCTTGTCATTCAGCAGTGGCATAAAAGTTCAAGTTACAATAACAAACTTAGAAAGTAGAAACATCAATGAATACTTGCAAATGTTCAACAGCATTCTTCAACAGTGGTGGCCCAATGAGCAGTTGAAAGTGGGAGAAAGAACTGAAGCATGCTGGGGACATCCACATGATATAGGCACCAACAAGATGTATCAACGTGGGTGGCCCCAGCCTCCAAAAAGTTTCCAGGTAATCCTGATGCCGACAGCTTATATTTCCATGATGTGGCTCAATGGAGGGAGATAGCATTGAGAAGATCTACAAGTACCTCATGAAGGCAAACAGGGTACAGAATGGGAGTCACTTCAAATGAGAAAGAGCACCAGAACCAGAAGGCATGCTATGAAGGTGGAGGAGAGGAAGTTTGAGAGGCATGTGAGTAAGTTCAACTTCACTGAAGGAGTGGTGGATGCCTGGAACAGACTGCTAGCGGATATCATGGAGGCAAAAACAGTAGGGGCTTCAAGCATGCAGGGAATATACATAGAAGAATATTAGTCAGTAGGCAAGCAGGAAAGAGGGTCTCCTGAGACCAGTTAGGCTCTATGGAGACAGACTAGACATCCTCTTTCTTAGTAGTAACGTCGGTAAGAAGGGGAAGGGAAGTTGACACACAAAAGGTAATAACCAAAAATAATTTACAGGTCTCTGTTTCTTTTATTTTCAGCACAGATGAAGCAGGGGTAACAAATTTCTACAGCCAATGTGACCTGCGGAACCTAGATAATATAAGGGGGGTTAAGGATTTATAACAAGACTCTACCAGTTAGGACAGAGTGAATAAACAGGAGCATGTTAACCCATCAGGGTAGACATCTGATAAGAATGGAACCCTGAGGAAATCTTGAATGCAACCTGGAATGTTACTTGAACAGTAGATTAAATACTAGATGTTGAATTTTATACAGACTATATTGGTCACTTCACTGCTCCCATTTCACTGTACAACTTGTTGTGAACTATAATACAGTACTGCTAAGGTGAATAGAACTCAAGTTTAAAAAGTTAATATATCCCCTAATACTTATTACAGACTCAGAGGATATTGTTTCACTACAGAAGCGTGATAGTTTTAGTTGAACATAACTGGATTCCTCTTTGCAATATATAAGCACAGTACATTGTGCACTGGCTACAGTGTGACCAAGATACAACACATTAAATACTATCTCAGTGGTAGAAAGCAAATTTGTTTTATACTTTCTGTTTCTAGAAACCCTGAACTTGAAAATTATCCTTTCATCTCACTTAAGGTCCCTTTCCTGTTTTCCGAATCCCCTAGAGACTGACACTTCTGTTCAGTTTTCGATCACTCAGAACTCTAGTCCCAAAACCAGTAAACCATGGCTTATTCTTTACTGGTGGGACCCTGAAGGAGGACCAGGTCTCCAGAACATACTTCACATGACTGAACTGGATACCACAGCAAGGGAATGGTGAGGAAGAAGGAGAGCAGGTGGTTGTGGCAGGATGAGGGACTTCATTGGTCCCAGGTCCACCCAATAATCCCACACTTTATCCCTCCCACAGGGAGTACTCCTTCAGATCCATTGTTAGGGTGGGTGAGCCCCACCCCTCTTTCTGAACTCTTCTGCTGGCCCTTCTGATAGGTGAACAAATACATGCTAACATAAGGTTGCTCCATGATGGACCACTTATTCCTTTCCACATGACACTCCCTTCCCCAGTGTCACCAGGGAACAGTCATGCAGTACAAGGTTAGAGTAATAGGTACATGCTCTGCATATGGAGAAGTTACAAGTGGGGTGCCACAGGGCTCAGTCTTGGGACCAGTACTATTTGTCCTTTATATTAGTGATCTTTATCATAACATAAGTAACTGGGTGGTTAAATTTGCCAATGATATTGAACTAAGTGGACCGGTAGAAACCCCAGAAAATATTGAGAGGTTAAGAAATGACCTAAATAGAACTGAACAATGGTTTAAAGTTAATAGAATGCCATTCAGTGTGGACTAATGCACAGTTATTCATGTGGGCAAATACAATAATAGCCAGAGTTACGAACTCAATGGGATTCAATTAAAAATAGCTGTAAATGAGAGACTGTGGAATTATAATAGACAGTGAAACTTTAAACAGCATTGGACAAAACTGATTCAAAAGATTAATTTTGCAATAAGGAACATAAAAATAAGTTTTATAAAGAAAAACAAAGAATATTTGTTGTCCTTATATAGAACATATGTCAGACCACATATGGATTGTGGCTCTCCATTATTTATTCATTCTTGGTTGCAATACCTTTGAGCGCAAGGCAGCTCATTTACAAAGGTTCCACGTCAGTGGGGAGAGTGAACAAACATACAAAGGAGGTAAGACAAAGTTTTAAATAAACAGTCAGCTAAAATGACATACTTCATACCTAGTATTAAAACTTTAGTTTTGGAGGTTAACGAAGCGATGGAGGAAAGCAGAGAGCAGAAACATGTAGGCAGCCAAAAGGCCTTGTCAAAACCTGGGTAGATAGAGTTGGTGAGAGAAGGGTTCTGGCAGAAGGGTGGACAGGGGATAAGGGGGGAAGGTAGGGTGGTGGTGGGGTGAAGGCAAGAGTAGGATGGTGAGTAGGGTAGGAAAAGGCACTGCTGCAAGAGTGGAGAGGAGAGAGGAAAAGAGGTTAGTTGTCCCCACAGGTAGTGGTACCTTAGGTGTAGCAGTCACAGGAACTGTTAGCCGTAAGATGCTGACAGAGCATGCATTTGAAAGGATCTAGTTTTGGTAAGGTCGAGATGTCCCTGTGAAGAGCATTGAACCAAAGAGTTCTATAAGCGAAGGAGCGCTGCCCTTGTGATGTCTGGCATCTTGGAACATAGAGAGTTTGGTAGGCAGTGCTTCGGGTATGTTGAGAGCTGCAGTGAGGACTAAGGAGGTTATGGAATCCATATGCACGTAGTGAAACTGATAGGATGGAAAAAGTACAGCGGAGACATACAAAAATGATTGGCTCCCTTAGGGGTTATAGTTATAAGGACAGGTTACAATACTTAGGCCTATTTACCTTAGAACAAAGGAGAATAAGAGGAGATCTATTGACAATGTTTAAAATAATGAATGATCCTGAAATGATGGAGGAAATGGGTATAACTATTCAGGATAAATTGAAAAGTCTAAATCTAAGGTCTAAGGGGATACAAACTTCAAATAAAAATGGATACAACCAGAAAAAGTAGTAGATACAATTCTTTTCTCCATCAAACTGGCAGGATCTGGAATAGATTATCTAGTAATATTGCTTCTAGCAGTTCTGTGAACACTTTTAGAAAGGAAATAGACAATCTACTCTTGATATCTTACTCCGCATTGTAGTAGATGGTACAGTATTTATTGAATTGCTCTCTTCCCTTAGCCGGCCCGGTGGCACTGAGGGTTGAGGCGTTGGACACCACACCTCGCTCCACGCCGGTGACCCGGGTTTGGGAGTGGACTCGGGTTGCTGGTGGGCCGGCAGGGGAGAGTTAGGCTTAAGCGTCCCATGACAGCTCGCCTACTCCGGGGAGGGTCAGGCTATAGCCCGAACACTTGTCTGACTCCGAGCAGAGGCTCAGAGTACTGCAAAGCCCCAATGTTAAGGGGAAGGGCTGCCAACATACAGCGTGACATCGGCACTCTGCGCCTTGATGTCAGGGAGTCCTACGCTGTAGGGGGTTGGAGAAAGCGGAAAAATGCCTGCCATCGCCGGGAAGATGGAGCCTCCGGAGACGTGCCCTCGATGTGCCTCCACCCGCCCGATGGCCCCCGGACCGATGAAATCTGATTGTTGGGGTAAGGGGGCTCTGCTCCATTCCCGCTCGAGGGGTAAACCGAAGCTCTATGGGGTTCCTGTGGGGTCATACGGGCAGGGTGGAAGGCAGAGGGATGTCTACCTTGAGGCTCCTGAAGGGTCGGGGATGGCAGGCAGAAAGTAGGAAAAATAGTAATTTCAAAAAAAAGAATTCCAGACTCTGGAAGCAAAGATTGTTTCTGATGTGCCCTAAATGAAATTATGTAATTGTGGAATTCATACAACTGTGAAATTTTATTATTTTCTGGAAATTGTATTTATGATTCTAGATTTTTAGATTTTGTAAAAGCTTATCTGAACAAATAAACTGAACTTGAAACTTAAAATGGGAGTCGCACCGACTCTCGAGTAGCAAGCTGATGGACATGGAAGCCCCTGTGTCAATTTACATGGATTGCTGTGAGCCTCCATTCACAGCTGCTGATATGACCAGGCGATTCCATGCGTTATGCCAGAACCTTGCTACTTGCTATAGGGAGGCCACGCATCCCTACTTGGGAGGTGAGTGGGTTACTTCACCCCCTGTTTGGACAGCTTCTAACCACTACAGTTTAACTTCATGTTATGTAACTCCTGTAGGAGTTCCCCATGAGTGGATACCATGACTCCTAGGAGCTGCATTGTCGCAGATGTTGCCGATGCCTGTAACATGGGGCATTTGGGCTTGATATGCTCTGGCTGTTGACAATGGTAACAAACCACGGGTGTTTTAGCTGTCTGAGGGTAAGTAGCCATTTGTTTGGGTGGTCCTTCCACTGAAGCTAAGATTCCTTTTCTAGTTCTGTCCAGGGAATGGGCAAGAGCTTCTGCTTTTCGTAACTCAGCCATTAGACTGAGGTAACGCATACTCTCAGTAACCGATATTCCAGTAAGTGACCTATGCTCCATTAGGATGATTGACAGCAACCTCTTTTTAAAGGCTTCATCATTGTAAGAAGGGCATCTGCCACTGTCGGGGAGGGGTGAGGTAGTAGTATGTGTATAGGCACTCAACCTACCCTGCAACAGGCTCCCCCTTCTCTGATGAGCCATTGCAAAGTTTTGGTAGAAGTCTATGTCCCCGGCCACCAGTTGGGCCTCTTGCACAAGAAACCCATTAATAGTCCAATTGTTTCCCTGCAGGGCATTGGCAGGGAGTCCTGCATGTAACTCTGAATGAAGGCAATGGAGAACTACATCTCTTACATCCTCATCCTCTAGAAAACTATGCAGCCTTCTGAAAGTACTAAGTCAGCTAAAAACATCAGTCGCATTGTCCCCAGGATTTATGTGTCCTATTTCATGGCTTAAAGCCACTAAGTCTGCCCCACTGAGGTCGTGCTGAGTGATGATTTGCTCGGTGGTTTGCCCATGATCATTTTGATATATTCAGGTGATTATAGGGGCCCGAACACAATCATCGGGGTATTTTGGCAATGTTCCTGCCAGTTGGCATGTTCTATGTTTTCCCAATTTACCTCATCCTCATCTGAATCATTATTTAGAGAGGCACTGTTGTAGGTGGTAACCACTGCTTGGTGTTTTCCTAATTGATTTTCTAGTTCTTGAATACGCTGCTCACATTTATGGAGGTCCGCACCAGGTTTGGAGGAGTTTTGTGAGAGTCACCTAATGGTTCCCTGCACCTCTTCCAAACACTTGGTTAGGCGGTGATTTTTTTTTTCTAGGTGTTGGTTGTCTAGTTGGGCTTAGGAGGCACTGGCTTCCCTGACTAATGCTGTTTGAGCAGCTGTAGTAAGGACTTGCTGGTGTCCTTGTAACATTCTAATTTGTTGTTTACACTGTTCTAGTTCTGTTAGTAACTTTTCTTTTTCAGTTTTCCACTGTCCTGCTATCCAGCAGGCGCAGAACATGAGGGCCTCAGTGCCCTCTTTACTGTACATACTTTTTTTCCTTAGCACAACATTCAAGATGTCCTTGAGCCTGGCCCTGGGATCTATCGCACCCTGTATACATATGACCAGCTCCCCAGTATGTTCACATTTCCCCAACTTTTTCCTTAATTTATCCATGGACCTTTACTTGTAGGTTTGAAATATTTTTCGAACTCTCAGTGTCTAATAGACCCTTTTCCTGGTACTGCAGTTAGTTTACGACCCTTACCTGCACATACCCTGTCTAGTTTTACCTATTTTACTTACTGGACCGAGCCGGACCAAGTCCTGCCATGGTCATCAGAAAATGTAGAGTTTTTGGACCAGGTTCAGCTTGGTCTGTCCAAATAGTCACATAGACTACTCTTTAGTTGTTACAAACTCTATGCTTTTATTGCAGCAGAGTAAAAAGTCCCTAATACAAACAAAACTAAACAGCCAACAGCCCCGTACTGTTAGATACAAGCATATAGAGAATACAGAGATGATCAGAACTGATATTACCTCTCTCCTCTGGGAATTCGAGCACCATTGGATTTTGATGGTAGGTGGTAGTCTGCTTCTTTCTTCTCAAACCTCTCGAATTCACTGAGGTTCACAATCTAAGCTTCTTATATACTGCAGTTGTTTGTGACAAGAAAAGCAAAAAGAGGAAGTTTTGCAACATAAGGGTATTTTAACCATAAAAGGCAGGAAATTAAGTTTTATGAGGTAAGGGTATGTTGAACATAACACACTGTCCTTCATTAACTCCTGGTCTTCTTGCACGTACCACTTTTACGTATCCAGTTCCTTCTTTCAATCAAGTCATGTCTGATATGAAATCCAGTCCTTACACAAAAAC
The DNA here is from genome assembly GCA_016271365.2 of Neoceratodus forsteri. Taxonomy (NCBI): domain Eukaryota; kingdom Metazoa; phylum Chordata; order Ceratodontiformes; family Ceratodontidae; genus Neoceratodus; species Neoceratodus forsteri. Next base: position 1,109,597,394 of record CM028131.1, read on the forward strand.
ATTTTGCTAGCTGTAGCAAGTTTTGCATTGAGCAAGGCATGTGCCTTTTAACCCTTTATTTTCTAGTACCATTTTCATTAAACACTTTGCTATTATCTTACAGTCCTTTTTCCTTCAACACTTTGCCATAATTCCACAATTGCATATCATGCATGTCACGCACTCTTGCCCTCCATTCTTCCTTAGTAGGGGTTCTTCTTGTAACCAGTGGGATGTGATGCATTTAAATGCTGCTTCACTAAAGATGAGCGCCACTTTTGGGTGATCAGGGGACAATTTTAGCATTGTAGGGAGACCAAGGACCCAGTCTGTAAATGTATTTGGGATAGTTTTGTTCAAGAACCTTGAGATCATATCTTGTACATTCTCCCCAAAAAACTGTAACCTGGGGCAACTCCAGAAAATGTGATAATGTGATCCCCCACCCCTGCATTTTCTCCAGAAATCTTCAGTATATGTTGAGCTAAACTGTTAAGTGATTGTGGATGTTCTGAAATAATGAACTATAGTAGAACCTTCTAAACAAGCTCTCACCAGGTAGGGGAAGAGGTGACCCTCCAACCTTTTTCCAGTCTCCTAGCCCAGTCTTCCTCTGAGAGGGCACAAGCCACCTCTGCCTCCCAGACTGTCTTCACCTTATCTGTAGAATCCTCCTCAGTGGAGTGAAGCTTTTTATATAGGGTTGAAATATACCGCTGGTTTCCCCTTACCGTAACCACTTCAAATAATAAATCCTCCCATACAGACATAGGAATAATTAAGGATATTTTGTTTGTCCCTGAGTTTATCAAGTGCCTCACTTGTACATACCTGCAAAAGTCTCCATGTTCTAAATGGAACTTCTCTTTCAGAGCTTGAAATGCCATGCAGGATTCATTTTCCGGTATCTGGGAGAAGTGTGGGAGACCACTCCATTTCCGTCTAGCTGGGTGGGAGAAAATTAGAGTGATGTCTGATCAAAGACTTGGGCCCCAAAGGGTCATCTGATTTTAAAAGTTTCCTCACTTTCCTCAACATAACGAGGGTACACTTCACTGATCCGCTTGAAATTGTGCAGGCATTTTCCTGAAAACGGGGGGACCAGAGTGAGCAAAGATTGTCGCCTGCCTCTACATTTTCAATGTCCAGTACAACATGGGGATGGGTAAGGGTAGAGCCTTAAAAAAAAACAAGGTAAAATGTTAATTTTGACATTGTCCACCCTGCCCACCAGTGACGAGCAACAGTGACCACCTAGCCAGATCCTGTTGAACCTCCCCCCAAAGCATCTGCTACTTGATAGCAAATAATATAGAGGTGTTCAGATTTGTATTAATCCCCAGGTACTGAATTTGGTTGTTCTGGGTCCAGGTGAATGGGAAATACATCCAGAAACCCCTGGGACAAGTACCACTAATAAAAAGGGCCTCTGATTTTTCATAATTAATTTTATAACATGAAACTTAGCCAAAAGTGTCCAACAGATGAAGAAGATGAGGTACAGAATCCTGTGGGTGGCTCAAAAAGAAGATGGTATCATCAGTGTAAAGAGAGAAGCTTTATTTCCACCACCACCACCATTGTACCTGTGATGTGAATGTCCTGATGCACTGCTGCCACAAGTGGCTCCGGGCACAGAATAAACAGCAGAGGTGACAAAGGGCATCCCTGTCTAGTGCCTCTAGCAATGTATCATCCTGAAGCCAGCAATTGCTTGACCCAGGAGCACAGTACTGTCATCTGTCCCACCAAATAATATTGCTTCAGGTCAAGTAAGGCTAGGCTAGGCTAGGCCTCTTTTTTCCCTAGGCAGTGTCAGTACTTTATAGCTAATGTGAGCTTTACAGCCTCCCCAAATACATTTTTGTTTGCCTTTGGTCAGGGGCGGTCCAGACTTTTAAAGCCCTACACAGACTTGGCCCAGACTACCTTAAAGAGCTTCTGGTCCCTTACTGCCCTGGGCGATTGCTCCGCTCAGCTGATGAGGGGTTGCTAGAGATTCCAAGGGTGTGTTTGAAATCTTCTGGGGCTAGAGCATTCATGCACGCTGCCCCTACCCTCTGGAACTCTCTACCCCATTGGTTACATGAGTGCACGACCGTGGAGGGATTTAAGCAGGCATTAAAAATGTTCCTATGGTACCAAGCTTTTGGTGACTAATTATTGGATGATACCAGTCTGATATATTTTTTGTTGCTGAGATGTTTGTTTTGTTTATTTTGCGATTTTAATATTGTTAAGGCACCTTGGTTTTTGAAAGGTGCCATACAAATAAAGTTTATTATTATAATAATCTGCAAACAACCTAGTGATAGCTAGGGATTGGCAGTGGACTACCCCCCCCAACCTAATACGTAACACTGCCCTATTACTTTGTTACTTTTGTAAGATAAGGGTCAGCAGTCTGCCAGCTCTGTTACCCCCATAATATCTGTGATCCACCTTTCATAACACCCCTTCCACTTGTGTGTCAAGGTTCTTATTTAGGTCTGATTTCTTTGGTTCCTCAGTGTGCTTTTGCCTGGCATTCAATGTAAGCCAGTGCTGAAATTCAACTTCTCTAAGCTCCTGTTCAAGCTGCAGCTCTTGAGCTTACCACTGCTTCTTCCCCCAGAACAACAATTAATGGTAACCCCTTTAAGAACAGCAATTCAGGGCATCCCACCAAACTGCTGGGGATGTGGTTCCCCCCATTGTTGCAGGTACTCCTTGATAGTGGTTTCAATTAACAGTTTAAATTCAGGAGAATTAACATATCCTACATTCAGTCACCAGTTGGAATTATGCGAGTTGGGAGTCAAGCAAATATGTAACAGCAAACAGGTGTGGTCTAAAGCTGACATAGCCATAATTTTGCATTGTATCACTTGGTGAAGATGGACTGTGGACACCAAAAACATACCAATGCAAGAATAGCTATTATCGGTATGCCTACTAGAAAAAATGCATAATCTTGCTCCTGTGGGTTTAGATGCTGCCAGACTTTGGTTAAGCCAGTCTCAGCAAGCTGGTGTATCAGTAATTTACCAGCTTGATCACCTATATCCCTCCTGTTTAATGTGCTAGATATGACAGTACTGAAGTCTACCCCAATAAGATACAATGAATTAGGGTCCATGATTGTGTCCTGCAAAACCTTTTAAAGAAAAACTTTATTGACTATCTTCGTTAGGTGCATATAAGTTAAGAAGTGTGCATAGTCATAGAAACATAGAAACATAGAAGTTGATGGCAGATAAGGACCTCAAGGCCCGTCCAGTCTGCCCATTTCTTTTTCTACCTTATAAATGTGCCATCAGCCTTTGCTCTGTCAGTGGCCTATCTATTCATACTCATCTGTATTGCTCCCTTATGCCTATCCCATGCCTGTTTGAAGCCCTGCACTGTATTCATAGCCACCACTTCCTGAGGTAGGCCATTCCATGCATCCGCCACACTTTCTGTGAAAAATAATTTCCTCACATTCCCCCTTAATCGGCCTCCCTCTAATCTCATGCTGTGTCCTCTTGTCCTGCTATTTTTCTTATATTTAAACATGTTAGACTCTTTCACCTTGTTAATGCCCTTAAGGTGTTTGAATGTTTCAATCATGTCACCTCTCTCCTGCTTTTCTCAAGGGTATACATATTGAGCTCCGTTAATCTGTCCTCATATGTCTTCTGATGCAGTCCCTGCACCATTTTGGTTGCCCTTCTCTGGACTGCCTCAATTTGGTTAATGTCCTTGTGAAGGTGTGGCCTCCAGTACTGCATGCAGTACTCCAGATGGGGCCTAACCAGTGTCTTGTAAAGAGGGATTATTACCTCCCTTTTACGACTTGTGATACCCCTACTAATACACACTAACGTCCCCCTAGCCTTACCTACTGCTTTAGAGGTCTGCTTGGATGATTTCAGGTCATCGGTGATGAGACACAGCAGAGGGTGGGATTAAGTAATCTGCTTCCGAGGCATTGGCATGTGTAACCAATCAGCAGCAAGAGGCAGGCAACCAAATTTACTGTCCTTCAGAATATATTAACCAACGAGACACAGCGGAAGATGGGATTAAGTTGTCTGCCTCTGAGGCAGCACTGCCGCAGAGGCAATATTCATTTAAGAAAAGTGTCTCTTGTGTGTGCTACACTACAACACTTCCACCTGGGTGACTACAGGTGGCAGTGCAAGCAGAGCTGTGAGGGGTGGGTAGAGCATCTCTTGACTAGGATGTCTGGAGGCTTGCATGCAGATGCCTACTTATTCCTCACTCATGAGGTGCTCAAGATGAGAATGAGCGGAAAAGAAAAAATCACCTTGGACCGTGGCAGGAGGATGATTCTCTCTGTGTCTCTCTGTCTCTCTCTGTCTCTCTCTCATCTGCACCACTCACTAGGCTAAACCCCTCCAAGGCATGGGGAACCCGGGAGGCTCCACCATGGGGGGGGGGCATGGAACACTGTACAGGTCAGAGGTACATCCCAGGGACAGTGGATGATGGGGTGAGATGAGAGAGGATGGCTGATGTGGGCAGGTCCAGGAAGGAAAGTATACTAAATTTTAAAAAAAGGTCACACAGTGATGGAATTCACAGCAGGTTCACAGTTCTGCACTGAATAAGCTGCACTTCCTGCAGAATAGTCTTCCCACCAAGCAGAAAGTAATCTTTATGGGAGTAAAAAAAAATAATTTTGGCACAAGGAAAAATGCCTACTTAGGAAAACATGTTGAAAACAAAAACTTTCTGCTCTACATTGCATGTATGTGGGAATGCCAAATTACCACTTAAAGCTAGATTAAAGGAAGACTAGAAAGGAAATCAGATAAGGTGATTGCATCTGCTAGAAAGTCAAATTAGCATTTGAAATTTAACTCATTAAGATCTTTTGCAGTAGTACAAAATTATGAGGAATACTACTTATTAGTTTCTCAAAAATGAATACATGCTTTGTTTTGTCACCAAGCAAGAGATCAAAAGTGTTCAAATGAATAACTTCAGCTCCAAAGTGTATATTGCAAATGAAAGTCTTTTGTGGTCCCAAAAACCACAATAACTGACTAGCTGGCTGCTTGGGCAGTTTGTTCATTTTTTGGGAGGACAATAAACTCTCATGTGCAATATACACCTTGGAGCTGAAGTTATTCATTTGAACACTTTTGATCCCTTGCTTGGTGACTGTTTTATCTTGAAACTTTTTAATACGTGTGCCATCTATGTTATGAGGAACCATATCACAGATTTGCCAAACAACAGTATAAAAAAAAAGAGATGTGCCATATCTTAATACTCTTAAAGAGCTGTTGGCAGCTCTTTTATTTTGAGATAGCCAGCTCATACCAGGTATACTGCTGCTTCCTGCCCATCCCCAGCAGACTGTATGACCCATAGGTCAGCGGTGTTCCTCCACAAGGTGGTGCTCAGGAAGGTTCCATCATGTATTTTTTGAGCTTTTCCAGTGCTCGCCCAACTCGCTGGGGACACATTCCCAGCCCAAATTTACACCCAAGCTTCCCTTTAGGAGAACAATCACCTGACAAAGGGCTTTGACCTACAGGGCTATTGTCCCTTACAACCTCTTACATCCTCTCCTCACAGATGTAGGTAATATCCCTACCTTCAGCTCCAGGCTCTGCCAATTTGAGTCAAACAATTTGCACTGCAGTTGTTTCTAATTTGCCTTAGTTTTGCCTTGCCCATTTGTTTCTTTGTCTAGTTTTGTATTGTGTATATTTTTTTATTTTGTCTGTTTTGTACCCTGTTCTTAATGTATAGGTAGTTGCTTTTGAAAAAGGGATATGTAGTTCATCTTGTTCTCCAGCATAAAAAATTAAAATTGAAATGAAAGTATCTGCCTGCCTGAGGAGCTAATTTCATCAAAGTTTTTATTTTTTTTTTAGAAAGTCTATCATAAGCTGCATATTTATTTATGCCCCACTTGTAACTTCATTATACCAGCAGAGCCGCTGCTGAGTCCTGTAGCCATGCCACCAAAATGTGGTTAGCATCCATAACTAAGGGGGATAGGGAATGACATTGGTAACTGGAGTGGCATCCATAATGGGGAGATGGCATTGGTATGAATACCAGGTAGATTTTATTTATTTATTTATTAAATTTTGTTACCCGGGTAAGCTCACTGGGCCCCGGAGGTCCCTTTTCAGGGGCGACCCGGGGTTTGTTACATAAGGTTTGAACATACAGACAGGTATCACAGTGTCAGACATATCGTACAGGGTTACTAGGACAGTATACAATTTTTTAATTTTTGTGTAAGAGGACAGGAGATACATGATATTAGTTGGTACAGTCGTAGTACAGTGCAGTGCATCTGATACAGTAGTACATCCAATACAGCAATACAGAACAGTACATGTAAGGTTGGAGGTATATTACACTGATGAGTACAGTATGGCAGAGTAGTACAAATAATATGGGTTATGAGTACATCATACAGTAATTCCAAATGGCAGTTAGAAGCGGGCAGCAAATACGTTATAGTATAGAGTACAGCAGTGACAACAGATGGGAGTGAGGTGATAAGTGCTTTTAGTGCCTACGGGAGGTTCCGTACGGGGTAGCGTACCCGCTCGACCAGTGGTATCATGTTGTGGCTTAAACGATAGAGAAGGCCCGGTTTTTGGTGGATGTTTTTTGTTACAGCATTCACATGGGGCTTTAGGGTGAGCCCCTGATCTAATGTGAGGCCAAGGTATTTGACTGATTGTACCACCTCTATTTTGGAGCTGGACAAGGTAGTGAGTGGCAGAAGATGGTCCCTGAAGAGGCCCAGAGATTTTGGCCCGAACAGCATAGCCTTAGTCTTGGTGGGGTTAAGGACAAGGCGGTTCTCAATTAGCCAAGTCTCAGCCTTGGTGAAGTTGTTTTGGAGCTGAGGTCCTAGATCAGATAGGCGATCCCCCGTTCTGTACAGTACTGCATCATCTGCATACTGTACTATGGAGCTTCCTCCGCAATGCCCATAGAGGTCATTTGTGAATAGGGAGAACATAAGGGGCCTAAGATTGAGCCCTGTGGGACCCCCTCAGTTAAAGGTAGGGGTTGGGAGGTGACCCCTTTCCACTTGACCTGTTGAGTGCGGTCAGTGAGGTAATTGCAGAACCAGTTGAGGGAGTGCTGATCCAGCCCCAGTTGACTAAGCTTGGATAGCAAAAGTGAGTGATCCACCAGGTCGAAGGCCTTTGAGAGGTCCACGAACACAGCCCCAGTAGGGGAACCCTTATCCCTGGCTGTCAGGACATCAGAGGTGAATTTGATGAGGGCAGTATTGGTCCCGTGCTTTGGTCTAAAGCCATGTTGTGTGGGTGCCAGTAACCTGTTGGCTTCCAGGTAGTCTCTGAGTTGGCTGTAAACTAGCAGCTCCTGAATCTTAGCCATGTGGCAGAGGGTGGAGATGGGCCTGTAGTTTTCTATAGGTTCCCTTGCTCCACCCTTGTAGATTGGGACTACATGAGCCCATTTCCACATTAGGGGGACTGCACCTTCCTGTAGGGATCTGTTTATTAACTGTGTAACAGACAGTGCGATGGCTGGGGCAGCAGCCCTAAGCAGCCTAGGATCCAGCCTGTTGGGTCCCGGTTATCCACTGGGTTTTAAGGATTGTAGAAGAGTCAGCATGCCTTTGGTATGCACTATCCGCAGATGGAAATTGGCGATTGTAGAGTCCTTGGATTCAGTGACCGTTGGGCTCTGTGAGCTGTGAGTGGGGTTGGGTCTGAGCGCCCCCAGATCAGTGAAGAAGTGATTGAAGGCTGTAGCGACCTCCTCTCCGTCCTTGAGTGTAGTGCCATTATAGGTTATGTTACCCTGCTGGGGCAGTTTAGTGCCTTTTATCAGGGAGTTGATGCTTGTCCAGAAGGACTTTGGGTCAGTTAGTGTTTGCCTCTGTAGGGATTTTAAGTAGTCCCTTTTGGCATTCTTGGAGCTTCTTTGGCACTGATTCCGCAGGGATCTATAGGCAGAGTTGTCAGCAGGGGTAGTCATACCTCTCAACTGTCCCTGATTTTCAGGGATGTCCCTGATTTTGCCTCAAAATTTTACTCTGTCCCTCCTAAAAACTGTGTTTCTGTGACGAAACAGTGGAGTTTGTAAGCACAAAATAATGTCAAACATTAAAATTGCAGACTTGTTCCTCCTTAGAAAATGCATTTTACACTAATCCCCTTATTCTACCAGCTTCCTGAGTTGATATCTCCAATTTTAAAGATGTGTCCCTGATTTTGGTCCTTTGTCCCTGACTTTTTTAAGCCTTGACCCTGATTTATGAGGCAGGAGGTTGAGAGGTATGGGAGTAGTGGAACTCCTTGCTCTTTTCCAGGCTTTGTCTCGGGTTATCATCAGTGCCTTTAATAACAGGGTGGGACTGCACTGATAAGAGGGGGACTTGAATCAAGATGATAGCATCAGTAACTGGGGAGATGAATTGGTATGCGGACTTCAATCAGGAGTTTAGCATTAGAAACTAGAAGGGAGTATAACAGTAGGATTAAATTAGTTACTGGAGGAATGGTTTTGGCATTGGCAATAGGTGGGATTTCTTTGTCAGCACTGAGGGAGTGCATCAGTAAGAAGGGGACTTGGCTCAGGTACCTGGACAATTGTACTGTATGTGGGGGACTTGAATTAGGGAGATGGCAACAATAACTAGGAGGACTCCATCTCCACATCCAGTAGGGCCACAGTGTTGTCACAGATAGGGGCATGAAAGACCAAAATGGCAGATAGGTGAACCTTTACCAAGGACTGCAATCCTGACCAAGAAATAGGAAATAGTCCAGAACTCTTTGCACCGGGTAAGTGAAAGGGTCCAGGAACGTTGTTTGGCACTACATAGTAAAACATTTACACTTCAGGGAACACGTGGGCCTAATGGAAGGTTTTCTAGCTGCCAGCATAACAGTCAAGATTTCATCTGAGACCCTGAACCTAGAGATGTGTATGTCCTCAGGAGACAAACATGGAGCCACAGGGACTGGAGGTCCAGATGCAGCAGCGTGCTGTTGCTCTGGGACAGAAGGCCCAGCTGGAAAAGCAGCAGAAAAGGAGCTTCAACTGTCAGCTCTCACAATAATGGAGACTAGATCTGCATGGGCCACAAGGGCACGACCAGGATCATTCTGGCTGATTCCCACCTGAGCTTGGTCAGGGCACTCTGAATCAGTGGTAGAGAACAGTCATAGGGGAATCAACCTTTTCAACAGAAAGACGTGTTCTGCCAAAAGTTGTCATGCCTTGGAGTGAATGAGCAGAAAAGCAACAGTTTTGTGTTGTTTGGGGATGCAAAGAGGCAAAGCTCCAGACTTCCTACACCCTAGAGGCCAGCAGGGCACAGGACCCAAGGCAGCATGGATTCACAGCGGGATGGTCATGTCAGACGAATCTAATAGATTTCTTTGACTGGGTGACCAAAGTAGTAGACCAGGGAGGGGCTGTGGATATGGCCTACCTAGACTTTGGAAAGTGATTTGACACAGTCCCATGCAAAAGATTAATAAACAAGTTAGCCAGCCTGGGAGTTGGTCCCAGGGTGGTAGCCTAGGTAACAAATTGGCTGGACAACAGGACGCAGAGGATAATAGTTAACGGACTACACTCTGAAGAAAGGGTGGTTACTAGTGGGGTACCACAGGGTTTAGTACTGGACCTGGTCCTCTTTAATGTCCTTATAGGTGACATTGCAGAGGGGCTGGAAGAAAAAGTATGCCGCTTTGCAGATGACACAAAAATTTGCAACAGGGTTGATACACAAGGGGGAGGTAGAAAGGAGAAGAAGGGACTTGACAAGGTTGGAGGAATGGTCAAAAGTATGGCAGCTTAGATTCAAGGCAAAGAAGTGCAAATTAATGCACCTGGGAAACAAAAACCCAGGGGAAAAGTACATAATGGGGGGGAGGTACTAACAACAACAAAAATGGAAAGGGACCTGAGGGTAGTCATATCAGACATCCTTAAGGTAGGCAAGCAATGTGAGAAGGCAGTAAGGAGGGCTGTGGGTAGTCATATCAGATGACCTTAAGGTAGGCAAGCAATGTGAGAAGGCAGTAAGGAGGGCTGGGGGTATACTGGGATGCGTAAGGAGAGGCATCACCAGTAGAAAACAAGAAGTTGTTATCCCTCTGTACAGACAGCTGGTGAGACCCCATCTAGAGTACTGCGTGCAGTTCTGGAGACCCCATCTCTGCAAGGATATAGACAGGAGTGAGGCAGTCCAGAGGAAGGTAACTAAAATGGTGTAGGGTCTGCAACAGAAGCCATATGAGAGAGACTAAAAGAGCTTAATATATATACCCTTGAGGAAAAGAGGGAGAGGAGGGACATGATAGAAACTTTCAAGTACCTCAAGGAAATCAACAAAGTCCAAGATGGAAGCATCTTTCAGAAAAAAAGAGATGTGCAAGAACAAGGGGCTACAATTTAAAGATAGAGGCAGGACGGTTCAGGGGCAATGTGAGGAAGTATTTTTTCAGGGAGAGGGTGGTGGACGCATGGAACCGCCTTCCTGAGGAGGTCGTGGGGTCTAAAACAGTGAGGGAATTCAAGAATGCATGGGATAGACATAAGGCAATTATGGTGGGTGGTAGGAGGAAGTAGGCTGTTGGTTAACTAGAATCTGCAGCTTATCTAGTAGGTAGGGAAATGGGCAGACTAGGTGGGCCAAGCGGTCCTTATCTGCCATCAAAGTCTATGTTTCTATGTCGAACAGCTGTTTAGCTATGGTCTGACTCAGTTTCTACTCATGGGACTGAACCAAGGCATTTAGTGACCCAGCGACATAGACAACAACAAGTGATACCTTCTAGGCTATACCCATTTTCACACCCTCATTGCCTCTCGGTACAGAGGGTAGAAGCATGTGCCTCCCTGTTTGTTCAGGTTATACACCACATAGATTGCCTAACTATAACAGAAAATACATCTTCTAAATCTGGGTGGCCAGGACCTGGATTCCATACATAACTACCATAATTTCCAGCAGATTTGTATAAAGGCCCTGTCGTGGCGATCAGGACCTCTGGGTCTGGTGAGGGCCTAAGTGGGTGCCCTACCCCATGTTGCCTAAGTGGGTGCCCTACCCCATGTTGAAGGCATCCATGTTAAGGATACTTGTGGCTGAGGATGCAGAAAAGGAGAACCCAGATAAAGGGGATACCTTTCCTGCCACCACAGCAAGGTGTCTCTTAGAGGATCGCAGATGGCAAACAGATGGTCTAGGGGCTGTGAGGCCTGTGACTACAGAGCTTGCAGCAACCACTGAGGAATCCTTATATGCAGGCAAGCCAGAGAAACCATAAATATGGAGGCTGCCATCAGACCCAGAAGATGGTTGCTGCGATACTCTAAAGCTGCCTGGCCACCAAGGCCCTGTCAATAGCGAAAAAGGCCTTCGCCTGGACTGCATCCAGGACTGCTACAGTGTACAGGAGCCTCCAGCAAGGGATCAAAACAGAGTTTTCCACATTTCCTAGCACCCCCAGATGGTCCAGCAATTGTTTGATGAGGTGCAAAGTGAACAAATAATTTGCTGGCAGAAAAGGATTGCTTGGCCCATCCAGTCTGTCCAGAAGTTTCCCGCCTAATCTGTCTCTGCAGACCCAAACTGGTTTCTAGCAACCCTCCCTCCTCCCTGCCTATATACTAATATTCCCCTATATCTTTTCCATGCATGCTTGAAGCCCCCCACTGTTTTCACCTCCACCATTTCTGCTGGCAGTCTGTTCCAAGCAGTTACTACCCTTTCAGTGAAGTAGTACTTCCTCACGTCCCTCTTAAACTCCCCCCCCCCATCGATTCATCACAGGCCCTCTTGTCCTGGTGCTCATTCTCATTTTAAAGAGATTTCCCTCCTGCACGCTGTTCACCACTGTGAGGTACTTGTAGATCTCTATGATGTCCCCTCTCACTCTACTCTCTTCCAGGGTGCACATGTTAAGATCCCTCAGTCTCTCCTCGTAGGGCTTCTCATGCAACCCCTGTGCCATTTTAGTTGACCTCCTCTGGACTGCTTTCACCCTGTACTCCAGGTAGGGTCTCACCAGTGAGTGATACAGTGGCAGCACCACCTCCCTCCTCCTGCTGGAGATACCCCTCCCTATGCACCCTAGCATCTCATAAGTCCTACCCACTGTTTTGTCACACTGCCATGACACTCTGAGATCATCAATTACGATAACCCCAAGGTCCATTTCCTACTTAGTGACTGTCAGTAGCTCCCTCCCTCCCTCCCATACTCAGCTCCTGGATTCCTATGCTTTAAGTACAGGATTTTGTACTTTTTGGCATTGAACCCCAAGTGCCATGCTCCTTGAGTTTCCCAAGATCCCTGAACATTCTTTCCACCTCCTCCCCAGAGCCCACCCTATTACAGAGTTTTGTATCATCTGCATAAAGGAATACCTGCCCTTCCAGTTCTGCAAAATCACTTATGAAGACGTTGAAGAGGACCAGTCCCAGTACTAAGCCCTGTGGCACCCCGCCGCTCTTTCTCCCATCATTAGAGTGAGAGGCCAGTAACCACCACTCTTTGTCGCCTATCCATTAATCAGTTTTGAACCCAATTCACCATTTTGGATCCTACCCCTAGGCTTCTCAATTTCTTCATCAGTCTCCTGTGTGGTACAGTGTCGAAGGTCTTGCTAAAGTTCAGATAGGCTATGCCCCCTGCCCTCCCCTGATCTTTTTAAAGTGCTGTCTACTTTGGATGCTGAATCTCCTTTCAGGGGCCACTTATCCAGGTATAGGAAAATGTAGTTTCTCATGCCACAGCACCACAGAAAAAACATTTGGTAAAAGGCACTCGATGATGACAATCCAAAGGGCAAGACCCAAAACTGGTTGAGTTTCCCTTTCAGGCAAGAGCAGAGAAATCACCAATCACACTGCCTGATTTTGATGTGCAGGTAGACATCCTGCATATCCAGGGCGCACATCCAATTCTCTTCCAACAGGAGAAAAAGGAGGGAACCTAGAGATAGCATGCAGAACTCTTTGTATACCACATGCTAACTGAGCTCTCTGAGGCCCAGAATAGACTAGAAGCCTCCATATTTCCTTGGCACCAGGAAGTACCTGGGACTAGAATTCCTGGTTTATTTCTGCTTGGTGAGCTGGCTGAATAGCCTTATTGTTCAGTAATGCTTGCACCTCCTCCCTGAAGATGGTTTCATGATCGAGGGAGTAGTGACAGGGCCTTCAAGAGGTCCCCATTGGTTTTGATGCTAACTCCAAGGGGTACCTGTCCCTGACTATGTCCAGGACCCATCAGTTTGTGGTCACTGTCTGCCACTGGGGCAGCAAAAGAGAGATCCCACCTCCACCCAAGTCTCTGAAGGGGGAGTTGGAGTGACAAGGAGAGAGGAAGCAGATATCCCCCTTTCCCATGTCCTTTGTAGGAGGTTCCCATGAACTGTTACTGCTATAGCTTCTGTGGTGTATAACCACACCCCTGACAACAGGCAGGGTAGCTGCAAGCGTTTCTGCAAAAGGAGGCTCTGCCATTGCTGACTGAAAGTCATTCAAGGTTAAAGACCAAACGGTCCTCAAAGACTTCATGGAGGTCTCTAGCTTACTGAGAATGGTTGTTACTTCTGAGCCAAATAGCTTATTGCCCTCTAAGGTGTTCAGAACTGACTGCAGCACATACTGGGGGAAAATTCTGCAACACGGAGGCAAGAGTGGCATTTTGCTGGGGACATATCCCACTAACAGACAGGTGTGGGGCAAATTGCATGGACTGCAAGGCCTGTATTTGCTGGCAATATTTATGTTTATATATTTAAATAAATGTCTGAGGCAGCTGCCCTACCTGGAGCATCTGAGGCATCATAGACTTATCTCAGGAGATGTTTACTGGCTTTTGAGCCATGTGACACACATTTAAGGGCTTCAGCCTTCTCAAGCCTGCCAGGCATACTGCTGGCAATATGACCCACCTCTCACAACTTGAGGTGCTGTTACTCTGTCAGATATACCTGGTAATTATTTTTTTTTAATTTTTATTGGATTTTGGTAACCGGTTAGGCTCACTGTAACAAACTCTCCCTTTTTCAGGAGCGACCCATAATTAATCACATAATACATACTGAAGGAATACATACAGATGATAACAAACAGTGCATAAGTGAATGACAAAATACAGTGCAGACAATGGACATACATAAGGTAATTAGTTAGATAATGCTCAGGTCAAGGGAGGCTGAAGCAAAAGTGCGTTTGCAATATTGTGCAGTTTCTGATACTCTTTAACAGAAGGTCTGGTGCTCATCCTCTGGGGCACGAGGATCTGTCATGTGCAGCCACAATCACAACTGAATTAGCATCCGACTGAGTAAAACAATACTTTTAGCCCTAGGGGCTAAATACGGTTTGTCTACCTTCCTAGGACCTGCCATCAAGGTACTGAGCCAGAGACAGACAGGGTGGCATCCTCCAGAGCAGCATGGATCAGAGGGACGGCCACTGAGGAGGCATTTTCCACCTCCAAAAGATCACATATTCTTTTTTTGAAGAATATTCTTCCTCCAAAGAAAAGTGCAGTCTCCTGGACTTGTTGCATCAATGCTTAGAAGGTAGGTTCCTCAGTAGGAGAATGAGGCCTGTACAGGGCCATTTCTTCAGTCCCTGAGGATACAGTGGAACTAACCAAATCCTCCTGCCCTAGTGGGTGGAAAAGATCAGGGTCTTTCTTTTCCAAATCCTCCTCCAAATCCAGGAGGTCTGTATTGCATACTCATCCCCTCTTCCTCTAGGAGAGAAGGCTGAGGAGTCATAAACCTTGGAGAAGGGGCCAGAGGAGGTATAGCATGGCAAGCTGGCAATGCTAAAGGCAGTGGCTGAGGGATGACCTGCATCAGCTGTGACATAGCAGGCAGTAATCTCATTGTCTAGTCAGAGAATTCTGCTATTATTGCACCTGAAACACCAGTGGTGGAAGCCACAGATGGTGATGAGATTGTCCCTGTTACCAACATTGACAGACACGCGCTTTCTGCTTGACACCATTCCAGAGGTGTTAGTGGGAACTTGCAGTACCTTCGCTATCAGATCCAAGCCTTGGGTTCTGGCCTTGCAGGAGAGAAACCTGCCTGTTTTGCTGATGTACTGGACAACTTTTTTGATTTAGCATCCTCTTTAAAGATCTGGGAGCTGAACTGATGCCTGCTGGGGGAGCCACACTGACTCACTGATGAGTAGTCTGATTCCCATCGACTCCAGTGGCTCTCAGCTGATGATGGCAAAGCGGTGGACCTTGTTGTCAACAATGGCACCGATTATGGCAGTGACTTTAAGATGTCCCTCTTTTCCATTATCTAGTATTTCTGCTTTGCCACTGTTGGTGGCAGACTCAGCGATTTGGCAGGCACTGCAGCAGTCTTGTCCATTTTCTCAAAAACAAATTGCTCAAAAATTTTTTGCCCATTTCTCCATCTAGCCTAGTTGAAATCTGGGGAAATTGTGTAGTTTTTCACATTGCGGTATGGGCCAGGCTCAAACAACTCACACACAACTTGTAGGCATCCTCAAGACAAATCAGGTTTCTGTAGTGACAATGGCTAAAAAGAGTCTTACACGGAGATGACATAGACGGGTGATCAGTAATTCCCAATGGAGTAGATACCAGAGAAAAATAAATTCTGTAGACAATAGTGCAGCAATGGAAAAAGAGCTTCCAGTGGTCCGACAGTAACATCGGGAGAATAAGAACTGACTGGTAGGGGCCTACCCACATTATATACAGTAGGTAATGCTGTGCTCAGATGATGTGCACGTAGGCACATCGATATAGGGAGCCTCATCATGCAAAAGCTTTCCATGTGATTCTGAGGCTAATGGTTTACAGTCCAGTGCACTATGGCTCTATGGAGTTACCTGTAAGGAAGATCCTTTTTATCACTTCTGCAAGCAAAAAGCTCTGAATTTCTTTCCTTAAGCACTCCTGTCATACGTTAGAATATACCCTGTACTTTAACATTCAGCTTTCAGGAGATGATATTAATTCCAGAATCAGACCTTCCCTGACACTCTCCGGCACTCACTTGTCCGTGGTGATGGAAAGCCACTCAGGGTATTAGTGGGAAATCCTGCCTCTCACTGGAAGTTTTGAGGGGACCTAGAAGATGAGAAGCAAAGAGTCAGTCTTGTTGTCCTCCTGGCTATCCTGGAATGGGCAAATGGGACATAGTGGGAGCCCTGACTACCCTGGGGCAAAGTGGACACAGTGGGAGCCTTGCCATAGATCATGCTGTTACAGTACAATGGTTGTCAGTTATCTGGAGCCCTGAAGGTGGGGTTGGGAACAAAAGGACTGACAGCCTTTCCCAGCCTGTTGGATTGTTTGCCAGATTTCATAAGGGATGTAAATGGTTGCTCTAGCTTCCTTGGATTTCTGAAGGATGGTTTTCACATCTGGCCAAAAAGGGTTGTCCCATCAAATGGAAACATAGAAACATAGAATTTGATGGCAGATAAGGACCGCTTAGCCCACCTAGTCTGCCCATTTTCCTACCTAACAGATAAGCTGCAGATGGAAGGTCACATACTCTTTGTTGCAGTTCTTGGGATACGTTAGTGCATTTCAGCAAGGTCCATTCAAGGGGCCACAACCCAAATGATCACACCGCAGTCCACATTGCCATTAACATCCATCCACTGCTATTTGGAACACCTGCTTGGAAGCATCCATACTATATTCTACCATATGAAGAAAACTCTCTTGAGGTTTGTGGGACTCTTATCCACTAAACCCAGAAGGGTAGACCAGAGGTTGTGTGGATACCTGGCTGCATAACCTAGGTATTTTGCCTGTCTGTAAGCCACAGAAATAGGACTAAAACCTTTAACAAAGGCCAACAGTCATATGACTGCCTTTGTCAGGAGGATTGGTAGAAACAGTAGACCTAGATGTTTCAGCTGCTCCAAATATTAGGCCCCACACTGCAGGCTGCATCTGGGAAAAAATCATGCCTTTCTCTGGAGACAGCATATCTCCAGTCCACCTTTTTGTGGAGGATGTCTGCGCTGGCTCCTTCTAGGATTTCTCTGCCAGAGACTAGAAGGCATGGGCGATGAGCAAGTGGTGCCTACCAGCAAGGGTTTTACCTAGTAGCTCCAAATTAAGGATGTACCTTCTAACCAGAATCCTGGATGTAATCTCCAGTTTCAGGGTTCAAAATTCACTGTTATTTGTGTTCCATGTATACCAAAAATTATGCACGGAACACCAAATAATGCCTTCTGGTAACCCGTGCTGTATACTGGTTTGTGATTCTCTTTTTTCAACTGCCTACCATCATATTAGGTTCCACTGCCACTTTGTAGTGAGATTCTGGAAAGTGAAATGCTATTGGTGCTTCCACCCCTCCTCCCCTCACACACTGTAACAGTGCAGCTTAGACAAGCGAAAAAAAAAAGCCATAAATTGCAGGAAACTGGCCTCTGCACACAGCTCTCACGTACATTTGAAGCAGTTCTGTAAGAAACATTTTAAGGTTGCCTGTAATCACTGCTGCCACAAATTGTTTGCCTCCGTTCACATTTCTAAACACAGTAGCTCAAAAGGAAAACAATTAGGAGGGACACTACTGGGGAAGAAAATCATTCAGGATTGTGTCTTCATTTGCAGCATTCGGCCTGTCAGAAGGGGGGAGTCAAGTTATGTTTTGTTTGTAGGTTGTCTGCTGTGGTAAAATATTTAGAGAGGGCTCTGCATTTTAAGAGTTGCTGCTTTAGAATAAAGCAAGCACCAAGGCAATGTTGACAAAAACTGAGTTAAGGCACTATTTAACAGTGCTCTGCTGCACTGCAAAGAAAGGTCATTAACTCTGTCCTGGTTAAGGAGTCAAAAGCAAATAACTGAGTACTGGCTATAACAATAGAGCCGTGCCTGGGCAAAAGGCTATTGTAACTGATTCTCTTGACAAAATGATAAATATAAAAAAAGTTGGGGCTATCTGTATTTAAAAAAAACAACAGGAAATGAACTGAATGAACCTGAGCAAAAGCTGTACCTAGACAAGGCTGGCTACAACTTATACACAAGAACTATGCCTGATGACGGACCACCAAGAAAAAAAAAACTATAAATAATTAACTCTGGAACTCCCAGGTCACGTGGATAAAATCTTTGCTGTGGAATGTTGAGGAGGAGGAGACATTTACATTTTGCAGAACCAACAAATTCACCTGCCATCAAGGCACATCATACCAGCATGCACTGAATCCCTTGTTGGGGGAAGGGGACATATTGTTGAGTGGAAGATTCCTACCTTGTGTATCATTTGTTTAAATGAATACATGTGTAAAACAACTTAATGCTGCTACTTTTTCATATAATACAAAAATATTGGTACCCAAAAATGGGTTTGTATACCAGATTTTCAGATGGAATACCAAAACATATAACCTGGTCTTCCATGAAATACACCAGAATTTTGTTTTGAATTTCTAGCCCTGAGTTTCTTAGCAACATGCTTTGCAATGTCTTGGTAGGAGGAAATATCTTTAAGGGGCGAAATGTCAGATGAACCCCATATCTTATCTGCCCTGGGACATCAAGGGTAGTATTCAGTTCAGACTCTGAATTAAATTCTGATCTAGAGTCTCCGTTTGTAGGGCTCACCTGAGAACTGGAAGTAGATGCTATTAAGGGGTAACTAGGAGAAGGCTCTACAAAAGTGGATGGAACCTGCCTGGACCCTAAAAGTGGGCCTATTGGAAGTATGGGCAACTCTGACCCTGGAAAATATTTGCAGTGAAGGCTGGTTTCTGCTGCTGCTCCCCCCACAGAAAGCCACAACAAATGTGGCATATATACACTCCTGGAAAACTGGGAACTGGGTTGAAGAGAACCGGAACTGGGAGGAAGATCAGGGCTGGTGTTGGAGATTGTAGTCAGAAGTGGGGTACACACAGGGCAAGTTAAAGGCAGCCTGGAGAGTGGGGATTTAAACCATCATTTATTTTGCATGGGGCACCAGGAAAGTGAAGACCCTAGCAAGCCTGCATCATCGGAACCAAGTTCTCTTGGGGATTGGGACCTGGTGTCCAAGAGCCATTTTACACCTACCACCACTGAAGACCAAGAACTGTAGCCAGTACTGTGCATGGTTTTTGAACAGAATGGGTCACAATGCAGGTGAGCCTCTTCAGAGCAGGAATTACAGTGCTTTCCATATGATCTGTCAGAGAGGGCCTGGTCCTTAGAAGTCTGGTACGGACATGTGGTCAACTGAACTGAAGCAGGCTGGAACCGAGGGAGGTAGACTTACCTGAGGGAGATTTTTCAAGCTACTTAGCCCTGCTCTCCTTCAATTCCCTCAACATCATGAGCAGTTGGGGCTGTTAAATTCTTAGTTTGGAGTTTCAAGGTGGCAGCATGTGAGCGACCACACTAATTTACTATCTCTGAAGCCCATGAAGAAAGCCTATTCTCAATTTGATGAAAATGTCAAACCCTAACCAAAAAAAAAAAAAAAGAGAGACAGAGATCCCAGGAAATGAAAAAGAAAAAGTCTCCTTCAGGTGCAGCTGATGTGATTGAAATGCCAGCATAAAGAGGGCTGATAGATATATTTGTTTGTGCTACTCCCCCTAGCCTACAGAAGCCAGCACAAAAGCAATGGTGACTGGTGGAGTGAAGACTCCCATTTAAGCAGGAGATCCAACTTTTGCTGACACAACGGCAGATGTGGTTACCTTGCAGGATCTCTTAGAGAAGGGGAAAAGTAGCATTGTGAAGCATGTAAAGCTTCCCTGAAGTTGCTGTCAACATTGCATGCTGAGAAAAAGATAAAAGCCTTTAAAAGTTTATGAAAGGTCTCAGTGTCATCTCAGGCATTTTTTTTAAAAGCTACAGTATATGGACAAAAAACTTGATTCCATTGTGGAAGAGTAAGAGCATGGAGAGGGAGATTTTAGGGTGTTGGAATCAAAACTGATGCAAATAAGCAGGAACAAGCCACAGCAGATAAAGCATTAACTCTGGCTCAAGCAAAAACTAACCACAGAAGCCCTGGCAATCACGAAATGAAAGTTATGTACTTACCGTAGCTGTTGATCTTCCAGAATATCTTCACTAGAAACATAGACTTTGATGGCAGATAAGGACCACTTGGCCCACCCAGTCTGCCCATTTCCCTACCTACTGGATAAGCTGCAGATTCTAGTTAACCAACAGCCTACTTCCTGCAACCCCCCACTATAATTGCCTTATGTCTGTCCCATGCATGTTTGAATTCCCCCACTGTTTTAGACCCAACGACCTCCCCAGGAAGGTGGTTCCATGCATCCACCACTCTGTGAAAAAAAATTTTGTCACATTACCCCTGAGCCTTCCCCCCTCTATCTTTAAATTGTGCCCCCTTGTTCTTACACATCTCTTTTTCTGAAAGATGCTACCCTTCTGGACTTTGTTGATTCCCTTGAGGTACTTGAAAGTTTCTATCATGTCCCCCCGTCCCTCCTTTCATCAAGGGTATACATATTAAGCTCTCTCAGTCTCTCTTCATATGGTTTCTGATGCAGACCCTGCACCATTTTTAGTTGCCCTCCTCTGGACTGCTTTCATCCTGTCTATGTCCTTGCGTAGATGAGGTCTCCAAAACTGCACACAGTACTCTAGATGGGGTCTCACCAAATGTCTGTTCAGAGGGATAACCACTTCCCTTTTTCTACTTGTGATGCCCCTTCCTATGCATCCCAGTATCCCCCTGGCTCTCCTTACTGACTTCTCACATTGCTTACTCACTTTTAGGTCATCTGATATGACTACCCCAGGTCCCTTATCATTTTTGTTGTTGTTAGTACCTCCCCTGCTATTGTGTACTCTTCTCCTGGGTTTTTGTTTCCCAAGTGCATTATTTGCACTCTTTGCATTGAATCTAATTTGCCATATGTCTGACCATTCCTCCAACCTTGCCAAGTCCCTTCTCATCCTTTCTATCCCCCCTTGTACATCAACTCTGTTACAGATCTTTGTGTCATCTGCAAAGAGGCATACCTTTCCCTCCAGACCCTCTGCAATGTCAGCTATAAAGATGTTAAAGAGGACTGGACCCAGTACTGAGCCCTGAGGTACTCCACTAGTAACCCCCCTTTCTTCGGAATATGTTCCATTCACTGTTACCTTCTATGTCCTATTGTGCAGCCAGTTTGCTACCCAGGCTACCACCCTGGGACCCACTTCAGGCTGGCTAACTTGATTATTAATTTTATAGGGACTGTGTCAAACACCAAGCAAAGTCTAGGTAGGCCATATCCACAGCCCTCCTGGTCTATTACTTTGGTCACCCAGTCAAAGAAATCAATTAGATTCGTCTGACATGACCTTCCTGCTGTAAATCCATGCTGCTTTGGGTCCTGTGCCCCGCTGGCCTCTAGGTACTCAACAATTCTTTCTTTCAGAAGTGATTCCATCATTTTCCCTACCACTGAGGTCAAACTTATAGGTCTGTAGTTTCCTGCTTCTGCCTTGGTCCCACTTTTGTGAAGGGGAATCACATCTGCCCTTCTCCAGTCCTCAGATACCACCCCATCCTCCCATGATTTGTTAAAAAGTGTGGTCAGTGGAGTCACTAGGTCCTCCCTTAGTTCTTTTAGGATTCTGGGGTGAATCCCGTCAGGCCCCATTGCTTTGTCCACCTTGAGTTTTAGGAGTTCTTTCAGGCCTCTTTCTTCTGTAAATGGACTGGTGTCAACCCCCTTACCCAGAGTGCTTCCATTGTCTGGTTTAGGTAACTCCTCCTCATCTTCTTTTGTGAATACTGAGCAAAAGTATTCATTCAGTATCTCTGCCTTTTCACTGTCTCACTCCGCCCACCTCCCCTCTCGTTTATTAATCTTCACTATTCCTCCCTTAACCTTTCTATGCTTCCTAATGTACCTATAAAAGGTTTTATCCCCCTTCTTAACTGAGTTGGCTATTTTTTCCTCAGTTTGGGCTTTTGCTATTCTGAAAGCCTTCCCCACTTCTTTCTGCTTTAATTGATACAGTTCCCTATTGTACTCCTTCCGTGATTTCTTATACTTTTTGAATGCAGCCTTTTTCTCCTTAACCTTCCCTGCTACCTCTTTTGAGAACCATAGTGTTTTTTTACTCCACTTTGTTTTCTTTATTTGTTTCACACAAAGGCTTGTTGCCTCTATGATGGCAGTTTAAATTTTTTTCCATTGTTCTTCCATCCCTCCTTTTTGGCCATTTGCTAGTGCATTCCTCAGGTATTCACCCATTTTGCCAAAGTCAGCCCTTCTAAAGTCCAGTATCCTTGTTTTTGTATGGCTTGTCTCCATGGTTGTGCATATTGTGAAGCACACTGTGCAGTGGTCGCTTGTTCCCAGATGTCTACTGACTTCTAAATTCCCATGGGCCAGGGCTAGAGGTACTCGGACCATGCAGGAGCAAAGCTTTTGCCAGGGGACCAGTCACAGTTACTGGGCATGGTGCCTGTGCAGCCCACATGTCATATCGTGCCAGTCAGTAACCATTGCTAGCTCCCTCACTAACCTCAGTTCTGTTCGCCAGCAGAGAAACAAAGTGGGGGGAAAAATAAGAAAGGGCTAAGAATTTTTCTAGCCCAAAGGGATACATAGAAACAGAATTTGATGGTAGATAAGTACCACTTGGTCCCCCCAGTCTGCCCTTTTTTCCCCTACATGCATTATTACCGCAAACCATACTTGATCTACAGCTTTCTCTGTCCCCCCTTTCTTTCCACTATGATTCCCTTGTGTCTATCCCATGTATTATTGAACCCCGCCACTGTCTTTGCCCCCACCACCTCTGCTGAAAGGTTGTTCTAGAATCCACCACTCTTTCTGTGAAGAAATACTTCCTAACATCTCTCCTGAATCTACCCCCTGCCCCCCCTTCCAGCTTCATAGCATATCCCCTTGTTCTTGAGCACGTTTTCTTCTGAAAAATACTTCCCTCCTGTACCTTATTTACCCCTGTAAGGTATTTAAAGATCGCCATCATATCCCCACTTCTCTTTCCTCTCTTCCAGGGTGTACATATTGAGGTTCTTTAGTCTCTCCTTAAAGGGCTTTTGATGCAGACCTTGTACCATTTTAGTTGCCCTTCTCTGGACAGCCTCCATTCTGTCTATGTTCTTCCGGAGATATGGTCTCCAGAACTGGACACAGTACTCTATGTGGGGTCTTACCAGAGATCTATACAGAATCAACACTGCCTCCTTCTTTCTGCTGGTGATACCCCTCCCTATGCACCCCAGCATCCCACTAGCTCTGCCTACTGCCTTGTCACACTGCCTGGCCACCTTTAGGTCATCCCATATGATTACCCCAGGTCTCTTTCCTGCTTGGTGGTTGTCAATACCGCTCCACCTATTTTGTACTCTGTCCCTGGGCTCCTGTGCCCTGAGTGCATTATTTTGTACTTTTTTCACATTGAAACCCAGCTGCTATACCCTTGACCACTCCTCTAGTTTTCTCAGGTCTCTGCTAATCCTTTCCATGCCCCCTGAACTGTCCAACCTATTGCAGATTTTGGTTTCATCTGCAAAGAAGCAGACCTTTCTTCCCAGTCCTCTGCAATGTCACTTATAAGACATTAAAGAGAACCAGTCCCAGCAACGATCCTTGAGGCACCCCACTAGTCACCCTCCCTTCTTCAGAGTGAACTCTGTTTACCACCACCCTCTGTCGCCTATCCCCTAACCAATTTCTTACCCAGTTTATCATCTTTGGATCCACTCCTAAGCTACCTAGCTTGCTTACTAGTCTCCTATGTTGAATGGTGTTGAAAGCCTTACTGGAATCTAGGTAGGCCACATCCACTGCTCCACCTTGATCTAACTCATTTGTCACCCAGTCAAAGAAATTTATCAGATTTATTTGACGTGACCCCCCCCCCTTTGAAACCATGCTGCCTTGAGTCTTGTAACCAACTGGATTGAAGATATTCCACAGTCCTTTCCTTCAGCAGTGATTACATTAATTTTCCCAGTGCTGATGTCAGGCGGACTGGCCTATAATTGCCAGCCTCCTCCTTGCTACCACTTTTGTATGGTGGGACTACATTTGCCTCCTCCAGTCCTCTGGAACAACTCCTGTTTTTAATCAGCTGTTAAACAGAATTGTCAGAGGAGCAGCCAGTATTTCCCTGAGCTCCTTCAATACACTTGAATGCACCCCATCTGGTCCCATTGCTTTGCCTAAATTATTTGGAGAACACTGACATCGACCCCCTACCTCTCACATGTTAAGCGAGTGCTCTAACATTTGAGCTAATTTCCCCCAGCCTAAAACAGGTGTCTTTTACTTTCACCTGGACAGTGACCTGAGAAGGCACCTAAGTTTAACATCTCATCCCGAAGGATGGCATCTCAGTAGTGCAGCACCCACATCACATTGCACTACAGTGTCACTTGTGGGTATTATCCTAAGTGCCTGGTGTGGGGCAAGAACCCTCAGCCTTCTGATCTTCTGGCCCCAGAGGCATGTGTGCTACCTACCACGGGGAATTGTGCTGCCTATTAGGGATAGAGAAAAGATATAAGAAATACCAAAAATATAGGAACTATAAATAAACAATAAAATAAAACCAGACTACCAACCTTTGAATAAAGGGAAAAAAAGGACATACTAGGTGGCCTAAAGGGGTAGTTGGGTATGGAATTAGAGTTTTACGCCACTATCCAGACAGTAGATGATTAGTGATTTTAATAGCAGCAGCCCTGAAACATGTGGCAGAAAAGCAAGAGGGGATGCCCAGAATTGGGACCTCCTTGCAGCTGAGATGGCACAATGTACCAAAATAGGACTGAATCAGAAACTCCTGGAAAAACCAAACCCCATTTTACCTGATGGACAAGTGGCTTAATAGCTAGTCAAAATATGTCCCCATTTTTCATATGAGGAAAAAAGGAAGTAATCTCAGGTGCATGTGGAGCTGTAAGGACAAACTGCCTAAAGGAGTCAAGATGAGTTAATCTCCCCAGGCAGACCTTAGAGTAGTGGGCTAACAGCTTGGCTGGCACAAGAGAAGAAGAAGGGCAAATTAACCAAAAGGGATGGTCTGGCATAGCCAGAGCAACAAACCATCAGAGAAAAAAGGACCTGCTTCTCCAGCAACAAGAAGGATGTACTCAGTATAAAATCTAGTATATTTGTTCAAATACAGTGCCCAGCATCGTTCCACAGACAGTGCAGCTGCCTAGTGGAGTTAGATTGGATCGTGCCCAGAGGCACAGGGTACGTTTAGCAACTAACAGGGATATACCCCAAGAAAAGGATATACGTTGAGCAGTGAGAAGTAGGGAAAGAAAGAGAAAGGAGTAAGGGAGCTGCCTCCGAGGGGTGGGCCTAGTAGAGTCACCCAAAGGGAATCCTCCTACATCCAAGGAGTGACCCGATCAGTGCCAATGGTGGAAACCCCCAGGTGAGCAGACTGGAGCCACACAGGTTACACAGGGCAACCCCAGTCCTCATCGGTGGCAGTGACATCCAGTGGCTTTGGAGAAAATTCCATCTCCAGGCCGCCATCCAACTCCAAGTCAGTGCCATCTCCAGTACTGGGCTCAGGGTCAGCAACAGGCTACACTAGTGACACCATGGATGGTGATATCTGAACTGGCAACAGTCCGGACAAGAGCCTCATTGCAGGTCCCCCTCCTGATACAGCAAACAGTGTAAGGAGGGGGTCCAGCATCAAGGGCTGGGAGAACTCAGTGAAGTTCTGACCCTTATTAAATAAGAACTGGAACACAGTGGAGTTCTGATTTGTTCTGATTACTGATAAATATTTGAAAAAAATGTGATAAAATGCATAAAAGGGGCCAAAGTCGGTCATATTTAACACAGATGCAGAAAAGAAATAATTTAATGCATTATTTGTATAAAAAATATAGTAAAACTGATAAATAAAAGCAATAATGAATTACTACTAGTTGCTTCATGGTTGGCCTGTACTGCTGGCATATCCTGCTCAGGCTTGTGAGATGAGTGTGCTGGGAGAAAAACAGAGAGACAGACACACAGATAGATGCAAGTACTATTGTACCACAAACAATACCAAGCACTGTAGGTGCAGGCAGCTAACATATTTTTTATTAATGCTGCTGCATGGCTATTATTTTGATGGATGTTCCGGTCAGAGTAAACCAGGTTAAAGAAATATATGAGCAGCAGGAAGAGCCTACCCATGTGAATGATGCAACTGCATTGAATGTCCCAGTGTACCGTGGTATGACACACCTGGTCCAACGAGTGGTAATTTTGTCTATGACTACTTCTACTGATGAATACATTTATTAAACAAGAAGTGAAAGAAATAAACTGATCACCACCCAGGCAGCATGTCAGTCACATCACATCAGTCAAGTGCAGTGCAGTCATAAAATAAAGGTTGCTACTGCCACCTGAAGACTTGAGTAAGCAATAATACCCAACAGGGTGGGCGGTATTGGGCAATAGCAGACCGCCCAGAGGTGTAATGAGGCCCGACGCTGAAGGTGGAGACAGAGGGCCTTATAGCCCCTGGAAGGTCCAGTATTGCCCATACTGCCCACCCTGGAGGGCATTATTGTGTGTAGAAAATGGGCTGTTAAAGAAAAAAAAACTAAAAAATAATAAGATTTAAATTGTTTTATTCTTTATGTTTTAGTGTGTAGATATATGTTTAGAAAAAAAATCCACAGTTTCTGGTTTGCCCACTAGATGGAGCTGCAAGTGCTGCAAGTGTATATTGCCCTTGTTTGCCTCAGTGCTGGATTCCTTCTTTCTTGATCCACTTAGGTGTCCTGTTTTGTTTTTAATTTCAGACCTCTCTCCCCGCTGTGAAGCAGTATTATAAATTTTCTTGTAGTTTTTACCGTAGTGCGATGCGGCCAGTACTTATTATGAGCTGCACCCAGGACAGAAGGTCAGGAGCTGCAGATCCAAGGAAGTCAAGTGAGCAGAAAAAAACAAATGTAAGCACACACAAAGTATTTTTTTTGTGTGTTGCGAGGAAAACACAGCAAGTATTAGCATTTCTCATTTCGCAATGAGACTGCGGTTTACATCTAGTTGGCTGTGCAGTGGAGCTGACTAGAAATGGTTGGCAACAGGTCTCAGACTCGAAGAAAAATAATTTGCTAGATTGCGGTTTAAAGTTTCTCTGCAATGGAGCTGAGTGTGTGTGTGTGTGTGTGTGAAGAGAGGGAGCCTGGGGTGTATGGTTCGACCGATCTCCTCACTATCGCCAAGGAAGCTGAACTTTCATAACTTTATTGAGATGAGAAGTGCTGCCGGCTTTCGCGTTCATGAAGTTGGCAGATTGTGGTAAATTACCATCCGTAGCAAGTGGTGGAAATGGCTGGCAGGGTCTTAGCCATGTGAGAAATAACAAACATTGCTTTTATTTGTTGTATGTACAGTGCTGGGATGTTTTTTCAATTATTTTGTGGTGTCTGCTCTAAGGACTTAGTTTGTAAGTGTGTGTGTTGGGGTGGGGGAGGCTCTCGCTAAGGGATTAAAAAAATGGTGGCAGTTTGAAATTGTGTGCCCAGCACTTCAGCCAATGAGGAGGCAGGGTGCTGGGCACAAGAATACTTTGCTGGCTATCAGGCAGATTTGGGCTGGGGCGTTTCATTTGGTGGGCATCTATTGTCTGATAGATGCCCACCTAAATAAATGTCTCAGCCAATCAGAAAAGAGAATTGTCTTTACTTATTTTCTAATGACTCACAGTTACATCCTTCCTAGTTCCACAATTGCTGCCAACCAGTGCCAAGTAATTTAAGTACGTAAAAATTAAAATATAATAATCTCAGCCCAGTTACTGTAAGTGAGATGTAGTATTGTTACAGCCAGGCTAGCATGCCACACACCCAATGAAGAAATTAAATTACATTTTTCTCTGTGAAGTAATTGCAGCCAAATATCAGGGATGTGAGAAATATATTATACAAAGAGCATTCAGTCGGTGTTCAAACTTCTGCTAAACCATCCGTTGTATGAAAATTAAAACAGCAATACAACAGCACAGTCAGGTCAGTGATAAAATAATATTTTTAACTAGTTGCTGAGGACAAAAAAGTGACAAGCTGTAGTAGCAGTGAGAACAAAAGGTGACAAGTAGTATTAGTAGTAGACAGCAGTACTCTACCTTTCAGATCAGAGTGGTGCCTAGTACTACCAAGTAATTTTGTGACATGAAATGCAGTTGCTTGCTGTATCTGAACTTTGAACCCACTGATGTTATTATTTTTCTTGTATCTGTGCTCATTGTAATCATTCAAGTAATTCTGACCTGGCCTAATCCATCCTCCTGAGTCCTGACCTGGCTTGTTACAATTAATTGCTGCCTCACGTAGTTGCCCTATTCACAAAAGAGTTTCACCACAGGTACAAAATAAATTCTTGAAAGTGTTTTGTAGATAGGGCCTGCTCACTTAGATGATACATTTCATTCAGGTATCATATTTTAAATTAAAGTGAGGAATGATGACTTTCAGAAATGTCAAACACTCAGCACTTTCTGGTGTCAAACAGGATTGTGTGTCAGTAATGACGTTACCAGCTGAACTAAACAATCGTTCTGAACAGTTGCTAGTTAGAGGGCAATTCATGTACATCATTGCAATGTTTACTTAAGCAGGCCACATACTTTGTTTGGATTTCAAGTATTTCAAAGGATCAGCATTCCAGTTGATACTGGGCTCTGCCAGGTACATTTCAACAATGGTCTGTGCTGAGGCAGTGTTAGCAGAAGTAGATGAAGAAGATGTTACAATTATATCATGTGACTCCAGAGACATGAAGCTGAACCAAGTGATTGTGGGACAGCGCTATGTTTGGATGGTGATGAAGAAGATGTTCCTGCTGCAGTGGCCAAGGAGGAAGAGGGAGAAAATACTGCAACATTAGAGGATGGGCCACCTGATGCTGTGCTGTGCTGTGCAGTGTTGTGTTGTGAAGAAGATTCTGAATGTGCTGCTGTTGTACTCTGTTCCATGACAGCATGCACCTCATCAACAATTTCTTGTTTATCTCAAAATAAGTGTCATTATCACTCAGTGATTGCTTTGATTTGCATCGTGGGTTCAAGATTGTTGCTTTAATGTAGACTCAGAATTAAGCATTTTACATAGTTGGTCATCTTCGTCAACTTTTTTGTGATGTAGATCTTGCATTGTGGGGGGCAGTCTGTATGTGTCAGCAGCACCACTGGCAGCCTGTGTGAGTCTGTGTGATAGAACTGTCTTGGTTCTGTAACTTTTCCCAAATCAGATTCAATCTGAATTTTTAATTTTTTTTATTAGGGATAGCACCTGACTTAGAGTTGCTGTGTTTGCACTCACCTCTCTGGTGAGTTCCTCAAATGACTGGAGGAGTGAAATTAGATACTCCAGCATGGCCCACTGTGGTGGAGTAATATAGACGTCTGCATTACCAATTTTATTTTCCAAGGTGTATTGTCTGACAGCTTTCCTTTTGTTCCAGCAGCTTTTGGAACATGAGAAAGGTGGAATTCCATCGAGTAGAAATGTCTTGGATAAGTCTGTGCAAAGGTAAATTGTGCTCCTGCAGTATTTTTTCAAACAAGTGATGGGCTTTGCTTGAGTGACTGAAGTGAATGCATATTCTTTTAGCAGTACTAACAAGATCCTTAATGTCCTTGTCCTCAACAAGAAAACTGTGAACTATTAAATTTAAGCAATGCGCAAAGTAGCAAATGTGAACAAAGTCCCCCCACCTCCAAGGCCTTCCAGATGTTGGTACCATCATCTGCAACTATAAAGCCAACTGACAATCCCTGTGACGTTTTATTTATTTATTTTTTATTTAGTTGTATAACCAGGAGTAGAACTAGTATTGAAAAGTTTCACCAAGAAAGACACACTGAACAACAAGTTACTCATCTCACAGTGTGTCCTGGGGGAAAGGGCAGTGGAAATACATACATGCATACAACAGCAAACATTATTACAACAATATTGGCAGTGCGAATAGCAAATAACAGAAAGAACATATTAAGTGCAGCATATGAGTACAGTTGTTTACAGAGGTCACAATGGACAGGTCAAGTGCATTACATTGGGATAACACCTTAAATTTGTGATGATGACACCATTTAGCCTGAAAGGAACGGGTGGATAAGGAGTAACAGTAAAGGTGGAAAGATAGCGAGGCTTGGAGTGAAGCAGATAAATAGGAATCAAGGTTTTATATATATATATATATATATATATATATATATATATACATATATTTGTAGATTGATAGGAATCTAAAGTCACAGTTATATTGGTAGTTATAGATAACCCGAAGGAATGGCCAGGTAGGGATCTCTGCAGGGAAAGAAAGTAGTTGGTCTGGAAGGGAGCTGTAATTCAGAATAGTTACTAATATATTGATAGAGGTTGGGGAGCAGGTCAGGAATACCAGGTAGGTTAATTGCAGGTACAATTCACAGACAGGAAATTAGGTAGGGCTAAAGTTATAGAGGAGGGGGAGGAAGAGTGGTGAATCTGGTGAGGAAGTGAATTCCACAGTTTTGGGAAGTGATACGAGAAAGCAGCATGGCCTACAGTGGTAGACTGGTGAGGGATAGCCAAGGAATGGGAGTTGTAAGATCTAAGTGAGTGGGCAGAGGGAGGGAGGACTGATAGAGAGGAAGTGAGACAGGACGGGAGCGATCCAAACCAGAACTGAGAGACTAATTTAGCACAATGATGGAGGTGTCTATTTTCTAGTGAGGGAAATGCCAGGGAGTGGTAGAGCTGACAGTGGTGGGTGAGAGGAGGAGAGTCCAGAGCAAAGCGACAAAAGGAGTTGAAGAGGGTACCCAATCTGGCTAAGGAGGTCTTGGGAGTGGCACTGTACACTACATCACAGTAGTCAAAAATAAGAAAGATCATCTTCTGGACAAGTTTGCACCTAGCTGGGAGAGGGAGGCAGTTCCAATTCCTGTATAGAGTGCTGAGCTTGGGGCGCAGCTTTTTCAGGATGGCATCCACATGACCAGAGAAGGTGAGATGTTGGTCAAGCCAAACACCTAGATATCTGAATGAGGAGGTGTACTCAAGGACTGTCCTGTCAAGAGTATGAAAGGAGGGCAGGGAGGGGAACCTAGAGAGTCTCTGCCTAGTGCCGAAGGTCATGGAGACTGTCTTCTTGGCATTTAGAAAGAGTTGATGAGAGCAAAACCAGTGCTGAACATTACTGAAGTCCTGCTAAAGTCTGTTTGCAACATCAGTGTGGGGACTGTCCGGAGGTGTAGAGGACCATGTCATCTGCATACATATGTACTGAGGTTGATGTACAGACAGATGGTAGGTCATTAAGAAATATGGAGAAAAGTATAGGGCCCAACACGGACCCTTGAGGGACACCAGTATTGATAGGGAGGGGGGAGATGTGGTGTCAGCGATTCTGACTGAGTGGGTCTGACCTACAAGGTAGACTCTGAACCAGTTAGTGGCTGAGTCAGTCAGACCTGCTGAGGAAAAGGAGTTTAGTAGTAGGGTGTGGGAAACTGTGTTGAAAGCCTTGGCTAGGTCGACAAAAATGGCAGCCGTGACTTGACCACTTTCTATCCCTGAGAGGATGGAGTCAGTAAACCTAATCAGGAAGGTGGTGGTGGAGAGCTTTTTTTTGGAAACCAGATTGGAAGAGAGTGAAAAAATTGGAGTTAGAGAGATAAGAAGAAAGTTGGCAAGGGTGGAAAGGATGGATATGACACGGTAGTTCCCCAGTGAGAAAGGATCACTGCCCTTAGGTAGGGGAAGAACAATGGCATGCTTCCAAACAGGTGGGTTGGCTGCTATTTCGAACGAGAGGTTGAAGAGGCCATTGCTGTATTGGTTTTTGGAGCTCTTCATTGGTTTTATATGAGGTATGTTCAAATGGAAAATAAAACATTCTTAGAACAGTTTCACTGTCCCCACAAGAATTATCAAACCATGCTCAATGTGCAGTGACAGACATGAAGGGTTCAGGCTGACAGCTTGTCCAGATATCTGTTGTGAGACGCACCACCCTCCCAACAGCACTGCACAAAACACGTCTCAATTTTTACATACAGCATCATGCAGTTCTGGAATCCCTGTTGAGGAGAAGTATTTTCTCAATGGTATACTATATCAATGTTTGAGGTACTCAAGCAGCCGCCTGAATCCTATGTGTTCAGCCACGTATATGGTAGCAAATCAACAGCTATAATTTCTGAAATTTTCTTGGTTATTGTAACAGCAACAGGGTGAGTCAAGGCATATTTGGCTTTACGTTCATATGTCTCTGAGATGGTAAGCTGTCTCCTTAAAGGAGGAGGGCTTTTGAACACATGGTCACTTTCAGTAACAATAGAAGTTTTTAGGATGGGAAGAAGTGGTGGAGGATTCTCTGCAGTGCTGCATAGGCTGCCACTGCTTTCATCTATCAGAGTTAAACCTGAGTGTAGTGAACTATCACTGTCACTTTCTCTTCGAGTGTCATGATTGGAGTTCTCAGTAATGTTATGACATCTGTCTAGGTGCCTTTTCAGTGCTGAAGTTCCCAATGCTCCTTACATTTTATCCCTGCTGATTGGCCATTTGCAAATAGCACATGTTGCCACCAACTCATTAGAAGCACTAATGGAGATATTAATTCCTGACAGGTTCCATTTGAGTTAAAGGCCACTTTAGTGAATTCAAAGGGATGTTACGCCCTTATAAAAGGGGTATACCATGGGCAGATGATAACGCTTGCATCAGTCTATACACCCCCAGGTTCTGATTATCTTTTTTATAGGGGGATGCAAATGAAAATTACAAAATGGATGGAGGGGACACTGATAATTGGAGGAAATTTAAATTTTGACCTGAATGAACATCTGGATACAACATTAACGGTCAGACAATCAGATCGTAGGGTGGCTCATAAGGTAGGTAAGTTACTGGTGGAGTTGGGGTATTTAGATGCGTGGCGATATAAGCATGGCCAAAGAAAGGATTTCACTTAATATTCAACAATATATAAAACATATACCAGGCTAGATTATTTCTTTATTCCTAAAGAATCTGCTGCTCAGCTTAAAGAGGTGGAGATTGGGGATATAATATTGTCAGACCATGCCCAGGTAACCTTACAAATGACACTGGGCCACTCAAAGAAAACTACTTTCTGATGTCTTAATTTATCATTATTACAATCTAAAGAGACCCAGAACATTAAAAAAGACACTTTAAGAATGGCCGTGGAGACGAACGATGCTCCAGATGTCTCCCCCACCATTTTGTGGGACACCATTAAAGCTATCGTGAGGGGCAAACTAATATCTATCTCAGCTCACTGTAAGAAACAGAGGGAGGCAACAAGACTACTACTACAATCCCAGATAATTAATTCAGAAAATTTGCAAAAAATTAAATATGCTTCTCAAAAGGAAAAAGAATTAAAAGCCTCCAAAAGAGAACTTAATACCCTACTGGAATACCAGGTGGAAAAGAAACTGCTCTACTTAAAGCAACAATATTATGAGGGTGGCCCTCATGCCCTCAGATTATTGGCCAATAGACCCCGCCAGTGGAAGACTAAAGCAACAATCACAAAAGGTTTTCACCCAAGCTCTAGTGTCCCCTAATACACCACTTGCGACATAGCATCGACCTTTACTGATTACTACCAGATTTTGTGCATGGCGGACACCTCACCGGATAATAACAAACTGACAGAATTTTTAAATAAGTTACATCTTCCCCAAGTATTCCAGGAGGCGGCACAAAGTCTGACCTCCCCCTCACACAGTTCAGAAATAAAGACCAAAATTGCCCGGCTAAAAACAGGAAAATGTCCAGGAACCAATGGGTTCCTGGGGGAGTTTTACACATGCTTTCAGGACCCCTTAAATCCGCTATTACACAGAGCTTATAATGCAGTCATAAATACAGAAGGCAGGGAGGCATCGAGTAGAATGGCCCCTACATGGACACAGGCAACAGTGGCAGTATTGCTGAAACCAGCCAAAGATCCAACAAATTGCACATCATACTGTCCGATATCGATCTTAAACACAGATTACAAGATACTAATGGACATAATCACCAGGCGTTTGAAGAAGATCATTCCCCAAATTATTCATATTGACCAAACAGGTTTTGTTCCAGGCCAACAGGCTCAAGATAACATACGACGGGCAGTACATCTCATATATCATATTAATCCAGATCCTACAAGGGTCCCCAGAGGTCGTGAGGGCCGTGGGAAGCAAGGCGCCTCCCACCCCAATTCGCAGCATACAGATGGATCTCGAGGGTCCCAAGAGGTCATGAGGGCTGCAGGAAGCAAGGCACCCTCCCCACCCCAAATTGGCAGCATACAGGCCGGATCCTATGAGGGTCCCCAGAGGTCGTGGAGGCCACGGGAAGCAAGCAGCCTCCCCCACCCCCCGAATTCAGCAGGTACGTGCGCAGCCCACGCCGAGGAGCTCCTCTCCCATTGTGCTCAAGGACTTGGCAAATTTGGAGTTGCCGCCATTTTACTTTGTCACTTTAAGCTGTACTGTCAGCGTATGTTTGGAGATAGTCTCCTGCTCTAGCAATTTTATTCCCTAATGCAGTAAAGCCTACTGTTACAATTTGTGTCTTAAGGATTAATTTTATCAACTTAGATTCAAAATAATGGTCCTTTAAGGATTATTTCTACTGGTGCATGCCTTTAAATCCACTTTAATGTGCTTCAGGATTTACTCTACTGCTGCATGCCCTTAAATTACAAACTAATTGTGCTGCTTTTTCAAATTAATTGTACTGCTTGTTGGAATCCTGAAATCTCTCTACTGTTGCATTCCCCGTAATAATACAAATGAATTCTGTCTTGTTAGAGCCCTGAAACAAGCTGTGCCCTAGACTTCTGCAGCTCACACTGCCCCTAAGGTGCACTCCAGGTTTCTGCCTTGCAGTCCTGGCTACTGTATAACACCCAACAGAAGCATACTGGATCCTGATCTAAAATAAATACAAACGACAAAATAAAAAAAAAAAAAGTAAAACTAAGAAAATACTGTAACCAACAAGCATTTTGCTCGGTTTCTATCTTACACAGAGCTGAGGCCACAAAACCCGATACAGCAATGTTCCTGCTTAATTCGAATCAGGAGTTTCTCGATCATTTCTGCCCTTGGCTAGAAATCTACCTCTACCCCTGACCAGCTCCCACAGTATATATACCTTACTGCTTCTGTACTTTCCTCCATAGCATACAGACGGATCCTACGAGGGTCCCCAGAGATCGTGAGGGTCATGGGAAGCAAGGCACCCTCCCCCACCCCCAAATTCAGCAGGTACATGTGCAGCCCCGTAAGGAGCTCTTCTCCCATTGTGCTGAGGACTTGGCTTGTTGTCTCGCCAACGCAGAGCGCCGGCTCCCCACCTCCCCTCACCCTTGGTCAGCATACCCTTATATAGGGTCTGTAAACCAATTAGCCCACATCTCCATTAGCAGCTTATACACTCTCGCCACTAGTGGCTGCTCTGCTGCCTCACTCTTGGCTTTCTCTTATTCCTTAACACTACACTTAAGCATCAGGATGTTTCCTCTAATTCTCCAGCTGTGCTGTCTGCTACCCACTGTTCAGACCCTCCCCCCATTTCACCTCATGAATACTCACCCCTTTTTTGGTACAGACTATAGCCTGGCTGCGTGGCATCTTGTAAACACATGGAAAGCCCCACTCACCCACCAGGCCATTGGGATTAGGTCTATGCATGTGGCCTTCACTCCAGCTACTTCCTATGTACACCACCCTAGGTGCACAACACTGGACTCACCCTTCCGTGCTTGGCAGCCACACCACTTGCAACCCCTGGTGCAGTCCTCCCTCCTCTCATTTCAACTCCTCCTCCTGGTTACCCCCCATATACTAAACATCCTCATTCCTACCTTCTCTTCCCCTGTGTGCTCAGCCCAACACACTCACTACAGCAAAAAGATGTCATGGAATCCTTCACTAAGGTTCCTACTCCTCCTCCTTCTCATGTTGGGTAATGTACACCC
The DNA here is from genome assembly GCA_016271365.2 of Neoceratodus forsteri. Lineage (NCBI taxonomy): Eukaryota > Metazoa > Chordata > Ceratodontiformes > Ceratodontidae > Neoceratodus > Neoceratodus forsteri. Next base: position 1,109,633,337 of record CM028131.1, read on the forward strand.
AAATCCTGGGCTTCCTGTACCCATGGCACCTTCCCAATCTCCTCCTGGTGGGCTGCGCATCATCTCTCTCAATGTTTGCAGTCTATTAAAAAAGTGGGACTCCTTCCAGGGCTGGGTCCTACAACATCAGCCTGATGTCATAGCTATGAGTGAAACATGGCTCATGCCTTGAATTCCCGACTCTTCTATAACCCTTTCCGATTACAACCTCTAAAATGTTGACCGACAGGGTAAGCATTGGGGTGGCTGTGTTATTTACACAAAGGTCATATTACATGGAAAGCTGCTCCCCTCCCCCCAGCTGGGACCAGTGCCACAAGCACTCACTCTTAAACTTACCTTGGGATGCTCCCAAACCCAGCTACTCATCACTGCGGTATACATCCCTCCATGGGGCCAAAAGGCAGCCTTCCTCTCGGTACTGTCTTACCTGGACACCCTACCATCTCATACGGAAAAGATTTTACTCGGAGACTTCAATATCAATTGGTTAGGTAAGGATGCCCACCACGCTCATTGATGCTGCCACAGCCCAAGACCTAGTCCAAATGGTCACTTCCCCCACCCGCCTGGACCTGCGCACTGGGTCTTCCTCCCTGCTAGACCTCGTTTTCACCAATCATCCACACAAAATCACTAGTGTCTCCATTCTCCCAAATGCCCTTAGTGACCACTCCCCAGTTCTCTGCTCCTGGTCCTACAAAGCTCCTAGATCTCCTCCCAAATTAATAGCGCAATGCAAACTTGGCCCTGGTAAACTTGCGCTTCTTAAAGTATACCTCAGTGCCATAGACTGGTCCTTCATTACTAACTCCCCTGACTCCGATAGAGCCCTTGACCTCTTAATCCTGTCTTTCAACAATATATGTGACAAATTTGCCCCACTCACTAAAAGAATGGTTAAAGGCAATCCGGCGCCTTGGATCACTGATCGCCTCCTGGCCTTGATGCGGACTAGAGATTCATTGTGGCAACTCTCCAATGAGTCCAGCCTCCCGCTCGATAGACAAAAGTACAGAGAGGCTCAGAACAAGTGTACTTGGGCTGTTCACAAAGCAAAAGCAGAGTATTATAAATGCTCCTTAACCTCCTCTTGGGGATCAGGGAGTAAGTGCTGAAGCAATATTAAGGAAATATGTGGTAAAGACCCTATCCAGGTTCCTAATCAGGTCACGGTCGATGGGTCCTTAACCACTGACCCCACCCGTATTGCCGCAGCCTTCAATAACAATAATTCACTAACCTCAACCATGTTCTCCCTCCTAATTTCTTTGATCTACCTACATCTAGCACCCTATTCCCCCACCAGAAGCTTCCCCCCTTTGCCTGCACAGAATTACTCCCAAGTCTGCACAGCCATACCTTAAAAAAGCCCTTAGCCACTCCTCCTACAGCAGTGACTCTCTAGATTTGAAGCTCCTTCGGCTCACCCTTCATGAGGTACTCTACCCCCTTACCCACATTTTAAACCACTCCCTATGTCTAGGTAAATTCCCCTCTAAGTGGAAATCCGCCTCCATCACTCCCATATTTAAAAGTGGGGACCATTCCAATACCAATAATTACCACCCCATCTCCATACTCCCACCCCTCTTCAAGGCCTTAGAGCAGATTGTATCTGATCAGCTCACTGAGTACCTCAACAAATACTACCTACTCTGCAAACAGCAACATGGCTTCCACCAAGGATACAGCACTACCACTGCCCTTCTCAAGTTTTCCACACACATCCAGTCTGCTCTGGACAAGGGTCACATCACTGGAGCTGTCTTCACAGACCTCACAAAGGCGTTCGACACCGTCAACCACTCCCTCCTACTAACCACCTTGGCCAATTTGGGTCTCTCTTGGGATGCCTTGGAATGGTTCTCTGACTACCTCTCGAACTGGTCTCAGCAGGTGAAAATTGATAACTCCTTATCCAATAGGCTACCTGTCCTCTCTGGTGTCCCACAGGGGTCCATTCTGGGACCTCTACTTTTCAGCCTCTTCCTCAACTCCCTCCCCGAGTCCTGCCCCACAACCTATTACTATACGTGGATGATGCTGTCCTCTTCTCCTCCAACTCTGACCCCTTTCAACTCCACCGCTCCCGCTAATCCCCCTTTAGCTGTGCTGAAAGCTGGTTCACCGCACAACGCCTTATTCTCAACTATAAAAAAAACAAAGTTATGCTATTCTCACACCCACAGAATACCCAGAAGGTGCTTTGTCCTCAAGTACTAACTTCAAATCAGACCCCTTTGGAGCAAGTGGACTCCTTTAAATGCCTGAGCATCACCTTGGACCCAGCGCTTAACTTCCACTATCATATTCAGCACCTATCTAAGGCCCTCAATGTTAGGTTGGGGCTTTTGCACCGCTTCAAACATTGTCTTACCCCTGATGTCCTCAGGCTTGCTGTCTCCTCCTCAGTCCTCTCTCTGCTGGATTATGGTGTACTGATCTATGGTGCGGCAAACACCTCAGCCCTAGTTAGATTCCATCTCTCCCTAAATAAAGCGTGCCGCCTTGTACTGGGATGTGACTGTCTTACACATACCTGCCCACTTTATAATGCTACCAACTGGCTCAATCTCGACAACAGAATCAGGTTTCACATCTTCCTTTTGGCTAAAAAAATTGCCTCTCCCCCACTGGGCTCGCCCCCTTTAATCCACCCAGATCTTAAGGTTAAGCACACCCGTAGCTCAGACAAGCATCTCCTCTCGATTCCCTCCAGCCGTACATCCCAATTCCAAAGGTTCTTCAGTTACAGGGCCCCCTTGTGGATGAACAGCCTACCCACCTCCCTGGTAAATGAATGAAGGCTTGGACCATTTAAAACCCATCTTAGAGTCCACCTCCTGACTTCAAGTGCCTGTGATTGCAATTGAACTCTGCCCTCTCCCCTCCTCCTTCTCCACTGACAATGGCCACTGGCCTGACTCTTCCCCCTTTGTGTCTAATCTGAGTCTGTCAGGCATTGTTTTATATCTGCATTTGATCTGTACTGTGTAAGACCTGTACTAAGTAACCCTAGCATTTGAATGTTAGCCTATGCTGTTCTTTGTAACAAACTAAACTTTATCTCTGAATCAATCATTGTAATGTTTGTCAGTATCTAATCTATGTGACGTGGAACCTTTGTAAATAAGTCTATGACTCAAAGGTATTTTCCAAATCTGAATAAATAAATAAATAAAATCAAAATAAACAATCAACCATACTCATGAGCCTAAACGCTGAGAAAGCCTTCAATAGGGTCCAGTGGCCTTATCTACAGACAACACTGGCTGGGTTTGGATTTCCCAGGGAGTTTTGTCAAATCATTTCCAAATTATACCAATCCCCAGTTGAGTATGTAAAAGTGAATGGACACATAGCCACACCTTTCAGATTAGAGAGGGGGGACCAGAAAGAGATGTCCGCTTTCCCCACTTCTCTTCTCCCTATATATTGAGCCCTTAGCCCAAGCCATTTGTTTAAATCCTAACATTCAAGGGATATGAGTGGGAGATGTGTAACATAAATTAGGACGGTATGCAGATGATGTTTTGCTTTTCCTTGGAGAACCAGATAAGTTCCTGCCTGAAGTGATGCCACAGATTCAGGAATTTTCTGGCATGTCGGGCTATCTTCTCAACACCACTAAAACAGAGGTATTACCACTATTTTATCAGGCCACACCCTAACTTAAAACCTTATACCCCATGCAATGGGACCTTAACAAATTAAAATATTTAGGGATATACCTAGGGTGGGCCACAGTCAATTTGTTCCAGGATAATTATCCAACTCTAGTTAAAAATATACAAAGTGACTATAAACATTTGGCTCCTCTCCCACTACCATTACAAGCAAGGGTACAAGCAACAAAAATAAATGTACTGCCAAGGTTCTTATATATTTTTTCAAAGTGTTCCCTGCATTCTCCCCCAACAAGAGCTGGTATCATAGCAGAGACAAATGTTAACTTTTGTATGGAATTCTAAAAGACTTCAAGTAAGGTGGTCAATGCTATACTTGGGGAAAGGGCAGGGAAGCTTTGCAGTACCTTACCTACCAGGATACTGGGTAGCCACACACGTGAAGATAGTGCTTATGTGGCAGAATCCACAATATGTCTCACGTTGGAAAACAATAGAACTAGCTGCAGTAACGGATCCCCCTTTGCAGGTACTACACTTTCATTCAGACTTAACAGCCAGAAAAAAGACACAACACCCAACTGGGGTTCAGGCAGCCTTGGAGGGATGGAAACTGTTGTCTAAACACTCTTGGTGTGTAGGGTAAACAATAAAAAGAATAATAATAATAATACAGATTCTTGTGTCTCGGAGTCTGCCAGGAAACATTCGAAAACAAGCAAGGAGTACTAATAAAGTTTATTATGCTACTTATGCCAAGCATGTGACAAAGAAAATCACAAGGGAGATGGATTTCTCACCACTTCTGAAGAATGTACATAATCTCCAGAACTGTAGATCTTAGGTTCTCTAAGATTTTGTTCTATCTCTACCCGTGCCCCAGCTCTCTGCCCTTCTAGAGAAGTTACAGTAGTGTCTCGAGAGCGCTACAATGGGTTGCAGACAGCTAAATACTACAGATAACAGCATAGCAACAGAGATTACAACATAGTTACAGATATGAGGAACAATATGTATTGGTCCTAAGTCATTCTCCATTGGAGAATGACTTAGGAGACAGAATTACTAATGAGTATCATATGAGACAGAATATGCTTCCATTAGCATTATAGCTTGGACAAAAGAAATGCTGACAGTTCAAACTACATTTCTTTCTTATGTACAATATAAAATAGTAGACATCACAAAAGCTGTCTCTCTCTGTCAGCTTGCTTAGACAAAGAGAACTGCTGACAGGCCTATTACATGGCATATCTGAGTGTAAAACACATTACATATAATTATATGAGAATATAAGTATACAATAATCATTGATCCCTCTGAGTCATCTTATCAGTGATTAGATATATTATATATGGAATATATTTAAAAGACAAATATAATCTAGATAAATGTATTATAGTGAGGTATAATAAATCATGCATGACAATATTAGCATATCTTAGCAGTAAAGCACATTCCTAGCACTCATATCTATATATAAGTGCAAAATAGCAGTATCACAGTACAATAGACCAGGAATACAGTGTGAGGTGTATGTGGGACAATAGGGGACATAACCCAAGTGTAACAATCCCCTCTTTGCTGCCCTAATTGCAAAAGTGACAACACAACAAAAAGATGGAGGTTAAGCACCATTCGTCTACAGACCCAAGGCACAAGCCTGATAGAGGAAATATTAACTGGTCACACAGGTATTTCAGGGTTTTCCTTAAACAACAAAATGTAATTATAAGGAAAAACGTTAGTAAATCTTGTATTACTATAAACATTTGGAATAAAACTGCACAATGGGGTTTTCCAATGTCAAAACAATCAGTAAATACTGATATGTATCGGGTGTGTATCTGTCCTATTGGGAAGAAATTGAAAAGACAAACTTAAATTGCCTGTATGGATATTAAAAATAATTAAAATCGAGATAGAGCATCAAGATAGTTAGGACTAGACTTAATGATATCTGGTTCCGGGATGAGAACAGGAGTGATTACTGTATAACCTATTACTTGTTTACGGAATAAAACAGAAGTTAGAAATGTTCACTTTGCATAACTTTTAGTCCACATCAGAAGAATGTATAGTTGGTCACCACACAATGTTCCACATCAGTAGAATATACCACCTTGAAGGATGGCATTTTTCAGTTGGTAAGTTGAACAGGACACGAAATGTCAATGTCCACAAGCGGTAAACTACGAACAGTTCCAGGGATAAATCCAGGGTTTCTTCAAGTGTTAGATGAAGATTCATAGTTCAAATTTGATGCATTCAGATTTTCCAAAGGTTGATCCAAATGTTCAGGAGGCAGCAGTATTTTCATAGGCCTCAGCAGGGGGTGCATTAGATTGCACATTGAGTTTTACAATGGAATAGCAACAGTGTTCAGTTGAAGATGATCACACGGCTGCACAAAGTGTAAAAGTTAATAGCAGTACTCAGTTCTCAGTTTGTACGCGGTACCAGCCAGGCTTGGAAAACAAGCAGTGAAGAAAATGGATTTCTTGATTGTGAATCAAATGAAGAAGAGTCTTCTTGCTGAGCTAGGGGATTGCTCTTACCCCAGACTAACTTCATGGTATGCATAACAATGAGCTTGATTGTAGACTCTTAATTGGCTGGACTGAATACAGTTTATTTGAAAGTTCACAAATGGAAGCCTAATTTCAGTTATTAGGCCAGTATTCACAAGTTGGTAAGACAAGTTGGAAGATGTCACATCTGCATAAAAGGTGATGTTCCTTTCAGGTACAACATTCAAAGTTCAGAGTCAGTCATGATTTCAAGACCTCATGGTAAACAAGGAAAGGAGGTAGTTTCAACCTTTTCACGATAAAAGTTCCCATCAAGATAATCAATAGAATGGATGGTTGCTAGACAATCAGAGATGGATGTTACCGGATAAAAATGTGGCAATGACACTGTGAGAGTCATAAACATGGCTTCCTGGATTGTACAGGAATACGTTTCGAAACATGGAGCAATACTGGTGTATGTGGTGACATATCCAAAGGTTCCTTGCCATTGACAACGGAATAGTGCTAGATTCAAATAAACATTTGTTAACACATGCAATAGAAGTGCAAAATGTGGCAATGCCACTGACTCATATGTCTGTCATGTATGAGATCAAGGATATATCCTAATTCCAGATCCCGGAAGAGATAACCAAAGGGTTGTAAAAACATAATAACTGTAGGCAGTGCAAATGACTTTCCTAGCTATGTGATGCTCATCTGCTTCCTTAATTTAAGCAGAAATTAATTCATTAACATGAACATTTGTCAGGCCAAATCCCTTCACAATATCCTTAATATTGTAAATGTCAGTCACTCTTAATGAGCAAAATCATGTATACCATGCAATGGGGGGGGTATGATATTAACTGTCATACTATCATGAACCTTTAACATATGCGCTCGAATAATGGCTATGTCAGCCCTATTTCAAATAGATATGTCAGAGCCAAGTAGGTCTGAGTCTAAACCTGTGGGTTTTTTTTTTTATAAATAAGAAAAACAAAACCAAAATGCCTAGTGCATTTGGTAGGTTTACAGTCATAAGATGTACCACTAGCTGTCAGGCTGTGAAACCCCTAAGTGTGTGTATGTGTGGTGCTATCAGTCCCTGAATAGGGAGTCATTAATGAGTACCTGGTATGCTGCCAGGGTATTCAATTACATCATTATTTAAAAAAAAAAGTGGGAAATGATTGTTGTGAAACATAAAACAAATCATTCCAAGTTTTAAAGGGTGAGATTTAAAAATCACTGGAATATGCATGAACTGCACATTATTAACTAGGGTATCTGGTTGAGAAGTGGCTATTAGACCACTGGGTGGGCCAAGGTTCTATTTTGGGCACACAGTATTAAGTGTCACAAATTATGAAGCATCACTGGGTAAAAACCTTAAGATCTAATGGCTTTTATTGCCATATAATTTTGGATGCAAAATTCCTGATTATCAATAAAATTTAAACAGGAGTCCAGATCAAGTCTATCTGCTAGAATTGATCCAAAGCAATGATCATAACATTCAGTAGGGCCTCACTACCCTTCTGGACAATGAACATGTCTTTTAGGACTTTAGTGTGAATTCCACAGGATGCAATTAATTCATGTGGGCTTGTGAGGTATTCTGCCTCAACAATCTGTTTAGGATTAGGTCACTGGTTCTTATCTGCAATACAATGTGCAGTTTGGGCTTGTAAAAAAAAAACATAACTTACAAAGAATAATAAGCATAAAAGCAAGCATCTCTCTCTCTCTGGAACATAAAAGAAAAGAGAAAAAGAAAAACATAGTTTAGTACTATTCCACCCATTGGGGTATGGAAAAGTAATTTAATTTCCTTTAAACAGATTCATTTGATTGGCATATAGCCATTTATCAATGACTGTTATAGTGAGGCAGTCTAACTTGGTAGACTGCCGGACTGCATTTATTTACAATTGGATAGGGCCTTGCCCATACATCGTGAAGCAAACAAGTGTACCTTTTGGATGTCTTGTTTGAAGTATTTAACATATTTATCTACTGATGCTCCATCAGCAGTGGCAGTACACAGGCCCAGAAATAAATGTTCTGGGAGTCTCATGTACCATCCGGTCATGATTTCAAACATGGGGTACGCTGTGTACCTGTAGAGGGTGTCCCTCTTATTGCCATGAGGAGTAAAGGCAATAATGAATTCCAGTCCTTTTGGGTTTTCTGAACAAGTTTGAATACATAACTTTGATCTGCCTATTATCCCATTTCACCTGTCCTGATGACTGTGGGTTGTAAGGGATATAAAACTTTTGTTTTAACCATAACAAATCCAGAATTTCCTGCATTACTTTGGCTGTAAAGCCAGATCCCTGTAATCAGAATTTACCTTTAGGTGTAAAACCCTACCTAGTAAATAGCTAGTTTACCAAGACATTTGCAGTCAGTTTGACTGTGTTGTTCTGTTTTGGGATAGTTTTAAACTGTTTGGAAAATAGGTCGGTGATCACTAGTGCAAACTAGTTGCTCTTAGTGGTTGGCATAAGGCCAATGTAGTCAAACTGGATATTGTTCCAGGGGCCTTTTGCCTCTGGGGTAACAATGCATTTGTCCTAGCTGGTATAGGATTGTTCTGTGCACAGATCAAACAGTTACTAATGTAGTGTTCTACATCATTTCTCATGTGTAACCATAAGACAGAGGATTTTAGTCCATCTAGGGTTTTTACTGACTCACTGGTGTACACCAGTTGGAGTACTATGTACTTGGCACAGTAGATAAAATCTACTCTCAGGTGTTCAGGAATCACCCGTAACTTTTCATGAGTGTTAGTAGTGATGTTCCAAATGAGTAGGTCATCACTGGATAGGTGAATGTCATTTTCACTTTCTTTAGGAGCTATTTTTGGAAGTTATTCCCCAGTTCCTTTATTAAGGAACCTATACACTGCCCTCAAATGAGGGTCCTTCTTATAAAGCATAAAGAATATACATACAACATGCTCAAACCTTATGAATGTACAGTATTTGTAAACTGTTAGGTTGTGACGTACACAAGCAAGTCACTGTATTTCTCAGTAGTACTATAGAGTAATGGAACAGAAGTTTGTCTTCTGCCAAAGAAATTTAGTTTAGAGAGAAACAGTCCCAATTAGAAACTGTAATGAAAACATAGAATCTGCACTGCTTTCTGTAATTATCTCAAGGACATTTCTTGAAGCGGGCAGAACTTAACCCTCTGATGGAGTGTTAGTATCATTTTACGTAAGGAAAAATCTTTTTATTCCTTTCTTAACACAAGCTGTGTCTTTCTCAAGGAAGTTCCAGCTCTCTAAACCATTCACAAATATTTGTGGTAATTAGGAGACTCCTCGCCTCCCTGCTTTTCATTTTATTTGCCAGGTGTGTTTTAACATTGCCTGTGAATCATACATATATGATGATGCAATTACTAGTCATGCACACTCTGTCATCACTAGGATGTTCAATAAGAATTCCAAACCCTGCTATTTGACCCTCGTTTGTATGTGTTGCTGAATCATCAGTCAAAACATGATGCACAGTGGTGTCTTTTAACACTTTCTGAGGTTCTGTCAGAAAGGGTACTGGGACAAGTAGGTCAGTGGGTTGGAGTGAACAATCATGGGTCTCTCCTGAAAATTGTAGGCCATGGGCTAACAAGGATGGAGTTTTGATAGGAAGGACAGTGATGTCATGATCCTGTAAAATGAGAGACCAGTGTGTAAGTCTGGCATTGGATACAGCATCATCTTTTACTCTGTCTGACAACAGAAAGTTAGTTGGCAAATGATTGGAATGCAGCACAATGGGTGCATATCCAATGATGTACATAAAGTATCTCACTGCCCAGTATGTAGCCAAAAGATTCATTTCACAAAGGTTGTATTTCAGCTCCACTGGGGCAAGCATCTGGGATGCATAAGCAATGGGTCTGATGTTTCCATTGTATGTTTGGGCTAAAACTGCTGAGATTGCTTTATCTGATGTGGCAGTTTCAAAATAATGCCCTAAACCTGTTTTAGGGTTAACCAATGCTGGGACCATGGTCAGTGATCCCAAAAGAAAAGACAGTGATATTAGTATTAGGATACCTTGTACTTTCTTACATGTAGTGCCTACCATTGCAGCCATAGTATGGGATGATCCAGGTGTCACTGGAGGGGGTTCTGCATCATGTGCAGGGAATGCTGGCACTATCAGAGGTGCCTGCAGAGTGGAGAAAAGTGGTGTGCAAGCTGCACATAGTTCTCCAGCTGTGAATTGTGGTTCAGTAGCCATCGGGGTGGAGGAAGTAGTGCTGAGACAGTTGTCAGCTCAGGTTTAGAAATCAAACCTGTAACCCTCCCCCCCAACGTGGCCTGTGATTCTGAAAATATCACAGCCACAGGGCTTTCAGAATCAGGGTTGTCCCCTCCCCCATCAAATGTAAAGTGGGTTTCCCCACCAGAATGTTGCTGGATGGTAGCAACATTGTTTTTAATGTTGCCGCTTAAGGTATTAATGCACTGCATAGGAAAAGCAGTACGTTCAGTCTTCTCTGGCAAAGCTGATGTTAAATTGCATAGGAAATGAAAACAACCTTTCATGTAATTAACTGCAATGTGTTTTTTATCCAAGGCCATGCTAATAAAGCAAACATTAAAAGCATCAGCTGTTTCTTTAGCATCAGACGTTGACTTCAAGACAGATTGCATATCAACCTTATTCAAAAGTACGTCAACATCATTTTTAATGAGAATCTTCTGTCTCTCAGAAACACTAGTGTTACTGATAACATTATTAATCATGCTAAAAAACTCCGGTTTGTTTTGTTTGGTTATGGCAGCAATCACAGGTCCCTGAGACTGCAAGATCGAATCTCCGTGAGATGGTGGTCGGCATTTTGGATTACCTCATGGGCATCATGGGTTACTGTGTTATGACCATCATCACATGACCATGAGCGGCCATCTTGGGGATGGTATTGGGATACAACCTGATCACGTGTGTCCACCATTTTGAGACTCTAACAATTCTCCATTTTGTGAATCACAGAAAAACAAGTGGCTAGCCTTTGTTCTAGTCCACCCCACAGCATACTGTGAGTGTTCAAAATCAAACTCTTCAAGATCAGAAGAGGCAAGGTCTTTGGGCATTAGGTTAGTATACCCTGCCAATACCTCTGGCTGACAGAGCAAGTTCGCCGTATCTGACTTTTTACTCCTACATTCTAACTCAGATACAGGAGTTAGCATGCTATTAAGTGCTTTATTTTCAGATTTCAAGACAATCACATCTTGTAAAACTTGTTTTTTACCAACAGAAACTGCGTCATAATTCATATTGAAAACCTGCATTTCAGGTCTGCTGTAATTAAAACATACTGAATTATGCTGTACCATCAAGGTCTGGTGTTGAAATACCAACTTGTTAACTTTTTCAGTAATTACTTCAGACTTATTTCTAAGTTCCTTGTTTTCAAAACATAAGGAATCAGTGTTACTAGCCAGAACACCATTAGTTTGAAAAACATTTTTTCTAAGTTTTGCCTTTTGAGTGTTATCTCTTAAGGCATGCAGGTTGTGGCTGCCTCTCTCATTAAATAGAGACTCATTTTCTAGACGGACAGATTGTAGCTTAGAAAATAGTCCAGCTATTTTTTCTGTATGAGAAGCCCTTTTCAGACTAATCTCCTGCTTGTAGGCAGAATTCTCCATTTTGCAAGCATCATACTCATATTCCAAAACAGATATCTTATTTAGAACAGCATCAAAACAATTAAACAATGTTGCAATTAATAATCCTTCAGGATCATTGGTACCATTTTTCAATTCCCCATAATGGGCAATGATGTCCATTAACTGGCTACCATTGGATTCTGCTACTTTAGCAAAATCAAGCCAACTACTGTTACCAGTTTGGCTTGTTAACGCATCCAGCCTCAACTCAGTACTGATATATTAAGACATGTCTTAAGATAAGAAAACCTTAGCTGTCTGTGGATCAAAAAACTTTGTTTGCAACCAAAATTCATGAAAGCACACAAACAGCCTTTGGCGTATGTGGACACCTAGATGAGTAAATACCCATCAGGATTTGAATACACAAGAAAGCTGTCTAACTGTTTGTTTCGGATCCTTTATAGCTGTGTTCCCACAGAGAAAGAATAGGAAAAAAAAATCAAAAATAAAACAACTCATTACACAGAAATTGAATATCTGCCAAGTGATTGTTTTGTCTGCACTGCACAACACACAACTGACCGAAAAATTAAACATTAAGACACTTTCAGTTGCTTCTTACTGGGGATTTTGTCGCCCAGTGTTTTAATTTACAGAGGACATTAAAAATGAAACTTGGCCAAAACATCCAGACTCCATTTTGTGGTCGCCATTATGTTGTCTAAACACACTTGGTGTGTAGGGTAAACAATAAAAATAGTAATAATAATAATAATAATACAGATTCTTGTGTCTCGGAGTCTGCCAAGAAACATTCGTAAACAAGCAAGGAGTACTAATAAAGTTTATTATGCTACTTACGCCAAGCATATGACAAAGAAAATCACAAGGGAGATGGGTTTCTCACCACTCCTGAAGAATGTACATAATCTCCAGAATTGTAGATCGTAGGTTCTCTAAGATCTTGTTCTATCTCTCCCCCGTGCTCCAGCTCTCTGCCCTTCTAGAGAAGTTACAGTAGTGTCTCGAGAGCGCTACAATGGGTTGCAGACAGCTAAATACTACAGATAACAGCATAGCAACAGAGATTACAACATAGTTACAGATATGAGGAACAATATGTATTGGTCCTAAGTCATTCTCCATTGGAGAATGACTTAGGAGACAGAATTACTAATGAGTATCATATGAGACAAAATATGCTTCCATTAGCATTATAGCTTGGGCAAAAGAAATGCTGACAGTTCAAACTACATTTCTTACTTTTGTACAATATAAAATAGTAGACATAACAAAAGCTGTCTCTCTCTCTGTCAGCTTGCTTAGACAAAGAGAACTGCTGACAGGCCTATTACATGGCATATCTGAGTGTAAAACACATTACATATAATTATATGAGAATATAAGTATACAATAATCACTGATCCCTCTGAGTCAACTTATCAGTGATTAGATAGATTATATATGGAATATATGTAAAAGACAAACATAATCTAGATAAATGTATTATAGTGAGGTATAATAAATCATGCATGACAATATTAGCATATCTTAGCAGCAAAGCACATTCCTAGCACTCATATTTATATATAAGTGCAAAATAGCAGTATCACAGTACAATAGACCAGGAATACAGTATGAGGTGTATGTGAGGTGTATGTGGGACAATAGGGGGCATAACCCAAGCGTAACAAAATGAGGTATCAGACAAGGACGAACAGCCTTCACAATCTGAAGATATAAATAGTGGACCTGGGATGAACAATTCCCACCCTCAGAACTGGGCCAAAAGTTTAAACACCAAGCACACTTAGGTTTTCACTCCCCTTGGCAAATCATGCATGGCTCTACACTTCTCCCATTTCACATAGTCACCCAGAAATGTAATCTTACCCAAGTAGATAGATTTCGATACTATCAGCTCAGGAACTATGTCAATACTCAGCTTAACAAACCCATAACTATAAGGGAAATGGACACACCCCTCCCACCTTTTGAGATAATCTGGGTGGCCCCTACAGCCAAGGGAGCCATCACCTTATTATATGCAAATTAAATAGCTACTCAAGAAACCACGACAAATCATATTAAGGCAAAGTGGGAAGAGGAATTGAAATTACAGTTGGAACAAAGTGAATGGGAGAAAATTTGGCCAATGATATGGTCAACATCTTCATCCCCGGACTGGAGAGAATTTTTGTGGAGGGTGCAAATTAGATATTTGCTCATCCCACAGTTCCAGGCTAAACTAGACCCATTTAAATCCACAGAGTGTTGGAGAAGGTGCGGAGAGCCGTGTGCTACGCATGCACATGTGTTTTGGTTGTGTTGAAAACATATTGGGAGGTAGTGGTTTTACATATTAAAAACATTATGCTGGTGGAGGGGAGGGAGGTGGGCCCTGAACATATCTTCAGTATAGAACCAAATGGGCTGGGGGGACAGAGGCCAGATATTTATGGAATATACTAATAGTAGCAGCCTTAAAAGCGATTACTAGGTGCTGGCTACAACCTGTACCACCTGAAGAAAAAGACTGGACAACAACAGTATTGCAAATACAAGGAATGAAACGTATTACCTATTCACTGCAACACAGACAAAAAACATATATAAATGGATGGACTCAATGGGAAATATATGCAGCAGAAAATTTAATATAAAGGAATAACCTCCTGAGAAACACTTTCCACATTATGAAATAATAAATGAGGGATCTGTGCACCAACCATACTTAATAAACTATGTCTTACTATTAAAATATTGTAATAAGGAGTTTTTTTTTAATTGTAATTTTTATTCTTTCATTTTTCAAACAGCGACAAATTACAGAAAAATGGTACAAACAGAGAGGCAAAATTACATTCTTGCGAGGATTGAAATCCCATGCATACCCAGGAGTAAACCATAGCATTCCTGAAAAAAACAATTGGATAGACAGTCGTAGACAGTTGATGAAGTACTTTCTGGCTGGCACAATTATTTTAGGCTGAATTATATACTTCTCGCTTCAATTACCCTTTTTAATTTAACCAGTAGCCTCCAGAGTAATAGCTACTAAAGAAAAAAGAACCCCCTTAAAAGGTACAGAGATAGAATAACACAGAAAAGTAATTAAAACAGTACTACATATATACATAAAACCAACAATGCCCCCCCATCCCCCCTCCCAAACCCCGTGGTGAATGAAGCCCAGTCTCTATTCAACGTAGGTTGTACAAATGGTGTCTGAAGGGCTTTGCTCCACCCGGAGGCCTGATTGTATACCAAAACAAGCCTTCAGTCTAAAACTTCTCTTGATAAAATCTCCAGAGTAGAAACCCCCTCTTTGGCGCCAAGATACTCAAAGAACGGAAACCAGCGAGATTTGTGTAGATCAGGTTTCAGGTTCGTGTTGGCCGTAAGTCTCTCCATTACTTTAATTTGGTTACAACACAACAGCCACTGCTCTTCACCCGGGGGAGTCTCGGAAAGCCACAACCTGGTAATAGCCTTTTGAGCCACGGCTAACAAGATTGGAAATAGATAATTGATTATTGGCTTTAGGGCCTATCAGACCCTGAGGAGGCTCCCCCAGTAGTAAACAGTGAGGCCATTCTGGAATATCTATCTGTAAGATCTTACTTAGCTCTTGACTTATACAGTTCCAGTAAGTTCTGATTTTAGGACACCCCCAAAAAATATGTTCATGTGTGCCATCCTCCAGATTACTTCCCACTTTAGAGCACCCTTCCCCAGGTCCAATTCCTCTTCTCAGAGAGTCTGTATTCGTGATCTAGAGTCTGAATTCACCGGCTTACCTGCCGAATATAGTTTGGATATCAAATGAGTCACACGTGGAGACTCATTAAGTAACTCCAGAAGGAATTCCAGGAGTGGATTGATATCTCCGGGCCTCTGCTCTACTTCCTCCCCCCACTTCCACTGGTAAATAGTGTCTGATTTGTAAATAACCAAAGAAATCAGAAAATGGGATTTTAAACTCCTGCTGAATCTGGGTGAAGCTCTTCAGGATGTCCCCAATGAATAGCTATGAGAATCTACCGAGCCCTGACTTCTGCCACCTCAAAAACACAGGGTTCTCTCACCCTGGTATGAAATCCGACCTATCAAGGATCCCACCCTGCCTTAACACTAAAGGTTGCGGTTTTAGCTCTTTTACAATATGTAGCCATAATGTGACTAATGTTTTGAGCCAAGGATTAGGTAGACCCTGTATCACCCTGGGATTCCTCTTGTTGAAAAGGATTGATGAGAGGGTGTGTGGTTTTAAAAGCTGTAGGTCCATTTTGACCCAACTCTGCAGTGCTGCTGAGGATGCGTATGCTGCCAAGTGCTGCAGTTGAGCCGCTCTCTAGTACCTTTTAAAGTCTGGGACCCCCCAAGCCTCACTTCCCCTTGGGCAACTTCAGCAGGGCCCAGCTCAGCCTGGGTTTTCTGCCTGCCCATATGAAGTTACTTATTAACTTTTGAATATCTGCCCAAAATTTCCTTGGAGAGCACAGGGGGATAGCATCAAACAAGAACAGTATCCTCGGGAGGATATTCATTCTCACCGATTCCATCCTGCCCGTGATGGTCAGCGGCAAAGTGGCCTATCTGGCACTGTCCAGCAATTTAACATGATTAACTTGGAATAACTTATCCAGGTCCTTCAGGATGTTTATTCCCAAATGCCTAAAGCTAGAAGTATTCCATCTTAGGTTGGTCAGAGCTTTTACCAATGAGGGGACACCTGCTCCCAATGAGATTATTTCTGATTTGAATTTGTTAACTTTAAACCCCGAGATGGAACCAAACTCTCTAAGAGTAGTCATCACAGCTGGAAGGGAAGATTGGGGGTCTCTCAAATACAGGAGGTGTCATCCGCATATAGAGATATACGGTTGTCTACATCACCCACTGTAATCCCCATTATGCCCTCGAGCAACTGGAAAGCCTCCGCTAGAGGCTCCATACTTAGGGCAAAAAGAAGGTGCGAGAGGGGGCAGTCCTGTATTGTGCCTCTTCTAATAGAAAAAGGTTGGGAGAATACCCCATTCAATCGTACCCTTGCAGAGGGATTGGTATAAAGGGTGTCTACCCAGGCTTGGAATTTGGGGCCAAATCCAAACTTCTTAAGGACCTCACCTAGGTATCCCCACTCGAGATGATCGAAGGCCTTTTCGACGTCAAGTGTTATCACCACCACCGGTTCTCCCTTCCCCCTGGATTGAGCATGGGCCATTACTGTAAGCAGCCTTCTGACATTGCTCATTGATTGCTTCCCAGGCATGAAGCCTCATTGGTCCGGGTGTACCAATTGAGTCACCACTCCCTGAAGCCTGTTTGCTATCATCCTGGCTAAGATCTTAACATCTAGATCTAACAACTAGATAGGACGATAACTATCACACACGGTGGCATCCTTGTCCTGCTTTGGAATAACAGTTATTAGGGCTTGTGCCCAGGTATCCGGGGCTTCTGAGGGTATATGGGCTTTATTACAGACTTCAAGTAGCAACGGGGATATCTTATCCATGAACCTTTGGTAATACTCCACTATATAGCCATCAGGGCCTGGTGCTTTATTGTGCTTAAGCTTCTTGATTACCTCTGTTAATTCCGACTGGGAGAATGGTCTATCTAGTTCCTTTTTGAGAATGTTGGGGAGTTTGGGCAATTTTAAACCATTAAGGGACTTTCTAATCAGGTCAGGTTGGGTAGCACTGGACTCTGACTTGTATAAGTCCCCATAGAACTTTCTAAAACAGTCTGCTATTTGGGGAGCTTCTGTTACCAACCTCCCGGGCAGTTTTGGGTCCTGCACTTTGGAAATGAACCTGTCAGCTTCTTGTTTCCTTAATCTAAATGCTAACAGCCTACCCGCTCTATTACCCCCTGTGTAATATTTCTGTGCTGTAAACCTAAGAGTTTTCTCAGTTTTTATCGAGAGGAGGTGCTGCATTTGCTCCCTTGCTGACTGTAGTTCCTTTGGTGCACTATGAGGGCCTCCTTTTTTATGGATATCTTCCAACTCCCTAATTTTTTGTTCTAAACTGTCTTGCTTCTGTTGCCTAGCCTTCTTTTGCTGTACTGCATATGAGATTGCTTCACCCCTTACCACGGCTTTTAACCCATCCCAGAGGAACTTCACCGTCGACACAGACCCTGTATTCTCTCTAAGGTAATTATCTATCACCTCTTTGATCTTAGAGATAAAAACCTCGTCCCTGAGAAGCCCAGCATTCTGACGCCACAGGGAATGCTTGTGCTTCCATCTGAGGGAGATCGTAAGGCTAACTTTCGCATGGTCTGATAAGTATATAGGGTAAATCTGCTGGTCTACAATGGAACCCACCCAGGTTTTAGGCATATAGAATCTGTCTAGTCATGAATACGAGTCCTGCGGGTGAGAGTAGAAGGTGAAGTCCCTACTGGAAGGATAACTGTCCCTCCACGTATCAACTAGTCCCAACTGTACACAAGTGTGAGAGAGTTCTGGATCCTGCACTTTTCTCTCGACCCCCCCCCTTGCCCCCAGATCTGTCTAACCCTGCATCTTCTACACAGTTCCAGTCTCCACCTAGGACAAGTTGGCCCTCTGGCAGTGAGGCAACTACCCCAAGAGTGTATCTAAAAAACTCAGGGTTGACAGATGTAGGAGCATAAATATTCACTAAATGGATTACCTTGTCTGCAATCTTTCCCGAGAGAACCACAAGTCTGCCTTCTTCATCAGAAAATGAGTCCAGTGGGGTAAGACCAAGGCCCTTCTGTACCAAGATAGCCAACCCTGCCTTTTTTGTATTTTTGTGGGACAAGGCAAAAACCTCCCCAACCTACAAACGGCGAAGTTTCTTGTGCTCCACTGCAGAAAGGTGGGTCTTCTGCAAGAGACCAATGTCACAGCGAGCCCTCGCCAAATCTCTCAATATGCTGTGTCTCTTTGCAGGAGAACCCAGCCCCTTGACATTATACGAAATCATTTTTAAGGTCCCCATAATGAACCCATTCGTGAGGTTTCTCAATCTCTGCTTCGTCACCTGTCTATTGGTTAAACTCCAGACCCTCGAGTCTCCCTTGCCCTGGAAAATAGCACACAGAACACCATTTGTACTGCCAAGATCACCACGGGTCCCCTTCCCCCTCTACCCTAGATCCCCCCCCCATTCTAATTTCCATACCCCTTCCCCCCTATGGTATAACTGTTTACACACTGATTCCCCAAACAAGAAACCCACACTCTCCAGAGTGAACTATGTACAGAACGGCCCTTTAGGGCCTTGTTCGGAGGGAAGCTCCCTCCGCCCAGGAGCATGGGCTGCTGAGTAGCCCCAAACCCCCCCCCGCCACTCAACTAAGGGTAACCGGGAAGGTGATCTCCCAGGGTGGGCTTTCAGCGGAAAGGTGCAAGTCCCTGTCAGGTGGCTGCATGGTCTGAGAAGAAGAAAAAAAAGGGGGAACAAGACCAGCTGACCTTCGATGGGCTACCTATCCCCTGAATTGGCTTCCGGTATGAGTGGTGCCGTTGTTGTACGAGGCAATTCAACTTTAACCAGTGCTTATATTAACATCAATAAGGGACTAGGATTCCTAGCCGAGTGCTCTGAAAACCGTTCATTGGTTTTATTTTACCGAACTTTAATGGCCTTGACCTCCAGCCGGCCAGATCCTCCCCCCCCCCCACATCTAGCAGGACTCATATCCCCTGCCAAACCGTAGCGGGCCCAAGCCTTCCATCCTTTAAGATGAATGACCTTCCAGCAGGGGTCACAGAGGCAAGAAATGAACTTTCTTCTGATCCAGAAACCATAGTAGTCCCGACCGGGCCTCCCTGTGAGGGAGAGCCTACTGATACTCTTGTGACTCCTGGCCCCAGCCCAACTGTCCCCAAAATCCCCCCAGAGGCACTCAGGGATTCCCTGGCCTTAAACAAATCATGGCTATTAAGACTCTCCACTTGCCCCCCCATACCATCCACCACCCCAAAATAGCAAACAGGGCAGGGTTCACCTGGGGAGCCCGGACATAGGCCTCGTGGCCAATTTACTTTGCATATATGCTAAAATATATGGTTTTAGGAACAGTCCCGAGGTGAAACGAAACAAAGAAACAAACCACAATGTCCACAAAGATGACTTTCAGTTCAATTTCCTAGCCTGTAAGTCTTTCCCGTGTTGGAACAAGTCTTTACATAGCTGGCCATCAGGGCCTGCGCTTCAGGGCGCCTCTCCTCTCTTGGAATCTCTACTTGCCATCGACCAGTTCAGTTGCTGCAGGGTTTGCTCCGATAAATCTGGCTGAAGATCCGGGAGAGTGATTCCAGCTTTTTGAAGTGGTTTACTGGCCTGTAGTAGGGAGTCGTATAACTTACTGCCTGTAGACCAGTGCACCAACAGCTTTGCAGGGTACCGGAGGAAAGCTTTGATTTGCTTCTCCCTCAATTGTTTGATTACTGCCAGAACCCATTTCCTCTTCTGCATAGTGACAGGTGGAAAGTCGTGGTCAACGTATACCCGTTTTCCATCCAGGTTTAGATCACGTTTGCCCCAAGCTTTGCGCAGAACCATCTCCTTTACCGGATATCGGGTGAACTTGGCCAGTATTGAAAATGGAGGGGCTTCATTCTTTGGCTTTGGCCCAGGGCACGGTGAACTCTTTCAAGCTCCAGTGGTTCGGTGCTGGGGATTTCTAATTCCTGGCGGAGCCAGGTCCTGATGAACTCAACTGGGTCATCCTGTTCAGCGCCCTCTGGAAAACAGAAAATCCTTATTGTCTTTTTTCTTCCCCTGGACTCTGCGTCTTCAGCTCTCGCTATCAGTTCCCGCTCCCTTCTGGCTAAGTAGATCACTGCTCTACTAAGCCGCATGGAGTCTTCGCGGAGCTCATCCAGGCCCGACTCAAGCTCCTGTGTCCTCCATTCTAAGTGTTTCAGGTCCTGTTTTATATCCTTTATGTTGTTATCGATCCTCTGCAACATCTTGACAATATGTGCCATCGCATGGCCATCGATGGAACTCCCATGTGAAGTGGTCTCATCTTCCTCCTCTCTGCTGGAGCCTGAGGCCGATTCCGAGGCCCTAGACAGTGGGACACTTGGGCTGCGATCCGGCTTCAATCTGCATCTAGCTGACGGTTTAGTGGAACTTCTGCCTCTCGGTTTTGATAGCTGGCTCACTTTTGTATATGAAGTCTCGGCTAGGAGTGAATTCAATCGTCTAATAGCACCAGATTACAATGGATTGTTACACCACCACCGCGGAGCTCAGAGCTAAGCTGCCATTCAGTTTGATGACGTCACCAGAAGTCAATAAGGAGTTTTTTAAATGACTAGTTCCATGACATCCCCCCTTCCCCTGTTGCTTTAAACAAATAATTAGTGGAACTGTGGTGGAAATAGAGAAATAACCCACACAGGGAGGTAGAGGTTAGCACCTGAAATATCCTCAATAAATTGCCAGAAGTACAAAGAATAAAATACAGTCTAGTTAAGATTCTTGTTGAGATAAGGGAAAGCAATATAATTGGGAATAGAAGCTAACAGACATAAACTGGGGGTTGGGTGGGGTGATGAGGATGACGGCACACGAATTGCAGTTTTTAGTTTTTTTTAATTTTAAATAAACTGTTAAAATTATTAAGATATGACATCGACAATAGAATTTCTAGTATACATAGAAGTTCTCAAAGTATACAAATATAGATTGAAATTAAGTTTGCATCAGAATGGAGACACAATGATTGTTTTATAATATTATTTTTAAAGATGTATTAGTTTATTGATTTGTGTATAATGACTGCTTACAATGGAACTTGTATGCTGAGTTGTATAACACTTTGGAATTCAATAAAAGAAGTACTAATGGAGAAGTATGACCAAACAAAAGCTGATATCTTTTTATTTTTTTCCCCAGGAAGGCATTGCACCTCAGTCACCTTTTCAGGGTTCCCCCCTTCCCAGATTGTTCTTGGGCCTGTTCCTCTTCTGATTTATTCCCACTGTCCTCCTCAACCAAAACATTTCTTTCTCTTTGTTCCTCATCTGCAGTTTCAGTACCCTCCAGTAAACCTTGTGCTGCCTGATCATTCTCTTCATCATCTTCATCTTTATTACCCTCATCAATTTCAACCTCAGAAGAACTGGATGCCATCTGTGAGGGACTGGCAGTAGCATAGTATGCAACTGTTCCATACCTTGGAGTGCCTCTGCGGGTGGTACCCACCAACTCTTTGGTTTTAACTACATAACTTTTTTTTTTACTTGGGACTGATCCAACAGATGCACCTAGGGCTTTCTGGGATGGAAATCCACTGCCTGCAGCTGGTGCAGAACGCAGCAGCCCAGCTTTTGACTGGTACCTCTAGGTCCACTCACATTTCACCGGTTCTGCGCGGACTACACTGGCTGCCTGTTCAGTAGCGGATCTCCTTTAAAGTTGGTCTTCTGACTTTTAAAGCCCTACATGGACTTGGTCCAGACTATCTGAAAGAGATCCTGGTCCCTTACTGCCCTGGGCAATCACTTCGTTCAGCTGACATGGGGTTGCTAGAGATTCCGAGCGTGTGTCTGAAATCCCCTGTGGCCCATGCATTAATGCATGCAGCCCCTACACTCTGGAATTCTCTACCCCATCAGTTACGGGAGTGCACGACCATGGAGGGATTTAAAAAGGCCCTGAAAACATATTTATGCATTCAGGCTTTTGGTGACTGATTTTATTTTCCTAAATGTAACAGCTGTTTTATATATTTTAAGATCTGAATTGTTTGACATGTTTTTATAAATCTGTAAGGCGCCTTGGTTTTTTGAAAGGCGCCAAAGAAATAAAGTTATTATTATTATTATTAAGCATTCACTTGGAAGATGAAACTTTAGCCGTAAAAAAAGCACTTTTTTGGGTTTGATTTTGTTTTCCCTTTACAGGCTGACTGCTGTCATTTGCAGTGCCACTGCCTAGTACCTGAGAATGTGCCCCATCACTTTAATCCATTTTTTCCTATTTCTAATTCTAACCTGTAAAAAAAAAAAATTCCTGTACCTAACATCCTCTGATGACTCCCACCCACACCTACAGGCCAGGGCCAAGTTTACTGTAGTGTACACACAGCACACCAACAGCAGTCCACCACCACTTCCTTCCAAGCTTAGCTAACTGAGTGACTCATAGAAACATAGACTTTGACGGCAGATAAGGACTGCTTGGCCCACCTAGTCTGCCCATTTCCCTACCTAGAGGATAAGCTACAGATCCTATTTAACCAACAGCCTATTTCTTCCTACCCCCCACAAAAATTGCCTTATGTCTGTCCCATGCATTCAGGAATTCTCCCACAGTTTTAGACCCCACAACCTCCTCAGGAAGGCTGCTCCATGCGTCCACCACCCTCTCTTTGAAAAAATACTTCTTCACATTGCCCCTAGGCCATCCCCCCTCTATCTTCAAATTGTGTCCCCTTGTTCTTGCACATCTCTTTTTCTGAAAGATGCTACCCTCTTGGACTTTGTTGATTCCACTGAGGTAGTTAAACATTTCTATCATGTCCCCCTCTCCCTCCTTTCCTCAAGGGTATACATATTAAGCTCCTTTAGTCTCTCCTCGTATGGCTTCTCTTGCAGACCCTGCACCATTTTAGTTTCCCTTCTCTGAACTGCCTCCATCCTGTCTATGTCCTTGCAGAGATGGAGTCTCCAGAACTGGACGCAGTATTCCAGATGGGGTCTCACCAACTGTCTGTACAGGGTGATAACAACTTCCTGTTTTCTGCTGGTGATACCTCTCCCTATACATCCCAGTATCCCCCAGCCCTCCATACCGCCTTCTCGCATTGCTTGCCAACCTTAAGGTCATCTGATTTGATTACCCCTAGGTCTCTTTCCATTTTTGTTGTTGTTACTACCTCCCCCATTGTGTAATCTTCCCCTGGGTTTTTGGTTCCCAGGTGCATTACTTTGCACTTCTTTGCATTGAATCCAAGCTGCCATACTTCTGACCATTCCTCCAACCTTGCCAAGTCCCTTCTCATCCTTTCCACGCCTCCTTGTGTATCAACCCTGTTGCAGATCTTTGTGTCATCTGCAAAGAGGCATACCTTCCTTCCAATCCTCTGCAATGTCACTTATAAAGACATTAAAAGGACTGGACCCAGTACTGAACCCTGTGGTACCCCACTAGTAACCTCTCTTTCTTCAAGTGGACTCCATTTACAATTACCTTCTGTGTCCTGTTGTTCAATGATTTTTCAGTACCACATTGGGACCCACTCCCAGGCTGGTTAATTTGACTACTAATCTTTTGTGTGGGACTGTGTCAAATGCCTTGCTAAAGTCTAGGTAGGCCATGTCCACAGCCCCTCCCTGGTCTACTACTTTGGTCACCCAGTCAAAGAAATCAATTAGATTCGTCTGACATGACCTTCCCCTGGGACTCCTACTGTTACTGTTCAGTGACCAACTGTATTCAGCAACTGTTACTCAACAGTGTGCCTTAGAATTTAAATTGGTGATGCAGACACATCTAGCATGTGCATAGTTGCACAATGGGGTTAGATAATGGTTATACGATATATGATAAAAATAAGAAGGATAAGGAGGAGGAATAATGGATGGGATGAGTGATGACACTTATGTGATGTGTACTTTACTTATGTTGTGTCTATTTGGTTGCAATAAATTAATGAATGAAAATACTTGTGGCCTTTGCTTTCTTGTTCTTTGAGTTGAGTTAAACAAAAAAAATAAACAAAATAGACTGCTACGAGTCACAAATTCATAGTGTCCCCTGGGCCCGCACAGCCAGCAGCATAGGTGCAGCAACTTGTCGTTGTTTGTCAGAAAAGTGTGTGTGTGTATATATATATATATATATATATACACACTTTTTTTATATGTTAATGAACATTAACATAATAGCCCACAGCAGACAGCGTCCAGTCTCTCTGACACCCAGCAATACCAGTCTGTCACATTGCCCTCCACAGGGCCAACCCAGATAACAGCAGTGTGTCTGCGCTGCAAAAGGGTCAGCATTTGGCTTAGTCAGAATTTTTTTTTTGTGGTCCCCAGCAAGTCTTTCTTTCTTTCTGTCTCTCTTGCTCAGAGTCTATTTTATTTGTGATAATCTTTGCCCCACCTCAGCCCCCCATAAATCTCTATTCTGATGGAACAACAACAATACAGAAAATTTATATACTTTATTTGTAATTTCTGTGACTGTAAAATTTCATTTTGGCCCCCAGTAGTCTCCCTCTCCTCTGGATGGCACAAGTCAAAGATTTACTTTGCCAGCCTGCCGTGTGTGTGTGTGTGTGTGTGTATGTGTATGTGTATATATATATATATATATATATATATATATATATATATATATATATATTATGTATGTATATATATATATATATATATATACACATATATACACACACACACACACACTGTTGTGTTGAGCCAGAGGGGAGGAGAAAAAAAGTCATTGAGATTTTGGAGAGGAGAGTCACTGGAGGGGAGAGGAGAAGAATCTGAGTGTTTTTTTTTTTGAGCCTGGACTGGAGGGAAATAGAATATACAGAGAGAGACTACTGCGGGGGGGGCAAAACCCTGGCTGGCTTAGTGATATACAGTGCAGGCTAGCAAAATAAATGTTTGACTTGTTTCATCCAGAGGAGAAAGAAACAGCTACTGGGGGCCAAAGA
Organism: Neoceratodus forsteri; assembly: GCA_016271365.2. Classification (NCBI taxonomy): domain Eukaryota; kingdom Metazoa; phylum Chordata; order Ceratodontiformes; family Ceratodontidae; genus Neoceratodus; species Neoceratodus forsteri. Next base: position 1,109,658,803 of record CM028131.1, read on the forward strand.
GAAATTTTACAGTCACAGAAATCAGCACTAACATTCATCTTGGCCTCAGTGGTGTGGCTATGTAGCGGTGTGCAGGCAGGGTAGGCTGGCAATTAACTTTAATTTGTGCCATCCAGAGGAGAAAGAGAAGAGATAGAGAGACTACTGGAGGGGGGATAATACAGTCCCAGACATCACAAATAAAGAAATACAGTACATTGTCTTGGTGTCAGTGTGTCAGGCTGTGTACAGGGCAGGCTGGCAAAATAAATCTTTGACTTGTTCCATCTAGAGGAGAAAAAGACAACTACTGGGGGCCAATGAGAAATTTTACAGTCACAGAGGAGGGCTTACAGACAGACTGGATGGGCCTGGCAGTCCTGACCTGTCGACAATTTCTATGTTTCTATGAAATCACAAATAAAGTTCATCTTGGCCTCAGTGTGGCTGTGTAGCAGACAGTGTACAGGCAGGGCAGGCTGGCAATAAATCTTTGACTTTATTTTATTCCATCCAGAGGAGACAGAGAAGAGACAGAGAGAGACTTCTTGGGGGAGGGGCAAATAATAAAGTCCCAGACATCACAAATAAAGAAATACAGTACATTGTCTTGGTGTCAGTGTGGCAGGCAGTGTACAGGGCAGGCTGGCAAAATATAATCTTTGACTTGTTCCATCCAGAGCAGAAAGAGACAGCTACTGGGGGCAAATGAGAAATTTTACAGTCACAGAGGAGGGCTTATGGGCAGACTAAATGGTCCTGGAGGTCCTTATCTGCCAAAAATGTCTATGTTTTTTATGAAATCACAAATAAAGTTCATCTTGGCCTCAGTGTGGCTGTGTAGCAGACAGTGTGCAGGCAGGGCAGGCTGGCAATAAATCTTTGACTTTATTTGTTCTATCCAGAGGAGAAAGAGAAGAGACAAAGAGAGACTACTGGGGGGGGGCAAATAATACAGTCCCAGACATCACAAATAAAGGAATACAGTACATTGTCTTGGTGTCAGTGTGACAGGCTGTGTACAGGGCAGGCTGCCAAAATATAATCTTTGACTTGTTCCTTCCAGAGGAGAGGCTACTGGGGGCCAACAAGAAATTTTACAGTCACAGAAATAACAAAAGTTCATCTTGGCCTCAGTGCGTGTCTGGAACTGTATTATTCCCCCAAGTAGTCTCTCTCTGTCTCTTCTCTTTCTCCTCTGGATGGCACAAATTAAAGTCAATTGCCAGCCTACCCTGCCTGCACACTGCTACACAGCCACACTGAGGCCAAGATGAATGTTATTGCTGATTTCTGTGACTGTAAAATTTCTCTTTGGCCCCCAGTAGCTGTTTCTTTCTCCTCTGGATGAAACAAGTCAAAGATTTATTTTACTAGTCTGCGCTGTATGTCACTAAGCCAGCCAGGGTTTTGCCCCCCCCCAGTAGTCTCTCTCTGTATCTTCTCTTTCCCTCCAGTCCAGGCTCAAAAAAAAAAAAAAACTCAGATTCTTCTCCTCTCCCCTCCAGTGCCTCTCCTCTCCCAACCTCAATGACTTTTTTCTCCTCCCCTCTGGCTCAATACAACAGTGCACTGCACAAAATAGAATGCCATAGCACACTGTATCTCTGTTCCGGTCTCCCGTCTCCTTCTCTGTCCTGAGCATCTGGGCTGCATTGCACACTCACCACGGTTATATACCATGAATGAGTATGTCACATGACTCTCTCCTGCTGGAATCATGTAACTGTTGCCTGACTGTATGCCGCCAGCTGCCTCTACATGACGCGAGCATGTCAACGGCATCCCCAAGGCAACAGTCAACAGTCTAGGGGGAAAACATGGTCTGCGGCTTTCCACAGACCTGGAACTGTACTTCTGTGGTGAGGTCTGTATTTATCCAGGTCCATGGATTCAGGGTTCAATCCGGGGTCCAGATTTTGGGCAGAACAATCCACCCAGCCCTACCAGCATCATCCTCTGTGCCACCTGCACATTGTCAGATTGAACAGTAACAACAGCACAGGTGACACCAGAGGATGACAGCAAGGTGTCCACCAGTGTAGGCTGAGCGTATAGCTGCTGCTACATAAGTGACTGCTGGTTCAACAATTGGTGCTCATGATCCAAAGGGAACCACTGGTACTAAAGATCTGGCACTCAGCTCACTGAAAAAAAACACAAAACTAATTTCTTCAGTGCTCAATGAATTATGTTGTTCCAAAGTGCAGATTACAGTGCAGATACAAGTGCAACATAAGCCCATAGGAGGACCCACAGTAGCCCAGTGTTTCATGCCTGCAACTCACTGTCGCTTTGTCAAGGTTGTGTGGTCCCCTACTGCACACTTCCTTAAATAGCAGGCTCTTAAAGACACGCAACCATAAAGTGCGAAGAGTGACCACCAAACATCAAACAAAATATTAAAAACAGTAGAAAAAGAACACACCATCATTATCTAAGCAACTATAACATGTTTAGATTAAACTATGTTAATTGATCCACAGAACAAGATATTGCATCACCAGTACTCCCAGATCTACAGGGATTCCTGTATTTTAAGGGATTTTTACTACAAAAAATGGGATACAGGAAGGAAATCTTTTATTTTTAAAATATCAGGGGAATTGGACAAACACTACGGGAAAATGCCCACTATGAATCTCATGGCTGCCAAGATCCAGACAGAGCCCTCCAATTGGTGCTCAGTTTGCTGACTTTGCTACATTAAGCAATTCTGTTGGTCCATTTGCAGCCTGTGTTTCTCTGGGGTAGTAAGGTAATGTGTTGGCAGTGCATCTTTCTGAGGATGAATTCAGATCTTCTGATCAAGAATCAGTGAGCTGCTGCATGATCCAAACACCTGCCAGGTGGCCCCACTCAAAACAGCAACACCGTTGAGTCAGCCAAGCTGCATCTCAAATGCCACTGTTCTGGACTGGCAGAGAGCCTAAACCACTGAAAGTAAACTAGCCTTCTTGTGGGCAGCCTCAGGTTAGTCTATTTTAAACTAATTTTAAGTGCAAAATGAGTCAGACAAAAGACTGACCACTTGATGATATGCTTTGGGGGGGGTGCAAGAAAGAATGCTTAAGTGTTGCATGAGGGAAGCAGCGCCCCAAACCACCAAAGCAAACAAACCTTCTGTTTTGCAGATTTGTCTATTTTAAACACATGAAGTGCAAAAAGCTAGCCATACAAGAGACTCGATGATGGGCTTTAAAGGGTGACGGTGACACAAAGAGTGATTAAGGGCTACTTGGCTTGTTTGGTACACAGAACAGAGTTGTGTTTTTAAAAAGATCACTAAGGCAGCACTTCTTCTGACCAGCCTAGAGGCTGAGGTTATTTGAAAAAAAATTAGATACTGTTTCTATTTAATTGTGAGCCTGGGAAAGATATCAGGGTGTCTTCATCAAGATAAGCAGGAGTTTATGAATTATATGTGTGAGATCAGAAGGGACCCATAGACCCTGGTCTGGCCTAAGGTTAGTAAAATAAATGAAAAAAAAAAAAAGGGAATATTTGTTTTTACCTCTGAGAGCTCAGTGCACAAAGCTCTGTGTGTGTGTGTGTGTGTGTGTGTGTGTGTAGGGGGGTGCTTAAGCAGGCCAATGAAAAACACAACAATACACAGAAACAATGTTTATTAATAGAGCATTACAGGTACACAGAGCTGTAGGCCCAATGCACGATTGGTGTGCAGTGGCTATACACGCATATCTGGGGTGTGTAGCTACTCCACACCCCCTGTGCCCCCACATGGCATGCACGAAGGAGGCACATGCAGACCCACTGCACCCGATCCCCCATGTCTGCAGACAGCTGCGCGATGGGGACATTCCAGGGGTGTGCCAGCACTACGTGTATTCACTAACCCGTATAGTACTGGCCGCATGGGTGAAGAGGGTGGTGCAGGGTACACCAGGGAGACCCTGCCATAACCCACAGCATGCCTCCATGAACACAGGTATTCAGTCACTGGGGGACCAGGACAGTGCACACTGTGCTGCTCCCAACTGCTGAACAGCGGGAGGCGGCAAGGGCAGGTGGATGGGTGAGCACCCAGAAAGTTTATGTGAGGTAGCACTGGGACTGGAGGGTGCCGCGCTGGTCCGAGTGCATGCTATCGGCATGCGCAGCCCCAGACCCATGCCACCCTATGTGTGAGATCCACTATGGGTCCCACGGGGGCATCCCATTGGATGTCTGCCTGGGACAACTCCTCCCCTGGCCACCCTGCAGAGTCCTGTGAGTTGGGGGAGGAGCCATGGATAGGTGGTCAGCATTGGTGAATGTCAGTATGGGTGCACCTGTCCGAGGGGTGCAGGGGCAAGGGTGGGGTATGCACATTTTGTGCATCCCTATGCCCCTTTCATGCATTGTGAGCAGAACACAAAATGTATCAGTCTGTGATTAAGGGGTAAATTTGAAGTTAAGGCATTTCATACTATAATTAGAATACTGTATAAGGGACAGTGTTATTACAAGGTTATAATACCTTCAGGAGGTTCTGAAGACATGTGAACCTTGAGAACTCAGCTTTATACATTCCAACATGTCCCCAGAACCTCAAGATGGTATTATATTGTTACATATAAAGTTCTTATAGTTGTAGAGTTGTTATGTGATACGTTGTAGGTGATTTTTTATATTTAAAATAAATAAGAACACATAAAACAGCCTGAACATTTGTCCTAGTGATTTTATTGACTGGCATAATGACACCAATTGTGTACTTACATTGATTTATGCATACAGGAAAATTTACAGGAATTTCATCCCAGTTTTACAGTGAAAATACAGGGAAAATTAGGGTGCACTACAGGAAAATGTTTTGCCTGATCTGGGAGCACTACATCACAGATATCCACTGAAGCAGCAGCAGGTAGCACATCCCCAAGTAATGAGCCTAATTTTAACAGTGTTTTTGCCAGGTATGAAAAATTAGCATTAAAAGCCAGAAGGCATTTCTGGCAGCAAAAGTCAGTGCAAGTCTACTTGAATGTAGGCAGAGTACAGAGTGGGTTGCAGTTGTTAAAAAATCCTGCTTTTGGTAAAGAGAGATCATTATTTCTAACTGAGTGGAGGGAGGAGTTCCATGCTGGTTCCTTGGGACTAGTACGTTGCATTATATGGGATTCAAAACATTTGCAAGATGAAATAACAAAGGAAAATCAAGAAAAAAAAAGCTTGATGCTTTTAAAAATCCAACAGAGCTGCAAGACCAGAAGGCTACCCTTAAAATTACTTTGCAAAAACTGGACACCAAAACTAGTGCATACAAGAGGAAGACTTTTTTTTAGGGATGAGCATATTCTATTTGATGTTTGGTGGTCACTCTTTGCATTTTATGTGTCTCTAAGAGCCTGCTGTTTAAGGAAGTGGGCAGTAGGGGGCCACACAACCTTGACAAAGCACTGTGGAGTTGCCGGTATGAAACGTTGGGTTCCTGTGGGTCCTCATCATGCACTTGTATCTGCACTGTAATCTGCACTTTGGAATAAAGTAATTCACTGAGCACAGAAGAAGTGAGTTTTATGCTTTTTTTGGTGAGCTGAGTGCCAGATCTTTAGTATGAATGTATAGATGCTGCCTTGTCACCCGGGATGTGTGCTGCTCAGGGCAGGCAGACAGTGGAGGGTTCACAGTTGACCACCCAGGAGTCGACTGCCACCAGACCAATCAACCAGAGTCTCAGACTGATGCCTCAGCACGGTGAGGTTGATAAGAACTAGATAAATCCACAAAATCAGAGGTCCTGGGAAGAGCCTCAGGAGAAAAGCCTAGAGACCTGCTCTTGGATGCATGCATGCGAGGCCTGCCTCCAAAGGTGGGGATTGGGCGACCCCACTTCAAAACTCAGTTTGCAAGCATACAGTGGTCCATGGAGAAGCAGGCATCACAACCATCCATATCATGCTTGGGTCCAGGATAGGCCACACAGGTCTGATGCCGGTCCGGAATAGCCATCAGTTTCCCCAAGGGGTACTGATGCACAATGGATGGCTGCCAGACTTTCTTCAACAACTTGACCCCTTCTTTATTGGACTTTGACATCATGGTACAATTACAAAAGACAGGTGACAATGCAAATGAAAAAGAATTATGGTGACTCAATAGAAATAAGAGTTGATGAGGTGAACTAAGCCACTGCACTCCCACAGTGTGCACTTGATGGCAGGAAAAAAAAACTGAGGTTAGTGAGGGGCTGACAATAGTTATTGGCGGCACACAACACCACGTAGTAAAGCTGTGCATGCAGTCCCCTGGCAAAAACTTTGTTCCCACAGGGTTTTGGTACCTCTGGCCCAGGTCCATAAGTCAGACTCAATGGTGAAGACTGATTCTTGGAAGATTATCCACATTATGGTGATTGCTGTGAAAACTAGAAGCGATGGAGAACAAATTGAAATTTAATAAGTCTGGGATTGTTGGACTTCCAAACAAACTTGATGCAGGCCAGCTCCGTAGCACCGAATGAAGGTGTTCGCTCAGCACACTGGTGACCTAGGTTCACACCCTAAGCCTGAGTACCAGGAGCAGAGACAGACAGGGAGGGGGTTTCACAAGCGTCCACTGGACGCTTCCCTCCTGGTGGGATGGGTTTTGCCTGGGCACCTGTGGATGGACTGGTGATGTGCTTAGGGGATGTGCTGCCTCGACACACCACCACCCCCCCACACATCCCCACCCAAGGTCGACCTGTGCTCACGCAAGGCAGAGAAATGTGGTGGGCAGGGCACAGAAAATGGTAAAAACTATCTCCCCAACCAGCCAGATGACAAGCGCCTGGCTCCTACCATCCGAAGCCCCGGATTCAGCCCAGATCCAACCTCACAGCCCCTGAGATGCACATCTGCCGAGAAGGTAATTCCCCAGAAGAGGGACCCCTCCTGGCATAGCGATATGCCAGGCTACCCAAGTAAGGCTGCAATAGGGACTTGTAGATGGTGGCAGGGGTTAGAGGGCGGTAGGGATGGCACTGGCACTCCGAAGGCATGGCAGGTTGGGGCTGCCACAGGGAGGCGCATAAAAAAAAAAACTTGATACAGACAGGAGTCGAGAGATTTACTAAAAGAGCTTTTAATAGTTTCTTTAAATCTACCTGAGCAAAATCTCCCTTTCATCTCAGCGATATTGAGGATTCTGCAAAGATCCAGCAAGAGAAAAGAACAAATGACAACAATCCCAATGCTAAATTCTTCTGTTGAGCACGTTCATGAAGCTACTTTGAAAGAAAATCCTGTGTCCAATGTTTAAAATAATACAGGCCCATGCTCCACTATTACTATTACTCTCAGTTTTGAAACAGATTTTTGTTCAAACAGCTAGATGAATAAGTGCCTTCTTTTTCTTTTTTCTTCTGCTCCTCCCAAGCCTTCAGCCTGCCATTTCTTTGGTCCCCACCTTGCCACCATGTCCCTTCACCATCTGCCTCCCCGTTATTGCCACAACCCAGGTAACCCGACATATCCCTTTGTTGGGAGGGCCCCTCACATGTGGAGGGGAACCAGGAGAGAATAGTCGCCTGAGGGCATTCCAACCACATTCCGGGCACAGCAGAGGTCAGCATGGACACTTCCGGGCTTCGTGGCAAGCGGGAAGAAAAAATTACTCACCTGTAGTAATCTTGTTTTTTCCCAGGGATCCACTAATATTATTACTCTTTGCAGTGATCCCTTAAGACAGCCCTGCCCTGGAGCCAAATAGAATGATATGCTAATTATGAATGTTTAGCTCATGCATTCATTTTCAAACTGCCCTATTCTAACTGCTTGCATTCTACCTCAGATTTCTGAGAAGCCTGCAAAGAGGCCATAACATATAGAACAATTAACAGTTAGAATGCTAATGCCCAACAGGGCCATGTAAAAAGAAGTAATAGGCCAAGATAGGGCCAACAAAAACTCAATAATAGGATGAGTCCTCTTTTCTGAGCCAGATATACCCTTAGAAAAGAACCTTCCACTTAAGTATTACCAAAATGTGCCAGCAGGTGGCATAACAGTCATACTGAGAAGCATCTCAGCTGTATAGAGTATTTTTCTGTGATTCTAAGGGGAGGACCAGGGGTTGGGAGTAATAATATTAGTGGATCCCTGGGAAGAAACAAGATTACTACAGGTGAGTAATTTTTTCTTCTAACCCCAGGAATCCACTAATATTATTCTTCTTTGCAGACTATGTAGCAGTACCACTAGGAGGTGAGAAGAACCTATTTAGGAAAAAGACTCTGCAAAACAGCTTTGCAAAAACTGGCATCACTCCTGGCCTGAGTATCCAGGCTGTAATGTTTAGTAAAGGTGTGGACTGACCTCCAGGTAGCTGCTTTACAAATCTCCAACAGAGGGACCTCTCTGGCAGCTGCAATGGTGGCAGCTGTGCCTCTTGTGGAATGGGCCCGAAGACCTGAAGGAGGGACCTTGCCCACCTTTGACTAGCAGAACTGAATACACTGGACTATCCACCGAGATATAGTCCTCTTTGAAGCAGGAGATCCCTTATCTACTTCCCCATAGGTAAGGAACAGTTGCTGTCTGTCCTGCCTATGATCCTTGGTATGAGCTATATAATAGCTCAATGCTCTCTTAACATCCAATCTATGCAGCCTACGCTCACCTGAGCTAGAGTGTGCAGTAAAAAATACTGGTAAGGTGATGGACTGGTTCAGAAGAAAGTCAGAAACTACTTTAGAAAGGAACTTTCTATTAGTTCTCAACACTACCTTATTACTGTGGAAGGAAATATAGTACTTTTCCACACGTAGGGCCTGTAACTCACTCATCCTCCTAGCAGAGGTAAGTGTCACTAGGAAAACTACCTTTCAGGTAAGAAATTTCAGCTCTGCAGAAGCTAAGGGGTCAAATGGTGGAAGCATAAACTGGGCAATACAAATGTTGAGGTCCCAAGCTGGCACTGGTTCCCTATAGGGGGAAACAGATGTAAAAGGCCCTTAAAGAACCTTTTAAATATGGGATTCGAAGTCAGGGATACATCTTTCCCTACTGAGAGATAAGCTGAAACTGAAGCCAGGTGAACCTTCAGAGCTGAGTGCAGCAATCCCAAGGAATGCAGATAAAACAAATAATCTAGGGGGGTTGGAATGCCAGCATGTGCTGGGATTATGCCCTTGCCTGTACACCAAATAGAAAATCTTTTCCATTTTGGGGCATAAGTTTTCTTAGTAAAAGGTTTTCTGTAACTCCTAAGGACTTCTAGAACTGCTTGGCAGTATTGGGAGTCTGAATATTCTAAGTCCTCAAGAACCAAGCTTTGAGTCTGAGAGACCTGAGATTGGGGTACACCACCCTTCCCTGAAAGGAAGTCAATAGATTGCACCTCTGAGGGAGGTGGACCGGTTTGCTCACTGACATTGAGAACAACAGGGAATACCACGGCTGCCTCGGCCAGTCTGGGGCTATCAGAATCATCGAGGCTGGCTGTGACCTGAGCTTGATGAGTACTCTGAGAATCAGAGGAAAAGGAGGAAAGGCATAAAGGTACTTGCCAGTCCAGTCGAGAATCAGGGCATCCACTGGAACAGTTCCTTTCACTGGAGCCCTGCAGCAATAAAGGGGTAAGTGGTGATCCTGGTGGGAAGCAAAAAGATCCATTTCTGGGGTTCCCCACCATCTGAATAGGACCTGCACCACTTGCCTGTTCAGTGCCCATTCGTGGGGGGCCTGGTTTATCCTGCTCAAAGCATCTGCCAGGGTATTGTCTTTTCCTGGCAGATGAATTGCTTGTATGGAGGCATTTAGAGAGTAAATTAAGCTCCATATTTTCATTGCTTCTGTACACAGGGGAGTGGAACTTGTCCCTCCTTGTTTGTCACTATAGTACATTGTGGTAGTATTGTCTGTTCAGATCTGGACCACCTTTCACTTTATAAAATGAGTAAAGGCCTGAAGGGCCAGGTAAACTGCTCTTAACTCCAAGAGACTGATGTGCAGGAGGGACTCTGCACTGTTCCAGAAGCCGTGAACTGTGTGGTCCCCTAGGTGGGCACCCCATCCAAGAAGGGAAGCATCTGTTGTGAGCACTAAGGAGAGGGGCCCTTGCTGGAAAGGCGCCCCTTCCCTTAGGTTGTCTGGATCCCTCCACCACTGGGGGACCTGTAGAAGGTTTTTGTTACAGGGACTAGTTTTGAAAGTGGATCTTGCCTCTAGCACCAATGGGCCCTGGGGTGAAACTGAATGTCCCTCATTTGGAATCTGGCACCCATGACTGTGCTTGTTGCTGAAGCCATGTGGCCTAAGAGTTGTAGAAACTGAGTTGCTGATTTTGGCCTGCCCAGGATGAATGAGCTTGCCAGAAGCTGGATAGTCTGTACCCTTTCCAAGGGTAGAAAAGCCTTTCCCAGAATTGTATTGAGTTCTGCCCCTATGAACTGCAATACTTGGACTGGGGTGAGAACTGACTTTTTGGCATTTAGAAGTAACCCCAGGGAGGAGAGAACACCTTGAGCTAGCAGTAAGTGTTCTGACACTTCTTGTTGGGAGTTTCCTACAATCAGCCAGTCATCCAGATATGGGAAGACTGTGACACCCGGCTTTCTGAGATGTGCCACTACCACTGCTATGCATTTGGTGAAAACCCTTGGTGCAAAAGTAAGGCCAAAAGAAAGTGTTGAGAACTGGTAGTGGCTTGAGGGGAGTGTGAATCTGAGATATCTTCTGTGTGATTCTCTGATAGGGATGTGAAAATATGAGTCTTTTAAATCTAAAGAGGCTAGCCAGTCCCCTTTTTGTAGTGTTGGTAGACTTATTGCCATTATAACCATTTTGAACTTGTCACCAAGTACTTGTTTAGATGTCTGAGGTCTAGTATAGGCCGCCACTCTCCAGTCTTTTTTGTTGTCAGGAAATACCTGGAGTAGAACCCTTGCCCTCTTTGATTGTGTGAGACAGGCTTGATTGCTTTTGCCAGTAATAGGTTTTTTACCTCCTGCTCCAGCAGTTTTCTTTGTGATGGAGGAATTGATGCAAAACATTTTACCCTTGGAGGGGGAAGGGACTTGAAACAAAGGGAGAGACTCTGACCCACTATTTCCAGGACCCACTTGTCTGATGTTATTTTTGACCAGTCCTGGAAATAGTGGGAAAGTCTGCCCTCTACAGGGTGTGGAGAGGCAGCCTGAAGGGAAGAGTCAGGGGTTCTGCTTTTGTTGTTGTTGCTGAGGCTGGGTAGAGTGAGACCCTCTGCGGGAGCCTCTTCTACCCCAGGCCCTATAAAAACCCATCTGCTGGGGTTGGTACTGTAGCTGAGGAGCAGCTTGCACCTGAAAGAAAGGTCTCCTAAAAGAAGACCTGCCCCTGCCTCCCCTAGAATAAGAAGTGGAAGAAGAAGGTAGGTAAAATTTATTTTTATACAGGTAATACATGTCATTTGAACATAATCCAGTTTACAAGACAGACGTGTAAATTCCTAACTAGTCACATACAAATAAGTTCCATGTTAAATACATATAAATACAAACACCACAATATACAAACAACACAGTATACCTAAAAGACTTACAATAGCTAGATTATAAAATCTCAAAATCCCAAGGAACCTTAGAGAAAAATAAAACATTTAACACTCACAAATGTGAGCATATAGCTCCTTTATAGTATGAATAAACAATGAATAATTTGGAATTTCTCTTACCTCATCAGGAAGAGAATTCCAAAAACTAGCAGCCTGATATAGCAAAGACCTGTCCCAATATTTATTATAATGTTTACCTACAACTATCTTATTTAAGTGAACTGATCTTGTCAATATCCGTTTTTGATAGTTGTTCACTGTAAATAATATTAAAGAAATTGGATGATTTACAGATGAATATTTCATTTTGTGTATTAAAGATAACCAATGACACTTATGATTTGTGTCTAAAGGTGACCAGTTCACTTTCTTCAACAATAGACAATGATGAATCCAATAGTTTCCTTGTAATACATATCTTGCTACACGATAATAAGTTCTATCTAATCTAGACAATAGAGTTTTATTTGCATTTCTATATATTAATTCTCCATATCTTAGCACTGGAATAATTAACTGATCTGCCAGTGTTTTTCTATCTAAAAAAGATAAACAATCAGTACTTCTTCTTAACGCCCTACCCTTCTATTTACTTTTTAATCAGTGCAATAATATGATTTGAAAAGGTCAGATATTCATCAAATATAATCCCTAAATAACTATATTCTTTAACTTGTTCTAGTTTAGTTTGATTTCCTGTATAAATGGATAAATCATAAACAAGTTCACCACTTTTTTTCAATGGGAAATACATACACTTTGTTTTTTTGTGTTCATTATCAGCCCTGACCTGGTGAACCACCCCTCAATTCTTCTAAAATCAGACTGCAAGTTAGCTAGTAATATTTCTTCCGTTTTTCTGGACGCAATTATAACCGTATCATCGGCATAAAGTCGAATCTCTGATTTTTCTATAGTCGATGGCAAGTTATTTATGAATATTAGGAACAAAAGAGGTCCTAAAATTGATCCCTGGGGAACTCCTCTATTTACTTTCCTCTTTCTTGACAAACATCCCTGTACCTCGACTCTCTGGGAACGATCATCCAAATAAGATTTTAACCAATTTAAGGGATCTTCCCTCATGCCTATTTCATGAAGTCTTTCAATTAGTAAGGGGTGGTCCACCAGGTCAAAAGCCTTTGAAAGATCTACAAAAATAACAGCTGTCTCCCTAGTTTCCCCCAATGACCTATTTATTTGGTCATAAAATTCCAAAAGGGCTGCTGTAGAATAGTTTTTCGAAAACCAGATTGTTTAGTTGTCAACAAACTGTATCTGTCCAAATATTCCATTATCTGGCTAGAGACAAGTTTTCAAAACATTTCGACAAAAAGGTAATAAGCTATGGGCCTATAATTATTAACTTCTACGCATCTCCCCTTGAAAATAGGTTTTACTCTACTCTTTTCCAAGATAAGGAAAATATCAATTTGAAGACTCAATTAAATACATAGTGATAATTGGTGCTATATGAAAAGCAGCTAGCTTAAGAATTTACCTTCAGACAATCACTACCAAAAGCCTTATGAGCATTTATATTTTGAAGAATTTTATATACTTTCGTGACTGTCAAAATTTTAAATCTAAATGGAGGACATTTATTTTGTATAGACTCTACATTAGTTTGTTCTAAGTCTAAATTACAAGGAATTTCACAATTTGGGAGATCTACAAAAAAATTGTTTAAGACATTACAAATTTCCTCCGGATTTTCAGTAATGATATCCCCATTTTTTAATCTTAATATCTCCTCTGAGGAATCGCATCCTGGTTTAGTTAATTTCTTGACCACTCTCCAAAACTGTCTTGGATCTATACTTGAATCTATTTTATTTTTGTAAAATGAAATTTTTGAAGCCTTAATTAACCTTTTACATTTATTTCTAGCAGCCTTAAAAGAAATCCAATCCTTTTCTAATTTTGATCTCAATGCTTTTTTCCAAATTCTATTTTTGATTTGAATCTGTTTCAAGAGTCTATCATTTATCCATGGTAATTTATTTAATTTCTTCTTTGCTTTAACTCTTGGTGCGTGAAAATCACATACTTCTTCAAAAGTTTGGCTAAAATATTTAATTGAAGTGTTAATATCTGGAATTAATTTACATCTATCCCATTTTATTTTACTAACACTATCTAAAAACCTAGATTCTGAAAATATTCTGAAGTCCCTAGTCCAATTTTTATTTTCATATACCCGATTTTGATTAAACTGAGACCTGGGCAAAGTAGCCCAGATCAAGTTATGGTCTCCAACACATGGTGATAAAACACCCACTGCTTCAATTTCAATTTGAGTAGATACCAAAATCACATCTAATATGGATCCATTTGTCATATTTGATGTGTACCTGGTAGGTTTTTTTATGAGTTGCTTTAATCCTAGGTTAGTTACTATGTCTTTTAATTGTCTCCCTCTGATATTTTTCCAATCACGCTTTAGATCTCCCATCAAAATTAATGGTCTACTTCCTACTTTATCTGCTATCTTAGTAAGAATTATCTCCAAGTCAGTTATTTTTACCCTTGGGGGTGAATAAATAATCAAAATTACCAATCCTAGATGTCCCAGGTATACAGCTAAAAATTCTATATTGTTCCTGGTGGAATTACTTCTGAAAGTAACCTTATATTCTTCTACTTTCTTCATGTAGGCTTCAGTTTAGGCACTGAAAAGGGAATGGCCCTCAACTGGGAAATCCATTGCTTTGTTTTGGGTGTCCTGGGTGAGGTTGGTAGCCCTCAGCCAGGCAAACCTCCTCATAACTATTGTGCCAGCCATCCATCTGGCAGCAGTGTCATTCATGTCAGCTGCCATCTTCAATTAGTATTTGGAAGCCTCCAAACCCAATTTGGCTGTCTCTAGTAAATCCAAAACAGTCAGGGAGGGATTTGCCTCTGCATCATCCACCATAGACTGCCATAGAGCCTTTTGGTAAAGGGAAGCATATGTCTGGTAAGTGGCTTGCCTGATAGCCAGGGATGCTGAGCGGTACCCCCTCTTAGCCATACTAGCCACCTTTCTGGAATCTTTTTCAGGTGGGTGAGAGGACAATGGGGTCTTGGCCTTCTCATAGGCTGCCTGCTGTACAATTCCTTGATGATCTGGGTGGCTGAATAAAAACTCAGCACCAGATTTCTCCAACTGGTAATTTTTTTCACATTTTTTGTCAATGGGTGTAGCAGTTTGAGTAGTTTTTAAAATTTCCAGAATATCCTTTCTGAAAAATGTGCAAAGAGGGAGGAGGAGTCATTCTGAAGGTGTTAGCCCCATTAGTTCCATATACTGAACCTCTTCTTCATCCTGCGCCTCCTCAATTGTTTGGAGGTCCAGTGTTTCCACCATTTTCTTAATAAAAGAAAAATGGGAAGAAAAATCCTCTGAGGGTCTGGGGGGGGCAAAGTATTGCTCTGGTGACACCTCAGTCTCTATTCCTTCCTCCTCCTCCTCATCATCATCATCACCACCACCCATTGTGGGAACGGGCACAATAGGGGTAACAGCAACTGTTTTATCAGCTGGAACAGGTATAGGCTGCTGGGGGGGAGCAGACCCTGCAGCACTTGTAACAAAGCCAGAGCTTGTGTAATATCAGCAGGAGAGGGAGTATTTATGGGCACCTGAGGGACCCCTTGAGGCGTTTCAGCCAGGGTGTCAGTGTGCTTCATTTTTCTTAGTTTTTTGGCAGGCACCAGAGAGTCAGCTGGCTGACTGCCTCTCTTACCAGAGCACTCACCCATATCAGGGGTGGATTTGGAGGCTCTGGAAGGAAGTGCCACATTCTTGGAGGGGGTAGACTGGTCAGAACCCAGGGACCCCTCCTCTAGTCTTCTCTTAAGCCTCTCCCTGTGCTTCTCCATAGTTTTTTCAGGAAAAGACTCGCAAACATCACAGTCCTCACTGAAATGTTTAACTCCAAGGCAGAGCAGACAAAGGTCATGTTTGTCTGCCCTAGCAAAAACCTCAGCACACTTAGTACAATTCTTAAAACCTGTAGGTCCTGTGTTCTTTTTAGGTTTATCCACCATACTGGAAAACAGGATTCAAAAACCGCTAAATAGAAAAAAAAATTCAAAATATGCGGTCGGTTTAAACAAGAAAGCGATCAGTTCAGAAACCAATAAGTTTTAAAAGATCCGCGGTTCCGGAACTGAGAAACCGCTAGGAGAACCTGAACAACCTCAGTTCAAAAGCAGTTAAACTAAGTAATTTTAAAAGAAAAAACAATCGGAAATCTAAGAAAAGGTTTCCTGTGAAATTCACAAAGAAATCGGTTACCCTTCGGATCACAGGAACCGTGAGGAACCAATAAAAAAACTAAAGAATTTAAACTATGAGGTAAAAACATTAAATGACAATAAGAATAAGGCAGTAATGAAAAAATAAGACAAAATACTTAAGTTTTTTGATCTTATTCACAATTTAGATGATCTTGATAGAGAGAGATCTCCAGGGTGTCTGAACTTTGCAGCAGAGACAAGAAATCTGAGGTAGAATGCAGGCAGTTAGAATAGGGCAGTTTGAAAATGAATGCATGAGCTAAACATTCCATAATTAGCATAGCATTCTATTTGGCTCTGGGGCAGTGCTGGCTTAAGGGAGCACTGCAAAGAGTAATAATATTAGTGGATTCCTGGGGTTAGAACAGGCCACTGTCATCCGGTCAACTTAACGGCTAGTTTTCCCATTTTCTCCCCAGCCCTCCCCCCACCTCCCATGAAATGGTCTGGCCATGATAGTGTCCTGGGGGCAGGGCATTCAGTGGCATGTTGAGGTCATATGCCACCAAGAACACCAGCCACTAGCCACCGTCAAACAGCAGTCCAGGACTCACCCACCCTTCCCCGGGAGGGAAGCTTCCAAAGGATGCTGTAAACTCCCTCCCTGCTGGACTCTGCTCCTAACGTCCATGCTTGGGGTGTGAACCCAGGTCACCAGCATGCCAAGCGAACACCCATCGCTCAGTGCCATGGAGCTGGCATGCCTTATTTTTCAATGGTAATACATTTTATATATTTCCTGATGTCTCTGCAGCAACTTTACAAAAAAGGAACTGTTTTCTCTCTTTCAGAGGGGATTTATTGGAGGTTCGGGCTACCGTCTTAATCCCTTATTCAGCTAAATGACTTGTTATGATTGTGAATAAAAGTACTTATTCTTTGACCCTGATCAGCTTGATGACTTTTTACGCTTGAAAAAAACAACAAAAATTGAATGTGGAAAGAAGATGAGAAAATGTCTGAACTGTCTGAGGTTGATCTTGATGATTTTGAAATGCCTCTCCTTAGGCAATAAGAAAAAAATACCTTAGTAATCTTGTTTCTTCCAAGGTATTCTTCAGTATGATTAATTATAGCAGTCAGCCTCCTGTGTTGAACTGTCTCAGACAGAAATGGAACTTATGCAAATGATGGAACATCTATTGGCTCGTGCCACCATTCAAACTGCTGCCCTTACCAACTGCTGTGTTCTATAATGCTCAGAATTATTGGAGCCTGCTGGGTAAGACCCCTAAACAAAGCTATTTTTACTATGTTAATACCAATTTAATAACAAACTCCCTTTAACTTGTCCCCTGGTAATGTCAGGTAAGACTAACAAGAGAAAAAAATGTGTGCCACCTGTTTTTTCAACACTCAAGATAACCAGTGTATGACCATCTTAACAGTAAAAGAAACCAGCTGTGATGCAGAGACCAACTGATTCTAGAAGGGAAGGTAGGGGGGGAGAGTTAATCATATTGAAGAATACCTTGGAAGAAACAAAATCACTAAGGTTCATAGGTGAATATGAGTTTGAAGGACTAGCCCATTATGAACTCGCCACCCTTAACCTGGATGGAAATTATATTTAGAATCTCCCATGTATAGGTCTAAATTCTTTTTAAATTGCTGCAAATTAGCACTTTGCACCACATCCTGTGGTAAGGAGTTCCAGATTGGAACAATTTTCTGTGTGAAAAAACAATTTATTTTAACAGTCTTGTTTATATTTGATCTTAACTTTAGTTTGTGGGACTGAGTATTACTTATAGAAGAGTGCCAGTCCATGCATATAGTCTCAAATAAGGCCGTATCTCTTGTTGCTTTGTAAATCAAACATAAGTTACCTCTTAATGAGCGATATTCAAGGGAAAAAAGGCTCAATTTTTTAAATCTATTATCATATGAAAGTGTATTCAATTTAGTGATGTGTCTGGTAAATCTTCATTGGACTTTTTCTACTGACAACTTATCCTGAACTGATGTTGGAGCACAAAAAGATGAGCAATAATCAAGATGAGATCTGACTATACTACAATATATAGGTATTCGTACTTCTGGTTCCTGACTCTTGATATTTTTCAAGATGCAATTTATTAGTCTATGACATTTTTTAACTGTTTTATTTGTATGTTCAAAAAATTTCAGATTATTTGTAATATAAACTCCCAGATCCTTCTTAGAGGTAAACACACTTAATAGAGTGTTGTTCATAGAGTAATCAAATAATCTGTTATTTTTGCCAAAATGCATCACTTTGCATTTAGGAATGTTAAAGGTTAATTTATTTTCATCTGCCCCAATTGGTTAATTATTCAAATTAACCTGTAGCATATGTGCCGAAGTAGTGTCGTTAACAATGCACCCCAATTTGGCATCATCAGCATACTGATTTAGCCACACTCCACGTGTGGTATTCATACTAGAAATAAGAATATTAAACAGGATTTGGCCAAGCACTGAACCCTGAGGCACTCTGCTGGTGACCCCACTCCAGGTGGACTTATATCCCCTTATGCTGACCTGTTGCTTTCTGTCTGCCAACCTTGATGAACTCCACATTATAATATTTTTATAAAGCCTTATATTAACAAGGCATTCGATCAAGATTTTGTGAGACACTGAGTCAGAGGCCTTTTCATAATCCGGAAAGATGACATCCTCTGGAAGGCCTACATCCAAGACTTCACTAATGGGTTCAAAACAGTTAATTAAATTATTGTGACGTGATCTACCTGATGTAAATCTGTATTGAGTTATAAGGTGAGTATTTTTTCTTCTAACCCCAAGAATTCTTCAATATGATTAACTATAAAGTAGCAGACTATGAAGCAGTACCTTTGGTGGTGGACACAGAACCTCACATAGAAAATAAACTCTGCAGCACTGCTGTGCCAAATCTGGCATCATTTCTGGACTGAATATCCAAACTGTAGTGTTTTGTGAAAGTGTACACTGTTCTCCATGTAGCTGCTTTACATATCTCCACTAAGGGAATATCCCTGGCAGCTGATGTTGTAGCAACTGTGCCCCTTATGGAGTGTGCCCTCAGGCTTACTGGGGCTCTTTACCAGCTTTACTATAGCAGAACTGGATACATGCCACTATCTAGTGAGAAATAGTCCTTTTTGAAGCTGGTTTTCATTTTCTCACATCACCATAGGTCAGGAACAGTTGCTACCTGTCCTGTCTGTGGGCCTTGGTGTGGTCAATATAGTAGCTCAGAGCCCTCTTGACATCCAGGCTATGTAGCCTGTGTTCACTGAACCAGAGTGTTCAGTTAAGAAAACTGGTAAGATGATTGATTGGTTCATATGGAAGTCCAAGACATCTTTTGGAAGGAATTTCCTGTTATTCCTGAGTACCACTTTGTCCCTGTGGAAGGAGATGTAGTTTTGTTCTATGCACAGGGCTTGTAGCTCACTTATCCATCTGGCTGAGATAATAGCCACTAAGAATATGGCTTTCCAAGTGACAGACTTTAGATGTGCTGTGGCCATAGGCTCGAATGAGGGTTCCATTAGTTGGTAATGCAGATATTAAGGCCCCAAGAGGGCACCGGTTCCCTGTGGGGAGGATGCAAGTGTGCTAACCCTTTGAAAAACTTTTTGAAAATAGGGTTAACAGCTAGAGAAACACCTTTACCCACCAAGAAATAGGCTGAGACTGATGCCAGGTGGACCCAGGGCCAGCCTTAACAATTCTGGACCCCTGTGCGACCCTCTGTCAGGCCCCACCACTCCATTCCCTGTTGGGCCCCCCTCACATCCAATGTTTTTACCCCTCCTGCACCACTATTCTGTACCATATTGAAAGATGTGTATTTTTAAGTATAATTTAATGACTTATACATAAAAGAAAGCAATTCAAAAAGGCTTTTTTTATTGTATTTATTATGTAACATCAATCACAGGTTATGACAATACATCAGGCATGCCTGTCCTTACTCCTTTCTCTGTCCCATACTGTGTAGTGTGTGTAGTCTCTGTCTGCCTGCCTCTGCCTCATCATGTGCAATAATAATAATGCAGCTTAGTTTTACTATGAGAAGGGCCACTGTCTAAAATGGAATATATACCAGCAAGAAAAGAAAAACAAAGTGACACAGTGCCCAGCGGCAGTGCACATTGCATTTCTCCAGTGGCATCAGGCATGCCCCGTCGGACATTCCTGTGTGTCAGACAGCCTGGGGCATCATCATGCCACTGGCTGAAGAAATGCAATGTGCACTGCCACTGGGCACTGTGTCACTTTTTTTTTTGCTGGTATATATTCCATTTTAGACAGTGGCCCTTCTCATAGTAATACAGGTCGCATATGAAAAAGGGCCTTTGGCTCATATGCTTACCCAGTTAACAAACAAATAAATAAATAAAAATAGATAAAAAGTTGAATTATTATTATTGCATATGATGAGGCAGAGGCAGGCAGACAGAGAGGTTACTACACAGTATGGGACAGAGAAAGGAGTAAGGACAGGCTGGAATGTCATGTCACTGGGCACTAGCTCGGATGGTATTTGTAACTGTAAGAGAGTGATATCAAAGTAATATGGTGCCCAATGGCAGTGCACATTGTATTCTTTCAGTAGCATGCCCCTGTCTGATATCTGATTTATAGAAATGTACGTCGGACAGGGGCATGCACTGGAGGAAATAATAATAATACAGTGTGGGTGTACACTGTCACTGGGCACTGTATTACTTTTTTTCTCTCTTACAAATATCAGAGCTAGTGCCCAGTGACATGCTGACATTACAGCCTGTCCTTACTCCTTTCTCTTTCCCATTCTGTGTAGTGTGTGTCGTCTCTGTCAGCCTGTATCTGCCTCATCATGTGCAATAAAATTCAACTTAGTTTTACTATGAAAAGCTTGGTAATCCAGATATTAAGGTCCACTATCTAAAATAGAATATATGCCAGCAGCAAGGGGAAAAAAGTGGCCTCTGACCTGCTCATCATGTGAACTAATAATGCAAGCAACTTAGTTTTGATATGAAAGGGGCCACTGCCTAAAATGGAATACAATATACCAGCAAGAAAAAAAAAGTTATACTGTGCCCAGTTCCAGTGGCAGTGCACATTACTTTCCTCCAGTGGCATCATGGCCCTGTCTGACATTCCTGTATTCCCTGTATTCCTTGCTGGTATATTATATATTCCCTTTTAGGCAGTGGCCCCTTTCATATTAAAACTAAGTTGCTTGCATTGTTAGTTCACATGATGAGCAGGCCAGGCAGACAGAGGTCACTACACAATATGGGGCAATCAAATGAGTAAAGACAAGATAACACGGGTACAGTTTCTGCTGGTCTGGATATGTGTTATTATTTTTTTAAATTAATAATTTATTTCTGAGAGTTGGCAATGGTGCTGTGATGTGACACAGTGACTATAATAACCTTCTGCCAACATCTTCTCTCAGTCAGACTCCCAGGGACATTACAGGAGGGCAAAAACACTCACTCACACCTCAACTAATCCAATTTGGTTACAAGTTAAATTATTTAAACTTTTTCTGAGGTGTGAGGAGTGAAATATAATAGAGCCTGTGAAGTCTGGAGAGCTGTAGATGTGTGTGTCACTTGTGAATGAATCAGACCGCTTGTCGCCCGGGATCACCGCAAATGACTTAATACTTACTGAGTGGTCTGTCTAACAAAGTTTCCATTTGAAGTTAAGCTCATCACTTGTCTTCAAATGAAAAACATTGTTAATTGACCACTCAGTATTAAGTACTAAGTAATTTGCAGCGATTCTGGGCAATGAGCAGTCTGAATCATGGGGATAATTTCATCGGCTCTTAGCTGTTGTCAGTTCCTTTGTTGTTGCCTGGTGCAAATAAAAGAGTTGTTCCGAATGCCAGATGGAGCAGGCACAAGCATTTACTTTGTGTATTTCTGTGCGCCTTTTCTAATAAAGGAATAATGCCTGACAGGGTAGAGTTATGCTGGGGATAACACATCCCACCTCGGAGTGTAGTTGGGCCGAGGCCACCGGCGGCGTCAACACCGAGAAGGATGTTATCAGCATAACTCCACCCTGAGGGCATTATATTATACAATAGCTTGTTGTTTTATAATAAAAATAATTTTAAAGAATGTTTTGTTAGTGTGTAAACATATTTTTGTTTCTTAAGAGAAAGAGGAGATGATCATGGAGGTGATGGGGATCGAAATCATCCAAACAATCAGCAGGGATGTTATGCCAGGATAACATCCCTGCTGTGATAGCCAACTGACCAATCAGAAACCAGGATTCTTTCTTGCCATTGTATAATTGTTGATAACGACTCGATTCAGTGAATCAAACACACAGAACACTTTAAAGACTTTAATTGCGACACTGGCACTGCTCGACTGATAATAACCGTTGTCTCTCTAGTAGTCATCACAGGCACAGCTTAGCAGGTCTTCTGTTCTGTTGTGAAGTGTTACTTGTAATGTTCCTATTATTACAGCAGACCACCAGTTCAATCACCACTCATAGGCGATCACTCATCATCATGATCTCTTACAAGTGTGACATACAAGAGTAGAATGACATCATTCAGGGAGGGTGCCGGGCAGCCAGGTGCATTTTAAATTAAAGTTGTAAACCTCTGCTAGCTAGCGATTCACGGAGGCAGAGACTGGGGGGGGGGCTTGCTGCCTGGAACCTGGAAGTGGGACAGAGGTGCGCTGCCTTCATATTATACTGCAGCTTGTAAATATAAGGTTTCTTGCAAAACGCAATGCAGCATGCAGCACATTAGCACATATGTTATGTTAGCACAAATTCATTGTCGGGATGTATAATGACCCGAATGTTGCTTTCTGTGGCGGCAGTCTAAGCGGGCCCCCAACGTGCTGGGGCACAGCTGGCATGGTGCTAAGGCCAGCCCTGGGTGGACCTTAAGGGTAGTGGGCTGTAGGCCCAGCGAGTACAGGTAGGTGAGATAGCCCAATAGGACTGGCAATCCTGCCTGGGAAGGTACTATGCTGTTAGTATTACACCAAATAGAAAACCTCTTCCACTTTGAAGTGTAGGTTTTCTTAACTGAGGGCTTCCTGGAGTCCCTGAGAACCCTAAGAATGCCTTCACAGAGGTGTAAGTCAGCATATTCTAGGTTCTCAAGGGCCATGCCCTGAGTCTGAGACCTGAGGTTCAGGTACAGGATCCTCCCCTGTGATGAGACTAGGATGTTGTGCATCTGAGGGAGGTGTATGGTCTGGGCCACTGACAGAGAGAGCAATAGTGAGTACCGGAGTTGTCCAGCCCAGCCTGGGGCTATCAAAATCATTGTAGCCAGCTGGGACCCGAGTTTGATTAGGACCCTGAGCAACAAGGGGAATGGAGAGAATGCACAGAGGTGCCTCCCTGATCAGTCTAGCACCAGAACATCCAGGGGCACTGTGCCCCTTGCTGGTGGCCTGCAGCAGATTTGGGGTAACTGATGGTTCTCTTCTGAGGCAAAGAGATCTCTCTCTCTCTCTCTCTCTGGGGTTGCCCATCTTCAAAACACCACTTCCAGCACCTGCCTGCTGAGGGACCACTCATGGTGGTTTTGGTTTAATCTACTGAGTGCATCTGCCAGAGTATTGTCCTTCCCTGAAAGGTGGATGGCTAGCAGAGACACCTGCAGGAAGTAATCTAGACTCCATATTTTCATTCCTTTTGTACACAGCAGATTGGACCTTGTCCCTCCCTGCTTACTAATGTAGTACACAGTAGTGATATTGTCTGTCCTGACCTGTACCACCTTGTCTTCTACCAGGGATGCAAAAGACTGCAGTGCCAGAAGCACTGCCCTGAGTTCCAGCAGGTTTATGTGCAAGAGTGACTCAGCTGGGGACCACGTGCCGTGCACTATATGTTCTTCCAGATGTGCCCCCCTACCCTAGGAGGGAGGTATCTGTTTTAAGTAGCAATGTAGGTGACTCCTCTTTGAATGGGACCCTTTCTCTGAGGTTGCTTCTCTCTTGACACCATTGCAGAGCCTGCAACAGTGTCCTTGACACTGACACCAGCTTTGTGAGAGAATCCCTCCTTTGGCACCAGTGTGCCTTGAGGTGGAACTGAATGTCTCTCATCTGGAATCTGCAACCATGGATTGTTCCTGTTGCTGCAGCCACGTGTCCCAGCAACTTTAGGAAGTGCCTTGCTGGCACTGGCTTGTTGAGACTGAGGGATCATGCAATATGCAGGATCTTGCCTACCCTGTCCAGAGGAAGGAAGGCCCTCCCTTGCAGGGTATTCAACTCTGACCCTATGACATTTAGTACTTGGACAGGTTGAAGTACGGATTGTTTGACACTGATCAGGAATCCCAATGACTCTAGGGTATCCTGGGTGAACTTGAAAGCATCCTTTACCTGCTGTGGTGACTGCCCCATGACTAGCTAGTCATCCAGGTAGGGGAACACCGTGATGCCTTGCCATCTTAGGTATGCCACCACTGCCAAGGACTTTGTAAATGCCCTGGGAGCAGAGGTTAGGCCGAATGGCAGGGCAATAAACTGATAATTTCATGATGGTAGTTTGAACCTTAGGTATTTTCTGTGAGATTCCCTGCTGGGACTGTGAAACTAGGCATCGTTCTGGTCCAGTGATGCCAGCCAGTCTCCTTGCTGAAGAGTCAAAAAAATCATTGCCAAAGTTACTATTCTGAACTTTGGCTTTGCGAGGTGCGTGTTCAGAGCTCTTTAGGTCTAAAATGGATCACCACTCCTCATTTTTCTTTAAAGTTAGGAAGTATCTTGAATAGAACCCTTTCCCCCTTTGGGAGAAGGGAACTGGTTTTACTGCTTTTGCTACTAGCAGGTTGGACACCTCTTTTTCCAAGAGTGCCCTTTCTGTGGGGGGAAGCTGATGTGAAGAGTTTTGACCTCAGCTTGTGGAAGGATTTGAAGCTGAGGGCTAGACCTGACTCACTACCTCCAGGACCCACTTGTTTGTGGTAATAGTTTTCCAAGCCTGGAAGTAGTGAGTCAGCCAGCCCCCTACTGGTAGGGGGTAGGTGACCCTGGCCAACACAACAGGGAGTCTGTTTTGCCTGGGCTGCAGCCTGTGGGGGTCTGATTCCCATGACTGGAGCCCCTTCTGCCCCTGCCCCTGAAGTATCCCCTCTACTGTTGATAGATAGGGGTGGCTTGGGCCTGGAAAAAAGGTCTGCCGTAGCCTGACCTACCTCTATCTCCCCTTCCTTGTGGTCTATAAGAGGTTGAAGTGTTCTCTTTAGCCGCATTGCTCTTGTAGGTGATTTTATATACATCCACATTCTTCATATATGCCTCTGTTTTGTCCCCAAACAGAGAATTCTCTTTGCAAGGAAAGTTCATTGCCTTAGTCTGGGTATCCTGAGTGAGGATTGTGGTTCTGAGCCAGACAAACCTCCTCAGAGCCACAGTCAAAGCCATCCACCTGGCTGCAGTGTCACTGGCATCCACTGCTATGTGGGACTGGTTCTTTGTGGCTTCCAGGCCACATCTGGCTGTCTCTGCCAGGTCTGCAGCCAGACCAGATGGTGTCTTCTCTACCATTGCCATTATGGAATTACAGAGGGTCTTCTGGTTCTGGGCAGCATAAGCCATATAATTGGCCTGTCTGATGGCCAAAGAAGCAGCCAGGAAGCCTTTCTTGGCCATACTGTCCAGCTTCCTGGAATCTTTTTCAGGTGTGTGGGAAGCCAGTGGTACTCTGGCTCTATCACAGGCTGCCACTTACATCACCCCTCATGGTTAGGGTGAGAAAACAAAAACTCTGCCCCTGACCTGTCAAGCTGATACTTTTCATCAGCCTTCTTATCAACTGAGGGCACTGAATTTGGTGTCTCCAACACCTTCATGACATGTTTCCTTATTAACTTATTGATGGGGAGCAAAAAGCCTCTTGGTAAGTGCTAACCTCATCATATCCAGGAACTCTGCCTCCTCCTCATCCTCTACTGACTCATCTGTAGTGAGGTCAAGGGCCTCTGCAATTTGCTTGACAAATGTGTATGCACTGCTTATACAAGCAAAGGACAAACGAGCATACCTTGTTTTTGTCACCGAAATGTGCATCTGATTCATCATATCCCTGCTATCAATGGAGCTTCTTACCCAACTGGATCAGCAGATTGCTGTCAGAACAATGTGCTGCTGCTGCTATCTAAGCTTCAAGGAGAGTCCCTGCTATCTGCCGGCACCTCAATCCTCCCCTAATATGATGGGCATGCAGCTTCGACTGAGCCACTGGAATCCACACTCTAACCTCTCTCCATATACAGTATATTGAACTCTATGGTCCTCGCTGGTAGAGTTCTCTGCTCTGCAGGGATGCCTCTCTTACTTTCACTTTTCTCTCCAAACTGAAAGCAGAGGATTCTCTCATTTACTAGAAAACAGAATTGCAGTGCAGATTACTGTGGGTCCCAGTGCACCTGTCCGCATACGTTGGATGGACACCATCTTGGTAAGGGCATTCTACATATCTGGCTGATGGCATCTGTCTTGGAACACACCGTACATGTACAGTTCAAATAGCAGTTATCTTGGTACAGTCCATACTTGCTTATTAGATCATGGCAGCCATTTTGGGTCCTCCTCCACACCATTTTCATCCTGAAAATGACACAGCTACAGCTCAGTCTGCCTTTTCAGTCACTTTTCTCAACTGTGTATGCCCTTAAATCAATGGAAACATTTGTACAGCTGCTCTTTACTATCCTGCATTGATTCGATAACATTATGATATCTACAAGTAGGAGCTGCAAGGAGATGAGATCTAAAGGGATGTAGGTGCAAAAGATGTGGAGTTAGGTTCCATTCCACAGGGACTGGCTTCTATTGCCCTTCTTTCTTTCTTTTTTTTTTTCCCTTACTTTCTTTATAGTATCTCTTGGGCTGGGGGGGTGGTCCAATGGTTCCCCCTATCCAGCTTGGCCCTGTCAGCCCCCGCAACAGCCACAGTCAGAGCTCTACCATCTCGCCCCACTCTCCCCAGGCTGCTTCACAGTAGGTATGTACCCCGCACACTGCGGAAGACCTGGAGGCCAGGCTTGCGGGGGCTAACTTGAGTCTATCCGCTTGCAGCACCACCAGGGCAGGCCTTCACACACACCAGAGGATTGTTTTTTTTTTTTGGCCCCTGTGATCATCCCCACAGCACGAGCGTGCAGTGATGTCAGGGATGCTGCCGCGCATACGTGCTGCATGTCCAACATCGGCCCACGCTGACCCACACTATGACCCCGAGCATGCACCAGCCTCTGACCGCCACCAGGAGTCAGTACCTCAGCAGTCATCCCCTCCCTCCCTTCCCAGAGGACAGCAGTCCCTGGGATACTTGATCCTCCTCCCCCCGGCTGACCCTCCGACACCCAAGGTCACTCCCGACCTCAGGTCGTTGGTGTGGTAAGAGGTAAGGTGCCAGCACCTCAGCTCTCTACACCTCGGGGCCTGCTCTATTGCCCTTCTTTTAATAAAGCAATGTCCTTCATGAATTAGGAAGTGCAAGGCACATCTCACTCCACCAAAGCATCACCCATGCATAAAAGTGCCTCTGAGGAAACAATCTAAGGCTTCCTCATCCAAAGACCCATCCTACCTTCTCCAGCACACTACAATGAACCCACACAAGCCTTGAGGTTACCATCACCACAAGGGGAGGGAGAGGAGTTTCAGCCTACAATTGCCAAGCTCATTAAGACTATGGGCATCCCAACAGAGGCTGTATATGCATTACATTTTAGAAACAGAATTAAACTCCTCAGACTCCCCTGCCCCCCCCCCCGCCAGCCTTAAGGTGACAATGAGACCATGACCCAGGGACAGTTAGGGACAGATCACCAACACCTTCATATGGTAACTACTCTGATGCTCATGCAGAAGTAGAAGTGGGCAGATACAGCTCCTTGGATGAAGATCATGAGTGAGATGGAACAGTCAGAGTGTTAACTGGGAACCAATGAACAGAGGTGCACTCAGGATTGATCCCGGTGCCTACCTGGAAAAATCAACCTGATGCACAGTCACTATAAGGAAGCACTCAATCATGTTGGTTTTAGTGCAAAAAATATTGAGCAGTTCATTATACATTACAATGTAACACATGCACATAATCCACAGTATATATATGAAATGTATTAGAGCACACGGACCTGGACTAAACCCCAAAGGGTGTTTATCTGGGAAGGTCTTGGCATCCTCATTAAACAAACCTGCATCACTCTGGATATGGAGGATGAGTCACAGCTGGAAGCCAAAAAGAGCAGCCAAAAAAGAGACAGTGCTCCTGGTATGTGACGTGGCCATGAACACGACCACAGAATAGTCTCCAGAGACAAGTAAACCTCTGTGTTGAGATCTGAAAAGACCTTGAAGGTAGGCAGCAAGGATGAAAAAGACATGGAAACAATTCCAAGAATCAGCACACCCATTTCTGAAGCAAAAAAGAAAACCACTCCAAGGGGTAAAGGCTATCAAAGACCTACTAGATAAGAAATGGAATCAGTAATGAAGAAAGCATATGACGTGAAAGAAGCCTCAATGAAGGCAGCTTTGACATTGGCTTACGTAGCCAGAGCCATGTGATACTGGTTAACAGATGTCTCCTTAACTGCTGCCTGACTCAAAGTGGCCAGCTCTGCAGTATGGGCTAAATTCACAAAACTTTGCCCTATCACAAATCCAGTATGCACCATGCAAACTGGGTTTTGCCCCAATGTGGTAATCACAAAAGAAAAAATTACTCACCTTAGTAATTATGTTTCTTCTAGTGGAGTCTTGCTGTATTCTGACTATTGCAGTTAGGTCCTGCCTTTCAACTGCCCCGGAGAACAAAGGGTTAACTTTTCTATGCCTCGCATAGACTGTTCATCATGAGCTTGGTTGAAGCCACTGTCTGTTGTTGTTTAAACTGCAACCGTCAGATTCTTTACTCCGCCTCACTGAACAGTCGCTCCGGAGATTTCTCCTGCTGCTCGGTTCAAAAGTCGGTTGAAGTGTTGGTATTCACAAAAGCCCAGTTTGTGATGGGACAAAGGTTTGAGGGGTCCACTATGCAAATGAGGGGTAGGAAACCTGCATATAGGCGCAGTCTCATTCATGAAGCAGTTTCTCCATGCAAGGGCCTTTTGTGGGGTTCTCTTGTGTGGAGAAAATACCACTGAAGAAAATCTCCTCTTAACTCCATGCAACCCTAGTGGTTGTCAGAGGTAGTGCAAGGCAGCCCCCTGACCCACAACACAGTGTCCCTGGTAATCCAGTGGTTCCTTCCCCCTTCCCCGATGTACGATTGCCCTCCTGAAAGGAACAAATCAGTCTCTGGTAATGTAGTGGTTCCTCCTCCTCACCGGTCTCCTATCGCCATCCCAACACTGAAAAAAAGTATTCACCGGTAGTCTGGTGGTCCCTCTCCACGTCCCAGTCTCTGATCATCATCCTGATAGTGAAATTAATTCTTCCCTGGTGGTCTAGTGGTCCCTCCCCTTCCTCTAATTGCCATCCTGACATTAAAAAAAATTCTTCCCTGTAGTCTAGTGGTCCCTCCCCCTTCCCTTCTCCTATCACCATCCTGACATTAAAAAAATTCTTCCTTGCTAGTCTCATGTCCCTCGTCCCTCCCCAGGATAGCTGTCCCAAAAGTGGAATATATTCTTCCCTGGTAGTCCAGAGGTCTCTCCCCCCACTCGAACAACCGCCCAATAAAAAAATCTCATTGGTGTCCAGTGTATCCCCCACCTCGCTCCCTTGGAATAAAACTAAATTGTCCCATGTCCCTGGTGATCTAGTGGACCCCCACCCTCCCAGCCTTGAAGACAGTTACCTACCATCCTGCCCTCCATCCCAAAAATGAGCCAGCGACAGTATTTGGGTGGGAAACTAAAGAACAGAATACTCTGGAATACATCAAAAGGGAAATTACAGCAATCCTTACTAGAATATTGCATATGACTATTTCACAGAAAGCAACAGAATATATCAAAATACATAAACATGTAAACAGGACTTCGCAAATAGGTATAACCTTTAAAAGTAGTAGGACTGCACAAAATGTACAGAGTCAAGCAAAAACACTGGATGCAGTTGGGATCTATGTTATGTCAATAGAGGAATGGAATGGTTCCAAATCAGAAAAGGCTCTGGATATAGAGAAACAAAGTAACCCCAGTAGAAAAGGTTATCTAAAAAGAGAAGAAGATTTAGCCCCTATAACTGGACATGAGGTAACGGATAAGAATCAGTGACTACAGTATAACAGAATTAAGGAAGATGTTTCATATATGGAGAATAAGAAATTAAAAATACTGTCTTGGAACATAGAGGGGACTCACTTAAAGATTGCAGACCCAGAAGTTAGTCAGTTTTTGCAGACCTACGATATTTTGTCTCTCCAGGAAACCTGGTGTATAACAGAGGAAACTTCTAGATTGCCTGGATATCTAAGTCTATCCAAATCAGCGTTTAGACTAAAGAAGACCAGAAGGAAAATGGAAGGCTTAGCTATATATTTAAAAACTGATTTAAATTATATTATTAATAAAGAATATACTAATTATGAACATATTCTTGCATTTCAAATAGAGGAGGTTAGTAGCCAAAATAAACTAATAA
Source organism: Neoceratodus forsteri (assembly GCA_016271365.2). NCBI lineage: Eukaryota > Metazoa > Chordata > Ceratodontiformes > Ceratodontidae > Neoceratodus > Neoceratodus forsteri. The sequence goes on from CM028131.1 coordinate 1,109,689,138, forward strand.
TAGCTCATTTGTATTTACAGCAGTCTAATAAACAACTAGATAAGCTTTTAACCCAACTTAATCTTTTTCTAAGATCCATTATTGATACAGACCCTGACTTGCCAATTAGTCTATTAGGCAACATCAATGCAAGGATAGCGCCTGATCAAAATATTACTGATTTTAATTCTATTATCCCAGAGCTTAATCCTAGAATTAATAATAAAAGAGCTACAGTGTATCTGAGGACAAATAGTAGAGGAAGGATACTGGCCTCTCAATTAACAGATAATAATTTCTTGCTACTGAATGGGCGAATGCCAGGAGATGAATTAGGTGAAATAACTTACAGTAGTTCTCAGGGTATATCAATAATAGACTTAGTTTGGGGTAATATAGAAGCCATTAAATTTACATATGATCTTGTGGTTATGGATAAAGTGGAGTCTGCATAATCCAGTGTGTCTGACAATACAAATAGATCAAATGACTAAAAGGAGGGAAGATGTGGAAAATGTAAATCAAAGAAAAGATACAATGGACCCCAAGTAACATCAGTTTTTTTGATAATTTGCTATATGAAGTAACAATGATGGAATTACAATCTCCATTATAGCTGAAACCGATTATAATACTTCTTTAGATAAATGGCAGAATATTAATATCCTAATCAGACCACACTGTATAGCAAATAAAGTAATAACTAAAGTAACAACAGGTAAAAGTTGGTTTAACCCCAGATGTAGGAAAGCAAAAAAGGAATTAACTAAAGTATTACGGAGCTGTAAGAAACATGAGATCAATACTACAGCAGAGAAAATATATAAATCTACTAATATCAATGAAGAAAAAACTATAAAAAAATCCTGAACCAAGAGAAACTTCGACATACAGAAATTCTCTGGGAAAAATTAAGGAAGGCTGCAACAAATAAAGATACTAAGAAATTTTGGAGACGAGTAAGCCATTGTTAAAATAGATACCTTACAAAGGTTGAAGCACACATTCTACCAGACACATGGAAAGAGCATTTTACAGAACTCTACTTTTCTGTTGAGGAAGAACATTTAGCTAAAGAATACAAACATGAAAATCTGTATTATCCTACATCCCTGTATATAAATTCAGAAGAGATGACAAGGTCAGTACTAAGATTGAAGACTAATAAAGCTCCATGACCTGATAAGATCATAGGCGATATATATAAGCATTTCACTGATTGGTGGAATCCTATGCTATACAAGGTATTCAATTCCATAGTACAAGGACATGATCCATCACATAGCTGGAGGGGATCTATCATTTATCCCATATATAAAAAAGAAAACCCAAATAATTCCAAGTTGTACAGGCCAATTAGTGTTATTGATATATCACAAAAAATATTTACAAGAATTATCCTTAATAGGTTAAATGATTAGGTGGAAAAGAACTTTATTTTGCATGAGACCCAAAATGGTTTTAGGAAATCAAGATCTACTATTCAACATTGTTATGTTTTACAACATATAGGGCCAGATATTCAAAACTTTGCCCAGGGGCAAAATTAGCACTGCCCAGCGGGCAAACCGAGCCCGGAGCACAAAGCAAGCCATATTCAAACGGAATAGCCCAGGGCAAACAGCTTCTGAATATAGCATGGTAATGAGGCCATGCAAACTGGGCTGGGAGTGCAGGGCCAACATTGCCCTGGAATAAGACAGCACTGAATAAAACAACCAGGTAGTGCAACCCACAACAACAACACAGTACACAGCAACGTGAGGGCAGGTACAGACGAACTACGTGGCCAATGTGTGTGCCAGCAAATGCATGGACTCAGTACAGTTGCAGGAAGCAGCAGATGAGAAAGAACAGTGATCAAAACTTTACAATATTCCCCGTACCATTAGCGCCGCGCTAACACATTAGAGTGGAGCTAAGCAGTTAGCCTGGAGCAAACACGCTTGCCCGGAGCTAAAATGTGCCATATTCAAAAGTGCCATGCAAATGAGCCTACTTAGGTAGTCTCTGGGCAAACAACCGGATTAGCATCTCATTATACCCTGATTTGCACACAGTTTGCCTAGCGTTACTGCAGGGTCCCATAGAGCCACCTGTAGGTCAGTCTGGAAGTACAGGGCAGACAAGATCCAACGCAGCTCCATCTGTAGGTCAGTCTGGCAGTGCGATGATAGCTACAGGCTACAGGTAAACAGTACAGCATAGCATAGCATAGCATATTGTACCCCAGGGGACAGGACAGCATAGGCACAGGTGGTGGTGGTGCTGCATGCAACTGTCACACTGTGGGGCATGCTACAGTGCACAGCAGACACTACAGTAGCAAGGAGACAGTAGTGTGAGGGACGTAGCACTGCCTATGGTGTGTAGGGCAAGTGATGATTGCACTGTACACAGTGACAGGCCCAACCTGCAGGTGTTTACTGACAGTCAACATTACTGTTACACTGTTGTGTGACCCACAGATGCTGTACCTGTGGCATGTGATGCTCACAGTGACATGTACATATCTGGCTTTGTGTGTTGTGGCAGTTGTACAGCTGTGTGGTATGTGGCTGGGGGGGGGCATATAGTATCCGAAAGGCACACTAGTGTTGGGGGTATTCCTAATACTGGCCCATGTGCACTGCATGCTGAGTCCCAGCCTTGTGGCCACACCTGGTCTGTGGCACAGCCTGGCCACCCATACACACTCCCTCAACATCCTCCATGCCCACAGTGCTGCATGTGTGTGCTGGCATCTGTTTTGTCCACAGATATGTGTGGTCAGCAGGTGTGTGCTGTATGGCTACACTGCCATGCTGTCCACTGGCCAAGGTCACCACTTACTGCCTGGCATGGCTGGGACTGGTGGCAGATGATGGCATCATTGTGATGCCATTGGTTAGCAGCAAGCTTCCACTATGTTTGGCTTTATCTATGTGTTATATTTATGTATTAGAAGTCGGCGCAAGACCAGCGCTAAACCCAGCAGATCCAGCACAGCCATTTATATTCGCCAAAGCTGATTGCCAGGATTAAGACAAGCTTTTTTCAAGGTAATCACACCGCGCTAACTGTCACGCCAGGTCGCGCTAAACCACTTAGCACGGCGCTAGCCACTGAATATAGCATTGCGCTTGTATTCATGTCAGTTTGCCCCTTGCATACATTATACTTTTGCCTGGCGCTAATGCAGTTTGCCCGAGCTATTTGGCCTTTTGAATATGGCAGACCCGCGCTAATCCCGCGCTACACCTGCGCAAATTATTTTTGCCCAGCGCAACGTTTTGAATATCTGGCCCATAGTTTGGAAGTATGGTCAAATAAAAAAGGGAAAGCTTTACTGCTGCTTTATAGATTTCACATCTGCATTTGATAGCATAAGCAGATGCATTCTCTGGGAAAAATTACATAAATTGGGCATTTGTCCCAACCTATTGAATGTCCTTGTAAGATTACATAATCATACTTTGGCCAAGGTTCAGTACAATCATCTGGGAAATACAACTTTGTCTTTTCATACTAATATAGGGGTACGACAGGGCTGTCTTCTGGCTCCAACTTTGTTTAATATCTATATTAATGAGATACTTATAAAACTGCACCATCCCGATTTTCATGCTCCCATTGTACGTAACATTAGGGTAGATTGCCTAGCATACGCCGACAATCTAGTATTGCTATCAACTTCAAAACTCTGGCTCCAAAGAAAACTTGATCATTTAAAAGATTTGTGTAAAGAACATCATTTAAAAACTAATATGACTAAAACCAAACTTGTAGTCTTTGGAAATCAAAGCAAGAAAAAATACCCTGTGAGGATTAGTACAGAAAAGGTGGATCAGGTAAAATGTTATGATTACTTGGGAGTTAGAGTCTCAGAAAATATAAAATGGAACAACCATGTAAACATGATAGGTAATAAAATGAAAGCAGCAATTAATACATTTAAAATCTTTAATGCTAAAATGGGTTGAAGCTCTGTTAAAGGTATTATGAAGGTACTTGACACTAAATTAAAGTCAAGCCTGCTTTATGCAGTAAAAGTGTGGGGCTTCACATGCTTAAAAAAGTTAAAGGTTATCAAAAATAAATTAACTAGATATGTCCTTATGACACTGCCGTCAGTTCCTGAGGTAATTCTCAGACTCGAAACAGGGCAATTTTCAATTGCCACCCTAATGATAGAAAGACAAATAATAGCTTTTATTAAAATACTTAGCCTGGATGAAATGAGATTACCAAGATGATGTATGGAGGAAGAGATTGCTTTTTCCTCCCAGGGTTTTGAAGCAACATCGATTAAGATAATCAAAAACCTTATGTTCCCCTATGGTTTGGGTCATATTATGTGGGATAAACACCTATACCCATGGGAAGAAATTATAAATTTGATTAAAAATAGACTCCGAGACATAGAGAGATCAAATAGGAAGGAGAAAATAAAAAATGTAAAATTATTCAGATGGTGTAAATGTATCAAGCAAGAACATGAGATAGAACCATATCTACTACAACTATTGGATCCTTCTAAAAGGAGAGTAACAACCCAATTCAGATTCGAGACCTATAAGGCTAATTACATTCTCCACAGACAAAAGAGGGAAAATGTGATATCTTCTTATTGTAGATGTGGCAGAAATATGGAAGATGATGCAAAACATATCATCCTAATCTGCCCTCTATACACAAAACAATGGGAAAAGTATCTGGGTTGTATCTTGGCTGGTCTTGGTCTCCCTTCGGAAGATATGTTAATTCTTTTATTAAATATAAATGATGGGTACATACTGGAGAAAGTTGCCTTCTTCTTAAGAATGGTATATCTATGAATGTGATTTTTTGACTTATGTAGAATTGTATAAACAAGGATTTTTTTCTTGTGTAAAAAGTAAATGTTTGCCTGATTCTTAACTATGTAATGATGTGTCAGTGGTAGAGGGAAAACATCTATTTGAATTGTTAAGAATAAAAGTAATGTTTAGTAAATCAGAAAGGCTCCTTGTTAGGATGTTTTCCAATAAAGAACATAGGAAGCACTGTGTATGATAATTTTATAAAGTTGTTTATTTGTTTTTTTCATGAACTTACTTTGTATATCACATTTGTAAATTGAAATGGTTTTAACTGATCAATAAATTTTTGAACTTGAACTTGAGCTGGCGACCGGTACTGCTGTCTTCCACCACCATGGCCGGCCACTGACTGAACTATGAATGACAGAGTACAATATACACTATACACTCATTCAGTTGGCAGATGGACACGGTAGTGGGAGAAGGGCTGTGCTGGTCGCCAGCTGGGTTTTGGGATAAGGAGGAGCGGGGTGGTAGGTCACTGTTTGCAAGAGTGGAAGGGTGGGGGTCCACTAGACCACCAAGGACATAGGACACTTTAGTTTTATTCTAAGGGAGCGAGGTGGGGGGAAGGGAAGTACACTGGACACCAATGAGATTTTTTAATTGGGCAGGTGTTGGGTTGGGGAGGAACCGCTGGACTACCAGGAAGGAATATATTTCACTATTGGGATGAGGACTGGAGACAGGGGAGGGGGAGGAGACCACTAGACTACCAGGGAAGAATGTTTTTTTAACATTGGGAAGGAGATCAGAGACCGGGGGCAGGAAGGGACCACTAGACTACCAGGGAAGAATTTATTTCACTAATGGGACAGAGATCAGAGACTGGGGAGGGGGGGAGAGAGAGCACTAGACTACCAGGGAAGAATGTTTTTTAATGTTGGGATGGTGACTGGAGATGGGGAGGGACTACTAGACTACCAGGGAAGAATGTATTTCACTATCAAGATGGTGATTGAAGACCAGGGAGGGACCACTAGACCACCAGGGAGGGTTATGTCTCAATCAGAGAACAGCAGACCACCTTGGGAGAGCCACAAAACTCCCTCGCAGTCCATGTAAATGGGCTCATAATGGGCATGCAAATGGCTAGCTAGCTCCTTGCATGCCCAATGGGTGCATTTGTATGGCTACTGTTGTGGATCACAAATAGTGCACCAGCTCTATTCACTGCGGGGCCATTTACAGGCATGCAAGTTGGGCAGCACTAGTGGGATTACCACTGCCTCTACATATCCCTATTCACAGTTGGATAGTGCCCTGCGCTATCCAACTGTGAATAGCATTTTGTACCACCTGGGCAATCGCAATGGGCAATGCAAACTTTTGTGCTGCACTTTGCAAGTTTTTGTGAATCTAGCCCTATGTCTTTTCTTCATTGGGAATGGCCTTCCAAGTACTTTTCTTTCATTGGGAATGGCCTTCCAAGTAGACACCTCCCATGATTTACTACAGTTCTCCTCTAAGTCAGATCTCTATTCAGTGATGGCTACAATGGCTCACTGGTTCCATCCTTAGACAGCAGAGGTACCTCAGTGGGACAAAAATGATAAGGGGGTGTATCCCATTCATAAATAAGTATAAAGAAGGAATAGGGCAGTAGGTGACAGAGAAGAAAATTCTTCATACTTACTGTAATTTCCTGTTCTGTTATTTATTTAGTTTTGTTTACCAGGTGGGGAGCACTAGACATACATTTGCCTATTTCCAGGCACGACCCAGGATGTTACAAGGTAGGGGTAGTACAGTACATATAAGGCAGGGTAATGCAGTTTACAAAGAGACTTTTCAACAATACATAGTACAAATTGTAAGTGCCATATGATATAACAGTAGGTACAGAGGTACAAACATTAGGGAATACATTCAATGTATTCAAGTGGGTGAGAGCACAGAGCAATTATATAGTACATGTCAGCATCAGTTATCAGGTAACAATGGGAGGGACAGAGCTGCAGCCAGAGGTTAGGGCAGGTGCATCAGAAACACTGGAGCTGATAGGAGTGGAGTTGACGCCAGAAGGAGTTGGGGACTTGGCACTGGCGCAGGGTTGGTGGAATACTGTTCCATACTTCAGGGGTTACCGAGTATGGTTACCACCCGTCCCGTTTCCCATGGGACAGTCCCGGTTTTAGAGGTCCCGTCCCATCTCCCACCGCCCCCAGCCGTGGGATGCCAAATGTCCTGCTTTGTGCCTGCCAAACACAAGCCATTGCACATTTGCTGAAACCCTACCTGGATGCATGTCCTCTCCGAGTCTGTCTCTCTTCTCTTCCTTTCATCAGCATTAGTAAGCAACAGCAGAGTTATCCCCATCCCTATGGCCAGAGGGCAGCGGCGTCTGGTCACAGTCGGGGCGGGGGGGCAGGAGGTGGCACTCTACGTGTAGCCGGCGGCGTCTGGTGGTCATCACGGTGACTGACTGACTGTGACTGTCTCGCCTCTGCATAGTGGCTTAACGGTTAAGCCTTAGTCTCCTTTGTTTGTTCCTGCTGTGGTTTCACGGGCTTTGGTGTGGGAGGGGCTGAGGGGGGCGGGAAGTAGCACTCTTCTCCCAATCAGGTCCGCACAGCTATAGAGTGGCGTGCAGTCAGTGAGTTGGGGTTTGTTTGTTGTCCCCGGCCCCAGGGTTCACAATCAGGCCCGCACCTCCGTGACATCTGATGACTGCTGCATGGATGACGAGTCATCATGGGGTGTGGTTATCGACTGGCGGCATGTTTAAATGCTGGAGTCTCCATTGGGAGCCAGTTTCCTTTCTGCTTGTACCACTGCCATGGTCGGTGACTGAGAGAGAGAGAGAGAGAGCGCTACTGAGACTCTGAGAGAGAGAGAGAGAGCGAGAGAAAGAATTGGATGGAGGACCGACAGGAAAGGAAAGGAAACGAAGCGAAGGGGCGGCGAGTACAGCAGTCACAGCACAGGCTCAGCTACAGTCAGCAAGGACCAAGGATTGGAAGGAGGGATCTTAGTTCACATCGCCAGGACCGTCACTGGCCAGAATTGGATTGTCTCCAAGATCAAGGAAGGAAGGAAGGACTGGAGAGGTCTTTATTTGCTGTGGAGCCTGCAGCTGCAGTCTGTTCTTTTCCTTGACTTTGCTGGGTCAGATCACACTAGTCGCCAGGGTCACCATCCAGATCAGGAATAAAGGAGGTTGGAGGACAATTTTACAATAAAAGAGCTGTAGTTGCTGTCACTTGTGGTTAATTAGGGGGCAGCTAGAGCTTCATGATCAGCCTTGTTTGCCTGTCAGTCCCAGTCTGAACTACTGCTACTGGAGAGGTCAAGAGGAGGTCGGTGAGAAGTGCATACCTGCCACCTAGGGAGTGAATTCTGCTGCAATAAGCCAGGTATGTGGGCTTCTAGCCTAGCCAGCATTTTTTTCACTGTTCTAGTAAAATAAAATGGTATGTGATGTGTGTAGTCGGGGATTTAGAGGGGAATGTGATTGTACTGGGCAGAATTCATATAATATTTTACTTTTTTTTTTTTTCATCATTTGTGTTATTGAAGCAGTTGTTTGAGCCCAGTTTCTTATTCTGCAGTGTAGAGATGTTTTCAATACATAAATCTGTACTCTTGCTATAATTGTCAAACCAAACCAGACAATTTTTGCAAAACGCTGGGCTTATGAATAATTGGTACCGGCCCGCTAGTCAAAATGCTGGTAGATTTTTGTGTCAGGCTAGTAAGATTTTCATAGCCCTGCTGGCTTGTACTGGAGAAGGCAACACTTCAGTATGTACACCATCTGGACCAGTGGAAATATCTGTGGTGCTGGTAGATTTTCGCAGTCACTAGCCCTGCTGGCTAGAGGGCTGCTAAAGTTAATTTCGACCCCTGCACATGGCAATAGATATAGCACTGATTTTCCCCGGTGCCTGGCAGGACGTAGATAATAATTATAGTGAAATTAGTGGGCAATGGGCAATGGCCACGCACAATTCGTGCTCCCTCCTAGCAGAAAAACTGGTTTGCTTTTACAGCCTTATTCTTAATTGTTATCATGACAGCCATAGATGCGATTGATTTTCCCCTGCTGCAGTTGTCTTGTTTTGTGTGACAAATACATTTAGGGGCTAGCCAAGACAAACTGTGACCATTTGTGCACCATGTAGTTGTCTCTGGGCAGGCAGATGTAATTTCTTTACAATAATTTAGAACATAATTATTGGGGAAAGTCTGGCCCCTTCTCTTGCATGCTTCTCTACTGGGAATGTCAGCGTGGCTCGGTGTCTGTAGTCGGCGTCATCAGCTGACAAGCTTGTCATACTGAATGCTGCTGTTATTTGTTCCAGTCCCCAGTGTCATATTGGATACTGTCATGAATGTAAAAAAGTGGCAAGTGGTGCCTGCCAACATGCTAGCCTTTATCTATTATGATATACTGCTTGCTTAGCCTGCTGTTGTGTTTCTTGGCATGTCCGCTATTGGAATTATAATGAGTCATTGTGACAGCATGTGTGCCAGGGGAAAATTAATAATTTATATACTGCAGATAAAACAAGTTGACTAGCCTGGGTGCTCAAAAATAGAATTGCAATGTGTGCTAATATATTTCAGGGATCTGTAGCTACATAGACCGGAGCTAACAGAGTCTTACCACAGATTCCTGAGATAGATTAACGCAAAGCTACGGTTTCTTTTTGCATCTCAAGTTTGTCGGAGCCCACATGTGCCCACCCACACTCATCCAGATACCACACACTTGCCCATATTTAAATTATATGATGGCAAATAGAAACATTTTGAAAAGAAGATGACAGGCCTGATTCTCTGGTAAAATTTTATGGTGAAGAACAGTTTGTGAATAAGTTTGCTCAACACAATCATGAGCTTTATTTTATTGTTTCAGATTTTTTTTTATTACTTTAATAATTCACACTTTTTTATGGCAGAGGCAGCCGTCCGGCTGATTTTCATGAAACATGGCATGTGTAGCCTTGTGTGATGGATCTCTTTGGGTGGCACTGCAGTGTCTTTCTGATGTGCATGTGTTTCTTTGAGTGGAGACAGTTTGACCCAATGACAAAAGTGACTCGGACCATCACAGGGGCAGTTGGTTAAGTGTTCAAAATGTTTGGCCTGCACCTTTTTAGTATCGTAGTTGTGGTGGTGGCTGTGGCTCCAGTTAGAATTTGGTGGGTTTTTTTAGCTGTCTGTCATTGAGCTTTTGCGGAGCATCGCTGTTACATTTATCTTGTTAGCTGGATCATTCAAACCAAGGTTTGCTGGATGTAAGTTACTCCAGGCAGATATCATTTGTAACTAGTCAATTGGAAACCCTGTTTAGTCATTCTTTTCAGTCAGTGTGTCTAGCTTTGTTTGGTGGCAGTGTGTTTGTTGCATTATGCTTCCAACACAAAGGCCAAGGCCCATGAAATAATGAGATTCCATGCTGTTAACTGCCTCCATAGCTGCTGTTGTGGTGATGTATTTGTGTCATATGACCTGTAGCCATAATGGCTGGCTTGTCTCTTCTGGTGCTTTGTCTGGCTGCCATGTAAGGCGAAGTTGCACTGTGCTTTCAGACAATGATTGGCACACATTTTATAGTTTCTCCAATGAAGATAAGATTCATATTGCAACAGTTAATGTGTGTTGATTATCTACTAAAAGCATATTGCAACATTTATGTCAAATTGCACAGGTAAGTACCAGGGCTCAAAGAATGAAGCGATCTGCAGTGACTGCATCCTCAAACAATAAGAGACTCTGCAAGTGGCAAGACGTGTGGAAGACTGAGTTCAACTGGGTTGACAAGTGCAGCGATATTAAAGCCTCCTGCAGATACTGTAGGTGAGAAATCCTGGTGTCACATGGTGGACGAAATGATCTAACAAGACATGAGAGCACCAATCAACACAAGACAGCAATCCAGCAAGCTAAACACAGCCATCTAATGACAAAGTGGGCCAGAACTACTAATGTGGATGGAACGGAGCTGAAGGTTACTGCAGCAGAAGTGGCTGAGGTGTTCCATGCAGTGCAGCACAACATGTCTTACAATTCCTTGGATTGAGGGCTGAAGCTGACCAGTCAGCTGTATGGGGACTCTGAGACTGCCAAAAAACTTGCCTATGGCAGAATAAAGGCTGAAGCCATTGTAGAGAATGTTCTGGGACCACATTCTCTGGAATGCCTTCTGAAAGACTTGCAAAGTCCAGGGGTGTCATTTTCATTAGCATCCGATGCATCCAACAAGGGCAGCATAAAACTATTTCCACTGGTAGTAAGGTATTTCAAAAAGGAAGAAGGTGTTGTTAATGCTCTCTTGGACTTCTCTGAAGACCCAGATGAATCTGCTCAAGCCATAACTGAGCAGATTTCATCTATTTTGCAAAGGCATTCCTTGCCGTGGGCCTCTGTGTCGGCATATGGTGCTGACAATGCCAGTGTGAACTATGGTAAGCGGTCAGGCGTGTATACTAGACTGAAAGAGAACTGCCCATCACTTCAAAAAGCAAACTGCCCTGCTCACATCCTTCACAATGCTGCAAAGAAGGCAGCAGCAAAACTGACATATGATGTGGAGGTGTTCGTCCTAAAAATGTTTAGCCGTTTTTCAGGGTCTGCCACAAGAAATGAAAATTACGTACCTACCGTAATTCTTGATCTTCTTGGACGAGTCTCCACCACTCATTCACACTAGTGGGATTAGCGCCGGAGGCACTAGGACCCATCGGGAGCAAACTTTTTGCTGGAGGGTCGGCGCAAGAGATGGCGCCGCGAGGCATGGCGCCGTGAGCAGTGGCTCGAGCGGCAATGACCATCTCGGCGACGACCCTCCAACCGCCTCAGTACCTTTTTTACCAAGGAGGTGCAGCGCAACTAACGTAAAGAGTAAATCTAACCTTAAAAAACGGACATAAGATAGTCCGTACGACCCGTGTAAGAAGGGTCAGCAAAGAAGTCCTCACGGCCTAAAGATTTGAGGGAGTGAAGACCAACACAGCGGTGAGCTCGGGGGATGGAGGGTGGGGTGAATGAGTGGTGGAGACTGGCCAAGAAGATCAAGAATTATGGTAGGTCGTAATTTCATATCTTCCTGGACATAAGTCTCACCACTCATTCACACTAGTGGAGAGTACAAGTTGATAATCCCAAAAGGGTGGCAGAAGAGCCAGAGCTCACGCGTCTTAAGATAGAAGCCCATTAAGGATAGTTCTGCCAACGCGAATGTCGCTGGCATGAACATCCAGTGCATAATGCTAACGAAGGTATGCACTGAGCTCTTGGTCGGCGTTGCAGATATCCGCACTTGGAACATTGCGAATCTCCACCAAAGATGTCATGACGCTTCTAGTAGAGTGAGCGACACTCTACCCTCCAATTTAATCTTGAGCCATGGAGTAGCAATGTCGAAGGCATGCCACTAACCATGATGAGATGCATCTAATAGCGACGGGTTGACCCAGCGGGTGTCGCTGAAAGAAACAAACAGTTGCTGAGTCTTGCGAAATTCTTGGTTCTATCTAAATAGAACCGCAAGGCTCTCTTAACATCCAAGGAATGAAGAGATCGTTCCCTTCATTTTGGAAATTAGCAAAGTAAGAGGAAGTACCAGAGGTTGGTTTAGATGAATTCTAACACAACCTTGGGAGAAATTTAGGATGAGTACGGAGAACTACCTTGTCTTTATGGAATACAGTATACGGAGGGTCCGTCACCAAGGCATGAATTTCGAGACCTGCGGGCTGAGGTAATGGCCACCAGGAAGGCAGTCTTCCAGGTAAGAAATTTTAGCTCACAGGTAGCTAGGGGCTCGAAGGCTTCCGAGTGAGCATGTCCAGCACCAGGTTAATGTCCCAGGTTGCACTGGACGCTAACAGGGGTCTGGTATAAAGAATCCCTAAGAAATCTCTTCACCATAGGAAGCTGAGCCAGAGTCAAGGAAGAAACCGGCTCATGGAGCTGAGATGGCACTAAGGTGAACTTTAACTGTGGAGTACTGGAGACCTGAGTTTGATAGGTCCAAAGATACTCCAGAACCTTGTCAGGAGGACAGGAAAAGAGGATTCAAGAGGACTTTGCACACCAGAGAGAAGCGTTTCCATTTGGAGCGTCGTTTTCAGGTGGCTGGCTTCGGCGTGCCAGAAGGATGTCCGAGACTCTCACGAGGCGTTGAATCGATTCACTTCTACCTCTTCAGGAGCCAAGCATGAAGGTGAAGTGATTTCAGGTTGGGATGGACCAACGAACCTGAGTCAAGGTTGATTTGCAAGAGAAGTGGTCTCGGAGAGGCTGCCAACATACTGTTGAGCAGAGGAAACCATATTGCCGAGGCCAGGAGGGAGCAATGAGAATCATTTTGGTCCCTGAGACTCGAACTTGAGGAGAACTCTCTGGATTAGAGGGCGTGGAAAGGCGTAAAGAAAACGTTTTGTCCACCGCAGCCTGAACGCATCCTGACAGAAAATGCCAGGCCCTGGATTTCTGGAGCAGAAGAGAGGCAGTTTTGCGTTGAGTGGGGATGCAAAAAGGTCCAGGTCTGGAGTCCCCCACTCTTCGAATAGTGACCGAGCTACGGCTGGATCGAGAGACCACTCGTGAGGGTCTGCCTCCGTTCTGCTGAGGTGATCTGCTAGATCGTTTTGTATACCTGGCAGATAAACCGCCTGAATCAGAGACTTGTGCTCCAAGCACCACTCCCACACCCTCATTGCTTCCCTGCAAAGGGGGTAAGAATGAGCACCGCTTGCTTGTTGATGAATACATCACAGCTTTGTTGTCCGTTTGAAGGAGAATGTTCTTGTGACAAAGGATATCCTTCAGAGCTCGGATCGCTAGAGGACCGCCTCATCTCCAGGACATTTATGTGGAGAAGAGTTTGAACTGAGTCCATACACCTTGAGTGTGGAGGGAGCGAGTGAGCTCCCCATCCCATTAGCGATGCGTCTGTGGTGATGAGATCTGATGATCCGGGGAGCAGGGGAACCCTTCCAGGAGATTGCTCTCTTGAGTCCACCAGGTGAAAGACCTTCGAAGGGGCTCCGTCACCTTGATGGGATAAGACTGGGGGTGAGAGGTCGGAGACCGCTGAGTGGAGAGCATCCATTGGGTGGTTCTCATGTGCAACTGGGCCAGGGGTACAGTGAACACCGAGGACGCCATGAGACCCAACATGCGTTGCATCGAGAGAGCTGTAACCGATTGGTTCTCCCCGATGTAACGGGCCATCCGAAGGATGTCGAGTCTTCTGTCCTCTGGAAGGAAAGCCTTCACGGAAGAGGTGTCTAGAAGCGTCCCTATGAAAAGGAGCCTCTGGGAGGGCTGCAGCTGTGATTTTTTCAAATTCAGCAGAATTCCCATGGACGTAAGAAGACGAGAAGTCATTTGCACAGCTTCCAAAGTCCCTTGGCTGGAAGGGCTTGCTAGAAGCCAATCGTCCAGGTAGGGAAACACTCGGAGTCCGATCTTCCTGAGATGCGCTGCGAGAACTGCACAACACTTTGTAAAGACTTGCGGCGCCAAGGATAGCCCAAAAGGCAGGACTCTGAACTGATAATGCTGACCCAGAGCTACAAACCTGAGGAACTTGCGGTGGGTCGGGTGGATGGGGATATGCTGGTAAGTGTCCTGCATATCCAGGGAGGCCAGCCAGTCATGCTGATGCAGCAAGGGTAACAGGGTACCTAGGGAAATCATTTTGAATTTCTCCCTGGGGAGAAATTTGTTTAACTTTCTGAGGTCTAGAATGGGGGCATTCCCCAGACTTCTTTGGAACCAGGAAGTAATGGGAGTAGAACCCTGTGCTCCATGAATGCGGAGGCACCAGTTCTGTGCCCTGTTGCTTAGAAGGCCCTGGATCTCGGCGGTGAGGAGGTCTGACTGAGAGGCCGACAACCCTGGTGTCGTCTGGGAGGACAATTGGGGGTTTCAAAAAATTGAGAGAATAACCCTCACGAATTATCCGGGACCCATTGTCAGGTTATGGACTTCCACTGGTTGTAGAAGTACATCAGATGACCTCCACGGAGAGAAAGTTCCACCTCGGGCAATGTGGATGGAACTTGGGCCAGCAATTCATAAGGTGGTGCTGGGGACTTTAGGCCCCTGCGCTTTCTGCTGCGCTTTCTTTTGAGGTTGGGCAGGTTGGCTTTTATGGAAGCTTCCCCTGCCTCTGCCTCGAAAGGACTGACGACTATGAAACTGACGTCTGTTCACATGCCCCCGAGAGGGAGCAGGCGGAGGTCTGGCCAACTTAATGGCCGACCTAGTCTTCTGAGTGGCCTCTAAGGCTTGTTCCACCTGAGGGCCGAAAAGAAGGAGCCATCAAAGGGCAGCGCCATTACCTGCTGCTGAGCATCATTCATGAAGCCAGAAGTGCATGACCAGGAATGGCGCCCGGTACAATACCTGCGGCTGCTGGGCGAAGCAGTGTCGAAAGCATCACTTAGCGGACTTTGACCTGTTGGTTATTGGACTCAATACCCTAGTAACGGTCAGAAGAAGCTCTGACTTGGAGTCCAAATCGGAAGAGCTTCAACCATTCTTTTCAAAGAGTGCCACAGGATATACTCATACTGAGAAAAATAGCCTTGATAACTGGCAATACGCATACTTAGAGTGGAGGCAGCAAAGACTCTCTTACCTAATGTATCAATCTTATGAGACTCTTTGTTAATAGGTCGAGCAGTAGTAGTTTGAGGAAGAACGACCTTATCATTCTCTCGCCAGGACTACAATAGGATCCGCAAGGCTTGGGATGCCAAAATGGGACGATCCTTGGGAGCTGAATACTTCTTATCAATGGATTTAGCCACTGAGGAATAAGAGCAGAATATTCCATACCATTTGAGACAGCGTCTCGAAGGAAGGCTGGATCGGAGGAGTCAAATCTGTAGGGATCTCGAGCATGAAGGTACTGGAGTCTTAATATCTTCCCAGGATCGATGTCTGTAGTCTGGAGAGAAAGAGTGGATCTCAGGTTCTTCAACAGAGACTTAAAGGACAGGTCCTCGACCACAGGCTCTGTAGCAAAGAAAGATCCTGTTTCCTCCACTTCATCACCCAACCGAAGGTCTGGGCCAGGCTCAACATCATCTCCTGATGGTCCAGAAAGGACTGTTTGACAGGAAAGGAGGAAAATTAGAGAGGAGGAAATAGCAGAGAAACAAGGAGAGTCCCGAGGGCCCCGCGCCAAGAAGGCAAAACGGGTTGAAAACGGCACCGCAGAGGGGCACGGCGCTGAAGAGGCATGCGGCACCGCAAGCGGCGCTGCCGGACCAAGCGGCACTGCCAATGGTGCCGCTGAACCAAGCAGCGCTGCCGACGGCGCCGCCAGACCCAACGGCACCGCAGACGGTGCCGCAAGGCTGAGCGGCACCGAAAATGGCACCGACAAGCCAACAGACCCTGCGGAAGGTGCCGGAAATGCCCCAGGAACCTGGAAAGCTAGAGAAGGAAAAAAAACAGGAGATAAGGGCATCGGTGTCACCCCCTGCGCCGCAGCCATGTGAGGGGGGGAACACCTAAGCGCGGAGTCACTGGCACCGAAGAAGGCGCCACGCAACTAGGAAGGTCCAACCGCCCTACCCGATCGCTGGAGGAGCCCGGGGGCTCCGTGGCAACCGAGCCAGGCAGGAGAACCAACCTCCAAGCCCATCGCTCCATAAGAGCGGCCCACTGATGAAACTGCTCATCTGGAGCCCTACCTACAGGCGGGGAGGGGCTCCGATGTCGAGGACGACGGTCACCAGCAGTTGGCGACTCCGAACAAGGAGAACGGCAACTAGCTACGATAACCGACCGTCGACGCGCAGACATACCAGAGGGCGACCTCGAGTGATGCCTTCTCTTTTTTGACCTGTGGGCCGAAAAAGAGCTCGAGGCCGAACGGTGCCGAGAATGCGACCGTTTATTTTTATGCCGGCGGGGACCGCCCATCCCCCCGGGCATCGGACTGACCGTTGTCGGAACCCCGCTGAGGAGAAGGAGGCTGACCGGACCCAGCCCGGCTGACTGAACAGCTTTCATACGAAGTCTCCTACCGCCACCTGACCTGTTCATGGTCGACCCCAGTAGGCCGAGACTTCTTCAAGTAAGTTAAATTTAAAATATTAGAAAATTTAACGAAATAGAATAAAATTAAGTGATACTACTATCGAGATAATGTTACAAAAAATAAACTGAAAACTATGCGCTAGTTTGAAGTTTGACTCGACAGGCGAGCGACGCCGCCACTGAAGCGCACTCAGACGGGAGAAAAAAGGAACTGAGGCGGTTGGAGTGGTCGCCGCCGAGATGGTCATTGCCGAGCCGCTGCTCACGGGCGCCATGCCCTCGCGGTGCCATCTCTCGCGCCGACCCTCCAGCAAAAAGTTTGCTCCCGATGGGTCCTAGTGCCTCCGGCACTAATCCCACTAGTGTGAATGAGTGGTGGAGACTTATGTCCAGGAAGATCAAGAGATTAAAAAGAGTTTTTTGAATTTTGTGGCATGGAATACGAGTCCCTTCTGAGGCATGTGCCAACCAGATGGCTGTCATTGCTGCCAGCAATTGACAGAATAGTTAGAAATCTTGCTGCACTGCAGTCCTATTTCCTGTCACAAGGAGAGGATACACCTAGACAGATCTGACAATACTTTGTTGACAATGAACATGGAGAGGGCACACTTCCGACACTGCCACAGCGCTACCTGTATTTCCTTAGTGCCGTTCTGGTCGATTTCAATGAACATATAGCCACCCTACAAAGATCACAACTGACAGCTATGGAAACATTTGTGGTGATGGCCTCACTTAGACAAAAACTTGAAGCCCGAGCAGCAGACAAGTTTTTTGGGGGAAAGCTTCAGGCATTCATGAGGGATATGGATACTGTCTCCTGTAAAAAGCTGGAGAGAGATTTTATCCTTTTCATTGAAACTGCTGTCAAATACTTGGAGCAGTGGTTTGACTTCAGTGATGACAACTACCTAAAGAAAATGTCTATGCTGTCTTTGAAGGAACCCTTTGCCTTTGATGATTTGTTGAATGTTGTTGCTGTCTTTTCTCTGCAGGAATCGATAGATGCAGACAAACTCTTTCAAGACTATTCAGTCATCAGGCCCCTTATGCCAGATTTGTGTAGACTGGACCTAGCACCAGCAGAAAAGTGGCAAAAGATTTGTTCGGATGCACCAGACCTGCATGCTCTGTATCCAGTAATTGCACGTATCATGAGCATCCCACCTTCAAATGCTTTTGCTGAGAGAGTGTTTTCTCTCCTAAAGAACAAGTGAACCGATGTAAGAAATCGTTGCAGGGTGGAATTGATAAAAGCCGAACTTATGGTCACAATAAACTACAAATGAAATGTGGCGAATTCCATTCAAACATTATGTGGAACAGATCCCTTTTGCAGGCTGTTAAATCGAATGCTAAGTATAACTTCAAAGCTAACAAATGAGGTGTAGAGCTGTTTGAGTGAGAAAGAGGTGGAGTAGTTTTGAAAGAGGTGAATATCTGCTTTTTTTATTGCTTGAAAATGTCCTTGCTGCTTGAAAATTTACTTGTTGCTTTACTATTTCTTCTTTTTTTTGTAATAAAAAATGCATTTTTTGCAGTGTTGCATTTGTCTGTTTCCTGATTTCAACTTACCAAAGGTTATGAACACAGACAATGTTAATGTTGTTCCATGGGTGAACATGCAAAGAATGCTGAGTCAAGGCATACATGGGGTGGGCAGTGGCACATGACAAAGCATCCCAAATATCCTGATTGGTACCCTGTGTCATAAGGACGCTGTGGACCTGCGGCACGTGCAGTTGACTGCCAATGGCCAGGTCAAGTGCTTTTGTCTCACTTTGGGCTTCTGAAAAGGTGGTAACCCTATTACCGAGTAGAAAGCCATTTTGCTGTATTTGGTCCTAGATCCAGGGATTGACAGTTGTTGGAGATCTGAGGATCTAAGGGAGTATAGGGTTTACAAGGTACTAGATGGGAGGCTAAGGACAGGGGTAGCTGATTCTACAATGTCCTGTAAATAATTCTTCCTAGGGTGAGGTCCATTAAGGCTTCTGGGGGTGGCCAGCCTAAAGTACTATATAGCGTGCAGTGGTTGTCCATACAGGTACTGCGAATATCGGTGCAGGCTGGTGCAACTATCAGGGCAGCTAGCCCACTGCTCGAATTCAGGTCCACAGAGAATAGTGCACTCAAACAAAGACTCCACGGACTGCAGTAACTGGAGGCAAAGACATACTTTATTGACACAATTCCATTCAAAATGCCTCACAGTCAGCGTAAATACCAGTCCAATATACTGTTAAAACATATTGCAAAATACGAAATCACAGTCCGCCCTGTGTAACTAACCTATCTCCAGTGCTTCAGTTCAGTGCAAGCCTTTGTCAGGGGATGTGGTCAGAGGGACAGCAGCACCAACTTAAATAGTTCCAAATGTGTGATGTAATAAAACACCCTTGTGCCGTAGTGCTCATATTTCAAAACAGTTTACAAAAATGTGATTCAGTTATTAATGACACAGTACAGCACTAGTATTCAAAAGGGAAACATCACTTAGAGCACTTATTTCTACTTGCTGCCAATTAAAAAACACCAGAGAAGGAATAAACAAATTGCTGGACCATCATCACGCGATCACCCAGTTATTCAGAAGCTAATGCTTTGTCTCTGTAGTTAGAGTGCCTGGAGATCCACACAGAAAGTCGAACCAGCAACAGATAGAAGTGATGGTTAGAATTTGTCTGAGAAGGAGAAAAAGATAGAGGTCAAGTCAGACACAAAAGCAGAGAAACATTAATTCACATTCAAAGCGCAGCCTATATTTAACAACACCAGCATTCATTCACTTATGTCTAAAGAATGGGCTTGAGGTCCCATATTTCATTGAGCCCCTTTGGTTTCAAACTACCTAATCTGTAAATCCAGGCACTCTCTTTTCTTAAAAGTAAATGTTCTCTGTCTCCCCCTCTGCTAGGGTTAGGGACCATCTCTATTCACATGAACCTTAAATGTTTAAGGTTCAATCCATGCTTCTCAGAAAAATGTTTTCCTGCTAGTGTATCCAGTCTATTATTTACAATGCATTGTACATGTTCCTGGATTCTTAACTTTAAATTCCTTACGGTCTTGCCCACATAAACCAGATTGCAGGGACACCATAGTACGTATACTACAAAGGTTGTATTACAGTTAATAAATTCTCTAATATCGGCATCAGTGCTGCCGTGAGGATGTTTAGATCTTTTCCCTGGTACAGCAAATATGCAGATGGTACAGTTGTTACATTTGAAAAAGTCTTTGGGTTTGGTGGAGAGCCAGTTCCCAATCCTTGGTGTTTGTTACCTCTCAAACTGACTATGCACTAGTAAGTCCCTAATACTTTGCCCCTTACTGAATGATACTTGAGGTTTATTTCCTACTGCTCGCCCCACATTCACATCTCCTAATAGAACAGGCCAGTTTTTGTAAATTATGTTCCCAATTTTCCCTGCAAGGCTGTTGTATTCAGTTGTGAATGTTATTGGGCCATACTCCTCATTATGCTGCATGTCAGGCTGTAATGACTGGTCCTGTCTATTCAAATTTCTGGCTCTGTCTTTTGATTTTTCTTGTAGTTGTTTGTCATAGCCCCCGTGCAGAAATCTATTGGTCAGTTCCTCTGCTTGTACCTCAAAGGTCTGTGTGGAGCTACAGTTAATTCTAATTCTTACAAACTGATTGTATGGGATGAAATTCTTTAATGTCCTCGGATGTGCACTTTGCACCTGTAACAATGCATTGGTTGATGTATCTTTTCTGAAGCATTTGGTTTCGACTACCATGTTCCCCTCACCGAAGAAATGACAGACTACAAACAAAATCACCCTAAGTAATGAAGATTTATCAAAAACGAACTAAAAACAAACTGTATTATTTATTTATTTATTTATTTATTGAATTTTGATGACCGGGTAGGCCCACTGGGCCCCGAAGGTCCCTTTTTCAGTGGCGACCCGGGAATACAGTACATAAAATGAACAGTCAGGAATACAGTACACGCAATGAACAGTCAGAGGAACATATGTAGGTCATGGGTATACAGTATTCGGTAGTTGCACATCACAGACTCTTCAATGCGGAACGGATATAGTTCATGGGTATACAATATTCGGTAGTTGAACATCACCGACTTTTCAATGGGTTTAATATATATGGTTTGAAGAAGAGTTATACATTTTGACATGCGTCAGTCATGCAAAGGAGAGAGATAGTACTAGAGATTCCTTAGGTCACATTTTTGTAAAAGCCATAGGATAGGCTCAGTACGGGGGAGGAAGGAGTTAGTGCTAACTGTTCAGGGGTTGGAGATTTTAGTAAGGTAAGTGTGCTGTCCCAGGGTAATGGTTGAGGTGTCAGGTGCTGTAGCATTGGCACTTGCTCGTTGTCAGCAGATGGATCTTAAGTCTTGTGCGGAAACACAATAACGATGAGGTTTCACGCACCTCCAAAGGAAGGTTGTTCCACAAGGAAGGGGCAGCATGTGTGAAGGATTTATGGCCGGCATTAGTCCTGACCTTAGGAACCTCTAATAGCTTTAGGCCTGAGGACCTGAGGTTGCGCAAGTTTCTCTTCTCTGTTAGGAGTCCATAGAGACTTGGGGGAGGGGCAGGGCTAATTAACTTCTTTGCCAGGCAGAGTGCAGGGTACCTGAGGTGAGTGTCAAAAGATGGCCAGTTGAGCCTTGCTAACGCCTCGCAGTGATGGCTCCTATAATGGGATATGGAGGCAAAGCAAACCAACTTGTGGTATAAAGTCTGAAGTTTGCCGTACTCCAGCTTTGCAATACCCTGAAGGACCAGGGCAGCATATATTAGTGATGGGAGTAGAACACTAGAAGTAATAGCAGTCCTGGCTTCAGGGGTCAGCTGTTCCTTGAGCCGATAAAGTAATCCAAGTTTAGTATGAATTACTTTTGTGACCTGGTCAACATGTTGTTTGAAAGTGAGGCCTTGTTCGAGGGTAAGGCCAAGGTATTTTGTCGAGGAGACTACTTCCAGTTTGTTGCCCTCCAGGGCATATGTTGGAGTAGTTGTGATCTGTCTTGTCCAAGGGCTCTAGGTCCGAACAAGATGACTTTAGTTTTCTTGGTATTAAGGACCATTTTGTTCTTGATGAGCCATTCCTCCATGATGCAGATGTCCTTTTGGAGGGATATGCCTAGATCATCCAGGTTGTCCGAGGTTTTATAGATGACAGCATCATCCGCATATTGGATAACATTGCTGCTCCCACAGTAGTTGTGCAGCTCATTAACAAACAGAGAGAACAATAGGGGCCCGAATATCGACCCTTGGGGTACTCCCTCCTTTAGGCACTGTGGTTTGGAAAATTTATCCTGCCACCTAACCTTCTGTGTTCGACCATAGAGGTAGCTTTCCACCCATTTGAGGGCATGGGTGTCGAGGCCTAAGTGGAGGAGTTTATTGAGTAGTAGTCTGTGATCCACCCGGTCAAAGGCCTTGGAAAGGTCTATGAAAACCGCACCTGTGTTGGATCCAGAATCGAGTTCTCTAAGTGTATCTGTAGAGAGTTTAGTTAAGGCAGTATCAGTCCCATGTTTGGCCCTAAATCCATGTTGAGACGGGGACAACAGCATGTGTGTCTCCAGGTATTCCTTAAGTTGGACATAGATGAGTTTCTCCTGTATTTTTCAAGGGTACACAGCAGGGAGATAGGCCTGTAGTTCTCAATTGGTTCCACTGGCCCGTCCTTGTGAATCGGGACCACATGTGCCTGCTTCCACAGCTCTGGGACAGATCCTTCAAGTAAGGACCTGTTAATCAGCCGTGTGAGTGGGCCCGCAAGTGCCGGGGCACCATCTTTAAGCAATCTAGCATTGATTCCATCTGGGCCTCCTGAAACTCTTGTTTTCAAGGTTTTTAGGATGGCTAGGACCTCTTTTACCTTTACCAGTCGGATGTGAAAGAGTGGGCCGTCGAGAATTGGGGGATCCTGAGGAGCGTACTGATTGTTTGGTACCAATGCTCCTGCCTTAAGTTTGTCTGGGTTTGAGAAGAATATATTGAGGGTTTCAGCTATTAATGCCTCATCAAGCAGTACCTGCCCGTTGGCTGTGATAGGGCCAGAGGCTGTCTTTTTGTTACCCTTTGTCAGTTCGTTTATGTGGGACCAGAAAGTCCTAGGGTTGTCGAGGTTTGCTTTCTGGAGATGGTTGAGGTACTCCTTTTTCGTTAGCTTGATGGCCAGTTTACATTGGTTTCGGGGTGCTCTGTAGTTCACCCAGTCAGCAGGGAGTAAATTGCCCTTAAACTTTTTCCAGGCTTTGTCGCGGCTAGTCATTAGGGCCTTTGGGGGGGGTAATCACTTATAGCAGTAGCCTTTCACCCGGTAGGTCTTATTTGGGGCCAGGAGGTCCACAGCCCATATGATAGATCTATTAAAAAGTCAACTGCCCTTCAAGGTAGGAGACTTCTTAAGGACTCAGTCTAGGTTGCCAAGGAGGATGTTGTATTGCTCCGAGGAGAACTTAGAGTAGTCCCTGGTGGTGAGTATTCTGGGCCGGACCTTTTCCACCCTGTTCTTCCAAACACAGAAGATGGGCGAGTAGTCACTGAGAGCATTGGCCATGGTGCCAGCAGATTGAACGTTTTTTGGGTTCGATACCAGTGCCCAGTCAATGGTTGAGTAACTTCCCGTTTTATAGTTCAATCTTGTGGGAAGGGTGATAATCTGGGAGAGGTTCGCCTCGTGAAGCATACAGTTTATTGAGGACCTGGCCTCTTTGGCCCAGTCCAAGTTGAAGTCTCCAAGGATGATGAGTTCAGATGCGAACTCAACTGTGAGGTTTTTGGTGAGAGTCTCAAGAGATCGGAGAGCATCCTTAGGGGGACTATAAACACACCCTATGTTTAGGTGTTTGGCGCCGCCCAGGGTGATCCGAATGAGGATAGCTTCAATTTCAGGGGGGGCATTGTTGATTGCAGGTGGACATGAACAGAGATAAGGGTAGCCTTTACGTAAATAAGTACCCCACCTCCCCTTTTCTGGATTCTGTCCTTGCGGTAGCAGACATATCCTGGGGCAGCAAATTCGTGGTCGAGAACCGGTGGTTTTAACCAGGTCTCAGAGACAGCTAGCACGTCCGGATTATAGATGGCTAGCCACTCTTGTACTTCATGAGTTTTTGGCCACAGACTAAAGATATTCATGTGGGCTAGTCTCAAGCCTCTGACTGCCATCCAGGTCTGGTCTTGGGATGAGGAGATAGAGGTATTATCAACATCTGGGCCAGGGTTAGGTTGAATGTCTCCAGCACGCAACAGCAGTGCTGCAAGCAGGAGACGGAGGACATAAGTTAGAGAAGGGAACCTAAGTTTTCTAGGTTTGTTGGTCAGTAGGAGGATAGCCCTGTAGCAGATCCCACTTCTACCGAGTTTGCCAGCAAGTAGGAGGGCTATATTGTCAGTCGGGGGTGGGTATTGATAGTGTCTGTTCTGGTGTGTGGCTGTTCCATTAGGGGACTGTGTGGCAGGGCATTGCCTGCTCACAAGCCAGTCGACCCACAGCACTGCTGAGATATACAGGACAGCGAGGAGAAGCCCCTTGTTTGGACTGTGCTGGCCCGACATCACGGTCGTTGGTGATCCCTTGACTGGCATTTACCTTAGGTGGTGTTGTACAGGTAGTACTGACTAGGTCTTGAGACAATAGGAACATGGCAGCGTTGTCAAGTACAAGCAAGGTAACAGAAGGGTACAAGGACAGAGCACTGTCTAGGAACTCTTAGGATTTGTCTATATACAGTGATATATACATTTTCTCTCTCTGTCAAAAATATTATACCCCTTACAGTGCAGCCAACCTTAGGAGTAATAGTTGCATCGGTTACAATGCACTAATTGTGCAACGGTATTGAGTAAGATCAGAACACACAGCCCTGTAACTATTATTAAGACAGGAATGAACAATTAGCAGTGGTTATGACAATGGCAGTTGATGGAACTAGCTGACTAGTAGTTAGGGGAGAAACCCTGGTCACTAGACACCATCTAAGGTGTCCACTTTGGAATTATCAGGAGTTAAGACATTTTGTCCGTGATTGATCAGTTTTTGTAAGTGTTCAACATTTCAGCATTTTGTCCGTTACTGGTCTGATTGAGTAGCTGGAAGATATGACAGGACACTCTGTGTTGGGTAACCCCAGGGCTGTTACAGACGTGAGGAGTTTTGTTGCAGCGAGTAATGCTCCTCCCCCTGCACTCTCTATTGGTGTAGGGGACACCAGGGGCGGAGCTACCATCTATATAATCAAACCAGGAACAGGGCCGGTGGGCAGGAAATTTTAAACAGCAGCAGCCACTATCCGGTAGCAACGGGAGAGGTCCGCCGGACAGATTCAGCTGTCGGCGCCTCTACCCCGTGGTTCTGGCTTCTTCTTCAGCGGCGGAGCAATGGGGAGGGCCCCGATGCCGTCAGTCTCCCTCACCGCCCCTGGCGGTGCGAACAGTCAGTATGCTGAGAGGGGAAGCAGCCTATATCAGCTGGCTGCACTCCGTCATCCGACCCCTCTCAGCCAATGGGCTCTGGTGCCTTTTGTGCAGTTTTTTTAAAGAAAAAAGGCGCCAAGTGGGAACAAAGGGCTGGGATGTGGGTCCTGCTCTCTCCGTCTCGGTAAGAAAGGCGCCAAGCGGGAACAAAGGTCTGGGATGTGGGTCCTGCTCTCTCCGTCTCGGTAGACATTCAGGTGGGGTGGAATTTTCTCAAAATGCAGGTCCTGCTCTCTCCATCTCGGGGACATTCTGGGTGCAGTGAGGTTTCTAGAAACAGCAGCAGTCACTATCCGGTAGCAACAGGGGAGGTCCGCTGGACAGATTCAGCTGTCAGCGCCTCTACCCCATGGTTCTGGCTTCTTCTTCAGTGGCGGAGCAATGGGGGGGGCCCGATGCCGTCGGTCTCCCTCGCCATCCCTGGCGGTGCGAACAGTCAGTATGCTGAGAGGGGAAGCAGCCTATATCAGCTGGCTGCACTCTGTCATCTGATCCCTCTCAGCCAATGGGCTCTGGTGCCTTTTGTGCAGTTTTTTTAAAGAAAAAAGGCACAAAGCGGGAACAAAGGGCTGGGATGTGGGTCCTGCTCTCTCCGTCTCGGTAGACGTTCAGGTAGGGTGGAATTTTCTCTAAACGCAGGTCCTGCTCTCTCCATCTCGAGGATGTTCTGGGTGCAGTGAGGTTTCTAGAAACAGCAGCAGTCACTATCCGGTAGCAGCGGGGGAGGTCCGCCGGACAGATTCAGCTGTCAGCGCCTCTATCCCGTGATTCTGGCTTCTTCTTCAGTGGCGGAGCAATGGTGGGGGCCCGATGCCGTCGGTCTCCGTCACCGCCCCTGGCGGTACTAAAAAGAATTAACCAGAACATCAACCTGAATAAAGAGCAACTTCGGGGCAATACTTCCTCTCAGGCGGAGAAATAAATCTGCCATTACAGGGCAGGGGAGATCGAGACCACCCATCAGAGTTTTGAATTTCATTTTAGTTTCTCTAGCATAAAATTTTAAGCTCCAGGGCAGCTCATTTCAGGGGAATATTTCACTAGTCAAGGAATACTGAGGGAGTCCTGTGGTTTGAAATATAGTTGCCCTTAAAATCATATGATAGTTTCAGCCATCAGTGTTAGTCAAGTTCACATTAAGAAAATACTATTTACACTAAGCAGTGTATTGTACAGCGCTTTGTGAGCTGATAGTTTCTGTGTCCTTGATTTTGATCATTTGTCCCTGATTTTCTTAAAGCCTTGTCACAGATTTGTGAGTCAGGAGGCTAAGAGTTATAATTATAAGCATGTAGGAATTGCAGAGGCTGCGATTTCTCACATCAAATACATTTTTTAACATGTTATGATTGCATTACCATGTTCATGCTAGACATTAAGAACTTTTCTTGGAATCTAGAAATATAGCTATTGCTAGCAGATAAAGACCCTGTGGCCATTCAAGTCTGTTCAAAACCCATATATTAGTGGAAAATGCTCTCTGCAGTAATTTCCGTACCTCACCCCCAGTTAACTCACCCGCACCCTTCCCATGTATCTGTTCCACCCCTTTTAGAAACCCCCACCTGTTTTAGTGTATGCAGCCTCCTCTAGAAGCCTGTTCCATTTTCCACCATCTTTTCTATGAAGTAATACTTCATGACATCCTTTCTGACCCCCACCCAGCCATCTTCATGGAGTTTCCCCTGGTGCCCATGTTCACCCTCAGTGTGAACTCTCTGCTGTCCTCCTTGTTTAGTCTGTGGAGGTACATGAATGCCCTTATCATGACCCCTCTCTCTGTTATATCTTCAAACTTGTACATGTTGCGATCTTCCAACCTCTCTGTATGACCTGCACCTGCTGTCCCTGTATCATTTTGATCACCCTCCTTTGCACCGCCTCCAACCTGTCTTTCTCCTTCTTCAAATGTGGGTCTCCAAAATTACCCATAGTACATCAAGTCCAGGCTAACCAGAGATCTGTACAAGGGCAGTATCACCTCCCTTCTCCTGCTACTGAGCCCCCATCATGTTAGAGAAGAAATGACTGCATCCAGGGATAGGCAGTACTCAGACACAAAAAGCACAGTCAGTTAGGGGAAAAAGCTGGCACCTGCCAAAATGTACCCAATGACCAACTCAGTTCCTTCTTGAATTCACAGTGGACTGGACAACGGAAGCACAGTGCAAAGAAAACTTTTATTTTTTCCAGAAAGGTGCAGCAAAAAAGTTCAACAGGCACATCAATAAAGGTTCCATGCAAAAAGTCCATATGAAATCCACAGATTTTTAGAAGAAGAAGTAAATTAGGCATATAAAACAAGAACTCAGCTTAGCGTTCAAGGTTCAAACCCCATTCCCCACTCGTTAAGTCACCTGATGTGTTTCACAATTGGCTCACTTTCTCGAAGGCTGATGTTACAATTAGGGAGTCAAAATGTATTTGGTTCTATTAAACAGACAGTCGCAAACATATTGTGTGTAGTGAGTTCCATTCTCAGCTAATGCTGAACATAGTAATAAAAACATGCCAACAAGAAATAGTATAAAGAATATATCCAACTAGGCTAAAAAAATACATATTTTCACCAATACATACTATTGCAGTGCATAAATAACACATTCAGACTCATATACAATATATATGAAAAACAATGCTACACATAAAAAGACAGATAATAGAGAAACGTATGCCAAACAGGAAGAACCAGGCATCAAGGTCCACTCTTAAGATGTAGTGCATTAGTGTAGAGAATCAGTTTAAAAAAGGTCTGAAAATCTACTTGCATGCGAACTGTACTTGTTTTAGTTATTAGATAGCTATTGATTTGATATCAGTTTATTTTACTATTTAAAAAAATCATATGTGTAATTTGTTTGTATAATAGTGTGAGTGAAGTGTCAAATGTATGTTGTCAGTTAGGGAAGTTGTTTAATATGTATTGTCGAATGTTTGCTTGTTATATGAGTGAGAACCCACAGGACACTGTTGAAAATGGGCACCAACCCAACAGTTTGTATCCTGTTTAAAAATAAAAATGTTATCATCATCATCATCTTAGGTCTTTCCATTGTGGGTTGTACTGAATGCACAATGTGGTCTTTAATATTCTTACCCCAAGGAACACAAACATAGGATGGTCAGGCTCTATATCCTTGAGACCCAAATCCCTTTTTGCCAGATGCCAATGTTTTTTGACGATCATTGTTATTTGTTGTGACTGGGGATTAATTGTAGAAATAAAAGAGACCTGTGTATCATGGATGTCCCTTTCCTCTTTCTCTTTTAACAGATCCCATCTGGCAATTCGATCTACATCCGATTTAGCAACATTCTTGCTGAATGTTGAATGAATCCATGCAGGCATACAGAAGGCAAAGCACTTTCTTGTATATGTACAGCTCAAATCAACAGGAAAAAGTTTTAGAGGGATCATGACAAGCTTTCACTAATTTAGAGGCTAATTCACTAAACTTGTCACATAAAACAAATAGCAGCTTTGTGGTCTTCACAGTGCCCTGTTCAGCAGTATGGTAACAGCACTTGACAATTGATGGTGCAAGTATTACTAATCACAGTCAATTAAGTAATTTTAGGAAACTATGTCACATGACATCATGTGTCACCCCTTATACTTTACTGTACAATGAAGGAAACCAAACATACTTTCTCAGAAAGCAACATTTCTATAGTGTATGATGGAATGCCATTATGCTCTAAAATCCATGATTTTCTAGAAGCTGCTGTACTGTACTAAATATGTCAGTTCTATTGTTATGCTGCAGTAGCTACTTGTGTACTGCAGCATAACAGAATAGAACTGCCCCTCACGCTGTGTAGCCATGCTCATCCATGCCAAAAACAAACTCTGACAGTTGCCCGCCTGTTCACGTAAACAGAAGCATAACTGCAAGTAGAGAAACCCAGGAGTGAAACATGGCAACCTCAGTATTTTCTAAGGATCCAACAGACTGCAAGAGATTTATTATGGAACAAGAGAATCAGCGGACCTTAAAAAAAAAAAACTGTGACCTGAGATTATTCCAAAGCTACCTAGCTGATGTGGTTGAAAGTAGAACAATTTGCCACATACCTGCTGATGAACTTGACAAGCTGGTTGCCAATTTCATTTACAAACTTGAGAGTAGTGATGGCAGCCAGTATGAGCCCAGTCCAGTGAGAGGAATCATCAAGAGTCTTGACCGGCACCTGCTGATGAAAAAATAGCAGCATTCAATCTTTCACGGAAACACAAGTGACTTTAAAAAAACTTTAGCAGCAAAACAGAAGTTTTTAAAATGAATGAGCAAGGGTAACAAGCCCAACAGGGCTGAAGCACTGTCACAGGATGACACTGACAAACTGCATGACAGCAGCACACTGGTCGGCAAAAATGGCACTTCCCTTTTAAATACAGTTTTCTTTAACAGTGGGCTTTTATTTGCACTAAGAACCACTGAGCAATACTCGCTAAGGTGGGGAGATTTACAGTTGGCAAGTGAAACCAATGGGCAGCAGTATTTAAAGTATTTTGAGCGTCAAATTAAGACGTGAAGTGGGGAAAACCAAAGAGACATTTGTGCGGTGAGACCTTGCACATATGTCAATAGAGAAAATCAGCAGAGATGCCTGAGCCATCCTATTTAGAGTATAGAGAGCATAGACCTGTGAAAATTTTTTTTATTTATTTATTTAGATTTTGTTGACCGGGTAAGTGCACTAGACAAATCCTGCCTATTTTCAGGCACGACCCAGAGGAGTGGAATACAGATGAATGCCAACTGACCTTGAACCAGATTAAGCTGTTATGGTGGTATTTTTAGTGAATGAGGGAAATTTGGGCAGGACACCGGGGAAATTCCCCTACTCATTTTCGATAAGTGCCATGGGATCTTTAACATCCACCTGAACTACCACCAATCCAGGCAGATGGGACCTCAATTTAACGTCTCATCTGAAAGACGATACCTCAGAAGTGCAGCACCCCTCTCATGCTGTACTACAGTGTCAGTACTGGGATAGTAACCCAAGTGCCAGATGTGGGAACTGAACCCACAGCCCTCTGATCTCCTGGCCTCAGAGGCGAGTGTGCTACCTACTGAACCACTGACACTGACAATGCTGTTAGATGACTTGGCTTTTTACCTAGCCCCAAATGTAAATCACAGGTCTGGCTTCTCCTAATACAGGGTTTTAAATAATTGATTAGCAGTTTTTTTCTTGGGACTATACTAACTGTACAGAAAGTATTTATATAGATTTTCTAGAAGTGCTGTGTTTATGAAACAAAGTGAGACAAAAGCTATGTATTTTAACAAAGATTTAGCACTTTTATGAGCAAAACGCTAATCAATTTTTAGAGTTAAATAAATCCCTGTAATAGTACTGTGCTTTACTGGTAGGTGAGAACAAAATCAGGTCCATAGAAAAAAAATGAAACTGCAGGCAGGACTACCCCCAAATAAAAGGATTACTAATCATTCCACCCGCAAAAATGCAATACAGATGCTGGTGGATAGTGATGTCCCACCCAATGAGGTACAGCAAGTTTCTGGCCCAAGTTGCTGCAGTCAATTAATAATTATAGTATACTGTCTGAGAAAAAACAAAAAAGGAACAGCTAAATCCTTTGTGGCACCACAAAACAAGCTGAGTAGCCCTCCACATCCTCAGCTTCAGTCTGTCGGCCAACATGACCAGAAAGGCCTCCTCAAGTACAGCAGCCAAACCCCTTGCCCGAGCTCACCAACTTTAACCTTTTTGGGGATAACTGTGTGTTCCAGCAGGGTTTCTCTATAAAGATATATAATTATCCGCCTGATTGCCGAAAAAGAAGTATCCAAGCTGATTCAGACTCTGACTAAGGTACGTTTTTTTCAATGTTTGCAGCCAAAATATGCTGTGCTGTGCTCTCCCCTTTAACCTTGGACTCAACGTTTTTTTTTTTCTTCACAGGGCACACAGAGTGGACATCAAAACAGAACATAATGAAAGGCGCTGCTGGATAAACAGTTTTCTAACACATCTTGATTAATTGTAAACCTGGACTTTATTAACTTACTTGAACTGACGAAAGTTTTAAATTTTAAATGTAGAGCTGTGCAGAGTTTTGTCTTCTATTCAGTTTATTTAAATTCTTGTCTGTACGAGTACTGCCTGTTGGATGGTATTGGACCTGTAAGTAAAAATGTGGTTTCTGACACAATCTTTTGACTCTGTGAACTTTAATGTTATAATTATGGTTTAGTTAGTTTATTGATCGGTCTTTAGACCTTGTCAATGTAAAAACAGAAGAAAATACAAATGTGTACAAATGTTTAAAATACAGCACAGTATAAGCAATATTAGTTACAAGTAAACTGAATTATTGCACATATGAACGAGCTCTCATTCATTAAAAAGATAATTTGCACATACGGCATCTTAGAACATATTATAGATACAACGCAATTTTTGAAATGTATTGATCACTGACTTTTAACACTTTTACATTTACAACAAATTCTTGAGATACACATTAAATATTGGGCTACTGTCCTAATTATTATTTCATTATTAGTAGTAAAAAATATCTTCAAAAGAAAGTCTTGGTCAGAAGTTTGAATCGTGTTACAAAGTGATGTTATCCATTTCCCTCTAGGGGACTTATACCAGGGACACTCGAACACAACATGCTTTAAATTTTCTGGGGAGGAGGAAGTAGTAGTACAGGAACACAGTCTAGCCTGTCTAGAAGAGTCTTTTCTTTATATTGCATCTAATATATTGCTCAGGAATAGCTCCAGCTTATACTTGGCATATTGAATTCTTTGATTTTGATCAACTAAGACATATAGATAATGCTTATAGTGATGTAAGTTGTCATTCATGGTGAAAGCTTCAGCCTAAGATTAGTTTCCAGCCGGTCTTTAAATTTGAAGTATTCCACAATTCTATTGATGACAAATTTTTGATATTTTAAACTTATGATGACACCTGTGTCACTATAGTTTCTTAAATAATCCAGGCCAGTTTCCGATAATATGTGAAAAATTAAAGAGAGCCATTCTGATTTTAGGCGACCCAAACTGAGCCACGAATATTTTTCCTTTAAGCAGAGATAGGTAAACCTAGTGTGTTTATGCTGAGACACCTTAATCCAATAATTTACCATCCTAGCCATAAAAAAGGATCTAATACAGGAAATACGTAGCTCAGCACAAATCAGAAGGCATGTACAGAATTATTTAATCGTAAACAGGATCTTAATAGTTCATTTAGTGAGATCTCAAGTTTATCTACAGAGTGAGAATACCAAATTTCTCCATTAAACAGTGCTTGAGCATTGCACTTTGCTCTAGCCGCTATCAATAGAGGTTTAATAGAATTACCTCCGTATTTTTTATTAAAAATACACAGAGATGTGATTGTCTATTTAAGCTTTGTTAGTAATGTATTGGCATGTTTAAACCATTTACCATCAGTTAGATGTTATAATTATGTATTCGGGTCATTAGTGGGGATCATGCACTATAAAAAACAGCGAGTACCATCCAATTGGTAACAAGCTTGTTTGTTCTTCTTGAGGTTGCCAGTGGCAACCAAACCTCTCGAGCATCATTCTCGAGGTTCAAATGGTCATCATGGCAACCTCTCAATGAACAAACCAGCTTGTTACCAATAGGAAGGTATTCATTATCCTCTATATCTATTTAAATAATCGATTATGTTCTGAACTGGGACAAAAACTGCCATTAATCAGGTTAGTGGATCGAAATACATGTAACTGTGTTTCTCAGCAAGATCCAGAGATATACTAACACCAGCTCTAACACATTAAGTGCCAATACAAATATACATAATTTTCTACTATACACCGTTTTTACTTTGAGCCCGCATGTACACCATATGGCTGACTCAAACATGGACGTCAATTAGAATGCAAAGTTTCTCAAGCCAATCTCGAGCACTAAAAAAATTCTCAGTATCAGTGAGTCAACTAGATTACAGATTAGAGAAAACACATCACAAAAAGATAACAACAGGAGTCATAATTAATTTTAAAAAATGTGTTTAATGACTATTAATCAGTATTTAAACAAATGATCACATCAGAGCCATGTCATTTCTCCTTTAAGAAAAAAGTAGGAAATCATGAACTACCCCATTCTGGAGAATGGGATGACACAAGGCTGTATCTCGGATTTTGCCTCCCCTACTGTACTGATGTAAGGCTAATAGTTTCTCAGTAAAAATGCTAAGCTGCTAGCAAAGCTGTTAACATGAAGGTGTATAACAGTAATAACGGACGTATAACTGTAGAAATAGTGTAAGCACTAATCTGTAACAGGAAGACACCAACTCATGTTCAGAAATATCAACCTGTTAACCTGCATGCCTATAATCCAATAAACTGTAACCTGTTTTCACATTCGCATATAATTCTGAATAGGAAGTTAACCATATTTATACACTATAATTTCTAAAAAAACAACATCCTTAGATACATATCAGACAATATTCTCCTGAAGGAGCTAAGGCTCGCGGGAGAGGCCCCATTGATAATGTTGGAGCTAACAGAAAAGGAAATAACAGTAAATATGAAGGAATTTCTCCTTTCTGTAGTGCTCCACATTATCAATGGGAAATTAACACATATGGATTCTAAGAAGCAGTACCCATTTTCCCAACTAGATGGGGGAGAATACTGTCCCATATATAACCCCTATGGGTGAAAAATAATTATCTGCTGACCATTACATACAGAACTCTGCGACCAAAGGTTGCATTGCTGGAACTTTGACTATCCAGTCTGTAGCGCTTAGTGAATGTATGTACGGAGGACCACGTTGCTGCCTTGCATAATTCTAACACAGATACTTCCCCTCTCCCCACCACAGATGTAGCCAGAGCCTTGATTGAATAAATCTTGATGAGAGCCAGAGCTTTTTTCTTTTCTGCTGCACATGTCTTGGCGATACAGGCCTTCACCCACCTGGCCAAGGTGGCCTCAGAGGCTTTTTGGCCCTTCTTCACTGCTTCAAAGAGAATGAACAGACTCTTGGATTTTCTGAACTCTGCTGTTCATGTGAGTTATGTCCTGACTGCCCTTCACAAGTCTAACTTGTGCAGCTCCTACTCTTCTTGATTTGGTGGCTTAGGACAGAAGGATGGCAGACAGATTTCCTGATTTAAATGAAGAGCTGTAGGCATTTTAGGGACAAAGGATGGAATTATCCTTAGGACTACTTTGTCGTCATGATGATAAGGTAAGGTTTCTTGTGAGACAATGCCTGAAGTTCACCAGTCCCTCTGGTTGAGCACATTACAATCAAAAAAACACATCATATGACAAAATGTCCAGCAGCACTGATGAAAGAGGTTCAAATGATGCTTTACACAGAGCATTCAACATCAGATTCAGGTCCCACGGGGGTACTGGAAATCAAAACAGTGGTCTATTGCTGCTAACTGCTCTCAGAAAACAAATAACCTCCCGGTTTGTCCCCAGGGACGAACCCGTGGAGGTTCCCAGTGCTGCTTCCAGTGCTGAGACCTGACATCTCTGGGTACTCCCACCTCCCAAAAATACAAAATCTGCAGAACCATAGGCTTTAGAAGGCCTAATACTTCTCTATCGCTCTGGCGCAGACAGAGACCTTCCTGGCAGCCATCAGGGTATCCACCACTTTTCTGGAAAACCCCTGTTTTAACAATCTCCTCCTCTTATTAGAAAGGCCATTAGCTGCATCGCCTCTGGGTCTGGATGCAGAATGGGCCCTTGGGAGAAGAGATCCCCCTGGAATGGGAGCCAGAACAGCATTGGTCAAGCTAGATACATTAAGTCTGAGAACCACAACCTTCTTGGCCACTCTGGTGCTATCAGAAGAATATTTCCTTTTGAGTGTCTTATTTTACAAATGACCTTGGGGAGGATTTGCAGAGGAGGAAACAAATGTGCTCTGGAGAAATCCCGCATCTGGGACAGTGCATCCCATCACTTCCACCTATGGACACCGGTACCGACTGAAAAACCTTGGTACCAGAGCTTTTTGACTTAAGTCAAATAGGTCGATCTGAGGCCAACCGAACCTTCTGCACAGAAGGTCAAACACTTCTGATTCAACATCCATTCCCCTGGATAGACAGACTCTCGACTCAGTCAATCGACCTGGAGGTTCAGTTCTCCTACCAGATGAACTGCTGAGAGAGCTGGAAGGTTCTCCTCTGCCTGCAACACTTTGGTTGCTTGTGCTAGCATCTCCTTGCTCTTGTGCCCCCCCTTGATTGTTAATGTATGCCACTGTGGTGGCATAGTCCGACCTTACCTTTAGGGCTTTTGACCATACCAGACTGCGAAAATGAAGAAGAGTAAGTCATACTTGTCCTCATCTTCAGTACATTTATCTGTAGCTATTGTTCCAGTGGAGTCCAAATGCCCTGGACTAGGACTTGATCCAGGACTGCACCCCAGCCCAATAGGTTGGCATCAGTCATCAGAATCAGTTCTGGTGGTTTTTTTAAGACAGAACCCTTGCTTAGGTTCTCTGGACTCTCCTGCCAGGTCAGTGACTCTGTGACTGATTGTGGAAATGTGATCTGGGCTTGGTAGTCTTCCGATGCCAGATTCCAGGTCACTAGCACCCCTTTCTGAAGGGGCCACATGTGCAAGCGTACCTATGGCACGAGATCTATCCAGTGAATAAACTGAAAATGTTTAGACAAGGGAACTTTTATATCTAGATTTATATGTGGGGGAGCTGTCATTTCTAGGTAGTGGAACTTTCCTATAGAAGTCAATGGAGGAAGATGACAGAAGTGGTGGAACTGTCATCGCAACATTCAAACACCTTAAGGGCATTAACAAGGTGAAAGAGTCTAACATGTTTCAATATAAGAAAAATAGCAGGACAAAAGGACACAGCATGAGATTAGAGGGAGGCCGATTAAGGGGGTAAAGTGAGGAAGTTCTTTTTCACAGACAGGGTGGTGGATGCATGGAACGGCCTACCTCAGGAAGTGGTGGATATGAATCCAGTGCAGGGCTTCAAACAGGCATGGCATAGGCATAAGTAGCAATACAGATGAGTATGAATAGATAGGCCATTGACAGAGCAAAGGCCGATGGCACATTCATAAGGTAGAAAAAGAAATGGGCAGACTGGATGGGCCTTGTGGTCCTTATCTGCTGTCAACGTCTATGTTTCTATGTTTCTATGTCATATAGTTTTTTTAAGAGGTGGTGGAACTAAGTTTTTGTGGGCTCCTGTACAATTTAACCCCTTGATCTATCACTCCAATCATCGGTCCCAAAATCTGAAGCAGTCTGTGAGCAGAGGCCAATGACTGGCTTCTCAACCACTGACCCTCCCATCTCAGGGACCCCTTTCTAGCAGAAAAAGAGGAAAACTTTCCCCTCATCCACCCTGAACACCATGCCCAAGTGTTTCAGACTCTGTGATGGGTTAAGGGAGCTCTTCTTCCGAATGACTACCCAGTTGTGTGTCTCCACCACCTCCAGGGTCCTGGACATGGACTTCTACACCATCTGGACAGATAACACTTGGATGAGTAAGCCATTCAGGTATGGATGAACATGATGTCCCTCCTATCTCAGTTGTGCCACAAGTACTATGAGGACCTTCAAGAATACCCTTAGTGCAGTTGCCAGCCCGATGGGTAGTGCCCCTGTACTGGAAATGCTGTCCCTGAATTGCAAACCTCAGTAACTTCTGGTGAGACTAGTGAATGGGGATGTGGAGCTATGCATCCCTCAGATCTACGGATGCTAGATAAAACCCTTGCTGGACAACCCTTATGACTGACTGCAAGGACTCCATCTTGAAGGTTATGTGGCAGATAGACTTGTTTAGGTGCTTCAGATCCAGAACTGGTCTGAAACCCCTCCAAGTTCTTGGAAACCGAAAAAAAATTAAGTTGAATTCCCTGACCTCTATTGGGGGGGCACTGGAACAACTGCGCCAAACTGTCCGAAGTGATCCAAGGTTTGAGACACTGCTTGTCTCTTCACTGGGTCTTTTGGCACAGGGAATTACAGGAAACACCCCTCTGTGGGTAATGCCACAAATTCTACTGCATAACCAAGTGTCAGTATGTCTAAACATATTTAGAGCATTCAACTCTATCAGCTGGGAATGCACGTTCCAGGTGCTATCTAAATTTGACTGTGGCACTGAATTTATCTCTTGGATCACCATGATTTATAGCAACCTTACAGCTCAGGTCATAATGAAGGGTCTTATCTCCCCATCCTTTCAGTTATCTTATGGCACAAGACAAGGCTGTATCCTCTCCCCCTACCTAGTTATCCTTGCCTTTGAACCTTGAATTCTCATATGGGAATCAGTGGTATTCGACTAGGTAAACAAAGTCATAAAATATTTGTTTTCACAGATGATGTTCTTCGAACCCTCACTAGACCTTTAGAATGCAGCAAGAATCTTAAGGCACAGCTCTCGGATTTTGCAGACTTATCTGATCTAAGAATCAGATGGAATAAAAGAAAAAATTAACTTCATACTTACTCGAATTTCCTTTTCTGTTAGCTCCAGCATTGTCAATGACTAATCATAACAATTGGATAAAGTGCACCCCTACCAGGGGACTGGCACAGCTCAAGCTTTAGAATGTTGGGCATATGAGGATTCCATGCTGCAGCAACTCCCCAGTTACTATTTACATTGCAGTGCCATAATAGCTACACATTTTCATACATTATAATCTACTGTCAACTTAAAACGTATTGCCACATGTAAAGAGAAACTGTCTTACCCTCCAGGCAGACATCCAAGGAGAAGGCTCTCCACTGGACTCAAGGTTTGAACAATTTGATCCTCCTTGTTGGAAGAACCATCCTGTACAAAAGGCAGGTTCTAAATCTTTCACACATCTGGAAAACGGAGGCTGATCACCACTAAGGTAGAACTTCCAGACAACAACTGGATGCAGCTAGACCACCTGTAACAAAGAAAACACCTCAAGAGTTATCAGTAAAGCTGTTAACCTGTGGTAGCAGACTGATCGAAAAATACACTTTTTTTTAATATATATTATATTTATGGGTACAGTACAGCAAGAAAGAGGGATGTCCAAAAAATTAGTAGCGGATTTTTACAACACGACATCCCTCCCAGTATACAGGATAAGATCCTCCTGCAGGAGTAGGCTCCTGGAAGTGCCCCACTGGCAATGTTGGAGCTAACAGAAAAGGAAATTATGGTAAGTATGAAGTTAATTTCTTCTTTCTGTAGCACTCCACATTATCAATGGGTAATCATCACAACTGGGTTCTAAGAAGCAGTACCCAGACAAAATGGGAGGGGAAGAAGATTATCCCATACACCAGAGGCAAGTACTGAGAATTACTTGCTAACTGCTGTCTGTAGTGCTCTGCGACCAAACTACGTCAGCCGAACTCTGAATATGAAGATAAATGCTTAGTGCACATGTGGACGTGAAACCATGTAATTGCCTTGCATAACCTTAAAACTAATGC
Organism: Neoceratodus forsteri; assembly: GCA_016271365.2. NCBI lineage: Eukaryota > Metazoa > Chordata > Ceratodontiformes > Ceratodontidae > Neoceratodus > Neoceratodus forsteri. Next base: position 1,109,727,939 of record CM028131.1, read on the forward strand.
TTCACCTGCATGCCCAGGATGTTGCTTTAGTCCTGGAGTGGTGAGCCTTGAGGAGAGCCAGGGACTCCTCTTACTGCAACATTGGCCTGAACAACACAGGCCTGCACCCTTTTAGCAAGGGTGGCCTAAAAAGGAAGGCCTCTTGACCTTGTTTGTCTATTCCATGAGAACAAACAAGACTCTCAGACTCTCTGATTTGGACTCCCCTTTTTTTTTAATTAAGTTAAGGTCAGGAACTTCCCCAACATCCCCGTAATCGTCATCCTGGCCTTCAAGAAGGAAGGGTCGGGGTCTGCCTGCGCATCAGTTATCGCAGCCAAAGCTCGCTGTGCCACACCTGGACGTACCTGGATGGCTCACCCAACCTGAGGAGCCCTATTGGAGTCAGGTGTATCTGCATGGATGTCCTGCAGGACATCGGGGCTCAAGCTCACTTGGGAGCCACAAAGGTAATTTATTGCAATTCTGCTGCCACTGCCAATGAAGAACCAGGTGCTCCACCTCTCCAGGCCGGAGAACTGCCTGGAGGGTGCTGAGCAATACAATGAGGGCAAAAGGAACCCATAGGGAGGGCCTCATCACCCATTTTTACAAGATTTACATCGTTTCTTGATTAATGGTCTCCGATAAAATATGGTGCCAAGAAAAATATTAATTGTGCCAAACAACAATTATGAGGTAAAAAATTAATGATTTAGCCCCAATATCTTTTCTGGTCTAAAATTCCCCACAGAGGAGTCTTAAATGCCTTGCTCAGAGTCACATATAAGTGGGGGGTCAAACCCAGGACTACTGAATGCATAAGACATAATAATGTAATAATTACTAGCCCTATTGCTTGTTGAGCTACAAGTAGGGGTCATGGGAATCAAACCCGCACTGCTGAATGCATAAGTCATAATAGTATAATAATTATTAGTCCTATTGCTTGTTGGGCTAAAATCAGCAAAAGCAACTGTAATACTGTATTTGCGCACCAAAAAAGTGCTAGAATAGGCATGCGCGCATACTTGCTCGGACGTGCGCGCACATGCACAATGCAATTCAAAGGGGGCTGTGCAAGCATGCACACCACGAGCATGCATGCTAGACAATGGCAGGAAGCCTAACTGAAGAAGGAGCGCACCCAGCCCTAATGGCAGCCGCGCAAATGGAAAAACAAAGGTCTGTGGTGGAAAATCACTAAAACACCCCCAAAATGGACCAGATTCACACAGTAGCTGTATGACAGTTCAAAATACAAAACTGGAGGCTTGGGGGAGTGGGGGCAAAAGGAATAGATGCTAGAGCCAAAGAACCCCCCAGAGACCCTTCACTTCCAATAAATAAAATTGTACCTACCTGTGGCACCTTTTTGCTTTTTTTTTTTTTTTGAAATGGAGACCATTAAAACACCCTACCAAAGCAGAAGTGGCTCCCAATCCACAAAGGGAATGAGAAAAAAGGCAGGCTATTCAATTGGAAAGCCGCAGTTTAACAGGCACGATTTGAATTTAGGGCTGCTCCCTGAAACAGGCTGACCCAAACTGAAGTGCAGAATTGCAGCCCCAAATGGAGTCTTGAAATCTTGAAACTTGAAATTCTTGAGAGAAGATAAAAGTAGCTCTGTCCCCTTCAATGGCACAGCTAAACTGGGGAGTTGCTGCAGCATGGAATCCTCATACAGTGGTAGCCATCGATACTGCAAATTATTTCCTGAAATTCACACGAAACATGTAGAGAGAAAAATATCAGGAAATGTGTACTGTAGTAGTGCACATTGTCCACTAGATGGTGCATGTGTTGTGTTTCATTCCAGGAGCAGGCTCCCATTTTTGTTAATCAGCACTTAGCAACATGGACTGTATTCTCATTGGCTAGGGGCAGCCAGGCACCACATTCAGTTGGCTGGGTTCAGAGCAGGAGTGGATCCGCGGGATCGACCATTGATTCAGCTTGTTTGGGCCTTGTTTTGGACTTCTAACTTTTGAACTGAGAATTAAGTAACCAGGGTGTGGGACGAGCAAGGGACAAACACCGTGAACAGATGTGACTGCAACAGCAACAGCAACAGCAACAAAGAAGCTTGGATGGTGTTCAGGTATGGATATATAAGCATGATTCTAGCCTGGCAGACCAGGAAGCTCAACCAGGAATAGCAGCAGAGAGGTCGTTTTATAAATCAACGTATAGCACACTCCTGCTGCCTCCTTGCACACCACCCAATTACTTTCACATTAGCAGCGTTATTTCAGTAGCTCCCTGCCCATCTTTCTTTAAACATCCCAGGCTTTCACATTAGCCGTGGTGTCCACTCCCTGCTCACGGTGCGACACAGCATTCCATTACTTACTGTAGCACGACAGGGCTGATGGACCAAATTGTGTTGTGCAGAGGGCTGAGATCGGAGAGTGCCGTGATGCCCCATCCCCATTATGTCTAAGTGCGGGGGGGGGGTGGAGTCTTTAGTCCTCCAGTATTACCAGCGTGGTTTTACTGCTGGTGGCTCTTGCCACCCTGTGCACTTCCCAGTACCCCCACACCGACACTGACTAACGCCACAAGTACGGCTCCATATAATTACAGCAGCTTCCTTGCTGCTTCTCTGTTGCTCCTTTTCTTCTCCAGGCTTCCTAGTTTTAACAAAAGAGCCCCATAGGGCATAAACTAACTCTGAGTCTCCGAGTGGCGGTTCAGGAAGGGGGGTGCACTTCCTTCACTTCCTCCTCCACTTCCTGTGACTCCTTTGACCACTTATCTCCCACCCGTGTGGAGTAGGCCGTGGCCTTAGCTCCGTGCAGGCTAGGAGTATTGAGTACCCACAGGCAGATGCGCTAGTGGTTGGTTGCAACTGCAGCCCACTGTATCATCCTGCTGCCCTCCACAAACATTGCCCACAACAATTATCAGGGCTCAGGGAAGCCCCCATTAAACCCCAGAAATTGTTTAATTTTATTACGTATAACTGCTGACCTCAGTCACCTGGAGGTAGTCCACTAAACTACCAGTACTATTTATTAGTGTGCTCCCCCCCCTTTCCTAGTCCACCAGGGTATTATTTTTAACAAAAGGACTACTAACCCTCCCTCCCACTAGACTTCACTAGCCCACCTGGGTTACTAAGCAAATACATTACTGGCCACCAATGGGGCAAAGGGTTTTGTTTTTTTGTTGTTGGTTTTTTTTTTTCAGCTGAGCCCCCACCCCAAACCACACTCCCTTTACTTTTCTGTTTTTTCTCTTGTAACTAAACTATTTTCTTTTTTATTTCTACAGGTCTGACAGGACGAGGGCTTCTACTTTATCAGAGTATCATTCTTATCTGCCCTCCTGGACCCCCAAGAGCTGTGGATCCTTTGTGACTCCTTTTCTATTCTTTTACAGGTGTAGCGGACAACATCTCCTCCTTTGGACCACCCCTTGGCACCCTGCACTCAGGTAAGCCCTCTAGTATCATTTGGGTGGGTTGACTGTAACGGAGCGGCTGCACCTGTTACAGCCTGTATGTTTTTTTCACAGCTGCCTGGATCAATATTTCAAGGTGTGGTCCTCTGCACTATATATTTCTTTGGAATTGTTACTAGAAAAGCATGGCGGTGGATGGACGGACTCTGACCATAACAGGCTACTTGGCCGCTATAACACATCCACCATAGTGCAAACAGTCAGCACTTCCCCAAACTGCTTACCACAACCTTTGCTCCATCAATTTAATAATTATTTCAGAAATAACATCATCCAGAGGATTTAGTCTCGGACTCAGGTAGTACAAGGCAGTCAGCTTGAAAGTTTACTGTGTTATGGACTGCTTGAGCCATGGATGTGAAATAAGTGAAAAATGTATTAATTTATCTGAACCTAACCTATCCTCTGGCTGATGACATTTATAGGTTGGCATCAAGGAGACATTATAGCATAGTGGTTCAGAGCACTGAGCTGCAAATCTGGAGACCTGTGTTTGAATCTTATCAGCCCCCACTTGCATACTGTGTGACCCTGAGTAAGTCACTTAACTTCCTTGTGTTCCCAAGTCGCACCTGGAAACAAGCTTCGGCTTGGTGTGCCATTCCTGGTTAAACAAATTACTCTCTTTACCTTTTTAAAACCAGCTGTCCAGACTAAGCACATCCACTGTAAGTGGTGAGTACTTTAAATGTGTGTGTGTGTGTGTGTGTGTGTGTCTGTGTGTATACACAAAATCTTAATTTTGGTTTAGTATCACAAAATATAACATTACAGAACCCCTTCCAAAATCAGTCTTGGTACTACCCTGGCAAACAGAATGCTTCTTTGAGGGTGAACTCCAACTAAGAGTGGTCCAAAAGATACATTTATCAGCCAGATGAACTTCAGACTGGCTGGCTTCAGTTCTAAATACACCAGCTGCCTTTGGACTCTTGCAGATGCTGTCAGGCAAGGGAAAAAGGTGAATTGGGGTAATTCTAGCATTAAAGAAGAGAGCCTATACACGATCACTTTATGCTTGTGTGTAAAATATCAGTGACACAGGAGCCTGTGGCGCAGCATGCAAACAGAAGAGGGAGGGGGAATATTAAAAAAAATGGAGGCAGTATAGCACAGTGGTTTAAGGCTCTGAGCTGCAAACCTAGAGACCGGGATTTTAATAACACAGCCCCAACTTGCATACTGTGTGACGCTGAGCAAGTCATTAAACTTCCTTGTGCTCCCAGGTCACACCTGTAAACAAGCTTCAACTTAGTGCGGCTCTCATGGTTTAAAAAAAAAGCGGGAAGTAAAACAGAGCTGGAGAGGGGAAAAATTGGAACAATATACAGGACAGGCAGGAAATTAAGGATTAGATTGCAACACAGGGTAATAAAAAAACATTGCAACCTGTAGTGAGGGGGAGGGGGCTGGTTTCCAAACCAGGGACTGACCCCTTGACAATAAGTGGACTCTTGCAAATGCTGCCAAGAAAGGGGAGAGGGTGCATTGGGGGTAATTCTAGCATTAAGGAAGAGACCCTAAACACAAAATGCCAGACTCTAGTAGCAGTCCCTACATGTCACAAGTTGCAACATATGAGGGGTATATGTGTGCTGAGGACCCTGTACCCGATTCTGCAAAGAGCAAGGTCCCCACAGCTAAGTCCTGTGACATGTTCCAACACAACACTTACACCAAACAGAGGACATATCAGAAAAGGTTGTTGCAAGTCATGTCACTGGACTATGGCAGGTGCAAGTGCCCCAATCCCACAGTAATCCGAAGAAAGCTTTGCATGGATACAGACCCCTCCCCAGTGCCCCAATTCCCCCATATATGCCTCAAAAAGCCCTGCAGGGCTAGCAGACCCCCCCTTGCCCTAATCTCCCAAATATGCAGGACAAAAATGCCCCGCAGGTATTTGTTGCTCACCTGTGGTCCCTGGCCCTTCTCTTCTTCTGTGAATACTGAAGTATTTCTGCCTTCTTTCTCCTAAATCTGTAACAATTGAACCTGTATGTCAGTTAATACCTGTTTACTGTCTGTATCACCATGTATGCCATGTAATCCCATGTAATGTCTCTCTGGGTCACCCCCTGAAAAAGGGACCTTCGGGGCCCAGTGGGCCTACCCGGTCATCAAAATTCAATAAATAAATAAATAATAAAGCTGGTCTCCAGGCTCATAACTAGTGGAGGTCCTTCCTGGTATCATGTGACAGGCAGGCAGGAGAAAGATCTCTACAGGGGAACCAGAACCTCCCTTCCTCTTCCTGTAGCCCTCAGTTTACTGCCTACCTTCAGAAGGACGAGGTCGTGGTCGCGAGGGCTGCCTGCGAGGGCCCTCCTCTACCTCCACCCACTGAAGCTCTGTCCCCCGATGCTGCAATCTAACCCGGAACACGCCAGGTAATTTCTCGGCCTGCATAGCGCAACTCCAGCACTCCAGACATTAATATTACTGGGACCCAATTTGCATTTGCTTTTACTGCTTCCAAAAAACAATCCTACGGTGGTACCTTCAGCTCCCACGTCACCAGCATGCCTGGCCCAGCCCGGTTCCTGCCTCGCTGCATGCCTTGGCCCCTGCGAGTTGCTGCTGCTGCCACGAGCTGCTGCTGCTGCTGTGGGAAGTGCTGCCTTGTCGCCCTTTTGGTCGGCGCACAAATGAAGACGGTTTATTTTTTATGTTATCTCATCATTTAGTGCCGAGGTGCAGGCCAGTTGCTACTGTTGCCTTAATTAAAGGGCCCGAAGGTTTGCGACTTATGGCAACTCTGGCTGCTACCTTAACTGTGCTGTGCTTTTATAGACATTAATTTGTGCTGTGCATTTATACTCTCTCTTATTTAAAGTCGTTGGTTGCCTTAGAATATGCTGTGCATTTAAAGTCTTTTTTTACATTGCTACCTCAATCTGTGCTGTGCATTTAAAGCTATGTTTTTTAAATTCGTTGGTAGCCTCACATAGCACCGACATCTTGTACAGCCACTACAGTTGCCCTTTGTATGCCTATGGTTGCTATCTTGTCCCGATATGCCACAACCTTAGAGAGCCTACTTTGTATAGCCTTTCACTTTGTACAATCCAGCCTCCTAAATGACTTGTAATTCCATTCAAAGCTACATACTAGTACCACAGCTCTAGAGAGCTTATTTTAATTTGTACAACCAGCCTCGTTTAAATATTAGCCCCATAAAGGACTTGTAACCTAGACAGCTTATTTTAATTTGTACAACCAGCCTCGTTTAAGGATTAGCCTCGTAAAGGACTTGTAACCTTCTTGTAACCTATTGAAAGCTATCTGTTCCCCCCTCATATCCACCACTATTCTTGGCTGCCCACGCCCCACCACCACCCATGGTGCGTCACTGAATTTATAAGCGGAGGTCACGTGCGTGAATAAACCTATCAGCCCATTTGCCATTGGCAGGCTATATTCTCCTGCCACTAGGGGCATTCCCATTTCCTCCATTCTACTCTGCAGTAAATTCCTGCTATTCCATCACTGTTGATTCCTGTTCACTGTTATACCACTTAGACCCCCCCCTCACCCAGTCCTACCTGCTTACCTCTGCCTGCCTCCAGTTCTCGCTGCGCCTTCCATCCTGCTGGAAGGTCCTAACCCCCCACCTCCAGCTCCCCTGGGCGTGAAGCCAATCAACGCCTCTAGGAGAGCCCCCAGTTTACCTCTGCCTGCCCACCTGCCACCCCCTAAATAGCTCCTGCGTCCGTCAGCAGCGGCCACCCACTGCCTGGTCCTCTCCTGCTGTTGGCTCCTCTCCCCTTCTGATAACGCTCCCTGGCCTGCGCTCGACCCAGGAACATGGCCCCTCACGCTCAGACCGATCCCTCAGCTAGCTGCCCGGGTCACCTCGCCACCCCGGCCCCTGTCACTCTCCCCTCTGCCTGGTATGCGGCCAAAGGTCTAAAAATAGTGCACCTTAACATCCGCAGCATCGTCCAGAATCTTGCAGAACTAACAGCTTGGGTAGCCCTCTATAAGCCTGACATCTTGAGCATCACTGAAACCTGGCTCAAGTCCAGCACCCCTGACTCTGCCTGCTCCCTCCCAGGCTACAGCCTTGCATGGTGCGATAGGGCAGGTAGTAAGCGCAGCGGGGGCGTACTCCTCTATTATAAGGTGCACCTAAACGTGTCCATAGTTGCACACTCACCCCTGACCCCTCAACCCTGCGAGTTCCTCCACACCCCCCTCCTCCTCCTTGGGAACACAAAAAAGGTGCATCTCGTCTGCACTTAATAACCCTCCGAAGGGTGGCATACTAGGGCTCTCCTCCCTGCTCAAGCAACTTAGGGACAGGGTCGTCCCAAATGAGCTCCTCATCCTAGGGGACCTTAACCTCAACTGGCTGGGGCCCAACCACAAGCAGTTCGAGCCGCTGCTCTCTGGCCTTGCTCTCAGTCAGGTCATCACTGAACCCACTAGGCCCTCCCGTCGTGGAGACACTGGGACGCTCATCGACTGGGTGATGAGTAACCGACTCGACAACATCATCCAATCAGGGATACTCCCTGATTCCATCTCTGACCACTCCCCAACCTACTGTGTGTGGGGCTCTACCTCTCCCAAAGTCCCCAGTCGAGTGCTCCTGATGAGGGACTACTCTAAATTCTCAACTAACAACTACCTCGATGACCTACAGAGGGTTGACTGGTCTAGGATCACTTCTACAAATGACCCTGTTGCAGCCCTAGACCATTTCATTGCAGTATTTGTCCCACTGCAAAACAGGCACGCTCCCTTCTCAAAGAGGAGAGTTCAAGGCACAGCCACGAAATGGCTCCATAGTGACCTTCTCTCCCTCATGAAACAGCGTGACAAAAGCTGGGTAAAACACAGGCTCTCTCGTAATAATGATGACCTCCTGGAGTATCGCCAGCTAAGAAACTCCTGCAAGCGAGCTATATGTGCCGCAAAAAGTGAGTTCTGCAGAGCTGCCCTGCTTGCCTCGGAAAATAACCCCCGGTGCTTCTGGATAAACGTGAAAAACCTTGTCGGAGGGTCGGCCAAGGAACAGCTCACTGATATGCTCATAGGAGGTACAAACTGCAATAACCCCCTAACCATCGCCACCACTTTTAACCGCTTGTTCACAGACCTGCCGGCTCCCACTCCTTCCCTACCCTCTGCCCCAAAACAGCTGGGAGCACCCCCCCACACATCCCCCCTTCTACCTCAAACGAGTCACTATTGGTGAGACCCAGAAACTCCTTGCCAGCCTCTCCCACCACATGGGAGCTGGCCATGACAACCTAGAGCCAAAGCTTCTTAGCCTGGGGGCTCCTCTCCTCGCCCGACCAATCGCCCACATCTTCAACACCTCACTTATCAGGGATCCTCCCTGACCTGTGGAAGGTTGCTAAGGTCATCCCTGTCCTTAAACATGGCGACCCAAAAGATGTCAATAATTATCGCCCCATTGCTATACTATGCGCTGCCAGCAAGCTCCTCGAAAAGGCGGTTGCTTTGCAACTCTCTCACTACCTCCAGGGACATGATGTTCTATCCCCTACCCAGCACGGTTTCCAAAAAGGGCACAGCACATCAACCACTCTGGCTGTGGTCACATCCCAGATCCGGTCCGCAACTGACCAAGGCAAATTGACAGGGGCCATCTTCGTTGATCTATCTAAGGCCTTTGACCGGGTGGACCACCCTCTCCTCCTCTCTGCCCTGCAGTCTCACGGATTCTCCCTCCATGGCCTTGACTGGTTCGCCAATTACCTAGGGGGTAGGCAGCAATACACCTGCTTTAATCGAACCCTTTCACCCCTCTCCCCAGTGAACAGTGGGGTGCCCCAAGGATCCATCCTTGGACCAATCCTGTTCTCCCTGTTCATTAATGATTTGCTCTCCGTCACTACCAATGGGCACCTAATTCTTTACGCTGACGACCTAGTCATCCTAGCCAGCTCACAGAACATCACCTCCATCAACTCCCAGCTCAACTCTGATTTCTCTCATATCAGGAACTGGCTTGATGGACACAAATTTACAGTGAATCTGAAGAAAACGCAGGCCATGCTCTTCGGCTCCATGGCCAAAACCTCCTCCTGCACAATCCCCCTAAAAAAACATGGGTCAAGTGACTCCCTCCTTCCGAACACTGACTCTGTTAAATACCTAGGTGTCACTCTTGATCCTCAATTGGATCTCTCCGCGCACATTCGGACCATTAGTAAAGTGACGAATGGCAAGCTCGGCCTAGCCTATAGAGCTAAGGACTGCCTCACCCCCGCAGCTCGGCTTGCTATAGCTAAGGGGATTCTCCTTCCCACACTCTCCTATGGGCTTGTTGCCTTTGCCCTGTCCCGACCTCTAGTCTTGCCAAGTGGGACACCACATACAACAACGTATGCCACTTCGCACTCTCAGCCCCCCGCCTCACACTCCGCTGTGAGCTCTACTCTCAACTAGAGTGGCTACCCCCTGAGAAGCTCCGGACCTACACCCTTGGCAACTTCATTAACAATATAGTTAGAATGGCCACTCCCGCCTCGCTTGCCCTTCCACTGAAACACGCCTCTCCTGTCTACAACCTCAGGTCGTGTGCAGCTAAGGCCCGTCTGGTCCCCAAGACCTGCACCCTCACAGGCAATCGGGCTTTCACCGTCCATGCACCAAAATTGTGGAACTCCCTCCCAGCTTGTGTTCGTGCCTCCCCCTCCCACCCTTGCTTCAAATCTTCCTTATGGAACCTCCTGAAAACCGCATCCACCTACCCCCCCCCCCCCAAGCGTGCAGGGTCTCCCACGTAATCTCCGCTGCTGTTTACCCTCCTTAGGCACTTACCGCTCCAGGTGGAGCGGCGTTATCTCTCTTAATCACTTTCCTAACCCGGTCTAGTACCAAGTCCTCCTTCTCTTTACAGGCATCTAGGCCAGGCTATTACACACCTATGTACTCCTAACTATTTTGATGTTTTGCTCCTGCTTATGTTGATCTTGCTGTAAACTCCTAACTGCTATTTGATGTTATCTCACTCATGTTTTCCAAACCACTTTGATGTTTGGCTCCTGCTTCTGTTGTTCTTGCTGCAAATTCCTAACTGTTATTTGATGTTATCTCTGTATCACCCTATGGCGGAGCATGTTGCTCCTGTATGTAACCTCTACTGTATTACCAACTGTCGGAGCATGTGGCTCCTGTATGTAACCCATGGCTCCTGCATGTTACCCCTACCCTATATCTTGTGTCTCATGAATTCCCTGTAACTCTCCCGGGTCGCTCCTGAAAATAGGCACTTTGCTGTCTAGTGTGCTTACCTGGTTAACAAAAGCAAATATAATAAAAATAAATAAAGCGGCAGGTTCTCTGCAGGGACTCTGTTGTGACAGAGCTGAAGCCAGTAAACTAAGTGCTGATCATTTTTCCTATTAAAGAAGAGGATTTTCACTCCAGCTTTATCTCCGAGTTCTTTGGGAACCCCAGTCTCAGCCCTGCACGCTGAACAGATGGGCTCCCCTTCCCCCCCCATCATTCCTGTGCTTTGAGGAGCTTGCCCCTTCCCCAGCAGTCAGTTTTTTTGTGGGGGCAGAACAGGACTTTCCAGGGGCACAAATCAGTAAGCACAGGGACCCAGTCTCAGCCAGGAGTGCTGCACAGACTAGCTGCCCAGCTTTTCTCCCTTCTTCTCGAGCCTTTCAGAAGCTCACGCATTGTGCCCCCCCCCAGCAACATCATACTAACATACTAAAATGCCAGCAGAGTAGGCCTAACAGTCTTTCGAGTCTGCTCGATTTTTAGCACCCGCACTGAGGACTGATATTTAGTGTCCCCCCCTTCCCACTTGGGTTATACTGTCCCCAGTCCCAGATGTTCCACCTCTATTGGGCCTGGTCAGATTTACCCTCCCCCTGTACCTGTCCCATTCCCCTCTTAAACCCATGCACAGTCTCTGCCTCTACCAGCTCTCTGGGCAGCGCATTCCAAGGCTCCACCACCCTTTCAGTGAAATAATACCTCCTCTCCCTTCTGAGCCTGCCCCTTCCAGCTGACACCCATGACCTCTCGTTGCCCCCCCTTCCTTTGGAACACCCTGACTGGGCCTCCTTTATTGATCCCTTTCGTGTACTTAAAGACCTCTATCACATCCCCCCGTTCCTCCTCTCCTCCAGGGTGTACATGTCGAGCTCCTTGAGCCTCTCCTCATAGGTCCTCCACCCCCCCCAGGCCCCAGATCATTTTGGTTGCCCTCCTTTGGACCCTCTCTAGGAGTGTAACGTCCCTCTTTAAATGTGGTCTCCAAAACTGCACACAATACTCGAGGTATGGCCTATGAGCACATTTCCTTTGCTCGTCGATGAATCTTCACGCGCCGGACACTGTACTGGACGAGGAATCTTTAAGCACCTATACCTCAGAGCCCCTGGTGCCAAGCCCATTGGGACTTATTCGTTTAATCCACCCCTTCTCACATTTTGCAACTAGGTGAAGAGGGTCTGCAGAGGCCTATAGTGGGCATAGTAGCAAAGTTTGTTCTCAATGAAAAGGGCCTCAGTTGACACCACTATGTACTCTGCTAAGGCGGACAAGCCTTCAAGGGGCAGAAGGTACCACAAATGCCAGTCCCCTTCTGGCCACCTTCGCCGGCTTGTTATGCCTAAAGTGCGAAAGTGCCTCAGCTACAAGGTCTGAGGAGATCCCAGAGGCATTCACCTTACATTCCCAGGAGAACCAATCCCAGGCGACTGGACCCAAGAGTCTTCCTCCTCTGAGGGGTGTAATTCATTGCCCACAGACCTAGCCTCGGACTTACTCAAAAAGCTGAACAGGGCCTTTGCCCCCTGCTCCTGAACACCCAAAGCCAGCATTCAGACTTGCATTGGCTGCCAAGCCAGCAGCGACCTTCCCATCCCTCTGGCCATCGAGGACCTCCTGAAAGAAAAGTGGCAGGGGCCAGACCATTCTTACCCTGTCCCACGTTGGCTCTCCAAGCTGTTGAAATTTGACAAGAAGCACTCTGAACAATGGCTAGACTGCCCCAGAATTGATACCTTGATATCCAGCCTTACCAGGAAAATGGTTATCCCAGCAGAAGGCGGGACCCAGTGGACAGAAAGATGGACACATCCCTCAAGAGGGCATTCCAGTCCACTGCAGCCACCCTCAAGGCAGCTACAGCCAACCTGTTCTCTGCACAAGCTGCATTATCATGGGCCACTGACCTGGCATTCCAGCTTGCTGATGAGCCAGATAAACAGGTCCACTCTGCAGCTACTACAACTAATGGGACTAGCCTCTGCCTTCTCAGCTGATGTATTGGAGGAGGCTGTCAGATGTGCAGCAAGAGCCATGTTTTACCAGACCTTGGCTCGACGCAACCTATGGCTACGGGTATGGCAGGTGGACACGTCCTCAAAGGCTCACTTGGTGAATATCCCCTATGAGGGTGGTCTCCTGTTTGGTTCAGCTCTCAAGGAGGTGGTAAAGGAATCCGTGAAATCTGCAAAAGTTTGAATGCCACAATCCAAGAGCAAGAACAGACCCTGGTCGTCAGGATCCATACAGAATTTTCGAGCCCATAACTACTCAAGAGGTCAAAATAAACAACTTCTGGCAGACAACCCTGGTTCACTGCCTGCAACCAGCGAGGCTTCGGGGAGGAAGAGACAGCTCCCGAGTCACTGGAGGAGAAGCCAAAAAGTCACAATGAGGATCCCTGTACCCTTCCTTGAGTAGAGGGCAGGCTTTCAAGCTTTCTCAAGGAATGAGTCCACACCACCATGGTCAGTGGGGTGCTATACATCGTACGCGAGGGCTTAGAAACATAGACTTTGATGGCAGATAAGGACTGCTTGGCCCACCTAGTCTGCCCATTGGGCTACTCCATAGAGTTCAAAGCAAGGCCCCCATTACCCCATGTGGTGCACTCACCCTTGTCCAACAATTGGACAAAAAGGATGGCAATGCTTCAAGCAATCACATACCTTTCACAGGCACAAGTGATCGAACATGTGCCCAACGCAGAAAACAACATGGGAATTTACTCTCTTTTTTCACAGTCCCAAAACGCTCAGGAGTGTTCAGGCTGATATTGGACCTAAAATTTCTGAACGCCTTCGTCCGCCACAGGACTTTCAAGATGGAAACCCTCTAATCCATCATCAGGGAAATTATCAGGGAGAATTTTTGGAAGCCTCAGATTTGCAAGATGCTTATCTATATATATATCCCTATCAGAAGGACCCACAGTCATTTCCTCCGGTTCAAGGTAGGAGACCGACACTTTCAATTCACAGCGCTCCCCTTTGGCCTGACCTCAGTCCCCAGGGTCTTCTCCAAGGTCCTGATGACAGTGATTGCTCACCTCCGACAACAACGAATTCAGCTGTTCCCCTATCTGGGCGGCAGCCTAATCAAATCTCCTCAGTACGAGCAAGCATCTCAAGCAGTGATGGAGGTCATTCAATGCCTCTCCTCTCTAGGATTCCTGATCAACCACGAAAAGAGCTCTCTTCAGCCATTCCAGACTCTGAACTATCTAGGAGTGGTCTTTAAATCATCCCAGAATAAGGTGTGCCTACGGAATCGGAAGTTCAGGCACCTCAAGGCTCAATTCCAAGTGACCCAATACCTGCCAGCCCACACCTTTATGCAGCTCATAGAGACGATGGTCTCCCTAGCAGACACTGTTCCCTGGGCCCTGGTTCACATGCGTCTCCTCCAGTCAAACCTCCTCAAACAATGGTCCCAGTCACGAGACAACCTGAACCAACCTATGCAAGTCTCTCGTCAGGTGAAAGCATCCCTTCATTGGTGGACCCGTCGCCCCAACATCATGAAGGGTCTACATTTGGGGCATCCTCACCAGGTGAGAATCACTACCGATGTCAGCCTTTGGGGCTGGGGAGCTCATCTGGATCAGCTTTCAACTCGAGCAAGTGGTCGCTGGCAGAGACCCGCTACAGCTTCAACATTCTGGAGATGCGTGCAGTCCACCTAGCACTTTGAAGGAGGCAGTATAGTGCAGTGGTTTAAGGCTCTGAGCTACAAACCTGGAGACCTGGGTTTGAATCTCACAGCCCCCACTTTCATACTGTGTGACCCTGAGCAAGTCACTTGACTTCCTTGTGCTCCCAGGTTACACCTGTAAACAAGCTTTCAACTTAGTGTATCTCTCCTGGTAAAACAAAGGCAAAAAAAACTTCAAAGTTTCCAAGCACAGATTTCCACCTGGGATGTTCTCATCCTCACAGACAATCGAACCACAATGGCCTACATCAATCGCCAGGGAGACACAAAGAGCTCTTGTATGTTACTAGAAACCCTACTGCTCTTTTGGTGGTCAGAACACCACCTGGCAAGCACGACGGCCGTGTACATCCCAGGCCAAGAGAACATCACAGCGGACTGACTAAGTCAAAAGGACGTCCTTCCAGGAGAATGGGAGCTAGAGGACAATGCCCTCTGCCTCCTCACTGCATGGTGGGGGCCTACAAAGTTCCATAGTTCTGCTCTCTAACCAGGGATGAGCTGGCCATAGCACAGGATGCCTTCTCTATAAACTGGGGCCATTACGATCTTCTCTATGCCTTTCCATCGATCCCACTAATCTTAAGAGTCCTCCACAAGATTGCCCTATGTAACCCCTAGGTGGCGCTATCCCAAGGGCTACTACCCCTGCCTGCTTGGCTAGTAGCAGGTTAAGGGGTCTGAATTCTGAAACGGTGCCTCCACCCAGAGGTCAGGGTTGGTAGTGGTCAAGCTAACCTGGGCACAGCCCTCTGGGACACTGTAACCCCCCTCTTTCCCCTCTAGTGGCCTGAACACTATACAATAATCACTTTCACAATACCTCTGGTACACTACACAAGTACCCACACTGTTTGTACTTATCACCAGGGTTGGTTCCTCTGTCTCAACCCTGGGGACCCCCTGTAAAACAAGGTATGCACAGAAAATAGCAACAGTACAGTACTTTGAGCACAAACTGGAACCACAGTCAGATTACATGCAGAAAAAGTTAGATCTGATTTATTCAGGGGACTTGAACAAGGAAGAGGCAAAAGCAGGTTAATTAGCTTAAAGGTTATATCAATCAAGCAGTTATGCATGCGCTTTGAGTTCCCCCACACAGTCCCACCTCTGGGAACCCAGGTGGAGAAAGAGATGGGCTAGCCAGGACTGTTGCGGGGTTGCAGCTGGTTGGGGGCCCTGTGATGGAAAACACAACATGCACAGTACCACGACATGTGTAATTGACCAGAAGGCTCAGTTAAGTAAAGAAGCGAAACAACAAGACAATCAGATGACACACTCAGATTAAGCTGTTATTGCAGGGAGCTACCCTGGTATTTACTCACAATACCCAAGATTGGACACAGGCTGGACGAAAATCGAGACTGCAGGTGGTTGATCTGGAATGCCAGGAGAAGCAGGGCCCACACAAGTCACAGAGGCGTCGTTCCTGTTCAAGCGTGGAGCAGGGGGCTGATCCCCAGGCAGGTCTCTCGTTGATGGCTTCTCTGTGCAGTGGGTAGTCTGGCTGGGCCAGTCTGGCAAGGCCCAGACCGCATGAAGTCAAATTCGGATGCAGTCCATTTTGGGCTGGATACAGCTTCCAGCAAGCAGAGCACAGTTCACACAGTGGGTAACTAACTCACAACCCACTAGCAGCTCATACCACATTTATATGTACGGGAATTCTACTGTACCAGGCAAAGCACTCCCCGGTCACAATCACAAAGCCTCTGCACACACCGGGAGCGTAGGAGTAGCTGGAACTCCTGACAGGCCGATCGCATTCAGCAAAATCTTCAGTCTTCTTCAGGTTGAGCCTGGCCCACTTCAGTAGCTTACTTTAGTCACACAAACTTGGATTTAGTCCAAAATAATTCTCTTCTCTTCTCTTCTCTCCTCTCCCTCTCAGGAGCAGCTGGCAGACATGCAAGCCAAAAACTCAGCCCTTTCACAGTTTTCCCATGCGAATCTACTCAGGATTGCTGTCCAAAATACACCTGAGCTCTTCTCATTTCACTTCCCAGCTCAGAACTAAGTGAAAACTGCAAGCAGCCCGGGACTTCCCCAAGATCCAAAAGGTTTGGTTGACTGATTTGGCTGTCAGTCAAAGCAAAAGCTCCCCCTTCAGTTGCAAAAAAAGCGCAAAAAGT